>OY728135.1:1663760093-1666260093 GCA_963277665.1 Viscum album
CAAATACCATTTGGAGTACTTCATGTAAAATTGACAACGATGAAGGTGGAAAATAAATGGATGTGATGATTTCTAATGGAATTATTGGAAGCTAAATATATATAATTACTTCAAGGCTTGATTTAATGTTTTCAATTCACATGTGTGCTAGGTTTCAATGTAATCCTGAAGAAATTCATTTAAATGAGTTTAAAAAGAATATTAAATATGTTAAAGGGTATTTAAATCATTGATTATTTTATCCAATTAAAACTTATTTTTATTTGATTATATTTTAATAAATTTAATTTTTTCGATATAATATTGATAAAAAAGCACATTAGGTATGTGTCATTTAGTTGGAATTTTTTTTGTTACTTAGAGTTTCAATAAATAGAATTTAGTTTATTTATCTACATCTGAAAGTAAATATGTTTTTTCATCTTGTTTATCACTATATTTTTGTATTAAGAAAACATTAAGTGATTTTGGATTAATTTTCTATAATATCCTTATATATTTCGACAATACATTTATAATTTCAATATTGAAAAAACAATTTATGTCACTCTAAAACTAAAAAATTAATGTTAAGTTTCATTTTCTAAGAGATAATGTTCAAAATAGAAAAAATAATCTGGAATATATTTCTATAGAATGTCAACATGATGATATTTAATTAAACCATTGGATTTATATATATTTGAGAAAATAAAATTTGTTCTTAGTATGATGAAAGTATAATTATTTAGTACTGGACATGTGTTTAGTGGGATTTTTAATTTTAAATATAGAATTAATGAAACCGATATTTTTAAATATATATTAAAATTTCAGTCTATAACGTCTATTTTAAATATATATTTTATTTTTAGTGGCTTGTTGACAGATATTTTTAATGATGCTAATTTAGGAAACAAATCTGATGTTTTTTATTCATGTTCTGGAATATGTTCTTTTGTATTTTAAAATTAATTATATTTAAGAGGTTAATTTTTTGATAAAAAAGTTTGATGAGTTAGTTTCTTTCCCAATTTATATAATATATTTAGGTATTTAACTATAAAGGGATAATTTTCAATTGAAAATTAATCTTTTCGATTAATTATAAAATGGTGGATTTTTTTTTGTAATCAATGTTTGGTTAGTTAATTATAAAAAGGGGAAGATTTCTAGTAGCCCCATGATCCACCTCATATTTTTAATAATTTAAAAAATTAATTTTTTTATTCCCTATAACATGATTATTGATAAGTATAAACTTTTTTATTATTTCATTAATAATTTGAGTAATTATAATTTCACAAAGAATCATTAAGTCCTATAAAAGTTTTTTTAAAGAATTCAGCACATATAGTATGGTGAATAAAAAAAATTACTTTTTGTTAATAAATTCATTGATAATATTATTATTTAATTTAATATTATTTATTTATTATTTATTTATTTATATATTCTATATTATTTATATACTAATTTCAAGTATATGGAAAGTATATTTTAAATTTATCTAAATAATTTTCCCTTATACAGTAAGATCACATACCTTTATATAGCTGTATAAACCCTCTTGCTATGTTTACATAGTGTTGGACACTTCTAGTTTTAATGCTCAAAAAATATGCTTAACTATGCTAATTATGAATTATTAAGATACATTAGGTTTACTCATGTTTAACTATAATTATAACCTCTAGTGTTAGTGATTACATCATAAAACAAAATTATAGATTTGGTATAAGTATAAGTCCCCAACATGCCTAAGCCACCAATAAGTTTGAGCTACTAACACTAGTCATGTCGATAGACAAGTCACTAATACATGAGCTATTTATGACATAAGCCACTAATTAGCTGAGTCACCAATATAGAGACTCAAATTTTTTTCTATGTATGAGTCACTGACCGCTTGACCTACCGATGCCTGACTTACCAACATTCAACCTAATGACATAGTAACTAACCGACACCCATAATTTCATTAAGTATGAGTTACCAACAACATAACTACTGATGCATCACCTACAAATAGTTGAGATACGAACACATCATCTACCAACAATTGACCTACTGACACATCCCCTACCGACAATTGAGATACTGACATAACAACTACCAATAACTCGATTGAACGATACATGTTTGATCTACCTATAGAAATGATCTATCGTTAAAATGATCTAGTTACAGCATGAGGCGCCAATAAAATGACCTACCAACAATCTGAGTCATCGAAGATCAGTCTCCTAAATTCAAACTTACCTCTAATGGTCATATTTATGAAATTTAATAATTCTTATTATATTAATGAGATTGTATGTGTTTTGTAGACATCATTTAATTATGTAATAGACCTATATGAGGTATGATGTACCAGAGAACATGCTGCTTGTTAGTATAATGGGAATATCTATATCAATTAGAAAAGAAGTGTGAAAGAGGTGAACTTGAAGAAATACAAAAATATGTTCACGAAACATAGAGAAAAACATAAGAGCTACCCACTGTATATACATGATGATAATATTATGATCCAGAATACCACAAATATCTAAAGGATCAACTTATAATAAAATAACCCTTCAAATCTCACTAATAATGTAATACATAATTAAAAACCAACTCTCTATTTTACTGTCTCTTTCTAGAAAGGGACTTCGACTTCACTTCTATCATTCTGAAAGAGTCCAGAAGCTATATAGAACATCACACATAGCATTCTAAAGCCTATTCTAATTACATTCCTTGGCCTATTCATAGTATTTACATTTCGATCAGTGTGTATCTCTTCATTATAAAAACAAATTGATTCCTATTATAAACTAGAAGATACAAATATATCTTCACTAACTCATCTTTTTACACTTTACATTCCAATGAATAACAGTGGAAGAGGTCCCTACGTGGCCTGTCTATTTGTCTGTTTTACACTGATACTTAAACTATTGATGAGGTCTAGTGACCTGGACAGTTTGTGTATTGTTGTTACCCTGAACTAGTATGTGGATCAAGTTTATTTAATATAAACTTTTCATTGGTAGTTGATTACCATGTGGAGAAGATTAGGTCTCAACTTGAGACAGTACCACTTGTTTACTTATACTGTATGTTTTCATGTTTTTTTCATTGTGTTTATAATTATTTTTGAAAACATAAATTTTCTTTGATAGTTAATATTAGATAGTGTTTATATTATAATTTTTTTAGAAAACTAATTTCCAATGTTAGAATAGTAAGATATAATGTTTTAACTGAGAAATAATAAATCTTTGAGAAATCTCTTAAATAAAAATACTTTTATAAATCTGCTATATTTGTTAACTTGGCTATTTAGTTTTGAAACTGGGTGATTTTAAAATAAAAAATTACATATATATTTTTATAGGAACTCAATTCACCACCTCTTTTGATTGTCTTAATCCGACCAATATTTGTTATTAGATTTTTTTAATATGATGTTTTAAAAGTTTTAATGTTTAAAAATCCTTTTCAATTATGATTTTACTTATGTTTTAAATATCTCTAAATTTTGGTCAGTTATAAATTTTTAGTTCAGTAAAACTTATTTCTACAATATAGACAATAAAATTGAAATTAAATATTCCAATAGAACTCCCTAAATTAATAGCACAAATTATTCTCAATGGAAATGAATTTAGAAATTATAGGTTTTGAAATTTGGTCTTCAATTATAGTTGAATATAAGATTCCTGCTACTTCTTGGAACAATAGGGATGATTCCACCAAGGCATCCTATAATAAAAACAGTAAATCTATGAATGTATTATATTTATCTTTATGGGATGAATAATTTAATGCAACTTATGTTTGTAAAAAAAACACATGAAATTTGGGATACACTGGCTGTTTCACATCACAGAACAACCAGTGTTAATGAAAGGAGACTTAATACAAATACTATTAAATATGATAACATTAAGATGAAGCCCGATGAAACCATTTCTGAAATGTATCTTAGGTTCAATGAGATAGTAAATACTATCATCTCTATGGGAATGCCAATCACATCAAATGAACAAGTAATTTGAATTCTTAGATGCCTACTAGAAAGTTGGAGAGGAACCTTAATATCAATATGGGAATATTGTGATATAAATACATTAACTATACATGAAATGGTAGGTATATTGATTATTTTTGATGCAGAGATGAAGGTAAAAAGAGAAAAATATGATTATCCAAAGATAAATTCAGTGGATTTTGAAACCACTGCCTCCAAACAAAAAGAGAAAGTGCATGTTCATGATGAAACTTCTAGAAATGAAGAATCACCATGTGACAGTGATAAGAAAATGGATTAATTATAAAGGAGATTTTGAAAGTTTGATACAAGGATTTAGTTATTTAGAAATCCTAGTTACAATGGGAAGTATGACAAAAAAGGCAACTAGAAAAGAGACTCAAAGAGAAATGAAAATGTAAATGAAATAGTCTGTTATAAGGGAAAGAGAAGAGAGGATGTAAAGTATGACTGTCCTAAATTAATGTTCAAAATGAAAAATGAATATAAATATATAAATTACAAAAGTTCAATTAAGTCCTCTTCGACTGCTTCTGAGTATAGATTCAGTGAATCAAAATCATCACATGATGTGAAGGCTGACAAAACCAATTTTTGTTTCAAGATAAACACATCTGAGGAAACTCTAGAATCTCTTAAAAAAATTATTATTATTCAGGATATGAATCTTATTATTAAAATATTAAAAATTATTAAATGATTTAATACTGTAAAATTCATGAGGGTATATGCAGTGTATTGAATGATAAATATAAATCTCTCAAAAAAACAAGTTCTATCTGTTTCTGTTGAATATGAGCTTATTAATAAAAAGGAAAAGAATAATTAGTTGCTCAATGCTAATAATGAATATAAACTAACTAACAAAAAGTTAAATAAATAATTATTTTGACTCAGAATTGGTAAATATATATTATTTAAAATTATCAGAAAAAAGTTTTCTCCAAAGTATACCACTGGTATTGGTTATCAAACTGGAAAAATTAATTTTTTTAAAAACAATTTTTTATCTAAATATGAAAAATATATTTTTAATCCATGTTCTATAAAATTTACTACATGTTCTAGTATTGGAACTTCTTCTACATCTTTATGATTTTCTAGACCAAATAAATTTTATTTTTATAATCCATCACAAACTATTTATATGAAACCCATGATGAAAATGTGGTTTCTGAAATCCTTAATTACTAAAGTTACTAGACCTAAGAAAATATGGGTACAAAAATATTTCAATGTTTGATATTTTTTTGTAGGAAAGCTATTTTAAAAGTTACTATAAGAGATTATTGTACTTGGATAGTGGGTGTTAAAGACATATGACATGGGATTATTCTTGCTTCAATAATATTATCCAGATTGATGGTGGGCATGTCCCCTTTGGTGACAATTCCAAAGGGAAAATAATTTTCCTTGAAAAAAGAGGTAACACTCACTCAATTTTAATTTCTAAAGTTATTTTTTTGATGTTCTTAAGTTCCATATGCTTATAATTTCACAAATTTGTCATGATGAATTTCTTGTTAAATTTGAAAATGATGATTATAATGTTTTCAATTTTAAAAATAATTTAGTATTTACTACTTTCAGAGATGAAATTGCTCACGCTGTGAATTTTGATTCTTTAGTTTCTCAAAATTTTTCATTCTTGAGTTATTTTCACAAAGAGTCTTGTCTTTCATATAGAAGATTAGGCCACTATAATATTCACTCTCACAGAAAAAATACTAAAAAACGACTGGTCAAGGATCTACCAAGACTTGAGTTTCCGAATGACCTAGTATATAATCCTTGTAAAAAACTAATACCATATAAAATATTTTTCAAATCAATGACAAAATATTAAACTTCTTGAACTATTTATTTGGTTCACATGGACTCTTTTGACCATCTAGAGTTTCTAGTTTTAATTGGAAGCACTGTGTCAATGTTCTAGTACATGACTTTTCTAGATATACTTGCACATTCTTTTTAGCTCACAATAGTGAATCTTGTTCTTACATCAACAAGTATACTAGAACTATATATACTGAAGTGTTTATATAATTAAAACCATAAGAGCTAACCATGGATGTGAGATTGAAAACCAATAATTTGAATCTTTTTTCTCACAAAATGGATATAATCACAACTTCTATGCTTCTACGAAACTCTAAAATAATAGAGTTATAGAAAGAAGGAATGGATCCTTATAAAAAACTTCACAAACTATGCTTAATTAGTATGACTTACCTATTTATTTATGGGAAGAATATGTGAATAAAACTTTTTATATTATTAATATAGTTTTAATTAGACCCATACATAATAAAAATCCCAATGTGTTGTGAAACAATAGAAAACGTAATGTTAATTACTATAATTTTTTGGTTGTAAAGTCTTCATCCTTAATAAAAAATAATATTTAAAAATTTTTCCACAAAAGTGATGAAGGGATATTAATAGGTTATTCATCCTCTAGAAAATCATATCAGGCCTTCAATAAAAGAACCAAGTGTGCAGAAGAATCTAGAAAACGAAAATTTGATGAAAGAGATCCACATGAACCTAAAAACATCATATAAAATATTGAGGATGATCTGTCCCATCAGGAAAAAAATGCTAAACCTTCTGACTCTATTGTTAACAAGTAGCAAAATCCTCCAATTCAAAAAAATCTAGAGACTCTGTTCATAGTGAACCAAAACCTATAGATGAACCTAAAATATCTATCCCTTATTCTTGTACAATCTATCGTAAACCTTAGGAATCATCCCTTAGATGATATAGTTAGAGAATAATATAAAGGGACTCATACTAGAGCCTCTCTAAGGATCTAGGTTTAACATCCAGGATTCTTCTCAAAGATTGAACCTATGATCATCCATGATGCACTTAAGGATTAATTTTGGGTAATGGATTTATAAGAATAATTGAACCAATTAGAAATAAATAAAGTCTAGAAACTCATTTATAGACCCAAATACATTTCAAAATAGGCACTAAATGGGTGTTTAGAAAGAATGTAGATGAAGCTGATACTATTTTGAGAAATAAAGCCAGACAGGTTGTGAAAGGACATATTCAAGAAGAGGGAATTGACTATGAAGAAACTTTTTCACCAGTTTATAGACTTGAATCCATTAGAATACTGTTAGTATATTCAGTACATCTCAATTTAAAACTATATAAAATGGATGTTAAAAGTACATTCATAAATGGGTATACAACTGGGGATTTTGTTGTTGAATAAACCCTAATTTTACAAAACCTTATTTTCCAACTCACAATTTCAAATTATAAAAAAATATGTATTGTTTAAAACAGGTCCAAGAGTTTGGTATGATAATCACAACACTTTTCTAATTACAAAAGGTTTTACAAAAGGCATACATGATAATACTCTTTTATAAAAATAATTTCTAAAGATATTTTAGATGTTCAAATCTATGTTGATGAATTTTTTTTGAATCTTCTAAAAATTATTTATGTATTGATTTATAAAAAATGAAGCAAAATGAATTTGAAATAAGTTTAATGGGTGAACTCAAATTCATTCATGGATTTCACATTTTTCAAAATAAAGAAGGTATTATTTTAAATCAATCTAATTACACTAAATATCTTTTGAAATGGTTTATATTTGATATTATACAATATAGTGAAACTAAAATGAGTACCACCTATAAATTGGATCATGATTAAAATAGAAAATCTATTGATCAAACCAATTACAAAGGTATGATTAGAAGTCTACTCTACCTAAGTTCTAGATGGTCTGATATTCTGTTTAGTGTGTGCATGTGTTCACGTTCTTAAGAAAACCCTAAAGAATATCATTTATGTGATGTTAAAATAATTTTCAAATACCTCAACTATACTACCAACATAGGATTATTCAATATTATAGGGAAAACTTTGGGTTTAGTTAGTTATTATAATTCTGAATATTGTTGTTTCATGTTAGATAGAAAAATCACATATGGAACATGTCACTTTTTGTGAAAGTCTCTAGTACCATTGTGTAGTAAAAATTAAAATTATATTACATTATCTAATTCATAATATTAATAAAAATATTCCTGTAGTTGTTGTGACCATATTTTTTGGATCAAATACACATTACTGGATTATGGATATCAGTTTCGTTGTGTACCTATAAACTGTTACAATACAAGTGATATTAATATTTTTTAAGATTCTGGTTTCTCATCCTAAAACAAAACATATTTATGTAAGGCATAACATTTTTATAGGTAATTATAAAAAATGTGATATAACTTTTCAATTCATTGGAAAATAACATTAGCTTGCTAATATTTTTAATAAGTATTTACATTCATAGAGGATGAGTCACATCCAACATGAGTTAGGGATGATAAATTTTTTAGGAATCACTGATGATTTCTCACCAACATGAATCACCAATGATGTCTAACCAACATGACTAACTGAATATGTCACACTAATGTGACTCACCGATGATGTCTCACTAACATGACTCACTGATGATGTCTCACTGACGTGACATATCAATGATGTCTCACCGATGCAACTCAGTGATGATGTATCACCAACTTGACTCATCGATGATGTCTCATTGACACGACTCATTGATGATATCTTACTTATGGTGACTTACTAATGGACCTCACCGATATGTCTCACTAACTGATATATGAATATTTCATTGTCTAGAATTTGAATCATTTTTGTTCTATTATTTTTGTTTTTATTTTAATCCACATTTAGTATTTTATGTTTTCAATACCTATGTGATAAAATTAAGGGTCGATCCAATAGTTTTTACCCTATCCATCTTAATCTCGAACTCTTACCCTTGAAACTTTCTCTTATGAGCTACTGCCTTTCTCTCTCGAATGGATCCCTTCAAACCACTCTCAATGGATCGTATCAAGAACATCCTTCATGGATCTGAGGATGATTTGCATCCATCCAAGAAGAAAAAAGGTGAATCTATGTAGCATAAGACTAATCCTAAAACTTTTTATCCATAATACACTAACCGTACCATAACCCCTAAGAAGGAAGTGCATTTAGAGTGGTTGTTGTCCATTATGTCTCTTTTGTTGAATATGTTGCAAAACCAATAATGGTTGGAGTGGTTCTCCAACAATTGTAGGTTGTTTTACCTGAGGATGGGAGATGAGTGTTACTAGTGTGAAGTGTTTTTTTTAATGTATCTAAGCTGTTTTGGATAAAGTATACAGTTGATGTAAGGAGAGTGTGTTTTTCATCCAAGCTTTGGGTAGAATTCTTGAAGGTACCAATTGAGGGTGTTTGTGATGACCATTAAGGATGTGCTCCTCCAACATGTGACCTCTTCAGTTGTGAGGTATCTATGGATGAGTTGACATACAATATAGAGAAAAACAGGCTTATTTCTACAAATATCGATGGTGATTGAAGTATTTTGTTTAAATTCATCCAGCATGAGTTATGTTATAGGAATGGGGGATTTTCTTATATTATGTTTCAGGATGTTAAATTGCTCTATCAATCAAATAATAGCAATAAGGTGAATCTGAAAAGATACTTTATTGTTCATATCATTGATATGATCAATCCCTTTTCCAAGAAAAAGGCTTTGTTTTATCTTAGTATTATCTTTACACTGTTGAAGGATAAGGGCTTTTTAAATGAAGGTGAAGAGACAATCTTTGATTTTGATGGTTTCTATCTGAAAAAAGTTATCTGTAAGAAGATGAAAAATAATTTGAATCCATTGAATAAGATTTGGGTTGTGGAAAATGGAAATATGATTGAATATTTAAATCTGTTGGAGCATCCCCCAATGCTGAGGAACATGGTTGATCTGGGTCTAGGACCAGATGAAGATGGTGAGTAATTTGATGAGTATGTTGGTGATAATGGTCAAGAAAATGTATCTCCTATAGATGACATGAGTGATCATAAAATTGAATACAATCCATCAAGGATGTTTTATGGTTCTTAATGTCCACTGAGACCTCTACTTATAAGGAACCTCTTCTACTTGAGAAAAATAGGTATTAGAAATAAGAGTCAGAAACTACTGAGTATGAGATAAAGTCTTTTATTGACGAAGAATATAGTGATGATGAAGGGTGTTCTAGTGAAGAATAATTTTACGTTGAGGATGATGATGAAGATTAGGAGGATGATATAGAATCTAGAGAGGATGATGAAGAAGATTTAAGTGAAAGGAAAGATGGAGAAAGTGATGGATCAGAAAGTGAATCAGATTATTCTTGTAATGATCGAGGTCATGATGTTGAATTTCATGATATTATATTAGAGCCAACTGAATATGAGAATCTTGCTGGTCCTACATTAATGGAACACATTAAAATAGTGGCATCCCAAGGGGCTGCTGAACAGATTGTGATTAAGGAAAGGGCTCCCGAGGCTCTAGTTGAACTAGCTGTGGTTGAAGATAGAGCTCATACTGTCCATGTTCAAGAGAAAGTTAATGATGTAAGGGATGTATCTGTGACTCAAGTGAGGGTGTTGGTTTATTAAAGAAATATTCCATCATCATAGGGGGAGAGAAAAGATAAAAGAGAAAAATTTGGTATTCTTTCTCCCTTGGATGATATTATGGTACCTATCTGGATGAGAGACCCATGATATGTGACACTTCGATTGGATTATCCCGATGTAGAATAAAGTACTTCTAATAATCTGATGGTTAGATTAGAACTTGTTGAATATATCCCTAAAATTAATTTTTAAGCCTTAAAAGAAGAGATTTTGGTTGTTGTTTGATCCACCCATTCAAAACCACCTATTCTTGTCACCATAATCAGTGAGAGAGATGATGAGTTAATTATTGAGAGGGTTGTGTCATAGGTTGATCCAAGATTCATCACTCTTACAGATGTTGTTGTTTCAAATAATCAAAAATGGTGAATGATTTTACTAGTATGGTTTCTTTTATTAATGGTATGATAATTGAATACAAAACTTCTTTAGAAAATGTTCTTAGAAGTCTTTGAGACACCACTTTAGAATCTTCTAAAGAATCTAATCCTTCTCAGACTCAAACTCTTAATCTAACTCAGTTGAGATCTGATATTAGAGATATTGTGTATGGTGACTTCTTCTCAACTTCTTCTATTTCTCACTCCATAGATATTGATATGGTTAAGAATGTGATTAGAGAGGTAATTCAGACTATGAAGGGGAGCACTAACAGGGAGAGTATCATAAAAATAAGGCTGAATTGGGATCATATTTATGATGTGGTTAAGTTTTATTCAACTGTTGCTACAATGGATCAAGAATAAATAACCAAGAAAGTATATTTTTATTTCATGTGGGTTTATACTAGGAATCAACTAACTAGTCTCTTAAAATATTTTTTTGAAAATTTTAGGCACCCTCTAGTGAGTCTGGAATTCAAAGAGAATATTAGGAGGTTGATAGAGTTTACTCCTACCCATGATAGGTTCATTGAAAATCAATAGGATTTAGAAACGGAAATGGAATATGGTGGTGACGTTATCAGGTACTTCATAAATTTGCTCAAACCATATCTTCGCCATCAAAACACAGCCATTGTTTCTCCTCCTGGTGCTCCTATCAGTCCCTTCCTTCCATATTCTACCACCTCTTCTTCTACCTTTTTCAAAACCTTTAACCAAGACCCCTGCTCAGGCTCTCAATAAAATTATATCTATCATCCAATAAGAAACTACATGTCCTTCTACCTCCTCTAGATCCTGCCTTTCTATATTAGTCTTTACGAGAGTTCCTCTCCCTTCCCTCAGTATCCCCTCTTTGCCTTCCGCCCGTCCTACTATTTATCCTTCTACTCCACCCTCCTGTGCTTCTGAACTAGGTAAAGAGGTGATATATTATTCTCTTCCCATGAAGTAGTTGGATGACTTTTTGATGGGGATTTGAGATACTCTTTATTATTTTACTATTTCTATTATCCCTTTCACAACATGATTAATGGAATAACTTCTATGATTTCATCTCATTATTAGTTCCAAATTTGTTCTTTTTTTTTCTTAAGTGTTTCCTTTTTGATAATAGCAAATGAGTGAAAAATAATATGGAACCATCTCTCTTAAGAATGAGATTAAAAGGGAACATATAATTGACAAATTCAGTTTAACAAGTAATTTTTACTTGTGTTTCTTTTATAATTTCATCTAAACAATATGTTATGAGGAATTTTTCTTTGATCTTCATAAATATTTTCAGTTATTGTGTTTTGTAATGCCAGGATTTGTGATCATCAAAAAGGGGGAGAATGTTGGCCTTCTATAGTTTTAATGTTTACAAATCATGCATAACTATGATAATTATGATTTATTAAGATACATTCTGTTTAATCATGTTCAAATATAATCTTAACCTATGTTTTTAGTTTTTTCATCAATATATAGAGTATCATATTTTGGTTAAGTAAATGTCACACAAAAGCCTAATCCACTGATAATTTTGATCTACTAATACCTGTATAACCAATTGAAAAGTCACTGATACATGAGCTACCAATGACATAAGCTTTCAATAAGATGATTCACCAGTAAAGAGACTCATAATTTTTTATAAGTATGATTCACCGACAACATGACCTACCGATTCATGAACAACTGATATCCAACCTACCGATAGAGTGAGTGACCCATGGTCATAATTTTTCTATGTTTGAGATACTGAAAGTCGAGCTATTGACACATCAGCATCCTATGGTTGAGATACCGACGCATCACCTACCAATAGTTGAGCTACTGACACATCACATAACAATAGTCAATATACTAACACAACATCTACCGATAGTTATATTGACTGATGAAAGTTTAATTTACTAACAGAAATAATCTATAGATAGAATGATTTACCAACAACATGAGACACTGACAGTTTGAGGTACTGACAGACTAAACCACTGATGAACTATATCTCAAATTCTAACTTACCCCTAATGATCATATTTATGAAATGTAGTAATTATTATTATATTAATGAATCTATCTATCTTTTGTAGATAACATTTAATGATATCAGAGACTAGTTCATGGGATGAGGTACTAGAAAACATGTTTCTTGTCTTGTATAAATGAAATATCTGGATCAACAAGAAAGGAAGTGTCAAAGAGGAGATATGAAACAAACACAATTATATGTTCATTATACCTAGAGAGAAACAAAAGAGATCCCTACTAATATTTCTAAGAACCAAAAGACCACATAAATCTACAAAACATCATAGAAGAAAGGAACACATCAATGCTCATTAAGAATATAAGACAAAATAAAACAATGACTCTCTATTTTGGAACTTATTTATGGAAAATGACTCCAAATTCACTTATATGATTATGAAAGAGTCCATAAGCTGCAGAGAATATCACATAGAACATTTTAAACCCCATTCTAATTAAATTTCTCTTCTTGTGCATAATATTTACATTTCAGGAAGTCTGTGTATCTTTGTTTTATAAGAACACAGTAACTCTTATCCTAAACTACGAGATACGAAGATATCTTCACCAACTCATCTTTAGACAATTTATATTCCCATAGATAATAGTGGAACATGTCCCTACGTGGCCTGTTTCTTAGTCTGTACACTCCCACTTATACTTTGGAAGAGGTCTAGTGACCAGGAATCTATTTATACTATTTTTACCCCAATATAGGGTGTGGATTATGTTTATGTAATATAAAATGTGTTGTTTTAGTTGATTACCATTTTGAGTGGATTAGGTCTTATCTTGAGACTGAACCTCTTGTTTACTTTTTTTTCATGTTTTTATGTTTTTCTTTCACTGTCTTTGTAATTATTTCAGAAAAATTTTGTTTTCTTTGATAGTTAAACTTAGATAGTGTTTATATTAGAATTTATTTTAAAACAATGATTTAAAAATTTATAATAATAATGTATCTTGTTTTAACGAAGAAATAATCAAACATTGAGAAATATATCAAATAAATAAAACTTTTATAAAACTACTACATTGGTTAATAGGTCGATTTGATTTTGAAATTGGGGGATTTTGAAAAACAATTGGACATAAATTTTTACAGGAACTTAACTCATCCCTTCTTGAGTGTCTTAATCCAAAAAATACATAGTAAAACTTATTAATCTTATATAACATATAAACAATACATACTACTTTGATGTAGTATAAAAAACTAGTGAATTGAATTTTAGAAATATCTGACCTTTATGCAGCACCATAATTTTCCTTCTACCTTTACACGTGTTTTTGTTTTACCTTTACACATAACATATAATCAATTAATTAACCATACATAGCCTATAAATATGATGTTCATACATTATAGTTAAATTTGGATTCCTTTATATATCCAAAATTAGTTACCTATAGTTAGGATATGTGTTTCCTTTTTCAAAAAGACCAATAATAGATCAACAAGGTCCTGTACTAATAATTTTGGTTTTTCAATATACCAATGTAAAATTTCGAACTATAAAATGTGTATTTCATAGGTTAGACATTCTGTTGTGGAAATAAGGTCACCCTACAGACACTCATCATCAAAATGATCAATTATAGATGACTATCCCAAAAATAATTTGAACACGGATTTCAAGTAGGGGCTGCATCAACATAGAAAAAATCATGGTCCGTATTTTATTCTTGAGGTTGAGATGCTAAGATAAAATGAAATATTTAAATTTATGTAATGATATCACTCTAGAATTCTAAATATGCATGTTTTTTTGAGTATTAAAATTAACTAATCAAAAAGGAAAAATGAATTTTTTTACTCTATAGTGAAGACTGTGTTCAACATCTCGTTTGAAAATTGTTTTAAAATATTTCTCTATGCCATAGTTTTTATCCATGGTTAGAGATATGTGTTTTACTATGTTCTTTTATTTTTTTTAATTTAATTTAATTATTATGTTTTAATCTTAATAATTTCATGTATTATTGTATATGTGAATGTTTTAGTTGAGTTATGTCATGACCCATCCTCGGGGCCTGTGTCGTGACTACCCAAGTCCGCCTTCCATAGGCCAGGGGCTGGAGACTAGAACCCAAGGCGTAAATCCCGATAAAAAGGGAAGTCATTGCCTTTATGAAGTAAACAAACACCACAGAGTAAGAAAGATGAAGTAAATACTATGTAAACTGGGTACAACTGTAAGTGATGGAATGTAAATGGGCCAGAATACAAACCCAACTGAAGTAAAGTACAACTGAAAAAAAAGTACAGCAACTGAAAAGTAAAGAAGCAACGCTGAGCCATCCATTGGAAATCCCACATGAAGGGTGGGTACAGATAGCCTCCTCAGCTCCCCGGGTCCAGCCGTCCGCTTCGTGTACGTTCCGCCCAGTGGTCCACCTCCAGGTACCGACTTGCTCCACAAGCCTCAAACATGATCAGCGCTGTCCGTCGTCTTCATCCAACACAACGTAGTGCGGGCATAGCCCGTACAGGGGTGAGTAGATGCTACTCAGTAGGGACCCCATGACCCCGAAGGTATCCTAGAATCCACATAGGATAATCCACAATGGAAAGATACGATCACTAAGTAACAGCTAACACTACTTAGGTATATTCCCACACATATACCTAAGGCATCAATTCCAGTTCGGATCCAACATCCGAGCCCATGTTCGGTCTAGTCCACATAGGATAGCACAACCAGTCCACACAGGATAACACAACCCAATCCACTTAGGATAGAATTCAATCATATCAAAGATATTGATTGAAAGTCAAGACTCATCTCACACAGGTATACTTCTTCGTAAGATGATAGAGATGATCAGATGTAGCCACTTATTAATCAAAGTTGTCGGACCCACATAGGATGCAAACAAAGAGTCAAAAAATTCCGGACCCACATAGGATACAAGAATAGTAGTACTTCCAGACCCACGTAGGATACAAGTACAAAGTCAAACAATGCCGGACCCATGTAGGATACAAGAACAGTGGTACTGCCGAACCCACATAGGATACAAAAATAGTAGTCAACACCATCGAACCCACAGAGGATTTCAGTGTAGTCATCATCGCTGCCGAACACACGGAATATTTCAGTGCAGTCGTCGTTGCTGCCGAACCCACGGAGGATTTCAGTGCTGTCATCATCGTCGTCGCAATCGCAGCCAGCTCTAGGGTTCCCGCACACAGCATACTCGATTCAGGGAGGGTCCGCTCCACGATCCAAGGGGGGTTGATACATCAACAGACACATAGTTTGGAGTTGATGTATCCTGAAGTTCTGTCTCGAAAAAAGGAACTCAACGTGACAGATGACGCGTCAATCAGACGCCCGGTCTGAGAGTTATTGGCCTTTTCGTTATAGGGGCCCGGTTGGTTTTTAAGTCAAAACCAACCCGAACTCAATCCAACTGCATCCAAACCTTGAGCAAAGTAAGCCAAAAGGTCTGCCTCACTAATAGGAATCCAACAAAGTTGACGGAACGTCAATCGGACGTCCGGATCTCATGTTATAGGCATTTCCGCTCCGATGGCCCGGTTGGTTTCGTGTTCGAACCAACCCTGCCATATGCAATGTTCTCCGAAACCTTTAGTTTAATATATCGAAACGACCGTCTCAATCCAAGTAAAACATCGAAACTGGCGGTGCGTCTATCGGAGGTCCGTATCCCAAGTTACGGGTGTTTGAACAAACTTGTCCGTTTTTAGGGGGTTTTGGGCCCAGACTGACCCGACACGAGACCCCCTGGGTCGGAACGAACCGGGTCGACCCGACCCGCGTCTAGGTCCTGCCCACTAGGGCGCGGCCCAGCCCAGCGCAGGGGTCTGGCTTAGCGCAGGCGGCCCAGCCCGGCGCGGGTGGTCCGTCCCAGCCCGGCCGGTTCGGTCCTGTCCGGGTGCCTGCGGGCTGAGCGGACGCGGAAGGGGGGAGCCACCACCCCTTCGGACCGAACGGCAGACCCACGGGGGGGTCCTCCTAGCCGTGTTGACTGGGGGTTCAAAACCCTCGGTTTTTCGGATCTGTCCAGCCGTAACGGCCGTCCAATGCACCACGCGGGACCGGTTGGTCCCGCCCTCCATGTGCCAGCGGTTACGGCCACCGCTCCCTGCTCTGTCGCGGCCAAAGGCCGCAGATTTGGTCCGACCGGCATTGAGCGATGTCGCCACGCCCCTCCGCCACGACCTGACTCCAGCTACGGGATCTTTCGGCATCAACGGTGCAGCACGACGCGACGACGCCGCACTTCTTCGTCGCGTCCCTCCTTGTTTCCGTGCGGTGTCGTTGCACCGCGCCGCCTTCGTTCGAGTCACAACGAGTGCAACAATAAAGGGGGAGGAGGTTCAGCCATGTTCGTGCGGTCCGAACCCCTCCTGTTAATTTGATATGAAGCGGCTAAAGGATTTGACGTTGTATAAAAATGAATATTCACGAACAGATTCAAACCCCTACCTCAAAGAAGTCGTCGAACGAGGATCGTCGCGGGAAGAAGACGTTGTGAAAAGAGGCTCCGTAAGCATCATCAGTGTTCGCCCGATGAAGGGTGCGGTGCATCATCATCCTCGGAAGAAGGCATCTCTCAATGGCTGCAGAGAGGAGAGGAGATGGTATGACGATCTCCCTTTGTAGTGACGGAGTTCTTCATCGTAGACTCGGCGTTCTTTGTGAAGAAGATGAAGTTCTTCAAGGCTCGTGTATTTTCTCCCCAATCCTTCTAGAACAAAATTTAAACAATAATAAAATATGGATTCTCTTATTTTATTACTCATGCCGACCTTGTGAAAATTTAAAATTAATTCACCTAATTAATTAACGTGCGTTGTCAAATTAAAGAGGCGCTTTATTGGCATGAAAATTAATGTGGAGGAGATACAAAAATAATTTCTTGAGGGAAGAAATAAATGGGGTGTTTAATGGGGTTTATAGAATTTTAAATAGGTGGGGGATCGTGTGGAACCCACCCCAAATTCCTCACATCTTCCCTCCCATAACAGTTAAACCACCAGTAATGAAATAAAAATAAAATTGTAAAACAATTTTTATTTTTATTCCTCACATTTTTAACATCTCCTCCCGAGCAACGCAACCCAGAAAAAGGTGCTCTTAAGAAAATACCGGCGATGCGGTTTCCTCAGTGCCCTCAGATTTCCATTCCAAGCACCGGTTCAAAATTTAGAAAAACCCGCTCATTCATTCATTGAACGTACCCAAGCTAAACTTCGGAAATTGATTCCGGGCACACCGGGCCTCGGAATCAGGTGCAGTCAGAAACTGCATACTCGTAAAATCCCAAAGAAATTTTAAAAAAATATTTCCTTGAAATTAATGGGTATTCACATTACTTCCACATCAGGGCTTTACGTCCCCATAAAGATACATCGCAAACTAGTGGATCAAATGAGGGTACTGGGCACGCATCTGAACCTCCCGCTCCCAAGTGCTCTCTTGGAGGTTCTCGTGCTTCCACCTGATGCGCACTAGAGGAATAGACCGCCCACATAAGACCCTCTTTTGTCGATCCTCGATCTCCACCGGGACCTCCTCAAAAGTCGCATCATCATCAATGTCCACCTCACTATGGTAGATGACATGCATCGTGTCATGCACGTATCTCCTTACGTGAGATACGTGGAAGGCGTCATGCACCTGGTGCAACTGAGGTGGTAGAGCCAGAAGATAAGCCACCTTGCCTATCATACTGAGAACTTTGAATGGTCTGATGAAGCACAGAGATAACATTCTGCCCCGGCCAAATCTCCGTAATCCACATCGAGGTGAGACCCACAAGAAGACGTGGTCGCCATCCTCGAACTCTAGTGGTCTCCGCCTCTTGTCAGCATAAGATTTCTGCCGGCTCTAAACTATCCTCATCCGCTCCTGGATGACCTGGACCTTCTCTGTCGTGGTCGGGGCCATCTCCGGTCCCACAAGTGCTGACTCCCTAGGGTCTGTCCAGCACAGAGGTGATCTGCAAGGTTAGCCGTACAACGCCTCGTATGGTGCCATCCCGACGGTGGAGTGGTAGCTGTTGTTGTATGCAAACTCCACCAAGGGGAGGTGATCCTCCAAGCAACGACCAAATCCGAGGACACATGCACGAAGCATGTCCTCGGGATTCGGTGTGGTCCGCTCCGTCTGACCATCCGTCTGAGGGTGAAAGGAGGTGCTGAGACGTAGCTGCGTCACGAATGCCTCCTTCAACCCCTTCCAAAGCCGGGAAGTAAAGCGAGCATCTCTATCAGAGACGATAGATGATGACACACCATGAAGCCGTACAATCTCCTGAACGTAGAGATGTCCCAAGCCCTCCACTGAGCACTGCTCTCTGATGGGTAAAAAGTGGGCCGACTTGGTGAGTCGGTCGACAATCACCCAAATGGATTCATGACCTCTGGAAGTACTTGGAAGTCCAATCACGAAATCCATAGATATGCCATCCCACATCCACTTTGGGACCTCCAAGGGCTGTACCAAGCCTGCTGGTACCTGGTGCTCCGCCTTCACCTACTAAAAGGTGAGGCATCGAGAAACGAACTCTACCACAACCTTCTTCATACCCGGCCACCAGTGCTGCCGTCTTAGATCCTGGTACATCTTCGCCACTCCTGGATGTACCGCTAAAGGGGAAGTGCAGAACTCTCTCAGAACCTCCTTCTGTAAATCAGCTGGTACCATGGTACGTCCTCTGAAAAGGATGACGTGGTCTCCTCCCATAGAAAACCCATCAGGTGCCTGTCCCATGGAAATCTGTGAATGTCGCGTCTCACAGTCAGCGTCCCCACGCTGTGCCTCTTTGACCCGATGCAGTAGTGGAGGAGTGACTTTGAGTGACTGAAGAAAGGCTGCTCCATCTCTATCAACAAAGTATATCTGCAAAGCGGCTAGCTGCCCCGTCACCTCCCCAAGTAGCTGAAAGCTCGTCCTCCTGCTGAGAGTATCGGCTACTACGTTCCCCTTTCTAGGAGTATATACTATCTCAAAGTCATAGTCCTCGAGGAACTTGAGCCATCGCCGCTGTCTCAGGTTCAGTACCTTCTGCGAGAAGATGTACCTGAGACTCTGGTGGTCAGAGTAGACTGAAAAGTGCTTGCCCATGAGGTAGTGTCGCCACATCTTCAGAGCGAAGACCACTGCTGCTAAGTCCAGGTCATCGGTAGCGTAGTTCTGCTCATGCTGCCTCAACTTTCATGATCCATAGGAGATCACTGCCCGCTCCTGCATCAAGACACATCTGAGTCCGGTCCCTGATGCATTTTAGTAGACTATGTACCCTACTCCCTCCTCCGGTAGCCTTAAGATAGGTGCACTGGTCAATCATTGTCTCAGCTCCTGGAAGCTCTAATTACATCTATCTAACCACACGAAGGGTTTTCCCTTCTTCGTCAAAGCTGAAAGTGGTGACGTAACCTTGGAGAAGTCTGGCACAAACCTCCTGTAGTATCCAGCCAAACCTAGGAAACTCTACACCTCCATCATGCTCCTAGGTGGCTCCCAAGATAGCACTGCCTCGATCTTCGAAGGATCCACCACAACTACCACCTTAGATATGACATGTTCCAAGAAGTGGACCTCACGTAACCAGAACTGACACTTCAAGATCTTACCATAAAGCTGGTGCTCTCGGAGTGTGTCCAGTACAACCTGCAAGTGGTAGGCGTGCTCCTCCTCAGTGGTTGAGTATATCAATATGTCATCGATGAAGACTACGACAAATCGATTGAGGTATGGATGAAAGATCCTATTCATGAGACTCGTGAACACTGCTAGAGCATTGGTTATGACGAAAGTCATAACCAAGAACTCATAGTGACAATACCGACATATGAAGGACGTCTTCTGCACATCCTTATCCCTAACTCTAAGCTGATTATAGCCTAACCTGAGGTATATCTTCGAGAACCACCGTGCTCCCTTGAGCTGATTGAAGAGGTATTTAATCTTCGTTAGCAGATACTTGTTCCTCAGGGCCACCTGGTTCAGGCGACGATAATCGACACATAGGCACAAGCTCCCATCTGCCTTCTTGGCGAACAAAATCGGGGAAGCCCATGGTGAAACCCTGGGTCGGATGAATCCCTTTCCCTGAAAGTCCTCCAGCTGTACCCGTTGCTCTCAAAGATCAGTGGGAGCAATCCGATATGCTGGAGTGGATATCGGGGCTGTCCAGAGGTACATTTCAATATAAAATTCTACCTCTCTACGAGGATGTAGTCTTGGAACATCATCAGGTAAAACGTCCGCATACTGATCCACTACTACAGGAAAATTCGGACTTCGCACATCAACTGCTCCTAGGATGAGGCTAGCCAAATGATGAGTGATCGGTTGTCCTCTCCTCTGCGTGAATCCATCCTGCGCTGAAAAGGCTCCATTCTCGCTGGTGAAGGTGAACCTGCTCCCGTCGGTGCGGACACACCACACCTTGCACCTAATATAGTCGATCTGAGCATGGACTGTAGATAACCAATCCATGCCCAAGATGGCATCATAAGGCCTCGATGCTGCTACAAGAAGATCCCAGCCGAAGCTCTCGCCTCCTAGAGTAAGCTCACACTACTGAAACTAGTGCGTAATCATCGAGTCTACTCCCGTAGGAGTCTCTAGATGTAATGATCGAGCCAACGGCTCCGTCGAAATCTCCAAGCTCCGAACAAGGGTAGCGAAAATGAAAGAATGACTCGCTCTTGTGTCTATAAGAACTACCGAAAGGGAGGAGTTGACATAGATTGTAGCTTGAATCATTTTTTGCATGCCGTGGTCATAGTTCTCTGCTGACTGAAGCTGAGCCTGCCTCTGCCTTCCAGTTCCCTGTGGTCGGGGTGGACCTCCTGGTGGTGGAGGTGGTAAAGACTCAAAGCGTCGCCCACCACCTACTGCTCGGCCAACTCATCTACCTCATCCGCTTTCTCCCTGGGAACCGCCACGGTTGAACCTCTGCCTCTTCCGGGGTGGTCCCTCAACCATCTGCTGCTCTTCTACACGGCGGTTCGGGCAGTCACGAGCCATGTGGCCCTGCCCGCTGCATGTGTAGCACTGACTGCTCCTCGGAAGGCTGGCTCTGCGCCGTGTGCCCCGCACCTCTAAACTAGTGTCCTGAGGTCGTCCGCCTACTGGTTTGGTCCTCCTAGACACATGTGACGTATGTCAACTACCACCTGCAGAAGACCCTACTACATGCCGCCCTGCGGTAGGTCTCGCTGCTGGTGTAGGCTCAGCAAGAAAGATCTCTATGAGAAGGGCTCGCTCCAGTACTCCTGCCTACGTCAGAATGATGATGAAGATCATCGATGCCCTGATCTCATGCCTCAGTCCCTGCTCGAAGGTCTGGGCCTGGAAGAATGGGTCTTGTACCATGTTTGTCGAATAACGCGAGAGATCGGTAAATATTGCCGAGTACTGGGCTACCGTCATGCTTCCCTTCCGTAGCTGTAGTATCTCCTGAATCCGCACCGCACGTAGGGTGGCTGGGACGAACTCTGAGCGGAAGAGGCTCTCAAAGTACGTCCATAGGAGAGATGCCTCATCGTGCACCTAGAGCATCAGACTCCACCATCTGCCTGTTGACATGTGTAGGAGGCTCGCTGCAAGGATCACCATGAGGTCAGATGGTGTCTCCACTAACCTGAAAACTCGAACTACAGCCTCCATCCAATCCTCGGCTGCCTGAGGGTTTGTCTCCCCATGGAACCCGGGTGGTATCTGACGCTGAAACTCATGCAGTGCACTAAGGCGTTGTGCACTATCATCAGCTGGGGATGGGGGCATAGGTGGCTCGGCGGGTAGATGTACCGCTGGTGCCTCTGCTGTAAAAGGGCCATGTACCGAGGCCTCGTCGCACGTTTGTCTGTCATCTCGCACAAAGCTCTGAACCCTAGCTGGCTGCCGTCGTGGGGCCATCCTGAAAAGAAACAGGTGCCCCAAGGTTAATACAGTTTACCTAGTGAGCTGAAAAAATGTAATCACAAAGAAAATTTTTGAAACGCACATGCAATAAATGTTTTCGTGCACTGAGTCAGAAATCAGTAGTCAGGGTCCTGATGTATGGATACGTCGGCCGACGCACCAACACTGGACTTCCAGGACTAATAACCACATTCAATACCCTTAACACAACTGCTTCACACAGAAGAATGATTAGAGTCCTAGGTTCTGCAGTAGAACTGAACTCCTCTATTACCAATTTGTCACGACCCATCCTCGGGGCCCGTGCTGTGACTACCCCAAGCCTACCTTCCATAGGCCAGGGGCTGGAGACTAGCACCCAAGGCATAAATCCTGATAAAAAGGGAAGTCATTGCCTTTATAAAGTAAACAAACACCACAGAGTAAGAAACCTGAAGTAAATACTATGTAAACTGGGTACAACTGTAAGTGCTGGAAAGTAAATGGGCCAGAATACAAACCCAACTGAAGTAAAGTACAACTGAAAAGAACGTAAAACAACTGAAAAGTAAATCAGCAACGCCGGGACGTCCAATGGAAATCCCACATGAAGGGTGGGTACAGATAGCCTCCTCATCTCCTCGGTTCGATCCTTCTGCTTCGTGTACGTCCCGCCCATTGGTCCACCTCCAGGTACATACTTGCTCCACAATCCTCAACCATGATCAGCGTTGTCCGTCGTCTGCATCCAACACAACGTAGTGTGGGCATAGCCCGTGCATGGGTGAGAATATGCTACTCAGTAGGTACCCTGAGACCCTGAAGGTCTCCCAGAATCCAAAAAGGAGAATATATAAAGGAAAGATACAATCACGAAGTAACAACCAACACTACTTAGTTATATGCCCATACATATACCTAAGTCATCAATTCCAGTTCGGATCCAACATCCAAGCCCAAGTTCGGTCTAGTCCACAGAGGATAGCACAACCAATACACACAGGATAACACAACCCAATCCACTTAGGATAGAAAGTCAATCATATCGAAGATAATGATTGAAAGTCAAGACTCATCTCACAAAGGTATATTTCTTCGTAAGACGATAGAGATGATCATATGTAGCCATTGATTCATCTAAGCTGTCGGACCCACGTAGGATACAAGACCAGCTAAGCTTTCGGACCCACAAATGATACAAGACCAGCTACTCTGCCGAACCCACGTAGGATACAAGTACAGATTCAAACACTATCGGGCCCACGTAGGATACAAGAACAATAGTACTACTGGACCCACCTAGGATACAATAACAGTAATCAACACCATCGAACCCATGAAGGATTTCAGTATGGTCTTCATCACTGCCGAACCCACGGAGGACTTCAGTGCCGTCGTCGTCACTATCGAACCCACAGAGGATTTCAGTGTAGTCGTCATCGTTGTCGCAGTCGCAGCCAGCTCTAGGGTTCCCGCACACAGCATGTTCGATTCCGGGAGGGTCCACTCCACGATCCAAGGGGGTTCGATACATCAACTGACACGTATTCCATAGTTGATTTATTCCAAAGTTCCTTCTCGACAAAAGGAAGTCAACGTGACAGACGGCGCATCAATCAGATGCCTGGTCTGAGAGTTATTGGCCTTTTCGTTCCAGGGGCCCGGTTGGGTTTTATGTCAAAACCAACCCGAACACACTCCAAATGCATCCAAACCTCGAGCAGAGTAAGCCAAAATGTCCGTCTCACTAAGAGTAATCCAACAAAGTTGATGGTATGTCAATCGGACGTCCGGAGCTCAAGTTATAGGCATTTCCGCTCCGAGGGCACGGTTGGTTTCGTGTTTGAACCAACCCGGCCATACCGAAAGTTCTCCAAAACCATGAGTGTAATATATCAAAACGACCTTCTCGATCCAAGGATCACATCGCAACTGATAGTGCGTCTATTGGAGTTCCGTAGCCTATGTTACTGGCGTTTGAACGAACATGTCCGTTTTTAGGGGGTTTTGGGCCCTGACCGACCCGGCCGAAGACCCCCTGGGTCGGCCCGAACCGGGGTGACCCGACCCTGGTCTGGGTCTGGCCCACTAGGGTGCGGCCCAGCCCGGCCAGCATGGCCCGTCCCGGCATAGGGGTCCGGGCCACCGCAGGCGGCCCGGCCCGGCGCGGGTGGTCCGGCCCGGCCCGACGCGGGTGGTCCGGCCCGGCCCGGCCGGTTCGGTCTGGTTCGGGCGCCCGCGGGCCGAGCGGATGCGGAAGGGAAGAGCCGCCACGCCTTCAGATCGAACAGCGGACCCGCGGTGGGTCCGCCCTACCGTATTGACTGGGGGTTCAAACCCCCCGGTTTTCCGAATCTAGTGGCTGTAACGGCCGACTAGTGCACCACGCGGGACCGGTTGGTCCCCCCCTCCATGCGCCGGCGGCCGGCGGTTCCCGCCGCCGCTCCCTACTCTGCCACGGCCAAATGCCGCGGCCTTGGTCCGACTGGCACGATGCGACGGTGCCGCACCCCTCTGCCGCGGCCCAACTCTGGCCGCAGCTTCTTTCGGCCTCAATGGCGTGGTGCGACAGCGCCACACTACTTCACCGCGTCCCTTCTTGTTTCCGCACGGCGCCGTTGCACCGTGCCGCCTTCATTCGAGTCACAACGAGTACAACAACAAAGGGGGAGAAGGGTCGGCCGTGTTCGTGCGGTCCGGCCCCCTCCCGTTTATTTTATATCAAGCATCTAAAGGATTTGACGTTGGACAACAAATAATATTCACGAACAAATTCAAACCCCTACATCGAAGAAGTCGTCGAACGAGGATCGTCGCGGGAAAAAGACGTCGCGGAAGACGACGTCATGGAACGAGGCTCCGTAAGCATTGTCGGTGTTCGCCCGATGAAGGATGCGGCACGTCGTCATCCTCCGAAGGAGGCATCTCTCACCGGCTGCAGAGAGGAGAGGAGACGGTATAATGATCTCCCCTTGCGGTAACAGAGTTCTTCGGTGTAGACTCGGCGTTCTTTGTGAAGAAAATTAAGTTCTTCATGGCTCGTGTATTTTCTCCCCAATCCTTCTCGCACAAAAAAGCAACAATAATAAAATAAGGCTTCCCTTATTTTATTACTCATTCCAACCTTTTCAAAATTCAAAATGAATACACCCAATTAATTAACGCGCGTTGTCAAATTATAGAGGTGTTTTATTGGCATGAAAATTAATTTAAAGGACATACAAAAATAAATTCTAGAGGGAAGAAATAAATGGGGTGTTATGAATTTTAAGGAGGTGGGGGCTCATGTGGACCCCACCCCAACTTCCTCACATCTTCCCTCCCATAACACTTAAACCACCAGGAAATAAATAAAAATAAAATTGTAAAAGAATTTTTATTTTTATTCCACACATTTTTAATATATCCTCCCAAGCAACGCAGCCCAGAAAAAGGTTCTCCTAAGAAAATACCGGAACTATGGTTTCATCGGTGACCTCAGATTTCGATTACATGAACCGGTTCAAAAGTTAGAAAAACCCGCTCGTTTGTTCACTGAACGTACCCGAGCTAAACATCAGAAATTGATTCCGGGCACACCGGGCCTCAGAATTAGGTGCCGTTAGAAACAGTGTACTCGTAAAATCCCAAAGAAATTAAAAAAGAAATCTTGAAATTTATGGGTCTTCACAAGTTATTCTTTACAATGGATCTAAATGAATTTCCAATAAGAATTTTTTTGAAACCTTAATCATCTTTCTTATTGATTTTTTTTTCAAATTTATGTTTTTGGAAATTATGAACTCAACAGATAAGAATAATTCCATTATAATATTTGAAGTGGTCCATTTCTAAATTAATTTATAGATAAACAATATTAAATAAGTGATAAATTACAAATTCTTGATATATATATTCTTTACATGTTTCTATTCTTTAATATTATCACTATTATAAATAAAATGGTTGAAATTTATTTGAAAATACTCTATTGTACTTACAATGGATGTTGCTTAAGCATTCTGAACATCAAGGGATCATCTTGGTTTAGTGGTGTTAATTATTTTAAATTTTTTTCTATGTGTATAATTATATTTGTTTATACTTGTTTTTAAAAGGTAGTATTATCTTGTTATCCCACCCTAAAATAAGGTATTTCTTAGTTCTTTAATAACTGATAAAAGGAAAGGGGATTTTGGTTGTGACTTGGTCTGTATAAAGGCAGGGTTGGTTTCCTCCACCACCTCAAAAGAATTCTAGTGCGTTATTCCTCCGGGGGATAATAAGGCGGTCGTGGGTTGAAACTCTAGCGATTAAAAACGTATTTTTAAATTGTTGTGACTCCCTATAAAAATTCAATTATTCCATTTTATTGGGTTCCATTTCTCTCATAAATTATGCGAAGTGAAGAGTATATGTAAGATAAATTTGATCCAAACTAATATAATGATCATATATTATTTATTTTAATTTCCACTGCATTAATATTTTATTATGATAATAACCTATATTTTTTAAAAGGTAAATACCACCCTACCATTCAACTATCTCCCTTTGGGACCTATCATAAAAAATTTTGAACCACAATTTTCTTTATTAATATATTTTTTAATTTATCTCTAATGAGTATATAGTAATTATCATTAAATATTCCTTGCTTTTCTAGATATAGTTGTTACACATGATTTATGGATACTAGGACCCCATTTTAAATATATTTCAAGGCTCTTTCAATTTCTATTTCTATCTTCACTTGTTCAAAAATATTCAAAATTTGAAGTTCAAGTTAAAAAAAATTCATCCAACTGGAGATATATTCTAAATAATATTTATTGACTGAACATGATACTTATAAAAGAATCATTGTAAAACCCTATAATTCTTCTTATTTATAACTCTATGAAAGAAACAAGAGTTTAAGTGAATAGATTCTATGTTTTCCATTATACACAGTCACTTCAAAAAATGTATGTATCTTGATTAATTTTCTTACTTTAGAAATATCCTGGTGAACATATTAAAACTACTAAAAAACCAATAATACCTACCTGTGCGAGTCATTACAGTTTTCCATTCCATGTATTGGATCTAAAAAGTAATGTTATAAAATAGATATTTTCATTCCTCCATAAAGAGTCTTTCATTATTTTATGGTGATAAAATATTTCACATCATCATGTAAATAAAAAACTATAATTATTATATCTCACAATTAATATTGATTTGATGTCCAACATGATATTCATATAAATATATTATATTTTTGATATATTGAGAATAATCAGATGATATTAGATATTATTTCCAATCCATTAAATCATTTATTTCCTTTTTGTGGTTGTTTCTCTATAAAAGAGTCATATTTTATAATCTGGTTACAAATGAGACAGATAATATGTTATTTTAAAACCAATACCTTAAACATACCTTGATACTTATTATAATTAATTTTATATCTCTTTTTTCATTCATACATTTCAATTATAGATTCAACAAGACCTGATGTTTCAAATACCAAATTGAATTTCAAATCATTCCTTGAAGCCACTTTCATATTTTGATGTATTATCTAAATGGATCATATATTCCTGAAAGACTATAACACTTTAGTAATAGTTATTTAGTTTTAATTAAATGTGATTGGGGGAATATAATTTTTCCTAGTAAAGGTTGATATTGTTTCATTTTGAACCACAAATTTTCTTTTATCCATTTATTTTATATCCATCTTGAGATATAAAATGGATTTGATTGAATCTTAATTAACATAATTTTATATGGTCTTAATATTCACTTTATAGACCAAATCACCAGATTTTCCTCCTCAGGTTCTATTTCCAACAAGGATCAATTGACATGTCTCTAGTTGCACTTTTATGTTCTAAAACATCATACTTATATATTTATACCTATAATATTTTTTATATTTCCCAACACGTAAATTTTTTAGGATATTAATTTCATATGATATTTATCAACATCAATAATATATGGGATTATTTTACTTTTCCAAATCCTATAATTTCATTCCAAGATTTTTTTTGAAAAATAGTTTCAGAACTCCTTTTCAAACCACTTTCATCACAGTGATATTCTTATGTAATAACATGAAATTATATTTATTTCATTTAGTAACTATATGTTTTAAAACACCCACTGAATTTTTAAAATGAAATATATTCCAATGGTTCATAGAAAAAAATATAAATTTGACCATAAATTCCACATTAAAATAACATGTATATGTACCTTATCCTGAAAGTCATTATTTTGTCATTACCCCTTGTAAAGAACTTCTAGAGTGTGTTCTCAATACATATTTTATATTTACTTTTTCTGATTGCCTATTATTTTATATTTATATAATATTGTAGGGGTTTCATCATGGCTAATGATGGGTTTTACCATGTAATACATTCTGTATGAAATCATAATTTTTTTCATTATACTCTATGGATTTAGCATACTTTCTCTTTAACTAACCATCTTATACTGAGGGATAATCAAACATAAAATATTAATCATATTTAAAAATAGTATTACCCATGACATTTGGTTGATCAAATTTATTTTTAACCAATATGAATTCCTCTTAAATTTTCTAGATCTATTTTCAATTTTCTTCATGTTGAAAATTAAAATCATCCTTGAGCGCCTTCACTTTAGAAATTTCATTCCCTACTGTATGAGAATGATCATTCATCATATATTGTTTCCTTCATCTTGGTGTTCATCTGAGTATACAAGTCTTTATGTACAACCTTTTCTTATTTCAAACTTTGATTATCCTCCACCAATCATGCCATGTTTGTAACAAGTAAATCCTTCAAAGAATTTAATTTTTTATCTTATTTTTAGACATGGATCTTATCATTGTAAATAAAATTATGATTTTATAACAGTTAAGTAATATCTTCTAATTCAATATCCCGAATAACATTCTACTATCTTAGACTAGTAGCCAATTTAGCAAACCTTTTATTAAATATTTTCATATTTTCTACCCCTATCTTCAATCCCCCAATATAGACCTCATATTCCTTACTATCCATCATTAGTGTAATGATCTCTTCTTGTAGTCATAGATCTAGCTCCTACTATAGGTTGATATATTACACATTTGGAATTCTAGATATATCTTACTCATTAATATATACATCTTTACTTGAAGCATCTAGTTTCTTAGTTAATAGTACATCATTATGGAATGAAAAAAATAGATTAACATCATAATCATTAATTACTTCCATTCCACAGTATTTATAATATTTTAATTTAATTTCACACACACCAATAAATTTTCTATTATATGGTATTTTTTGGGCCATTTTTTATTTTTTAATTTTTTCCCATTTCTATATCACTAATGTTTTTTAACTGAAGAATAAAACATAACTAGAAAAATAAATCAGATCAATTAGGAATAAAAAATTCCAATAATAAATATCTATACTATGGTATCAATTGTCATGTCCATAATTATTCATACTGAGAGATAACATGATAGTGGGAGAATTAGGGTATGAGAATCATTCCAATTTAATCGTTTAATACTTTAAATATCAATACACTAAATGATTTGGAACTCATTATTAGTAGGGTCACTCTTATGTTTTTATTTTGATAATGATATTATTATTATTTCACTTATCTTTTCCTTATTATAATTTGGTCAATGATTACTTATACCACACACACTAATTTATGTATTTTAGAAAGTAATTGAATAATACACACAAGTAATATTAATTTTAATTAGTTCACCACACTAGGCCAACCAATGATTAATCAAAATTGTAATGATATACTAGAATTTAAAAAATTCACTATTAATTGATGTGTTTTTGTAATTTCACTCGAATCCTGGGGCCACTCCCCTTATAATGATTTAGGGATGGTGCACTACCTCCCAAGGGACATTACCTCACTAATATCTCTTTTTCTCACTACTCAAGAAAGGAAAACACTTTGTTATGTAAGAAAAACTAAGAGAAACATCACAATCATTGTTAAAGAATTAGGTGTATGTATGTGTTCATTGATCCACATTCTATTGTTCCTCTTCACAATAATGTTTGAAACACCACAATAAACACAACCCCACTTTACCTTTTGATCTCTAATTAATCTCTAAATAATAACATATTCTTCTCATCCCTTGTAAATATCTTCAATTAATTCCACTGAATTCATCTTATTGTTTCTTCTACTATAAATGTATAATTCCAACTATCTATCTTTTAATTTCTTAATCCATAATCTTCATTACCATTTTGTTTAGGAATATAGACATCTAATTAATATTTATAGAATCTATAAGTTCATCTTCTAAGTAATATTTAATGCATCATGATTAAGAATGTAAAATTAATTTAAAAAATAAGTGTAATTCCGATTCAACCTTCCATAAATTAAGTTACAAAAAATCCCTAAAAGATTGTAACTTTGGTTTTTGGGTATTATTATTGAATCAAAACTATTACTTAATGATCCAAAATATCATAGTGTAATGAATTTATTCACAAGAAACATGGATATCCAATATTTTAAATTTTTATATCACTACAGTGGGACCCAACATTCAATTGTGTGATCATGTGTTTTGTGCTAGAACATACCTTAAAAATATAGAACCTCCAAGATCCCATCATTTTACCATTACAATCTGTGCCCTCATATGTGATGTAACACTTCCATGTGGAACAAACACCACAACATGGAACATTATGCTATGGTTTAATATCTATCCTATTAACATAACTTCCAAAAATTCTTCTAAACATCTTCATACATGGAAAACCTAAGCAAACAAAAATGATTTACCAATTAAGTCTCTATCATCAAATTCATCTTAATTCACTTTAAATGTGATTGGAAATAACTCCAACACTTTTAATACTTTATTATTTCTGACACAAATCCAACACCAACATAATTTATGTATTTGATTCTAATATAAATCAATTACACTTTGACTTTCACATACAATCATAAGAGGTATGTCTTTTTATACCTTTAATTTTTTTCAATCGCTTCTTCATATATAAAATATCTCTACTTTCTTTTGTGGTATCAAAAAACTCAATATTTTCTATTCTATGTGTGACAAAATTTTGTTTTTTATAGTTAAAACTAAAAAAACTAGTTTCTAAAAACATTATTCCATTATATTGTACTTTTTATTATCATTATTTTCTAACCCATCAATATTATTATAACCAAAAAATAATTATTAACCTTCCTTTAATAAATTTTTTTGTGATTTGGTTTTACTTTTATATATTTAACTTCCCTCCTTGAATATTTTAAATGTACCACTTTTTGATTAATATAATATATAGAACACACTGAAATGACATGTAATACATTATTCTTTGACACATTAATACATGGTAAGATAATAATCAATATTATGGACTTCTTCTTAAATATTTACCCTTTATAATCTTTAATAAATTCCAAATTTACTCATATAAGTGGTTTTACTTCATTATATTATTTTGTTTCAAATATTATAATAATTACCTCAATAATTTTTTCTTAAAGAAATAATATTTCTAATATTTCCTCACATGTAATCTAAAAAATAATTTCATGTCACACATTATGAATATATATATGTTATTCTTAAGTTACCTAGTAAAACCCTCAAATACATACTCCTTCTTTTGTATGAAAAATATACCATTAGAATATAGAATAAAAATTGGAGTACATGTTTTCATTTATTTATCATAGAGATTTATGAGAAATTTTTTTGTAGTAGATTTCATATTTTCTTCATGACTATTAACATTGAAATATGAATCCATTGGACCATTTTTAAATCAATAAAAAACTATCTTCAACATGAATTATTTTTTTCCATCACTTTCAATTATGTAACCCTTATGTTTCTTAGTTTAGACTTATGAATTTATTTTACCAATAAGGAATTCAAATTTAACATCAATTGGATATATTCTAAATTTATTATAATTTGTAAAAACAATGAAAATTCTAATGACCCATAGTATAAAAACTAGAAAAAATGCATCCTCAAAATCAATTCCATTCATACGATAATGAATTTTGTATTCCTATAATAATTTATTCTATAAATCTTCCCCATTATTTATCTTATTTCTTACCAAATTGGTTCCAATAACTTTATTCCATTTTGTTTTATAGATAAGATCTCAATATTCATTATTTTTAACCAGGACAAAAACATTAATCATATAGACAACCCATTCTCAATTCCTTATAACTTTATCAAGTGACTTTGACACACTTTATTATAATAATTAGCATGATTATAAAGTATTAATCAAATTTTAATTTTCATTGAATATGTTTGACATCCAATGTTATTTTCAACTACATTTTTATTATTGAAAAATATTATATATCTAGTTTTAATTTTTTACTCTGTACAACTATAAATATAATAAAAAGTATTATCATCCTCAAAATATGTTTTATTATAAAATACCTAATTTTTTCCTAGTTTTAAATTTAAATTACATTTGATATTATTTGCACTCAATATGTGGTTATTTTTAATTATTTTCACATCAAAATAGTCAAATGATTTTTTATCCTTTCCATCATACACTTTCAACCTCTTCTACAAAATAATTATCCTATGATTGTACTTTAAGTAGTATTTTATTCAATATTTAGTAGATTCTGACTTTTTGTTTCGACCAAATAGAGACTTATAAATAATTTAAAATACTTGGATAAATGTATTTTTTGAAACCATTGATCATATTTATTTTTATTTTATTTTGGTATTAGTAATAATCAATGTTTAATTTATATCATACTAAATTTAAATTCCATACATATATATATATTAATGTTTTTTTAATAAAATATAGTTCCATTTAAATTAATATTATAATATTCCATTTAATATTTCCATTTTTTTAATGCTTATAAGGGGTGAAATAATTAGGTTTAGTTTCATGATTTACAAGGTAAATTTTAAAATCATTATAAGTATATATAATTTTATTATCATATATAAATTTCTCTATGAATATCTCCAAATCCTTTTAAAAACATCATATAAATTATTTCACCTCATAATATATTCATAATTATACGTCATGAGGATTATATTTTTTTTTATTATTCTATAATTATAAATAAATTTAAGGAAAAAGTGATCTCATTTTTATGATTCATATCTTTTAGGACATATGGAATTATTAACTAAATTTTATCTTTCTTGTGACCAACATGAATTATTTCCCCACTTTGGAATGTTCCATGAATTATGTATCTTTATTTTCCCAGTATATGAAGGTGTATTACATAATATTCCTTCATAAATTTTTACATACTTATTTATTCATGATAACCATGTTTATGGATTAGTCTATAAATATATTATTCTAATGATATCATATAATGATTATTAATATTTTAATATTTTTGTGTTTTATAGAAGTAATATATTTTTCAGTGAATAATGAAAATTATTGTACTAGTTGCTTTTTCAAAGGACTAACTATGCCAAGGAAATAAATATATTTCGTATTTTGGAACTAAAAGAGGAAGGAATCAACCTACCATAAGAAGAGATCAACCTATTTTACAAAGATATGAACTATCCACATAAATGAATAAACCCACCACATTAATTGATCAACCAACCACATGAAGAAGTCAACTGACCACATGAAGGATTAACCAATCTCATGAAGAATCAACATACTGATTAATGATCAACCGACCAGTAGAAGGATAAACTGACCACATGTTGAGATCAAACCACCATATGAAGTAATTAACTTAACATCTAATTTAGTGACTATGTGACTTTTAGATCAAGTAAATATGAGATGAAAGGATATGGTGTCTGATGATTTAGACTCATAGTGTCTAATTAAAATATTAAATAATTATTTATATCAAATGACTATATTATAGAGTAGTTGATGAACATCAGTGCATTTAAGTCTATCAGATCATAGGAAAAGTTCAAGGATTTATTTAAGATTATTATACCGTGGACAATGATTATATATTTCATAATACATATAACACAAATATATAGAAGAGGATATGAAAGTGTATCGTACCTATGTGCTTCTAACACCTTAACCCATGATAATATATTTGTTTCTCATCATTACAAAATCCCAAAATTTTATATTTTATATTTAATCTACAATCTGTATAGGTAAAGTACTATAATAATGTTAAGGGAACTTTTCCGATCAACAGAATTAGATTAGTGATAAAGAGAAATAAGTCTACACAAATCATTCTCTAAATCTATTTACACTTTACCTTTTGATTTTTGTTTAAAAATTTTTGTATATCTATTAACACATTCTTGTTCTATATTTAAGAGTACCATAACATTCTTTCATTTTTTTATCTCACTTTAATAATCCATGATTAACCATGGTAGAGGCTTGTTATAACTAGTAATGCATTCTAGGAAGAATTTATTACAAAACCATTTCCAGGTTTTTGATCAATTTATTATTTAATAGACTTACTTTATAGTGGATTAATCTCAAGTAGGGAGGAAAAGTTTCCAACTCTGAACTGAAACTATTGATTTCGAATTTCTACTAAGTGTTTTATTTTCTTATTACTCTATATTTCTGAAAGTTTCTGAAAATATATAGTTTCTATATTGGTTATCTATTCAATTTATTTTAAATTTATGGGTTTTAAATTAATTTTAAATATGCATATTCCTTCGACAGAAACTTTGAAATAAGAAATTTACCCCCATATTGAGTAACTAACTAAGACTCTCATTTGGTATCCAAGCTATTTATTTCTTATCTCTTGTTTTAATATTTTGTTTACATGATCTATGTTTCTCTTCTAACTTGGATCAAGTTGTTTTGAGAAGATATTGGTTTATATTAAATTTAATATTTTGTAGTTATGGAAAACATTAAGCTTCAAATAACTATAAAAATAAACAACCTATCATTAATATTCATAACTATGATTAATTGAACATTAAAATTAAAATACAAATTAAAAGCATGGGTTTTGAAATTTGGACAATTATTGAAGATAAATATGAAATAAAAAATTCTCTTAGACATGACTGGAGTGATGAAACAAAGTCTACATATGATTATAACTATAAATCCACAAATTCCTTATTTTATTCCTTATGTGAATATAAATTTAATATAATATCTATTTGTGTTATAGCCTTTAAAATTTTGGTTACTCTTTATATTTTGCATGATGTAACATCAAATGTCAAAGAAATGTGATTAAATACATCTAATATTAAGTATTATGCATTTAAAATGAAATCTGATTAATCTATTTCACAAATGTATCTCAGGGTGAATGAAATCATAAACACCATGATTGAACTTGGATAGCAAATGGATGATAATAAGAAAGTTATTAGCATTTTGAGATGCCTTATAGACCGATAGAGAAGTCAAAAGTATCTATTTGAGAATCATGTGACATCTCAAAGATACATGTTAAAATATTAATTGAAAATCTCATTATCAGTGATGATTAAATATATGAAAATGATGATGTCTCAGAACCCAAAATTAATTATTTCACATTTAAAGCATCCAAATCAAAACATAAGAAAACAGTCAAAGATGATTCAAGTGGAAGTAAATCAGGCTATAATTGGGGTGTTTAAATTTATCATCTATCCAATATACTCAAAAGATCTATACATAATTAACACAATATTTATAAAATATAATTACAAAGGAACTTTTGATTGAAAATGTAATTAGAAAAAATGATGATCATTATAGAGAACCAACCTATTATGAGTGTAATAGGAAGGGATATATTAACGAAAATATACAAAATTAAAAATTTATGAAGAAGCATGATAATGAAGGGAAAATACTTAGTAATTAAACAAACAAAACCTGAATTTCATCATTAGATAACTCCAGTGATTCAAACCCATGTCAGGAATATGAAAATAAAAAAACAAAATTATATTTCATATATACTACATATGATGTGATAGTTACTACTTATTCTAATTATAATTTTCATAACTAATAAGAGCTATTTTTTAAATACAATTCACTAATAAATTTTTATTACCGAAGAAAATAGCATAGTTAACACCCTAAGGTCAATATCTTTAGGTGGCTCCACACACACCCCATTTTTCTATTGTAAATATTTTTATAATAACTTATATAATAATAAATAAAATAAAAATTTAATATGGGGGGTTTCAAAATAAATGACACACATATATATATATTTCTATGATAAAAAGTATCAAAAAATACAAAATAAAAAAACACAGAAAAATTTTAGTGAGAGGAAGTTGTTCTAAAGTGTTCACGCCGATGCTATCATTTTTGTTTAAAAATATAATTTCATTATCGCATTCAATGTAGAGCGTAAACCTATCGCTATGCAACCTCCCAATGTAATTATAACTACACCAAAATTACCCTATACATTATTGATAGTATCCATCAAATAACCCCCACTATGCTATGCCAACTCTCTACATGAAACATTAAAATAACGATAAATAGGAATAAAATTGAATAGTAATAATAACATTATAGCAGATAACTAAGGTTTATCCCTTAACCAAAACTATTTTATCCAATAAAAAAAATCTTAGAGTCAAATATAAATAATTATTTAATCATAATGAGATCAAGAATTCACCTTTAATTTCCATTAAACAACCATTGATGTTATTTATTCATTTATATAGAGAGTGAAAATTATGGGGGAGGAAAGAAAAGAGAAAAATTAAAAGATAATGGTAAGAGAGGAAGAAAAAATAAATAATATATAAAAAACAACAAAAGGATAATTAAATGATAAAAATACACACTTATCAAATGAACTGGCTAGATTTTAGACATTGAAGTGGAGGTGCACATTAATAGGCATGAGAAGGGATGATCTTGGATCATAAAACATTACTCCAATAGATTGAAATTGTTAATCAAAATTAATAGATGAATATGGGAAAGTAGTGAACTAGAAAGGTGTTCACCTACATCATATTCATGCACCAAAAAAATTTCAGTTAATTTGAACTAGTTTATCAAACGTTATGACAGAATAAATTCGATAATACATTCTGACCTAGAGGTAGTATGAATTTCAATGTACCGAATTACCATAAAATTATAACCATTTGAGAGGATAAATATTAGGGTCCTGAAGTTATTTTTTCCTTTATTTATAATTGATATTCATGTGAAACATCAACTAATTTGGGCATCCCATGTGTGTGATATTGGCCCATATTCTTAATTCATTCAATTTGGGCACAAATTCTATGGCTCAGATTTTCATCTTTTTTGGACTTCATAATATATGATTCTGAGTTGGTTTATGTTTAATTTTAATAATCTCATAATTTTTTGAATAAAAAAAGAATTTGAAAATTTAGACAACTATAGTAAATGGAATAGTTGTAACACCAATAACATATAAAAGTACTTAAATTCTAATATTTGGCCATTTTCATAATTAACCTCAAATTATTAACAAATCCTAAAATTGTGAAAATTTCTATTAAAATATGAAACTTGTGAGATTAAAAAATTGATTTATAGAATAATAAAAGTAGACATTTTAGTTTCATTAATCCTCCATGGTTAAACATTTAACACTTTGGAAATTATCATATTTTTTAATCAAAATCAACCACATAATAAAAAGTGATATAATCTCCTAGATCATTTCTAAAATAGAATTTCATCATGTCTCATATTTGAAAAACAATTCATTTTCATTTTCATCTTTCAGATTTAAATTCATTGAACCACGAAAATACTTCCATAGATTAATCACACATAACTCACAATAAAATTCATGTTAGTATTCACTAAAGAGAAATTAAATCTAGAGTTATGATCAAATGTGGAAATTTCATGTGTCAACATAGGCAAGTAAAAATTCTCATCTCTCCACACTATGAGATATAAAAATATTTTCAAAAATGGGGATGTTTTCAAGGTTTTCAACGATAAAAATGGGAGAGTGCAATATTAAATACCAATTCATTAATATTAAAAATGAAAAAGTATAAAAAAATACCTCACTTAATTCCCAGTATTTTTGAAACACAACACTACATTTTTTAGACTTGGTCTATGAGTCATAAAATGAGTACAATGAAAGATATAATCTTAATTATCCCTTTTGATTTTTGGATTTTTTGATTTTTATCCTTTTCCATGGAATTTGATATGAAAATGAAATAAAATATAATAATCATAATCATTCGGTAAATATGTTTTATAGTTATACGATTAGTAAAAGTATACTCATTGAATAATTAAATATCATCTCTAATTCTATAATTCTCTTTCTTTTTCCCTCATTTTGGGAGAACCAGATGATATAAATGATCCAAAAATAATGAAAGTGACTTATGAGCATTCATAAAATTCTTATAATAATGAAAGAAACCATAAACACCCAATAATGTGTTTCATCCCAAGGAACATACTTGAAAATTCCATTCCCCACACTCAGACATGAAATATTCATGGAAAAACATTTATATGGAAAGTAGTTAAGGAATAATCATCTTTTAATGTGGCCTAAACCTATAAGAAAATTCAAGGATTATAAGTGATAAAAAAGGGTATATGTTAAGGTGTGTCTAATGTTAATATATATATTACCCAAAAAAGCATCATTCAAATAAAAAAAATTATTTACTCCAAATATTTGAAGGATAATGGTCACATGTTCGGGTTTTCACAGAAAATCCAAGATTCTTTTAATAATGTTTGGGTATTTGTATGAATGAGGGTTTAGAATACCTCACTAGATGGGAAAATTATTTCAGTCTGTGTTTAATGGAAATGGATTTCTAAAATTGAAAAAACTCATAAAAAATATTGAAAATAAAATTCAAGGAAAAGTTTCGACAACAACATTTAATTGAAAACCAGTTTTATAAAAAATCCACGAATTTCTATAAAAATAAATTCAAGTGATAAAAATGGAAATGGACATTAATTGAAGCTCAAAGTTCTTAGAAGGAAAAATATAATGTAAATTATTTAATGAATCCTATGATGTTTGACACTCCTCCCAGATATAAATTTCACTACACTTCATTTATGCTAAAAAAATAAGGGTAGAAAACACAAATATAAACACATATACAACCTGAATTTATTTTCCAGTAGCAATATTTATTCAATCACATAGCTTATACAACCTAGAATTAAAAATAAAGATTAAAAATCAAAAGAAGAAATATAAAAATGAAAGATAAGGATCTTTAATGATATAACTTGGTGTGACCCCCTCCCGGGGTGTGATTATTTTTTACTACACCTATTTAGGGAGTTTTGAAACTATATATCCAATTTGAAGGTGGATATGTTTTCATTTTGAGAAAACACCACATGTTATTTCTCCCAAAATCCTTAAGTGGATTCCAATAGTGGGAACCCACATAGAAAATAAAAAATTTCCCTACTTCAAGGTGTTAAAAATGAAAGAATTATAGGTATAGAGTGGGTGGGAAATAATATTGGGGTTCTACTTATAAAATATATTTGTTTCATACTCTATGAGATATGAAATGTGATGAAAAGTATGAACTCTCATCACCATGATCCTCAAGTTTTTCTTCCTCGTTTTTACCACATTTGAAAACCACATACTGCCCAATGGTGTCTACTTCGTTATCATAATAAAAAATATATAGGGGTGATATTGGTGTATATACTATAAAATTAATATAATGGTAGTGAATTGGGTTTGATTACAATATAAAATCAAAAACAACATAATCCTGTGTTAAGTCCACTCCCTTCAACTAATCAGATTCATGTCTTGTCTCTTCTTGTTAGGCCTCAAAAAGGATAATAGAATTTAAGGATAAAGAATGGTAGTGAAGTTAAATTTATAACTTCATGGTGTATTATTAATAACTTGGAAATATAATCTCTTCGTATGAAACATCCTACTTATGATGTAACTCCATAAAGTATTGTGAGATTTCATTAAGGTCATTGTCTGAGGATTATAAAATTGATTCCTCAAGGTATTACTTTAGGTTCTCTATTATCTCCAGGGATTCCTCTATATTAGACCTAAAAAATCCACAGGTCACACTAAAATTCTAACTATTTCACTCAAATAAGTGGATGATTCATTGTTAAGAAATCCATGTTAAATGTTTTAAAAGTTGTATTTTTTAATATATTTTATGAAAAATAGTGGGCAAATGCACTTGGCCTCCCCAAAAACTATACCAAATTAATCTAATTTATTTTTTAATGGATCTGTCACCAATATATTTTTATTACCTAATAATGTAGTGTAGTTTACATCATAGTGTCGATCTCTTGAGGAGTCCACTCACACACATCATTTTTCTATTGTCATTATTTATATAATAACTAATATAATACTAAATAATAAAATAATATAATGATGAGGGTTTTTAAAATGAATGATATATATATATATATATATTATAGAAAATATCATTAAATATAAAATAAAATATAACATACAATGATGTTAGTGAGAAGATTCTTTCATTCTTATGAGTTCACGATGATGCTATAATTATTATATAAACATTCAGTCTCATTATCCCAATAAATATTGAGATATAATATATAAATCATACTATCCAACTATAATTTTAGTTACCCTACAAAAACCCTCATCATGTATGATAATCTACCTCACATTATCATCAAAATGTTGCATTGACCTTCTACATGCAACATTATGATAATGATGGAGAAGAATAAGTGTGAACAAGAAGAAGAACATAGTAAAATATAAAGTGGTTTCATCCATTAATAAGAACTATTTTATCTACTACTGAAAGTCTCATAATAAAATAAAAATAAATATTTAAACACAATTTAATCAAGAATCTACAACTATTATCCTTCAAATAAGAATAAAATCAAATTTTCCATTTTCAGGAGAGAGAAAAGTATGGTATAAAAACACAAGAGATAACAATAAAAATTGATGGGCAAGAGGGGAACAAATACTAACCAATATAAATTATACATATAAAGGAAAATTAAAGTATAACAAATATGCACGTATCTCATGATAGGGCCAACTATTTGACATGGAAGTGTAGGTACACATTCATAGGCATGAGAGGGGATGATTTGGGATCCAAATATATTCCACCAAACGTTATCAAATGTTAATCCCACTAAATGGATGGATTAATGAAAGTGGTAAACAGTAAATTTATTTTGATACTTTATCCTTTTAAACCCAAAAAAATTGAGTTGATTTAGATAAGTGTATCAAAATTTATTACATATTTACTCGAAAAATATTTACTGGTCTAAAGATGATTTGAATTCTATTGTGTCACATTTCCATGCATTTTTTCCATTATAGAAGCTGGATCTCATGGTCACATAGTAGAATAAATTTTTTAATAAGATATTATTGATATTAATGTGAAGTATTAGCTCATTTATGCTTCTATGAGTGAGATATGTTCCTATTATTATAAGTCTTTTAATCTAGGAACATATTCTGTAACCTAAATTTGGAGATTTATTTGTGATTCATAATATTGGATTTATATTTTGGCCCAGTTGAATAAAATAAATATCATAATTTTTTTAATGATAAAAAATAGTTGGACAATTTGGATTAAATAGAATAAGTTATGGATGAAATAAGAATATAATATATAAAGATATATATTCCAAAATTAGGTTGTTTTCGCAATAAAGGTTAAATTATTAATAAAACCTAAAACTATGACATTCACCCTAAAAATATGAAAATAGTGGGATTAAAAAATTTAATTACGTAATAATATATGTTAAATTAGTAGTTTCATCAATTTCCCACACATAAACATTACTCTCTTTAGAAATAATCAAATATTCAAATCAAAATCTACACCAAATCAAAAGTGAAAAACTTTACAAATTATTTTCCAAAAATTAATTTTATTATATCTAATCTATAAAAAAAATCACTTTAATTTTCATATCTAAAATTAAAATTCATTCAACCTCATAAAACCATCAATGGACAAATAACACCGACCTCATATTGATATTCATGTCACTCTTCATTCACATGAAATTAAATCTAGAGTTTTTTCTCACACTTAAACAGTTCATGTGTAACCATAGTATATTAAAAATTATCGTCTCTCCACATTTTTATACTTAAAAATGTTTTCAATCATTGGAAATTTTATAAGGTGATTTTTTCACTATGGGTTAGTGGGTAAAATATTAAAAAACTAAAGTCCAAAAAGATGAGGTTAAACTCATAAAATCTAATTAATGTATATTCACGTGGAAATACAAAAAATATACCCCAATAAATTTAACATAAATTTTATGAATAATATAATACTTTTTATGAAATAGTATATTATTCAAAAAGTATGTACAATTAAGGATTTCTTTAAAATTATCCATTTTTCTGATTTTTTTTGATTTTTCTTATTTCTCATTTTCTAATATTTTCAATGTAGGATGAGATAAAAATAAAATAATTTAAAATAACTATAATAATTCTGTCAATATTTTTAGAATTATTAATCATATAAAAGCTATCACATTGAATAATTGAATCTCATCCCCATTTTTTTCATTTTATACTCTTTTCTTTTTTAATTATTTCTTTTTTTGAAGAAACAAATTATATAAATAGATTAAAATTAATGAATGTTACTCATTAACATTATTTAACTACTAATAATAATGACACACACCCAATAATGAGCTTTATCCAAAATAACACACAAGAAAAGCACTTCCCTCACACCAAGATATGAAATATTCATGAAAACATATTAAGTGTGATGGTAGGTAAGGAATAATCGGATCATAATGTGGCATGAAACCATAATATAATTAATGGATTACAAGGTAGAGAATGGGTAAATGTAAATGTGGGTATTAGGTTAATATATTTCTTTCCAAAAAAATGCATCAATCACATAAACAATATTGTATAATCCCCAAATCATTGAAATAGAATAGACATATTTTCTAGTTTTCACAAAAAAACCATGATTCTCTCAAGAAATTATAGGTATTAGGAATAATATTTAAAAACGGTCTAAAACACCTCATAGTATGTGAGAAAGAATTTAATAACATTTTTTAATGAAACTAATTTCAAAAGAATTCAAAAAACAAAAAAAATGATTTAAAATAAAAATCAGTGAAAAGTTTCGACATCAACAATAATTTAAAATCCATTTAATCCAAAATCAAGAAAAGTCTGTCAAAATAAATTCATGTGAGAACAAATAAAATGGTAATTTATTTAAGATCAATGTTCACAGCTTAAAAAAATAAAATAAAATGTAAAAGATAGAAATAATCCTATGCATGTTGACCCTCTCATTAAGCTAAAATTGTACAACCCTTTATTTGAGATCAATAAATGAATTAGTGTTAGAAACTAATGATAATGAAATATTCAAACTGAATTGATTTCCTAGTGGTAATCTCAATTCATTCTTCAATATTAAACCACTTAGAGATATAAAAAAGGAACAAAATAAAACATAATTAAAAAAATGAAAATGAGATAGAAATGGAAGAGAGAATATAACTTGTATTGACCCACCCCACAAGTGGGTTATTGATTTTTACTACCCCTAGATAGTTTGTGGTATCACATTATCCCCAATATATAGGTGGATATGGTTTCAATTTTTGAAACAAACAAATGTTATTTCTCCAATCATGTATAAGTGAATGTTAGGAGTAGGTTCTCTATAGAAAAAATATATCAAACCCAAGAAGATAAGAAATAGATAATTTGAGGTTCATAGGATACATGAAATTAACACATGGGTTCTCCATATCAAATATTATGGTGTCCAACTCCTTGTGATATTAATGCTGATCTAGTGGAGGCAATCTCATTACTGGATCCTCCTCATGTTTTTCATCCTCTTTTTAATCAAAATCCAACAACATCATCTCCACATTGGAGGTTACATTATGATCAAAATCATCAATCCCAGGAGAAATCACTTGGTTCTTATTCTGTAAAAAGAAAATAATGTCATTGAATTGGAATTAATAACTTTGTAAAATAAAAAATAAGATAATCTAGTGTTATGTCCACTCCTTTCAATTGATCAGCTTCAAGTGTTTCCTCTTCGTGATATAAATCAAGGAGAATTATATAATATTTATATAAATAAGGGTTATAATGTTTAATTTCCTCATACATAATGTATTATTAAAAATTTAGAAATATAATTTCCTTTTGTGACATAGAAATCTAAATATGGAATAAAATAATGTAGTTTGAGTATTCTTTTATCTCCTTATTAAAGTATTCTAAAATTTATTTCTCAAGGCCTACATGTGGTTTATTTATTAGCTTCTTGAATAACTTCATGTTAGACATAAAAACACCCTTCACTTTTTTTAAAAAAATTCAAACTTTTTTCACTCAAATAACACGATGGTTCATCATAATTGCATCCCATATTTTAATTTTTTTAATTTTTTATGAAGAATAATTTTTTAAGGAACATGGCCGCCCCAAAAACAATTTCAAATTGATTGTTGTGATTTTTCATAAACCCCTAACCAATAAATTTTTATTACTTAATAATGTATTATATTTCACACCATAGGGTCAATATTTCGAGGATACCACTCACAAATGCCATTTTTCTTTTATACATATTTATATAATAACTAAACTAGTTATAAATAATAATAAAACATATTATTTTTGGGGTTTCAAAAATTAATAATATAAATAGAGAAATATATACATATGTGATAAAAATATCAGAAAACACAAACTAAAACAACACAAAATATTGTTAGTAAAAATATAAAGACTTTATTAGGATTTAATGATTATGTTATCATTTTTCTATAAAGTTTTAATCCCATTATCTCATTAAATGTCAAGATAAAACCTATTACTCGACACCCTACCATTATAATTGTAATTACCTTATTTAAGCATTTTCATGTGGGATAATCCTATTCGCATCATCATCACAATGACACACCGAGCCTCTGCATAAAACATTTTTAAAATTATTGAGAGGAAAAAATTTGAATGGGATGTTGAATATAATTACATATAAAGTGGTGTGATTCCTTAACCAAAAAACAGATCATCTACTAGTAAATTTATCATAATAAAATAAAGATAAACATTTAAACATATTGAACTCACACATCCACCACTACTATCTTTCAAATAAGCATTGAAGTTAGTTCTCCATTTTCACGAAGAGAGAAAACCATGAGGGAGGAACACCAAAGAGAAAAATTAAAAGAGAATATTAATAGTGGAATAAAAAACTAACCAATATTTATGAAGCATCTAATGTTAAATTAAAGTTATAGAACAAAACACATATCTAGTAAATTTTTCAACTCTTTGGCATGGAAGTGATGTAATGCATTTATAGTTATGATAGGGGATGCTTTTGCATCCAAATATATTCTTATGAAAGTAAGTAATTGTTTGTCCCAATGAATGTATGAATCCTGGAATGTGGAGACCCTTAAAATTTTTACACTACTTCAGTATCATGTGCCAAGAAAATTTGATCTCATTTGGATTAGTGTAAAAAAAGGTTTTATAGCTTTACTTGGAAAATATTTTTTTTGGTTTGGAGACTTTTCAAATTCAAAAGCACTGAATTCACATGAATTTATGGATATTATAGAGAATAAATATCAGAGTTCTAATTTTATATAAAATTTTCTTTATACTCTTATTGATATTGATGTAAAATATCATCTCATTTGGGCTGCCATATGTGATATATGGTCCCATATTCAAAATTAATTTAATATTGGAATAGATTCAAATGAATGATTTATGAGAATTATTTGACCTTTATAACATTTGATTAAGATTTTGGGTCTTCTTGAATGTAATAAAATGCATAATATTTTCTATCATATAAAAATTAAATTTGATGATTTGGATTAGTTTAGAGGTATGTAAGGCTAAATTACCAAAATAATAAAAAAATATTTAAATTCTTAAATTACCCTAGTTTAAAAATTAATCTTAAATTATAAATAAAAAATAAAATTTTAATAAATATTATTATAATATGTAACTGGTGGGATTAAAAACAATTAAATTATATAATAATATATGTAAAATTATGAGTTAATTCATTAAATCTGAATTGACTAGTAAATAATTCGATGAATATTGTGCAACACTTGAAGACAACATTAATTAGGTAAAGGATAAATAAAATATCATAAAATTTTTCGTTGTTTATGTGATTCAAAAAAATATAATATTAATATTAAAATAGATAAAAATGATTAATTATTATAAAAGGATCATTATATGAAATTAAAAAAAGAAAAATTTATCAATGATTCTGAAAAATGTATAAATAGAAATGATAACCTAGATAATATGTAAGGGAAAAAATGATAAGATAAATATAAATCTATAATTGGATATAATTATAGAATAAAATGGATTTTATAGAGAAATTATTGTTCCCTTGTTCTAAACATATAAATAGGACTTTGGTCTATAATAATTTTCATGAATCTGAATATAAATAAAATAAATCATAATTATATAGACCAAATAAGGTCTTTCTATCAAAAACCATTAATTATATTATTATTAACGCATTAAAACAAATATGTATACCTAAATAGTTATTTTCTAACTCTTCTGGACCGAAGAAAGTATGGGTACCAAAATTAGTCTTTTTATTATGTGTAAGACATATTCTTAAAGTGATCCTATAGAAATTCATTGTATATTGATATTGGATATTATAAGAACAAGAATAATAATTAATGAAGTTTTAATAATATATTAAAGATATACAAATATCATATAACATTTTGTGACAATTCCAAAGGGAAAATATTCGGTCATTTACAAGTTCATAGCTCTGAAAAGATTCTAATTTCTAAAGGCTTATTTGTGGATGGATTAATGTTAAATATTCATAGAATTTCTCAGTCATTTGATGATGGTTATCGTATTAATTTTGAGAATAATGGTTGTAAGATTTTTTATTTTAATCATAATTTGGTGTTGACAAATTTTAGGAATGATAATGTTTATATATTTTTTATTTAAATTCATTATTTGCCAAAAATGTTACCTACCTAAGTTCCATTCAAGAATAATCTTAATCGTGGCATAAGAGAGTGAGTAATTCACATATACACTCACATAGAACGATAACTATAAAAGGTTCTGTCAATGAATTACATAATCTATAATTCCCAAAATATAGAGTGTAATTATTATCCAAAAAATAGAAACATAAATTGATTAGAAACCAAAGAAAGAGGTTACTACCTCCCATCCCAAATAATTGGTTCACATTGATTTATTTATACCATCTTGAGTTACTATTATATATGGAAATTAGTATTACTATATAATTTTGGATGATTATTAATGATTAACGTGATTATATTTCTTAGATAAAAAATAACGATTTCTCTTATTTTCAAATATATGCTAAATCTGGAGAAGACCATAGTTATTTTACAATCAATTACTTGAGAAGTGACTAGGGTAGTGAATTCAAGAATCAATACATAGAGACATTATGTTTACAACATTGTCAAATACATAAATTTTATACCCCTTGAACACCTCAACAAAATGGTGTAGTTAAAATATGAAATTGAACTCTTTAAGAAATTTCCTAAACCACGCTAAATGAATACGATGTACCTGTGTATATTTTGTTGAATATCTGACTGAAAGTATCTATATAATAAAAAGAATTTTAGTAATACATATTTTATAGAAGTTTCCCTATGAATTTTGTAATTTTATAATGCCTAAGTTAAAATTAATTTTTTATGTTTGGGATTAAAAGTTTATATTTTTAAAAATAAAGAGAATTTGGAATGTTTTTCTCCCAAGAGTTATAAAGAAATTTTTCTTGCTTGTTAAACTTCTAGTAAATCTTTAAAATAACCAAGTACCCAAATACCCAAAACCATTAGGAAGCATAAATACTACACTTTAGTTGTTTTTATAGGTGATATAAATAAGGAAAATCAATCTGAATCCTCTCATTGAAACAGGGTTGGACATCAATCCTTCTGGTCAACATGTACTTAAAAATCACTAAATGGATCAATTATGAGTATCAAATAATGTCTTTTCAAGAAAAATTAAATTAGTTTTAAATAAATAATTATTTCTAACTAGGTGATAGACATAATAAATACCTTATGGTTGGAACTAAATGGGTTTACAAATAAAGGTTGATGAGTTTGGAACCATTGTTAGAAACATAGCTTGTTTTTCTACATAAGGTTACAATCAAGAAGAATGAATTAATTACCAATAAACCTTTCCACTTGTATATAATAATGAATCTATTATAATACTAGTTACTTGTGTGGCCCATATTAATTTTATACAATATAATATGGATGTCTAAATTGTATTCCAAAATTGTTATATTATTGAGAACATTTTCTTGACCAACCCCCTAGATTTTTAAACCCTCACTTTTAAAATCACACTTTTAAACATTCAAAATATTTTTATGGTTCAAAATAGTTTTCTTTATATTTGAATGATAATCTTGTATTTTTCTTTATTTCAAAATTCTTATCTAATCCTATATTATTTATCAAAATAATTTAGAAGGTATTTTGGTTGTTCAAATATATATAGATGATATTATTTTCCTTTATTCTAAAAAATCTTTGTGTATTGAGTCTTCCAAAATAATTCAAAATATAATTGAAATGTGTTTGGTGGGTGTTTTAAAATTAGTTATTGGTTTTAATTTTTTTTAAAATAATGATAGGATTATTTTAAACCAAATAATATATACAAGATATATTTTAAATTGTTCTAGTCTGTATAACATAAAATGTAGTGATACAAATATGAATACAAACTATAATATTTATTTGGATGAAACTTGGAAAATAGTTGACTAAACTATTTATATAGGTATTATAGAGGATTTATTATATATAACTACATGTAAAATTTGTTTTATATATGTAGTGTGTGTTTGTGTATGTGATTTATTTTATGAAAATTCAAAAGCATCTCCAAAACATTCTATTCAAAGAATTTTGAAATACGTAATGAATATAAAATTTTTAACTAGATAGTAATTGTGATGTTTATTTGATTGGATTTAATTTAGATATAAAAAAGAAAAAATACTAAATGTCAGCTTTTGGGTAGGATTCCAATATCATGGTCCAATAAAAAGTAAAAATAGTTTTCATTATATGTTGTTAAAGATGAGTAAAAAGCTGCAAACAATTTTTTTTCATAAATTATCTAGATGAAACACACAAGAATTGATTATGGATATAAATATAGATATATCCTTATAAAATATGAAAATTAATGTTATATTAACATTTCTAATAATCTTATATCTCATTATAGGACGAAATATATTGATAAGACACATCTTTTTAAGATACCATTTTCAAAAAGGTTATAAAATCCTTGAATTCATTATAACATACCATCATCAAGATAGTATTTATAAAAATCATTTAAATATAGAGATAATAAGCTATATAATACATGAATTTAGAATGATTAGTTTTTTCTTGATTCCTTAATGTTTTATGTGTTGATTTACTTTTTTTAACATTATATGGTGGGAAATTTTTTAATCAGGGTTTGTAATCAACCCTTTAACATAGAAATTGAAAAATCTATGATCATTATATTATATTACAGTTTCATTAAAAATTATTTGTTTAAAAATGAATTGATAATTATTCATCTCTAAAGGTAGGAAGTAACCATAATTGTTAATTAATATGTTAAGTTATATGATTGTTGGTGTTAATTAATATGATAATTTAAGTGACCATTTCAAAATGACCATGTTGTATCTCAACCTATTGTAATACATTCAAGTAACATTACTCATTTGTTATATAATAATTTAACCTACAATAAACTCTTTATGTGATTTAATCTCTACATGGTCATTGTACCTATAGTTCCAGTATGAACTTCAAAATATTATTATCTTATTGTTAGATCTTATTTTAATTTATTTTATCAATTATTATTTTCTTCCATAACTAATTTTTAAAATATAGACTTGAAATGAATGCTCCCTAATAAAACCCAAATAATTATAATTTTCAACCATATCATTTACTCCCTCTCTCAAATCCAAGCCCTATCCCCCCATTAAATTCTTATAGAACTATGGTGTGAAATAAGAGAGAATATAACAATACAATTCCAAATGTGAAGCCTCATATAATGAAAAGTAAATATAGCACCAAATATAAAGTTTAATCTTGAAAACCGCATTTGATGGATTGAATAAGGGAATCAAGAAATGAATTTTATGCTAAGTGTTTAAAGTCAAGTATATCTTTATCCTAGAATAGTATTCAAGAACAATGTTGGGTTGAGTGTTTTACAAGAAATTATTGGCCATTAAATCCTTGGTAAGCTAAAGATTTTTATTTGAATGTTGATTTTGAATAGGGTTAATAAAATTATTACAATAAGACCTCAATAAATGGGGATATGTTGGTCTTAGCATAAAATTAATGGGATTGGAGTTTGAAACTTCCACATGATAGTGAATAAGTTGACCTTTATAGTTATTATAACATTAATCATGCCTATTTTTAGATTTAATATTTTATAGAGGATGTAATAATAAGTGGAATCCATAGAATGTAAAATTATGTAGTACTAAATTGTGAGTGTAGACTATTGTTAAAGCTCATATAACACTTGATTTATCCTAGGAAAAGATAATTTATTATATTGAGGCATTAAAATTTATTTTTCTTATATCATATAAGAAATAGGGTACAATTAATCTTTCATAGATATATTATAAGACACATGGAAGATTTATGTAACCCCTCTTCATGTTTTACATATTTTCCATACCAAAAGTTTATTTTGTATCTACTAGAGTTCAATGGACTTTTTCATCAATCAGGGTAAAAAATTTATTTTCCATGGTGTCTTTTTTATCAATCAGAAGATTTGTATGAAAATAAATGTGAATGGTAATACTTGGAGAAAAACGTTGGTAGATAAAAATTAAAAACTCTCTATGAAATATAATATGTTAAAGAACTTGTAAGAAAAAAGGATGTAACATATTTTGTCTTGGATCCAAAAGAATTTTCTGTATACTCATGTAAATAATGTGATGAAAATGTGGGTATTAATTTAGATAGAGAATCCATAAGGACTTATGGATATAAGATTATATCTCTCCCTAATATTGTGAGAAGTTCATAAAATAAGGATGTGTCATATGGACCTATAGACTCTCTTATATATCTTCTATATTAAGTGGAAGATTTAGATTCTAATGATGTCAATGATATTGATCCTTCTATTATGAATAAATACAAGGAATCATATTCTATGTTTGATGAAGATGATTTTAAGGAATTATTGAAAAAATATATGGATACAGTTTCAACAAATATGAAAGAACTATCTATCAGTCCAAATATTAGAAGTACCCAAAGGCATAAAGAGAAAGAGACATCATCTATGGTGATCAGTCCCCTATATATAAACTATTTTTATTTCACTACATAGATTCATGAGTATAAGTTCTAATGATGACCCTCAAGGAAGAGGTTCACCTGAACATAGCGGGCTTACCATCTGAATTTATTCAAGATATATTAAAGGCCCTTTGTTTGATGAAATTGGCCGGGAATAGGGAAATTAGGGTTCTATTTCTTGATATGTATTACATAATGTTAAAATTAATCTATCTATTGATTTTTTTATGAAGTGTTTAGTTCTATATCTACAAAATAAGTATGTATTTTGTTTTTATTGGTGATAAAAAACCTATTAAATGTGGTTATAAAGAAGTTTATATGATATTTAAGGCTGAATCTCTTAGATAAGACCCTGTATTTGTTAAATATGCATTCAGAGGCAATCATTCAACAACTAAACCATCTACAATGGAACCTCATCATATTTTATATTTTTTTATAAAGGAACAATTCAATGAATTTATGTGTGATCTAATATATTTATTAAAGGAATTAATTTTAATCTTAGGAGCTTCTAGCGATCTTTCTAGAGATTCATAGATAGTTATGATTGTATCTCATGTTTATTCCCACATTTAGCCTAAAATGTTCCCCAAAATTCATCACATGAACAAGTAAATTGATGGTTTTAGAGGACAAGTTGAAGACATACATGACAATATACATAACATGTTTCCTAAAATTGATAATGTTTATCAATATTTAATGATTCTGGAATCCTATTCCCTAACATGAAAACCTTATATCTCTATTTATATTAATGAAAATATCTTGTGAAGGATAGTTCATGATGAATTACAGACTTTTTTGGATGGTTTTAGGGGAAATCATAATCTAGGGAAGCTAAATATGGATACTCAAGGTGAAATGATGTATGAATTGGGTAATACTTGATGATTAATATATTTGAAAGGATATAGAGGTTATCAAGAAATCCATAAAGTATTATTTATACTAAATCTTACCAAAAAGTCACTTGAATTCACCCTTTATATCTTTTTCAATTAAACTTCAAATTCCTTCTGTGAATCAAGAATTCAATACTCCAGTGTAGAGTCTCCAACATATATATCCTATGATTTTAGTATTTCTTAATTAAAATACACATTTATTTGATGTAATGAAAAATGGATCAGATTCCAGATGATATGAAGATAATTACCCATATTATAAAACCCTTTATCTACTTTTTACACACATCTCTTATAGAACCACCAATAGATCCTATTACATCTAGTGTTTCTATTTATAGTTACACTATTCCATCCTCCACCTCTACTTTTGAACCATGTTTTTTCTTACCCCACTCTATAAAGCACATCACCTCTGACCTGTCACTAATGGAATTTGGATTACTGGATTTTATTTTTTTCATCTCATACCTCTATCTATGCCCCTTTTTAAATTCTCTCTTAGAATAGTCAAAGATCATTTTAATCAAACAATAGTAAATGTATCTAATTGAGATTAGAGTTAATAATAGGGATTTTTTCTTATCAATATCATAATTTTATCTTTACATTTCAAAATTTATTTAATCAAATTTACTCTATCATTTTTATTTTATTTTATTTTATTTTTTCTCTAGTTTTAATTATGATCATTTATTTTAGTAATTTATTCTTTTTCATCCATTTCATTTATTTTTATAATTCCAAAAAAGGGATAAAAAGGATATGGAATAAAAAGGACGGGACAATTAACTGTTCATTTTAGTTGGACTTAAACTTAACAATTTATTATTTTAAACTTTTTATACCTTGTTTTATGATTAATGAAAATGAAAATATTGTTGGAATAGTCCAGAAAAGTTTTATTTTAATGATCCCACATCATTTTTCTTATGATTTAAATTATTTCTATGTTTTATGTAAGTAATATGTTAGTTATGAAAAATGATTTTTTTGGATCAACTGCATGTTCAGAGGAATGCTCATGTCAAGAAAAGTAAAATATTTTGAATCCTTTAAACTATCATAAGATGTAATCAAACAATCACAGGGAGAGATCAACCAACTAGATGAAATGATTGACAAAATACATTAATGAATCAACCTATAGTATGAGGTGATCAACTGGTCGCATGAAGAGATCAATATACAATGTGAAGGATAAACTAACTACATAAAGAATCAATCAATTGTATAAAGGGATCAACTGACTACATGAAGAGAATAAATATCCACATGAAGCATCAACCGACTACATGAAGGATAAGTTGACCATATGAAGAGATCAACCAAATGAATGAAGGAATTAACCTACCACAAAATCAAGGGACCACATGATTTTTGGACCAAATAACTTTGAGATGAAAAGTTATTGTCTCTACAGATTTATACTGGCCCTATCGAAGTAAAATACTAAAGAAATCATTAAATATAAAAGGTATATTTGGGATTAGATAGTGAAATTCCAATAATTTATGTCTACCAGATCATAGGATCAGTTATATTATTTTATTATGATTATTATATAGTAACCAATAAAAAAGGAACTTCTATATTTCAAAATATAGAAGAGCCACATAGACAACAAAGGTCATACACGTGTGATGTAGCAATGTGCTTCAAACTCGTTCACCCATGATACTATATTTTTCAACACATCACTAAAAAATCAATGAATGATCAAATTTATTATTCCATCTAATATCAGTATAGCTATATGAATATAAAAATGAGAAGATAACCTTGTTGATCCACTAAATTTGATTAATAGTAAATAACTACTGAACTACGCTACTATTTATATTACCCTTTTTATTTTAGACTATTGAGTTTTGTTTATATTTTTTTGTACATATGTTAAAAAACTCATATACAATATTTAATATTACTATGATACTCATTCTATTTTATATCTCACTTTTATACTCTATGAATAACATTGGAAGCATTTTAGTATAACTTGGACTACCTGGTGTACAATTCTGTTTATAAAAACTGATCTAGATTGTGGATCAATTAATTATTTAATAAACAGTATTGGTAGAAGTTAACTTTTAAGTGAATAATACTAGGTTCTAGTACAGAATTTAACATATTATTTTTAAATTTCTTCTATTTTTTTTATTTTATTTCTTACTCAACTTGTTTATTCAAACTCTTTCATCATTTTTCTATTGTTCACTATTTTATTTCTATGACTTTTTTTGGAATAAATATAATGTTGATATTTAGAATTTATATGTGATATAGATATTTTTTGATGTGATTAAAGTACATTCAAAAGTTATGGTAGTTTTAAATTGTTTTAACTATATTTTTTATCAATCTACAGATAATGTATTTTAATGTATAAAATTATATATATATTATATTTTTTATCTAGGATGTGTATTTTAAATTGGGGGATGTTAATTGTTTTTTTAAAAATCAATAATATTAAAAAAAATTTATTTCTTAATTTAATCCCCCCTCTTGAGAAATTCACTTATACCATCTTAAGTGTTATATTCTAAGATACAATTTCATCATTACAATTGGAATAACATATCTTTTTTTATTAAAAAAATGAAATTGATTTTATTTTCCATAATAATTTTTTCACAAAATTCACATCCTTAAATTTATAAATGACGCAACCATTATTCATAAAAATAAATTTATTCTCATCATAAAAAAGTATTATATCCCTCAGGTGATTTTTTTAACCCATAATTAAATAAAATTATTTTGAATTCAATTTTGGGGATTCAATCTTATTTGTGCCTATACATTTAATCTTCTAGAAAATATCTTTTAGAAAGGTCATATAGCCTCCAATTTTAATTTCAATGTTATTTGAGATATTTTTGGAACCTTCCATGTCTATGAAATATCTTGTATTAAGTATCCATAACTTATATGTTTTTTTATGATTTCAAGGAAACTTTCACAACATTAAATATTTTACCTCTTCACTTTATTTAAGTGAATTTAAAAATTCTTGATTTTTTAATTGTTAAAAAGAATAAAAAAAACATTATTATTCATAGTGTTTAACGTTATCACATCTTCTGTAAAAACTTCTTTAAATTCATTAAATATGTTTTGAGTATAAAATTTTGATAGTTCTTATTTTGTATATTATATTTCACCTATAATATTTTCCTTTTATCCTATGGTTGGATGAATTTAAATTATTACCTATATTATCTATTTAAAATGAAATATAGTATGAAAATAAATAATAATTTTTTTACATGAATTAAAAATACCAGTAGTGTCCATTGATTCTAGAATTTTTGTTGTCGAACATATTTTTTCCACTTGTACAAATTTGTTATTTTAATGAAAATGAAGTCATCCTTTGTTTTAATTTTGATGAGATATGTTTTATGGTAGTGCTTGTTTTTTTAAATTGAAATTTACATATCTTAATTCATCACAAACCTTAATTTCCCAAAAGTAATCTTTGGATATATTCTATTAACAAAAAAAATTAATATTTTTTATTGAATTTTAGTATTAATATTACCTCATTTTTAGTTTTATTTTTAGAAGAAACAACTTTATATAAACTAATTCTTTTATTTATATAATATGATGTATATGATAGATAAGTCACTCATGAATCATTTTGGGGGAAATAACGTTCTTATTATTCAATAATTATGATTCATATGTCAACTTAATATAATTATCAAATCCATATTTAAATTTTTTTGTGATCTCTTTGGTCATTGAGTGATTAGGTTATACTTCCATTAAATCTTTCTCTTAATAAAGATATAAAAATTTATTATTATCTAATTTTATTTTGTTCAATAACCTGAACTTTTAGAATTTTGATTCCTTCAATGAATTAAACTTCTTTCAATAATAATTCTAATTCATTCATATTATGTTTTATAATTCATATATTAATCTCCTTAATATAATAATGTTTATATTTAAACTTTTTTTTAAGTATGATAATTTTTTAATTTTATTTATATCCACTATTAAAATTGTTTTCCTGTTTTTCAACATGATCCCGAAATTATTTTTGCCATATTTTGAGATCATCATCACCAAAAATATATATTTTTTATCAGTGGATGCTAATTATACACCGTATTTACATATAAGGCCCCAATTTTTATTATCTAATAAACATATATTATTATTAAACAACTTAATTTCCTTTAAAAATCTCATATTCATAATATATTTTATTTTTTTATCATATAATATTACTGATATTCTTTATTAAAGTCAATATATCTATTTTTAATTCATTCTTTAATACAGTGTATCACCCCTCTATAGTTGAATCATTTAAAAGGTACTTTATCATTTCAATTTTCATTTATTGTTTTAAAATTCATTGATATGAGTGACATATATTGGTAAAACTGACATAATCACCATTTTATTCTGAATTATTGGGAGAATATACGATTTTTTCTTTTAAAATAAATTTTCATTTACTAATAATTTATTTGTATTCCATTAACTTCTTATTTAATACATAATGTTTCCTTGTATCATAAATAATTAATATATCATGTGAATGATTAAGAGATAAAATATTTATAGGGTCTGAGTATAGTGAATGTGATGTTCTATTTTTTTTGATTTTATTTGGTATCAATGGTATTTATTGTTAATAAATCACATAAATTAATGATAATATAGAATATGGGTGATGGAATAAGTATCCACCCAAATAAGAATAAGAGATACAACCCATAAATCTTGGTAAAGGTGAAATTGTTGTTGTTTATTTAATTCTTGGATATGAATATTTAAGTAGTGTCCCATAAACCAGAAGATTGATAGAGATTGTCCTCACGTATGATACTTGTGATGAAGTGTTATTGTGTAGTCCATAGACAATTTGATAACAAATAGTAAAAATAGCTTCGTCTGGAGGTTTAATATCTATGTTTAAAGTAAGAAAATATAGTTTCAATGTGTTAGGGAAAACATCCAATGTTTATTGAGGTTCAAGGATGTTGATATATATATTCGAGGTTCTTAGATGAAGGTTTATAGTGATTTGAATAACTTAAGAATGTTCAAAGTCAATAAAAAACTTCAAATTCAGTTTTGAAGAAATATGGATTTTCAGAGTTTGAACTAAAAAACTAGAAAACACCCAGATCATATGAATTTACACTATATGACTTCATCATAAGACTTCTGCGCAGATTGTATGACATGAGACATAGCATCAGACTCCATTGTGTGAATTTAAAAAGATCAATATATGAATTTTACCTGAGTGTATGACTTTGGTAGGGAATCAAACATTATTCCTTAGAAAAAATTATAAGGAAATATCATAAGACGACATCATCAGTCTTTAGATCATTATATGAAATTTGTCCATCATAATAATTCATCTATATAAAGGTTATCCGGTGAACTATATAGGGGTAACACTAACTTAAAGATCTATGTACAGGTCATCTATACCTATGTAATGGTATACAACATCTGTGTAAAATCCATCCTAACATGTTTAAAGGTAATCCCAACATTTCTACTTGCTACATAAGGGTAATACAATAATCCATATATTACATAAAGGTATATTGAAGTTATAGTATTTGAAATATGAAGATAGATTAAATCAAGATGATTCTTGGGATGTACTTACAAGATGAATAAATAAAAAAGCTTATAAGAGCCATGATATATAATTAGTTTTAGAGATATTGGATGAGATGAAGGATATAAAAAACCATTGTTCCTTATATCAAGATTTTTAAATGAGAATATTTGTAAAAAATCATATAATGATAAAAAATGAATGGAAATTCAAATAAATATTGTTCTATGATTCAATGTTGTTAATGTTATAAACAATATATGATTATTTATAATCCGGAGTTTTAGGAAAAGTAGTTATTTTCATGAATATAGACATTCTTGCTGCTAAGGTTTTGAGTTTTCTCCGAGGATGAGTTCCTCACGACAAAATCTAAAAGATGATGATAAGATGATATTTGGAACATGATCTTTCTAGAAGAATCTAGAAGACTATATTCATCTAAGGTAAATAGGAAGAAAATTATAGAAGATAAAAATCAATGTCACTCATATAAATGTATTGAAGAAAACCATTGAGGATTCAAAATGAATATAGATATCATGGGATCACTTATATATAAAAAAGTGATGTAAAAAATAATGAGGATCAGTGGAAATTAATTTGATGGGATATTATTTATTCCACAATAAAAAATATGACTTCTTAGTAACCTATGTATAGAATTAAAATGAACGAGTTAAAAGAGTTTATTTTTATGTTTGAGTTTTATCTAGGAGCAACATGTTTAGAAGATATAAAAAACACTCAAATAAGAATAAAAACCAAGAAGTCAATATTGAGAAGAACCTAAATATCACTAGGTATCAATGTTTAAGGAAGAATATGGATCTGAGCATAATCATGAGATCATTTATGGTGAGTCAAAGTAGTGATAACAACGAGGAGATGATGAGGAGAGAATGATCCTCCATATATTTTTTTATCAGTTGGTTTCAATCATTTTAGTATTTGAGATGTGAGAAATGTAGGAGAGTTATTCATATGAAAGAGATATTAAGTTGAGCTATTATATATATTGAGTTGTGGGTACTGTTCTTGAAGTCTAACATGCAATTGATGACTTTGTTGGAGATTAAGGAGATCATTCATGGATGTAGAGACATCCTATGCTACCATATTGATTGAATATAATAAAGGATTTAATGAAAAAAACTTTTGTATGCTTGGTGGTAAGATATGGAATCTATGTGAATCAGGGCATGAAAGTCCAACATAGTGTGGATTTCTTGTTTTAGTGTGGAGATGATATTATGTATGTCCTATGAGAAGGAAGAAATTTTATATATGGTGAGACATCATGAAGTTATATAAATCCCCAACCATTATATTTAGTGACTGATTATAGTGTAAATCCCATGATTATTTTAAAATCCAAGGGAATTTTTATATAAACAGACTTCAAATATTCACTAGTTAGATTTTATAGAGTAATATTTAATATTAAAAACTAGACAATTTTCCAGTCAAAAGGAAAAAGGATTTATTTCTAACCAAATTGGTATTTTATATATCTTATGGTTTTATTTAAAATATAGATTTTAAAATTATACAATTCTAATTTGAAAAAATTAACTTCATTTCTAAATTCATCATATCAAAAATATCATAAGATAATTATTTTTTTATTTTTAAAAAGATTACTTTTTCAATGAATAGTGAAAAAAACAAATTATTATCAAGAATTATATTTTATTTTATAGTGTTTATAAAGTAAAATCCATGTTTTATTTAGTTTTAAAATAACATAAATTATTTTCATTTTAAAATAATTTGATTATTTTTTAAATGAATTTTATACGCGAGTTTTGTATAAAAGCTATTTATAAATAAGAAGATAATTATTCTAAAAAGCTATATTTATTGTGTTTTATTTGTTTGATTTACATTAAATTATGAAAATTTTGTGTTTTGAATTTTGAAAATTGGATTGAATATTTGGAATCATGTGGTTCAAATTTTTTAAATAGGTACCTATATTGTTTGTCCAACATGAATGACAACCTTAGTAATATTTTTACCATGGTAAAGGGTAAATCAAGTAATTAATGTTGAAAAATAAAATGATAAAGATTATAAAATGACTGGATATACACATTAAGATTATTTTTTGATACTATATATTCCAAACTCATCTCATTTTTTATATGGAATTTTTTCATTTGGTTGTGATTATAACCTATAAAATATTTTATTTAATGAAAATTCCAAAATGACATGCTCTTGTTTTGAATGAAAATAATATTTTTATAATAGTGTTAACTGGAGGATATATTCAGTTATAAATAGTAATTTTAAATATATAGGATTTACATTCTCATTTAATTTAATTTTAGTTTTTAGAGAAGAAATAAGTAACTTAATTTCTTACAAAACATTGAAATAGTAATTATTCACTTAGTAGAGAAATAAGATAAATGATATTAAAAATATTAAAAGTAATATAATATGACATAAATAAGGTGATCTAAGAATTTTGTAGATAATAATAACATATTATATATGTATTAATATATATATATATATATATTAATTTTATTTGTTTTCTTAATGTTATTAAAATTAAAGTATTGAGTTGTTATATAAATCGACATTAATGAAATATTATAATAAATAATATATTATTAAATGATATATTATTTCTATAAATATTATATTTTTACAAGAGATTATGATATAGTTTATAATATCAACAATGGTTTATTAATTGGCTGTTTTTCCATTTATTATATAAATAGTGACCCTCATATAGTAAAAGTCTTTATTTTCATGGTTAGTTTGAATGAAGTTAACACGAGGTTAAAACAAAAAATAGAAGTGTAAAAATGTGATCAAAACATGTATAATTTATAATGGATGAGATTATATTGAACACACTCATTTTATCATAGAAATAAACTAGTTTTGAGACATTTGTAATTAGAAATAAATATATATTAATTTAATATCTTCAGAGATTCAAAGATTACCCCTCCACTCTATCATAAGAGGGCACATATTCTTTTCTTTTGTTCACACATAAAAAACCATCGGGATCAAACAATACCTACCCAATTACCTTCCCAAATTTCTTACAACCATTCATTATGTCTTGTTTTAGGTAGTATACAAACCTTAGAGGGATAAATGTGATAAAGAATAGTTTTTTTCAAAATAATAGTATGATTAAAACATATATGACTAGTCGGACTCAAGGCAAGTGAATTTATTTTAAAAATATTCTTTAATGTTTCCCTTTAAACTATATTTTTCATTCACATACATAATTTTTTTAAAAATTATTTTGAAGAAATATTTTACTATTATTTTATGCACTTTTAAATACATATTTACCCATGATTGAATTTTTACAAAATGTTTTGAAAAGAATATGTAAGATCCTATAATTCGTCGAGGTATGTTCAAATTTAAATAATTATTTAAATACCTTAAACATGGTTAATTGATTGTTTACCGAGTGTGTGAGGAGGCCTGAAGGTGTTCTGGTGGTTTGCGACCTAAAAGAAAGAGAAAAATAGTCATCTAATGCATGTTGCATGGTTGGTGCATCATTAAGAGAAACTATGTGCCCAAACCATGATATCCTGGGGAAAAGGGTGTATAGTTATGTAAAACATGAATGGGTGAGGTAAAAATATGTTTTCTTGGGAAAAGGACTTCCTCTTGGTTACTTCATAGTTTGTTAAACCGTGTAGAGCACCCCAAGTAACTGTGAAACTTCACTTCTTTTAGATAGAATCAGGTGCACAGTTGGCACATAGTTCGTTAAACTATGTGTCCAAACTGTGCACCCCATTAAAAATTGAGATGTTTCCAATTTCCCCCTTAGTATTTTTTTTCACGGGGTTTTCTTTTTCATTATCCTCAAAATATCCCTATAAACTAAGATAAGTATCCAAATCATCCAAAGGGTTGACCTCTTACATTTGTAGGTGGTGTGGAGTGTCATTTATTGCAGTTCAAACCTTCGAGTAAGTCTAAAACACCTCTTTCATACCTTTTATAGATTACATATTTGGATTCATTATTCTTTTTTCAAAGACCTCAAGCCCTCTTTTTCAAGCATATCATATGTTTGGGATTTAATAGATGATTGAATCCGGATATAAGGGAAATTTTAAAAGTTATTTTTTTCTATAGATTCTAGGTAGGTGGTTTACAAGTTATATCCCATATTCTTGAAGTTGATTTGTGAATGTGTAGATGTGTAATTAATTTACCCTTATTGTTCAATTGTTGCCTTCAGTGATATTTTGTAAAATGGTTGGATAAATGATGAGTTTAACCCCTCAAGATCCCTACGAGATGTATTAAGAGTGACTAGATCAATTTCAGTCCACCCATGGTGTTTGAAAATACCTAAAAAGATGTAAAATTGTAATTTCAAGAATAGAATTTACTTGTGATGAATTATATACCATGATGAACATTTTGTTACATTAGTTGAGTTAAAAATGGAATATTGATAGTTGTGTATAGACATTGAGATGGACATAAGGGATTTTTTGGATCAATATTAAATGGATTGGGTGAAATAAAAAGATTATTCTAAATTAATTAGGAATCATACATAAAAAGAATAGGTGTGTCCATTATTGTGAAATGATGAACATGTTATGTTTGTAAGTACATGTTAAATTATGGAAATCTTAAGTGGGCTGATGAATTTAAAATTATAATAATTTCGAATTGGGAAAGGTATGGTATATGTTGATTATGATAGAGGGTTATGGAATGAGAAAGGTAAGTGGGTTAAATGGGCTATTAAATGTATTTGGTAATTGTGATAATGTGTTAAGACTTGAAATTAATTCACATGTTGAATAATTATGGGATGCTAATATTTTGTGTAATCATATATGTATTGATTTGTGATATGGTATATGTGGTATTTGGATGAAAAAGTATGTTCACATGGAATGGTTGTTGTGGGGTATTGCACTTGAGGATCTACGCCCATAGGTTGGGTCAGACTGAGGCTCTAAACCCTACCCCAAAATGAATGGGTTAGGGAAGGGGACTAATGAACTATACCATTAATGGTTACATTTTATTATACGACCTAAAATGAGGATCCAAGGTAACTATATTGTATTTTTTTTAATTGTTTTCACCTAGTGAGATATAAAACTTGAATCACTCCCTTATGAATAATAATTAACTGGCTTAGCTTGTTGTGTAAATGATGTGAATGGACAACCCATGGAACAATTGATGAGGATGGATAACATGATTTAAAATTGTTAAAGTGAATATATTTAACTACTGTCACATGAGTTGTATTTTTTTCATCTTTTCATTTATTTAGTTCTTATGTGCACAATATTTTTAGACTATATATTTTTCACACACCTTCGGTGGTGGCATACTGAGTTTTACTCACATCAAGCTCTGGCCGCCATTGGGTACCTGAGAAGATTTCATAGTTGTAGGTTTGGATAAGGGAAAGGGCCTTATGATTGGGAGTTTAGTTGGGCTTGAGATGTTAAAAGATGAGGATCCATACATGGATTCATGATCCATTTTAGGGACCCGTCTATTTTTTTTTTTGGGTTTTCTATCACATGAAACTGTATGGCATGACATAGAATATTTACTGTTTGGTTGTGGGTTTTACCAATTTTTGGGGAATGGTTAGTAATAAATGTTTTCGGTTTATTGTCCAATTTTTCCTTTATTCCTTATTATTATCTACTATGGATCACTCTAAGAAACGAGGGTATAGTATCCTGGTATATTATTTTAGACACTTTCTATAAGTTTTCAACCTCTGGCACATGGGGATGTGTGCCAGAGGTCATGTAGTGACCCGACCCAACATGCTGATTTAGTGGTTTTCGGGTTGTGGATGTTATAAAGTGGTATCATTGACATTATTTTCTAATTTATTATTATTTGGGTATTGTACTATAGGTATTAGGATTTTTAGGGTCTTAAAAACAATCTCGTACTTGGGAGTAGCTATCCTATATACGACGAAAAACCCAAGTACCCTTGGTGGGAGTTTTTTTGTGATGTGTGTTGTTATATTTGATTGATATTTCACCATTTTTTTATACACTTTATCCGTGATATGTATATTTTATTATATTTTTCTCAAGGATGTAATGGAACTAGATTGTGCGTTCTTGTATAATTATACGAACGTAGGGATCTTAATGGAGTACATTATGATATGAAAACATATGATGGGTATGTGGGACATAAAGGGTAGAATGTATTTTACATTTTTGAGATATTTGAAGAAAATAGTGTCTAACAAAAATGATAAAAATATGTAAAAAATAAATAATGTTAGTTAATGGTTAAAAAAATTCTAATTAATGAAGTGTTATAAATTATTTAAAATGTTGAAGGTAAAATGTTGTGAATTGGGAAATTTTCTTAAGAGAAATGTTTTTTGAGTGTGTAAATGGTTTTAAAATGGTGTCTACTGAATGTTGTGTGGCTATGTATAATGGTTTTCCCTATGCTGACCATGACCCACAATAGGGATGGTTGAGAGCAGTGTTTTATGTGTGATGATGTCCATTGGGATAGTGTGTGTGAAATGGGTAGTTTATGGCTAGTGGAGTGTCCTATTTTATTTAAAATAGTAAATCTTAATGTTATTCTTTCTATGAATCGTTTTTGGAATTGTAAATAAATACCACCATGACAATGGGTGATGGTTGGGTGACAAGAAGATATAACTAAGAATTATCCTCCAAAGGTGGGGCAAGAAATTTTTATGGTTCAATGTAATAGAGGAGAGGGGCGGTTCTATGAGAACATTTATCATTTTATACAGATGATAGAACTAGACCAAAGACATAACTAAGAATTATCCTCCAATGGTGGGGCAAGAAATTTTTATGGTTCAATGTAATAGAGGAGAGGGGCGGTTCTATGAGAACATTTATCATTTTATACAGATGATAGAACTAGACCGAAGACATGTTGTTTTGCGTAAGTTTAACCTAACAAGATAATTTTAGTTTTATCACCCTCCATTGTTTTTTAGAGAGGGTGGCCCCAAGAGAGAACAATTCTAAATAGAGTCCAACCAAATATTTTGTGTCATTTTGAGACTCCTCTTAAAAAGACAGTCATGTTGGTTGCCTATATATTGTGAGGACTAGTGAAGCACTGGTTGGATATTCTTTTTTAGACATCACAGTCTAATGTTATGATATAGAATGACTGTCAAGATAAGTTTCTAGAACACTTCTATCCTGATACTTTGAGGAAGAAGAAGGTTTTAGAGTTTATGAGGATGATCCAAGGGACTTTGTCCATGATGTATTATCTTGGCCACTTCAAAGACTTGAAATGATTTGTCCCATAATTGTAATGGGACAAGGCTGCTAGGTAGAGATACCTCTAAGATAGACCTAGACATGAGTTCATGTACCAAGGGAATATATTTCGTTTAAAGAGTTTTGAAAAGGTGGTGAATCTAGCCATTATTTCATAGGAGAACTTAAGAGAGCCTTTAGGCAGTTGGTTTGAGGTTCATGTTGGATAGTCTAGTGTTGGAACATTTTATGTTAGGAAGATTCGTTTCATAAATCTTCGTCAGGTTAGAAGTGTGAAGAGTAGTTAGAAGAGAGGATCTGTCTCTTTTGGTGGTGACCAGGTGTTTTTCAATCATAGTGGTAGGCCGAGGAACATACAAGGCCAGTGACCCTGACCGCCAGTTAAGTGCGAAGCATGGTGCAGAAAGGGGTATTTGTAGAGGTTATTTAGTAACCCTCGACAATATGGCACTGATGGAGGATCAAGAAAATTTTTGAGTGTAGGTAGGGGTTATTTAATTGTTAGAAACCATGAATTTTGTGATCCTATGGTCATGCCAGTTGCGGTGGAGGGCACAATACTCTGAGGTGATAGTTTCCATATAAAAATGGTATTATAATGACTAGAAATCATACCGGAGACCAAGGAAGTGGGGTATCTCATCATCACATAGTTCATCCAACATCTCTATGTGTCAAGGAAAGGCCATCGACGATTCAATGTATGATTCTTGTAGCTTCCAAGATATCTAGTGCTTTATTCGATTCTAGTGCCTCATACTTATTAATTTATTATAATTTTGATTCCATGATGTGTCTATCCATTGAAATTATGTTTGGGGATATGTAGATTGATACATATTTAGGGGTACGAGCATAAAATATCCAGCAATGTAAGGAGTGTTCCCTCGAGGGTATCAGGTACCATTCTCTTTGGGACTTGTTTGTGGAAGAGATTTAAGTATTTGATTTTATTTTTGGGATATATTTCTTAGTTTATTACGACTACCATATTTAATTTTATCACTGAAGGGTAAAATTCATATCAATGGAGAGGAATTCTTATATTCACTATGGGGAATGGGATATATTTGAAGGCTATGAAGGGCTAGTCACCCAACAATTGGGTGAACTCACAACTCAAGTGGCTTGTCTTATGCATGATGATGAGAAAATATGGTAGCATGTTTTCCCTCCTATTGTGGATTATATTTCAAATGTATTTCCTATGAACTTCTTAGGGTACCACCTGAGATAGAGGTTGATTTCATGATAGAGTTTCTTCCTGGGGAAGAACTAGTTTCTATTCTCTCATATAGAATGGCATGGGCAGAAATTGGTGAACATAAATCTAGGTTGGAGGAACTAGAGAACAATGGGTTTTTTTTCTAGGTAATTCACCCTGTGGATATTCACTATTGTTTAACAAGAATGATGTTGTGTCCTTTAAATTTTTCATCAATTATAAGAATATGATTCAGATGATGGTTAAGAACGATTATCCTCTTTTAGGAATTGATGATCTATTTGAATAGGTGAGAGGTGCTTCATTTTTTTTTCTAAAATTGTTCTGAGATTGGGGTATCATAACCTAAGGTTGAGACCTTATAATATACAATGGACTTCCTTTAAGAGCATGTATGGGTTGTATTTTTTTATGTCATTCGGGTTGACCAATGAACTATTTTTGTTTATGTCCCAATTGAACATAATCTTTCTTCATTACCTAGATCAGTTCATAGTTGTCTTTGTTGATGTCAACATGGTGTACTCTTAGACTCATGTCAATCATGCCGACCATCATGACATCATCATGAGTACACTAATTTATCATAGTCTATACGACATGCTAACCAATTATCATTTTTGATTGAAAGGCTATTTTTTAGGGCATGTCATCTTAGAGGAAGGTGTGTCTGTGGATACCAAGAAAGTGTGATATGTTGTGTCTTCAGAGAATCCAAAGAATATTCGTGATATCCAATGATTTTAGGATTATTAGAATATTACTAAAGGTTCATAAATGACTTATTTCATTCGTATGTACCAATTTCAGGATTAACCAAAAAGGCCACCAATTTTGAATGGTCTAAGGTGTATGAAAGTTCATTACAGGAGTTAAAAAAGTTGATGAAGACTCTAGCGATTTTTATTCCTCCCAGGATAGGTGTGAGTATACATTGTTTTTTGGTGTATCCAGTGTTTGGATTAGGGAAGTGTTAATGCAGATGGATAATTTTGTGTCCTAGGGGTCTTGGTAGTTGATGCCTCATGAAGAAACATACCCCATGCATGAACTTGCGTTGGTTGTGGTGGTTTATTCCTTAAATTGTTGGCAGTTTTAATTTTCGGGATAATTATTTAATGATTATATTGACTATAAAATCCTTAATTATATATTATCATAATGTGATTTGAATCATCTACAGTAAATATGAGATGAGTATATGTATTAATTTGACTTTGAAATAGTTTACATGACAGGAAAGGGGAACAATGTTTCTGATGCTTGGAGTTGGAAGACTTAGAACCAAGCAGTTCGGGAGTCTAGTTATGAGTAGAGGATTATGGTGTCGTTTGAAGAAAGGTAACTAGAGGATCATGATAAAAATCTATAGATGAAGCTTGCATCCTTTATAGTTGAGTCCACCCCTATGAGATGGTTCAAAGAGGGGATGTTTGAGGATCTAGAGAGATTGGACCTGAGGTAAAGTCATGAAGGTGGGGAGACACCTTTTGGATGGACTACTGGTGATGATCTAGTTGTTTATGTCAGTTGGTGTGTTGTTGTTCCTACTTGTATGAAAGAAGAGTTGATTCATTAATACCATGCATCAAATTTGAAAGTGCATCCTGTTTAGACTAAAATGCATCATGGTTTTCATATATACTATTTGCAGATAGAGATGAGAAAGGAAGTTTTAGGGTTCATGGAGAGATCTGATACATGTCATTAGGTAAAGGAGGATAATCCGTGACTAAGTAGATTTTTACATCAAATTCCCATTCCATAATGGGAATGGGATGATGAGAAGATGGATCTTGATGTGGGTATTCCGAGGATGACATAGAATAATGATGTGATCTAGGTAGTTTTGGATTAGTTGAACAAAGTGCCACATTTTATACCAATATGAGAGACCATAATAATTATTCATTTGGGTCAGTTGTATGATTAGAAGATATCATAGTTCCATGGGGATACGTGAACAATTGTTTCGAATCATGATATGCGTTTTACTTCATACTTCCAGTATGGGTTGTAGAAGACACCTAGTCTCCAGGTGTTTTTGAGTTTTGATTTCCACCAACACACATACGATCAATCATATCATACTATTCAGGTACTAGAGGATATGTTGAGATCTTGTGTCTAAGAATTTGGTGGATCATAGGAGAAACACATGGTGGTTTATGAGTTTTCCTATAACAATAGTTACCAGGTGAGGATTCAGATGGAACTGTACGAGGTGCTCTACGGGAGGTCATGTAGGTCATTTTTATGTTGAATAGAAGCTATGGAATTAGAGTTGTTGGGATCAAGGATCATTTAAGAAATTTCAGATTAGGTTTAATTAATTTGGAGATGTATGAAAATGACTCGATGTTGGAAAAAGTCATATGTTGATCGGAGTCGTTGACCTCTTGAGTTTATGGTGGGTGATGATGTGTTTCTTTGAGGGTCACCAAGGATGGGTCATCATTATATTCAAGAAGATGGGTATGTTAGCGCCCAGAATTGTGGGTCCGTTTGAGATTGTAGAGAGGATCGGTCCAGTGTCATATCGATTGTCTCTTAGATAGTGCTATAGTGGTATGAATGATGTTTTCTATTTGTTACAGATTCAATAGTATCACCCTAACCCATATCATGTGATTGATGTTGATATAATTTATATTGAGGGTGATTTGTCCTTTGTGTAGAATCTGGTATGTATTTTGGATCATAGTGATAAAGTCTTGTGGGGAAATATTATACCCTTGGAAAGAGTTTTATGGTAGCATAGAAATGTTAAGGAAGAAACCATGTAGAAGGAGTTGGATTTTCCATCCTAGTGGCCCAATCTATTTTCATATGAAGCTTGGTGATTCTTTGAAGTACAACTCAAAGATGATCCATTATAAAGTGGGGAAGTTGTAAGATCATGGACATCATGAAGGTATGTTCTAGTATAAATCATTATTTTAATCCCACAAAGTTAGTTAGTGGAATGTTTACTATATATATGTAGAGGATCTAGGGTTTTCTGAGGTTCATGACATGAAAGTAAGAGAAACATAGTCATCTAGTGCATGTTGCACAGTTGGCAGATGGTTAAGGGAAATCGTTATCTCAAATCGCGATATCTAAGGGAAAGGGCACAGTGTTAACTAATCCATGCAAGGGGGAATGAAAAACCATGTGGAATTGTACAAAGTCATTCCACATGGTTGGTGCACAATTTTTTAATTTATTAGGAGTTCCCTAGGTAACTATTCAACTTCACCCCCTCCATGATTGAAGCAGGAAAACAGTTGGTGCATAGTTTTTTAAACAGTGTGACCAAACCATGTGCCCAATTAAAAAGTGAAAAATTACCAATACGCCTTGCCATTTTAAGGGTTCTAATGTATTATATTCCAAATTATGCTCCCAATATCCCATGATATGAACTTGTGAACCAAAATCTTCACAAGGTTTGATCTCTTTCTTTTCTAATCCATTTGGAGTGTCATTGATTGCGGATTGAATCTTGGAGTAATTCCAACACTCCTTTTTATTCTCCTTTCTAGAATAGGGAATGTAGTTTCATTATTATTCGTTAAAATCCCTAGAAACCTCTTTTACAAGGGGATAATTGGTTGTGGATTCAAAGGGTACTTGAATTCGGATATAAGGATATGGTTAAGAGAGAGTTTGTCCCAGAAATCAAGATAGATAGTCTAATAGTTAAATCCCATATTCTGGAAGATGATTTGTGCATGTGTGGTTGTGCTATTTATTTACCATTACTATAAAATTGGATATATTAGTAAGAATTTGTAAAATGGAAGGCTGAATGATGAATTAAACTCATCATGATCCATGTGGGATACATTGAGAGTGACTTGACTGATTTAGGTCCACCCATAGGGTGTGATAAATCATTCAAAAATGGAAAATTTTAATTTTAAGTATAAAATTAACTTGGGATGAAGAAGATCCCATGATGAACATATTGTTTTGTTAGTTTAGTTGGAAATAAATATTAATAGTATTGTGTATACTTTGAGAATGACATAAGGGATTATTTGGATCAACATTAAATGGGTTTGGTGAAATAAAATGACTATGCTAAATGAATTAAGAATTGTACATGAAATAAATAGGTGGGATAAAGCATGTGAAATGATGAAAATGTTATGTGGGTAAATATTTTGGAGATGATAGACATGTTAATTAGGTTAATTGTTTTGAAATGATGAATATGTTAAATGGCCCAAGGTATGTGAATATTTTATTATGATAATGGGTTACGACATGAGAAAGGGATGTGGGTTAAATGGGCCATGAAATGTATTTTATAAAGTGATAAAGGGTTAAGGATTGATGTTAATTAAAAATTTTAATAGTCATGAGATGTGAATATTATGTCTAATGATGTGCGTACTGATTTTTGATATGTTTTATGAGGTAAATATATAAAGAAGAATGTGCACATGGATTGTTAGTTTTGGGGAATTGGACTGGAGGATCTACACCCATAGGTTGGGTTAGACTTAGGCTTGATACCCCATCCCATAATGTATGGGTTATGTAGGGTATTGAGTCTATATTCTCTAAAATGTTTCATTTGATGAGATTAACTGGACTGATTTATCAAGGTAAGTGTATTGTATTTTTTGTGAACTTTTTATGCATATTGAGATAGGGAACTTGACCTACTCCCTTATGCATAGTAATTGTTTGGCATAACCCATTGTTTTTTTAATGTGAATGACTAAACCATGTATCAAGTGATGAAAATTGATTTAGTGATTTAAAATGGTTAATGTGAATATTGTTAACTTATGGCACTAGAGTTTACTTTTTTTACTGTTTCATTTATTTAGTACATTCATGCACTATTGGTATAAACTGGATATTGTTTAGACACCATTGGTCGTGACCTACTAAGTCGTACTCTTACCCTGCTTGGGTCACCATTGGGTACTTGAGTATATTTCATGGTTTAGGTCAGGAAAAGGGAAAGGTCTCTAGGCTGGGTAGTTGGGTTGGGATAGAGATGTGCATGGATGAGGATCTAGACATGGAGTCAAGACCCATTTTGGGGATTCATATTTTTATTTATATTTTGGATTTTCTATCAATTGAAACTACATGACCTAAAAAAGTATGTTTCATATTTGGAAATGGTTTGTACGTAGTTTTGGGAAATGGTTGGTAATACATGTTTATGGTTTATTATCTATTATTTCATTTATTTATCATTGTTATCTATTATGGATTACAGTGAAAAAAGAGGATATACTCCCCCCATGTATTCGTTTAGACCCTCACTACTAGTAGGTAACCTATGGCATACAGGGAGGAACACATGAGGTCATGTAGGGACCTAGATTGGGGCACTAGTTTAGTGTATTTCGGGTTGGATACATTATAGAATATTTTTATCTTTTTCCAAATGTGGTAATTTGTGAATTATTTAAAATAATATTGAAATAATTTTTTAAAATTACAATTAATGAATTTATTTTAACTCCATCTTGAATAATTTTTTATTTTTATCTTCATTTAAAATTTTTAATGGTTATTTTCAATGAAAATGTTTTCTTTTATATGTGAATAGTTTTTAAAAATAGTTATTTTAAATGTAAAGGATATTTTATTATAGTTTTTATGAAAATTAATTTTATTTATATTTATAAAATAAAAAAACTTTTCTACTTATGTTTTATAATAAAATTAAATCTTTATGCACATCTTTTATGTTTTAGTTCAGGGGAATTGTTTGTGAGGATGAGTTGTTCCATTATAAACCAAGGGTGGCTGAGCCTGTTATTACTCTCTAATTCATTGGGCTAAGGGATATAGGTAACTAATTAAGTTTCCACAATGAGATTATCGGAATATACAATGATGGTTATTCCAAGTATACTTGGGACGGTTATTTCCAGTGTAACTATAGTGGTTACTCTAAGTATGCCACGAATGTTTATTCTATGTTTCAGTAAAAATAATATGAAAATGATGCTTCAAGTTAGATACATGATTTATCTATTCTTAATATGTGTTTTGTTTAAATAGTATAATTTCATAAGGGAAATTAAATTATATGATACTTCAAAAGGATGAAATATATAACCTTTTGAATACGTTTTTATATGTTTTTCTAGATTTCATTGAAAAATTTGTGAAGTTTATTTTTTCATTTAATATTTCTTATGATATGTTTTATGACACTATTTAAGAGGATAAGGTGATAAATCATGTGAGAAAATTTTTATTTTGATCAAAATGTTTATTTAAAAGAAAATATTTTTATATGTATTTATGGGATAATAATTTTTTTCTTGATTTTTTTGTCCCTTACTGAGATTTTTCTCATACCATATTTTAAAATGTTTTTCAAATGTTTTAAGTACGATTACGGATAATGATAAGTCATGATCAATATTTTGAATACGTTACATGAATATAAAACATGTTATATCTTAAGAGTTTTTTTTGGGGAAATATTGATACTCAATAGAAGTTTCTATTTTGTTATACATGGGTTTGTTATATAAGAGTTATAAAAAAAATATTTATAACTATAAAAACAAATTATATTTAAGAAAGGGAGAAATTTAATTATATTTTCAAGTCACTAGAATATTTAATGTTTAAGGTGGGGTTCTTGAACTTTCCAGCAAATAAAATTTTAGATAATTTTAGATTTTTTTATAATTTTAATAGAATACACTTAAAATATTTTACTATTTGGTTAGTTTGAAATTATCTATCATTTAAAGATTCATATTTTCCATCATATAAAATATATATATTTTGAATGTATTTCAAATAGATAATAGGTATATAAAAGTTGGAAGGAACCAAAGGGATGAAATCCTTTTGAATCAGCAACCTAGAATGGTAGGAATTGGAACAAACTAGTTTTTTTATAGTGATGGTTCTGTTTCCATAGGATATAAATGGAGGTGTTTTCCATTCCAAATATAATTTAATTTTACCACAAAGAAACATGTTGACAGAGAAACATATTATGAGGTAACAACCTCCTAAATTCAGTAGATCTTTTGACCCACAGGTAGCTGAAGGATGCATATAATCCCTAGAAAAGATTTTTGATGTCATGGGTTGTTCTAATTATAAAGTACCTAACCCCATTATCCCAAAGATAGTGGTTATGTAATTACATTGGAATTTGATACAAACAATCACAACATAAATGGATGAACTGTTTCATAGTATTTTAAAATTAGTAAATACTTGAATCATACATTACAATTGAAAACATAATATACAAAATAATATTTCCTTTGATAACACCATTTTTATAATAGTTCATCCCAACATATTAATCATAAAATACTTATTGGCTTCCTGGGAACAAATAAACATAAGAAAAAGGGTGAACTAAAATTTTCAATACGGATATTCATATAATGTAAAACAAATAAGGCATGAATGATATAACAAGAGATAAATGGGAATATAATAATTCTATAATCACATGCTCTAAAAACATCTCCATGGATATCATAACTATTCGAAAAATCACAAGTAATTACATAACTAATCCCATAATGTTGGAAATGAATAATGGTATACACCAGAAATTTACCATAGTGGCCTTTTTCCAATACATATTACAAAAATGGGTAAGGCCTCAAACAATACCCAGGATAGTTTGTCTAATAAGACATATCAATGCATCAAGGGGATATAGCAGTCTAACCTATATCTTAATAAGTCAATTGCATTCCTCATATGAGAGGGTAGAAATATAATCAACATAAACATTTATATTGAAACTAGATTACAAAATTTTAATAATTTCCCCAATCAATAAACACAATCATAAACCATCCAAAGTAATATAGTGAATGATATTAGAATAGTTCATCCACAGTCAAATAGAACATAATATATATAAGGAAATAATAAAAATGGTGTCATTATAACATATACATAGTGTATAACAATTAAAATAAGGGGTTTTTCATTTATTAAAAGAGACACCATAAAAATTTATTTAAAACATTTTTGAGGAAAATGTCATTTTCACATTAAAAACCCCTTATTTTTTAACAAAAACATCACAATTATGAAGGAAGTCATTTATTCTAAAATTAATATTATAGAAAATGTAATGTATGACTCAAATAAATTATTATTCATGAAGGTTTTTAAATCCATTCATTCCTTTTCTATTAAAAAACATTCCATTCACACTTTTTTTGGAAAAGTTGAAAAGTGATTTGTTTGGGAAACGATAAGAAGATTCCTTTCAACCCATTTGGTAAGAAAAAAACATCAAAAAACATTAATTTAAAATATCATATGATATTATTAAAAATAATATATAAAACATTTCATGGAAAATATGGATATGTAAGGATAATATTACCTAGTAGATACTTAAGCACTAACAATTATGAAAATTTATGTGATTGTGGAATAAATAATTACCTTGGCCCCAAATTCATTTGTAAGTGTTCAAATATATTTTATAATAAATATTTATTTAATATAAAACAATTAGTGTACCATGAAAATATATATCATAAAATTTATGATATACTTATAAAATTTAATCATTCGTTCATTAACAAATTTTTGTTAATATATTTTAAGTAATTACTCTTTCATTTTCATATATTTTTTGGTTTGGTAGTTTCGGTATTTATACATTGATAAACATTGCATCATATAATGAAATTTAATAATGACATAAATATCTTATATATAAATATATATATAGTAATTATATATGCTTTTAATGAAATCCATTTGTAATGACCCTTGTTTTGAACTAAAAAAATTAAAATGTTTTTGATCTTTTTGATTTACTTGATGGGTCATTTTTTAAAACCAGACCATCGAATGAAGTTAAGAGAGTTGGATAACTTCAAGGTAATGTTATTAGGATTATATAAAGACCTATAAAGTTTTAAACATGTCACCTCATGTTTTATAAGTTGAGAGGCTAAGTTTTCACATTTTTCAAATCCTCCATAGGGCGTAAAGTTTTTCTAACACTGTGTGGCCCTCAATAGCTGACCTTGTGACCAGTTGTAGGTGGGAAGAGCTTGTTCTCACATGATGAACCCAGTTTCTGGAACCGTATTCCTTTCCGACATTCTTAGTGTCATGGGATGTATATCAACATTGTTCATCACACAGTTGGCATAGGGGTTCCAAACCGTGAGACGATCCCATGTGGAGATTCCAAGGTGCACAAAAGAGGGATCCTGATTGGTGCACAATTTTCTAAACTATGGGGCCCAAAAAATGAACCGATACACTATTTTAAAAATAATTTTATTTAAAATTAATTAAAATTAATTAAAAATTAAAAAACCTGAACCCTCACCTCCTCCCTCATACACAACGCACACACAACAAACCAACCCCTTTAATGCGTGACACCCCCCATTAAATGACCTCCTCTTATTTTCCTTTTCACCAGGAGTTTCACTGGTTCATCATCCGAAACTCCAAGGTAAATATTCATATACCATTCTACTTCCCTAATCTTGCCAATTTTGGTCTACCCATCACCTAGTATAGTTCAACTGAACCTAGGATTAGAAGATATCCTGGATTTTCAATTTTCTCTTTGTTGTTGGTTCTGTGGAGGGTCTCTATGGACCCATACATGTGGGTTATCACAACCTACACTAAAGGAATAGAAGTTCAAGTTGTTTCTGTAAACTGCCTTCATCCGAGGTGAGGGTTCCGTCCCTCTACTTTGTTTAACTCTTTATAAATTTGGAGCTTTAATTTTCTTAAGTTTCCTAGTAATTGTTTTATTGGGATTTGGACCCTATTGTGTGGCTTAGAGTAGTTGAACTCTAAAGTGACTTGCCTACATATATATAGGTATATATATATATATATATTCCCATGTTATGTGTATATTCATCCATGGTAGTGAATATACATGCATGGTTCTAGGTTTCCCAAAGTATATATATGAGAATGCATACGTAGGTGAGTGGAGACTTGTATATTCATATAAACATGTATGTTAGGATCCCATTTCACATGTTCACGGCCATGAAGATGTGTTCATAGGGGTCTAATATTCCTTATATGTATGTGAAGGTGCATATGATAAGTGGGGGTAGCATAAAAGCTTATTTAGAAGGCATGAAGACTGAAAAGACTGGTTTGGTTCCATTCTGAGGTGGGGTCCCTTTCTGATTCCATTTAATTTTTATTAATTAATTAATTAATAGATTATCAAAACATCCTAGTGTTTTAGTTAATTAATTATGTTTATATTAAATACTTCCAATGACAAAGTTAATGAAATGTTAATGGTGATAAATAATTTTTTTTCTAACAAATGTCATGGTTTTTTAATAAAACCCCTCCAATAGAGGTGCACTATATTAAAGTAAAAAGTATTGATATAATTTTATGCTTAATTGTTTTACTATCTTGGTGCCTCTTTTATGACTTGTATAGGATGTACCACAGGTGATAAATTTTATATACATGATGTAATCTAAATGGACTTGACTTGGATGGATTGAGTGAGATAGTGACATGTTTAATTGAAATGAATATGCCTTAAATCAATTTTCTACATTTAGGAAAATCATGTTTGAAGACCATGAGTTGGATATCTTATAAAAAATGGAAGGTTTTTCATATTTAATTAATAAATGGATAATTCTTGATGGTTGATTCATATATAATGAATTAGACTAATCAGTCCACAAATAAAGTGGTACATTTGGATGGTGAGACCATGCCCCTTTATTCAAGTCTTATGAAAAGTCTTTTTGAAATATAATGGGTTTGATAGCATTGGACTTAATTAAGAGAAAAAATGAGAGGTTTTGTCTCAAGTGTCATGATATATACTTGTTCATTATTTTATTTTATTTTTTTTATAAAATGTATTATGGATGGGAGGCATTCTTACCCCATGCTAGTATTATAAATGTTATGGATGGAAGGCATTCTTACCTTAAATTAATATTATAAAAGTCATGGATGGGAGGGATTCTTATCCCATGATAGTATTATAAATGGTATGTATGGGAGGAAATCTTACCCTATTCTAGTATTATTAACATTATGTATAAGAGGAATTCTTACCCATGAAAGTTTTATAAACAATATGTATAAGAGGCATTCTTACCCCATTCTGATACAATATAAATGTTTATGTGTGGGAGGAATTTTTACCCCATTATAGTTATATATATTTTTATGGGTGGGAGTAATTATTTCCCCACAATAATTATTAGTATAAAATATAAATATGCTTTAATTACAAGGGACTAAGGGCCCTTTGTTTTGGGTTAGGGGCAGAACATGCAAGATCCCCTTAAATTTGGATGAAGGTGGTACATCCTGATCCAACCTAATGTTCATATATCTATTTGAAAACCAAATATTTTTTACTACTATTATATATATATATATATATCTATATATATATATATGGTCAGCACTATCAGACATACCATAATTGAGCTGAATTAGTAATTGATGTTTGGTTTCCCTTAAGAACCTGGATACAGGTTTATTTATTTTTTTAGTTTTTTTTGTTATTCTAATATTCCTCTACACTATATAATTTATATTACACTGGGTTGGGCCTAACACAGTAGGTTCCGAACTACTGATATTTGATCTCACACCGTACTTGAGTACCCTCGATACCCATGTATACCTTCTTGTTTGCAAGTTTAGGGACCATGCTTGTTGTTATATGCTCATACATAGGTGTTTGGAGCAAAGGATAAAGTTGAAGCTTAGGATTCTTGTAGACATATTCTTAGGGTCATTTAATTATTATCATTAATAAAGTCCTGTATTGTTTATATTTAAAAAAATATTTACTATTTTCTAATTTTTGTTATGTATTATCACCATGTCTTGTATTCGTCTATTGTATAAACTAGCATTAGCCACTTTTAAAAAATTGTTATTCATTGTCTTCCACTATTTTTCATTCGATTATTTATTAAAAACGTTATATATTGATTGTTATTTACTTTTTAATACCATTGTACGTATCTGATAATATTGTATAACATCCCCAATATTACCTCCTTATACCCCCACTACTATTCAGCATCCTTCGACTTACGGGGAGACGTTCTTGAGGTAATTTGACCGACCGGTCTGACTACTAGTTTAGTTGTAAGCTTGTCTTGTACATTACCCAATGGTATCAGATAATTTTTTTTCCATTTCCTACTATTTTGGGTTTGTATGAATGATATTAAAAAGGTTTCGACTCTTATTTAATAGTCATGCTTGGGATTGATCACCCCATGTATAGGGAATAGCCAAGTGGCCAAGGTTGGGATTTTTTTTCTGGTTTTTTACCGTTACATTTGATATGAATTCACCTAGTGTGATTGGAATTTTTTCTAATACTTAATGATTTTTGGTATTTATTACATATTTACCCATGACCTGATTTTTCAAGGAAGTTTTATTTCATGCAACATACTAGGAATATAGAAATTTACATTCTATTTATAGATTCATGCCATGTAATTTGACTTATAGTTTTCCATGCTACTTGTTTATCCTATCTTTCTTATATGTCATTCCATGTAGTTTCATTTATAGTTTTCCATGTTTATTTTTTGCTTGTATTTATTATATGCTATGATTATATGTTACTTCTTATTTTAACATGATAGATTTTTTTAAATATGAAATTTTTTTCTTGGGATAAATTATAAATGGTTTTAATTACAACAGAATCCATTTTTTAGTTGTAAGGTGTATGGAATCCATAAAAATGGGAAAGAGTAATCAACATATCAAACCATCATTGATATTTTGTCATGTTGGTAGACTATTTATTAAAAATATAAAAGGATACTAAAGTTTACTTCTAAATTTTATTGTTTTAATTGAATGGGTTTCAAATTCTATACTATAATGTGTATAGGATCGTTATAGTTTGGTAAATAGTTACCCATATAGTTGGTTTATTATATATTTTAGCATTATATAATATGAAATGGGATTGATTTTGATTTGTGGGAGCCAATTCCCAATCAGTTGAGTGTATGGGTGCTTAATGAGTTGGGAATTGGAAACCCATATATTCGAACTCCTTGTATGTGATTATGTTATATTGTGAATCATTTATAAATGTAAAGGGCTATGTGATTTTTAATTTTAAATGAATTGGGTAGCTGTAAAATGTAAAAATTGTCCCAAGAATGTTATTGGGGACATGTAATTTATGGGATGTCCCATTTGGGTGTCTATAATTCTTGAAAATGAAGAAAATGCTATTGGGTAACATTATAATGAGCCTATGTATGCTTATTATACCCTTATAGGTAACATTATTTGTTAAAAAGTAATTTGATTCTAAATTTACTATTAATGATAGGATTTCAATTACTATAAAATATTTTTAAATGAACATTTTTTGTGACTTTAATTATTTTAGATGATGTATTATTGATTTTTTTTTCAATAGATAAGGGTTAAATGGGAATAAATTTAAAGGGATTCGAAGTGGAACCTATAGTGGTGTACTCTATTTAAAATCTTCATGTATGGGTAGTTTTGAGATTTTCTTGAGTTTCCATGGAACGTAAGACCAAGTCCTTTCTATTATAATTATTTCTTAATGAAATGGTGGAGATGATCCTCTTTGGATCTTAGTGACTTCTGTTTTCATGACATCATTTAGGGGTTGATGATTTTTACTTCATAAGGGGATTATCTAATGTAGGTATACCCCTTAGTGCTACCGTTCCCTTCTAATTACTATGATTTTTTAGATTTTTTGTTTTGTTTGGGTGTCTTTGTCTATATTAGGACTTTTACCTTTCTATTCGATACCCTTGTTTGGATAGGCGATCACTATTTTTCATAGATTTTTTATGGACATGAGCATACAACAATGATCATTGTTAGCGGAGTTTTTAGCTTTTTATGCTTTGAAGTTTTGATTATGACTCATAGGAGTGTCACATAGTCATTGATGGTGTTTTTGATCTATCACACTTATGAGTGATAAGTTTATGTTTTATATTGGTGATGAGAACACTGCTAGGTGAGGGGAATCATGTGGAATCTGGTAAATGTGTCCTTTCAAGTAGAAGGAACACAACCAATGAAGGGCAACAGGAAGTGGTTACTCTTACTTCAATTCCTATGAGACTTGGGAGTTTTAAATATATGTCATCGGTTTCTTGGAAGCTCAACTTTGATATGGTTGGTGGTGTGTGAACCATAAGTGAAACACCATTAGAGTTGGATGAGATTTGCTGGTTAAATCTTGAGTGATATTAGAATACCCTGGTAGGTAAAGGCTCGTGATTTGTTGTAATGATGCTTCATCAGGTGATGCAAATTTCTTCCAAGGTGTTGACCAGTAGTGATTCGACATATATTTTGGTAATATTAAAAATCTTCTTAGTGTAATCTTCATATAAAAGATCATGTTGAATATCTTGACGTCATCCTATATTCACTAAGAGAGTGTTTGTCTTACATCATACTAAAAATTATATTTCTATAGTGCTTGTGGTGTGGTTCCCCTTTAGTGTTGTATGTTGTATGCGAGGTTTCCTTAATTGTTTGATCCTATAAACGTCATTGGATGTCGGGTTTAAGCATCAGTTTTCATTTTTGTGCTAAACACTTGGTGCCTTAGAGGAATACATTCTAGTTCCACTTCAAATACATTAGCCATCTAATCCAAATATTCTTGTAAATAGTCAGCAGGAGATGGATCAACATGGGTTTATTCTTGTTTAATGTCAATGGTTGGGGACAAAATGTTTTCTAGAACGTCGTTCGGTGGAGGTGAGTGCAGCTGGTCATGGTCAAGGATTTTCATTAAAAGCCGACTCAACATGGGATTTGAGGTTAAAAGGGAATTGACCAATTGGTTTTCTTAAAATCACTCCTAGATCTCCATCAAAATGCATAAGGTCATGCGTGGAAAGGAAATTAAAATAATGGGAAGTTCCATGACTTAGAATTGAACACTTTACATTAAAGCCTATGGTGGGAAGTACCTTTGGATGGATGCTTAATGAGACAATTATGGGATCATGAATATGCATAAATGTGATCAGGTGAGATCCATTTCAATGTATTAGTTGAGATGAGTGCATTGGACCAGTTATTGATGGATAAAATTCCAATGCATAAATGGATGTTCGATGATGCATTGGATGCATGGATATGTAATGTGACTATTTGAATAAATCTTTAAGACCCTTTTTGGTAATATTTTGTTTAAACTTTTTTTCTGAAGGCATATTAGGGATGATAATTTCTAAGGCGGGAAGGTTGTAAGGATCCATATTTTGATCTGGATGAAAATATTATGGTTTTTGAACCTTTAATTTATTTTACTGGTCATTTTCTTAAATCGATAGTTGTATAATTTTTTTGAGATTTGGATTAGTTTAGGAGTATTTTTTGGGTTTGGGTGAACGCATTAAAAGTTTATTATGTTCCTTTTCATGTTTTGGAAGTGGAAGGGCTAGTTTTTTAATGTTATAGAATCCTGTAGAGGGCACATAGTTTGTTTGAATCTTCCCAGCCCTTAGCAGCTAATCGTGCGACCTGCTGCAAGTGGAAAGATGTGGTATGCATGAGATAATCACTATTTCTCAAACTCTATGCCTATACAAAATTCATAGTTGAATGATTAGTAGATCAACAATATTATCCAAATGGCTAGAATAAAGTTTTCAAACCATGCGTCCATCCCGTGTGGAGTTCCCCAAGTTTCTAGAAGAGGGAGAATAGTTGGAAAACAGTTTTATAAACCTTACAGCCCAAGACATGTGCTAAGATCCTATTTTAAAAGGCATATTAAATTAAAATAAATTTTAAAAATATAAAAAAAGTACACCCAAACCTCTCCTCCTCCCACATATGTGACACACACCCAGTCGACCATCCCCTTTGACGCCCAATTACCCCTACTTTGGCCTCCTATCTATTTCTATTTTCACCCATATTTTCTCTAGTTCTTCATCTAAATATCAAAGGTAAATGTTCCTCCTCTACTATCTTTTCTTAATCTGACTGATTTTGGCCTCCACATTTCCAGGTAGGGTTTGACCAAACCTAGGGTTTGATGATAACCCATATTTGGTTTTTTGTCTTGGATTTAGGTTGTACGGAGGGTCTCTGAGGACCCATACATGTGGGTTCCTATGACTTCCAATGAAGGCATAGCGATTAGGGTTGATTTGGGATCCCCCACCATCATAGGTGATGTTTCCCCCCTCATGATTTCACAAATTTTAAATCACGGTCTTTAATTATCTTAAGGCTCCTTGTAATTATTTTATAATGTGTTTGACCCTACTGTGTGCCTTAGAGCCGCTAGAGTCTAAGGAGACTTCCCTACGTATCCATAGGTAAGTATATATATATATACTTGTATATATATATATGTTCCCCTTTTATGTATATATTCATCCATGGATGTGAATATACATGTATAGGGCTAGGTTTACGTATACATATATTTGAGAATGCATATATAGGTGAGTGGAGATAGCATATTCAAATAAGCATGTATGTAAGGATTAACTTGTACAAGTTCATGGCCATGCTGATTTGTTCATAGGGACTAACTGTCATCATTTGTATGTTAAGGCTCATATGCTTAGTGGGGGTAGCATCAACTAGTAGTTAGAAAGCACCAAGGCCTAAATGTTCAGTTTGGTTCCACTTTCAGGTGGGGTCTATTTCATATTCCCTTTAATTTTTATTAATGAATTAATTAATTGATTATTAACTCATATTTGGTTTCTTATTTATGTTGTATGTATAGATTAGATACTTCCTTTGATAAAGTTAATGAAATGTTAAAGGTGATAAATAATTGTTTGTTAAGAAATGTCAGGATTTTAGAATAAAACCCCTCCAACGGTGGTGCGCTGTCTTCAATCTAAAAAGTAGTGATAGAAATTTATGATTTCCTCTACTATATTGGTTCCACTTTTATGACTAGTATAGGAACTCCCACCCGTGATAAATTTTATTTCCCTGTAGAAATCTAAATGGACTTAACGTGGATGGATTAAGTGAGATAGAGACATCCTTTAATTGAAATGACCCTGCCTTAAATATTATTTCCATGTTTAGGAATATAAGGTATGAAGACCTTGAGAAGGATGGATTATACCAAATGGAAGGTTTTTTATTTTTAATTATTAAGTGGATAAAGCATTATGGTTGATTCCTATATAATGATATGGACCAATTAGTTCTCAAACGAAATGGTACTTTGAGACGGTGACACCATGCCCATGTATTCAGGTATTTTGAAAATGTCCCTTTTAAAATGTAAAGGTTTAGATAGCATGTGAATTAATTAATGAAACAAATGAGTGGTTTTTCTTCATGTTTTATGCTTATAATTAGACATGTTTGCATCGTATTGTGGGATATATAGTTGATTATGGAAGGGAGGCATTCTTACCCCATTCCAGTATTATAAATGTTATGGATGGGAAGAATTCATACCCATTTCTAGTAATTTAATCATTATTGATGAGAGACATTCTTACCCCACGAAATTTATTATAAATGTTATGGAAGGGAGGCATTCTTACCCCCATTCTAGTATTACAAACATTATGCCCAAATTGCCTGAAAGCCTTATTTTTTATTTTTATTATGGATGATCCCCCTTTTAAGGGTTGAAGGGGAACCCGTACATGACCCGTAGGCCCAAGACACAAGGCCTGACATGACTTGCAATACTTTACCAGAAGGACTAGAGACATACCATTCCCAATACATGATTAGATGCATTCTTACCCAATGCCAGTACTATATAAATGTCTTTGGGTGGGATGAATTCTTACCCCACACCAGTTATATATATGTTATGGGTGGGGGAATTATTATAACACACCACATATTAGTACTCAATATAAAAATTTTGAATGCTAATAGACTAAGGGCCCTGTGTATTTGGTTAGGGGCAGAACGTGAGAGCTCCCACAGAATTTGGATGGCAGTGGTATGTCACAGTCCACCCCAACATACATCTATCTATTTTACATATAAATATATATTTTCATATATTTTATATATATATATATATATATATATATATTATTGACACTATCAAACATATTGGACCTGGAATGATGTAATTATCACCGTCAGGTGTCCCTTAGGAACCTGGATGAGTGTTTTTCCATTCTTTCAATTTTTTGTCAAACACTGCATAATTTATCTTACACTGGGTTGGGATTGACACCGTGGGTGCTGGCCTACTAAGATTTTATCTCACTATTAGGTCAGATACCCTCAGTACCTATGTGTACCTTCTTGGTCATAGGTCCATGAACCTTGCTTGTTGTTATATGCTTGTACATGGGTGTTACGAGCAAAGGAATGAAATAGAGCTTAGGATGATTATGGATATTATCTTACGGATTTTGTTATTCTTTTATTATTATAGTACTGTATAGTTATATAATAAAAAGAATGATTTATTGTTTACTTATTTTTGTTATATATCATCACCATGTCATGCATTAATCTTTTGTGTAACCTGAAATTGGCCAATTTTATTAAATTTTTATTAATTATCTTCCACTATTTTACATTTCATTATTTATTAACTACATCCACCGTTGATTTTTATATACTATGTAATATCATTTTACATTTATGATAAGAGGGTATAATATCCTCTCTATCACCTCCCAAGACCCCTGATGCTAGTTGGCAGTCTCTGGCATATGGGGAGACACGCTTGAGTCCATGTGACTAACCAGCCCAACTACTGATTTATTGGTAATCTGGGAGGGGACGTTACACCATTAAAGGAATATATGAAAAAATTATTAGACCATTCATGGAGTCTATAGACCCTACATACACATGAACATTATTTTCTTAATTCTATGGATATAATGAAAAAAGGTAAATAATAACTATCATTCAATTAAAAATATTTTATTTCATATAAATAATATATATTAATCAAATATGTACTTATTAAAATATAATTGAAAAATGAATCACATCACTTCATGGAGGTGGTATTCAACACGTACACACGACCAATGTTATAATTTACCAAAATAATGGAAGGTAAGAAGATAGATATGTCATTTTTATTTAATAAGTATAATTATTTAAAAAATATAATATAAAAATATAAAACCTATCATAATTCCCATCCATAAAATTTTGTAATGAAAATTTGATTTTCTTTCTCTTTGGATACTGTATGTCGTACTTATGTATTAGAAAAATATTCACTTCCCATTTGATGGAAAAGAGAGTGAGTAATGGGTGTATTATAATAAAATAAAATTTAAATATATTTAGGATATTCAATTTATTATTTTATGATAACTAAAATATATTTAGAAGAGGTATAATATTGAATAACTTGAAAGAGGTTGGGTATGATAATTTCCTCTTCTTTAGGAGACATTCTTTAAATGATTACTTTAGGGACATAATATTGGTCTTTTAGGGATAGGATCAACTAAATAAAATATCTAATAATTTTTATAAGATATATTGACAAGGATATTTTGAGTTAGATGGCTCCATGTGGTGTGAAGAAGTTAAAGAAGATGTTCCCTTTTATAATTAAAGTGAGGGGAACTTTTAAAAATTAAATTAAAATAAATTTATTATCAGAACAGATGAATTCAAATGGAGATGTTTTTAATGATATAGTAGTATATAGTTTTAACACAATAAACTAATAGGCTATATGAAATTTTTGGTCTCATTTAAAGCCTTGTAATTTTGATTAACTCTTAGATAATCAATATTAATTTTAACTATGGTAACAACTTTTCCTATATTAAGAAGTTTAAATATTTACTTATAAGGTTAAAAGATTCCTATAAATGGTCAATTTATGAAATTTTATAACATATCATATCCATATTTTATTATTTCAAGATTTTTTGATTCTAAAATAGGTTAATAAAATATTAATTTAATAAAATATCATTTTTTAAAAATTATACACAACTCGTTGAATTTGACATAAAATAAATTAAGAAAATGGGGGAATTAAAATATAATGCCTTGAAACCACTATAATATTTTATATAAATATATTAAATTCATTTAAAACATTAATACATTCAAATTATGTCAATATTAGTATTTTTAAAATCATTTGATTTATTTTTCTTTTAATTAAATAAATATTGTATTAGCATTACACAAGAATTAATGTTAATTAATTAATTTATAAAAATTAAAAATAAATTTTACAAATTTGATTAATTTAAAATTATATATTTAGTTTCATATATAGATTGTTTTTTCCCAATATGGATGCATACGAGATATACAAAACAAAAAGATTGAAATTTTGTATCCATCATTGATTTAAATAATATATAAGTCATTTTATAGAAACTTTCCCATTAAATAATTTAAAATTCATGATAATATATTTAGGTATTAATTAAATTCATTGAATAAGATTTATGATAAAAAATTATGGCCTTATCACTTATGTTTTACCAATATTAAACCAATTTACCCTTTATCGAGGTGACAAAACTTACCATGTTAATATTCAAAATATCAAAAAATAAAAGGGACCAATTTACAAAATTTGAGAATAATAATTTAAAATATGTAATCCATTTAATAAAATTTATTACCTATAAGTATATGAAATTAATTCCAAAATAATTGTAAAAAACATGAAAAAACAATTTTTTTAAAAATACAATTTTTATGAATAAAAATGGATTTATTCTTTTCACATGCATATTAGAAATATTATATAAATGTTAAAAAAATTTATTTAATATATAATATATAAATTTCATTAAATTATTTCACTAATAGTGACCAATTAAGTTTATTATGATATAAATATATTTTACGCAAAAAATAGTTCTAAAAAAACATTGATTTTTTTTTGATTTTTTATAATCAATTGATAATTTGAGAACATATTATATAAAAGTTTAAAAGAAATATTTTTCAATATTTAGTCAGTACTATTTATAATCATCAATTTGAATTCTATTTTATAATGGTCACATAAAAATCTTCAACTGTTCATTTGAAATTGGTGTTGTATGAAACAGAATCTACTGATGAGATTAACATTATTTAAAAAGATTCAGATTAAAAAATATTATGTTGTTACTATATTCCACCCTTCAAAAAATATAATCATATAATTTATAGAATATGACTTCATAAGTATATTTGGGTTGTTCTTCATCAAAATTTCCTTAGGATTCCACATAACAACTTCTATCTTATGATTTTTTCAAATTATTTTTACTAGCTGAGTGATCTGATTCCCAAATACTATTCTCTAGTGCCCATAATCTGTATAGTCTCTTCATTATAAGATAAATTTGGTTACAATTCAATTATTTACAAGTGATAACATATGTTGAGTCTGGGATGTTTTTATTTAACAAAGATATGTGAAATATATTGTTTACTATAGAAAGGTTGGGTGGCATTGTCATATGGTAGGCTAAAGCTCCAATTCATTCTAGGATTTCAAAAGTTTTGATGTATATAGTGATTAGTTTTCCATTTTTAATGAATCTTATAATAACCTTCCATGAAAATACATTTATGAAAAAATGATCTCACACTTGAAATTTCAAATCATTTATTTGGTTATTGGCATAAATATTTTGCCTACTTTGTGCTGATTTGATATGGGTTTGAATAGTATTTACCTTTTCCATTATATCCTCTGCATGTTTTGGGCCAATAGTATTCATTTCAGAAACTTCATCAAAAAAATATGGTGTATGAAATCTATTTCTATTTAATTTTTCATATGACACCATTTGAATACAATAATACAAGCTATGGTTATATGATAATTATAATAAAGGTAAATATTAACACCAAATACCATCAATGTCAAGTGATAAGGAACTAATCATATCTTATAATGATTAGATATTACTTTATGATCCCCATTAGTTTATGGGTGATAAGAAGTTCTCATATGATAGTCAGTATGAAGCATCTTTTGAAGAATTGTCCAGAATTTTGATTTAAATCTTTGATCACAATTAGACACAATTGAAATAGGTTCATCATTAATTCATAAAATATTATTAACATAGATTCGTGCTAGAAACTATAGTGGAAAATCCTCTCTTATAGTTTGGGAATATTGATATTCGGTAATTCAATCAATAAAAACCCTTTTCATATCATTATTTCTTTGATTATATGGTAATCCAGTGAAAATTTATATAGTAATGTCATCCTATTTCTGTGTAGGAATTAGTAGAGTTTTCATGAATCCCGTAGGATATTGTCTCCCAGTCTTCAGTTGTGGACAGATTAAACTTCTTAACAAATAAGCTATATTTTTTTTTGATATTATCTCAAAAAAATACTACTTTTAAATCCCTATACACATTGATTCTACAATGGTGTGTAGAGAAATTAGAGCTAAGTGAATCATCTAATAATTCCATTTTAGCTTAGTTATAGAGGGAACATAGATCCTCTTTCCAAAATTTAGAACACTTTCTTCATATATGAAGACATACAATTTCTCATCATTCACAACATTATTTTTTTTTAATGATTCCAATTATCAGAAAAAGAAATTTTTATATTTTCTAATAATAATGGATTGAAAATCATAAGAAAAATTAGTGATGTTTCCCTTTCCATAATAACATCCGTATCCATATTTAATATTCCATGAACACAGGATCCATGTAAATCCTTAATTTGTTTAGAACACTATGATACTTCATCCTCAATGCATTTGGTACATTATTTTCATTCCTTAGGAGGTAGTGTATTGATAAATTATAATCCTTTAGTAGATATAATCATCACCTTTTCTCATGTTGATTTCTTTCTATGATAAGTTTTATCTCAAACTCTTTTGATGTTTCTAAATCTCACATAATTCACAATTAAGACAGTGTCTCCATATCTCCATAGAAAAGATTACGGCTTAAAACTCAATATCATGAGTTAAATTGTTTTCTTCATGAGTTTTTTGTTGTCTTTATTCCAAGGTAATAACTCCATCATTCTTCATAAGGACATAACCAATTCCCCTCCTTGATTCATCACTATATATCACAATTCCACCATTTCAATATGGTAGGGTCATGATTAGATCATTCACCATTCTCCCCTTAAAATATTCAAAACATTATTAAAACTTCATTATCCAAATAAACTAAAACAATTATTGGGAAATCATAGTTAATGGGTATGATGATCTGGTAATATTTTCAGAAAATTTCTAAGAGTATCCTTCCAAACCAATGAAACTACATACCTCATTTAGGTTTATTATTATATTGAATTATTGAACTACCTTTATATTTATGATATTAACTGAGATTCTATATTTGGAGAAAAAATTCCCAAGAATTGAAACATTCTAGAGCCATAATTTACACTTTATAAATTTATCATATAACACTTTTCTTCTGTTAGTCTCAAGAATGATCCAAAAAATTTTCTCATGGTCCTCATAGATCTTGGAGTACACCAAGATATAATCAATAAATTTTTAACAAATTTATAAAGATATTACTTGAATAATATGTTAATTAGATCCCTAAAAATAGGGGGTTTATTTGTCACTAAATATGAAATTTTTGTAAAATCATAATTTCCACACCTAATTCAACAGTTTTTATTCATAATATCTTCCTTATTTAATCATAGTTTATTATATCTAGAATGAAGGTCAATCTTAGAAATATATCAATCTACGTGATTTTGTTCAAATAATTCATCAATTAGAGCCATCATTTCTCTTTATCATAATAGAATTTATTTCCCTATAATCAATGCACAACCTCACAGATCAGTATTTCTTCTTAACGAATGGAACATGGGTGCCCCAAGGTGAAACATTGGGGAATAAAAATCACATACCACTTAAATGATCTAGTTATTTTTTCAGCTCCACTTACTCCAAAGTGGTTATTCTGTAGATATTCTTTGATATAACTGTTTGATCAAGGATTAAATCAAGAGAAAACTCAACTTCCTACTCTAGTGGATATCAATGTAATTCCTCAAGAAGTATATCAATGTATTCAGGTAAAATAGATAAGTCATCAATTATAAGATTACATTTTTAATATGTATGTTTTTTTCTTTCCTAATTCTCAAAAAATATCATTTTTAAGAGCAACTGGTGGTGGATCTAGACATGACTCGGATGATGAAGTATCATATATGAAGATAAAGAATTCCTTATCATCATCACAAATCATAATTTTTTTATATTTTCCATAAATTTTTTGAATTATATTTTTAAATCCATTCCATAACAAGGATTATAAAAATTTCAACCATATGTATGATAATAAAATTAGAAAATTTAGAAAAGTTATATTTCATAATAGGAACTTCTTGCCACATCTTTATTGTAGTGATGTTTTTACAAAGAGTTTTGACTGATAACTATTAACTTAAAATTAATGAAAAAATGTATAATTTTTTAGCAAACTAGATTGATATTCTGGATTGATATGATCTATAATCAAATAAATAATTAGACAAATTTGAATATATGATTAATGTACACACTGCCACATCATTTGGAGATTCACAGTCAACTATTCTGATTGTATAATTTTGGACATTATACCTTGGCCATTTTCCATGGAATGTTCCATTGATTCCCTATAAAATTATTTACACAGTCTCCCATATCCTTATATCTGAAGAATTTCATATTTATGTCTTCTTTATTTCCCTTAGAATCATGGGCCTGGGGGACTTCCTCTCCACATTTATAGAAAACCTTAATTACCAATGAGCATCTTCAATGATGTTTCTTTCAACATTTATTCTAATTTGGATATACCAACCTTTTCATATGCCCATTTAGGTTATTTACATTTGAAAAGTACTCATCATCCCTCCTCTTATATTTCTTACCTTTGAAACCATAAGACTTGGAGAATTGTTTCCATGTATTGATAGAACCCGATTCTATTTCCACATATGATGAGAATGTTTGTGAGACTACTGAATTATAACAATTTGAATAAACTCATCAATGATACAGTCAATCATTATCTATAGATTACAAATTTAGTTTCTGTGATGCCTTTATAACCTTGTAAATTTGGATTCATAATTAACAAAATTCTCATCTTCCTTTATTCTGTGACTCAATAATGGTCTCTCCATATTCGCTCGTTGTTTATGAGGAATTTGTTTTAGGAAAATTACATTAGAATGCGTCCATTCTATGTTTGTTATTTCCTCCTCCTCCATAGTGTTTTTAATCAATGAAAACCATCTATATGAATGTCTTGAGATAGGATAAACTACCATTAAAAAATTCTCCCATTTATGACTTCACAATGTAAGAAATATCTGATCTAAAGAAATTATCAATTTCTCTATTGTAATTAGATTTGTAGTCCCATTGAATGGTGGAGGTTCATGAACCATAATGTGGTTTAAAATTGTTACACCATGTAGTGGATCTGTAGGTATAACTATAGCTGCAATATTATTTATCATAACCAAATTCAACTCTCAAATAGAATTACAATTTGTTTATATCCAACTTCAGCTCTAGTCCCAACGTCATTATCTTTCTTAGGAGGTAAATACCTATATAGATAATGTGAATTGATGAATTTTCCATTATTTCTTCTAGGCACCATTTCTACACAATTAACTACACTAGGATATATTTTGATTCATAATTTATAAGTTTAAAATTATTAAAACACTTAGAATAAATTGAAAATTTATGTACAGTTAATCTCAATATAATCAGATTGATTTCATTGGGAATATTCAAATAGCCCATTATAGGTGAGAATTTCTATAATATATGCTTTCTTAACTCTAGTTCCTATAGTTTTTATGAAGATTCATCTCATACCAACTATAAATACCAAAACCCTTATAGCCTAGAGTTTATGGATTCTTTATTATATCAACATTAGAAAGATATAGATTTATCCCAAATGACAGAATAGTTTAGTAGTCTTATAAATATAGATACATAGTAGAATCTTATATTATAATTTAAAAAATAAATTAAACCATATTCTTTCCTTTTGTTACACCATTATTCTCATTGATTATCCCTACATATCAATCATAATATAATTCTGGCATCTTAGGGAAAAATAAACATAATAAAAATGGTGGGATCAGATTTTTAGAAAGGTTATGCGTACAAGAGAAGCTAAATAAGGAATGAATAATTGGATAAGAAATAAATGGAAATAAAATAAATCCATAATCAGATGATCTAAAAACTTATCCATGGATATCATAACAAATCTTATAATCACATGTAAATCAGCGATTAATCTCATAATTAGGGAAAATAAAAAATTCATAGATCATAAACATACTTTTGTGGCCTCATGACAAGACATATTACATAAATTAATAGAGCGTCAACCAATACTAAAGTTATTTTGTCTCAATAGTCATATTTATGCATCAAGGGGATTTAGTGGACCCCACAAATCAATTACTAAGTCCAATTCATTCCACATTTGAAAGGGGTGAAACATAATGAATATATAAATTCCTTTTGAAACTAGTATACTAAATGTAAAAAATTTCATCTATCAGTAAAGATAATCATAAACCATCCAAACTACTATGGTGAATGGTATCAAAATAGTACATATCTAGTCAAACCGATCATAAACCATCAAGAGAAATAATAATTCTAGTATCATTATAACATATACCTAGTGTATCATAAAAAATTAAAGTATGTTTTCATTTAGGAATATAAAAACAAGAAAAACTTATTTAAAAACATTTTTGATGAAAATAACCTTTTCACTTTGAAAATCACTTATTTTTTAAAAAACCAAAAAATTACAAAGGAAACTATTTACTTTAAAAATAACCATATAAAATAGTAAAGGAATATTTAAATGAAATTTTATTCATGATGGTTGGAAAATATATTCATGTATTATAAGTTAAGAAAGATTCATTTCAATTATTTTTAAATAATTTGAAATGTACTTTATTTGGAAAATGATATAAAGATACATTTCAAACTATTTTATAAGAAGTCAAACATGCATTAAAATTATTTTAAAAAATATTAAGAGTGTACTAAAAAAATAATTTAATTTTTTTTATTTAATCTATGGATATAGAATGAAAAAATACCCAACATAGATTTACACATAAATATTCTTGAATATTGATGAGATTGTGGAATAATCGCTTACCTTAGGTCTCAATTCCTTCATTTAGATTAAGTCATCCTATATAATAAATTTTTAATTATTTTAAATATATAAAATATCCATAAAAATATATATCATATCATTTATGAGATACTTGTAATCCTTTATCATTCTTTTGTTAATAATTCTTGTTAAAAAATCAGTATTTCAGGTAATAACTACTTCATTTTTCTTATATTTTTTGGGTCAATTGATTTTGTATTTATACTTTTATAAAGGATAAATAATATTCATATTGTTAATATTGATATTAATATAATATATATATTAATTATATATGTATTTAAATTAATACATTATGGGTAGAGATAAAAATATTTATCACAACATTCACGGAGATTGTAGGTCGTATATACACATGAAATGTGTTTTCATTATTTTATGAGTGGAAAGAAAGAAAAATAAATAAAAAATATCATATATATAATTATTATTATATCATATAAATTCATTAATTATTACCTCTCATGTAATATAGAATTTAAAATCTAATCACATCACTTCATGGAGGTGGTAGCCCACATTTTCACTTGTGTGACATTATCGTTTAAAAATATTTTAGATTGTAAGAATTTAGAAATGATATAAATATTTTGAATAATAATTATTTTATAAATATAATATGTAAATACTAAAACTATCCTAACCCCCCTCTATAATATATGGCAATGAAAAATGAATTTTATCGTTTTGTAGAGCCGATATTTCATATGTACGCAGTAGTGATACTTTCACTTCCCATTTGATAGGAAATTGGGTGGGTAATGGTGGATAAATAATCATAATAACATTTATATATATTTCATATATTTAAGTTATTATTATTTTATATCCTCTAGAAATTTAGTGGTTGTATAAGAAAGAACAAATTGAAAGAAGTTGGGTAAGAAAATTACATCTTTTTCGGTAAACCTTTTTAGATCCTTTCTTAAGAAACTTAATATTGGTTTTTTAGGGAGACAAAACATAAAAAATGTTTAATTATGTTTATAATATAAATTTTCAAGGATTTTTTGAGAAATATGGAGCAACGAGGTATGAAATAGTGAGGAAGGTGGTAACTTTTTAAAATTGAGGTGAGAAACACTTTGGGAAATTCTAAAAAGATTAAATTATAATTACATTATTCTGATTTATAAAGCATCCAAATGGAAATGGATTAAAAGACAAGTTAATATTTGATTTTAATAACATAAACCAATATAATTTATATGATTTATGGTTTCATTTTAAAACATATAATTTTGATTAACACTAAGTTAATTTATTTTAATTTTAACTCTGGTAACAACATTTTCCATATTAATGTTTTGTAATTTTTTACTTACAAGGATATAAATGGTCCATAAATGGGAATTTATAAAATTTTAGACCATATATTATTCAACTTGTATTATTTCATTAATTGGGATTTTGAAATAGTTAAATTAAATATTTTTTTGATAAAATATTATTTTTTTCAATTTTAACACTATTCAATTAAATTGACTTAAAATACATCAGAACAATGGGGAATTAAAATATATTACATTAAAGAATATGTATTTTGTCAGATATATATATAAATATAGTTGGAAACATGACCACATTAAAATTATATCAGAATTAATATTTTTAAAGTCATTTATTATATTTTCTTATTAATTAAATAAATATTGTATTAGTATTGAATAATCATTTAATGTAACTAAATAATATATAAAAATTTAATAAAATATAATTAAAATAATTTCATCAATGTAAAAATATAAATTTTCCTTTTTTCATATATTTCTTTTTTCCTATTAATACTTATAAGAGATATTAAAAACAAAGAGAGTGGCATTTTGTAACTATCTTGGATTTAAATAATATATAAGTCTCTTTTAGAGAATAATGTTTATTAAATAACTAATTTTTTATCAAAAGGTGTTAATTGATGAATTCACCATTTGAAATAATAATTATGATTAAAAATTCTGAACTTTTCACTTAGTCTTAACGTATATTTACCCAATTTACCCTTTACCGAGGTAATAAAATTTACCATTATTACTATTTAGAATGTATAAATATAAAATGGACGTATTTAATAAATTAAATCCTTATGATTCTAAATATGGAATAAATTTAACAAAATTAAACTCATATAATTATCATTGATTAATATTTAAATAACTGTCTAAAACATGATAAAATCCACATTTTAGAAAATGAATTTTTCCAGAATATAAAAGGATTTATTCAAACCACATGAATTGTAAAAATATTAAATTAATGTGGAAACAGTTTGTTGGATACATGATATATTTATTTCATTAAAATTATTCAACAAAATTGACTAATTTAATTTTTTATGATATGAATATATTTCATTCTCCAAAATAGTTTTTTAGAAAAACAACACTTTTAATATTTATAAAATTTTAATTTCTAGTCAATTGATAACCATAAAATTTATATATTAAATTTATAAGACACATATTCTTAAAAATTTATTAATACCTATTTATACCCACAAATTTAATGTTTAGTTTAACATTTTCATATAATAATATATCACAGTTCGTTAGAACTTGGTGTTTCATGAACAAAAGAAATCAAAGATATGAAATTTATTTAAAATGAAACATATCATAAAATTTTGGGATTTTAAATGTATCATAAAAATGTACGTCTTGATATTTATTATTTTGAAGGTAGAGTTAGTAAATGGTAGACGATGGTTAAGAATACTGGTAAAAGTAAAGTTATTGATATCTTAGAATGGGATGATATTTATCAATATCTCCCTTGAGTAATATTTTTCTAAATCTATGAAACAAAGTATAATAAGGAAATTATTGTAAATAAAATGGATAAAGTGTCTTTGGATATATATGAATAAAACCTCAACCAATTTTTAAGGTCTTTACAAAATTTTATTAGTCATAATGATAGTAAGATTAATCAATTTTACTTAGTATTAAAGCAAAGGTATCAAAGGGAATTGAATTTCCATGAATTAAAAAGTTATGAGAAAATTATGTGATGCACACAAAAGGTGTAAATGGAGTTTATTTAGGATCAAGTTTACTTAAAAATTAGTAGAAAAAGTGGTACATGTGGTAGGAAAAAGGGAAGAATGGATCAATGAAATATGATGGTAATAAAATTATTTGTGGGAAAAATAAAAGTGTGAAATGCCTTATGAAGTTATTTAAGTACTTATGATATGGTAATATGAGGAATATGAATTTTAAATACAATGAAAAATACCATGATAGTGGTAAATCAAATTTTATGAAACATGAAATAAAATGATTTAAATGTATTGAGATGGGTCATTATACACATGAGTGTCTAAAGAAGAACTCGGATGATGGGAATAATCCAAAATATAAATATAATGTTTTGGTTAAATAATATTCAACCACTTCATAAGATTTGTTCCATAAAAAACATTTTATTAGGTACATTACTTATTTATTAAGATTATGATAATGTCTTGTTTGATTTGAGGTCCAAAAATTTGTTAATTTCTGAAAACATCTCTGTTAAATTGAAAATTCCTTCTCATGAAATAGATCCAAAAACTATATTAAAAATACATGGGTGAATTATTGACACAAAAATAAATTATAATAACAATCTCATCATTGTTTTTATAAATATTTTCCCTGAAAAACATATTTTCTTACACCTAGTAGATTTTAAAGTTATTATGTGTATAGATTTTCTCTTTATATAACATGTTATGATAGATTATAGAGCTAAATATGTTTTTTTTCAGAAATTATTTTAGTTTTTATATAAAAGTAAAAAAAATTAAAATAATATTATATAAAGAATCCATGAAATTGTTAAAATAAAGAAACATAAGTTTTTTTGTACATATTTTCAAGAATAAAGGAACTATACAGATAAATTATGTACATGTAGTAAAATAATTTTAGGATTTTTTTCCTGACGAGTAGCCTAGTGTTATAGTTAATTTTGATGTTGAATTTACTATATATTTAGTTATTAATGCAATGAAAATTTCAAAACCCCCTTAGAGAATGTCTTAAGTAGAATTTTTGGAATCGATAAATTAGTTGCAAGAGTTTTTTTATAAAGGTTTTATTCATCCTAGAATTTCACCATGGGGTGATTCAATTTTTTTCAATAAAATATGGTTTCAGGGAGATTTATATTAAAAATAGAGATTTTGATAACATAATTGTTAAGAACAAGTATCATTTTCCACATATTGAGGATTTGTTTGACTAGATCTAGGAAGGTCATTATTTTTCGAAGGTCGACCTAGGGTCTGGGTTTTATCAGCTATAGGTGAAGGATGAATAAATTCCAAAAAATACTATTTCAGACTATATATAAGAATTATGAGTATTTAGTTGTTCCATTTAGGTTAAAAAATTATCGAGTTCTATTTATCGGTCTTATTAATATAATCTTTAATTTATATTTGGATAAGTTATTTTTCATTTTTATTGATGATATATTAATTTATTCAGAAATTTATGTGGACAATAACAAACATTTAATGATTTTTCTATTAACCCTGAAATAAAATATGTTATATGAAAATTTAGAAAATTTTATTTTTAGTTGTAGAAAATTTCACTCAAAGGAAACATTGTAAATAAAGATGGCATACCAATTGATCTTGGTAAAATTAAAGTGGTCAATTAATGGTCAAAACCCAAAAATGTTGAGGAATTTTTATTTTTTCTTGGGTTAGTATGTTATTATTAGAGGTTTGTTGAACAATTTTTATGGTTATATTGCCCACTAACTAAGTTAACTCGAAAAGGAGTCAAATTCATTTGGATAAAATAATATGATTAATATTTTTTGGAAATAAAAATATGATTGGGGAACACTACAGTTTATTCCTATCAAGCAAGGATTTTTTATGTTTTCATATACAATTATGCTTCATTAATGGGAATTCATTGTTTCTTAATGTATAAGGATTAGGTAATTTATTATGCTACATAAACACTAAAATTTAATGAGTTAAATTATCCTATAAAGGATTGGGAAATAGGTGATGTTGTTTTTTCTTTGAAAATTTGGAGACATCATTTATCTGGATCCATGTGCGAAATATATATTAGCTATAATTGAATTTCATATTCAATAATAAAGATTTGAACGTGAGGAATACAAGATGGATTGAATTGATAAAGGATTATGATTACACAATTCATTGTTATCCTGGAAAAAGATAAAATGTATTTTATGCTTTGTGTCAAAAAAATTAATTCTTAATTAACCATGTTATGTTTAGAACATGGCCCTTTGGATTATGATTTAGTCAATTTTAAAATATGTGTTATGGATGTTGGAACATACTCTATTTTTTAGGTACCAATATAATATTCTTTGTTAGAAATAATTAGCCAAGTTTATACTGAAGACCATGAGTTACAGGAAATGGTAGAATTGTTTAGTAAAGGAATTTTTCTTGAATTCAGTAATGATAAATATTATGTTTTGAGATTTTAAAAGAGATTATGTTTTCTATATGATTCTTAGTTGAATAGAGTGTTATTTATTAGTGCTCATAGTTCCTTATTTTAAATTCATAAAGGTGGTACTAGGATGTACAAATAACATCAGAAGTGTTACTAGTGGGATGGTGTGAAAATATATGTAGTTCATTTTAACATGAAATGTTTTTCCTTTTTAACATGTTATTGTTGAACCACAATTTCTATATGTAATGCTTCATTCCTTTACTCTACTGAAGTTGAAAAGGGAAAATAAATCAATATATTTTTTAGTGGTACTTCCAAACACATATTGAGGTAATAATTTGATTTGGGTTATTTTTGATCGGTTAACAAAAGCTGCACATTTCCTTCTCAATTGAGATACTACACCTTTAGATCATCTTTCTTGAATGTATCATAAGGATTCAATCATGTTACATTGAGTTCCTCTCTACATTGTATCTGACTATGATCGTAGGTTAATTTTAAATTTTTGTAAAGGAATATAGATATAAAACCCCAATATTTTATAGTATTTATTTTCATTAATAAATTCACATTCATTTGATATAATATGTTGCGCACAACACCAGGCTTAAACGAGTAGTATTATACTGTTAAATAGTAACTTGAAAATTTGATTATGAATGTGACCATTGTAATTGTAACCTCAACAATGAAATTATATGTAAAATTTTTGTCTCTTATAAATAGATATATTATTTAATTATATCATTGATTGAGTAAATAAATGTCTTCAAAATGATAAATTATTTGTTGGTATTTTTTTAAAACATAAATTTCTATTTACAAATTTATAATTAATATAATCATTCATATGAAAATTTCCTTTGTTAATATAGATTCATAAATAAATATTTTTTGTCTTATTATTATAAGATAATTTTCCAAGGCCAAAATTAATTTTCCAAAGTGTCACAGAATGAGTTATAATTTTAAAATCTACATTTTTTAATAAATGATGATTTTAATTAACAATTCAATTTCTTATATTTATAGAATTTTTGTCAAAAATTGGGGTTTTTTTCTAAATCTACATGTCAAATATGGTTAGGGATATTTTATTTTTATTTTTACGAATTATTTGAATTTCTAGTGAATAGTAAAATATGGTAATTTTTGGTAATTATTTTAATATCGAAATACATTAATTATTGATTTTTGGATGATGAATGGAAGAAATAAGCACCAATTAGTTAAAAATAACATGTATTAGGTACTATATTTAGTCACAAGAATCACCACTATTTATATTTTTCGGCCAAAATAATAAACTAATGAATAAAAAACAAAACAAAACACCCTTATCCTCCATTATAAATTCCACTCCTCACCACCCCTTAGCCTCACACATTCCAAGACTTGAAACAGGTCCACTTTCTACCCAATATTCTTCCCATGTATCTCCCCTACATCCATGATACTATGGCCTCAATAAAATACCAACAACCAATTGCCATATAGAGCTTATTATGTAGAATAATTTAAGAGGTAAAACCCTTAATCCCTCTCTTTCATTTACTTTTAATTTCATTTATTATATTTTCATTAACACAATGCCTATATGAAAACATTAATGATACCTATAGTATCTTATAGATACTAGATTTTTTAGTTTTTAAGGAAATACATTAAAAAACATTTCTCATCTCCCTTTTATTCTACAAATGAAAATATGATCCGTGATGTGGCTATTTGCTGCCACCATAGATGATGCATTTTCATTTTCCATTACCTCCCTCAAAGATGGTAATAAAGAAACTTTAATTATTTAAATTGACAGTAAAGTGTATGTTATAGCCTTTTATTATTATGGGACTAACCTATATACATAATATTAAATAATAAAACAAAACTACTCTATGATGATTGAGAAACCACCAAAATAATCAAAACGATTATCTCTAACATATTACCTAAAAATTCATCATGATAACATATAAAAAAATTATATGAAAGGCCATTTAATGTTTTATATTTCCATTAATAACATATTATTTAAATGTTGGATAATTATTCTAATTTTCAGTGATCTTCTTCACATGTATACAGGTGAACCAATTTGGAGAACAAAGGAAAAGAAAACTTACAAATGATAAAATTGAATTTTAAAATTCCTCAAACATGATATAAATGAATTTAATAATATTTTACTGAATAAAATACTTTATTAATTTATTCTTAATAAAAATATTAGTGAATCTAATTTCAGTATCCATTCCATTAAGTGAAATTAAAGAACACTTTCAGACATAATGTAAGGGATTATCATCACATATCCATTTTTCATTTGGGTTATGATTTCTACCAATTTATACCAATGTAATTATGGTTTATTTTTATATAATTATTTTAAATTATTTTTATATTTTCGAAACTCATGTATCCAGATCATTTCATCTTCCCTTGATTTGAAAATTAATGTTTCTATATGATTCTTTTTTTGATTCCTCCCGATATGAAAGCCTGATTTAATAAAAGATTTCAATTTCATACCCATTTTCAAGTACAGTCCATAATATATTTTAATCCACAACTTTTAAAATCCTTAATTTTATCATAAAAAACATTCTTTGTTTATTTTTTGGTTTTATTCAAATAAATATTCCTTTCCTTCTTTAAAAACTATTTAATATTTTCCCATAAACCGCACTAATGTGGCTCAATTCTAATGTTTCTTAATTTTTTTACATTTATTAAATTAAATTGGACATAATTCATCATTATCTATGCCTATTTTTCCTTATGAGTGTCCTAGTATGATTTAAATCAATTCTTTTTTGGACACCATTATGATATTACCTTTAGTTATACCTTAATCACCACATATTTTGTTATGTGTGGTACATGTAAGCTTCCTTTTTTATTTATGATCATCAATAATTTAAAATTTAATTAAATATTCATATTTCATATATCATAGGAATTATTACTTCCCTATGCATATACCATTTTATTTAAAAATGGTTTTTCTTTTAATGATGTTATTGAATTAAATCTATGTGTGAAAAATGATTTGGACTTTCAGTGATGTGTGGGGAGTTATAGATATCCCCTTGATGCATCAATAGGTCTCATGAGACAAAAACATTTGTGAAAAACCATTCATGTTGGTTTCTATGTACAATTCGATGGGTTTTTTACCCATACACATAAACTGTCATAATGGTATAATGGTTCATGTACCAGATAAATGACATCCAATGAATAATAATTTTTATTCATTCAGTATTCATTTATTATGTTCCATGATACATTCATTATGAAAAAAATTCTTAGATACATTTACAGTCTCATTTTATAAATGTAATTTGTTTTTTAGTTTTTTACCTTACCATAATGATTATGAATTATTGAATATGTTTCACTTATTATTGATTCATCTAAAACTTACTGAGTGTTTGAGCTAATCCATTAATTTGTTTTTGAACCCTGGGTTATGAAGATGAAATATTCGAATATGTGTAGAGGAAGAATTATTTTCCTTTGTTATGTTCTATGATAAATTACCAATGTGATATGGGTACACTGTTGGTATCTCATGCTTCAAGAGTACTAAAATGATCTATCCTTGGTGATGTGACCTATTTTATATATTAAATTGTAATTAAATAACTATATACTCTACGATACTGGTGTTAGGGTTGTTATAGTTGGTATCATTCCATGTTGAGTTGATCCCTTGGGAATAAGATGTTAAATAAACAGTAGAATTACAATAATTTCTTATAGTGAATTTTTGGAACAATACTCATGATGATTATGAGTTAACATATTTTATTCCATTTTTATTGATGGTGCCTAATGTAAGAAAGAGAATTAATAACTATGGGAAATGTAGGGATTTACCTACTGATAAAGTCAACATAGTTATTGATATAGCTGAAAATATCATAAACATGTTAGAATAACTTACTCATTTTGTAATGAATAACCAGTGTAAACCTATGTTGGATCTATTAATGTGAAAAAGATACCTTCTTTTTGTGGGACTACTAATCTAGTGGTTGCTGATAATTGGATCAAGAACACTGAAATGATATTTCTGGAATTGGGATGCAATGGAAATGAAAAAGTAATACTTGAAGTATTCTTTCACAAGGTAGATACTGACCAATTGTGCTCAATTGTACAACCACTAAGAAGGAATGTAAAATAAGGCAAATAGAATGGAGTACTTTTAAAGAATAATTCCTTGACAAATACTTCCCTCCTAATAGGAGAACTAAAATAAATTGAATACTCCTTAGCATAAATAAATCTGAATAAGAGAGTGTTGAAGAGTATGAGGATAACTTAAAAAATAGAACATGCATGATATATATTACATACCTGATTCAGATGATATGATTTATCATTTCTATAAAGTACCTAAGAAAACTCTCTAATGGGAAATGCATTCTCAAAAAAATTTCATCATATGATGAAATAGTATTATGTGCCATGAAAATGAAGAAAAAATTTCTAGTTAGTAAATGCTCAATTGAAATCAAGAGAAGAGGAGTTCTTATAATAACCATGGAATATGTGAAATGTGAAGAAAGACTAAGAGAATGAGGAAATTTCCATTCTGATGAAATTGGGGAAAGAATCATCCAGGTAAATTCTTGAACATAATGGGAATTTGCAATATCTGTGAAGAAAATGGTCATTAAGCTAATGATTACAAGGGGAGGAAACCAATAAATAAAATTTAGTGTTTCAACTATAATGAAATTGGAAATTATTCATATCTATTTCTGATGTTATTAATATTTTCATTACATATTATATACAGAATTTACTGATTTTATATGAAATGTGCATAATTTGTGTCAAATATTAACATTTTATTACTAAGTATAATTTTTTAGCATTTTTAGAAGTAGTCCAATTGATTCAGTTTACTATATTATTGATAACTATCTTCCTAATAATCAAAATTGTGTGATTATGGTTTTTAATGATTCCTTATTCAATTTCCAACATATCTGTAGAATGAATTAGTGGACAATTTTTCCATTTTAAGGGTCATATGGTCCTCACACGATGACCCAAGGAATTTGTGAAGAAACTAGACTAGCCATGATGATTGAGTAACTGGTCAAAATACCAAAACCCAAATTTTATGAAACTACCAAATATTTTTTTGATTATACTAAATAATCATATATAAAAATTTTATGCCCCAAATCCAATTACAAGGGGCCCAAATGAAGCTTTTAAGTATATACCACCATTCTGGAAGGGAATTAAAATCAGGACACAATTCATGACATATCTCATGATGCAATCATCCAATAAAGCAGATATTTTTTATTGTTAAATAGTAGATATATATGTATGACTTTTTGGATTAATTAATTTGGATTTTAAGGGATATTACTATTCAAAAACCCATTCACATTTTGGCCTTTAGAAAGATTGTATTGAAATGGACTGGTTAACTTAGTTTAATCAAATAGCTATAACATTGATTACTTAAGTCTAATGGCTTCCAAATAATCAGAATGGATAGAGGATATATTAATTTAGAACTTGTAATAAGATCATATCTCGAGATTAGGCTATCTAATTTATCAAAGTGGGGATGCAAGTGGAGTGGTAGTTTTAGAATGCAAACAGACCACAACATTGGTCTATAAATACATCCCCCTCCTCTCCTTAAAAAGAGTTGGTATTTCAAAGAAAAGGAGGAAGGGATGGCATGACCAAGGATCTGCCAAAGTCTTGGGAGAATCTTCTATACTCAAGGATTTACATGAGTAACCATTCCACCTTGCTTCCTTTCATTTACTTGTGTGTTTCACTTCAATTGTAATTTTGTATGTGTTGGTGTTTGTAATTCTGTTTTAAGGAATGATTCTTCTTAAGTATCTCTTATTATCATCCACATTATGTAGTTTAATATTAACATTCTTAAAATAGTTTAAATACAATTGAATCCCCTCCCCTTATTTTTTCATTATCATTCAATCTAAAGTTCATTTTTAATTATCATTACCGTTTGTGTGTGTGTTCGTCACAGTAATCTTTTCTTATCCCTCTAGTTTTAAAATATTTTTAATTTATCATCATAATAATTATAAACTGATTACTAATAATTTCAATGGAATAGTAAATCTCCCATTTAGCTGAGTCATTATTTATAGATGTTAAGTGATTTAGTGATTTTTGCTCGATGAGTATTCTTTAATTTAACATTGTGTATGTTGGACTTAACATGTCAGGGATTAATGACTTTTTTTGTTTAACATGTGGTTTCCTTGTATTTTTGGAACCATAAATACATTATCATCACAAGATCTGATTGAGATTAGAACCCTATGTTATGTTAATGCTTAGATTAAAGCCTTAACACATAGTAATTCCAATCAACATTTTCTTGTGATGTGGGTGTTAATTTAAATGCAATATAAAGCAAAGCTCAAGCATATCACAAGATTAACTATCTAAAAATGAAATCACCCTAATATTAATCAAATTTTTAAATCAAACACCAGTTATTAATCACTTAATTTATGATCTACAAACAAAACCCCCTATCAAAATACCATCAACTAAAAACAAACGACTATTAAAAAGTACCATCGCCGACGATTTTACCCGAGTGTTGTTATACACATTAGCAGAGAACCCGAACCTTGACTAGTCGATAGGAGAAAATTTTCCAATCTTTAAAATGGATCCATTATTGGGGATGATGAATTTAAATAGTCATTAGTTTCTATTTATTGTAAAGAACAAAATTTTAAAAAAAATTGAAAAAAAAACACAAAGAAAAACCCTCCTTCTTATAAAAATCATAAACGAAAAAAACACAAAGAAAACCCGATTTTCAAATTTCATTAAAAATCTTTTTGAATGCCCCATAGCCTCCCAAAAAATCCCTCATATTATTTTGACCTGAAAATTGAGTTAACACTTCTCCAACTTAGGTGGAACATAAGAGATAATCATCTCATTCAAGAACCAGTCCTTGTCCAACCAGTTGAATTAGAAATGGCCAATCCTAGGGAACAAACACTTAAAGAACATGTTGCCCCTGATTTGAATTATCAACCTCTTGGTATTTAATATCCAAACATAGTGTCTGACTTCGAAATAAAATTTGGTTTCATTCGTCTTCTTCCACATTTCAACCGGGTAGTCGGTGAGGATCCACATATCCACCTTAAAGAGTTCCAAGTGGTGTGCTCTACTATAAAGCCTCAATGCGTTTCTGAGGAACAAATAAAACTCTGATAATTCCCTTTCTCCCTTGATGAAACTGCTATGTCATGAATCTAATACCTTTTTCCTAGTTCCATAACCACATGGAATGACATGAAGCAACTCTTTTTAAAGAAATGTTTTCCTGCTTCTCGTACTACTTTTATCCAAAAGGAAATAAGTGGTATCCATAATTTCCCAACTGAATCACTCCATGAATACTGGGAGAGGTTCAAAAAAAAAATTTCTACCCGCATACATCACCAAATCCCTGAACAACTCTTGATCCAATACTTCTATAAGAGGTTATTGGCTATAGAGAGAACTTTTATTGAGACAGCAAGTTGCGGTGCTCTATTTGATAAAACTCCTACAACTGCAAGAGATATCATAAGCAACATGGCTGAAAACACACAAAAATTCCATACTCGAGATCATGCTCAATTCAAACAAGCCTAAGATAATCAATCAATAGAGCCTAACAAGATGACAGAGTGGATGAGTGAACATATATGTCTTGTGTGAAAACTAGCTATGGCTACCAAAACCCCAACCTCATCTTATTCACAACCAATATTTCCTAGACCTGTCAAAAAAATTGGAATCTGCAACTCACCAACTCATCCCATAGACACTTATCCACAACTTCAAGATGTACCATCTAATACATCCATACCAATGGATCTCATGAAGCATATTCCTAGCAGAACCCCAACCCTCAACAATCAGGCCAGTTTGATAGAAACTTCAACCAACCCTATTCCGAGCCCTTCTCTTCTATATATAACCCTAACATGAGATATATGAATCCCATTTATCATACCCCTCAATACCCTCGTAAAAACTCAAACCATATCTGATATGGTCAATGTTTTGGAATCTTCCAACAACCTTACCCTTTTGTTATTCAATAAAAAAGGATCAATCCTCCTCTTCCTCCTCTAGAATTACACTATCATAGTGAGCCTTCCCAATTCCCAAACCTATAAAATCGCTTTCCTAAGAACAAAAATAAGGAAATCCTAATCCAAGACAAGCCTCCTCTTCTAAGAAACCATCGGAAAGTGCAGTTGAAGAACTTTCCTCATTCAATCGTTCCATCCTTAAAAACATTGAAACCCAAATTGGTCAACATGCATTCCACCATACCTAGAAACACCAATCAAATTATTCCTAACTTCAATCTCAACCATTACCCAACACCAAGGGTAATGTAAGTGCAATTTCACTTAGATTGGGGAAGAAACTTTCTATGCCTCAAGATAAGTCCTCCAACCCTCCTTTAAATGATGACCTAGAAAATGAAAAGAAAAAAAACATGAAATAGAATCCGAAGTCATTCCCTCACCTCCTTCTATTCCACTTAGGAACCCAATTCCTTTTCCTCAATCATTTTCTAAGTAATACAAGTCATTTTAACGATATCCTGAAATTATTGTCATTTTTAGACGTGTTGATGTCAACATACCCGTCTTAGATGCCATAAAACAAATCCCGAAGTATGCCAAGTTTCCTAAGGAATTGTGCACCCATAAGAGGAAACATAGGACATTAAAAAATGTTTCCACCCAATAGTCTATTCTCATAAAGTGAAAAGATCCAGGGACCATTACAGTTCCATTCCAAATAAAAAGTTCCAATATTGATGATACACTCATAGACCTAAGATCCTCAATGTCATGCCCTAATACATATTATCCAACCATGGTGTAGGTCCCTTTCACCCAACAAGTGTTTTCATACAATTATCCAATCAAAGAACTATTATTCCTGAGCGAATAATTGAGGATGTCCTTGTCCGAGTCAATGATATTACATATACAACTGATTTTTATGTATTTTGCCTGGAAGGTTAGATGAAATCTTGACAATCTCATCTGATTCTATGAAGACCTTTCCTCAAGACATATAAAACCAAAATTGATTTCCATGCAGAAAAATTTTCAATGGAATTTTGTGACCAACTGGTCAAGCACAATATTTTTCAATCCATGTGTTATCCATGAGAGAATCAATCAGTATTCTCTATCCATGATTCTAAAATTCTCTCTAATAGTGTGATGAATCCCAATCTATCATGTTAATCTTCTTCTACTAATAAAGGAATTTGTGAATATTTCATACTCATTAACCAAGTAATAAATGGTGAAGTTAATGTTGACATTAAAAATAAAAACTCCATTGATATAAAGGATCTTGAAAAATATTTAGAATGTCATCTTGCCTATGACATCCTCTTCTCTAGCTTGGATGATAATGAGGAAAATGAATTCGAATTCTCATTTATTGAATCAGATCAGTTTATCCAATATTCATCATTTCCTATTAGTGATTCTGAAAATTATGTTATATGTTAGGTTAACCATAAACAAATTTGTTTATATTATCCCAATGAGAGTGAAGGTTGTGTGATTTATTCCCTAATTAATAAATTGATGACAACTGAGGTTGAAATTGACTATTATTTGGCGAAAAAATTGAAATAAAGTATATTGAAAATTTTATTCATTCTTATGACTCCAATGATTCTCATTACTCTACCTCTATAAGTGATGAAATAAATGAGTAAAAAAAAATTGGGTTATTATACTTTGGTTTTGTGTTATCTGATCCTTACATAGATGAACAATCAAAATTAAGACACCTTCCTAAATTTCAATGCATATAAAACCATCACTTGGTGGATAAAATCATTCCACATGTTAAAGAACAAAGGGAGGATAGTCATATTCTATTTCCAACCCCATTGAATTGCAAGAGAAACAACAAGTAATGGATGAAATAATCCAATGAATCATCAGGCCTCCAAAAGGAAATGGTTTTCTAGAAGCACACTAGAGATGAGAAAATACGATGGCCACCGTCAGACTATGGGTAGACCACTGCAACTATCTAGCTATAGACAAATAAATGAAGCTCTTCTTGGGAGGAAACCCATGTTTTATTTTACTTTTATGAAATTTTAATTTCATTTGTTTTCACTAGATGAATAATGAATTTTTTTTTCAGGTAAGATCCCACATTCCTGGAAGAACATTGATTCCCATTGGATCCCCAACTTCTGCAGTTGATCCACCACTAGATGGAGATGGAAACCCACCAAATCCAATCCAGGGGAACCTCTTTCCCTTTAAATTATCTCTCTCTATCTCTCTTTATCTCTCTTCATCTCTCATTTTCATATTTTTACTACTTTTCTCATCAAAATGTTTTACTGATTCCCTTTTGTGTTGGTGTAACATTAAAAAAACTAAAAAAACCTAAAAACCTTTCAAAATAAAAATAAAAATAATATGAAAAATAAAGATTCATGCTTACTCCCCTTATAATTTTTAAATTTTTTCCAACGATTTTGGGGAGTCAAAATAAAAGGTTTCACCTCAAATATTTTGTGGTTTCTTCAAAAATTTGGATAAAGAAACTTGTGTAAAAACGAACAAATTTTGAATGCTCGATTTTTTATTTGGAAGATGATTTTCCCCACCTATGAGGACCAACATTTTCATTCATGCTAAGTCCACCTATGGACATATTTTCAAAATGTGTGCTTCTACCCCCATTTTTGAGTCTTGAGTTTTTAGACCTTCGAGCTGAATTTCCAACATTTGTGTGCATTAATAAGATTGAGGAATTTTTTATCCACATGAGAATCACAATATCCAAATAGCATCCCATTTCTCTTACATTAATCCTCCTTTTGAAATCCCCTTCAAGCCTTTGAAAAACTTTTCTTTGATATCCACATTAGATTCCCAATAACTTATCCCACCCAATATCAACATGGATTTTAATTGCATAATTTTTTGAAATTTATGTGTGGGGGGAATGGATTTCATTTTGGGTACCCCTTTGTTGATTTTCACCATGTGGTCATATTGATGAGGGAAATCATCAATTTAAGTGTGGGATAGAGGTTTTTCTTCTGTGGGTCAGTGGGGTCTGGGAATGTATATTTGTTTATCTTGTACAAATGATTTTGAAAAGTGATTAGAAATATAGAAAAAAATCAAAAAAATCAGAAAGAAAAGAAAAAAAGGGTTGTGTCTGGGGTGGGTCAAAAATTACTCTTTCTCAACCTTTGACCTCGATATAGATATTATAATTAGTGTCATGAGGATATCAATCATGGGATGTGAGATTAGTGTGAGTTCTATTTCAATTTCAACTTTCAAAAAAAAAATAAAAAAAAAAGAAAAAGAAAAATAATGAACACTTATGTCATTGGGAGAATTTTTGTGTTTTGTAAATATTTTATCTTCTTTTCCCCTTAAAATTTTCCTCCTCTATTATGTCTTTATTCACATGACAATTCCCTTGTAAAAATTTGTTTTCATTTCCTTCCATGTTTCATTTAAAAAAAATTGTGCATTTCTTTTTCTATGTGGGTGTTTTACCCCTTTTTCCTATCTTTTGGATATCATATTCCTACCATCCCACAGCCACAACGAAAACCCTAAAAATTCCGCTTGATTTTTAAACAAATTAGGATAGGGAGTGGAAGCTCAGATCTCTTATAAACTCTATGATTTTCACTTTTGGTTTGTTAATGAGTGAGGTTTCATAAATTAATTTTATCATTTGGAGATGAGTATGTTTTATGTGCCACCATTTTCCATTTCTAAATTTAAGCATGAAAAAATGAAATATTTTTGGAACATTTTTTTTGTAAATACTTGTGTTGTAATTCAATATGGATGAGTGAAATTTTCTAAACCTCCCCTCAGTGGGGAAAACAAAATTTTAATATTTATTGATGAGCGAAAATGATTTCGTCATGCTTTTATATTTTTTTTCATATGACGACATAGACAAGACTAAGTGTGGGGGAGTTGATGTTATTAAAATTTTAATGACATATTATATATTCCATTTACTGATTTTATATGAAATGTGCATAATTTTTTTGAAATATTAATGTTTTAAAACTAAGTATAATTTTTGAGTATTTTTAGAAGTAGTACAATTGAGTCAGTTCACTATATTATTTATAACAATAACCATACTGATCCAAATTGTGTGATTTTTGTTTTTTAGGATTCCTTATTCAATTTACAACACATCATTAGTAAGAATTAGTAACCAATTCATACATTTTAAGGGTTATATGGTCCTAACTGGATGACCCAATGAATTTGTGAAGAAACTGGACAAGCCATGATGATGGTGTTAATTGCTTAAATCCTGAAGCCCAAATTTTATGAAACTCCACCACAGGTTTTTTATTAGAAAAAATAAACATGGACTAACATTGAAGGGCACACATCCAAGAACAAGTGGCCCAAATGAATCTTTTAATTCCATCCCACCATTCTAGCCGGGAATTAAAATCTAGTCACTATTCATAACATATCGCATGATGTAATCATAAAATCAAGCTGATGTATTTTTTCTGAAAGAGGAGATATAGGTGGCTGAATTTTTTGATGAAATCATTTAGATTCGAAGGCATATTACTATTCAAAAACCCATTCACATTTTGGTCTTCAAAAGGTTTGTATTGGAATGGACAGGTTAACTTTTCTTAATCAACCAGGAATAACATTGGTTGCTTAAGTCCAATGAATTCCAAATTTTTAGAATAGATAGAAAAGATATTTATCTAAAACTTTTAAGAAGATAATATCTCAAAATTCGGCTATCTAATTTATCAAAGTGGTGATTCAAGTGGAGTGGTAGTTTTAGAATTAATATATCCCACAACATTAGGGTATAAATACATCCCCCTACTCTCCTTCAAAGGAGTTGGAATTTCAGCGCAAATGAGAATAGGTTGGCACAACCAGGGCTCTGCCAAAGTCTTGGTAGGATCTTCCATAATAATGTTTTTACTTGAGCATCCATTCCTCCTTTCTTTCTTTCATTTACTTTTGTGTTGTTCTTCAATTGTAATTTCGTAAGTGTTTGTATTTGTAATTATATTTTAATGACAGTTTCTTCTTAAGTATCTCTTATTCTCATCCTCCTTCTGTAGTTTATAATTAATTTTCTTTAAATATTTTAAATAAAGTTGAATCCCCTTCCCTTCTTTTTTCTTTTTCATTCAATCTAAAGTTCATTTTTAATTATCATCATCATTTGTGTGTGTATTCGTTGCACTTATATTTTATTATCCCATTCTTTTTAATATCTTCTTAATTTGTCATCAGAATAATTATAACCAGATTACTAATCATTTCAATGGATAAGTAAATCTCTCATTTAGGTGTGTCATTATTTAGATATGTTAAGCGACTGAATATTTTTTTCTCGATGAGTATTCATCAATTTAACATTGTGTTTGTTGGACATAACATGTCATGGATTAATGACTTGTTTTGTTTTACATGTGGTTTCCATAGATTTTTGGAACCATAAATTGACTACCATAAACAAGATTTGATTGAGATTAGAACCCTGTGTTATGTTAAGTCTTGGATTAAATCCTTAACATGTAGGAATTCCAATCAACGTTATCTTGTGATGTGTGTGTTAAATTAAATGTAATATAAAGAAAAGCTCAAGGATATCATAAGATTAGATCCTTATAAATGAACTAACCCCAATCATTATCAAATTTTTTTTAAAACCCCAATCATTTATTACTTCATTTAAGTTCTGAAAATAACCCTCACAATTAAAATACAATCAACAAAAAGCAAATGACTATTAAAAAGTACCATCGCTGAGGATTCGACCCCGGTGCTGCTACACACATTAGCAGAGCATTAAAACCTTGACCGGTAGATAGGTGAAAATCGTCATGCTTTCAATGTCATAGGCATTTGGGGAATCGACTATAGAAGTGGATAATGAAAGATGGAGAAACTTATGATATCAACACATTTGATGTGGAAGTACCCAATGATGTGGTGGTGGGTACATTAATCGTATCTTCAATTGTCGACAATACATTATTTTCTTTTGTATCATCACACTCTTTTATATATTCCTAGTTTTATAGAAAAATTAGATACTTCCCTTCAGATTTAATAAGGTAGTTATCTATCAAAAAACATTAGGGATGTCATATTGAAATAAATATGTATCAAGTTGTCCCCATTATGGAAAATAAACATGCTTTATTTTCTTACCGTATAATTATACCTATGGTTGAATATGATATAATCTTTGTTATTGAATGACTTCCAAATATATGATGTGAAAATTTACTATAACAAGAATAAAAATGTTATTTGTGAGGAAGATGTGGAATCACTTATCTTTAAGGAAGAAACCTCATCATTGGATTCCAATCTAGATCCACCCCAGTATATCTACTGAATTAAATTCAAGGGGTGGAAGAGAAAAAACATCTTAGGATGTCGGATATAATCTATTAATTGAGGATGCACTAATTGTGAAGTTTTAAATTATTGTATTTATTGATGAATTACCAAGAAACCCCTTAGTGTGTGAAGTTCAGTTTACTATTTATTTAATTATTGATATAAGGAAAATATCAATGACTTTTTATAGGATGGGCTATTTTCAGTTAGTGGAGTTGAAGAAAAAAATAAGGGATTTTAGTAATAAAGGATTTATTCACCCCAATTGTTATACTTATGGTGCCCATATTCTCTTCGATAAGATGAAATATTTATTACTGAGGATATGAATTGAATATAGAGACATAAATTCTATTATAATAAAGAACAAGTATCCTTTACATTGTTTTAATAATTTATTTTATCAACTTCATGGAGAATAATATTTCTAATAGATTGACCCTCCTTCTGGGTATCATCAATTATGAGTATGAAAAGATGAAATTCAAATGATATATTTTACAATGAGGTATAGATATTAGGATTTTACGTTAATTCCATTTGGATTGACTAATGAATCCTCTATTTCATCAAAATAATGAATAGAATATACATGGAATATCTTAATGATTTTTTATGGTATTCATTTTTGATATTATTATATATTATAAAACATATGAAGAATACCAAAATCACATGAGGATCATTATTAAGGCTCATTGAAGGAACGATTTATTTTCTTAATTTAGAAGGTGTTAATTATATATTCAGTAAATTTCTTTTCTTGGACATGTTGTATCTAATGAGGGAATACAAGTTGATTATGTGAATAAAATGGCAATCCAATAATGGAATAAAATAATTTACATAACCGAGGTACATAATATTTTTTAGTATGTTAATAGATATGTTTTATTGAAAATTTATCCTAATTAGGTAACCCATTAATCATGATCACACATAAAGGGGTTAAGTTTGTATTGACAAAAGAATGTACAAATTGTTTTTAATAATTGAAGAGAAGATTATTCAATGCCCCAATTTTGACATTAGGATTAAGAAATGATGGGTTTGGGATATATAGTGATGCATCAAATAATGGACTAATATTCTTTCTTATGTAAAATGATAACATTATTGCATATGCGTTGAGGCCATTAAATATACATGAACAAAACTATCCAACTCGTGATCATGAGTTAGCATCCATAATATTTACTCTGAATATATGGAGAGACTATCTCTATGGTGAAATATTTGAGAGATATATAAATCAAAATAATTTTAAATACATATTTACAAAGAAATAATTCCCCATATGGAAAATAGTATGGATCAAGTAACTCAAGGATTATAATTTCATAATACACTACCACTTAGTAAAAGTAAATAAGGTACTAGATGCATTAAATTGAAATGATAATCGGAGTCCCACACAAATGAGGATTAAGAAATATCCTATGTTTAGGGATCTAGTAAATATGAATATGGGAATTCTTAAGGAGAAACAACACTCACTTTCCTATTATTTCTAAAACTTATTTATTGGAGAGGATAAAAGTTTCTCAATATGATAATGAGAACATTCAAAAGAAAAATAAAGCTATTAAATATGGACGATTGGAAGAATTCATGTATGAAGATGGAATTAAGAAATATGAAAAAAGGATATGTGTTCCATCAATACCTGAGTGAAAAAATGGAACTATTAGATGATGCTCATAGCTCAAATTTATATATAAAACTAGTTAGTACCAAGATGTATTTAGATATGGGGGAATATTTTTGGTTAGATAATATGGAGTGGAAAATGTTGGGTCGGAGGTGATGGCAAGAGGGGGGGTGAATTGCCTTTTTAAAATTAATTAACAATTTAAAACAAATTTAAATGCAGCGGAAAGTAAAATGGCAAGACACAATTGATAACGAAGTTCGGCTTTAAACTCAAGCCTACGTCTCCGCTCCCAACTCAACCGTTGGGAGATTTATACGACCGCTTGCTTTTTAATGGTTATAGCAAGAAACCCACTAGCCGTTTTAAGGTAGGCTAGATCACCCTCTTACAGCTTGCTTTTTTATATTGGTTGTAGCAAGAAACCCAAATTGAATGAAGAAAGAAAACGGGTGGTTTGTTTTAATACAAACCCAATTAAGAACTAAACAATTGAAGTAAATAAGTTAGAACAAACTAGAGGAAGCCTTGAGCGCCAAGAAGTGAGTGTAGTTGATGTAGAGGCAGCCCAAGCTTCAAGGGTGGCAATTGGATCCCAAGTGGCCTTTGAGAATTGTCGTAGGAGCCTCAAATGATCAAAATAGCTTTGGTATGCTTTGGTATATGATCGGTAGTCTTCCCGGCATCCATGGACGTCTATTTATAGGATAAATACTCCCAAATACTTCAATATGGCCGTTGGAGGGCTTTCGGAGCCGTTGGGGATCAAGTAGACAAGTCTGGTCAAGCTCCAACGGCTAGTTTGACTTTGCTCACCGGCTGACCGGTGCTTGTCCACCGGCTGGCCGGTGCCTTGGAAGGTGGAGAGAGATTCTGTCCAGGAGCCACCGGCTGGCCGGTGGGAAGGCCACCGGCTGGCCGGTGGTGAGACAGTAGGTCTCACTGTTGAGCCCTGATGCCACCGGCTGGCCGGTGGCAGAGCCACCGGCTGACCGGTGGTCTGGACAGAATGCATCCCATTCTGTCTGGGTCCACCGGTTGGCCGGTGGCCAGACACCGGCTGACCGGTGGCACCTGGCAGAGGGCAAGCCCTTCTGCCTTGTCCACCGGCTGGCCGATGGGCTGGATCCGGCTGGCCGGTGCCCTTACCGGCTGACCGGTGGTCCTACACCGGCTGGCCGGTGGACTTGAAAAAAGTCCACTTTTCCTTTTTGTTGCCACTTCTTGCTCCTGAAATCATGCCTATTAACAAGAACACTTGAAACAACATTAGATCACTATGAGAGTGATTGTGATCATTAAAATCCAAGAGAGTGGGGTACAACAATCTCCCCCTATTTTGATGATCACAATCACAAAAAAGAAAACTTTAAAAAGGGTATGAAAGCTTTAAAAAAAAAAAATATGTCAATTGAAAACTTTAAATAAACAATTTGAACTTGGAAAACTTAGAGACGTGCCAAATATAATGATCATGAAAGCATTGAAATACTGAGAAAGGACTTTTTTGAAATTGCAACCAAAAGCCATTTTTTAAAGAAATCAATTAAAAATAATAACTTAACTATTTAAAACAGATTTGGATGACATCAAAAACTTAAAATGGAACTTGTAAAAAGAGCATTTTAATAAAAAGCTATGTAATAGAGAGGTTTTCTCCCCCTTTGGGATTATCAAAATAGGAGAAAAATTATGAAAGAAACATACTAATAAAGAATGACAAAGAAGGATGGAAAGATAAGATAACTTGAATTCCATAAAAGATGAAACGATACAAAGGAAGTTCAAAAAACAAAAACAAATACAAATACAAGCCAAAAAACAGGAACGGCTCTATTCACTCCTAGAGGGCCGAGAGGGACGGCGGCGCCTGGAGGTCGGAGGAGCCGGAGGAGCCTGGACCGCCTCAAAGCGACGATCTAGAGAGTCAATCCGTGAGTGAAGCTGATCAAACTGAGAGCTGATGTAGGAGAACTGTAAGTCCAGCCGGTTCTCAATCTGATCCTGGAAGCGTAGGAACTGGTCAGCCGTCACCGGCAAGCCACCAGCATCAGTAGGAGGGGGCACAGCCTCAGCAGGCTCAGGTGCATCATCACCCTCTCCAGCCTCCTCATCAGCAGCAGCATCAGCCTCATCTTCGTTGTCACCACTGTCTTCCTCTTCATCATCATCACTATCCTCACTGTCTGAAAGGGGATAGGCAGCGGCGATAGCAGGAGGCATGGCATTGGCAGGAGGATGGGAATGAGTTTGAGGAGAGTAGGCCTTGAGAAGACCGTCCTTGTCCACAATCCATTCCTGACGCCAAGGGTGCCAACGGATGTGCATTCGTTGCACCATCATAAAATTCACTATGCTATCCTTCGTTGGCTGCTCGAAGGAAGTGTCATGAAGAGGCACATCAAGAAATGAAAAGATTTTAGTCAAGAAGCGTCCGTAGGGTAGAGTTTTGGACCGGCGCGGGTGCTCAGCCACATAAGTCATGGCCCGGAACAGAAACCGGAACAAATTGAAGTGTATGCCTCGGGTGATAAATGAGAGAAGATAAATGTCAATGAATTTGACATTATCATGATCCCCGATACGGGGCGCAAGGGAAGTTTGGATGAGGCGCTCAATAATACGATGATTAGGAGAAAGCTGGGAGAGCTTGACAATAGGATTTGTGGGCTGCCCTGTGAGATGCTCAAGGGCTTCAGCTACATCAAACTCACGGTCCCGTGGAAACTCCCCCTGAGCAAAAGCATGGGGTCCAACATGAGGAACCCCGAGCATCCGGGCAATCTCCAACGAAGTGATAGTGATGGGTTGCCCAAGAGCAGTGGAGGAGATGGTATCAATGTCATCAGAAACGGACCACGTCAAATGAGCATAGAACTCTTTGACAAGAAGAGGATAAATGACATCCTTTTCGGGTGGCTCAAAAAAAGAATGCCAATGTTGATACTCAATAATCGAGAAAAGCTCAAGACGAGCAGTAGACAGCCAAGGATAATCAATTACTCTACCCGGCAAAATGACTTTGTCATGCCAAATGTCCGGGAGTTGAGGGATTGAAGGAGGAGGAGGAGCTTCTTGAGCGATTCCCTTCCCTTTACGTGTAGAGCGAGGACCCATGATGGCAAAAGAAAGAAAAAGAGAGAGATTGAGAGAAGAAATGAGGTTTGAGAGGTCAAAAATCAAGAAAGGAGGCTAGGGTTTGGAGGACCTTCGGTTTTAGGAGGAGCTGCCCGAGAGAGAGGAGAGAAATGAGGGAGGAAGGGTTTTAAAATTGATTTTAACCCTTCCTCGGGTCGGCCCAAAAAGCAAAACCCGACACCACCGGTTAACCGGTGGTGTACCACCGGTTGACCGGTGGTGCCAAAAGTCATAAAAAATATAAAAAAAAACAGAATTTAAAAAAAGTTTAAAAAAAAAATTCTAATAAAAATAAAATATAGGCAAGCCAAGAAAGTCAAATATTTAATAGTGCTCATTGACGAATCATTCCTAACTCCCCTTTAATAAAGTCAAAACGGTCAACTGGGAGCGGTTTGGTAAAGATATCAGCTAGTTGGAAATCAGTGGAAATGAAGTCCAAAGTGATATCTCCTTTTTGAAAATGGTCACGAAGGAAATGATGCCTTAAGTCTATGTGCTTTGTCCTAGAATGTTGTATTGGATTCTTAGAGATACTAATGGCACTAGTGTTGTCACACCGAATTGGGACATGATCATAGGAAAGACCATAATCCAAGAGAGTGTGTTGCATCCAAATAATTTGGGCACAACAATTGCCAGCGGCTACATACTCGGCCTCGGCAGTAGAAAGAGCAACACAATTTTGCTTCTTGCTACTCCACGAAACAAGGGACTTGCCTAGCAGATGACAGGTTCCACTAGTACTCTTACGATCTAATTGACATCCACCAAAATCAGCATCCGAATAAGAAGATAGTTCAAAAGAAGTATTTGAGGGATAAAATAAACCAAGATTTTTGGATCCTTTTAAATACTTGAAAATTCTTTTGACCGATTTAAGATGGGATTCTTTAGGATTGGCTTGAAAACGAGCACAAAGGCAAACACTAAACATGATGTCAGGACGGGTCGCAGTTAGGTAAAGTAGACTCCCGATCATACTCCTATAAAGCTTGTTATCCACCGGTTTCCCGGCTTCGTCTAACGTAAGCTTACATGAAGTACTCATGGGTGTACTAATTTCCTTTACTTGATCCATACCAAAACGACTTAGAAGCTCGTTTGTGTATTTGCTTTGGCTTAGAGAAATACCTTTTGGATTTTGAAAAATTTGAAAACCAAGAAAAAATTTCAATTCTCCCATAAAACTCATTTCAAATTCTTTTCTCATTAAATCTGAAAAATCAGTACAAAGAGATTCTTTGGTAGAACCAAAGATAACATCATCAACATAAATTTGGACTATTAAAAGATCTTTTGAAGTGCGTTTTAAAAAGAGGGTACAATCGGCTTGACCCATTTTAAAATCATTTTATAAAAGAAATTTTGTTAACCGCTCATACCAAGCCCGAGGGGCTTGCTTTAAGCCATAAAGAGCCTTGGTTAACTTAAAAACATGATTTGGAAATTTTGGATCTTCAAAACCGGGAGGTTGTTCAACAAAGATTTTTTCAGAAATAAAACCATTTAAAAAAGCACTTTTAACATCCATTTGAAAAAGCTTAAAATTTAAGTGGGCGGCGAATGCCAACAAGATCCTAATGGATTCTAACCTAGCAACGGGGGCAAAGGTTTCACCATAATCGATTCCTTCTTCTTGATTATAGCCCTTAGCTACTAGGCGAGCCTTGTTCCGGGTTATGTTCCCTTGATCATCAAGTTTGTTCCTAAAAACCCATTTAGTGCCAATAATTGGATGATCATTGGGTCTTTCAACAAGAGTCCAAACATCATTTCTAGAGAATTGATTTAGTTCCTCTTGCATTGCAAGAACCCAATTCTCATCATTAATGGCATCATTAACGGTTTGAGGTTCTAGGTGAGAAATGAAGGCTTGATGTTCAACTTCATTGAGGATAGATCTTCTAGTTCGAGTACCGGCTTGAAGATCACCTATGACATTTTCTAAAGGATGGTCTCTAGAAGGTTTCCAAACCTTAGGCAAGGTGGAAGGCGAAGTAGGTGAAGAGGGTTCTTGATGGTCATCCTCCTTGGGAGGAGAAGAGGAATCATCCAAATGAAGCTTATCAAGCTTATCTTCAACATCCTCAATGACCGGGTGAGGTTTTGGAAGAGTTTCATCAAATTTGACGTGAGATGATTCTTCGATGGTTTTAGAACGTTTATTGAAGACACGATAGGCTTTGCTTGAGTTGGAGTACCCAAGAAAAATACCTTCATCGGATTTGGCATCAAATTTCCCTAGGTTATCTTTTGTGTTAAGGATAAAGCATTTACACCCAAACACTTTAAAATAACCAACTTTGGGCAATTTGCCTTTCCAAAGTTCATAGGGGGTTTTCTTAAGAAGGGGTCTTACAAGGACTCTATTAATAGTATAACAAGCAGTGTTTACCGCCTCGGCCCAAAAATATTGAGGGAGGTCGAATTCACTAAGGAGGGTTCGAGCGATTTCTTGGAGAGTTCGGTTTCTCCTTTCAACCACTCCATTTTGTTGAGGAGTCCTAGGGGCAGAGAAGGTGTGATTGTATCCTTGAGAGGAACACAATTCATCGAATTCTTTGTTCTCGAATTCACCACCATGATCACTACGAAGAGATATGATTTTATATCCTTTTTCGTTTTCTACTTTCCTAGAGAATTTCAAAAAGGTTTTACAAGCATCACTCTTATGGGCTAAGAAGAAAACCCAAGTAAAACGAGAAAAGTCATCAACAATAACTAAGGTATAGGATTTTCCACCTAAGCTTGCTACGGGAGTAGGACCAAAAAGATCAAGATGAAGGAGTTCAAGAGATTTTGAGGTGGACACTTCCTTCTTAGATTTGAAAGAAGACTTGTGTTGCTTACCAAGTTGGCATGGCTCACAAATCAAATCTTTCTTAAATTTAAGTTTAGGAAGGTCACGAATGAGCTTGTTCTTATTAAGCTTTAGAAGTGAATGAGAGCTACAATGCCACAATCTTCTATACCAAAGCCAAGACTCATTGTCAAGAGCACTTAAACATTTAACATTTTGGCTAGCTAGAGATTTTAAATCAATAATGTAAACATTTTGAAAACGGGAAGCAGAAAATATCAACTTGTTTTGAAAATCAAACACATTGCATAAATCATTTTGAAAATTGACTGAAAAACCACTATCACAAAGTTGACTAATGCTAATTAAATTATGCTTTAAACCTTTAACTAATAAAACATCTTTAATAAAAGAGGAGCTACCAAAACCAATGGTACCTATTCCGACGATCTTGCTTTTTGAGTTGTCACCAAAGGTGACATATCCTCCATCGAATTCTTCAAGAGAGTTGAACTCGGAGGGATCGCCACACATGTGCCTTGAGCAACCGCTGTCGAGATACCACGAGCCTTTAGAGATCCTACTCTTTTGGCGTTTATCCTACAAAATCAAGAAAGAAGAGATTTTGGTACCCATATAAGTTTGGGTCCGGAAAGATTAGCAAAAAGAGACTTTTGAACCCATAATGTTCTAGAGGGATTCCTTCTATGATACTCATCCGAGTAGGTAATGGATTTGGGTCTTCCATACCTAGCATTTTTACAATCACATTCATAAATCATGTGACCGGTCTTTTTACAATAATTACAAAATTTGTATTGAGAGCTCCCCCTTACAAAAGTAGTGGGTGCCCTAGTAAAAGTGGATTGCTTGTTATAGCCAAGTCCATGTGTGGTTCTAGCCGAACGCTGAGAACCTAGTAATTTAGTTAAGTTTTGTTCACCTTGGGTGAACTTGGCAAGAGATTCCTTCAAATCCTTAATGGTAGAATTTAAAGAATCTACATTTGGAATATTTTTGACTTTAAGGGCAAGCTCCTCATTCTCTTTGAGAAGTTTGTCTTTTTCGGAAATAAGAGTTTTGTATTTCTTTTTCAAGGTCAAAAATTTAGAGGTAAGTTCGTGAAAACCTTCCTCTAATTGATCTCTTGCATTTTGGAGTTCTTCATAAGACATATTATTATCAAAAGAAGAAGATGAGGAAGAAGAGTGAGAAGAAGAGTGAGAAGAGGATACCTCATCAAATGCCATTAGGCATTTTCCATCTTCATCGCTTGAGTCGCTTGAAGACATGGAGTCATCACTTGCACTCCATGTTGATGCTTTGAAGGCCTTCTTGTTTTTCTTTTCTTTTAACCTTTTCTTGAAAATGGGGCACTCCGGTTTGATGTGGCCTTTCTTTCCACATTCAAAGCAAGTGATTTCTTTCTCCGCCTTTGGCTCTTCCTTTCGTGCCTTTTTAAATTTCTTCTTTTTCTTCATGAACTTGCTCATTTTCCTTGCTAGTTGAGCCATCTCGGATTCACTATCATCGGAGGAGCTTTCTTCCTTTGCCTTGAAAGCAATGTTCTTTTTCTCCTTGAAGATCTTTCCTTCTTTATCGGCTTGTCTTTTCATGGTAATCTCATAAGTCATGAGTGACCCTATGAGTTCTTCAACCGGCATCTTCTTCACATCTTTCGCTTCTTGGATTGCCGTCACCTTTGGTGCCCAAGAGCTTGGTAGGACCCAAAGAATTTTCTTCACCATTGTTTCTGCTGAAACATCATCACCAAGGGACTTTCTCCCATTGCAAACATCAGTAAAACGAGTAAACATTTCGGTGATTGAATCGTGTGGGTGCATTGTGAAACTCTCAAAGTCTTGACGATACATATCTAACCTAGTGTCTTTGACTTTGTTAGTGCCCTCATGGGTCACTTCCAAAAGCTTCCAAATTTCGTGTGAGGTGGTGCAAGTAGAAATACGATTAAACTCATTACGGTCTAGCCCACAATGAAGAGCATTCATGGCTTTGCCATCAAGCTCAAAATTGGCAATATCTTCGGGGGTCCAATTAGATTCATCCTTACTAGAAAGAGTGTAGCCTTGCATAACAATTCTATATATAGGATAGCCAATACTCCTAAGAAAAGTAATCATTCGTGTTTTCCAATATGTGTAATCGGTTCCATCGAAGTATGGAGCCCGAGTCATGGAATACCCTTCGGGAGCTTGTGAGGAAGAAGCCATCACTATGGATTTTTCGTTTGTAACCGGTTAAGGTATTACACAAACGCTCCCTCTGATACCAAATGTTGGGTCGGAGGTGATGGCAAGAGGGGGGGTGAATTGCCTTTTTAAAATTAATTAACAATTTAAAACAAATTTAAATGCAGCGGAAAGTAAAATGGCAAGACACAATTGATAAAGGAGTTCGGCTTTAAACTCAAGCCTACGTCTCCGCTCCCAACTCAACCGTTGGGAGATTTATACGACCGCTTGCTTTTTAATGGTTATAGCAAGAAACCCACTAGCCGTTTTAAGGTAGGCTAGATCACCCTCTTACAGCTTGCTTTTTTATATTGGTTGTAGCAAGAAACCCAAATTGAAAGAAGAAAGAAAACGGGTGGTTTGTTTTAATACAAACCCAATTAAGAACTAAACAATTGAAGTAAATAAGTTAGAACAAACTAGAGGAAGCCTTGAGCGCCAAGAAGTGAGTGTAGTTGATGTAGAGGCAGCCCAAGCTTCAAGGGTGGCAATTGGATCCCAAGTGGCCTTTGAGAATTGTCGTAGGAGCCTCAAATGATCAAAATAGCTTTGGTATGCTTTGGTATATGATCGGTAGTCTTCCCGGCATCCATGGACGTCTATTTATAGGATAAATACTCCCAAATACTTCAATATGGCCGTTGGAGGGCTTTCGGAGCCGTTGGGGATCAAGTAGACAAGTCTGGTCAAGCTCCAACGGCTAGTTTGACTTTGCTCACCGGCTGACCGGTGCTTGTCCACCGGCTGGCCGGTGCCTTGGAAGGTGGAGAGAGCTTCTGTCCAGGAGCCACCGGCTGGCCGGTGGGAAGGCCACCGGGTGGCCGGTGGTGAGACAGTAGGTCTCACTGTTGAGCCCTGATGCCACCGGCTGGCCGGTGGCAGAGCCACCGGCTGACCGGTGGTCTGGACAGAATGCATCCCATTCTGTCTGGGTCCACCGGTTGGCCGGTGGCCAGACACCGGCTGACCGGTGGCACCTGGCAGAGGGCAAGCCCTTCTGCCTTGTCCACCGGCTGGCCGATGGGCTGGATCCGGCTGGCCGGTGCCCTTACCGGCTGGCCGGTGGTCCTACACCGGCTGGCCGGTGGACTTGAAAAAAGTCCACTTTCCTTTTTTTTGCCACTTCTTGCTCCTGAAATCATGCCTATTAACAAGAACACTTGAAACAACATTAGATCACTATGAGAGTGATTGTGATCATTAAAATCCAAGAGAGTGGGGTACAACAGAAAATTGATGACTATGTGTCCAGATTCTTAGTTTGTTAAAAATTGAAGGCTGAGAGAAAAAAATAATAGAGGATTCATGCAACCTCTAACTATTCCTTTGTGGGAGTGGAATGACATTACTACGGACTTCGTCAATAGACTTATTAAGACACCTAGAATGAATGATGCAATATGGGTTATTGTTTATCATCATAAAAAATCATCACATTTTCTTTCAATAAGGGAATATTTAACTATTGAACACCTTTAAAGACTCTACATTTATTACATTGTATGAATTTATGGTTCACCTATATCAATTGTGACTAATCGAGATCCATGTTTTACAACAATATTTCAGAAGAGTCTTTAAAAGGATGTGGATAATAAAATTTATTTGAGTCTGATGGATAGTCTGAAAGGACTATTCAACCATTAGAATACATATTGAGGTAATTATCAATTGACTTTAATTGTATTTGGGATAAGTATTTACTTTTTGTATTATTTTCCTAAAATTATTGTTTCCATTTTAGTATTAAAATGATTCCATATGAAACAATATATAGAATGATATTTCTTACTCCAACTTATTAGGATGAAGTTATTGGGAACAAACTTATAGGTCCAAAACTAATTTAGGATAAATAAAAAATGTTAAAGACTACTCATGATCATATTAATTTTGATCGAAGAATGAAAAAGAGTTATTCTGACAACTAGATAATGTTTTTGGAATTTCATGTGGGAGATCACGACTTTTTGAAAGTATCTCAATTGAAGGGTGTTCTATGGTTATTAAGAAAGGGAAACTAAGCCCCATGTACATCAGAACATTTGAAATTATATAAATAATTGGATATGTATCTTATAAATTGGCAATGCTACTAAGTCTCTCCAATGTTCATGATGTGTTTCACAAATCATCCTAAAATAATTACATCTCAGACCGAACATATATACCCACCTATGAAGACAAGGAAGTGGAACCTGATTCTTAATACTGTGAAGAGAATATTGAGATTCAAGACACAAGGGAGAAATTATTGAGAAATCAGATGACTCGACTTGTAATGGTTCTTTGGAGAATCCATTAAATGGAAGAAGCATTGTGGGAACCTGAGGATTTCATGAAGAAGAACCACCCTCATCTATTTAGAAGGAAATATTCCTTAAAATTTATAGGATTAAATTTATGAATGAAGGAAGAAAATAACACCCTAAGATTTTAGGTTATTCATGGCCTCAAATAACTTCAATTAATTTGATATCTTAAGCTACACACAACACCATGATTAGAAGAATAATAATATAATATTAAATAGTAACTTGGCCATTAGAATATGAATTTAACCAAGAGGAATAGTAATGTAACAATTAGAATAGTAACTGCATCTATAAAATTATAAATAAAATTTAGGAATCTTATAAATGTAAATATTATATAGTTATATCATAGATTAAGTAAATAAATGTTGTAGAAATGAATACATCATTCTTGGTATTTTTGTGAAAAAAAATTATTTAAAAATTTATAAATAATACAATTATTTAAAATAAAATTAATCTTATTAATATAAATTTATAATTTTTTTATTCTTATAAGATAAATTTATGATACATTAATTAATTTCTCAATGCATCCTAAAATCAATTATAATTTTAAAATCGGTATATTTCGATTAAATTGTAGTTTTAATTAAACTTTAAAATCATCATATTTTGCAAATGATTTTTCAAAAAATGGATTTTATTTTTTAATTATAAATGTTTCAAATGGTTATGGTGAATATTTGGAATTTTTGGAATTAGTTGAATTTTCGGTGAAAAGTGAAGTACGATAATTTTTTTAATTAACATTTTATCAAATTACTTGATTTATTGGGTCATGTATGATGAATGGATGATGTGGGAAAAAATTTGTTCAAACTCATAATAATTAGTTACAATATTTTATCACAATAATCACTACTATTGATAGTCTTGAGGCTAAATAATAAACTTTTGAATAAAATAATCAAAAAACACCCCTCTCCACAACTATAAATACCACCCCACACCACCCTTTGGCCACACACATTACAAACTAGGAAATTTGTCAAATTTAAAAAAATTATCATCCAATGTCTCCCCCCATGTCAAGGAAACTTTTTTCACAATAAAATTCAAAAACCCAAGTTCCTCATGGAGGTTCTCAAGGAGAATAATTCAAGAGGTAAAACTCTTAAGCCTTCTCTTTAAATTTCTTTCAATTTAATTTATTTCATTATCTTTCCCCTATCTCCTCTATGAAAAAATTATTGATAACTCCATTATCTGATATATACTATAATTTTATTATGATAATGTAAAATCAATCCCCAAAACTCTAATCCTCTCCCTTTTATTCTAAAAATGAAAATATCATCTGCGATGTCTCGATTTACCACCACAATCCGTATTTTTATTTTCTAATGACACTTTTAAAGGGTAAGTGTAAACCAAAAAAACTCAAAACTGTTAAAAATTCAAGCACAGAACGATCCACCACTCCAAATTCAATATTCAAATTCAAATTCAAATAGGAAAACCAAGGACTGCTCAGAAATCCCTAATTCAAAAATTAAATAGATCAAACGCCATAATAATCAGGCTGCGAGCTAGCCTTCATCATGCTAACACTAGTAGTTGTTCCACTACCAATACTCATTGAGAATAAAGTCATCATCACCTTCTTCCTCTAGAAGTTTCCCACTAAAATCCATGTCCCATTGCCATCGAGGATCAATCCACCGTCACTGTCTTCCTCTGGATGCTTCCCGCAAAAACTCATATCCCAAAGATCCTTAAAGTCCACCATACAGCTCCACCTCAGTGTGATTTGGGGAAACCTGGTTCCAAGGAAGAGAATGAAACAGGAAATTGAAGGTGAAAACAATAGCTAGAAAATCATATAATCGTCGATGCTGAAGAAGTCTAACATCATCACCATCGTCACATTCAACCATGAAACCTCTGTGATGTAGAGGTCGCTACGACGACCAACACCTGAAGCAACCACCTAGTAGAAAAAACACACACCAGACCAAAACCATCAAAAAAAACATAAACATCCAAAAAAAGTTCAAATACACATATAAGAAAGAATAAAATATGGAAATGGAACTGTGGATAAAACCGTAGAGAAAACGAGAAGAAAAATAAAGGGAAGAGTAACAGTGGGTATCAAAACCCTAATAGAAAAATTAGATTATTTGGGATCCACGACCACCAGACTGCGAAGCCCAAAAAATAATTGAATCTAACACTACAATTCCAACCTGGAAATTAGTGGTTAAACATGAGTTTAGAGCACAAGAGAGGCAGTCGGGGAAGAACCATCGTGCCATCAGAGGAGCCAAAAATTAAACTAGGACCCGAGAGAAAACCACAGTAGACCATCCATGAAAGAGAACTGGGTAACAAACCCTAGCAAAACCAAGATAAAATGAAGAAGAGAAGGCTGGGGGGAAATTCAGGTAGAGAGCAAGAACCCTTGTGAAGCGAGCAGGCAGGAGAGCGCCGAGCACCAGGGGATTGCAGATCCATTATTATTGTGTCAATTTACCACCATTTTGGATGATATGTTTTAATTTTCTTATTCCACCTTCAAATATTTTCATAAAACCACTATAATGGATAAAATATATTTTAATGTTTATTTTATATCATTTTTATTGTTCTAGTACTAACATATATAAATAATATTAAACAATCGAATAAAACTAGTTTGCAATGATTTAAAACTGCCAAAATAATCTAAATGATTATCATTAAAGTATTATCAAATTAATTATCCTCAAATCATATTAAAAAAATGATATATAATACCATTTGATATTATCTATTTCCATTAATAACATTTTATTTCATTTATGTATAATTATTTTCATTTTACATGAACATTCGTATATGTATACAAGTGAACCAATAATGAAAACCAAGGAAACGAACACTCCTGAACAATAAAATTGAATCTTATAACTCCTCGAAAAGCCATAAATGTAATTATTAAGATTATAATAAATTTTATACATGTTCAAGTGGTTTTAAATTAACTTATTATTTATTCTAATTTCATTATATATGATATTAAGTGCAACTGTAGAACACTTTCAGACTTATGTTAAGAGATTCTCTTAGAATATCCATTTTTCATTCCAGTTATGATTTATCCCTCTTTACTCCAATGTAATTACTATTTAATTATATATAATAATACTATATTATATTTATACATTCCAAACACATGCATCTAGATCTATTCATCTTTCTTTCATGTGTAAATACATGTTTCTATAAGGTTATATTCTCAATTCCTCCCGATAAGCAAGCACAATTTTTGGGAACTTTACAATTTCATACCCATTTTCATGTACACTACATAATTTATTTTATGACACCAATATTTTTTTAAATATCTCAATTTATCATGAAGAAATATATTTTTTCAATTCAAGTTTTATGGATACAAATATTCTGTTTCCTTATTCAAAAATAATTTAATATTTTCCCTTAAACCACACTAAAATGGATCATTTCAAAAGTTTCTTAAACACTTTTTCAAATGTTTTAATTTCAATTGGATATAATTTTTCTTTATCTACGCCTATTTTCCTAAATGAATTTCTACGCCATATTTAAATTCATTCCTTCATGGACACCATTATGATATTCCATTTGTTTATACATTATTCACCACTTATTCCATGTGTGTGGTGCAAGTATACTTCCCTTGTATTTATTTTTATCATTCATCAAAAATTTCATTAATTATACAGATTTCATGTATCATTGATATTGTTATTTTATTATCTATATACTATTTTTTAACAAATAGTGATTTAATTTAATAATGTTATTTAACTGAATATATCTATGAATAATTTTGTGGACACATAGTGAAGGGTGGGGATCGGTTATAGGTAGCCCCTGGATGTGTTGATTGGTCTCATGAGATAAAAAAGTTGGTGAAAAACCCTTCATGTTTTCTTCTAAGATGAATCATATGGGTTTTTATGCACATAATTAAACTGTCTTGATGGTATAATGGTTTATGTTCCAAATACAAGAGATATAATGACTAATAATTTTCATTATTCAGTATTTAGTCATTATTTTCCATGATATTTCCTCTATGAAAAAAATATATGGATTCTTTTACACTGTTATATTTTTAATGGCATCTATTTCTTAGTTATTTACCATCCCAGTATAATTATGCATTATTCACTCTTTTGTACATATTACCGATTCATGTAACCCTTACTATGAATTTTAGTACACCCTTTCATTGGTTTTCATTTCCGAGGTTATGGAGATGAATTCATTGAATAAGTATTGAGGAAGCATGTTATTTTCCTTGTTTATGTTATATGTTAAATTAAAAATATATTAATTATACCATGTTTGTATCTAGTTATTGAAGACCACTAAACTAATAAATCCTTGGTGATGTGATCTCTTATATCTATAAAATTATAATAAAATAACCACCAAATCTTTGCTATTAGTATCTAGACTATAATTACTATAGGAAATTTTTGAAAATTTTTAGGTAATTTAGAAACATGTTTGGATATATTTGTGTAGGTTGGAATGTTATTTAGATAATAGGTGGAAACATATATCTTTCAATGTAGGTGATAATGTTTTCTTTAAAGTATCTCCATGAAAAAATGTGATGTTTTATTTTAATTAGTATAGGAAATGGTTGAAATGTTAAGGTAATTTAGAAATATATGGGGATAGATTGGAGTAGGTAGAAACGTTATGTTGACAATATGAGGAAATGTATATCTTTCGATGTAAGAAATAATGTTTTTTCTTAAAGTATATCCATAAAAAATGTAATAATTGATTATAAGAAGTGTAAGTTACGTCCATGGATCATTAGAACCTATGAAATACGATATAAATTTTGAACATTTTCAGAATGAGTGGACTTGCCTCCCTGTTTATCCCAAGTTCACAATTTGTTTTCATGTTTTGATGTTAAGAAAGTATATACCAGATTTATCTTAGGTTTTAATCCCTGAGGTAGTTTAGTAAGAAGAGAGACTTTATTATGTGAAGTATTCTATTTATTTTCATGAATATATAAGAAATTTATTATGGAATAAGGTAAGTCACTAGGTAATGTTTTTGTGTAAATCCCATATTGCCGAAAAATCAACAAGAGAGTCTAAAAAATCAATGAGGGAAAGGTATCCCAACTAATTTAATTAGTGAATAGAAATGAGAGGTCACAATTTAAAAAAGTGGAATAATGTAATAACAAAGGTAATTTTTATATAAATAATTATCTAATATTCATTATGTATATTTTATAGTGTTATATTCTTTATAAAAATCCTAGAAAAGTAATCAATCAAAAGGAAAAAAATATTATTTCTAACCAAATTGGAATTTATTTATTATATGGTTGTATATAATATGTAAAATATAAAATTTTATAATTTTAATTTAACAATTTAATGTTAATTTATGAATTAAGGTTAGGAAAATTATCATAAAACTACATTTTTTGATTTTTTTTGAAATGATTGATTTTTCCATAAATAATGAAAAATATATATTTATATTTAAGGTTTTATTTTATTTTTAAGTATTTATATATTATATCTATATTCTATATTTAGATTTAAAATGTAACTATTCCATATGAATCTATAAAAATACATTCTTGGTCTTCAAAATGAATTTTATACTAGAATTTAGTATAAAAACATTTTATACGTAAAATTGAATTTTTCCTAATTTTTTTTTTCTTTTCTTTATTCTAGTTTAATTTGAAATTAAATTTTGAGTATTTTAATTGAATTTTTAAAAATATATTCAAAATTTTAATTCATTGGTTTATAATTTTTTAAATTATACCCTTTTATTTTCAGTCAATATGAATAGTAAACCTTGTAATTTTTGTTATCACAGTAAAGGGTAAATCATGTTATTAAAGTTAAAATTAACATTATAAAGATCATAAAATGAACATATAACATTACTCAAAATTTATGGATGATTCTATTAAATTCATAATAATCTAAAAATCATTTATATTTCCATTTGTTTCCATTTGGGTGTGATTATAACCTTTATAATATTTTATTTAATGAAAAGTAAACAAGGTGACATTCATGTTTTTAATAAATATAATATTAACATCATTGGGTTAACCAGATGATATGTTTACTTATAAATAATTATTTTAAATATAACATATTTATATTTCTTATTATAATCAATAATTAATTTTTAAAGAATGAATATGTACCTTAAAAATTAACATGACTCTGACGTAGTCATTATTCAATTATTACAAAAAACAAGTAAATGATATTAAAAATAATAAAAGTAGTATAATATGAGATAATTAAGGTGATACAAAAAGTTAAAAAATTACAATAACATGTTATGTATTTATTAAAATATTTATTTTTAATTTTTATTGGGTTATTTACGTTATTAAAATCAAGTAATGAATTGTTATAAAAATTTTCGTTAATGATATATTATAATAAATAATATTTTATTAAATGGTATAATCTTCATAAAAACATTATATTCAACAAAGATACAATAATATGGTTGATAATATCAACCATGTCCCATTTAGGGTCTATTTTTCCGTTTATAGTATCTATATTGATCCTAAAAGAGTAAACATTTTTGTTTCCACTATAACTGTGAAAGGGGTTAAAACAAAAAGATAAGGGTAAAAATGTGATTATAAATAGTCTAATTTTTCCATGATAATACTATTTCCAACCATTATCACCCTATCTTTAAAATAAATCTGTTAGAGCCATTTTAAATAAAAAATAAATTTATACTAATTTAATATTTTTGGGAAATTCCATTAGTATCACACCCCACTCTTATAAATGGACATCTCCTAACTTCATTTTGTCACACTTCATAACGAATTTAGTTTCATGAATACCTAGTCAAATACATTTATATAATCTCTATCCTCAATATAGAGGTATTTTTTAGGAATAATACCATCCTTGGAGGGATTAGGGTGTTAAACAATTATTGTTTTCAAATGATGAGGAAGATAAAGAACATACATGATGAGTTAGACTCAAGTTAAGGGACTTTATTTTCAAAAAATTATTTATATGTCCCCTTAAAATTAAAAATTTATTTTATATCCATATGATATATTTTTAAAAATTATTTTAATATTGTGTATACCATTATTATACGATTTTTTAAAGTTGTTTTTACACATGTTTTACATTTTACAATATGACATGAACGGAATCTTTAGGTCTTCTTCCAGACATGGTACATTGGGATTCTTTAAGCAAAATTATAGAATAAATATCATTTTTAACATTTATAGCCTAAAAATATTTTTAGGACATCATGACTAAATTCCTCTTTGAAGTTTCCTCAATAAGTTTACATGGTTCTTTTCAAAGAAAATGCATTCCTTTATAAGTGTGCATATTTTTTAAAATAAATAAATACTTTAAAATGGAATGGATGATTTACTCAAGAATTATTTAATGATATTTAATGATATTAATATTCATCAAAGATAACAACACTTGATTTCACTAATAGTTTATTATGAATTGAATGCTCTATGTACTTTATTGATGTTATAGTTCTTGGTTATTGTTTATGAGGAAGAGTCGTTCAATTATAACACGGTGGAGGGTGAGCCTATTATATATCACCAATGAGTTTTATAAAAGTATGGAGTTAATTTATTATGTTTCTCCTAAGTGATTATGGGAAATATTGTGATGTTCATTACATGTATAAAATTAATTGTTATTTAATGTGTGCTTGTGATAGTTACTCCAAGTATAACCATGATTCTTATTCTATGCGTATATAATAATGTTATGGAAATGATGTATCAAGTTAACTATATGATTTATTTTTTATTTTATTGTGTTTTAATGGTAATATTATGATTACATAAGGTAAAGGAATATATATATTAATTCTTAAGGTCAGAAGATAAAACTTTTTAAAAAATTAGGTATGGGTTTTTAAGGATTTCAAATAGAACTTTATGAGTTTTATTTTTTTAACTTAATATTTATTTTGGTATGTTTTATTAAAATATTTGGGTAGAGAATGTGTCTTTTGGGTAATAATGTGTTTATTTTGATTCATATGATTATTTTGAAAATGAAAAATATTTATAAGTATGCATAGACTAATAGATTATTTATTTCTTTTTATGCCCCCTGTAAGCTTCTGTGCTCATCCAATATTTTAAAGTGTTTTCTATATAGTTTGTGAATTATTATGGATAATGATGATGTTAAGATCAAAATTTAGAATATTTTTCATGAATTTGTTTTTTATATCTTAACATTTTGTATTTGTGGGAAAAATGGTCACTAAATAGAAGTATCAATTATGAAATATCTGAGTTTGTTATCTAAGAGTTTTGACCTAAATATCTAAAAGTATAAACCCAGAACATCATTAGAAATGTAAAAAAGTGAATTATAGTTTTATGTCACTAGAATATGTAATGTTTACAGTTAGGTACTTACAATCAGATTGAATAACCAATCATGGAATGTAGTAGGCCTTTGATCCAAACCTTATTAAAATACTACATGCACTATTTATTTGATTTACGTTCCTTGCAAGCTATCTGATTTCTTCGTTATGTTTAAAATATATCAAACTATAATAACAATTAAAAAGTTCATAACCAAGGGGGTGGGGGGTTATAAAATCAACTAATATTTGGAAATTGGAATTTTTTTCCCTAAGCTACTTTACAACCCAGCCCCTTATGTGTTATCACTGATCATAAGGGGAATTCAAAAAAAAGCAATGGGTAGGATGCCTGATTAATTTTTTTTGTCTAAATATAAATATTAAATATATTATTTATATTAATTACTCCCAAATTTCCATCCATAATCAACAAAATTAAACTTAATTTAATTTTTTCAAAAAAACCACCTTATGTTATTGGTTTTTGATCTTATTCCCAATCATTGTTATCATTATCATTATGTCAAGAACGAAAAATTGAGTTTTTATAAATATATTCATGATATATTCATGAATATTTAGACGTGAATCTGGATTCATATGGTTCTAAACAATGATACATGAGTGTTTTATTTATGATATCGATTGTGTGTGTTTGTATCTTGTGATTATCTCTTTATACATTGAGATGGAGAGGAGAGTATCTCTCTAATTATCATATTTTTTTGAAAAACAAAACTTTTTTATAAACTATCATATCACTTTTTTATAGAGTTAATGATAATTTTATATCTGAGTTTAAGACTTGAAAATCTTTTCAAAGGCTCTTTCACTTTTACATAAATCTAAAACAACCCTATATTTTTAAAACATTTAATATATGAATTCATAAATAAATAATTATTTAAGGGATACATTAATATATACCATGTAAAAAACTATTTAATATTTTACTCATTAAAAAAATAGTAATATCTTTGAGATATAAAATAAAATAAATTCAATAATAATTTTAATATTTAAATAATCATTAAATAGACTTTGACTACTAACATGGACTGAGATCATTGATAAAAATATATTCCCATATCTGTAAAGGAAATTTTTTTGAATACATGATAAATGTCGATAAAATTCACATAGATATAGAATATTCATGAATTGGATTATGATTTACATAACTTGAATAATCATTGATATACAAACCAAGATGGATATTCTAACACGTAGATTTAAACATATTTAATAAGATTCTACATACACTTAGTATATGAACCAATAATATTATTTGTTAATCATAGTTGTTCTAACCCATAGACCAAGAGTGATATATAGAAACATATCAGAGTCCCCATAGATAAAGGGAAATGTTTCAGTAATGGTAACCTTACTGTGAATGAAATTGTGTAATACACTATATTTGTTAACTAATATCTCATCAAAGAGGAGGCATAATAGTTTAATCATCCCTTAATGGTTGATTTATCATTCTTTGAATTAAAAAGTTTAATATTTATATAATCATTTTATCTTTTGATTTCCTTATCCACTTACATCTCAATAAATTGATAGATATAAATTCTTCAATATCATTTAGGGGGAAAATTCTATCCTGATCACAAAATCATACAGCTCACAACACACCAAATTCAAGAAACTTCACCATAAGAATAAGATTGATTATTTTTATCATATAGAAAGTCATATAATTAAATATTTCTATTAGCAATGATATCAAGTAAAAGGATAAATACACAGAACCATATATATGAATTTCCAAAGATGCACATAGAATTTGAAATTAGTTTTTTTGGATCAATCATCATGTACGAATCACTATTATAGGCAAATACATGTAAATTTAATGAGAAAAAATATCTATTATTATAATCCCCCAACACCATACAGTCAAGAATCTTTTTTATGTTATAATATTGATATGAGTAGATCGAAGGACAATGTTAAAGATGATTATCATGGAATATCCATGTTATCATTATAGAGGGGAACTATTTTAGCCTTTCCATGTGATAAATATTCTAAGGACAATATCTTGTATCCTATACAAAATAAAAGCTTACATGTGATAATAATAAAACACGAATATGTTAAACTATTTACATTATATGGTAATCCAAATTTCTCAAAACAAGTGCATCAATGACTAATACATTTTTAGTATTTTTTATCATCCATATTTTACTATTAATATTGATTTTTTGGTGGATGAGGTTATAATGAAAATATTGTGGATGTGTTGAATATGTTTTTTGAATTATAAATTTATGGAATAAGAATGGATTTAAATCTATAAGAAAAATTCTAAAATAAATGGGCATAATAATTGTGAAAAGTAACTGCATAAGTGGTGTTTCAAATATAAAATTACCATTTAGGTGTTCGATACATGTTTAATTCCCCAGTGTATGTGAGATAATATATTTCATATAGTATTGTGTGTATAAATGAATGAAAGAGTGGATACCTATATGAGAGTTAGTTTTAAAAATATTTGTATAAGTATTTTTTATGAAGATGTGATGTTGTTAATGATATAACCATGTTTTACAAAGCTTATATATGTTTTATTTGATGTTATATAAGTATAAAACAAACTTTTCAAAGATCACATAAGTGAGATCTAGAGGTGAGAAGCTATGTAAGTGTTGACTAAATAAAGTCATATGAATTAATTTGAATATATAATTGATTTTTTTTTGAAAATAGAAATAGAAAATAATATGATATTTTAAGAGAATTTCTTAATATGATTTATGATATTTCAAATGAAATGATTTTTTCCCAACACTAGGATATTAAATTAGTAAAATTAAGAGAATTTGGTAACATAAAATATGGTCTAGTTTTTGTCGCACCCGACTACAATTTTTATTTTATTTTTTTCTTTCCTTGGCATTGTTTCTTCTAGATGACATTAAGGTTGATCTCATAGTTTTATGTTTTGCGTTTTTAGAGATTGTTTGTGTATTTTTTTCATGTACACAGTTTTTATGTATGTTCTGTGGGTAAATAGTAAAACATGCTACAAAAAATGGTGTTCGAGTACAATTTCTTCTTTTACAGTTTTATATTCATAGCATACACATGGTTTTACCAAAACCTTTTGAGGCCTACGTTAAACTGTGCAACTTGAGGATGGTGTCTAGGACATGGACCATAGCTTGCATATGGTTAGAATAAATTGTGTGGAAAATGTGTGGGGATGCATTTCAATTTCAATTTGACAAAGACATTTTTCACAGTTATTGCTTGTTTTTTCAAACCATGAAGCCAAACCATGAGGGGTGTTCCTATCCACTCGTAGGGTGTGCATGGAAGGCATACTATTTGGAAAACCATGTTCCCAAATCAAGAGACTCTCCCAAGTCCTTAAAAACACGAAATTACCTTATTTCCACTCTTATGTTTTGTCCTAAATCAGGTTCCTCATCTTTTTCTCTAGCTTGGAACATCGTGGGGCTCCGACAAACCCTTCTCCCTTGATATAAATCCTCCATTTAATCCCTCTAAGGTTAAAAAGGTGTTTTTATTTTTGTTTTTGGATTATTTTTTATTATTCTTATCCTTTAATATTTTTTTTGGTTTCTCTTGGTGGTTTTTACTCTTGGTCAAATTCTAAGGGTTAGAGATGATGTTTAGGTTGTTATTATTTTACCTCAGGGTGTACAGATCATCATGTAGGATTAGTTATTCCTTCCATAATGGTATTGTGAAATGATCACATTGTTGAGGGAGGTTTTTACATCCATTTAATTCAGAAAAATTCGGTTGATGCTTGAACTTTCCTTTCCTTCATTCAAATTGTGGTAATCATTCTTGTCATGAGTTATTATTTTTTTTGGAGTTTTCCTTATAGAAAAATGTCGTGAATTTGTTTTAAAGGTTTTTGTTTAGTTATACATATATATATATTTGTGTAGATACATTGATTGATAAAATGTCTGTTGGACCTTAGAGATGAATTTGGGTGTTTTGAATTTTTATAGTCTTTCATAATCATTGGAAAAGTATTTTGGTGGTAATTTGGTTTTGTGTATGGGAATTGGGGACTTTTATGGTTTGGTACTTAAATATGCATTGTTGTGATTGTCGGAAAAGAATGTGATGGTTCATTAAAATAGTTTTTACGTATTTCCATTTTCTAACATGGATGATTAATGATTTCTTTTGGATGTGGGTATATCGATATATGCACCGGGTTCCCATATAGATTGGAAAAACATTTATGAGAATTAAAAAATTATGTTGTCCCTAAAATCGAATTTCAAAACACCGTTCCTATGTATTCCACCTTTTACCTAACCCTCTTCATTTCAACGTGATAATTCTAAATTAAAATGTCTTCAATATTGTTACATGGATTTAAAGTTACTCAAATGTGGTTTTAAATCTTTTCTTAAAAATCATTTTCCATTTAGCATATGGGAATACAGTTTTTATTACCCTATTACATTGAGGCCTATTTATGAAATTTGAGGGTATTGTATGTTTTCATCATGGTATTGGCAAAACCTTTGGGAAGTAATTCACTTTTAGTAATGATATTGGAAATTTTTTATGAATTTTTTTTATGTATAAATGGAAAGGACTGATTATTTTTTACGGTGATTTAGAATTTGGATTTGGAACTCAATTGAAGTGAAGGCCCAGTTGTCACTTGTGTGTGGCAGGTTGTGATATGAGGACCACTTTGGTGGACCCACTATGGAGAGGGTCATTGCTTAGTTAGTGTTGGTGTTTGGGATATGAAATCATGATTGATGTGGGTTTTAGTTTGAGCGAACCATGCTGGGACCTCTCCATTAACCATGTACTATTATCATGGGATTAATGGGAGTCAACTAATTGGTTGAGTTATGGTTTCTATCATCCTTGACAAGATAGGTTTGTATGCCATAAATTATCTGAGTGTCTAGGTTAGATGTGCCTCTAGATTGTCTAGTTTAGAGAGTATAGTTTGTTATTTATTGTGGATTTGTACCATTCAATGAAAGGTGATTCCAAAATAATTATGTCCAGGGATTAATTCTAGGGATGTTTACAAAATTCCCACTATTAACTATTTAAATGTTTTATCATGTTTCTGTTGTATTTGTGTGGATAGACATATTAACATTGATTTTCCAATATTATTTCATTAATTTCCAAGATATCCATATTCTTTTATATATTTTGGTTCTAGAAGTTGGGTTTTTAATGGAAAACAATTTTAAAAAGAGATGTTATATGTGTGTTGTTTTATAAAGTCAATTTTGGGAAGCTGTTGTAGGTTATGTGAAATGATAAAAAACTATTTTCTAAATTAATTTAAAACTAGTTTTCACGAAGTATTTTGGGAAAGGAGATATATAAACTATATGGTGATTACCTACAGAGATATGTAGACTCACACCATACTTGTTCCACTCAACATTAATAGACTCAAGCGGTTTTGTAGGTTCAAATTTCATGTTCATGATGACTTCATAGCTTATTGGTTTATTGGTTGGTGGTGACCAAGACATCACATGGAGGTTGGGTTCCTTCAGATTGGTTTTAGTTTTAGTTTTATAGTTTTCAATTTTTTTTAGTTTTAGTTTTATGTTGGATCATATTGTTAAATTTATTTTGATCTAGGAATTATAGTTTCTTGATGTGGACTCTTTTTATATTATTTGATCCTATTTTTTGTCAGCCTAAATTATTCCCACTATGATGACTTTGATGAACGGTGCTAGTTTTATCCTGGGAGGAAAGGGAACACCTATCAGGCCTTGTCAAGGACTGAAGAGGGTGCCGAGTTCGATGGAAACTTGGGCCTTCTTATGACAGTTTTCATGGATATTACAATTTCAATTTCATTGAGAAATATTAAATATAATATAACAAATAATTCTTAAAATAATAAAAAAAGTTTTTATATTAATAAAACAAGTACATGAAAAGAAATTGAGAAATTTATATCCATATTTTTGAAAAACAACAAGACAACTAGAAACTGAAGAACAATGATGATTTTTATTATATTTCATAGATAGAGAGAAAACGTAATTTTTATTTTGGTATTTAATCTGAATTTATTTATTATAATTTTGAATTTAAAATTAAATATTTTCTTTTTATAAAAGTCGTTTTATGGGTCTTTGGAGAACCTGAATGGAAAAAGACCAAACAAAGGGGTTAATATATAATGGGCATCAGAATATAATTCTATAAAAAATTTAAAAAATTTAAAAAATTAAATGCATGTACCTTATGTAAGATCTTGTCAATGAGATACTCTTTCCTCACTGGTCTGTCTTTAATATTGTCCTCAAAATAGTATGCCATTGCTACCCATCCATACAAACCATACCATCATGAAATCCACAAATCAAAATTTGGTGTCAAGTATTAATCCCTGAACATTATTCATTTTTAATGTCAACATTTTTGTACCTATCACCCTATTATGTGGTTTTAATTATCAAAAACTAATATTTATTTTTCTAAACATTTTGTGGAGTTTATTGATTATATTTTAGATATTTTCCATGGATGTACCAGAGAAAAAAAAGGTCTCAAAAGAAATGTGGAGGGATGCACTTAAGTGTAAAAAAATTAGGTACTAGTGGAAACCCAATGGCCCCGAAATAGAACACAATTTCTATGTAGTTTCCACAAGCTTGGTGGTGGCCCTTTCTAAAAAACAGTAATTAGAGAGGACCCCACTGGCCTTATTTTGATCCCCAGTGGATCTTTAATTCTGTAAGAGGTTCTAAACAGATCATAAAGATATAAGAGGATATTTATACACTACTAAGGGTGATTAAAAGTTCATTAATACCTTGAAGAACAATTTTGGAATCATTTCCCATCATTTTAGTTATTCTCAATCACTCTTAGTAAATTTTATATCTTACTCCTATTTGTTCTTGTTGTATCCTTATTGGTGGATTAAGAGATTACTTCATTGTGGTTATATATAGAATGTAACAACTTTTCTATTTTAATAGGTTCTCGCTATTAGGTCAGAAGGGTGTATATAGATATTATAGAGGGTGGTTAATATACTAGATTAATAATTTCGAAGAGATTTATTAATTATCAAAATTAATTATCAATGTCAATTTACGATGTTATTTATAAGAATAAAAATAAATTAAATAACATAATGATATTTATAGTGGTTTAGTCGAAATCATAAATTTTTCACTCTTATAACTCTATATTCAATAAGAGATATGTTTTTAACAACCTTATTTTGAAAGAGTAGTCATAGACCAATTAAAACCTACTTTTTATAGTAGAAGTATAACAAATAGACACCTAAATTTTATAAGGGGATTCACAACCCAATTAAAAATGCAACTCTAGATTCTACGATTCATAACCCGAATGGACATAACATTAGAATATGGAATTCACAACGTGATGATAGAAAGGTATATTTAATGAAAAGATCATAGAGGGAAAATTAAATCATGGGAGAGATGTAAATAATTATTATAGACTCATGAATCTTGAACAAAATACATAGTATGATAGTAATAAAAAAGGTATTGGTTATTGTGTGTTTGATTAACTTGATTATCTCATCAAGGGAGTAGAAGAAGTCATAGATTTTTTTGTTCATATCTTGGGAGATTATTTAGAGTTTAAGAGAAATGTGTAACATATGAAAAATTTACAACACTTCACAATATCAACACCACCATACTCTTCACATTGTATCGATTGAAAATATAATTAAGTTCATCAAAATAGTACCATATTTTATTTCTGTTCCATTACCACAAACATAATTAAATCTCTATTCCCTTCTAAATCGAAACAAATTAAAACAACTGCACAATAGTTAGACAATTTATAATTTCAAAAAATAAGACTAGACTTTTGAAGAGAGAGAAAATGATAAAAGGATATTATCATTGCATAATAATTCCACATCTCATGTCAAGTATTAAAAACAATAAAGAATAATTCAATCCAATTTTAAATTAATTGATTTAATATTTTGAAAAACTTCCCTAATAATTTGTAAAAAACAAATCCCATAAAAATTACAATTCTCTATTTGAAATGAAAAATTCAAAAATAATACATTTTTAATATGTCGTTAACAAATTTTTTTTTGAATTTTTTTTTAATAATGAATGAAAAAAATTAATATAAATTTTATTTAGTTTATTAAAAACTAATATTAAATTTTGAATGAAATAATAAAAAAAATTGATTTTTTTAGTTTCAAACTATATATCCCATGCATGAAAATAGAACAGCCTTTGATATTCATAAAAAATAGTTTAAAATAATTCAAAAAATTCACAATGTTTCTATATAATTAATATAAATTGATAAATTAATTAGAAAAATTTAAATTTTTGAAATGAATACATTTTAAATTTAAACATGAAACATTATGTAAAAAAGAACATAATTTAATGTTAAAAAAAACTTACAGAAATTCAAAAAACCACATAAGAGTTATTCACGTAAGTGATTTTTCAATATTTACATAAGAAAAATTTATGTTTGATATTTTTGAACAAGTCTGAATTAGATCGTATAAATGAATTTACATAATCAATTCACATAGCTGAATTTGTGTTGGAGAATCATGTAGCCAAATTTCTAAAATCTATAAGTTGATTAGACTATAAAATTTCAGACTTAAATCAGAGCTAGTTAGAGGAGTAATAATGTTCTAGTTTAGTTGAATTATATTTATATAGTTTATGTTTATTACAGAATAAGCATCAATGACCTTAACTAAGCCTCCATAGCTCAAGTTATCATTAATAAACCTATAGAAAAAAAGTTCTAAAAAATTACCGAGTTTGGAATAAAAACATAGAGTAATTATAAATTACTTTCCAACTAGATAGAAATATATTATTAATTTTTTTCTTTTAATGAATTTATATAATTTTCATATCTTTACAACTCAATAAGAACCACTCAGTTTATTTTTTCTTCACCCATGTTATTTCCAAAATATAGAAGATAACTAAATTGATAAATTTGGCTATGTGGATTTGAAATGGGCTTTGTGAATTTTTAATTTGTAGTGAGGATTTCAAATTCACTGAACTGGAAATGAAAATTTGGATACAATATAATTGTGAAAATCAGGTATAAATAAGTTTTAAGGTCCTAAATGACTTATATAACCTCAAAACACTTTATGAAACACGTTGAACATGTTATGGGAAATCAAAACATGAAATATAAAGAACTTTTATGTAATGAAATATTATGAAATAATCAAAGTTAAACATAAAAATGATAACACATAAAAAATATACAAGAAATTATAATTACCTGAAATAATATATAATAATATATATATATATAAAGAAATATATAGTTTTTAAGTGAATTCCTATATAAAAACATTATTATGAGGTATTTTGTGAGATTCAAAACATAAAAAATTAATACATCAAAATTTGGTAAACAAACATCTTTTTTTTAAAAACTCTATATTTCTGGAAATTTTAAAAAAATAATATTTTTAAAAAACTATCAACCTTTTTGAAATTTATAAAATAGAAATAAAGGAATTATTACAAAAATCTTCTCCTCAATAAAATAAAAATATTAATTTTTAAACCAAATTTCCAACATTCAAGGTTCAAATTTGATTTTCTCAAATCTAGAATAATACAATGTTTTATTCAAAATTTATTCATTTTGATTTTAATTTAGAACAAATTTAAAAAAATATATCTTTTATTAAAAACCCGTCAATAAAATGAAATTGCATTTCAATTTTCATAGTTCATGAATGTTCTAATGGGTTTTAGGAAATGGAAATAGCAGAAAAATCATTAAAACAAATAAGTATCTTTTCAAAATTAAATCCAAAATATTATAAATTGTATTTAATCAACAATTGTTGAGAAAAACATGATGTATTAGAAATTTATTCACTCTCAATAGTAGATAAATCAATATAATTTTATATTCAATAACTTCAGGAAAAACAATTTATATTTTGAAAGTGACACATATCTGAGGTGTTATTTCTATAAACTCAAAATCCTTTGAAATCACAGTCTTAATAACCATTAAAATCAGAAAGAAATCTATAATAAAATAATAGATAATAAATAATTCCATGTATATATCTAATAAAATGTTTAACAACGTATATGAGAGATTCATTTCGATTTTATTGGAATCTACCACATAAACAAACAATAATCATTATATCAGGTCCAAAAAATCCAAATACAAAAACCTTCTAATTATCCCTCAGAAAAATTATATTTAATAGGTTTAGAAAATTATCATATTGACATTTTCTACTATTAATCATAAGGGTTTTGAAAGGGTTAAAAAGATCAATTCCAAAATTATTAAAAATTATTTAATAAAATTAGGCTGATTGAAGAAAAATACCATGATTTATATGAATAATTTTAAGATTTAAAAATAATTATAGTTCACTTTTCAGATTCATATCAATTTAAATATCCATAACATTATAAAATTCTTTACAAATCATATTATTTGAGGAGCCAAAAAAAATATTGGTAACATAAATTTAAAAAATCAAAATATCATTTAAAATTCCTTTAATAAACAATGTTTGGTTCACTTTAACATTGGTAACACAATTATTTAGGATTTGATTTATGAAAATATAACTATTTTTATAATTTAAAATCATGATTATAAAATATTTTATTTTCAAAACTATGGGTTTGAAAAATGTAACCTTCTTCATAAATAAAACCATTTAAAAATGAACATTTAACATTCATTTTAAATAACTTCAAAGTATGAAAAATGGAAGAATATTATAAATTATCATAGATTCAATATGAGTTATAGGAGATAAATATTCATCTAAATCAATACATTCTTCTTGAAAATAACCTTTAGAAAAATTACAATATTTATTCCTAAATGTTTGACCATATTCATTTATTTTTTTATAAAAAATCAATTAGTTCCCATAAAATTATTATCTAAAGGAGGTTAAACTAAAGACCAAAAATTATCTCTATAAAATATATTTAACTCTTCTTATAGAGTGATAATCCAATATTATTCATTTAAAGAGTCATAATGACTATTAGACACAAATTCAAGAATTAATGAAGAATTAAGATAAAAAATTAAACAGAATTACTATCTTTAATAATAAAATAAATATTAAATATAACATTATCTATATGATGATATTTATAAATATTAAAATTTATAGGATTAATTCAAGGAGTATGCTCCCCATAAATTTATTCATCTGTATCTGGATATTTTTCTCCACCAAAATTAAAATCTTTTAACTTATCATAAAAAACATAGAAATCATAATTTAGTTTGAAATTATTCTCATCAAACATAACATGAATAAATTATTCAATTTATATATCTCTTTTATTATAAACACTATAAATATTACTATTATTATAATAACCTAGAAAAATTCCTTCATCACCTTAAGCATAAAATTTATCTAAATTATCCTTCGAATTCAAAATAGAAATATTAGATAAAAAAACTCTAAAATAAAAAAATTTATGATTTTTACCTTTAATGAACTCCGAATGATTTTTATTCAACAATGGTTAAACATGAATTCTATTTGATATAAAACAAGCATAAAAAATGGCTTTATCACAAAAAGATATAGAAAAATTATATTTACGTAACATAATTCTAGCCATTTCAATAAGAGTTCTATTTTTTATTCTACAAAACCAATTTTTTTGGAGTTTTCTGAGAAGAAATAATATGAAAATAAAAATTATTTTACAAAAAATTATAAATTATAAAACTCAACTACTTTATCAATATAGATAGAAAAAACCACAGAAGCTTTTATATTTTGAAATAAATTTCAAAAGTCAATAAATATGGATATAGATTAATTTTTATGGGAATGAAAATAATCCCATGTAAGTATACTATAATAATTAATAATAAAAACGTATATTTCTTTCTTCCATATCTATATATTTGAGTATGTATAAATAGATCAATATTTAATAATTATAATGTTATTTTAGTACTTATATGATTTATAGGTATGAATTAAAATCTATGTGGTTTCCCCTTCATGAAAGCATCCCAAACATGAAAATATTATTTCTTCACAGTGGGTTACTGTAATGAAATATCATATTTAGAGATATTATGTAATATTATAAAATGAAAAAGACCTAATTATTAATGTAAAATAATCATATCACTCTGCACAACATTCTAGAACTTAACATGTTGAATTGTTAGTTTAGAAAAATAAATAGTATAAATATTTTCGTTTCAACTAGAATAAAATAATAAATAATTATCCATAAAAAATAAAAAATTAGTATTTTAAAAATTTACCTCAATTCCATCATTACATAATTGAGATATAAAAATTAAATCATGGTTTAAAACAACAATATATAAAACTTTAGAAATAAATGTAGAATTCAGAATGAAAACTTTACGAAAACCATCTACCTTTCCTTTTGAGTTGTATCTAAATGTAATTATATCTTAATCATATTTTTTTAAGTAATAAACATTGATGGGTCTCAATTTTTATGCCAATAGCATCCACTATCCATGTAGAAAATTTCATTCTCGATACCTATAATTCAATTTAACTACAAAAATGAATTTTTTTCCAATTATGTAACCCAAGATACTTCAGATCCAATAAGAGTAGTAAAAAAAATTTAGCTACCCACACAGAATTTAAGAAAGTACGATATAGTACTCAAGATAACAATGATTTAGATATATGGGTCTTTGTAAATAGAAAATACTACTGAAATATGATAGAACACTCATTTTCATATTATCCCTTCATGAAACATTGGAATTAGGTATCAGAATAAGAAAAATAATAATTACATTTAATAAATATATTTTATTATATTGTAGTTAATCTTATATCATATCAAACACCATATTTATTTAAATTTATATTATTCAAATACATATTTTTATTATAATTTTTAGGACACTGAATAAAATCTGTCAAAAATTGATTATGTATTTCAACTTCCTTTTTTAAATTTTCATTCAAATCCTAATAATATTTAAAGTCATCATAAAATTTACAATGAGATGTAGAAGTGTTATTCCTTAATTTTTCATTCTCTTAAAAAAGAACATTGTTTTTATAAATAAGTTTATCATTATTTTCATTAATCATATTATATTAATTAGAATATTTGAAAACCTATTTTATAAATAATTTTATTTCTTCATTTAAAATTTAAATATTTTTTTTATTCATAATAAAAATTACAACATCCACAATAAAAAACAGAATCAAAAACCTCATTCAGAAAATCCTTAAAGTACAAGTAAGAATATTATTTCTCATTTAAATATTTATCAATTGAATCGAATTTATCAATATAACACCAACTAGTTGTTATTTATTTTTTTCCTTATTTTTGTATTTTTATTTATTATTTACTTTTGGGAAACCAAGCTAGATATTCCCTTTCACTCTATACTCAAAAAACATAATATAAATCATTTTATAATTATTACTACCTTTATTATATCATGTGTGTTTTTCATTTAGAGAGATTATTTTAAATCAGTTCTTGAATCTATTATTTTTTTGGGTACTCTAAAAAAAATTTAAGAAATCTATTCTATTTCATGGTATTTAAGTTTAGAATATAAATATTTAGTATAAATAATATATATGTATTTTAAAGTCACACATTTTTTCTCCTATTTAGTGATGTTCATCAATTCTCATTAATATAAAAGAAATTATCCAATCAATTAAATAAGATTATAATCATTGAATATTTTTATTTCTTTAATGTATATCACCATTTCCTACCAATTATTCCTCAGTTCTCTAATTACACATTCCAAAAGCACCAGATTATCTAATATTTCATAGAGGGAGATAATTTCATTCCAAATACTTTTTAATTAGTGGATCATTTGGTCCACAATTTCATCTTTACCCATCTCGAATTCATAGCACTCAACTCATATTATTCCATGTTTTTTATTTAATTTTTCTAACCCAAGGTGAGTAACTTGTAGAATCTTCTATATCTCACGAGTTTACATAAAAAAACATGACTAAACAATCTTTTTTTAATAGAACTATATAAAATATTCATAACATTGTAGTTTAAAACATATCTATAAGTATTGTTTCTTATAATAGTATTCGAGTTAAAGTTATTTAAGCAAGTAAGGTTTTTCCATGATCGACCAATGTTCAATTCTTAGATATTTTAGATATTCCTATATTCTATATTTTCAGTAACCATAATTGTTTCTATTAAAGTGATGTGATTTCCAAGGAGTGTATACAAAATTTTAATTCATTTTTGTCCTCTTATATATATTTTCATTAGACATCGAGTTCTTGGAAGGTGTTAGCATAATAAAATATAAACAATAGTTATAGCAAATCCTTAAGAAGGTCCATCCTTTAATACCAATTAATAGTCTATAAAAGTGATGATTGATGGTCTATAGGGGGTAAATAGACCAGATTAAATAATCTAAAGAGACAGATTAATAATCTAAACTATTTATCAAAGTTAATTAATGGAGTTAATTAGAAGTAGAAAAATAAAAGAAACAAAAAAAAATTATAGTGGTTCAATCAAAATTAGACCTAGTACAATCTTATAAATCTCTACTTCATGAGAGATAATTTGCGAACTACCTGAATATTAAAAATTAATCATAAACTAATTATAACCTTCTTCTTCTAGTGGATGAATAACTAAAAGACACCTAGAATTTTATGGGGATTTATAACCCAATTACAACCCTGGAATTAAAACTGGGAGTTATAAACCAAACCATTTTATTTTTATAATTTGGGAGTAACAACTTTAATATAGATAACTTGTTTGTATGAGAACTCATAAAGAGAAAGTGAAATAAATTAAGATATGTGAATAAGTGTAACAAACTCAAGAAACCAAAATGAATTTGGTAGTAGAAGAAAATAACACAGGTTCTCATTCTTGAGTGTTTCATTAGATTGATTTTCTCATCAAGGAAATAAAATAAGTTATAGAATATATTTTCCATTATTTGCGATTTCTTCCAATATTAGCGAGGAATGTTCATCACATGAAGAATATATAACACTTCATGGTATCAACACCACCAAACACTTTTCACTGTATTACATGAAAATATAAAATCTATCATAAAAAAGTATTTCTTCATAATTATATCAACTTCCAACACATTGAATTAATTATTGAATACCTATTATACAATTTAACACAATTATGCTTTTATTAGATAATTTAAAATTAAAAAAACTTTATTATCAAAGAGGGAGAGAAAGAGAGAAGGATAATATCATTGCCTAATATTTAATAACCTCGTATCTAGTATTCAAAAAATAATTTATAATTAAAAACTATTTTAATAATTCTACTGAATATATTAAAATAATTATATAATAATATGTCAAAAATAAATCCCATAAAAATTGATATTATCTATTTAAAATAAAAAATTCAAAAGAATTTAATTTTTTAATATGTATTTTACATGTCAATAATTTAAAAAACTAATAACATTAAATTAAAAATATTAAGAAAAGGTTTAATGATTTTAATATCAAATAATATTAATTTAGAAAGAATAAAATCGAATAAATGAATATAAAATAAAAAAACGGTTCTTTGAGTTTGAAGCTGTATGTTTAATGCATGAAAATAAGACACTATTATCAATATAAATACATGTTTAAAAAAATTTAAAAAAATTCATTGGGGTTATACATAATTAATATGAATTTATAATGCCATTATAATAATTTAAATATTATAAATGAACATGTAGTAAATTGAAATATGAAGCATTAACTAAAACATCACATATTTCTAGGTTTAAGGACATCTTAAGTAAATTCCCTAAACCACGTATGAATTATCCATGAATGAAAATTTTTCAATATTTATGAACGTAAAATTTTTGCGTAATATATCTAAATTTATCTGGATTTGTTAATGTATGTGATTTTTATAGCTGAATCTATATAAGTGAATCATATAGTAGAATTTCTTAAATTTGTAAATAGTTTGATGTATCAAATATCATCAATAAAATAGACCTTGTAAAAGGAAGAATAATATTTTTGTCCAGATGAATTATATTTAGAAAATTTAATTATATTTTAAAATAATCAAGAATCACCTTAATCGAAGCTCTATATCTCATGATCATTAAACACAACTGTAAAAATGTTATGAAAAACAATATAATTCACACTAAAAACATAATGAGACTTACAAAATATTTTCATAAAAGATATAGATTGATTAATAAATCTATATCTTCTAATTAAATATAGATTATTATATTATATTACTAATCTAATACGAATCACTCAATTTGGATTTCTTCAGCCAAATTTGATTCCAAAATATTGAAGGTCACTAGAAAAAGAAATTTTACTACATAGATTTGGAATTATATATTTGAATTTTGAATTGGCCACATGGATTTTGATTTGGATTCAATTTAAATGATAATTTTACTATATGAGGATAGTGAAAAAACATGTATAAATGATATTTAAAGGTCCCAAATTACTTATTTATCCTAGCAACACTTCCTAGAACCGGTAGAATATTTATTGAACAATGAAAATATGAAATCTAAATAAGTTTTAAGTAAAAAAATATTATGTTATAATCTAAGTTAAACATACTAAAGAAAACATATAATAAAGCTATAAGAAAATATATTCACATAAAATAATATATAAAAAGATATAATTTCAACTAAAAAATTTTTTAAAGTAAATTATTAACTAATACAATATTTTTGAGGATTTTTTTTAACTTTGATAACATTAAATATTAGTTAAAAAATTATAAAAACTAACTTCAATGTTTTGACACTCACTACCATTGTGTATTAGGTAAATATGTTACCAGTAACTTCAAATGGAGGGATTGCGTTTTAAATACCATTGAGTCTGAGGATGATAGGTAGTCATTACCTTAAAAAGGACTAGGATTATGTATCTAGGAAAAACCACTAAATTTAATGTCATGTGTTTGGGTTTCTTATCACGAACCACTAAAAATTGTGGTTTTTTCATCCTATAACATGTATCTTAATAAAAAAATTAAAAAGAAAGGTTTGTGTTTCTTTCTAAAAACATTAAAAACAAGGATTAAACCAAAAATATCTTAACGATACATAAGGGGAGGAGATATAGATATATATTGTGTATTATTCTCAAACACCATTATCAGTTGCTTCTACATTTTATTTTTTAATTTTCATTATGATTTCATTATTTAATTTTACTAATTCTTACATTTCTTATTATCTCATCCATTATAGTTTTAATTTTTATAAATATTAAAAGGAAATTAAAACCCCTATTTACAAATTTACTTGGATAAAAAATTGGTATCATGGTCAACGTTGACATCATCACATTACCCAGTGTGAAGGAACTATTAATTAAAGGTGGACACTACCCTGAATACCCAATGTACTCGAGAAGGACACATGATGGGAAAATCCCCTTTATTTAAAAGACCCCATTTCAAATATTTTTAAAAAATCATATCTATATATATTAAAATAACTGGTTATCCTATTTAGAACATTTTAATGAATTGATATATAATTTCTAACAAATTTGAGTAGAAATAGACTATTTATTACAATTTTTCTTTTAAGCTAGATGGAAAATCCATGTTTATTTATTATTTTTTATTACATATGAATTAATTTAATCAAATTTCTATTTTCTAAAATACACATGAAATTTTGAATTTTCATTAATGCATTCATGAGAGAAAAAAAATCATGTTTTTGTACCAAAATGAGAAGGTGAAGAATAAAATAAACAATAATGTAGAAGCATTAGAATGGAGTGAAAGATATTAATCCCTCTTGTCCACCATTCTAATGAGAAAATCCAAAAATGTATCAGGGGTCAAACAGAGGATATTAATGAGGTATTCACTTCATGTGTGTTTTTTGTTCAATTCATTTAAATTATAATGATCTCATATGTGCTAGCGATCAACTAACAAAACTATATTTTGGAATCAACAAAAAATTCAGAAATCTTAAAAAGATATACAATCACGTGTTGAGTAATAAATATCTTATTTCAAATGAAAATTAAAAGATTAATGATTTAAATGAATTAAATGATGAATTCATTTCTAAAAAATGAATACTATGAGTGAATATTTAATTTTTATTTAAAAGATATGTCAATGGTTTAAAATCAATGAAAATAACGTAAAAATAAATTGAAAAATTGAAAAATAAATAAGGTGAGAATCCTTAAACTTTTCAATATTACATTTAGTTTTTGTAATACAATAAAAAAATTCTTAAGTAGCCTTTTCCCATGTTTACAGAAGGTAAAAAAATTGGAAAAGATGTTGGATTCTAACCACCACGGTAAAGGTAATTATAAAATTTCTAATAATTAAATGTGTAACACCCTAACATTTGTAAAGGTGTATATAAAAAAACACCAATTATAGAAGAAAAGGTAATAATCTGAGTCTTTATTATAAATTAATTTTAAACAAATTCTATCTCTTTGATAGCATGTGATGCATGTAATATCGTGTTTAGATGAAACATGACACTCTATTAAAATATTATTATCTAAACAAGGTCATTAAAAACTAGAAGTTAAATTGGACGGTTTTGAGAGGAATAAATAATTTTTTACACATGTATAAAATACAACTAATGATTATCTACTAATCTAAAATATAATAAGAATTTATGAATTAATAAAATATTTTTTTTTTGAAAAAACAAATTTTTTTATAGAATTTTTAGTCTCACATTACACTTATAAATTAATTTTTTTCACTTTCATAAAAAATATTTAAAAAAATCAATTTTGAAATTATCATATTAATATTAAATTAAGGTGAAATATATGTATTTTTTCAGAAAATATTAACTTCTTAGTGAATTTTGAAAATGTCGATTTTTATAAAATTTTCATTTATTTATAAAGAATTAAGTCTCATTATTATTTTATTTTAATTTAAAATTAACAAAAGTACCATTTATTTTTATGAAATCCAATTAATTAAATTTAAATCATATTCATATTATATTTTACAATAAGTTTATCATTAGGATTTAAAACACTTTTTTAATGACTATTTTACAGTGAATAATGCTTCTAAATTATAAACAATTAAAACAAAACTAATGAGGAATTATTTATATAAAAGTTATAGATTATAAATTTATAGATATTACTTAAAATTAATTTAATTATGATTAATTTTGATAAAATAAATATTTGATCACGTTTTTCTTCAAAAATTCATTTCTTAAAAATCTATTTTGTCGGGACATCTGTGGGTTTAAGTATGAATTATTTTTTTCAACATTTATAAGTTAAATATGATAAAATTTACTACAAGTTAGAATAAAAGTTTTTTATAATATCTTATAAGGTGAAATTAATTTTTTACCATAATAAATAGTGAAACCAGTAAAAAAAATTACTATGGTTAAGGTAAACACCATTTCACTAGGGGTTAGACTAAAAAGATTATTGTAAAAAAAACATGTATAGTTCCTATTTAATGTTCGTATTTAGATGTTATATATTATAATGTTAAAAAATTTACATTTTGGACACATTGTTTTTGAGAAAAATTGGGGTGGAACTCTTTCCTTTAACAATTCCAAGTGTGTTATCTTCCCCACTTATAAAATGTCATCCCTCCCCTCTCATTTACCCACATCCAAAACCCGTTGAATAATAAAATTCCTACTCTAATAAAATCATTAATTCCATACCCCCATACTTGACTCCTTGGTTTGGTAAAACATATATTCTATGGAGTACTTTGTTCTAAAATTAAAGATGTTATCTGAAGAGGTGGTAACATACATAACTATGTATTTTATTTTATTTCTTCTCCACCTCCTTAAAATATTCTTAAACCATGATGATATAATAACATAATTATATTATGTATAATGAGAATTTTTTTATGTCATATGCATGACCTACAAACAAGTCACCCTCTCTCAAATGGGAAATTAAACCATTCATCATATGTATGGTGGACCACCACCTCATCAACCGATGTAATTTGTTTTCCATCACCACTTATCATTGATATATATAATGGTGTATATAAATTTTAGATCAGATCAATAAGAAATAATTATAATTATTGGATTATAATCTCATATAAATCTTTTACTTTCAATTCCATAGGTAATATGATAACATCACTCGTGTGTTCGGTGAACTACCGCCTCACAAAGCTATGTGATTCGTCTTTCACTTGAAATTTACATATATGGTAATAAGTATTTATTTTATGTTGATATATTATATGTATGAAATATTAATTATTATTTAAAATAAATATAACATATAATTTCTCACTTTAACATCCATTTAATAAATGATAGTGACGTTCATGTGTATGGAAAACTACTACATTATGATGAACTGCGATTCATTTTTCACTTAAAATTTAGATTTAAAGTAGTAAAGGATAAATTTAATGAATATATGTTATAAATATGAAAAGATATTTATTCTTCAAATTAATATAAAATCCACTTTCTTACCATTTCAGAGGTTAATGAAATGATAATGTTACTCGTGTGTATGTATGACCCTCCCTCTCAATAAAGAGATATGACTAATTCTATATGTTCATAATTAAAAGTAATTATGATAATATGTTTAATGGAAAAAATGATATTTAAAACATTAATATCATTATAGGGATAATATAAATATATCCAATATTTGGGCTCCAAAACATTCATTATCAAACATTTATGATAAAACCTGGAAATTAACACCCAAAAAAATAATGATAATGAAATATTACTAATGAACAAGTGATAAAATGATATAAAACGGTTCAAATATGATTTTATAAATATTAATATTATTATGTTAAATGTTTATAGCAAAACTAAAACAACTATACACCAGGTTAAAGAGTTCTCAACAAAAAGGAAACATGAGGTGAGGGGTTTCTTAATGGAATCTTCATTCATTGGGTAATACCTCTACTTCATTGAATATATTATGACTAGAATATGGGTTGAATGAACATTGATTTCATTATGTTTTAATTACACTTTTCATACTTTGATATAAATTTTTTATAAGTAATCTCTCCATTGATTAACTCTCACCTCAATGATACAAAATTTGTAACTATTTTATCAAAAACTTCCTTCTTAAAGCCACATGTTCATTTATACACCTAATTTAGTTTGAATGATGTATATACTATCCCTTTAAGAAACATGATATTTATTTACTTAATTTATTTTGAATGGTGTATATACATTCCCATTACATACTATATCATTAATCATTCTTATATCATGATATTTTGAGTTATAATTAATCTACTCAATTAAATAGATGATATAATTCAAAATATTACACAATGGTATAGGTTTATGTATCAATTTCATTTTAATCAAGATTGATTATTCTTTAATTTCAATTGAAGAAAATTATATGATCATATTATAAAAAACCCATTCCATTTTATTCTCTTCTATTTATTTATAAATTTTCTAGTAATACTACTATTTTCCTTTCGTTGGTAAATAAAATTATTGGTAGAATGTTTTTTAAGAAAATATTTCATTATTTCTCTCTTCGTTCAGACATGTTTTTTCTTCCAAATACACGTTTTAAAATAAAATAAATTTTTTTTTCTATGCTATTTAAAGGTATTTTCACAATAAATTATTATTTTTAAATAAATTAAAAGAAATATTCCCTTCATTTTTTGAACAAGGTACTTTTTGAATTTTTCTTAGAAAAATGTTAAAGGAATATTTTTTAGCATATTTATAATGAATTTAATTCTTCCACTGTTATGACCACCCAATGTTTAAAATTTTTTTATGTTTCAATGATAATGTTTTAAAAAAATATTTATTGTTTGAGAAAATTTTAAATTTTGAATAATTATTTTCAAAATGGAAATGATGTTTTCCTCAATAATTGTTTATAGTGATATTTAAAAATCATTTTATGTCTATGATGACATTATTTAGTGTTTCCAAAAGTGAAAAGGATAATTGCTTGGGGATTTTATTAATTTTTTTTAAAAAAATTTATCCATGACAATAACTTTTGGTGTTATTTATTTATTCTAATTGATTTATATATGTCTCTCACAAATATACCTAGTTTATTCTCCAACTATTTCACGGTGTAATATAATCCTTATGATCAATTCAAAAATTCATTAGTTAAAAAATTTCTTTGGAATATGATATAAAACAATATTATGCAACCCATTTTAATTCAATAGGTAATTATTATGTCATTTATAATGATTTATTTCTTTTATATGGCACACATAGACTATAAACATGCCATGATGGGTGATCCCATATATCACTCTAATGCATTAGGTAAATCATTATTCTCGTGTGATTTCTTGTATAGAATTATGGTGTATACCTATTCCATTATGGGACTTTTTATACCATGTGATATTGTCAAGAAAGATAGACTTGACTCCTGTTTATGTCATGTTTTATGTTGTTTCCATATTTCCTATGATATAATGATATTATGTTCATTATGTTATGATTAAATGAAATTAATCTCAAGCCTTATATTTTAGGATATCATGTTATACCTTTTACTTATATATATATATATATATTTTGTTTCATTTTAATGTTTATAACCCTTATAGGCTTTCTACCTCAAACCTTTATTCTACCTATTCTACAAGTTATGATATGTATTTTTAGGATTCCCAAAGGATTAGGGAGATCAATATAGAGAATAAAATATAGAGGACTTGTTTTGGTTTACTTTTATATATTACGAACCTAGTACTCTAATGGGACATACAATTTACTATCCTTATATTTTATTAAGTGATATTTATATTTGAAAATCATGGAATAATATGAATAAAAGGCTTGGGAAGCTATAGTTGGATTGAGAGGAATGTCTTAGTTAACCTTTAAAACAATTATTAGAACACATTAATGAGAACCAAATTGATAATTCTAATTATAATTATAAGTTTAATTCTATGTAAATGAATATATCCTATAATTTTGGTGAATTATACAATGACTGCTTTCAAAGAAATTACATCCATTTTTTGATACTATAAGTGGATGATGTTCGGGAAAAAATATACCTAGGGTTAATAAAATCTAAAAAGGTATATCAGGCTTGACATGAGAATTACCAAGTATATGAAAATGGGACATACTACGCATAGATTTTGAAACTCATAGGGGATAAGATTTTGAAATTCCCAATCTCTTTATAAACCATCATGATGGATTTTAATAGATGATGGTCATAAATGACCTAGGATAAAACTATGGTTTCTTCGATTGAAATGAAGGTGTCAAAATTTAGACATATTATAATTTTTTTTGATGACTATGGTTTTTTCCACTATGAATATTATTTCTCACACTATGAATTATGGATTTAGTCAATATTGGGAAGTAAAAGGAACTAGGTTAAATTTCAATATAATAGAAAATGTGTGAATGTGGAATAAAATGGGATAATGATTGGAGTATATGATATTGTGATTATGACTAATTATTTATCTAAATATATTATTAGCGACTTTCACATCAACCAACTTTTATACTCACCAAAGAATATAATTATAGAGTTCACTAAGAGTTTAGGTAATGGATACCATAGATTAAAGAAGATTTAGATTCCTATATATCAAGAATGCGGGAAGAAGAACTCAAGGAAATGTCTCAATGGAATGAAAAGTTACATGTCATGAAGAAGAAGAAAATGTTAGTAATCACCATGAGAAAATGAAAAGTTCAGTTTACTCAATTAATGAGAATAATGGCTTCCCTAAAGGTATGATTGATGGATTAATATATTAAAATTTGAACGAATGGGAATTATGTAAATCAATTCCCCATGTGTAAAGATCAATAATATGATCAAAAAGGCTGTATGAGTATATGTTTTGTTATTGATGGTGAAGAGACTAAAAATGAGTTATAAAAGTAATGAGGTGATAAAGAATAATATGATGAATCCCAGTTAATGGTTTAAGAATTGTCATCAATGATTGATGTTTTTATGTATTTGAATTCAATAATTAAGTGAATCATGAAGATTAATTTAAATAGGTTATACAATATGTATTTTAAATAACTTTTTAAATGGCCTATAATTGTGATTTTATAGAAAGGTGAAACTCAATGGAAAAAATATAATTGAGAAAAATATAATCATGGATATGTGGTTGTAGTTAAAAATAAATGGGTTTTTTCATTGATGAAGAGATATAGAATAAAATTTCTTTTAAAAACATTCTTGGGGAAAATATCCTTTTTATTTTGAAAAACATTTTGAAAATCCATTTATTTGAAAATATATTTTGAAATTTTTTTATTATAAATATAATAAAATTTTAAACTGAGAAAGGATGATTTTATAAATTGAAGGAGGGTAAATCTATACATGATGTATAAGGTAAAAAAAATTCCTTTCACATGGTAAAAAGATTAGAAAAATGCCTTGTTTAGAAGGTGAAATAAGATTCCTTTGAAAAAAATGGTAATAGTAAAAAAGGGTTAAAATTTATTTAGTAAATAATTTTGGAATGGATTAAAACATTTTTGAAAAAACATTTTATAAAACATGGCCTTTAGAAGAAAAACGATTCTCTGAATAAAGAGAGAAATAATGTTGGGTTTTATTAAAATACATTTCTAAAACATTATATGTAGAAAAGAAACGAAAATTTGTAATTTTACATGATAAAGTTCATGAATAACCAAATGAGAATAAAATTAATGGGTTTATTTATAAATTATAAAATACCTTTCTCTGATGTAAATTCATGTGTAAAAAATCCTAAGCGAAATGACAATGTAAAGTAAACCCTTGAAAAGATTACAAAATTGAATAGAGAATCGATCAAGGTGTATATTATTTTTATGTAATGTATTTATACATAAAAAGTGTAAATAGATCAATTTATATTTAAATTAATTATACACATAATAATTGAATATTAACGAGAATGATGAAGTAGTATAGCCTAATAAAAAGAAGCCTGATTATGAAATTCTTTTCCATATGGTAACATTTAACTCAAATCACCTAAGATGAAATATTTTAAATTAAAACTAAAAATATCAAAAAAAATGAATGAATCTTGGTATTATATTTCAATGTGGTAGTATTTAAACCATATATATGAAATTTTGTTCACAATAATGTGGTATGTCTCAATGTAGGGAAATACCATAAAAGTTATTCTTTAGGAAAATAATCTTTAAGCATTACAAACTGTCTCATGCCATTTTGAATCATTTAAACCATAGGTATAAGGAATGAATACCATAAAATTAATGTTTTAGATTCCTTAATAATAAAATAATTAATGTAATAATATATCAAAATGGGTAGTAAATACACCACATAAAGATGTAACCGGTGAAAATGGAAAATGTCATACAAAAAGAAAACTAACACTTGAATCCCTTACAATATGTTTCATTTTATGTGGTCATTCCTTAAAATATTTTATAATGGTTTTAGCAGTTTTAATAACTTATTTTAGAACCATATTTACGTTTATAATATATGAATACCCATTGGATAACAATATTTCATTATTTTTACTATTTCGATAGTTAATTTCCTTGTCTTTCGAGTGTAATTTTACTTGTTACATATTGTTCTTATTATATAGTTCATGAAATCATAATAATTGTAATTTGAAATATGATTTAATTATATATATGCAGATTTAGTTATAATAATATAAAATATTTGGAGATACTAAATAAAATGCACCGTTCATGGAGACGGTAGACCGTATGTAATCATGAAAGCGAAATTTATTTCATTATCATATTAATAGAATGTAATTAAAATTATATATGTGTATTTAATAATTCCATTATCATATATATGTCACATATGTTACATAAGTTTTTTTAAAACCATCATTTATACATTCCATGTATAGTTTAAATGAATCACTCCCCTTTGAGTGTTAGTAGTCTACACTTCCAAGAATTGTATAATCGTATTCCTACAAAATGAATTGCATTAAGGTATCTGTTATAAAATAATGAATGAAGTATAATGTCATTATAACTATTATATATAACATATATAAATATATTTTCAATCCTAATTCCCAACCATGATATGTGCTAAAGTGAAAACGAAAAATTTCATTTCATGAGGTGTTAATTCACCGTATATATAAACTCTAAGTTCATTACCCATTAGATGGAGTGAATTTAAGTGTATGTAGAACTATTTACATCAAAAAATGTCTGTATATTAAGGATATAAGATTAATTATATAAAAAATGAATAATAATTATTTAATTAATGTATAAACAAATAAATCTAAAGTGCATGAGGAAGGATGTTACCTCTTAATCAGAAAACTCCATTTCGTTTGCACCAAATGGCTTCCATGGAGGGTTTTATGAACAATATACTGAATAAAGGTATTGTGGAGGTATTTTGAGGATATATTTGGGTAGATATTGGTCAATCCAAAGTGTCATGAGATGTTTGAGGAATTGGGAGGGTTGATAATCTTTTTATAGTGGAGAAGGAGTGGTACTCTTGTAAATTTTGGAAAAGGGAACTATAACCACATTTTTACCATTGAATGTTTATAAAATAATGTAAAACATTAGATACAAGAGAATATAGCATTAATATATTTATATAAAACGTTTTTTTGACAAGTTTCTACGTAATTTTCTCTCTTAAGTTTAAGGTGTTGTCCCTTGTTAAACTAATTTTTCTCTTATTTGTTATTAAATTTAATAAAATTCACCAATATTTTAGTAAAAAACAAAGTTGAACTTATTAGAAATTAGAAATTATTATAATTAATAATAAAAAATATATTATTGAAAATTCTATTCATAGAAGTTGATGAAATTAATTTTAAATTAATACCACGCACTAGATGAATGTGTAGGTATTTAAAGTAAAAAAGTTCAAATTTTTTTAGCATTTTTTATATCATATTTTAGTGTGAAATTGAATCCAATGAACCAAAATAGTTTAAATAATATAAAATTAATCTTATTATCATAAAATACCAGTAAATATATTATTTATTCTTATAAATAAATTATACTAAATAATAAGTTTTGAATTAAAATACAGTATTTTTAACTATTAATAAATAAAATCAAACTTCACACAAAAATATAAAAAATTCCCAAAACATAATTTTCATATTTCTATATAAAAATGAATTTTACTTTTTAATATGAAATTTATAAAGGTTCCAAAAATTTTATTTAAAATAAATTCACCATTAAAAGGCCGAAAACCTAATTTTTAAAAAATATTGGGTTTTATTTATAAAATTGGGTTTGTTCTTTTCTTTTGCATATCAAAAAAAATGGATGAATATAAATAATATTTTATTGAATAATATATATATATATATATTAAATTAATATCACTAACTAATTTTAATTAATTAATTTATTTATGGTAAAATCCATTTGTGAGCATAAAAATAGTTTTCTATAAAAACAGTTATTTTATATTAAATTGGTTCTTATATTCATTTATAATTAATTTTTAACAAGTGAATTCAGTTTATATTTTTTGTAAACTATTGATTTTCATAAGTTATATACTCCTATTAATAACTACAAATTTAACGACTATGTTATATATTATTATAATAAAAAAATTAAATAGCATAATGTTGTTCGGTAAAATTTGTCCTTGCTTGTAACAGATGTCATCGAAGAGATTACTTATTGCGTGAAGCATATGATAACTCAATATCTTGTGATTTATAATCCATATCATGGATTAATTTATATAAAATATTAAATCTAATTTAATGTCTCAGGATATTACATTCCCTTACACACTTGGTGTTGTGTGTCGTACACATTATGGAATACAATGTTCTTAAATTAAAATTTAGTGGTGTTATATTCTCCCCACCATAAATAAATTGGGACCATAAAATTTAAACTCTCTTTGGGAAATAGATTGTTTGATATTTATTATGTTAAAATACCATATTAGGATAATGTTTGTGACAACATCCTCTTGAAAATAGATAATGTGAATTATAATGTTTACGTGGACTTATATATAACTATGTCTCTATGTAAGATATAATTACTGAGTAGAAGAGATACGTGAATAGATGAAAAGAGTAAATATATAAAGGAATTGATTTATTTTATCATTAAATAAAGTTAATGATTAATGTAATATTTAGGGACTAAAATTTATAAATCTTTCATGAATTAAAAGACTTTCAATTCAACAAAAATTAAGGTATTAGGACAATATTATTTTGATAATTTTCCCAATGTTGAGTAATTATTTTACTGCATAACAATATAAGAAAATATAATTACATGATATATTTATGTAAACAGAATTTCATCCACTTTTTATGCATTGATCAATTTACAAATAAATCATTACATCATGAAATAGATATCAAGAAATTAACTTTGATGCTTTAAACACTAAGATAAAATTTTAATGGATATTGATGACCATAAAATAGTGAAAAATCTAACTATTTGTCTCTAACTATTCTCAAAAGTAAATATCCCTAATAAGTTAATATCTAAACCTGAAAAGTAACACTACTAGTTAAAAATTAATAACAATTAATCAAACTTTTTTACTAAAAATAATGACATATTAATCCAAATATTTCTTAATCTAGTGGTAAGTGTGAAATCCTTATAATCCTTTGGTCATGGGTTTAATCCTAATGATCTATTTGGACTTGATGGGTTGTCACCCAACATACAATTTTCTATTTCTAAAACCATAACAATATAATTTCAAAAATAACATTGATAGACATCCCTGAAAAAAGTCTAACCACTAAAATTCATTTTAACAATGGGTTTCAACATAACCTCCGTAAATAAATATTTTTCCATTTTTATTTCAAAATAACCCCTCCTTGGTATAATGTTAAACCTAGTTCATTCATTTTCATTATCTATTCAAATCCATCATAATAATTTGAATTGAAAAAATGTGAATTATTCTAAGTGTATCCCCTAGGAGTGTCAATCCATGTTTGTAGTAAGGCATATTTTCATGTACCAAGTTACGTTGTGTTAGACACAATGCACCTCATTGGATTGATACCCCTAGGTATATTTATTCCAAAACCATATCCACTTTTATTATCCAAACATGGATATATTTCTAGGAATACCCATATAACATCTACATAACCCAAATTATAGGATGTTATTCTACATATATCATTAATGTCTAGAATAGGGTTATTATATCTAATCTGTGTTTTCCAAAATCTATTTCCCAATGTTGCTACTAAGATTCCTCTTATAGAAAATGTAGCACCATCATTGTAGAAATTACATAATGAATGAAAACTACCATTACACCAGAATGATTAAATGGAATAAAATCCAAAAGACCAAAGATTTTAGTAGTATCAATAAACCAAATACAAACACCAGTCTTATATTACTAATAAGTAAATGAATTACAACATAGTTTTTTTCTTTGCTAATAATATCTTTATTCCATCTAAGATATCCTTGTTTGTATTTTTTAGTGCACTTTAGGTAATCCTAGAGAAATGAAAAATAATAAGTGTGAACTCAGATGATTAGTAAAGGTCATGTACCTTGGAAGAAATAATGAATCAATGAGAATAATTATTTTGGAATGGTAAATAACTGAACAAACATTCCATATTAACAATAAAAAAAATTGGTAAAAAAATATAGCAAGGTAATAAATGAAATCATATGTGATTCCAATAACTGGATAATAAAAAATTAATATGGAAGCATAATCAACTGAAAACTCATAACATGTTATAAATGCAGATAGAATTAAATGAACCCATAGACATACCAATGCAAATCCTCCATCATAAATAATAACTAAGTCAAAATGAAGATAATACATAATTATTGAATGTAGTGTATGAGGAACTTGAAAACCTATAAATTAAAGTCCTTTAGTAAGATGCTTGAAAATATAGGTAGACCCCTATTTAATTATGATAATTAATTTTTCTCATGAGAACTTGTTGAGATCGAGGGGAAACATAACACCAAGTCCCCACCCATCACTGTCTGTCCAAAGAATTTATAATACAAGTAAATAACATGACATATAAAATATCCATATTGAATAAAGGATATCTATTTATATATATTTAAAAAATAATAAAATAGATTTAAATGTAAACATCGTATTAAAAATGGTATAAAATTTAGGCAATGAACATATCAAGGATAAATGACACAGATAATTAATGGAAATTCAATGTTCAATAATCCAAGAAAATTAAATATTTAAATGGGATTAAAAAAGTAATCAAGGAAGTTAATGCAATTATTATCCATTAATAAATCAATTATAAACCATATAGAGGACTAATTAGGTAGGCATTAATTCAACATATCCCAAGTGGAGTAAAAATAATGGGTTTTAAGGAAGATAAATACAATAAAAGATATTTTAAAAACATTCTTGAGGAAAAAAAAATTTAATATTTATAATCCATTTCATTAAAAATATATTTTCAATAAAAATTCTATTAAAAACAATAACTTTTTATAATTGAAATTAATGATTCAAAAAATGAAGGTGGGTAAACCCGTCCATGTCCGATAAGGTAAAAATAACATTCCTTTTTTATGGTAAAGGTTTAAAAAATGTGTTTTTCAAAAGGTTACATAAATATTCTATTGAAAACATTTGAAAAATAATCGAAAGGTAAAATGGATTTAATAAATAATTTTGGAATGGTTTAAATCATGTTTGAAAAACTTTTTTAAAAATATCATTTTTAGAAGAACAAAAATTATCCAATTAAATAATGAAAAAATGTTGGGGTTTTATAAAAACATTTACTAAAACATTATAAGCACCAAATAATGTAGAAATGATATTACTAATTGATAAATTTCATGAATAATTAGATTATAATTAAATTATATGGTTTACTGTATAATGATAAAATAATATCCTTTGATGAAAAATATAGTGTAAAAAACCCTGAACAAAATGAGATTGTAAAGTAAAACCATAGAAAGGATATAATAGTGTGAATCAGTCAATGAGTTGATTATGTGAATAAAATATAAATATACATAAGTAGGTTGATATAAATCAATATATATTCAAATTAATTTTACACATAATCATTGAATATTAACTACAATGATGAAGTAACATAACCCAATGATAAGTAATTCGGTTATGGAATTCTTTTCCACTTGGAAACCATTAAATCAAACTCCCTTAGAAGAAATATTTCACATTGAAACATAATATATAATTAATAATGAATTAATCATGATATTATATCTAAAAGTTTAATTATGTACACTATATATAAGAAATTAAGTGCACAATAATAATGTATGGATTAAGAATGTAAATATTATTGTTTCAGTGTGGAAAATAATATTTAAAAATTACCAAGTGTCCCATACCACTTTGAAACATTTGAATAATAAGCCTAATTATGGAATAAAATTAAATTAAATATTTAGAAACAATAAAGGTAAAATAATTCATTATATAATATATCAAAATTGGAAGTAAATACACCACATAAAGAAGTATGTCTAGAAAATGGTGTATGGATCATAGAAAAAAAGTGAGACAAGAATCCCATACCTTGTGTTAACTTTTGAGTGAATTAAAATTAAACAAATATAAAATTGTTTTAGTGGTGTTACTGACTTATTTTATAACCATATACATGTTTATAATATGTTATTATCGAGTTTATAACAACAATTCATTATTTTCACTATTTTAGGTGTTAATTACATAAACATTTGAGTAAATTATGACTTATTACGTGTTCTTCTTCTAACATAGATGATGAATTGATCATATATAGGATATGAAAAATTATGTATTTATATATATTCATAATATATTTATTTATTACAATATATAATATTTGGATATAAGAAATGAAATTCACCATTCATGGAGACGGTAAACCATACGAACACAGGAACACTAATTTCATTTATTTTTCGTATTAAAATGTCATAAATAAAATTATATATATTTATATTATAATTCTAGTTTAATATTTAGGTCATATATGTTTCATAATTTTATTAAAACCTTTATTTATACATGCCATGTATAGTATAAACGATCATATCGCTTTGTGGGGGCGTTAGTCCACACTTTCAAAAATGAGGTTATCATATTCCCACATAATGAAGTACATAAAGATATGTGTAATAAAATAATTATAGAAGTATAATTAAATTATAAATATAATTTATAACATATATAAATATATTTCCCCCATAATACCTAACAATGAAAAGTGTTAATGAAAAAAAATAACCACTTCATTTCTTGAGGCGGTAGTTCACCGTACAAATAAATGGTAAGTTCATTACCCATTATATGGATGTATCTATAAGTGTAGGTAGAAACCTTTTCATAAAAACATATCATAATATTTAGGATACTATTTTTTATATAATCGTGGAGTGATAATAATTTAACGTGTGTATAAATAAATAATACTAAAGAACTTATGGAAGGATATTACTTCATAACCGGTTAACTCCTTTTGGTTTTCACCAAAGGGATTCCATGGATGGATTTACAACAATAGTGGAGATTCTAGCTTTATGATAGGTATTTTGAGGAGGTATTTGGGAAGATCTTGGTCAAGAAAAGTTTTCATGATATGTGGGATGAAGTGTGAGGTTTGAGTGCCTTTTTATAGCGGGGGAAGAGGGCCACTCTTGTACATTTTGGAATAAGGAATTTCACAAATTTTTTTCTCATTAAATGTGGCTCCAATAATAGAAACCATTAGATCCAAGGGCTTATAGGGTATAGATATTTAAATACAATGGAATTTGGATAAGTTTAAACGTTATTTTGGTTCTTAAAATTATGCTTTAGTCAATTTTAAGCTATTGTTTCAAATAATTGTTGTAATTAATTTTAATCACATTTAATAGTTATTTTTTTAAACCATTTTAAACTTATTATATATTATAAATTACATTTATTCAAAATATAAACTCCATTTCTCAAATTAAAATCACATAAGTGGAAGAAATTAATTTAAAAGTAATCTCTCTTATGGGACCACAATGCATGTTTTTAAAGTAAATATGTTCAAACATTTGTGATGTTTTTCCATCCAATTTCACAGTGAAATTGATTAATGATACATAAATTGGTTTAAATGATATAGAATTTATCTAATTCATCTTTAAAACCAATTAAAAAAATATATTTTTTTCATTATAAATAAATTAATGTGAAAAATAAATTTTGAATTAAAATACAGTATTTTTTAATATTCTAAAAAATGGAACTTCACAAAAAAATAAAAAATTTCACCCTAAGCTAATTTTTATACTTCCATTTGAAATATTATATTTATTTTGACATATAAAATTTATAAATGTTCTCAATTATCTATTTAATATAGGTTGACAATTAAAAGGAAGTAAAACAAACCATTATAAAAATATAGGTTTTTATGCATAAAATCATGTTTCTTCTTATGTTATTCCTATAAAATATAATATATGAATATCAAAAAACATTTATACAATATAATATATATATATGAAATTAATTTTACTCAATAATTGTAACTAATTTAATTTATTATGAATAAAAACATTGTGAGAATAAAAATAGTTTTTAAGAACAACATTCCATTTATATTCTATTGGTTTTATTTTTAATTTATAATTAATTTAAAAAAATGAATTCATTTTATATTTGTGTAATCTGTATATTCTCCTAAGTTATTTAATCCTATCCATAACTAATAATTTTATTTCTATGTTATATCTTATTATAATAAATAATAATATTTTAATAATGTATTGTTGTTTGGTAAAATTTGGTCTTGTGTGTAATGAAATTCATCGAAGAAACTCATTGTTTTCTGCACCATACACTAACTCAATTTCACATTATTTTAAAGCTATATCATGGATTAATTTATTTAAAATATTAATTATATTTTAAATTCACAGGATATTATATTCTATTACATTATTGGTGTTGGGTGTCATACATGCAATTTCATACAATGTTATTACATTATAATTTTGGAAAATTACAATATCATTATTAACTTATAGTTAAATTTCGTGAACATTTGCAAAATTTAAAATTTTTATTAAATAGAGACAATTCCAATTTACTATTTTACAAATTCTTTTTAGTAAATTATGTACCATTGTTATTTTAATTTACTTTATAGTTAAAATAAGTATTATTTAGTTATATTAAATCCAATTAATTTAATTTAATTCATTGTTATAATGTATTTTAGTATAAGTTTTTCTTTAGGTGTTAAAACACTATTTTCTAAAAACTATTTCAAAGTGAATAATATTTCTGCATTTTATATAATTAAAATAGAATTAACATGAAATGATTTATTTTAATTTAATAGATCATATATCTATAAATAATAATTTAAATTAATTTAATTATTATCACATGTCTTATAGTTAATATGGGATCATATTTTCTTTAAAAATAAATTTATTGAAAAACTGTTTTTTTACAATTATATGTGTTTAGTTTAAAATAAAATTCATACAATTCTATTAGAATAATTTTTAAAAATGTAATTATTTATTAGAATAAAAATAATTTAGATAATCTAAAATGGTTAACTTTTTTATTTCCATATTTATTAGTGAAAAAATAAAAAATTATTTATCACAGTTAAGGTAAAAACAGGTTTATCAAAGGTTGAATGGAAATGATAAGTGTTTAAAATAACCAAAAACCTATAGAATTCACATTTTATATTAATATATAGACCTTATAACCTTAAATTTTCTAAAATGTCTCATTTTTTAGAAACTCTTCATGATAAAAATATGGGTGGAATTATTTCTTTTTTTGAAATTTCATGTGTGTCCTCTCCCCCACTTATAAAAGGCTCCCCTTTTCCTATCCTTTCAAAACATCCAAAACCCATTGTTTTATCCATTAAATTTTAAAAAAATAATTCCCTCCCCTAATCTTATAATCCATTTTTCATTAAAATCCTGTTATGGACTTTGTTGCAAACCTAAAGAATTTGTTCGAAGAAGAGGTAACATCCTTATCTGATTGTTTTATTTTAGTTCTTATTCCACAAAAATAAAACCATATTATATCATAATATTTTAATAAACTAATTATATTACATATAATTATATTTTTTATGATAAGGTAATTACATACATTAATATCCTCCTTTATCAGATGGGAAATGAAACTGTTGATCTTCAGTAAGGCGGACTACCGACTTACGAACCGACATAATTCATTTCCCATAACCACCACTCATGGATGGATGTAATAGTTTATATAAGTTTTATATGTGATATTTATGATATAATTATAATTTGGTTATTATAATTTTTAATTAGCATTCTTAGTTTCCTTTTGGTTGGGAATAGGATAATGTCGGTCATGTGTACGGCGGTCTACGACCATGTGAAGAGATGTGATTCATTTTTTATTTATGATTTAAATGGAAGGTAGTAAGGATTAATTATATTATTATATATTCTATTAATTAAATATTAATAATTTTGGAAATAAATATATCATACAATTTTATACCATTCCTTTCATTGAGTAAATGATAATTTCATTCATTTGTATGATATACTACCACCGCACAAGGCCTTGTGAACCATTTTTTGAATAAGGATTTACATGGATGGTAATAAAGGATAAATTTATTTAATAAATTTGATAAATATAAAATTATATTGATTATTCTAAATTAATATACAATCCAATTCCCTACACATTCACCGATTAAAGAAAAGTTAACATCACTTGTATGTATGTACGGTCTTTCTTCTCCACGAAGAGATGCAATTCATTGTCCATGATGAGAATAAAATAAATATTATAAATATAAATCTAATAAAAGAAATTATATTAATAAAAGTAATTTCGTTTTGGTGATGATGAAACTATATAATATGTTCAAGATCCATAACATTCCTGATAACACATGGACAAGAATATATGGAAATTAACACCCAAGAAAATTATGATAATGAAGTATAGTTAAGTAAAATGTGATAAGATGATAATAAAGGGATAATATATGATATTATAAAAAAATTAAACACGTTATGAATAGATTCCATCTAAGATGGTATGTATAGATGATATGTTACATTCACAAGATAATCCAGAATCTCAAATGGAAAACATAACACATCATCAACTTAACCTAATTTCCAAGATAATAATAACCCATTCAGGGAGAAATATTATGAAACACCCAATCACCCACATAATACTCCAACACACTACAATTCCAAGTATAAAATTTTTGGAGACTCTAATCTAATCCCAATCACTTCCATATCTACTGAATATTATTCTTCCTCTATTCAATGATATACAATCATATAAAGGAATGGTGAACTAATATTGACCGGGAAAGAAGGTAATATAATAGTCATTTATAAAAATATTTAAAGGGATTTATATTTAACAATTATTAGTAACAGTTATTATATTATTAATCATCAAAAGATAAATATTTCTCCAAAGAACTTCTAAAATGAAGCACACATGTCCATAGCATATCCTCATGAATATGAATAGCTCAATCCATATAAAAATATTCTATGGATGATAAGACATGATCATTTTTTATGAGAAACCATAACTTCGTAGAGAACCTTCTTGTTGTGGGATGTAAATCATGGGTTTAATTAGAAAAAATTGATGAATAAATTCCATCAAGATTCATAATATCTTGGATATATAACCATCCAAGATCGTATTCCCTTTTCAAGTACATAATGTGAAGAAAGTGAGATAATTTGATCAATTGATTGGAAATTCCGCATATCATATTGATCCCACTAGGATACTAAGACATGACAATAAATATGTTCATAGACCTATCACCCCACTTTCATAATGGAATGCGAAGAGGCAGTAATAAACTGTCAATATTTTGGTACTTAGACTTAATTTTTTTATATGTAAGTCATTGAGACTCAAAATTAGAAAACTCTTACTTTATTCATGGACACCAGTATTTTCCATTAATATTATGAAACAATGTGTTAGCCGTTGGATGAATAAATCAATAAAACAATTCCCTCATTATATCACATCTTGCCTCAAGCACAACAAAACCACAATCCTATTAATGAAATAGATGTAACCATTAGGATAAAAAGACCAATCCTATAAGGAATCCCCAATATTTAAAATTCCACTACTCCATTGAAAACTAGGATTTGATGCCTGCTCAAGCTGAATACAATCATCCATTGAGGGTATGACTTTCCCACTGGACAAAAATACCCATTCATCCACTTTTTCCATATATAAATGAAACTGAATGAATAATCTCAAAAAATTGCAATCATATCTAGATTCCATTACCACTTGAGTCATAAATTTCCCGGTCAAGGAATTTGTCAATATATTCCATTTTTTATGTGTGTAAGTGAGATAAAAATTTAAATTTTAGAGATACTCAACCCAAAACCTCTACGTAAGATTTAAATCTTCCTAAGATAAGATATTATTAAAATATTTGTGATTAGTTTAAATAGTAAATCTCTACAAGATTATATAATAATGGAAATTTATAAAATCACACATCACTAACATTAACCCTATGTCTTGGGTTGGCTTATTCATCTTATGAGGGTATAACCAGAGAGATACATAAGTTATAGAATGTTTACAATACATCAAAAAACATCCCAAAATCATTCCTAAAGCATCACAACAAATGGAATAGCTCAAAATGACATCTGTAAGAATCAAAAAGTAGATGAAATCAATATTACCTACAACTACTTTAAATATATCTTACATTTATCATCCCAATTACATCTAAACCACTTTTGAGTCAACGTTTTTGAGGGGGATTACATCATAGATAAGTCATGGGAAAATCACATATAATATTTAGCTTGAATAAGAAAACTATTCATCTCAAAATCATTCCTAGGAATCCCTAATGTCATTACCAATTTGAAATTCTTATGATATTGTGAAATGAATTTCTAAATGACCACATGGCCAAAAAAATATCAAATCATGGATCCAAATACTTATAATGTCGTACTTGTTCCAAAAAAACTATTAACAATATCCACTTCAATCACCTTTAGCTAATGGTATCCTGATCACATGTCAATCATAGAAAACTAGGTTTCTCCCTTGATCTAGTCATATAGATCATAGATTCATGGTAATGACTAATTATTCATTATGGTCACTTCATTGTGATTCCAGTAATCAATGTAATGTAAGAGAATTCTATACACCTTCTTTAAAAAGAGAACTGGTTTTTCCCATGGTTACATGATAGGGTGAATAAAACCATTTATATTAATATATTATAGATAAAATATTAACTATGTACACTTTATAGGATCCATTTTATAGTTTAAAAGGTGATGGGGTTCATCCTTGGGAGTATATCAATATAAAACAATAGCTCCCATTGGGTAAAATATAGAGATATTGTTAGAAAAATCCTCATGATACCCATTGAATACTATATGAAACTATCCATTTAGAATATTCCAAAATGAATCAAAGATTAAACTAGATATCCATTAAGAAATTGATCCAATATATAGATCAGCGGGACCTACTATACTTGGTCTTCAATTTCAATCACTGCATACGAAGTGAGTATTCTTTTGGTAGAAAGGAACAAAACATTTGTATGGAGGTAGTCGATCTAAAAATGTATTACAACCATACAATTTATTACAAAGAATAACGTCAAATATATCCATGTCAATAAATAGGGAATATTGAATAATATTAGTATAAAAAATGATCATATGACACTCAAGGAACATAAACACCATTTGTGTCCCCTTTGACAAAGGAGTGGTGAGATTTTTCATATATGTAATCAGCTCAGGTCACCACCCCGAAACTTCAACAATCATAGACAAAACAAATAATGAGATGAACCTATATTAAAAACCCAAATATATAGAATAATAAATAAGAACCATATATCTTATGGTCATTTTAATAACATTGGGTTCCTTATGAACCTACTACACCTTATATAATTTCCTATATTAATGCCCACATAGAGGTTTCCTAATAGGATAAGAGTACCCTTTCTTATGAAAACATTTTCCCTCTCCCGATGATGTATCTCAATTTTAGAAAAAAAAATTTATATGCACCCAGATCCCACACTGGTAGAAATTCCTGAAATGTTTTTGAAAACCCTACTTGGTGTGGCCCAAACCATTCCCTGAACAGAACTATGGGAGAGGAATCTGAAAGACACTACATACTTCCACTGCTACCCCGATCATGTTTCCTCATGCTTTCAATTAAGAACTAAAGATAACTCTTATTTACCCTATAGTAGAAGAGGCATGACATATACCAGTTAACCCCGCTATGCCTACCATGACTATGAATACCTAAAAGAACACCTTATCATATTTAGAATAGAAGAATATAAAAATATTAGACTAAACTTTTATTCCCAAGACCATTTAATAACATCGAGCCTTCAGGTAGTCGTTTGTGAGGATCTCAAGGGAAAGGAGGTCTAACATGGAAAAATGGGGTTCATACTCCATCGTCGAATGATCATATTTCTCTAAAATCGCAAACTCTATGGATTTTACCAAAATAAATATCATTGGTTAGAATTGTTGATTAAAAATATTATTAAACTTATACTGAGTGGGATCCTCATATAGCTTGTCTTATATGATAGAATCTGACAACTTTTTTCTTGATGCTTTGAAAATATAGATGGAAAAGTAAAACCTATAATTATAAGGGGTCTAAATAAAATAAAATATATGTTCAATATCTTATATTCACTATTTAGTTTCTTGTTAACCTTGTTCGCTGCAAATAATGAGTGTATTTTTCTAGATAAATTCATGGGTATAATTCATTTCATGGACCAATTCTTTCTTCCCTCATTGGCACAAATATTGGATGACCCTGGGGACTAAAATGATTATGATAGAATACAAAGGAGGGTTATCATGTGGTTTATTTTCCACAAATCCCTCTCTTAAATTCATAAGATCCTATTGGGAGGCATTGTATATAAAACATAATGCATAAAAATATATCAATACATAATCCATAATTGACATCATATTAAATATATTCAAAAAATTATTAAATCACATTAAACTCTATGAGAATACCCATGAAAAATTCTCAAATAAGGACAAATATCCAAATCATTCAAAGTATCTTTATGTTTAGTTTAAAGAAGATCTTTCAAGGCACTCCCCCACTCCAACCTCTCGAGTTATGATGGTCATATCTCTTTAATGAGAAACTCAACCTCTAACAATTGGGTTCTCTAATTCCATTTTATAATGATCTATCCCAATCCGACTGAACCCATCACTCAATCCTTCTCACTATGAAGTCAAAATAGAAATCCTGAATTCCACAATTTAGAGACAAGAAATAGAGTAACAAATATAATCATTTGGGGAAACCTTTACCCTTATAATCACATAATAAATAATAAATACTCTACCTAGAAGTACAACATGATGTATTCGTACATTGGATATCTATTAACATCAATAACCAGTGGTAATAATAAACCAAAATCCACACATAATTTCTTATATTATAATGACCAAATAACCAAAAATAACTTTTAAACTAAATGGGAAGTGATAAAAAAACATATATATATAAGAATCTAAATTTACGTGAATTTTAAAAAGGCCAATACAAAAAAATAAAAAAATAAAACAATACTGAGTGATCCAAAAAATTGATATTAAAAACCATATTCATGTGACCTGCGGTTACCACCAACCCCATACCAGGAAGGACAACAAGAACATTAAGAGGCACCACTATTACATTGCTCCTTTCCCTTTTCTTGTATTAGACACAATTAAATCTATAAATTACCAATGGAATATATCTAGTTTTATAAAAAACCCAAAAAGGATACCCCCATGAGTCTACATAATGTAATTTTTAATTAAAATCAATTGTTATTGTTTTGGAATATCAATTTAAAAATACCTTATTCATTTTTTTAAAAAATATTGGAAAACCATTTCTTAAATCCTTTGGTTTCATCAATATAATAAAAGTTCTAAAGTAAATGTGAACGAGGAAACTGTAGAATATAACCATGATCAACATGGAATAAACATCATCATAATAAAAAAATATGGAAACAAATATACAATGATTTCACATCTCAGAAAATATAAATATATGCTTGATGGTCTATGACCTTTGGGTCAAAAGGTAACTTGTACTCACTCAAAAGACACTAAATATCCTAGTGATCCTAGAAAACTTCCCATTTTAGGTGTATCTATTGGTCTCAACATAAATTATCTCTAACTACTTCCCAAACTAAGCTGGATAATCTATTTTATAGGTCCCCAAACTCCTACCCAAGGATTCTCATTTGTAACCCAACCAATTACTTCAACATGTGAAACATCATCAACTACATATCTAAATAGATTAAATAAAACCATGGACTAAAAACTAAAGATAAATAATCCGTAATAAATACACATCCTATGATTATTTTGAAAAAACTCTGGGAATCAAAGTATTCTATAAAATATTTTATTAAGTACCTTATGTCTTGTAAAACTGTATTTATTAAAAACACCTATTGAAACCCCAATAATGCCTCACTTTATCAACACAAGATTAAATGTTTCAAAGGGTAAACATAAATATATCATCATGGATAAATTTTAAACATAAAAAAAAACCAAAATAAATAAATTATTTTAAAGCTAAAGGAAATATCCATTATAGGGAGGAAACCACCTCATAACTGATGAATACTCACCATGTTCAAAATATACCACTTGAATAGGAATATAGTGATCCACATAATATTACAAAATAAGATATTATACATTTAGAACTGACCATATACATGGATATATCCACGAATGAAATATTGATAACTAGTATTACTAGATAATAGATGAATAAGAGAATGGAAGGATAAGGATAAACCCACAAGAAATCGAGGATTACCTTGAAGAATTTCATAAAAACTGAGGAATAATTTTCAAGAGTGAAATGATGAGGATGAATCCATTGATGGGAGGAGCTAGATCATGTCAATAGGGATGAAAGGAGGATAAGGGGTTAAAATATCATAAGTTTGAAATAATAAATTTAGCGATTCAAAATATGGATAGGCGATGTTCTGGCTTATCATACCCTTATCATAGTGTGATGTATATTCCTAAAAAAATTCCTTATCTTCCTGGTTAACATTTTAGCAAGACATCCCCTCATCATAGAGTGATTCACATCCTTATAAAACACTTAAACTACCAAGGTAACACCGTAACATGAACCTCACTCATTGTGGCACAAATCATCTCCTTTAAAAAAGCACCCCCATTGCATGAGTGGTGTCTCGGTGAAAACTGTTGCACTACAAAAATATAATATCTCTAAAATTACAAAAATTATAAAAAAATAAGGAAATAAATTAATATATAAAAATAAATAATCATTTGTAAATTATATATCTAAAAGTGATATCTTGGGTCTAACACATAAATCTCATTTCAAATTCAATAACCATCATATTAGAAAATTCATTTTAATGTGTTTATTTTTACGATTGAAAGATAATTAAATCAATATATATCTATAAAATTCAGATATATTTAGAGTTTATCATAATGAATAATATAGGTTATACTTTCTCTTTCTCAAAATAATTCTACAAAATAAAAGTCTTTTATACCAAGAATGGGTGTCTGGTTACAATACATATAATTCTTTGGATATTTTATAAACATTATGTGAAACTTTTAATATTTGAAGCTAGGTGTCTGTTTAATAAAAAAATCTTTTAAAATAAATTTATTTAAAATAACTATCTTTACATCCATTTTATAAAACATAAACCCATATAAGGAGTATAATCTAAGAGAATTAAATACCCTCCCATTAAGAAACATGGAAAAAATATTTTTATAGTTTATTAATACAATTTGACAATAATATTATTGAAAATACACATATATCCAATTACATTAAGATCATATAAAGGATCAAAAAATTATAAACCTTACTTTTGGTTAATGGGATCAAACCCTATTATATATAAATTAACCTACCAATATTATATAACACTTCAAATACATAATTTGGAACTTAATGAAATATACAATTAATATGACCACACATATTTCTTATAACATTATTGGCCGTAATTTTAGAGTCTATATCTTTAATAATCATATCAATATGGTGATATTTAATAATTATACACACTTTATGTTGCGATGTATTAGTCTCCCCCTCAGTTTGAGTAACTTACCTTTTAATTAGATTTTTAATAGGATAAGCATCATGAAAATGTAATTTCCCAAAGACATTTTTTATCTGACCGTGAATAAAAATATATTAAAATGATTCTTTTTATAAAATTTGACAAGAAAAAACAGGTCAAAAAAGTATTTAATTTATAGTAAACCTAGTAAAACTTACTATTAGTTGAGTATCAAAAACCATTCCTTTATTAGAAATATCCTTTATTTTTTTGAAACATTTAATAATTTTTAAGATAGAAAACTTTCATCCAAACACTTTTAAATATAAAAAATTTAGTTTTTTTATTTTTGAAAATTCATAATGTGAATTATTAAAGAAGGTACTAGGTATAATTATATAATATATATATAAAAAGAATTATTAAAAAATTATTCCAAAATATAATTAGGAATTTTATACTCCTTAAGAATAATTATAGCCATCTCTTGTAATGACTTATTTTTATTCTGTACCACTCTAATTTACTATGGTGTTATAATATTATATAATATATATGAATACATTTTTTTATTAAATAAAATCACATTTTAGAAATTATTAATGACTCAACTATGAATAAATCATATCAAAATAATCATAATAACATTATTATTTTGAATCAAATTAGAAAATGATGAAAACATTGAAAAAGTACTGCACTTATGAGATAGTAAATAAACCTAAAATAATATAGCACTCTTATCTACTAAAATATAATTATACATTTCTGACCAAAATTATTTTCAATAGTTGGTCCAAAAAAGAAAAATTAAAAATTTATAATGGTATAGTAATATTGAACTCATCAATTAATTTAATATATTCCTTATATTACATTCCTTTCATATACAGATCACAAAAAAGTTTCTACACACTTTAAGATCATGATGATATATGAAATTATATCGAGCCATTATTATATTTTGTAAAGAAAAATCAAACTGTAAATAATTTAATCATTTGATGTTATACATAGATAACTCACTTAAAATGATAATATATATGTTATATTTTCTATAAGGTAAAACTAAAATTAAATTATTCTTAAAAGAAATTTATCATTATTAAATTTAATGAGAATTTCAAAATCACGTAATTACAAAATAATAACAATTGTATGTTTTAAACTAACTTCACAAAAACACTTATTTTTTTTATTTTTAATTTCCCCCAAATGATACAAGACCTCTATAAAATCTGTCGTTCACTTTAAATATTGATAGGTATACTATCATGTGTCTTGGGAACCCATTGTACATGTACTGAAGTTAATTCTTGAGACATATAAGCTACATTTTCTATAATTTGTAAAAAAAATAAATATTTATTACCCATACTACTCCAAGATTAACTGGATTTTTTTCTAGAATATTTTGGTACAAATTTATATTTGGAATAAGGATGAAATTCACCTTTTCATGGTAAGTATTAAGAAATAAAGACTTTAGTATGTCCCAAACATTGAATAATGTTTATAAATTACTTATTAGAAAATGTTTCCTCACACCATAGTTAAATCATGTAATATTTGAAATTCATTTTGTAGTTATTTTTTCATTGAAGTTTATATATATATATATATTGAGTTTTTTTCTATTATATATAGTGTTATTGAAATTCTAAGTAGTTATTTTCAAGATGATTTTCTTATCAATTTTTTACCTTCCTTTGGTAAATTTATGAAAGTATTCATTCCGCCTACCAGCCTCATCTTTATGATTATATATATATTTTAAATATTTTCCTATATAAGGACTATTGTTTATTTTTTATCTATTGAGTAAAACTATAATTTTTATCTACGCCTTATTTGGGTTTATTTCATTTTATTATATATCCTAATAACATGATCTACTCATTCATGGTATTTTTTATAAACATAATTAAACTCCTCTATATAAGGATTTTCATGTTCATAATCAAATTTAGAAAATATACTTGATCAACTCCAACCATCTAAGAGAGGTTTTTTGATTCCTTTTATTATATAAATTGATTACATTAAGAGATATCTTCACTATAACTCCATGAAAATTTCATGGACTTTATCTTGTTTCATTTTAGGTTATTTTACAACCTCCCATTTTTTTATCATTGGATGTTTAATATTGATGTAAAATTTATTTGAACACTTAGAACATATTATATCTAAATAATTATAATTAGAGTTTGATGTAGAACTATTTATATCCTTCCTCATAACATCTCTCTTGACATCTCATCTTATACATTTTTGTAATAATTTTCTATTCTGTAAAATTTTCATTAATAATATATAAATTTAGTCTAATTATTCATCGATCATATATAATTTTACCATTTTAGAAGATTCAGTGATAAAATTTCATAATATTTAAAATATAATTCCTATTTATTTTTGTTTTCCCTTTTAACTCATTCTCATATTGTAGTTGGGAGCCAATAAGTTCATTTTTCAGGTATTCTAATGATTTATCCATACAATAAATTGATATATTTCTTGAAATAAATTTCTCTAGTAATTTGATTTGTTTCTTTAAACTATTGTTAAATATTACAGGTTTTTACATAAACCAATCATCAAATTCACTATCTTAGTAAACTAATGATACATTTGATCAATAATCTCATTCTTGTGCATCGTAAATTCATGATATTCGATTCTAAATCTCTTTAAAAATTTTATATTTTTTTACCATACCATATTGTGTATCTTGAATTATTCTTTACATATCATGTTCCACCATACATGTTGAAAGATGAGAAAATATTATTCTATTAATTGAGTTGCATAATATATTTATAACCATGAAATTATAAACATACATAATAGTATAATTAAAAGTAAGAGTATCCAAATAAAATTTAGGAAAATTTTAAGCATTAACGATAAATTTATAGTAATTAATAATTTTTTCATTAGGTAAGCCTATATTTAGGTTTTCAAATTGTTGTAGTCAATAACATTAAAATATTTCAACCTTTTTGTTATCCTTCCCTTAATTATCCCATGAGAAACCAAAAAAAATTATATTTCAATTAAATAAGTTAATATCTAGGATAACAGGTTATTTTGATAAATATATCCCAAAAATTCAATGCTTAAATACCCATGGTTTTTTTAATAATAATCGATAAAAGGTCAGGAGTGGGTGATAATTATAAAAATAATATGATTTCAACAAAAAATTAAATAACACATAGATTTTTATTTTGTTTTGGATAATTGTTATCCCAGTAAAATATCTAAAAATTCTCTAACTCTTATAATTATCAATGGCACTATGAGATCCAGAATTTGGAAGGGGGTAATTACCCATTCACAACTATCTTTTTAATGAGTGGCACAACCACTAAAATAGATCCTTTTTTAGGTTGTATGAAAAAATACACCATTCCTTTGAAATTAGGTATAAAATTTTATAATAAATTGAATTTATATGAGAAAATAATAAACTGAAATAAATAATTACAACATTATAAAATATAATAGAAAGAATTATAAAAATAAAATAATAAACATCAAAAAAGATATGAATCATGATGGTCTCCAAAAATTAATTTTTGTATACAAGCATTACTTTATAAATAAAAGTATTAGTTCGCAGTTCTTATATCTTTATTATCTTTTACAATAATAATCCTTTTAAATATAATTCAAATCCAGGTTCTAAATAAATAATTTCCAATTTGTTTTATAACTGTTAATAATCCATATCTCCAAATTATGATATTCTAGTTGTAGCATTAAAAAAACTTCACAGTATATGTTCTCAATTTTTTGACATTAATTTTTGTTTTCTATGTTTAAATTAATCAAGGTACATTACTAACTCTAATTAGATTTTTTTTCATTTATTTTTACTATAGATTGAACACTTAACATACTTATCATTAATACAATGATAACATTACTTCACTATCCATTTTATTATAACTATATAAAACTCTTCAAATTATTGTTTATATTTATCTACACTTATAATTAATTATGAGAAATATTCTTTTTTAGAAATTAAAAATAATAAATGTAAGGTAACACACTTACTTTTATTCTAACACTATTATCAGTTATTTCATAAGAAATGTTTTCAAAACGTTATATTAAATGATGGTTATTCATCATATTATTTAAATTATAATTTTTCTTAAACCTATATGTTTCCCATAATACTTAATTTTTTTATATTAACAAAAAAATCAGTTACTAAAGAAATAATAATTTGATATCATTTAGGATCCAGAATAAATATCATTGTAATGGTCAATCCAGAAAAAATAAGAATAGAGAATCATAATGGATAGGATTTTAGCCCTTTGATGTTATGTACTATTGGATTTAATATAAAAACCATGCATGATGTATTATTACTAACATTATCTTGCGTTACAGTGCTTGAAGAGTTTATATTATTATATAATACATTCCTTTTATAAAACCAATAAAAAATAAATGGAAGTTTAATATAATGTAAATTTAGTATATTATTCTTATAAAAAATAAAATAAAGTTGATCATGGATCCAATAGTTTATAAAAATGTGTGGTTATATGATATAAAATGGGAAAAATTAAAAAGATATTACTTTTTTTTAATTGATGATTAAAATAAAATGACATGTATTTTTAAATCATTTTAAAAGAGATGTAATGGGATTCATCAAAAAAAAATATAAAAGGCTAGTTGAAATTAAGTGTGTATAGTCAATTAAAACAATAATATCATAAAATGGTCATAAATTTACCTCAATTTATGTATAAAAAGATATTTAGAAACATGGTATAAGACATGATGTTTTATTTTTGAGTAAAAATGTTATATAAAAGAGAAATAAAATTGTGAATTATATTGAAAAGACAGTAAACCATTATAAAAAAATTATAATGGAAAAACATAGAATAATTGATGCTTTAAAAATATTTCACTTGATACTCTATGGTCTAATGACTAGAGGATTCTAGTATCTAATAATAAAACTAACAAATATCTTAAATGTAATATTCCAATTTACATAGTTTTAGAGTGATCCTAGGTAAGAAAAAATCAATGTTATGAAGTTTTATGTTTAGGTATGTAAAATTAACTACTAATTATAGATTATTCTATTATATTGGGAATAAACGATAATTATTTGCATATAGTGACATTGATTGGTTTAGAGATGTTATAGATATTAAATCAATTATTCATATATAATTATATATTAGAGAAATCTATATTAGTTCAGTGAGAATGAAGCTAAAATTATATTAATTAGTACAATAATGGATTAATATATTAAATTACGATTTCATATAGTAAGTGGATTTGATGATAACATCAACTGGAAAAATACTCATAAATGATACTCACATATGATGCATATACAATTATTGCTAGTAATGTATGTTTGAGGGAATGAATGAGAATATGCATAAATGTGACCCATATATGATGCATATACAATTATTTAAATGATTTAATAATGTCATTTAAATCACATTTAAAATATATATGATGTTGTGTATATTAAAACCTAAGACACCCGGATATGGGGGGAAGGTGAATCATGATGTTACTCAGACTAATTTTTTTCCATTACTCATTAATTCTTCCATTTCAATATTATTCTTACATTGGTAGGAAATATGTTCTACCTATCACTCTAATGGAACTATCACTGAAATATATATATATATATATTCATGAAGAAAAATATACACATAAAACAAGTATTTTCGATGGAAACTAAGGGATAATCCAAGATTCCCACTCACATTGTTGTGCTTGATGTACTTTAATCCACTAATAATCAAGTTCATTGTATAAAAGTTTCTATATGGTCACTCCACACCAAGAATCACTACCTTAAAATGTTTTGGGTTTGGTCACTTATCATCCAAGGCAAACTACATTAATTTTATTATGGAAAGTCTTGTAGACGATCCATGGTGTACCCCCACTTATTCTCCTATATATCCTGCTTCGGGGATGGTCTTCAATAATTTATAGACATATTGGTCAATCCATATTAAACATAAAATGGTTTGAATGTTTCTTCTTCAAATACATATAAATGGTTATTTAAAATTAATGATTGTTTTACTCCTCTTCTGGGCTATATGGGATCAATACCTCAGTGTAAAGGTTTATACCTTGTATTACATAATATCAAACTAGCATCAAATCTCCCTCCAGATGAAGATAACCCCTCATTAGAATTATATTCTTTCACACCTATTATTCATGAATAGGTGTGTAGGTAGTATTACTTCTTCTCTCCATGAACCAAATATGTTTGTAAGTCTAAGATCTAATTTTCTTCTCTTTTCTTATAAACCAGTTGTGACAAATAAGCTCAGAATTTCATTATCTCCTATGTTTCACTCAAAGATATTTCAAAAATAACAAGGTTGATCTACTCATTTTTGTTTTTCTTATTTTTTCATTTTCATGTTTTTCTAATAATCACATGAGATATTTTCCAATTTTTGAATATGGAAACTCCATATAAATTTCATTGAGATTTCATTTATTAAATTAAATTCAATTTCACACATTGAATCCCCCATGTTTCCTTCCGGGAACATAAGAAACTCTAATTATGGTAACCATAGGATTTTATGGATCACTCTCTCTCTCACACAAAATAATTTTGGATGAAATATTCAAGATACTCCTTTGACTGGATCACCAATGTGTGACCCTCCTTATCATAGCATGAACTAGAATCCCTGAACTAGTTAGGAAATAGAATATCACAATACTTATTGAATTTCAACTACTATATAATCTTACATTCCTAGTTAACAGAATATAACATGTATCATTATATAGAGTTACATCTTGATATTAAGTTCTATTGATGATGACATATAGAACCTTAATACAATATATGTTCATGAGATGATGATAAATATAGTTTTAAACAGAGCATTGAAATAGTTATTTCATTACACCATTCTACGATTCTCATGTTCATACTTTAAGAGTATGTTGTTAGTATAGAAACCTCAAGTTAAAGATTGAGAGAACATTACTTGGGTGATAACATGTAGACCCTTAATAAGGAATCTAATAATCTATTAACATGTCATATATTTTTAACTAATTCATGTGTTTAAGGTGGAGACATGTAGATCTTAAACATATCTTCGTCTTATTAGTTTATGTATCAAATAGTTTAAATTTAAGGATATGTTGAATGTTGTGGAATGTAGAAATTTGAAGTAGTATATACCCCTACTATATAAGGAAATTAACCATTCCATTATCAAATTTCTAGATGTGTGTTATGTTACTTTTAGATATATAAGGAAAATAATTTACCTTTCTATATCCCAATACTCTAAAGGATATTACATATCAACCAAAAATCTTACACATAAAGGAGATCCTATATAATTAATCAAAATCTATAACTCCAAAATATCTTATGAACCTCCAAATATCAAACACAAGTGTTAGAAAATGATACTCATCACAATGAATCCCAAGAATTCCATTGTTAGAAACATCAACTATATAATACTAATATGGGAAAAACATTCTAAACTTATCAATAATAAATATATAGAAATATCTTATTCAACTGAGTATTTACCAAATTTTTCAAACCAAATGAAACTAAAAAAATAATAAAACTAGAACTAAAACTTGTCTTCTCTAATCCCATTCAAATCTCCAAGTCTTCAATAAAAACACTAAAACATTCTCACACTCATTCTAAAAAATAGAATAGAATATTCTTAAAAATGTTGAAACTCGAATTCTGAAAATCTCAATCACATTAATACTCAAATTAACATCATGACATATAAATACATTATTCTACCAAAAAAACACATTACTTCTTCAACCTTTATCCTCATAAACCTCTAAATCCATGCATTCATTCATCAAGAATACAAAATATGGATTCCATGTCTATGGTAACCATATTATTCATCTTTTAATCATTTAATACATCATTTATTTTCAATATATTCATCATGTTCTTATTAATAAAACCAACACACTTACTAATTTTTGATAAACACAACAGAAAATTTCCTATATGTATTTTTCTACTCATTTGTATTTTGTTGACATTAATTTCATAAAATCAATATACCTTCATGATATGAAAATCATATCTCCCCCTTAATATTTTATTCAACTATTATTCCAAAATTCTTATTTTTTGAACTAATTTTATCTCCATTTAGAAATAAAATGAAAATGATATTTTCTGTCAAATTTTTTTAAAATATTTTGTACCACTTTGGTTTTCTCTATATTCTTTGTTGAGATCTATTCCCCAACATCATTGTAATGCATAAGGGTAAGTGTTTCGACTCTGACCACTTCTGTAATAATAGAATATACATGTGTCTCTCAAGATATAGCTTTGTGTTTTCTTTGATCTACTACACCTCTTTCAATTCAAACTATTTATATGAATTTCCCCCATTTACTCTACCAAAACCTCCTTGAGTTGAGATGATTCTCCTAAACTCCCAAGATCCAAATAGAGAGATTTTATTTTCTCTCACTGTAATGAACTTATCATATATCTTAGTCAGGATAATGGTTTCTAAACTCATTTCATAATTTTATCCTCCCATCCCATTTGAAGAAACTCATTAAGAAACTATAGATCTTAATCTATGTACTCTATATATAAATAGTTGGTATAATGTTCTCTATCCGCCTCTTACTGATTAAACCCTATACATATTTTAAAACTGGTGAGACAATATTACATAATTGATACCACCAGTTATGTTTACTTATTACTTCTAATTGTTGATACTGGTTATTAAACAATTCAATAAACATTTCACCTCTAATTTTAATATAAGATATAAAATAATTCCACTTGTTAAATGAAAAAAAATCTATATTTTTCACCATCCATATGCCAAAACATTTCCCCTTATAAACTGTATTCCATTAAAGGATTTGAAATAGTAAATTTAAGACTAATCCGAGAGAAATTTAAATATTACTTTATTCTACTGAGTCATAACTCGGTGTAGGGAATCATTTTTAAGCCAATAACCTCAATTTCTTCCATGTCACTCATCTAATTAAATAAATATTATAATATTGAGTTTTATAATCATCAAAATATCTTGGGATATTAACCATATTAAAATATAACCAATTAATGTAAAATAAACAAAAATGCTAAAATGTGATTCACAACACATTTTGAACCATGTGATACAAATTTATTGTAATAAACTAGTGATATCAATTCGTATCAATTATCCATTAATTTACACAGGTCTTTTCTTTTATAATGAAGGTAAACAACCTTTGAGTGTTCATAACCAACTTATGCCAAATGTCTTTGACATTTACTCTAGTTATTGAGATAATATTAATCAGGGGGAAAGTATTTTTTTGACATCTTCTTACAACAGATTCCTTGTATCCACAATGTAGTCAATTGACACCAGATTGTTAGAACATAACAAATAAACATGAAATCAATAAATGTTGTTACTTATTTATTAATATGCCTTCTCATTCTCAAAATGGTAAGATACTACATGATAAATATCCTTATATCACATTTTATTCAACATATGTTTTACGATACAACTAATAATATTGAATATATCGTTAAAACCTCTTTAAATTCATATCAAGAACTAATCCAAATAATTTTATATTCATATTGGAAGAAAAAGTGGTTCCATAACACTAATTGTTAAGTATTATTTGATCATAACCCCATTTATTTATTTTCCTTTAGAATAATACCAATAGGGGACTATAATCATACTGACTCAAATTTATGAATTTATTTCTTTTAGTATAATCAAATTTTCTTTCAGAGCCACCATATATATTCTTTCAGCCTAATCATGTGACATTTATTTCCAATTAATGATGATTTATTCTTCTAGTAAACCCCCCAATGGATAATATTTCCCACTTAATAAAATAATAGATATTTGAAACATTTAAATATATTATAATATGGGTAACTCTAACATAATCGAGTATAGGGATGTGATTAGTGTTTAAATACCGACCTCTTTTTTACAAACATCATTAAATACCCTTCTTACTAGTTCTTATTTAGATAAGACATATTATCAAACAATTATTATAAATTATAGCATTATATTTCTACATATTATTTATGAGATTATACTAACTCATATACGTACCCTCTTTTAATTCATCATGTTTACCACTTTCTATTTCATGTTTTTTTGACCATATAGGGACAACTCCAGTAATCTTCATATCATTCTTTTAATTTGAGTAGATTAAATATCTTAATCTTTTGTTGTGATTATCTTTTATGGCCATCAATTTTGACCTCATATTTTTTAATCTTGATGAATTTTACATTAAACAGTGATAAAACATTTTGAAGACTATAAAAACTTAATTATTTCTCTTGAAAGTATTTTTATTCTATCGATTAAAAATATTTAGAGTATAATAAAATATATACGTTGTGAAACTCTTAATAAATAATATTTTATTTTTCTATAAAAAGGTGTATATTTTTTCCGGCTTAACATATTTTCTTTTAGTTCTTGTTCATATTCTATTTTTTATAGAACTAGAGGAATTTATTATGACTCTTTCAAATCCTCAATTTTTGTAATATCTTACCATACATATAAGGTAAGGAAAGTTAAAACAAATCTCATAAATATCATACCTCTTATATTAATTTAATATTAAATATGATGATTTAGAATAATTTATTCTTCCTCTGAGCAACTTGGCCTCAATATTTATAATGTGGATATTTTTTGGATACATTTTAACACAAATTTTCTATGGAATTATTTAATGTTAAATGAAAGAATGTGATTTCAATGGAAAATTGTTTTAAATTGTTTAGTTTATTGGTGGAATATATTACTCTTTGAATATCTGGTTAAAAATGAGTATTTTTGTGTTAATTTTATTAATTTATCTATGCTTTCCCTTCAATATTATTTAATGTTAAACATTTTATATGTTTTCTAATTATGTTAACAAAAGTTTCATTTGGAATTGATCTATAAAAATTGTGTTGAATCCTTTTTTATCTTGGTGATGTGTATAGGTAAAAAGGATGTGATATAGGATGTTTAAGGCTCAAACCCATATTAAATTGTATTTTCAAATGTCATAAATAAGTTTTATATGTCTGAGAAAGGTAAATACCAAACATTAATCTCACATAAGGGTAGTAAGAGTCCAACATGAAGGAAGGGGGATACTTTCAATATTGTTTAAGGGTACTTCCCTTCACTCAAGATAATGTCAAGGTGGATAAAGATCTATATTATGGTATCTCAACAACTAAAATTTCAACATCATGGTAGATATGGATTATTTTCAGGGTGAAAATGGAATTAGAAAGCACAATGTGGGTCCAAAACACTAAATTGAAGGAATGTGGGATCCAACTGTGAAGCTAAATTAGGTATGGGAAAGATTTCAGAGTTTTATAGAATAGTCATGGAGATTAAATGCATGAGTTGGGTGTTTTTTCCCATGCATATGAGCACATTCATTTAGGGGTAGTACTCTAGTTATATAAGGGAGGTGATGAGCAGTCGATGGAGCCCCACATGGAGTCCTAAAACCTAAGTTTGTACTACCATATGTAAACATGATGCTAGGTATTAGCACTTCCAATAAATATTAATTGGATGAGGAGAAAATTATGAGTGATCATAATTCATTTTTAATTGAGATAAAGAGTTATACCAAGAACATTTATAGGAGAACATGGCCAGGAACTGCGATTGCTAGGAGTGATTGTATGAGGATCATGTGATAGATAATTGTTCTCTCTTCTATCATCACTATTTTAAACTTTTCTAAATAAATAAATTATTAAATCATTAAATTAAAATTTATTTTAATATAAAACAACTTTTTTGGAATCAAATAATGTTACTAACTCATCTTACTCCATTCGTTCATGTCTTTACAAAATGTTACTCTCAACTTCACCTCCTCGGGAATTTATTTTCGCAAAACAATGTTATCCAATGAGATTTGATCTTAATTGAAATCATTTCAATCTAATTAATAATATAAGAATATTATGATAATTTATTATCTCTTGAAAGTTACACACATGGGTCAAACAACAATTTTATTATGGTGAACACAAATCATTAATTTTTTGAATGATTGAAAAATGTATTAAAAACACTTTAGGGTTTAATCATTCATAGGTTGATGAAAAATATAGTTTATCACCATATTTTTATTTAGTTATAGTTTCTATTATTAATAAAGGACTGAAAAAATATTTTAAAATGAGACCATCTAATTAATTTACTTCATCAATTTATTTCTCCCCAATTTCTCTGTGAACTATTTTTCTCTCAATATGATTTCGTATTTATCTATTATTCCATTCAATTAACCTACTTCATTTATAATTATTAATTTTTTTTATGATAATTGATTAATTGATGCTATTTATTGAGGGTTTTTTACGATTACTTCTTAGATACTCACACACATTTCAGTCCGTCCATATTGATCAAATCATATTCACTACATAACTAAGTTTACAATATGGACTATAAATAATTAATATGGTGAGTCTTAGTGATAGGCTTGACCATAAATTTTCATCATTTTTAGGGAAAACACATTTAACAATGAATGATATAAAAAATTATCAATAATTTTTTTTAAATCTATTTTCAAAAAAATAAAAAAATATTTAGAAATCTATTTTGTATATGAAAACTAGGTCAAAAAATAAAAAATTATATCCCATCTATCATGAAATTCAAAAAAATATATGTTCACTAAAATAGAATATGAAAAAAAAATTATATATATCATTGAATCTATGAATCACTAAAATGTGAACATTAATCCACGTCTACCATGAAATGAATTACTAGTGGGAGTCATACCTTGGGAGTCTTAAGTGAATACTATTTCATGAAATTAATCATGTATTAGGAAAAACCCTAGGTCATTCAATTACATGGTTAATCATTCCCACACTTTTATACTACCATAATACCATGGATTATGAAATTAAGACTATATTTAATTCACTATGAATTCTATAGTGTGGTATTAAGCTACCACTTATAGGGTTCATTAAAGAGGAATTAAAATTTAGTGTTTTCTCAAATTTGATGAAGGGGAATTCTAGGAGTTTGTTTCATCAAATAGTTGAGGATATTTAAAAATCTAATTCATGTAAATAACTATTTAAATATTTTACGATCAATTTTTATCATTAGATAATAACTTCTACGATTTCTCCTAAAATCATTGGTTTTATTCATGATAAGGGTGAGTGATTCCATGAATCTTGGGAGAGATTAAAATTATTACATAGGTGGTGTCATAACCTAAAATGTAATAAAAAATTATTTATAGACCAGAATTATATTATTAACACCCTATATCACTTAACAAATGAAGATCGATCCTCAAGATAAGAGTTTAGTGACACCACAACTAATGAAATTAAAAATCCAATACCCCTACTCGAAATACACAACAACAATGATCAAGAATAAGAACAATAGTTAGGAATGTATCCAATCATATTCAATCATATTAGAAAAAATCTATTATATTATGCAATGAAAATCATATAACTCAATTAGGAGTGAAATTCCAACACTATGGTATGTTTAGGCATTCAAAATCATGTGTCTTATCATTGATCTTCCTACCCAACTTGCTGAAAAATATCAATTATACTGGGTATGAACCAAAAATTCATGATAAAGATGACCATTTCTGTAATAGTTACAAATTGGGGTATATAAACCATATATGTATTTACTAGAAAGAACCTGGGGTGAATAGACCAATTCCTTCCTGTTGTTTTCAATAACATCCTAGGAAACCATTTCATAACAAATAAAGATCTAAGATTTCTAATCCATAGGGGAATTTTGATGGAAACAATTTTTCAAATGTGGATAACATATTAATTCAAATGTATTTTCATGATGAAAAAATAAATGTGTAATTTGATAAGAAAAATTAAAAATATGATTCAGATAAATCTCAATTCGGTGCTACGATGAATGATCTTGAATTAAAAATGGGACAATTAGTTATAGGAATGAACACAATAGATAAAGGTAAACTTCTAATAACTCCTAACGTGAGCCCAAAGAAGAATATATTTATTTTAAAAATGAGGATTGGTCCAATAACTCAACAGAGAGTTCACAATGATCATAAACATGCTATAAATGAAACTCTAGATGATAATAGAAACCAAAATCAGTAAAACCTTAAATTTGAATATTTGGACAAAAAAATTATTTTAAAACCTATTATAATGAATGAAAAAAGAAGAAATAATATCCGAAACCAAGATAATTATGGGAAGAAAAAAATTTGAGATGTTTTTATGTGATGAAAACCATTTGGAATAATTTCACCCAAATTATTTCCTTCCCTTAAAGAATAAATAATAATAATTCGAAATATGAATTACTAAAATTCTTTGAGCTCTTTAACAAAATTAAAATCAATATGCATTTAATTAATCCATTATTAAAGTCCCGTCATATTTTAAATATTAGAAGAAAATTTTATATAACAATAATACTTTGTAATAATATTATATGTATAATATCATAGGGGAGTGCATTATTGTCTTTCAGATTATATACCACATAAGTAGTAAGATCAAGTAAGCTTTGTTAATCCTTGCACCTAAGGGAATAGTGGAATGTTCAATTGTTTTTTTGAACATGATCAAAATATTAATTTGGTTCCATTATCAATGATTAGTCAACTAAAAATAGATCTCCCATAACCAACCATAATTTATTTATAGTGTAGCAGTTATAAATTTGAAAATAATAACATTTTATTTGATAGCTTATATAATTTATATCACCGAGCACAAAATGGAATAAAACATCCTGAAACCTTATGATATATTCACTATTTTAAATCAATTACATAAATTATATAGCTTTTAATTTACTCAATTCTATTTATTTTGTGTTACACACATGAAAATGTTTCTTTGAGAGCGTGTATTACACACATGGACGAGTTTTACCGAACAACAATATACTATTAATATTATTATTTAATATGATATTTATATCCTAGAAATTGGAATGGTGGGTAGGAATAGGAATATATAAATATGAAAATATATATTTTACACATATTAGTTGGATATATATATATTATAAATAATAATAAGAATCATTTAAAATAAAAAAATGTTTTCAAAGAAAGTGTATTTTCCTAAAAGAATGTTTTGTCTAACTTGGTGCGTATAATTTAATATTAGTTTTTAACAATTTTAGAAAATTTAATCCCAAAAATAAAATTACTTTTTTTAATCATAAACCTAAAATTATCTTTGGGTGATGCTTTTATATTTTGAGGAGTTGTTTCTTTTATTGATGAATAATGAAAAATACTAGATTTTAATTGAAAACTTCCTTTATGTCATAATACTTTTAAATGTTAAATTATATTTTGAATTGGTATTAAAGAAATAATGGTAAAATTATACATATCCTAAACCCATTTAGTTCATTAGAATAATTTTCATATTTAATTTTGATATAAATACATTGTAAACCCTTGAACATTTCCACTTTAAAACCCCTCTTTCTTGCCACATGTTCAGGATTAGTATTAAATTCTATTTTGCCACTTCTATGAGTTAAATTTGAAGAAATATAATATATAAATGAAATAAGAATAATTCAGATTATATAAAATTCTAAAATTTGTCTTTGACCCTAATGAATAATGAAACCTATTAATATTAATTGTTGTGATTAAGATAAAAAAGAGTTTACATAGTGGTTAAACTAGAAGGATAAGATATAAAATTCCTTAAAATATTATATTAATTTTATTGAATTATTTTATTTAAACTTTTTCATAAAATTCTCTTAAATAGGTAAATTCCTTCCCACTTTCCTTTGAATATGGTCCATATAATAAGTTAAGTAAAATAAAACACCAAAATGATATTTTTCTTCTTCTTAATATCTATAATGCTTTGGGATAGGGTAAAATAACATTTGATATGTTATACATATTATTTTGAAATATATATGATTTTTATTAAATAATTTATCATTAATTTTTCTATATGAAATAATTACATTAAATTCATAAGTAATTCCAACTCATTAATTATTTAGTTAATAATTAAATAGAATATATGATACTAAAAATATTAAAAGTGTTGTAAATTGAATGAGTTATTGAGTAAAATTAAATTTTTGGATGATTATATCATTTTATTCTTGTTTAATATAATATATTTTAATTATACCACTTTATTGAGATTTTTAAATCAAATTAAATAAATAATTTTCAAATCAACATTAATTTTAATTAAAAAAATATATTTTATTAAATGATTAAATTTTTTTAAGATCTGATATAATATCCAGTGATTCATTAAATTTAGTAAATATTAAATATTCTTCATAAATGGGTTAATTATTCTTTTAAAATGATTATATTTAACCCTTAATAGAAAAAAAATTGTTTCCATGGTTATGGTTAAAACTATGTTTTTACGTATTACATGTGTTTGTATTAAAACTTATTTCACACACACAATATATTTTCAGTTCTGTTTTGTATTTATAATTATTATGTATAAATTATATAATTAATATAATTTTAATTATTTTCTTAATGTATAAATTAACTTGGTAAATAAAAAATACAATTTACCACGGTAAAAACTAAGAGGGTAAAAATGAGTAAAGAGAAAGAATAAGAAAAAACCTGATAAAAATGTTTATTTTGTTTTGGTTATGTTTAGTATCTACCACATAATACATTACCTCTATTAATGATCTATTTTGTTGTTACTTTAGTTTTGGGATACCATCCTATAGTGAATGGTTTTGAGTAATTATATGAATGCCACTCCTCCTCATCAATAAAAGGCCACACACAATCTCCCATTATTTGGACATTAAAACCATTTTTTTGGAAAATAAATGACCAAATAAAATACCATATTCTCTTATAGAATCCTATAATAATTATATATGGAATAAATTTAATCTAGTAAAGCCTTCATGCGAACTTAAGGAGAATACTTGAAGAAGTGTTATTATTCTTCAATGAACTTATTTATTTTAATTATTTCTACACCACCTTACGTTCATGTTATAGTGTGTATATATAATAACCTATGTATATTAAATATAATAAAATTTTTTTGTTAATTTTACAACTTACAACCACACACACTTCCATCAAAATGGTTATGAAATCAATGTTCGTCTGTACGGAGGATTACTGCCTCGCGAACCAATGTTGTTCAGTTTTCCATTACAACCTATAAATGTTGGGAATGGTAATAGATATAAATTATATATATGATATTTATAAAATATATATACCTCTTGAGTAATTATATCATTATTATCCTTTTCACTTCCCATTCCTTAGGTGATAAGATAACATCTCTCTAGTCTAAAGTGGACTATTGTATCGCGAAGAAATCTGATTCTTTTTTCACTAATAATTTACATGGAAGGTGAGAAGTAATAATTATATTTGATATACATGAAATAATTATTATATTCATGGTATCTTTATAAATTTTTAAATATAATATATCCTTTTCTTTTCTTACTTTTTCACTTAATTAAATATTGTAATGTAATTTATATACGTGTGGACTACTGTCATCACGAAGCGGTGTGACTCTATTTAATCCCCAAACCACATTAATTATATATATATAAGTATATAATATGATATTTATAATATTATAATAATTAATATATGTTAAATTATTACATACCACTTTTCCATAATGATCAGTGAGAAATAAAATTATTACTCATGAGTACGTACTGCACACCATCTCTATGATTGTATCGCAATTCATTTTTGATAACCACCTTTACTGAATATTATTAAAATTAAAATTTATTTAAATATATGATAATTGTATCATTATTATTATTTTTTAGATGACTATATTATTTAATATGTGGAATGACTGGATCATTCGATAAAAAACATGCACGAGAAAACAAATCAGTTAACACACGAGACAATGGAAATAACGAATGAACGAGTGATAAGATGTAATAAAAGGATCATGTATCATAATTTAAGTATGAATAATGTTTTTCTATAAATTAATAAAATGATTAAAATCATTATACATGAGGTTATATCACATTCAAATAATGGAATGTACGAAGTAAAGGATTCTGTCTAAATGCACATTCTATTTAGACTTATTTATTATTATACACCAATTCACTCTTTTGTGGTGCATATAATACCCCTTTGACATGAAATATCATGAATCATTATTTCTTATTATTATTTTAACTTTCAATTTGAATTATTTTATTCAAGGATTTTTTGGTTTGGAAATTACCAAATGATAAGAGTTGTTGTGCAATCTCACATTATTTTGTGATCAATAACTTTCTCTTGAAACAATCACTTTATTATAACAATTTTTCATTGGAAATTATATTCATATTAAATAATAATATTTTTTTGTGATGGATAAGATTATTTCCTGAACATTAGACCATTTTTATATATGGTTTTTACTTGTAATAATATTTGATTAGTTAGATAGATGTTGATAAATCTATATCCTTTCCTCAATATAGATATTTGATAGGGCACATTGTTATTGAGTTAAATTGTTTATTCAATATACGATAATTTATTTTGAAATTAAATACATGGGTTAGGGATTGGTTAATAAAATCTCCTCAATTTATAGATAGTCTTCTGAGAAAAAATTAGGTTTATAAACCCTATATGTTTGTAACCAGTATATTTTAAAATATCATGGGAAAGGTCTTGATAGTGGAATTTTATAAACCATATCATTAAATTTTTTTTATGGAAAAGGTTTCATGTTCATGAGAAACATGATTTCTAATAATTAAGTATTTCCTGCATTAATAGTTCAGATATTTTTATCTATGATATTTTCTGTAGAGACCCGAAGCTTGACGTACATAGACATTACATTACTTTTGCGGAATACATAGTACATAACAAAAACACACACACAAGGACCGTAATAGTTTAGTGTCTTGGGAAACTTGGAATATAATCTTCTAATCGTGGTGAAAGATCTTCAACATCTCCCATAAAGATATTCCTTTTTTTTTCTAACCTAAAACCTTTATTTATATCCTGGGGAAGAGAAAACATAAAAGGGTGACTTCAAATGCTCAGTAAGGGTAAACAAAAGAAAAATCAATCACATCATAATCATAAGAACATAACATTTTGGAAATCTTAACCTGCAAAAGAGATCATAATATCATAACATGGGATAAATCATAGTAATGAAATGAAATCCCAATAATCATAACTTAAAACATGTAACTTTGTGGCATACACACATAATAATAGAGAATCATTTCTTATTAGTCAAGACTCATTGCCAAGACTATCTTAGTGGACAAAGTCCATTTCTGAACCGAGTCACCCTCGTTTCCATCCTGTTTCACTAAACCGGTATAACATACCGTTCTATCCATGTCTATCACAGGAGATATAAAATCTTTACCCAATGAATTGGAGGGAGATATAGGTCCCACCCATCTCATAATGATGCCATTCGTATATGTGCCACAAAATCATACATCATTGCATAACCCATGTAATAAAAATGGGAATCTTAAACATCGTGACATCATCATACAATTCATATAAGATAAAGGAATTCATAAAAATAATTCCATCACAACATAATCAAATCAATGTAATAATATGTATAGAAATAGAACCCTTTTTTATCTTAGATTGAAAATAATTTTGATAAAACACTTGAACTCCATTCTTGAGGAAAATATCCTTTCTACTTCAAAAACAGTTTTCCTTTCCTAACATGTCGTACAATTATAAACTAAAAGAAGTTGATTAAAAATAAACTTGAAAACTTGTAAATGAATCTTCTTGGAAATAATGTTTTAAAAATCCATTCATGCCGTATAAGTTAAAAAAACATTCTTCGTACTTTTGTCAGAAAAGTCAAAAAGTACCTCGTACGAAAAATGACAAAAGATTCATTTCATATCATTAACTAAAAACTCACCGAAGGGTAAAATTGGATTTAACAAATTGTAGGTGGAAGGAAATAATATTATATATTGAGGAAACATGGATGTGGATGATAAAATACACCCCAATAAATGCCAAATTAAAAACAATCTCAGATAAAAATGAGATTGTGATATTTTCATTACCATAGGTCCGATTTGCTTCGTAAGTGTCCGAAACTCCTGTATAATGGTTTAAATAATGTCATTGACTTATTCCAGAATCATACTCATTGTTATGATATCATATATGGTTCACTTATGACTTTATATTACCCGTTATTTTGTAAATTCCATGTTAAAGAGTGTTTTGGGTAAAATCGTTTCATTTGTCGTCTGTGTATTGACTTGTAATTATTCATATGATTACTTAGATCATGATTAATTAATTTCAGAATATAAAACATGATTTATATATAATATATATTCATAATATACATATATATAATAAATCAGTAAATTGAAAGAAATACACCATTCATGGAGACGGTAGGTCGTACGTACGCATGAACGCTATTTTTGTTTCCTTATTGAGTTGAATGTAATTAAGTAGATTACATACATATATCTACACATAAATCCAGTATCATTATTATGTCATATATTTCATGATTACTTATTATATGTACTTTATAATCATTCATGAATTGTTAAAGTGGAGAATGAATCTCATCGCGTCGTGGAGACGGTAGTCCGTACGTACGCACGAGCAATGATATCGTTCTCATGATCGTGGGACTGTATTGGAGTGTATGTATACTATTTAATAATCAATATCACTTTAAAATAATCATATATCGTTATTATTTACACCATTATACCCATCTAAGTATGGTGGTGGTGGAAAATATATTTCACCACGGCGTGGAGACGGTATTCCGTACGTACGCACGCGCGGTGATTTCGTATTCTGTAGGATGGATAGATGGTGAAATAAGGTTGTTTCATACATATAATAACATATCAGCATATGAGTGATACTGATGTTATTACTTCATAATTAAACAACTAAAGAAGAAGAAGTGGAAGAAGAAACAAAGATGAAAGAATCGGTAACAGACATTACCTCTTCTTTGAAGTGCTTCTTTGAGACCTCCTTTTAGGGAACTAAAATAGGTCTTTGAATAATAACAGAACCTCTAGGATGTTTCTAGGGAAGTGGAGAGGATAAATTGGCAGGGTTTGGCCGAGCTTTAATGCTCAAACTGGTGTGAGGAAGAGGGGGAGGAGGTGCCCTTTTATAAGGGAGGAGAGGGGCACCTTTGGAATAACAAAAAATATTATTTTATTATAAAGTCAAATTCGTTTTTTCATAGCTCCAAATTGATATATTTCGAAGATAAGGTGGTTAGGGGTCTAATTACTCTCATCCAATGGAATTAAGACAAGTTTAGGTTCCTATTTTAACCTTATCATTTAGATTTCACATTAAGTTAAATAATTTTACTTTTACCGTGTCTTCTTGTGTTCTTATATTTTAAGGTTACTAAACTTACTATAAGCAGCCAAACGAACCCCAAATTGTTTATCATTAATATATATAACCTTATCTAAGTCATTTTGCCGAATCTTAGATTTTTAGGAATAAAATAACAATTACTAATATAATATTTGTTTTAAGGACTATTTTTTGTCAATTTTGACACTATTTAGTAATTGATTTTTGGGAAAATCATAAAAGAATTATTAGTTCGAAAAAAGTTAATTAAATCAATACTAACATGTCATATTAATCTCTAAAATTAGTGTAATTCATAAAAAGTCTAAAATTATATTTATTTGGGTATTTATAACATCAATTATGTCAATATTTCATTAATATGATAATTACTGCATCATCGTTGTGTCATAAATAAATTAAATTATTTAATGTCTAAAAATTACAAATAAAATACCATTATGTAGGAAATCTTTTTATCTTTCTAATGAATATTTATAGTCGAATATATCTTATGTATAACATCATATTAAAAATGATTTACTTATTAAACATTGATTTTAACTATTTTAAGCCTTCTTTAAATAAATTAATAATAAATGTCCTAGTCTAATCCATGTGGGGCTAAATGGTCATATTTTATTCCTAAGGTCGTTTTTGGTCGAATTACACTTGTCCAATAGAATTAGGACATGTGTTAGGGTAATTATAATATCATTTTTACCCTTAATTACCCTATTTACTTTTAACCGTGGTAAAAAAAAGTAAAAAGTTACTATTCACCAAAAAAAATTATTTTCATCTCATTGAACCACATTTTACTTACTGACATCAACCGTGTCTCTCGGATTTTCGAAATTCCACTCACAGAAGCGGTAAAATTATGTTTTATGAAAAATTCAGTTTTTCAACTACCACATAGTGGTTTCACTATTCATCAAAAATTGAAAGTTTTCAGAAAAATACCAAAATTTCACCCTAGGATAATTTCGATATTCCGAATCCAAAAGTGATGTCCATTTTGAAAAATAAAATTTATAAAATTTCAAAAATTGGTTATTACTATTCATAACGGCTAGTTTTAATAATATTTTATTAGCATATGATTGTTTAGTGAAACTCGGTATTGCGTACGACGCAAGCTATCGAGGAAGGTTTCGATTTTGTGTAAAGGAAGCCAAGCAAGTGTTGTGTGTAGAAAAAGATTCCTTTGATTATTTATATAACATAAATGTCTCGGGTGTTACATTCTACCCCCCTTAAAATGAATTTCTCCCTCGAAATTCGTCACTTTGTAACAAACAGATGAGGATACCTTTCCCTCATCATATCCTCAAGCTCCCATGTAGCTTCTTCTAATTGGTGGTTCTTCCATAAAACATTCACCAATCCAGTGGTCTTGTTTCGCAAGACTTTTTCGCTACGATCCAGAATCTCTATCGGTTGTTCTTCATAAGAAAGATCTTGCTCAAGTAGTACAACTTCTGAGCTGAGTACATGTGAAGGATCAGGTATATACTTTCTCAGGAGAGATACATGGAACACATCGTGAACCTGAGAGAGATTCGGTGGAAGCGTCAATTGGTAAGCTACCATCCCAACATGATCCAGTATTTCGAAAGGACCGATATATCTAGGGCTCAACTCCCTCTTCTTTCCAAATCTCATAACCCTCTTCCAGGGAGATATTCGTAAGAACACTTTATCACCCACTTCAAACTCTAGGTCTTTTCTTCGGTTGTCGACATTACTTTTCTGTCGACTCTGAGCTGATCTTATGTGTTGTTGAATAGATTTGACCTTTTCTTCCATTTCATCAATGAGATCGGGTCCTAATAGCTTTCTTTCCCCAACTTCATCCCAGCAAGTTGGAGTCCTGCATTTCTTTCCATAGAGAGCTTCATAAGGATCCATCTGAATACTGGAGTGAAATCTATTATTATAAGAAAATTCCACCAAAGGTAGGTGTTGATCCTAACCACCTTTGAAATCCATATAGCAAGCTCTCAACAAAGCTTCTAGAGTTTGAATTGTTCTCTCAGACTGACCGTCTGTCTGAGGATGATAAGCAGTGCTGAAACTCAACTCTGTATCCAGAGTATGCTGAAGACTTCGCCAGAACATTGAGGTAAACCTCGGATCCTGATCAGATATAATAGAAAGTGGTACTCCATGCAATCTTACCACTTCCTTTGCATATATCCTGGCAAGCTGATCTAGAGAGAAATCCTCTCTAATAGAAATGAAGTGTGCAGACTTTGTAAGACGATCAACTATGACCCAGAAATCATTATTGCCTTTGGATGTTTTTGGAAGTCCTGTGACAAAGTCCATAGTGGTGTTTTGCCATTTCCATTCAGGTATGGGTAATGGTTGTAACATACCCTTAGACTTCTATCTCTCAGCTTTATATTGTTGACAAACCAAGCATTGAGAGACATATTCAGCAAAATCTCTTTTCATTCCATCCCACCAGAAGTATTCTTTCAGGTCCCTATACATATTCGTGCTTCCAGGATGAATAGAGAATGAAGAACTATGAGCCTCATCCACCAGCTCCTTCTTTAATTCGGGTATGGGAGGAACACAAACCTAATTCTTGAACTTTATTATCCCATCAGAATCAGGGTTGAATTCATGAACATTTCACACCTTCTTTCGTAACTCGACATCTTATTTTTGTGACTCTTTAATCTTCACATGTATAGATGGTTGAACATTCATTTGAGAAAGATACGATTTTTCCCCTTTCATTATAATTCCAAGATCCATCCTTTGTAAATCCATAAATATTGGGTCTTTTGTGATCCTCGTCATGGATAAACTAGCATGGTCTTGTCGACTTAATGCATCTGTGACCTTGTTTTCTTTCCCAGGGAGGTAATGAATTGAGCAGTCATAATCCTTAATCAGCTCCAACCATCTTCTTTGGCGCATATTCAGCTCCTTTTATGTGAAAATATACTTTAAACTTTTATGATCAGTATAAATATCACACCTTTCACCATAAAGGTAATGCCTCCAAATATTTAATGTAAAGATTACCGCAGCTAACTCCAAATCATGTGTTGGGTAATTTTGCTCATGGATTTTCAACTGTCGTGAGGCATAAGTTATCACCATATCATTTTTCATAAGAACAAACCCCAATCCCTTCTTGGATGCATCACTGTAGATCACAAAACTTTCTCCACTACAAGGCAGTGTGAGCATAGGTTCACGGGATAACCTTCTTTTCAACTCCTTGAAATTGTCTTCACATTCCTCCATCCAAACAAACTTAACTCCTTTTCGAGTCAACTTGGTGAGTGGATTAGATAATCGTGAAAAATCTTTCACAAAACGTCGATAATATCCAGCCAAACCAAGAAAACATCGGATCTCGGTTACTGTTGTTGGTCTCGACCATCTTTGGATAACCTCTGTTTTTGCTGGATCCACAGATATCCCCTCTTTTGAGATTATGTGACCCAAAAATGCAACTTTTTGAAGCCAAAATTCACACTTGGTAAATTTGGCATAAAGCTTCTCCTTTCTCAGGGTCTTCAATATAATTCTCAAGTGATATTCATGTTCTTCCTTGCCCTTTGAATAGACAAGAATATCATCTATAAAGACTACCACAAACTGATCAAGATAGTCTCTAAAGACTCTATTCATCAGATCCATGAAGATTGCAGGGGAATTAGTAAGACCAAATGGCATCACTATAAATTCATAGTGTCCATACCTTGTACGGAAAGACGTCTTTGGTATATACTCCCTTTTGACCCTTAATTGATGACACCCTGAACGAAGATCAATCTTGGAAAAGTATTGAGCTCCGCGTAGTTGGTCAAATAGTTCATCAATGCGCGGGAGAGGATATTTGTTCTTGATAGTGATCTTGTTAAGTTCTCGATAATCAATGTAGTGTCTCATTGATCCATCTTTCTTCTTAACAAACAGAACAGGTGCTCCCCAAGGTGACGCACTAGGGCATATGAACCCCTTATCAAGATTCTCTTGGAGTTGCTTCTTCAATTCCTGCAACTCAGTTGGGGCCATTCTATAAGGTGTCTTTGAAATAGGCAAATCACCCGATATGAGTTCTATTGAAAACTTAACTTCAAGATTCGGTGGAAGACCCGGAAATTCCTCCGGAAAGACATCATCAAACTCTCGTACAATGGGAATATTCTTAATCATGAGTTTCTCACAAACCATTTGAGATAAATAACCTTAATTTAGTGGAATCAATACCCATAAAATGGGAGAGATTTCCACTGGAAAGTTATGTTCATCCTTGCATCGATAGACGATCATAGATTGATCTGGAATATGAAATGTGACTTCACTTCTTTGGAAATTGATATGAGCTCCATGTAGAGAAAGCCAATCCATTCCAAGAATCACATCAAATTCCACTATAGGAAGGATCACAAGATTTTCAGGAAGCACTTTCCAAAAAACTTCAATCGGAGAAGAATTATAAAATTTTGATGCGACTGTTGTTCCATTAGGTGTTGTCACAGCTAACTCAACATCTAATTGTTGAGGTAATACGGTGATACCCTTAGAAAATTCTTCAGAAATAAAGGAGTGGGTGGATCCAGAATCAAATAAAACTTTTGCTACTTTAGATTGGATGGTAAGTGTACCTTTCACCACATCGTTATCGTACTCCACATCGCTGATAGAAATTGCATGTGACTTTCCTTTGTCTTTAGCCTTAAGAGTTTGTTGACGTCGACCATCATCATCAACCCTTGGATTTGGGCATTTATTGGCATAAAGCCCCATCTCCTTGAACTTGAAACATTGAAGTGTAGTAGGTTCATTCTGTGCATCCCTTCCTTTTTTTTGCATCATTAGACATCTTCTTACCATCATTACGGCATTCAAATGCCCGATGACCTTCATTTCCACATTTGAAACATTTAATTGTCCCTTTAAGACAAATCCCTCCATGTTTCATTCCACACTTTGAGCATAAGGGAAAGCTCATCTTCTTTTTAGTGTTCTCTTTATATTTTCCTTTGAATTCCATTTTCCTCTTCTTATAAAACCCATATGACTGATGGGTTACTCCAATATCCATCTCAACTTTGAGAGCACATCGAATGATTTACTCGTAGCAATTAAAGTCCCTTATGGCTAAGGCCCTTCGAAGACTTGGTTTTAAGCCACTAAAGAATCGATCGATCTTACTCTCAGGTTGGATAATAATACCTGAAGCGTACCTTGCAAGTCTTGTAAAATTTGCTTCATAGGTACCAACAGATTCATCATCCTTTTTCTTCAGTTCAAGAAAATCTTTCTCCATATTTGTTTGGAGAATACGAGGGAAGTACTTATTGAAAAATAAGTTCTTGAACTCGTCCCATTCCATGGACTCAATTTCATCCCTTTGCCTCGTATTATTAATAAGATTCCACCATTGATCAGCATCACCTTACAAACGATACACTGCTAAGATGACATTATCATGCTCAGAACATTGAAGAACTGAACATATCCTTTTAGTAGTACTAATCCATTGTTCAGCAACTAATGGATCAGTAGACCCGCTGAATGAAGGTGGACACTGTCTCATGAAGGATTCAACAGAATGTTGCTCCTTCCATTGCTCGTTTTGATGTCCTGCATGATTCATAGCTTGAGAAAGTTTTGTGAGCATGGCAACAAGATTTTTCATTCTAGCTCCCATAACGTTTGGTTGCTCAGGGGGACAATCATTGCATTGCCCGTCGCATTCCGCATTAACACAGTTCCTTCGGGTTCCAGCCATTGACTAAAACCAAGAAGAATAGTGTGAGCAACACTAATTATAATAGGAAAACCACACAATCAAGAATATAATTTCACACTTAAGGTCATATCCTAGGTTATTTATGGCCATTTCTAAACACTAAGATTATGTTCTATGCTTATACTAATCCTTAGGGTTCTTACTAAGGCTTTCACATCCTAGTTTCTAACGGTTGACTATACCTTTCATTTGATACCAACTGTAGAGACCCGAATCTTGACGTACATAGACATTACATTAATTTTGCGGAATACTTAGTACATAACAAAAACACACACACAAGGACCGTAATAGTTTAGTGTCTTTGGAAACTCGGAATATAATCTTCTAATCGTGGTGAAAGATCTTCAACATCACCCATAAATATCTTCCTTTTTTTTAAACCTAAAACCTTTCTCTATATCCTGGGGAAAAGAAAACATAAAAGGGTGAGCTCAAATGCTCAGTATGGGTAAACAAAAGAAAAATCAATCACATCAAATTCATAAGAACATAACATTTTGGAAATCGTAACCTACAAAAGAGATCATAATATCATAACATGGGATAAATCACAGTAGTGAAATGAAATCCCAATAATCATAACATAAAATATTAAACTTTGTGGCATACACACATAATCATAGAGAATCATTTCTTATTAGTCAAGACTCATTGCCAAGACTATCTTAGTGGACAAAGTCCATTTCTGAACCGAGTCACCCTCGTTTCAGTCCTGTTTCACTGAACTGGTATAACCTACCGTTCCAGCCATGTCTATCTCAAGAGATATAAAATCATTACCCAATGCATTGGAGGGAGATATAGGTCCCACCCATCTCATAATGATACCATTGTAATGTGTGCCACAAAATCATACATCATTTCATAACCCATGTAATAAAAATGGGAATCTTAAACATCGTGACATCATCAAACAATTCATATAAGATAAATGAATTAATAAAAATAATTCCATCACAAATTAATCAAATCAATGTAATAATAGGGATTGAAATAGAACCCTTTATTATCTTAGATGGAAAATAATTTTGATAAAACACTTCAACTCCATTCTTGAAGAAAATATCCTTTCTGCTTCAAAAACACTTTTCCTTTCTTAACATGTCTTACAATTCAAAACTAAAAGAAGTTGATTAAAAATAAACTTGAAAAATTATAAAGGAAGCTTCTTGGAAATAATGTTTTAAAAATCCATTCATGCCGTATAAGTTAAAAAAAACATTCTTCGTACTTTTGTCGGAAAAGTCAAAAAGTACCTCGTACGAAAACCGACAAAAGATTCCTTTCATATATTTTACTAAAAACTCACCAAAGGGTAAAATTGGATTTAAACAATTGTAGGTGGATGGAAATAATATTACATATTTAGGAAACATGGATGTGGATGATAAAATACACCCCAGTAAATGCCACTGTAAAAACAATCTCGGATAAAAATGAGATTGTGATATTTCCCTAACCTTAGGTCCGATTTGCTTCGTAAGTGTCTGAACCTCCTATATAATGGTTTAAATAATGTCATTGACTTATTGAAGAATCATACTCATTGTTATGATATCATATATGGTTCACTTATGACTTTATATTACCCATTCTTTTGTAAATTCAATGTCAAAGAGTGTTTTGGGTAAAATCGTTTCATTTGTCGTCCGTGTTTTGACTTGTAATTATTCATATGATTACTTAGATCATGATTACTTAATTTCATAATATAAAACATTATTTATATATAATATATATTCATAATATACATATATATAATAAATCAGTAAATGGAAAGAAATACACCGTTCAAGGAGACGGTAGGTCGTACGTACACATGAACGCTGTTTTCGTTTCCTTATTGAGTTGAATGGAATTAAGTAGATTACATACATATATATACACATAAATCCAATATCATTATTATGTCATATATTTCATGATTACTTATTACATGTACTTTATAATCATTCATGAATGGCTAAAGTGGAGAATGAATCTCATCGCATCGTGGAGACGGTAGTCCGTACGCACGCACGAGCGATGATATCGTTCTCAAGATCGTGGGACTGTATTAGAGTGTATGTATACTATATCAGAATCAATATCACTTTAAAATAATCATATATAGTTATTATTTACACCATTATACCCATCCAAGTAAGGTGGTGGTGGAAAATAGATTTCACCACGGCGTGGAGACGGTATTCCGTACGTACGCACGCGCGGTGATTTCGTTTTCCGTAGGATGGATAGATGGAGAAATAGGGTTGTTTCATACTTATAATAACATATCCGTATATGAGTGATACTGATGTTATTAATTCATAATGAAACAAATAAATAAGAAGAAGTGGAAGACGAAATAAAGATGAAAGAATCTGTAACGGACATTACCTTTTCTTTGAAGTACTTCTTTGAGACCTCCTTTTAGGGCACTAAAATAGGTCTTTGAAGAGGACCAGAACCTATAGGATGTTTCTAGGGAAGTGGAGAGGAGAAAGTGGCATGGGATGGCCGAGCTTGAAGGCTCAAAGTGGTGTGAGGAAGAGGGGGAGGAGGTTCCCTTTTATAAGGGAGGAGAGGGGCACCTTTGGAATAACTAAAAATATTATTTTATTATAAAGTCAAATTCGGTTTTTAATAGCTCCAAATTGATATATTTCGAAGATAAGGTGGTTAGGGGTCTAAATCCTCTCATAAAATATGATTTAGACAAGTTTATGTTCCTATTTTAACCTTATCATTTAGATTTAACATTAAGTTAAATAATTTTACTTCTACCGTGTCTTCTTGTATTCTTATATTATAAGGTTAATAAACTTATAATAGCAGCCAAAAGAACACCAAGTTGTTTATTATTAATATAAATAACCTTATATAAGTCATTTGGCCGAACTTTAGATTTTTAGGAATAAAATAACAATTACTAATATAATATTTGTTTTAAAAACTATTTTATGTCAATTTTGACACTATCTAGTAATTGATTTTTGTGAAAATAATAACAGAATGATTAGTTCGAAAAAGTTAACTAAATCAATACTAACATGTCAAATTAATCTATAAAATTAGTGGAATTCATAAAAAGTCTCAAATTATATTTATTTGGGTATTTATAACATCAATTATGTCAATATTTCATTAATAAGATAACTACTGCATCATTGTTGTGTCATAAATAAATTAAGGTATTTAATGTATGAAAATTAAAAATAAAATAAAATTATTTAGGAAATCGTTTTAGATTTCTAATGAATATTTATAGTCGAATTTATCTTATGTATAACCCCATATTAAAAAGGATTTACTTATTAAACTTTGATTTTAAATATTTTAACCCTTCTTTAAATAAATTAATAATAAATGTCTTAATCTAATCCATGTGGGCCTAAATAGTCATATTTTATTCCTAAGGTTGTTTTTGGTCGAATTACACTTGTCCAATAGAATTAGGACATGTGTTAGGGTAATAATAAATTCATTTTTACCCTTAATTTCCCTATTTAATTTTAACCGTGGTAAAAAAAAGTAAAAAGTTACTATTCACCAAAAAATTATTTTCATCTCATTGAACCACATTTTACTTACTGACATCAACCGTGTCTCTCAGATTTTCGAAATTTCACTCACAGAAGCGGTAAAATTAAGTTTTATGAAAAATTCAGTTTTTTAACTACCACTTAGTGGTTTCACTATTCATCAAAAATTGAAAGTTTTCATAAAAATACCAAAATTTCACCCTAGGATAATTTCGATATTCCAAATCCAAAAATGAAGTCAATTTTAAAAAATTAAATTTATAAAATTTCAAAAATTGGTTATTACTATTCATAACGGCTAGTTTTAATAATATTTTATTAGCATATCATTGTTTAGTGAAACTCAGTATTGCGTACGACGCAAGATATCGAGGAAGGTTGTGATTTCGTGTAAAGCAAGCCAAGCAAGTGTTGTGTGTAGAAAAAGATTCCTTTGATGATTTAAATAACATAAATGTCTCGGGTGTTACATTTTCACTATGATAATATATCTAGACACATTTAATTTTTGGTTTGTTGACAAAATAGAATGTTTTTTTAGTAATTTACCCATCCATATTTATTTTTACTTTTCTATTAATTTTAAATGAATTTGTTCTCAGTTATATATGTTAATAATTTAGTAATTATCATTGATTCATTATTTATTCTACTGTACTTGACCCTTAATATGAATTAGAGATCACCCCTATTTTGTTTCCTTTACCCAGGATTCCTTGAAGTTTACTATGACTGATATACATGGATACAGTAGATATAATAACGATATTATTGATAAAAAACATTGATGTAATTTTTATATTCCAATATCATATAGGTATAATGTATATATATATTTTAACATGAATACAAAACTATTAGGTTCTTCAAGATGTGATTTCTTGTATCTTATGCCATTATAATGGAAACATGAACCAGCTCCACTCTATTGGGTTCAGGGTCGCTGAAGTTAGTATTAATGCAAGTATAGTAGAATAATATGTAACTATATTTATGAAGACATATATTAGAGCACAAACTTGTTGATAAAGTATGATGATAAGAACAGAAGAAAAAACAATATTTTTGGTAATGTAGAGATTGTGTGGGTTTTCATGAAATATATCCTTGTCTAGACACAAAAAATAGAAATGGTTCTTGAATATATGTTCCTAGGGTTAATAACTTTGAAACGGCACATTGGTCTTGACTATAGTGTTACCTGGTACACAAAAACTGGCCTTACTGTGCACATGGTTTAAACTCCTAGGGGATTTACTTATGGTAATTTTCTTTTTCTTTAAAAAACAGTTTGATGTATTTTAATGGATAATGAAAATGAATGGCCTAGGTTAAACCTTATAACAAGGAAAAATCGATGACCAACTAAAATGGATTATGTTTTAGGGTAAATTTTTTTTACAAATAGTAATTGGTTATATGAATTGGGAAACATATAATGATTGTGTTAAATTTTAAAAGAATATTTTTATTCATTAACATAAAATTTATGAACACATTAATGGTTAATGAGTTTAACATTGATAATAAGTTATAGAAAGTAAAAAACACTTTTTGGGTGATCAGTGATGGTAGTATACCAAGAAAAATTACATTTTGGAGAAATTTATGGAAAGTATATGTTTTATTTAAAATTTTATTTTAGGAATAATTCCATTACATTTTATAGACATAATATTAAAGTTATTTATAAAATTATGATTTATATGATCATTAATGACATTATAATAATAACCAAATAATATTTTAAACGTTTAAAAAAATTATATTCAAAACTTCAGTAAATATATTATCTAACGATTAACATTATTTAAAGTATGTTTGTCATATGTTTTGGGTGTTTATAATAACTATATTGATATAGTTTAAATAAAGTAAAACTTGCATGCATGATGAAAACGCATCAAATATAGTAATGTGGTGGGGATTTGACCCATGACTAAATGATGATAAGGGTTATGCACCTACCATTGGCCTATGCAATTTCCTAGTTAATATGTCATTGTTTTTAGTCAAACAATTTGATGAATTCATATTAATGATGAATTGGTAGTGTTACATTTGTGGTTTAGAGATTAATTTATTACATTGGATATATTGTGGTATACATATTTTATTGGGAAAATAGTTAGTGATATAAGGAATGTGTTTTAACTCTCTATGGATCTTATGATCTGTTAAAATTGAATTTTAGTGATTTAGGAATAAAAAACAAATCATCATTGGATATTAATTTGTTGAAGTGATGAAATAGAAATTGATCGAAGTTCAACCAAAATTTGAAATTGTGTTTATGAAATAGAAACATATCATGTAAATTTGATTCATTATATTTTTAGGAATTGGAATAATTACAAAACATTAGGAAAATGAAATTGAAACAAGAATGGTATCCTATTACCTTCATTTATATTGAATCTATGGTATTTTAAATCATTACAGATTTAGGTATTTGTGTCCCAAAACATTAAAATAAATGTTCACTTTATTATAATAAATGTCTTTAATAACTATCTATAAATATTTATTCTTTTTTTCCATGTGCATATCCTCAATTTACAATAATTTTACCCTACATGGAAACCCAATTATATGTTATTCCAAATGACTCTGATAATTCCCTTTTTCACTTATAAAATGGATGTTTTATTAACTCATTTTACAATGTGTATTTCTCAACAAAGGTATTGAAAAATAAAAAACTCTTCATTACCAATATAAATCATAAATGGAAAGGAAAAAAATTTATTTATGGTGGGAAGAATTTAACACCCCTAAATTCTAAACGAATAACATATTATTTGATATCAAATATGAACAACATCACAAACCATATAAAATAAAAAAAACCAAAGGATTTATGATATATTTAAAATTTTATATAGATTTAATACATTATATATATTGTAATACCTATAGCACTTTTTTTGCTTGTGTTACATGAAACTAAAAGTTCCATTGATAGATTTTTATGCACACAAGACTGGGTTTTATCTAACAACAACATACTATTAATATTATTATTTAATGTGATAGTTATCTCTAGGTTGTGTGAATGGCGAGTATGAATAGGATTAAATAAATTATGAAAATGTATATTTCACAAACATTTATTGTTCATGCATGTATTATAAATAACTATAATAATACCAATTATTTAAATGATTGAGAGACAAATTTTGGGAAATTGTATTTTCGAAAAAGGAAATTTAGTCACGATTGGAAAACATAAGATAAATTTTTTTTAATAATTTTTTTTAAAAATATAAAATTTATTCTTTCCAAAAAACGCAAAAAAAATATATTAGGTTTGGTTTTTGGGATTTTTCACAAATGTTTTATATTTTATGGAACAATATAAAATAATGGATTTTAATTAAACCCACCATTTTGTCTGAATAGTTTATAATGCTAAATTATATATTGAATTGGTTTTAATGAAACAATATATCAATTAAAAATCTATAAATCCAAATTAGGTCATCTTAATCATTATCATATGGATTTTTTATATAAAACTTTATAAACATTTTAATATTTTCACTTTAAAAACTCACTTTCTCATCACATATGTGGGATAAATTTTAAAACGTATCGCAACTTCAATGAGTTGAATTTTGAAAAATTGATTTCATATATAGAATCAGAGTAATTTATATTTTATAATAAATTCAACATAATTTTTTACCGTAATTATTAGTGAAAATAGTTAAATTTAATTTCTTTGAGTAAGGTAAAAATGATTTTACTTAGTCGTAGAAATAAAATGATAAAAAAAATGACATAAAATATTATCATAATTTTATTAAATTATTTTATTTTTCCCATTCACATAAATCTATTATAAATATGGAAATTATTTTCCAATTTAATTTAAGTGTTTCCTATAAAATAATTTGTGCAAGGAAAAGTAAAAAAAGATACCTTTGTTCCATTTAATATCTATAATTCTTTGGGATGTGGAAAAAATATTTTTTTGTTTATAAATATTATTTCAAAATATAAATTATTTTTTATTATAATAATTCATTTATAATTTTTAGAGATGAAATATTTACATTAAATTATTAATGAATGCAAATATAGGAATTCTTTACTTAATAATCAAATAGCATAAATAGTACAATTTTTTTTAATGTGATGTAAATTGAATGAATTATTGAGTAAATTAATTTTTTAGATTATCATATCAATTTAAACTTGTTTTCATAAAATATATTTGAAATCTATCATCATATTGATATTTTCAAATTCCAATTAAATGAATAATGACATAATTGATGTTAACATTCTTATATAATAATTGATATTTTATTAAATGATTTTACATTTATTAAAAAATTATCATATTCTATGTGACATATAAAAGAAAATAAATATTAACAATTTACTATTAATGAACAAATTTTTCTTTTATAATGAATATATTAACCACTAAATAAAAAACACTCTTAGCATGGTTAAGGTTCAAACAATGTTTATGCGCATTACATGTGTTTTTATGAAAATTAATTTGACACACACATTTTTTTATTTTTACAGTATATTTAGAATAATTATTTCAAAATTATCTAAAAAAGATCGTTTTAATTTTTTTAATAAAGGATCAATTTCCTAAGTAAATAAAATCTTAATAGTAATCATGATAAAAACTAAGAGGGTAAATTGAGTAAACATAAAGAATAAGGAAAAAAATGATAATAATGAATTTATTTTTGTATGATGGAGGTGTTTAAAAACCATATAGTCCTTAACATCCATTATTGATCTATTTTTATGGCACATTAGGAAAGGGAGACCTCCCAGTAGGGAATACTCTTGAGTATTTTTAAGATATCCACTCCTCATCGATTGTAGGAGGGAACTAACTATATAAAATTATTCACATGTAAAAACTAATTTGGTTCAGCCAATACCTACTCAAATCACCTAAAAAATTATATAACATCATCCAATAGGCCTTATTTTGGGAAAAAATCCAATCTAAGAAGGCATTAGTGCAAACCTGAAGAGAATACCCGAAGAATAGGTAACGTTCTTTGAAGAGATCGTTTATCGTACTTCTTTCTCAACCACCATCAATTAAAAATATAACATTATTAGAAAATAAAATGAATATATTCTATATAATTATATGTTTTTATGTTAATAGTGCAACCCAGAACCTCGCACACATCATTATAATGGGTTAAAAAATAATTTAACATGTGTACGGTGGACTATCGTCTCGCGAAGTGATGTCCTTTATTTTTCCTTTACTACTTCTCAAGGATGGGTATGATGATGGATATATATTATATATATTATATTAATAAAATATTTATACCTTTTTATTCACTATATCATGTACACCATTTTAACTTTCCATTCCTTTGGGGATATGAAAACGTTGCTCGTGTATTTGGGACTACCAGCTTGTGAAGCGATGTGATTTTTCTTCGACTAACACTTTACATGGAAGATGATATGGAATAATTATATGTGATAAAATAGAAATAATTATTATATTCATCATATTTTTATCATTCTATAAATATAATTGATCATTTTATTTTTTTTACTTTTTCACTCAATAAATGATGATAACATCATTCTTGTATGTCTGGACTACCGCCTTCACGAAGCGATGCGACTCTCTCTTAATCACACAATGAAATTAATTATATATATCAGTATATATTAATATATTAATTATATTATTATCATTATTTAATGGAAAAATATTATGTACCTCATTTCGATAATGATCGGTGAAAAATAAAAACGTTATACATGCGTACATACGACCCACAATCTCAATGATCGTAACATACATAATTTTCGATAACTATATTAAATGAGAGGTTATAAAATTATTATTAATGTATAAATATAATAATTATTTCATTATTATTATTATTGATATTATTTATAATTATAATATGCACAATAACTATATTATTCAGGTTAAAACACACATGAGAAAACAAGGCAGTTAACATTTGAAACAACAAAAATAACGAACAAACAAGTGATAAGATGTATTAAAAAGATCAAGTATGATATTATAAGTATAAATATGGTTCTATTATAAATTAAAAAATGTAATTAAAACCATTTTAATGGAGTTTAAATCAAATTCAACAGATTTAAATCATGAGGTAAGGGATTTTGTATAACTTTACATTCCATTTAGACTTCTTTTCCATTATGCACAATTTCACTCTTATCTAGTGTATATACTTCCCATTTGACATGTAATATAATGAATAATTAATTCATAATAGAATTTTACATTTCACTTTGAATTATTTCATCAAAGCGTATTTGACATGGAAATTACCAAATGGTAAGAGTTATTGTGAAATGTCACTTTCTTTTCGAATTTTTATCTACTTTTGAAACAATCACATTATTAGAAACATTTCATATTGGAAATTAAATTTCTCATAAATATCCATATTCATGTGTGATGGATATGATTGTTTCATAAACTATATTCCATTTTTACATATGGTGTTTACATTTATAGTTATTTGAATAACTGAGGAATGTTCATATATATGAATCTTTTACTCAATATGGATATTTGATAAGGAACAATTTTAGTGTGTTAAAATTATTATTTGATGTTTGAGGAATGATTTGGAAATGAAATACATGGGTTGTGGAATGGTTAATGAAATCACATTGATGCATTGGTAGTCTCATGATACAAAATCAGTTGGTCACACCCTCTTTGTTTGTAACTAGTAAGTTTTAAGCTTTCATGTGGAATGTATTAACAGTAGTCTATTCTAAAAAATCTTGAGAATGGTCTTGACGGTAATGGTGTCATGTTCTTTGGAAACATGGTGTTCTATAATTAATAATTTTATTCTTTAAGAGTTCAGTTTTAATTATCCTAGAGATTTTCCAAATGATATTATCTTTAGATGCATTTAATTATCAGTTCATTGAAGAAATAACATGTGTTTTCAGTTATTTACCTTGCTATATAGATTTATTTCTGGTTATTTAAATGGAATTTTTGATCAGTTATTTACCTTTCCATGTTGATTATGCTCATTGGTTTATTATTTATTCAACTGTACTTAACCCCTATTTAGTATTTGATCCCACCCTCATTTTTCCCTTTACTCAAGATTCCATGGAATATACTATGGCCGTTATACAAGGATACAGTAGATGAAATAATGTTATTATCACTAAAAAATATGTTGTAATATGTGTATTCCAATGTAATATGGGTATCATTTATATATATAGTTTACCAGTAATACTAAACTATTTGATCCTTTGGGATTTGATTCCTCATATCTTATTCCAATATAATGGTATTAGAAACTGACTCGATGCTACTATGTTTGGTTTGTCAATATATTTATAGTAGGATGATCCATTACTCACCCAATTGGAAGGTTTATAACTTTCTAGTTTGAGTGTGGAATCTTTACAAGGCAACTTATTTTGTTATATTATATATGGAGTGTGAAAAGGAAGTTTATATTATCATTGTTAGACCCTTCTTATCTATACATAGAGCATTCATTGTTGTGTCTCAGGGAAATGTGATTTTCATTTTAGGTGAACAAAAATATGAAGTAATTTTTGTAAATGGATAAGGAACCGTGGTAAAGTAAACTTATTCAAGAAATGAGATTATGTTACTTGATGAGACTATTTATAATGAAGATGATGAATTTTTAAAAATGATAGATAAAACAAATTTAGGAGTATTCCATGTTTAAACATGCATGTTAATTCAAGAACCCGTAGATTAATCTTTTGGATAACTCATAGAGCACCATGATGAGTTTTCCGTAGAAAATATTCCTAAACCAATCATTAATTAAAAACATGATAAATATTTTTATTGTGATCATAAGTGAAAAATATGTGGATTTATATAATTACTTATTTAAGAGACATCTAAAGAACCTTGAACTTCCTAGGCCTGAGTATCTTCCCTTGAGTCAAAAACACTAATTCTATAACTAAAATACCTTCCACCCTAAAAAAATACAAATTTTGGGGTGATTACTATTCAAATGATATCATCAACTCATCCAATATAGAATAATATCAAAAAGATATCATTTTGAATGTTTTATGTAAGTTTAAATAGGTCATTATTCAAACCGTAGAAAATGAAAAAGGAATAATTACATTATACAACATGCACAAAATTCACATGGAACATGGCCGAAAACATATTTTTGAGGTGTATATAAGACTCAAACCCAGTATAAAAGATTTTCATAGAGAGAAGGTTATAATATTTTTTACTTTTAGAGTAATATTATATATTTTAGGTATTTCTTGATTTATTTTTATATAGTTGGTTCCAAAAAAGAGTGGAGTGACTGTTGTTATAAATGAAAGAATGAATAGGTCCAAAACAGGTAAGAGAATAAGTGGAGAGTTTTTATTGATAATAGAAAACTTATGTAATCCAATTGAAAATATAATCTTCAATTGTTATTTCTAAAAGAAATTCTTTGGAGGTTGGCTGGAAATGAGTTTTTCTACTTTATTGATGGGAACTATATATTAAAACAGATTTTTAGCCCTTTACTATTATAACAAGACTGCATTCAATTGTCTTTTTGGGAAATTCTCGTACCGAATAATTCCATTTGGAATATGTAGTCAACAAACCACCTTTAATATGCATATTGTTTTTATTTGGTACAATATGGAATATGTGGTGAACAAACCACCTTTAATATGAGTATTGTTTTTATTTTGTACAATATGATTTGAAGGGTAATAGAGTTTTTCATCGATTATTTCTCAATAGAAGGATGAAATTTTGAAATCTTTATTAAAACAATGGAAAATATTTTGGAAATATTTCTAGGTTCAAACCTTGTATAAAACTAGGATAAGTGTCAATCAATGGATATGAAAGGAATAGTCTCGGGTCACAATGTCAAATGAAGTGTGGTAGAGGAAAATAGTGAAAATATTGATGTGATCCAAAAGTTGCCACCAACAAAAAATTTAAAGGAATTAGAGTCATCCCTGTTCATTTTGGATTGTACTTATAATTCATCAAAGTCTTTTCTGTAATCACATGGCCCTTAAAATCATTTTTTTCAAGGATAAATCCTTTCAGATTCCTAAAAATTGCATATATTATTATATAATTCTAAAATAGAAACTCATATATTCGCGCATCATTACTTATCTTGATTGAAGATTTCCATTTAAATTTATATGTGATTCCAGTGATGTGGTAGTGGGCATTGTTTTAGGAAAACGGATTTAAAGGAGGTTACATGTGGTTTATTATACTAGTATGTAATTATATTTGACATAAAATAATTATAACATGATATTAAAATATTTATTTTTAGTTTTTTTCTCTTGAGTGATTTATGAAGTATCTAATTGGTTTAAATTTCATAGTGTCCACCGATCACCTAGCTACAAAGTATCTAGTACTAAAGAAGGATCCTAAACTAATACTATTCATATAGAACATTTCCCATCAATAATTTCATTTAGTGATTAGAAACATGAAGGGTGTTGAAAATTTAGTGGAAGAATACTTGTCTAATTTTCCTAATAATCAAACCAGTAACACTAGGGAGATACATATATCATTCCTTGATAAAAATTTGTTGTTTGTGAAATCAATAAAATATTCATGGTTTACTGAAATTCTATATTTTTTGACTTGAGGATTCATACCCATTTATCATCCAAAAAATCAATAAAGTAAATTCCCTTGTAAATTGGTATACATATTTATGGAAGACACATTTCTTTTTAGACATTATTTTTATGGGTTTCTAAGGAGATTTGTGAGTAAGGAAGAAATTAATTAAATTATTGAGAAATGTCAATCTTCACCATAGGAGAGAGAGGAGAGCCCAAAAATTCATGTAGGGTGGTCTCTACAAGCATACTATGTTCATGGATTTATAGAGCCTTATGGTAGGGTGTAAAACATGTCAAAGGCTAGAAAATATTGTTAGGAAAAAAGAGTTAGCATAAAAATTTATTTTTGAGGTTGAAATATTTGTTTTTTGGGGTATAGAATTTATGACAAAATTTCTATAATGATATTATAATGAGTATATTATTGTAACTGAAGACTATATATCTATGTTGGTAGAGTTTTTGGTGCTTATAAAAAACCTAGTTGTCAATATCTTTAAGATCATCATAAATAACATCTTTTCTATATTTTGAGTTCTGGTGGAAATAATTACTAATAATAGAACAATTTTAAAAAATTATTAGTTCAAATATTTAATTTGAAAATTTTTATTTGTTCATAAAAATGGAATGAACTATCCCCCATGGATAAATGGAAATGCAAATATTTCTAACTGAGAGTTTAAACTAATTTGTTAGAAAAAAATGTCTAAATATAGAAAACATTGGTCAGTTAAATTGGATGAAGCATTTTGGTAATTCATAACAACTTATAAAACTCCATTTCTATTTATCCTTATAAAACACTCTTTGAAAAAACATGTGATTTTCCTAAGGATTCAGACTATAAGTCTTATTGGGTTGTGAATGCTATGAATTTTTATTTTAAGAACCACTCGAGAGAGAAGGATTTTTTAAATTATTGGTCTTAATGATAACATAATTTTTTACTATGAAAATTCCTATATTTTTAAGGAGCTAATAATATAATTTCAAGACACTATCATATAAAACAAGGACATTAAGGTTGGTTAAAGGGTGTTTCATTAAAATTATAAGCTAATTTTTCTTACAAGAATGAATAAGATCAAGCAGTATGGACCCTTCATTATTTAGAGAGTTCCCATTAATGGTGTTATATTGTTGGCAAGAGAGATGAATTGACCATTTATGGTCAATGGTTAGAGAATCAAACACTAAATCAAGAGGAAACCAAAGGTCTTAGATTACTTATATTTTCATGATAGTTGATCTATCACTGAGTTTAACAGAGGAAAACAAAATCAATTCATCATTGGAGCTAAACTATGGTTTTTTGTTTTTTACCCATCTATTCTATATGAATAGACCCTATTGTGGTCCACCACCTAATATTTTTTTCTTCTTTTGATCAATTGAATTCATTCATGGTTATTTGGTCTTTATTTTATTAGTCAATCCAATCCATTGTTGACTTTTAGTGTACTGGAATGGTAGGTCAGGCATACTCACTTGATTACTTAGTATGATTATTCCCAAACCCATAATAATTTTCCCTTCTCTTCAAGCGTTTAATCATTCCTTGTCTTATGACGATAAATCCACAAATTATCATATTTACATGAATTATTTCCCTCTTGTGGACACGAGATTAAACTTATGGTTAATGAATGAGTGGATTACAAGTTGGTATGTTTAATCTAGGAATTTATAGATTTCCCTCATGAGGATAGTCTCTTCAAAGTATGGTCGATTTCCCATTACATTCAATCATATTTTATCTTCTGGAATTTTTCCCCCATAGGTCACATACACCTTCAAGGTTAGTTAACCCATTACATGAGTACACTATTACTTCCCAAAATTAATTATTTATATGGTCCCTCATTCTCATTCAGAGTCAATTGATTACTTATACTTCGGTCAGTTTTAATCCATGGTATCCTACTATAGTAAGATGCCTACATGTACAACTAAGAAATTCTCAGTTTGGATATTATTTTAAGTACTAGAACTCTTTCTATTTTCAAGGTATAAAATGTTTTTCATTGCTAAAACAATATTGGATCACTTCCCACTAAAATTATATTTATCTTACTTCCCACATGAGATAAAATTCATAATTCTTCATTTTTCACACAATATCATTTAAGTTAAATAGAGGGTTCTATTTCTAGTTAAATAAAAAATTAAATTGTGAATAATGGATTCCAGTATATAGAGATCCAAATATTTTCAAGGATGTGTCTATCTTCTTCAATTACATTCTATAATTTTCCTTTAATTTCTGTTGAAATCATCTTTCAATTGTGAATTATTTATGTTGTTTCTCATTCTATTTGAGTTAGATGAGCATAAATTTCTATGATAGGTGTTTATATTTCTAATATCTAGGGTGATAAAAATCATGTTGACCCAAATTTTAAATCTTAAATTCTACCATTAAAATATATTTGGATTTAAAATTTTTATTTTTGATTAATCATTGTTAACGATGAAATTTTTTTGAGGTTTATTAAAACATTATTATAATATTATTAAAATAAATTGTAAGGGTTTTATAAAATATGTTGTGAATGTTTTTGATATTATTGAAAAAACATTTTGGGAACATTCATGAATCCATATAAACATTATGTGAATTTTGGAATTGAAAATATATTTTAAAAAATTCAAAATTTTCTCCCAAAATAGGTTTCCACATTGGGGTAAATTTTTAATTTTGGTTTGTGTGATCGGGGTATTTCACTATGTTGAGCTATAATTCAATTATTGTACACATCACAGATGCAACAATTTTTTAAATTTAATGGTATTAATGATTCAATGTAATTTTCATGTCTTCTCAACTAGTATATAGTTATATATCAGAAATTAAGAATTTCATAGATGCTAAAATTATTAGATGTGCATGATTGTTGAGTGATGTCGTGCACTATTCTTATGGAAATTTTTTCGTGAACTATGAAATGGAGCAACATAAAAAAGATCTTTTTAGAATTGTAATTATAAGAGGAGGAGCAAAATATTTGAACTTGAAGCAAGAAAACTTGTCATTTATGAAATTGAACACCTCGTGGATCAAATCAAAATATTGTCAAACATATCCATTCAAACTAGAGAAAAATGAGTAATTGAGATACCATGAAGAATCATTGATACATTAAGAACTAATTGAGTGAGTAATTAAAATATCAATGTAGATATAATAAGTTCTCTAGCCATATATGGCTAGAAATAATTCCAATAATTTTTTACTTGTCAAAAGTAAATTGATTAAGGTGAGGTGAAAATTGAGCCAAAATGAAGAAGAAGTAATTTGTCTTATAAGAAAATAATTTGAGTTTTATTAAGGAATTATAAATTCTAATTTTTTTTAAGAAACCTATTGGACAGTGATAATCATTTTTTATTCTTTTTTATGTTTTAATTATATATAGCTCATATGAATACTCTCCTAAGACTGGAATATAAACTTTTATTAAAGAATAGAAGTTATTGATTTTTGAATAGTAAGCATGAAATTTTCAATGATGGATGAGTCTATACTTTATCCATTTATGGTGTATGAATTTGATTCTCGGAATTTCATAATGTGAAAATTATTTTAAAAAATTATCTCATTTCAAGATATTTTATTCTTTGAAAATCAATGTTTTAAGCTAAAAACATCAAATTCCATTTTTTATGTCTATTATTATATTTATAAAGTAAAATCATGAAATATTGGAATCTATTTTAAGAACATATTCAGAAGAATGTAATTTTTTTTATCCACTGAACATGATCAAGGGATTTATTGAGGGAAAGAAATATTCTAGATGTGGGGGAATTTGATGTGGTCATTTTTAGATACATTTTTCCATATATTTTCGATGTAATTATTGAACATTGAAAGAATGGATGTGATTTTAATATAATGTTTTTTCAAATTGTGTAATTTTTTTATGTAATTTGTATCTCATTTAATATATTGTTAAAATATGATCTTTGGGAGTTTATTTCATTAATTTATATTTATTTTCACTTCAACAAGTTTATAGGTAAACAAATTTATATGTTCTCTAATTTTGTTCAAGATAATTTTTATTTCAAATTGAACGTCTCACATTTTTTTCAATTTTATTTTTATTTGGTGTTGTGTATAGGTTACTAAGTTATCATGTAAGATAAAAAAGGTTTAAATACATATTACACTATCTACAGAATTGTCAACATTGAGTTTTTCTGGACGTGGAAGGGTAAATCCCATAGTTAATGATCATACAAGGGAAAAAGAGTTCTATTTAATGGTAGTTGACCATGTTTAACATTTCATAAGGGTGCTCCCCAACACAGGAACACATATAAATGTAGAAATAGACCGAAATAAAGTAAAAAACTCTTTTAATTTTCCCATATAATGGTAATTGGGAACTAATTTTAGTCTGTAAGGGGGAATTAAAAAGTGTGTGAGATAAGGTAAATGTCCAATTGAAGTCATGGGGGAGTTGAGTGAAAATATACAGGAATGATAGGGAAATCTATAGAGTTTTCTATAAAAGGTAAGGATATTGATTTTACATGATATGAGTACGAACATGTGCATAGGAGGGAAGTTAGTTTAGGGTTATGACCGAGTTACATGAGGGAGGTGATAAGCAGTGATATGAATTCCATCTGGAGGCCTAAGATCTGAGTCCATGATGTAAACTATAAGCTCGAGGCTTGGAATTTTCACTCAAAATGAATATTAATTTGAGGAGTACATAATGAGATATTACCAATCAATGGCAATGATCACACGTATCTCTTACTGGGACCTTTTCCAGAGAACACAATCAGGAACTAAGACTATTGCGATTGATCATACAAGGAGAAGCCTATAGAGAAGGTTTATCACTTTCAACATCATTATTTTCTACACTGTTGTAAAAAACTTATTATTGAATTTTGAATAAAAAATTATTAAAAGATAAAACTTATTTTGTGGAATGGTATTTTGTTTTTAATCCATATTACATTATTCACCAATATATTTTTGGAATGTTACGCTCAACGTCAACTCTTAGGCAGTTAATTTTTCAAAACATTGAGACCAATTGAAAACCTATCTCCAATGAATTCATTTGAAACTACATAATCATATGAGAATATTCTGAAAATATATTAACTCTTTTGAGAAACACAACGTGTTCATATAAAAATTTGATTCAAGTGACAACTAAATCATCATTTTTTGAATGATTAAAAACAATAATTTAAAAACTCTACGAGCTAATCAGTCAATGGTTGATTAATCAATAGAATTAGTAAATGTATTTTTAAATAGTTCAATTAATTGGTTTGTAAGAATGAAAGAAGACATAATTTAAAATCAACCAATAGAATTCCACTACCAAATCTATTGACTGCTCCCAATATGAATTGGTATCTTTTATTCTCTCAATATATTCACCTACTTAGAAATTGTTCCCTTTATGTTACCTAATAATTAAACAATTGTTACTTATTATTACCATTACAAATTGTTTTTTCTTATTCTTAAGTGTTTTTTTGTTTCTAACTTGGCCACTCAAACACATTATAGCCCTCCCTTGTGGATTTACCCCTATCACCCAAACTTCAATCCTTCCATGTGGATCAACGCTTATTAATCTCATAAATAGGTAAACAATTGGGATTATAAATAACTAATCTATGAAATTTTTGTGGAAGGATCAATCAATACACACTCATAGTGTTCCCAAATATTCTGAAAAATAGAACTTTATATATACTTTATTTTAAGAACATTAACTACTAGGTTTAGAAAGTATGTTCCCTCTATTTAGGGATTCCAGATTTAGAATTTTGTATTCCCCTCTTATTTAGGATTATTTGGAAGGAATCACCCCTTTTATTTTTTTTCCTTTAATGATATAAATTTTGATTCAAGCTCTCTGATATTTTTATCTTTTTCACTAAATTTTCCTTCTATGTTCTCCAAATATGAAGCAACTTCTTTTTTATATTTTATTATCATATAGATTTGTTTTTTGAGAAGAAAAATACATACATTCAACTCCTTCTAGGTTGAATTTTTTTCCAATTTATTGTCAAAAATATTTAATTAAGTTACTTTGATCCTGCATCTCTATACCCATCTTATTTCATTATTCCAGTCCACCTCAACTCTATTTAGGCTATTATTCACCCTTCACATATCATTAATTAATATATAACCCACTTTATGCGTAATTCCCCATTGATTGATATTCTCTTATAAGAATTAGATATTGACCATGTTACTATATGAACTACCTATAGATTAGAAATATTATTTAGTTTCCATGTCATCATTGAAATCTAATCTTATATGAACCACGTTACTTATTCTAAATTTTTAGATTTTCAAACATCTTCTAAAATCTTGTTAGAATATTCTATAATAATAAAATTATAATTTTTCTCCTTAATTATATAATACATATTCTGGGTAGTCTTCATTTATTATTCAATTACAATTTAATTTATTAGGAAGGCATGTTACACAAAACTGTTTTTGGTTTCTGATCCGGACAGGTTTTATAACCTTCTCTTGAGGTAGGCCCTATAGCCTTCTTTTCTCTGACTAATATCTGTTACATTTTTTCTTATAAGTTAACAAAATAAAAATCAATAAAAAAATGAATCATTTTAATGTATATCACACTGAAGATACATTTTTTATAATTTTCCAAGCCTCTGCATCATAGTTTCATTCATTATGATATCTTATGTCAACACCTCATAGTATATATTCCATGATCACTTCATTGTAATGCTATAGAAACCAATACATCTCCTTTTATCATCCAAAAATGATAGTGGAACTAAAAATAGAAGGATTAAACATTGAATCCATGTTCAAATAAATTCCAAAATAGATTTAGAATTAGAACACTCACTACGAACCTTTTGGATTTTAAACCACTTATTATAAACCAAGACACCTTTAGTGGTAAATCTGGTAGTTTAACAAAAATGTAATTTTTTTCTTTTACTCAGTTATTCTTACATAATGATCTTCTTCACATATTGGAAGGAACTATATTCAACCTTACACTCTTAAAAAATAAATCACAGAAACATGCATAAATATAGAGGAATGTAAAACATGCACATGATAGTAGTATTTTTCATATCTCTCCGCTAAGGGGTAAACCAAGTAGCATACCCACAATGTTGGTCTGATGTACCAATATCTACTACCATAATTTTTTTTTGGATAACATTTTTGTTATGGTCACTCAAAATATGAATCAATTCCTTATAATATTTTGGTTTCATTCACTCCTCACCCAATGTGAGCTACCTTTTCTCTATTCTAGAGAGTCTCATTGTTGATTCAAGGGATAATACCTCTTATTATCCTCCAAACACTACCTTGGAGAAAGTATTCATGTGTTTATAGGAATCTTGTTCTTTATATGTTCTTTATATAAATATTCAAATGGTTTATCATCAAATCCTGGTATATTCTCATTTAAAATTCATGGATACTATAATCCACTTCAAAACCAAATGCGATCAACACCTCAGTACAAGGGTTGTGGATTTTTTTTACAAAATATAATTTTATAAACAACTCTCCCTTTAGACGAAAATAAAATACCACTATAATTATCTTCTTTCTCTCCTATTATTCAAGATTAGGTGTGGTGGTAATATTCCATATTCTATTTATGTTCTAGATAAGTTAGTAAGTCTAGTCTCTATTCTTCTTTAAATTTATGATGAAAAAGTTGTGATGAATATTAGGAAAATACCTTTCAATAATTTATTCAACTCATATATATTTTGATAATAAAAATGATGATCTATTCTTTTTCCCTTACTAAGAAAACAAGTCTTTTCACCCTTCATTGTTTGAAATTATCTTTTCGATCATATTGGTGGATGAATTTAAAAGGAATCACATTGGGGGAGAGTTCCCATATGGTATTTATATGATGCATATAACTTTCTATTTCCCCATGTGGTACAAAAATTTTAGCATCACATTTGGTACTGTTAGGATCAGGTATAACCCCCTACATCCAATAATGAGGGTCGTTAAGCCCATTTAAGGAACCATTAGGAGCACTGGAAAACCCTGTTTTATATCAATATCCCCCACAACATTACTCAATTGGTTTAAAACAACCTCTTATTTGTTGATACTATGCAAAAGGCCCTAACACCCTATGATGTTGGAAATTGTTCATATTTACACACTATCACATATCTTTAAAATTACTTTTAATTGGAGGGACAATTTCCATATAGTTTATTATGTGATAAATGGAAACCCCCACCCAACATGGGAATCTAGGTTTACAAAACATCAAGACATATAGGGTTTGTTGCAATTCCAAAAAGCAAACAAAAAGGTAGTTAAGTCTCTGTTACAAACCATGATGAGTGTTTGAAAACCCAGATTCTAATAGCATATGATTGAACCAAACTACCAAAGCTCGTGTAAGTGGGATAAAAATATAAGAATATTTGAAATTATTTATAAATTAAATATTAGGAATTATTTTAAATATGTTATAAAATGTTTTTATAGAAAACATGATTGGTAAAATCATCATACATCTGAAAATAAGGTTTGAAATAGATTTGTGGGATTAAAAAATGATTTATTATCAAAACATAGTGACCAATTATATAAAATCAAAAAATTATTTTCAATAGAAAACATGGTCATAATTATTTGGAAATTTTATTTTCTTTTTATTTTAAAAATATTCAATAGGATATAATAAAATGTTTAGGCAAATAATGAAAATGGATTTATATTGACAAAACTAGTAATGGAGAGAATGAATATAAAAGTTGATCATTTTTTTTAAATTTTCTAGATTAATAGAATCTCAAGGATAAATAAATGATATTTTATTAAGTTTCTATGCTAAAAACAGGGTTTCTATATTGATATTTATTCTAGAATTATTATAGATTATTCATTATCCCATGATCCAATATATTTTGTTCATACCAATAAAATGCAAGAAGAGGGTAAGATATATTGACTCTTTTGAGAATTTTTAGTAATACAATAATTATAAATGTGATGAGAGTTGTATTAGAGTGAATTTTACAAAAACGTAATGAAAAAGACTTGTGAGATAATTATTCATTAGTATACCACTCCCTACTATTTGTAATCTCGTTGGATATTTCACATTTTGATTAAACATATGAAATCTTGTGTGTCATATATATATATATTGATTAATTCTTAAAATTTATATTTTTTATGAACATTATGTGTGATAGATAGTTGTCTATGTCTTTATCCATATGAGGGAAAATGATCCATTTTATTAATAATATTATGAGAAAATGTTGATACTCTAATTCATCACCCCCTTCAGGTTATCCATATATTACTTTAGATGCAACAAAAGTACATCATCAATATGATTCTTGGAATCCAAATATAACATACTCTAACATGTAAAATAGTCTTTTACTAACTATGACATTATTTATCATACATATGATATTAATGTTATTGTTTATTTACATATTTAATTGATGGGTTTTCCATATAAATAATAGAGAAACCCTATCTTTAAGGAAAATAGCATATGCATTTATCATCAAAACTATCTCCCAATTTCCTCTATAAAATAGAAAATTCCATTTATACTCTCAAGGGTAGTTTTTAATGGTTATGTTTTTATCTTTTATCATTTTATCACTCATGGATTTACATTATATAATAAATCCTCCTCTATATCATAGAATAAATGATATATCTAATCACTAAATTACAATGGACTCCACTCATTTTATCATTCGCCATGTATCTGGGAACACGTTTCATAGATAGATTTATTCCATGTGGCATAGGAAAAAAATGCCCCATTATATTGTTCCCTCTTTTATACATTCAATAACTTATCAATTTACGTACTTATAATTAGTCCTATAGGCCCTATATATCTAAATTTTTATATTTTTAATCTTATAACATAGAATAAATTTTATTTCCTTCATGAAGAGTAATCCATTAAACCAGGTCACAACTAACTGTAATCCTATAATTTATTTTATAATTAATAACACATCATCAAGATATATTAATAATAAAACTATGAAGCATTGACTGACTATTTTATAGACACATATTTCTATTTCATTTCTAATGAAATAAATTTTTCGTATGGACTCATAAAAATGAACATTTAATATTCTTATTACATTTTCTAATACATATGTGGTTTTTTCAATATTATGTATTCTATTGTCTTAATTTGGTGTCACAAAGCCATTGGGTTGTATCCTCTAGACATCTTTCACTATTTCCTCATTTAGAAATGTGATTTTGAAAAATATATGAAAAATATCATAATTATGGTATATTTCTATGGAAAGTAATTTTCTAATGGATATAAATATAAAAAGTTGTAAAAACTGTTTTATTACAATCCAGACCATGAAATTTTATAAAACCTTTAGGAACCAATTGTGAATAATTGGTATTAAATTTACCACCTTCTCATGTTTATTTATTGAATACCCATTGGCATCTAATGAGATTCATTCAAATGGTTGTTCTACTAAAATCTAAAACTTGATTTTTTACATAGAATACATTTCTAAATTCATAAATTCATTTATCTATCAAATTAAATTATATTTAAAACTAAATTATAGTATAATAGTTCATAATTGTCAATAAAAATGTTTCATTACTCTTGGTGACAAAAGAACCATAGGTCACTAGGTCTCTAAGTACATCATTTGACCTATATAGTATTTATGTCTTTAAATATTTTTTTCCATAGGATCTCATAAGATGTTTTTTTTGTACCCACCTTTTATGTATTGAACCTAAAATTCATCAAAGTATATATTAACCTCCATCATATCCTCTATTTATATTAATCTATTATAGAAACAAAAACCTTTTACTCAAGCATGAGTTTTCTATTTAAAGTGTAATTTATGTAATGTCCCTCTTTTTACATTCAGATAACTTACAAAGATTCAATTCATGAATCATGATGCATGCATATTTTCAGTTATAGCCTTAAAAAATAGTTTCATCTAAATACATTAATATGTGTTAGTTTGGGATTCTTCTTGTACCATAAATCTTATATAATCCTATTTTTTATATTAGTTGGAACACAATTAAGTTTGTATGTCATTAATTTTAATTAATATCCTCAAAAAAATATAAGGCATTCATGAATCATCATTTATCTCACCATATCAAACAATATATAGATTGACTTGAAATTTTCCAATTTTTATTTAAGATAATTGATGACTTTTTTACGATATTCTCCACCTCAATCTGATTTAAGTCACATTATCTTCAAAACAAGTTGATTTTTTGATACATGATTATATTCCTTGAATTTTTTAAGGGAATTTGAACTAAATTTTATAAATTATACAAATAAATATATATAACTAAATTGAAAAAAGTGATGATGTTTCGGAATCCACCTATAACTTATACTTGAAGTTGATCACATATATTTGTGTGAATTAATTACAAAATCTTTGTGGTTGTTTCACATTTAGCTCTAAAATTAAACTTGGCCTTTTTATCTTATAAAAATATGTCACACATATCGAAGGTTTTTATCTCAAATAAGACTAGATAACCTTCATGATATAAATTTTTCAAACATTTTTTGATTTAAAAATTAATACAAAAACTACACTATTGGATGAGATATGAGTCATGTGATTAGGTTTTGTCGTTTATTTCTAAAATAATTTTTTCTAATTTAAGTGTATGTAAATGGTTATTTAAATATTTAATTCCATAACATATGTTTTATTTATTTTGAAACATGATAAAAAAACCACTCATATTTAAATATGGAAGAAATTATATTCTTGAAGATTATAAGCATAAATTTAGAATTTTCAAACCAAATAATTTTTCATATATTTAATATGAGATATTAATCTCATATAGCTAATATATAAAATTTAGACCCATTAACAACATAAAGATCAAATACATCTCTTGATAAATGTTTCAATCTTGATGGTTTTTTATTAATGATACAAATTTTCAAGAAAAAAATTATATATAATAACTAGTATGGAAAATTATAATGATTTAATTCAATGAATAATATAACTAAAAAGAATCATATACTTGATTTTTATTCACATAATTTTACTTTCTATCTAGTGGCCTTTAAATCCATATAAAAAGAAAAAAAAAACATTTTGATTTTGGGTGATTAACGGTCCTGGGGAACATGTTCCAAGAACTCTAACCCCGATTTATATGGAAAACAACCAAGAAAATATTTAACCGTGTTTTAAATGGTCTTAAAAGACTGTGGTAAAATGATGGTGGGCTTACATGGGCATGATATAAAATATATAGGCTAGTCTGTGGGCCAAGAATAATTTTTCAACTTTTTATTTTAATGTTATTTTAATTTAATGTATTGTTTATATAAAAGGAATATATATTTTAAGAATATAATTAATATATATATATAATCAATTTTTTCATAACTATTATGTGTTTAATATTTAATTTTCCCCATAAATAATATTTTTATTTTTTAAAAAATATTTTTAATATTGAGTATAAGTGTGGGTTGGCCTATATACAATTCTAGTTAAAATGAGGACTGGACCGAACTAATTTTTATAAGGCCACAATAAATAAGGGCATTAACATAACGAATTTTTTTTGTCCAGGTATATGAAAACATGGACTCCTCCGCACTGTTCTAGCCTATTGATAACACAAACTATTGATCTATTATCTATCAATCTCTTAATATTTTGAATTATATAAGTATGTAGCATTGGTTTATTTGTCCTCGATTCTACCATTGATCTCTTCACCTTGAGTATATCTTTTTCACTAGATGAATTTAAAAATTATATTTTTTCATTCCATTATTAGTTTTGTGAACCATATCTAAATGAAATGGAAGTGTCTTCAGTATATTATTGATATTACATTTATAAATAAAACTAAATAAACTAAGTAGTAAGGATGATATAATGTGATGTGTAGATATATATTTATCTATCTAGAATACTAATTTTTCCAATATTTCTGTGTAACAAATAATTTTGAGTACATTATTACTTGCCTAAATTCATTTATGCATGTTTTTTACGAATATACCATTAAAGATATCATTTCTTTCTTGACAGTATTTCTATTAGTAAAACTTATGAAGATATGAAAACATTATGTACCCATCCAAATCCTCACGATGATTTTACATCTCAAAAAACATTGATGAAACATGATGGACTTCATATCCAATGCATCATCCATATTCCATTCATATGATCCCTTCTTACCACCATTTACTTTTAAATGTGGTTCATTAAGTAGAAATGAATTCAATACATAATTTTTTCTGTTGTAGTGGTACTATGCATAAGAGAATTTATGAAACCTAAAAACTAACACAGGTACATATATTTTCGTTTCCCAAAAATAATTATAATGGTAATGACTTTTTTATTACAAAAAATCTACAATAACAATTAAAAATCATTTTATTTGTCTATCTTGATTACCAATTATTGGTTGATTAATCACATATATCTCCCATTAATTTATCAAATTTAGGTTTCCCTAAAAATAAAATAAAAAATATACCATTAGTTAGATATTATATAGAGAAATGTTCTATATTTACTCAACTATATTACATACTATGACCATGCTACTACGCATAGGTATTCAGGTAGGCTTTACCCTGGACAACTGCATTAACTTGTAACTCATTGGTTAGTTTTTTGGGCTATAATTCATTGTACCCTATTCTCATGTTTACTCAATTTATACATATAAATTTCCCCAAGTATACTATGTCTCTTTATCTTTATTCAAAATTGTTAAATCCAACCCATCACTTTCATAACAACACCCTGATATATGGATTTTTTCTATCGAATGGATGGAAATACTCCTCTATCTATTATTTCATTCCAAACCAAGTAGTTGTTGGAATATTGTTTTATAAAATTATATTTGACATATTTTTTAATACATTTGTGTAAAAAATGTATTTTTCATATATCCATGGTTTTTAACTATTCTATGAAATTTCCAACAAATATAAAATTTACCATGAAAAATAAAATGTATTTTATAGGAAATAGTTCTAATTTTATCTAAGAATGCCTTTAATTATTGAAAATATTTGTCATTTTATAAATTAATAATCAAATATAAAAATATAAAATTAAATGTGACATAAAAATGAGCTAATATACACAGGTTAGTTTATAGAGTGGTGATAAAACAAAATAGACTCTTTGAATATTAACTCCCTCATTTTGGTGTAATTCATGTTATAAAGTCCATAATTCTTCTATGAATCCCCTTATATGGATTTAACCTTTTCTTAAACCCCCGCCTCATCAGATCTCTAACATTCAAAATACTACTCACATCCAAGTGAATGGTTCTATGGATGTGATGTTCAATTAAATAAATAATGGAAAAATGAACTCATATAACATAAATGAGGTAGGGTTGAATCGATGATCATCAAAATTTAATTCAATAATTATAATAGTAATGTAAACCTATTAAGTAGTTAATTGATTAAAAATTTATTAATATCAAGCATTCAGAGTTCAGTCTATCTCATGATCATTCAAAATTTAATGGCGATTATAATGAACTAAAAAATACTAATATTCATCTCACTTATCTCATTTAATTATAAAATTAAATAAACAAATTTTAATTATCAATATCATTCTCTTAGTATCATTAAGAACTCTATTTTTAACTCCCTATTAAATTCTATGAATTTTGGATATTATTAATTTAACATAAATCTATATTATATTTAAATATATATAATATATTTTGTATTATTTATTGTCTATTTTTTATTATTTATAAAAAGTTATATTGTGGGTTGGTATCCCCCTACAGACTGTGTTTTAAAAAATATTTAAAAAAATAATCGGTCACAATGCAACTGGTCAAATGAGGGGAAGTTTGTGGTTGGTGTGACCTCTGCTCCATGTCAAAAAAAATTAATTTTTTAAAATAACATATATGGGGGACACTGAACATTCCTGTAAAAATCAATTCATACCCCTCCCATCATTTGATTTCTAATATAGCCACAAAATATGAGTTGTCTATATATTTATTGTGTTGTTTGTAAGTTCTTATCCATACAGAACCTAATTTGTTCATAATTATGACCATCAAAACTAAAACATAACTCTAAATATTAATTATAGTAAATCAAATCAAAATATTAATTATAAATTAATGTAACTACACTGAGATAACATGTTTTATCTAGACATAATGGAAGTGGTGATTGGGATGCTCTATTAAATGTTTTCTGTCTAAATATAAAAAAGAAACATTATATTTATAAAAACAATGCTTGAGTTCAATCTTATAATCACAAAACATATATTATAATTAAATTTGTTTTTAAAAATCTATAAGTAGAATTTTTTTAACTGATTATAACTTGTCTTTTTTTGTTCACCAAGAGTACACAATTGAGGCCATTTTTCAATATCTACTCCTGATTTAGGAATATCTATATTTCAGTATTGATTCATCATGTGGAATAGTGATGAACCAAGAGTTTCCTAACATCTATTATTGATCGCAAGAATATATATATCATGTTTATCCATATAGATCTCAATATGTATGATAAAGAATCATGTTAATTATCTTTATATAAATCACCAAATAGTAATTATATATATTATTATCTCACTTTGTCAAGGATTTGATGAAACATTTATAACATCCATGAACCCACACTCTTATATTTGATGATAAAATGATAAACTCTATAATTTTGAATTTGATACCGATAAAGGTGACCAGATTTTTTCCATCCCTAACTTATTACATAAAAAAGAAAATATTGTATCATAAATATATACCTAAAGAACATTTAGGGTTATATTTTTAGAGAATTAAGATAGCCTATTACATAAGTAATATTTATGTATTTATGAGAGTACTTTTTCTATTATAATCTACATTTTATATTATATATTAATCCATTATCATCATCCAAATGAAACCCTCCTAAATATAAATCATTCAACATCATTCTTGATAACCTGGGGAATTGGATATATAAGAAGTGTGAGATTAAATGATCAGTAAGGTTAAATATAATAATTTATAATTAAATATCATCAATGAGAATAATAAGTGTATAAGAGTATGACAACATAATCATGTTTCATGATCAAATAATAAAATATCAGAAACCTATCAATACTAGAATAATCAATCATAAGACATAGAAAAAGGTTTTAATAAAAGAAAGAGTAATAAGATTTAGTGATTATAAACTTTGTGATATCAATAAAGGTAAAAAACATTATAAACCCTTGTAATGAATAGAAAAATGTTTTGGTATCTTGGAAAATCATCATCATAGATTTATTATAAGTAGAATAACCTTTTGGAAGACTTCCCATACAATTTTCTTGAAAACAAAATCATTTATCAATTCATTGGAGCTCCATTCAGATGCTCCCCAAATGTAAGTTATACCCTCCTAACCACGTATAATATGGACCCACCCATCATATAATATATTTTAGCATCAGTAAGAACTATCTAGGAGCACACATCATATAATCTATATCTGGATCACCCTACATTTTGGGTTCACCCATCATATAAACTATATCGGGCTCACATGATGTTCTATGGGAACACCCATCATATAAGTGGTATCTGGATGACCTAGAACTACATGGGTGCACCAATAATATAATCTATATTAGGGTCACCTAGTGCATTCTAGGTGCACCCATAAAATAAGCTATATGGGGCTCAACTAGTGGAATCTGGTGGCACCTGCAATATTAGATATATCATGCTCACTCAATGATATCTGGGTTAACCCATCCAATATAATGTTCAAGAACCAAAACGTGAATAAATGAAAAATATATTAAATTTCATCAAAAAATCATATAAAAACCATTTATTCTTTTCATAAATTGGTTATCCCATAAAAATATGGTTCCATGACAAACTCTTTGAAAAATGATACACTTGGTGAAATAGAACATGGTCCATAACAATATCAATGAAACATGATTAATTCATGGAAAAGAAATAGTTTTCATAAAAAATATCTTTGAAACATTATTATACCATGTAAAAGAAACTATTTATACAATATTACCTTTGAAACATGATTAAATTGTAGAAAAGAAAAATGTTCCATAACAATTTCTTCGAAATATTATTGGCCAGAGTGAAATAAACAGCCTCTATAACAATCTATTTGAAACCGTATTAATTCATCTAGATAAATAATGAGTATGATATCATTAGAAAATATCCCAATTGTAGTACTAGTAACAATAAAGGTTTTTTACATTGATAAATGGAAATAACATTAAATGATCTTAAATATATTATTGAGGAAAATAACCTTTTCATTTTGAAAATATCTTTCAATAACAAAAAACTCAAAAAATTGTAAAAATACAATTATTTGAAAAAAACCATGAAAAAATAAAATTAATGCTCAAATCAAATAATGTTCATGATGGAGGGAAAATATGTTCATGTCATAAATATTAAAATAAACTAAGTTTTTAGGCATTTTGTAAAGGGAGACAAAATGACCCATTTTGAAAATGTTTGAAACATTTACATTTACAGAATTATAAAATACGTTCAAATACAAAATGAAGGATTTTTGACAAATAATTTATTTATATAAAGAAATTTTTATAATTTTATTTTGAAAATATGGATGTGGGAGAGAAATATAGATAATCTAAAAGGAAAAATAAGATCATTATCAGTTACATGTGACATTCTTGATGTTTATTTAATCAAGATGGGAGGAAATAGAAATCAAAAATATTAAACACATTCATAACTAGTGGAGAATAAATATTTTGGGTTCAATAAAATAAGTGCAAATGATTTCCATCTATGGAACCTGAATGCAAACAATCTTGAATATAAGGTGATAGAAACATAAAGCCTTTTCCACATTGGAATCTCTCCAATAATAAGAACGATGAAATAATAACGTCAAATTATATTGAAAATATCATTAAAAAAAGATGGTTCATGATATATGATTTCAAAGGTTAGTAAATATGCCACATAAATTAATATAGGTTCATTTCATAAATTAATATCTCAATGAATGATTTTTTGAGACAAATAACCCTTACAAAGATCATACCATAATTTGAGAATTAATTAATGAATTTATTATTTGAATCAAATTTAAATTCACATAAAACAAGTTTAAATACAACATAAGATTATGAAAACTCATTAAAAAATAATAATGACATAATAATTTCAACAAATATTTAATATAACCCAATGAAATGAAATTTAGATGAGTAATTATTTAATACTTGTTAAATTTCATGCTAATTCCCCTTGAATGAAATAATTCGTTTACAAACATAAAATATAATGATATATGAATAAATCATGTTATTACATGTAAATTTGAATTATATAAACCAGAAAATAAAAACATGTGGTGAATATGACAGAAGTTTCACAAAAAAAGAGACGAGAAATCCTTACCTAGAGTTCAGACATTCAATGTGTGTCCTTTTAACTCATGTATACCAGTATTATATGAATTATTTTATTTGATAAAAAACTTTTATACCTTTAATAACTTATACTTAAAGTCATTTATTTTAATCAATTTAATTACAAATTTAAATACATAATCAGTTAAGTCAATGTCAGGTGTTTTGAGGACGATTGGTTAATTTTTTAATAATAGACATGGTTTGTTGACCATGGAGAAAGAGATCATAGTTTTAAAATATAAAAAATAATAATAATTAAATATATGTCAATTTAATGTTTAAAACCAATCATGTGATATGTTTTTTAATAATAAACTATGTTAATATCATGAAGGCGGCATGTCAATCTTACACATGAGTAACTTTCCATTTCTCAGTGATTATTATAGACAGAATATAAGTTATATAATATATTTATATAATGGTGATAATATAATAAATTCACTATTATTTTTAAATATTCTTATATTTATAGTACACGTGTTGTGGTGATGAAAAAAAAGAGTCACATCACTTCATGAAGGTGGAAATCGACATGTATTCAAAAAAAATATCATCATTTTTCAGTGTAAGAAGAAAAATTATATATTATATTTTAAGAAAATAACAATATGTCATTAATATAATATAGGTTCATTTAATAAATATGAAAATATATTCCTAAAATTTATCTTTATTATTTTCTTTGTAAATTTATAGTGAAAACTGAATCAAATTGCTTCGTGAGGCGGTAGTGCACTGTATACATGAGTAACGTTATCGTATCTCTCGTGGAATGGAAATATAAGAAGGCGTATATGATATCAAAGATATTTTATTGTTAATAATTTAAAAATAATATATATATATATATTCATTTTAAATTCATCATTATAACAATCTGTGTGAGGTGAGGATGGAAAACGAATGTCATATGTTCGCGAGGTGGTAGTCTGTCGTACCCACCAAGGACAATTGTGTATCCCATTTCATCAAAGAGTAGATGTATTTAGGTAATTGAATTAACATAATAACATATAATTATATTTGATATAATTATTAATTATATAATATTAATTTAAGAATAATTTTATAATGTGGAAGAAGAAATAAAATAATAATGATCGGTAAAGAATTATATTTCTTCTTCAGACAACATCCTTATTCAAGCACTGAAATACATTATAGGATAGATTTTTTTCTCCAAATAAGCTCTTGAAGAAGTGGTGGGGGAAGTAAGGAATACATTTTAACAGGTATTTTATGATACAAATGGCATTTAATGTGTGATGAGGAGATGATAGGGGTGACCTTCTATAAGTGAGGTGAGTGGCACACTTGTATTTTTTCAAGATAAAATGGTGTGCCAACATTTCCCACAATTAAAAAGTGTAATAAATAGAGAATAATATATAATTATACATTTCTAGGGCTATATATTTCCATAAAATAGTTTTATACAAGTTTTTAGGTCATTTTAACCCTTATCAGTTTTGTTTAACCCCCTATAAAACTATCCTTAACATAACTATGATAATTAAATATTAATGTTTTTACTATTCATTACGGTAATAAAGTATGTAAACCTTATTATATAATTAAAATTATCATTATTAAAAATAGGAACTTTATTTTAAAAAATTGAATTCAGATAATTTTAAAAGACTAATTAAAAAATTAATCATGCTGACATAACATAAAATTGGTTTTTATAGAAATGTATTTTTCATGAAAAAAATGTTTTTATATTGTCTCCATGACATGTAATAATCATTTTAAGAATAAAATTTATTATTTATTTTTATGTAACATATTAATTTTATTTAAATAATTTCTTTGTTGGGGTATTTTTAATTTATTAAAATTGTGAAACATTATGCACTTTAAAATAGTTTTCATAAAAATCATCTTTTTAAACAAAAAATAAACTTATAAAAAAATACAATGTAATGATTATTAAAATATAAATTAGTAGATTAAATATTACTAAATATTTGTTTTTTTACTTTAAATCGCATTTAAAACATAATGGGACATATAAATTACTTAATTTATTTAAAATAAGTGATAGTTTTTCAAATGTGGTTATTTTCACTATTCACTAAAAATCATTATTTTCTGAAAAATACAAAAACATCATCCAAATTAAATTTATGATATTATGGTTTCAAATAAAAATCATGTTATAAAAAAATTTATAAAATATCAAAAACATAATTGTAATATATTTTCATGAATAGAAATAAAAATCAATTTTTCAGAAAACATATATTTCGAAGAATAAATTTATATTAGTAAAAATTTATCCTTTATTTATTGATAATTTTTTAAAAAATTAATATTGAGTAGGAAAAAATTATATATATATTTATATTTATATATTTCATAAATTATATAATATTGTTAATAACCACTAATTTAATGTATAAGTTATAATAGTTATATATTTTTCTTTTTGTTTAAGCTTAGTGTTGCATATTTAATACAAAATAGAACATAATTATCTTATTTTAAAATTACAGGTTGTTAAAAAATTTATATCTAGTTTTATGTTTTCAGAAAATACTAATTTAAAAATCATATTAACATAAACCTAAAAAATCCCCATGTCAAAGAGACATTTATTTAATATATCCTTTCATAATAAAATTTTTATTCAGGTAACATATAGAATAAATATCATGTAACAGTAATTAAAACATTTAATTAATCATTTCATGGAATTTAATCAATGACTTGATATGAGACCCCCAAAAAATATATTAATTTACTCATATAGTAATTACTTGTGAATACATAAAGTATTTTAATCCAATTCACTAATTTCAATCTAAAATTACATGGAATTACATTCTAAGAAATATAATTATAATTTCTGTTAATAAAAAAACAAGGATAATTGTATTCTAAAAAATATATTCAACTGAATATAATGAGATTATAGATAAACTTAGTTTGAAACCCTATCTACCCCCTTTCCCAGTAGAAATTGGTCCAACAAACTAATTACGAGAGGTATCAAGTAACACATCATGACCCAAATAATGAAAAGGAAAGGTTTTAGTATTGATATCAATTTTTAAAAATTAAACCATGAAATAAAATCACATTTCCAGCTAATATCCCAAAAATAAAAATGTATAACTATTTCATCATCCCTTATTACATGATGTATCATTCTTTTAATTATTTGGAATAATTTACCTATAATCATCATGGCCATGGATTTTTCATTAAAACTTTTATCTCAATCAATGGCCCATAGATATTTTAATCCCTAACTCATAGGGGATAAATTATATTTTTACTAATTAATTAATTTCATAGAACTCGTGAACCTCCCAATTAAATATAATTTTCAATTAGTATAGGCATTATTTTTTTCATTTTGATTCATTGTAATCTAAAAAATTAATTTTATAGATTGGTACATTTAAGGAATATGGGAAAACCCATCAAGACAACCAATTGATCCCACACTATATTAGTAGAATCCAACACATAAAACATGAATACCTCCATATATATAATCCATGAATGTTCTCATTAAAAGTTTCTGCCATAATAATTGTAGGCCCAAAAAGTAAAAAACATTAAAAGGCCTACTAATGGGAAGGCTAAGAGGGAAAATCTATATCACCCTGAGATTTTATGAGATACTTTATTTTTAATTTCATTGATGTCTTGTGTTGTAAGATAAACCAATATTATCTTATTCTATACACAACCCCATATTAGCTTACAGTATATATAACACCATACATGTCTTGTGTTACACACAATTTCATGTTCTTTTTAGAGAATTAATTTCATGCAACACTGAGTATAGATTTTCTTGAATTTATAAAATAACTATGTATGTATTATTTTATACACAACAAAAAAGTAATATTTCACTAAATTCAACACTAAATTGGCTTGCATTATGTTCAAGGGTGACATTCCTCAATAGCTTGTGTTGTACACAATACCGAGTTTCAATAAACAATGTTATATTATTAAAATATTACTATTTAATGGGATATAAACAAGAGGTTATGAGTAGTATTAACCTCATTTTAAAATTTATATAACATTAACATTTATTTTTTATATTATCTAGACATGATATAATAATAAATACAAAGTTTTGATAAAAGAAGTATTTTTTTTAAAATACAGTTTAATTGCCTTTTCATAGAGATAACTTTTTAAATCTAGTTTTCAAAAATTTTATAACTTATATTTGACATAATAATCTCCTTATTTTAAATAGGAACATCATGATTTAATTTGGAATAAATTTCGGTATTTTTTCGATAAAATTCATATTTTAATGAATAATGAAAATACTGCATTTTAATTAAAAACAACCTTTTTGTCTATTTTAATTATATATTTATATTATAATTTTAATTGGTTTTAAAGTATAATTGTATTATTTTTTTACAATTTTTTCCAATTTTGGAAATTTAATGTAATTCACTATTAAATTTGATACAAACACATGTCCATCATTTGATAGTTTTTACTTATTCAAAACCTGCTTTATGTTTTTAACTACCAAAGTTAATTTCAAATTAATTTCTGTCAATTCAGTGTTTTGAATTTAGAAAAATGGATTATATATTTGGAATCAAAAGGTCCAAATTTTTTAAATAGGTACCTCTTATTTTTTTGATTCTATGAATAGTAACTTCAATAGAAATTTTTATTTACCGTGGTGATAGGGAAAATCTGGTAAATAGGGGTAAAAAAATAATATTTTAACAACCTAAAATAACCCTAATATGTGTCCCAATCCCACTAGATGAGATATATACAACCATTAGTATACTTGGGTCTTTTTGAAGACCCCATGAAGCCACATCAGTGTGATAATGACCTTTTAGAATTTTTAATTTAAAGTAAAGAGACATATAACAAAAACATCTATCTTTTATTATAACATTTTTTATATAGGGTTATATAACTTATTTATTTAACTATAAATAGTCATTATAAATATATAAATATTTCCTAAATCATGTTATTTTATTTATAATTTTTAGAAATAAGATATATAAAATTATTTTTGACAAAATGATGAGGTAGTGATTACCTTATTAATGAAATATTAAAATAAATGATATTATAAATACTAAAATAATTAAAATTTGAACATTTTGATACCACATACTAATTTTTTCGACTACAGTTACATGTGTGGTATTATTTAGTGCCTTTGGTTATTAGTAATCTAGTTTTTATATTATTAAAAAAATAATTACAAAATAGTTCCAAAATTGACATAAATGAGTTTTAAAAACAAATACAATTTTATTAAATGATATAATAGTCAATATAATATTATATTATTTCAAATAACTTATATAATGTGAAATATGTTATTAATGATCCACTTTATTTTCTCATGGAATTTAATTGTTACTATTGTAATCATATATTATTAAAATACATGAAGACATGGTAAGAGTTATTATTTTTAACTAATAGTCAATGCTAAAACAAAAGGTTAATGTTGTGACCAAAATTTGTCTAAAACCTATTGGTTGAGATTATTTAGACCCATAATAATCTTATATTTTAAATAACTAACTTTCGGACCATTAAAAACCAAAAATAAATTTATGATAAATTATTATTTAAAGACTTTACTAAAGTTCCCCTCACCTCTCCTATAAAAGGGATCTTCTATTTATCTTTTATTAACGCATCCAAATCCATTTGAATCTTCCAAAACATGGCCAAATATGATACAAAAATCCCTACCATACTACAAGAGGCCACACATTCTTCATAAATCAATCCTAGTGATATATGTTGTGCAAATCAACAGGAGATACTCGAAAAAGTTGTAATTGTTTTATCACCTCTTTAAAAATTATTTTCCTATTCTACATATTATTGATATGTTTTTTACATACTAAATTAATAAATACATTATATTATACATTTTAATATGTTATTATAATTATATTAAAACCTTATACCTCTTTTTATCCATCCTATTAACAATAACATCACCATGCGTGTGTACGTACGACTTACCATCTCCACGCCATGGTGTAATATGTTATTCAACAATACATAATATAGATGGAAAAAATTATTCTTATAATGGATTTAATTAATTAATATAAAATGATAATTGTTATTTATAATTACTATACCATCCAATTCTATACCATTTATTCATTAAGTGAATGATATCGTCACCTCTGCGTACGTACGACTTACAGTCTCCACGACGTGATGAGATTCATTCTCCATGTTAACCATTAAATAATTATGATAATGTATATATAATAAATAATAATGAAATTTATGACATTATAATTTTACTTTATTTATATATATATATATATATATCATTTACTTACTTCCATTCAATTCAATAAGAAAACAGAAATAACGTTCATGCATACGTACGGCCTACTGCCTCTATGAACGGTGTATTTCATTTAATTTATTTATATATTATATATATTTATATAAAGAATATTTATGATATATAAATCTTGTTTTATAGTTTGGAATTATGTAAATCCTTATCTATGTAATAAGATTAAGAATATCAAGTGAAAAAAAACATACGATAAATAAAACTATTATTACCCAAAACATTGTTTCAACATGGAATTGATAAATAAATGGGTAATATAAAGTAAGAAGTGAATCATATATGATATCATAGATATTATCATGGTTATTTTGTACATTAATAAAATATTTAAACCCAATATACAGGAGTTTCAGACACATACAGAAGAAATCGACTCCAAGGTAAGGGATAATTTCACCATCTCATTATTATCTGAGATTATTTATATATAAGTCTTTACTAGGGTATATTTATCATGCATGTCCATGTTTCCTAAATATATAATATTATTTATATTATTATAAAATTTTTATGTTTAATTTTACTCATTGGTAAATTTTTAATAGATGGTATGAAAGGGATCTTTTTTCATATTCAGTACGATGTACATTCTGACATTCCAATAAAAGTAAGGGAAGAATGTTTTTTAACATGTATGGCATGAATGGATTTTTATGGGTTCATTAAAACCTTATTTCCATGAAGTTTCCCTTACAATTATCATTTTTATTTTCAATGAATTTTTTTTCTTTTTAAATTTCATAGAGTTTTGAGAAAAGAAAAGGCTTTTGAAAAAGAAAAGGAAATTTTCCTCAAGAATAAAGTTCAAGTGCTTTATCAAAATTATTTTCCATATATAATGAAACTGAGTAATGTTTCTATAAAAATTATTAATTTTATTTTATTATGTTTAAGATTGAGTTATTTTAATGAAATACATTTATTATTTACGGATTATGATGCAAATATGTTTAAGAAACCAATTTTATTTCATGGGTTATGTTGTGATGAATGATTTAGGATTTTATAGAACATGTAATCATTATATAATTATGATATGGGTGGGACCTAAATCTACCTCCAATTCATTGGGTAATTATTTATATCACATTGTATAGACATGAATGGAATTATAAGTAAATCTAGTTCTATAATACATGGATGGAATGACATTTAAATCATGTTCAGTAATAAATGGTTGGAACAAAAAGATAACCTAGTTCAGTAATAGACATTTTCCACTATGATGGTCTTGGTAGAATTTTTTTTGGATATTATGGAAATCATATTAAGTTATTTTTTTACAATTCAATGTTTTATTACAATTTTATTCTGTCATGGTTAATGTTCCTTCATGATCAATGTCTTTCATATTTCCAAGATTTATTTCATGGATCAAGATTTTGATGTTTAAAATTTATTTTCACGTTTTTACATTTTTATGTTTATGGATTATTATATGTTCCCCATGTTTACCATTACAGATCATTTTTCCACACCATTTATATGGTTTATTTTACCCATGATATAAATAAAATTTCTAGGTAGGTAAACAAAAAGGGAAGATCTTTACGGGAGATGTGGAAGATCTTTCACCATGTCAGAAGATTATGTTCTAAATTTCCAAGTACACTAAACTAATATGGTCTTTGGGTGTAAAGTTTTTGTAATGTATTAAGTATTATAAAAAATAAATGTAATTTCTATCTACCTCAAGCTCGGGTCACTATAGTTGGTATTATAGAAAAGGTTTAGTTAACCTTTGGTAAATAGGATGTGAAATCTTTAGTGAGATCCCTATAGATATTTCTAAGGATCACCTAGGGATGTCCATAAGGGTATGTATAAATATAGGTCATAGTCCTAGAATTATGTTAACAATCATGAATAACCTAGTACTAAACCTAATACATTAGAGATTGAAAGTAACCCCCCTTGATTATGTTGTTTTCCTAGTATGATTTTTTTCTCTCACACTATTATTTTTATGTTTTAGACATGGATAGAACCCGATGGAACCGTGTTAATGATCAATACACTGGGAAATGAAATGGTTTTCCACATGATCAAGAAAATGTTATTGGAGATTGAATGTATAATATTATTGCAATACTTACACACTATATAAATCATTCTGAACTTCTAAATGAGTAGAGAAGGTAACAACATTCTATTGAGTCCTTCATAAGGAAACATCCACATTATTTCAGTGGGTATTATGATCCACTTGTTACTGAACAATGGATCAGTACCGTTGAAAATAAATTTTCCATTCTTCTCAGTATGGAACATGAAAAATTCATTTTTACTTTTTATTGTTTAGAATGTGAAGTACGCCAATGGAGCACTCTAATCAAGAATATAAGGCTGTAAGAAAAATTGAATCCATAGAATGGGATGATGTCAAGAACTTATTTTTTAATAAGAACGTACCTATTATTCTTTGAAAAAATATATAAAAGGAGGTCTTTGAGCATAATCAAAAGGATGTGAAAACATTGGTAGATTCAAGAAAATTTTTACAACACTTTTATGGTATGCTTCTAGATTTATCATCCATCCTGAAAGTACAGTTGATAGATTTTTTAGTGGCTGAAAAACAAGTCTTATAAGGGAATTAGATATAAGAGAATATTTTATCTACGAATAGATTGTGTGTTGTTCTATATGGTAGAAATGGATGTTGGTGTTACATATCAATCTTATGGTTTTGATATGAAATGAAATATGGAGTTCAAAGGAAAATATCAAGACAATGGTGAAAAGAAGATGAATGTTTTCTTATGATCAAAATGTGGAAGGAATAGTGGTGGAGATTTTCATAAAGGGACTATAAAAAGTTTTAAGTGTTGAAAATAAGGTCATCGTGAAGATGAGTACTAAAGTAATGTGAAAAATGCTTCTAATGATGTGAATTGGGAAAAGACTAGATAGAATCCACCACCCTCACATCAATTATACAAGTTCTAGGAAATGGGTAATTATTCCTAACAATGCTCAAATACAAGGGTTAATGATGATGATCACCGTTAATAACCAATTAATGCCAAAAAAATGGAAAATCACATGTGATCACAATTAGAGATATTGAGAATGAAAACAAAGTGGTAGAATTATTAAGTGTTTATATAATGGGATCCCAAAATAGTCTTGTTGAATCTCTTTTATGGTATTAGGAAATATTGGAATATCAATGTATTGTTCCATTATGGGTTTCCATAAAAATATGGTACTAGTAATACTGAAAAGTGATTAATTTTTTTTGGAATGCACATGACATGCACATAATGAAGGGATAAGGAGATAATGAGATGTTGGATAGTATTAGAGACCCTATGGCTGATATAAGGAAAACGTGATATCATGGTTTGAGTATACAGAATTTTTGGTATTTTTGCTGTGTGGAAATAGTTATGTTTTATAGAATTCATGTTTTCAATAAGAGAATACATGATTAGGGTATTCTAATGTATGTAATGTGACAACCAAGAACTTCCATATAAGATATGGGAGATAAATGTTAATTAGATTTAGTTCACATATTTATAAAGATTTATATTTTTAATTTTTGGATGGATTTTAATTTTATCCATTTATAGATATTATAAGTTATATTACATTTGAAGATTGTTAGATTATTTTATTATCTCAATATAGGTAGACTTATGCATATTTTATAACTTGTTCTACCCTTTTTGGTGAGATAGATGGAATGACCTATCATTCAATCTCAAGAGCTTCTAATACTTAATGAATGACAAAATTAGAATCATTTATTTAAATAATACGTGAAGAGGAAACTGTTTAGGGAACGAATAATGGTGAGATTGTACTAAAATCAGGTAAGTATTTATTCCCATAAAGAATTCATAAACTTTAGAAAAATGATCTTAAAACCATGAATGTTTTATTAGTGCCTTCTTATCTGATGAATCATATGGACCCTTAAATCCTTACAGATTTATGGATTTTTGGTTTTTAACTTTATCCAACAATGTTCTCTATCACTATCCATCAGAACATGACGGATAGATATCTCTTCCATATCTATGTTTTCACTTACTACCTATGTTCTCTATTGAGGAAACCTAATGATGAGTTATTTTTTGTATCCATTAATTTTCTTAACATTACTTTTTAAAATGAATTTATAGTTTTAATTTTGATGATGTTGGTTTCTATGGAAGAAACGTTCAAGTAGTAAACCATTTATAACCTCAAAAAATTTCGAGGGAGAAATTATTTTTTAGGGGGTATAATGTTGCAGCCTAGGATTTTATGAGATATTTTATTTTTAATTTATTTTAGTTATTGTGTTTATGGTACAACAAGATTCGCTAGCTATATACTCAACACCGTACAAGATTTCAGTTTACGTAACAATATGTGTGGCTTCTGTTACACACAATTTCTAGTTCTTTTGATATAATTCATCTCATGTGACACTGAGTATAGATTTTGTTCAATGTATAAAATACTATCTTTGGACTATGTAATACACAACACAAAATGAATACTTCACTAAACACAACTCTGACTTGGCTTGCATTACATGTAAGAGTGACCTTCTTGAATATCCTGTGATGTATGCAATACCGAGTTTCACTAAGACGCCATGGATCCACTTGGGTGTGATATTGAACTTTTAGAATTTTTTATTTAAAGTAAAGAGAAATATTACATAGACATATATCTTTTACTAAATCATTTTTACAATAGGGTTATATAACATATTTATTTATCTATAAAAAGTAATTATAATGATAAAAAAATTTCCTACATAATATTATTTTTTTTATAATTTTTATAAATTAAATAAATAAATATATTTATGACACAATGATTATGTGTTGATTACCTTATTAATGAAATATTCAATTAAATTATATTATAAATATTCAAATAAATGTAATTTATCATTTTGATGCCATAGAATAATTTTTTGGATAAAATTTAAAAGTGAGGTTTGATTTAATTATTTTTTATGGGGAATAATATTGTTATAACTTTAACAAAAATCAATAACTAAATAGTTTCAAAATTGACATAATGATATTTTAAAACAAATACTATTTTATTAAATGACATAATATTCCTAAAAATATAAGATTCATAAAAATGTTTTATACAATGTTGTAAATTTCATTAATGATCAAATTATGGTTCTATTGTCTTTTGATAGTAACTACAGTAACCATATTTTATGGAAATACAAGAATACATAGTAGGAGTTAATGTTTTTAACTAATGGCTAAAGCTAAATGATAAAGTTACGGTTATGAACTAAACATTTCCAAAACCTATTGGATGAGGGGATTTATAACCCTAATCATATTATCTTCTAAATAAATGATTTTTTACCATTATAAACTGAATATAAATTTATAATAAATTATAATTTAATGACTTTCCAAAAGTTCACCTCACCTCTCATATAGAAGGGAACATGTCCTTCTCTTTTATTAACACCCCCAATGCAGTTTTTTCTCTACCAATACCTACCAAAATATCCTAATACAACCCATAATGTCATCCTTGTGTCCACACATTGGGAATAAAGCTATCCTATGGATACCTTTTGTGAAAATTAATAAGAGATACTCCAAAAAGATGTAACTGGTTTATCACCTCTTACAAAGTTGTTTATTTATTCTACTTCAATTCTTATACTTTTCCCATAATAAAGTTACAAATCCTGTATATTATACTTGCTAATATGTTATTATAATTATTATACCACCTTATACCACCTTTTTCCATCCTACAAATAACAATATCACCAAGCGTGCATACATATGGCTTACAGTTTCCACATCATCGTGTAATTTGTTATTAAATAATACAATATTTGAACCTTTGGGAAAAAAATAGATGTAAAATGTATTATTTATTTATATAAATGTTTTTAAATTATTTTTATTATCATACCTTATGGAAACTACTTCATTTTTCCTTAACATGTAAAAATAGTATCAATATATTATTATAATTTTATAAATCATTTGATCCATTAAAAGTAAATTTTAGTTCTTTAAGAATCAATATTTATTTTTCGATATTCATTTCTTGGAATAATAGATAAATAGGTAATTGATCGAAGCATAACCAAAGGATAAAATTATACCTATAAAATAGAAAGATATCAAGTAATTAGTTATCATTATGTTCATAGTCTTGATGGTAAAATAATTCCTTAAATTTTAAAAAAATAATCTCAAAAAAATGTTATCATATTAAAATCATTTTTTATTTATTGATGATCTTTTCACACAAAAATTATTTATGGTTTTTAGTTAGATAAATTTCTTTGTAAAATGTTCTTAATCACTCAATATTTGGTTTGGATAGTTATTTTTATCTTATATTTCCATATTTCTAGTTCCCTCAATTTTTTTATTATTTGGAAACATATTTGTTTATTCTAGATGGCCTTTATATTTCACTTTCCCTCTTTTTAAGAGGATGTTTTATTAACCCATTTTTGATATGGGTTTTTCTAAAAGGAATTTTTCAAACTTGAACAGCATTATTTCAACGAAAAAATCAAAATTTAAAGGTAGAAAATTATTGATGGTGAGTAGAATGTTACACACCAAGATTTTAAAATATGAAAATTATATTCAATACCATATATGACATGCAACACCAAGCCTAAACAAACTATAACATGCTATTTAAAGTGACTACTATAACGTGGCAGTAATAATTTGTGTTGTGAATATAAATATACAATTTTCTAAAATTATATATAAATATTTTATATAAACTAAATATATTGTTAAGTATGTAATAAATTATTATTAAAGTCTTCATATATTTTAAAAATATATATTTCATAAAAAATGACATTATTACATTTTAGGAGAAAATATAATAATTAATTTCTGCCAATTTTTGAAATTATATTGTAAAAAATAACATAAATTAATTAAACAAAAACATCACAATTAACATTGGGTGAAATATTGGAATTTTTTTTTGAATTGAGTGATTTATCAATAAAAGTGAAAAATAATGCTTTCTGTAAAACTACAATTTATTTTTAATAATTTAAAAAATTTGAAAATACCATTATGATTTTAATATTATTTCAATGTAACATGATAATTATTTAATAATATTTAATCTAATTAAATATATTTTAATAATATTCATACGGGATTTTGGTATAAGTTTATTTTTATGCTTAAAAATCCATTTTCTAGAAAACTATTTTAATGTTCATAATGTTTCTCTATATTAATTAATTAAAATAACCCCCAATTAGTAAGAATTTAAATGGAAATTATAAATTATATCACTATATTTATGAATTGAAATTAATAAAATGATGCTTACAATTCGTAGATTTAATTTTAGATTATATAATGCTTGAAAAAAACACATCTGGAAAACCCAATTTGACAAATTTTATGGGCTCATTTTTCAATAAAATTATACAAATTATATGAATTTAATTTGATATAATGGATTAAATAATTTTAATTAGTATAATTAATATTAGGTAATAATTTCAACATAATGTTTGGTCATATTGAATAATAAATTAGTTTAAATTTGTTACCATGGTAAAAGGGTAAATTAAGTTAGCCAAGGTAAAATCAATGTGATTAGACCACCATTGTTCATCTTAATTAATATTTTATGAATGTATTTATATAATTCTAACCATAGTATTTAGATTCAATAATTTATGGGATTTTTTTAACACCCATTAACCCTTACTCCTAGAACAAGTGATAAAAACATAATCATTAAATTTTTGTCTTGATAATGATAAACATGACAAAATTTTTTCAATCCAAAACATAAAACATAAATTGGATATACTGGATAAATTTCATGGAAATTTAAATTTTATGTTTTTGTTTTTATATAATTATGAAAAACACATAAATAAAAAATACCCATTACATCAAGTGAGTGATCTTTAATGTAAACCCATATTGTATTATTAATCCTTAAGTGGTTATCATCATCCATATGAAATACTTCTAGAAATTTGAAATTTAACATCATTATTAGTAACCTGGGGAAAAGGAAAAATTATAATGGTTGGATAAAATCTATAGTAATTTAAACATAACTATAAATAGTTTAACATTTTCATTGATCATACAAAACGTATAAGGGTATCATGACATAATAAAAGTATACGAGCATAACATTAAAATATATATACCCATCAATACATGGATCATCATTCATGAAACATGGAAGGATGATTTATCAAAGGAAGGAGTTATAATAATAGATAATCTTGATTTATGTGACTTCAATCATGATCAAATGAATCATTAAAATCCCAAAATAGTCATAAATAAATCATGTAGGTAACTTTGGAACACTATTTCCATAACAATCCTACTATCACTCTTACAAATTTAATATTCATATAGTTTAATTACATACCCAATTCATTGGAGAGATATAATGGACCCACCCATCATTGGTTTATCATAGAACCACACAAACATGATTTCTAATGAAACTTCCCATCCTTAGTTCATCATGGAAATAATTATCCTTGGTTATAATAGAACATCCTATCATAATTAAAAATTATCAAGAACCATAAAATAATAAAAAAAACATGGAATCTCACATTTCATAATAAAAATCATAAATCGTCCATTATGCCTTTCATAACATGATTAAACCATGTAAAAGGAATGATTTCCATGATAATCTCTTTGAATCAATTATAATCCATCAAGAAAAATAATGAGGATGGTATCATTACAAATTATTCCTAGTGGATTATATGTAACATCAATTATTTTTTATGTTGGTTAGTGGAAACACCATTAAAATATAATTAAGAACATTCTTGAGGAAAATAACCTTTTCACATTGAGTAATATCAAATGGATGACATCCTAGATGGAAAAAGACATTAAAGGATCACTGGGAACATTTCATGGGGAAAACACCTTTTCCATTTTGAAACCCCTTATTTAAAATATTAATATATATAAAACATTAAATAGTTAATTTTATTTGTATATATTCTCTGAAACATAAAAATAAAATATTTAAAATATTGAGTGGTGATGATAGGGGAAAATTTCAGCTATGACAACTATGTTGAAATAAATATTGCTTCAACATTTTCGGTAGAATTGAAAAAGTGCCTCATTTTGAAAATGAAAAGAAGAATCTTAAAAAAATTAAATGCAATTATAGGTAACAATTTTTATAAATAATCATTTTAAAATATTTTATAAAACATTTTTAGAAAATTTGGTTTGAGAAGAAAATAAATATTCAACCAAATAGAGAAATTAAGTTGAATTAAAAAAACATTTTTAAATAATTCATGGAACCAAAGAGTGGGAAATTATACTATTACATGCAATTTTTATAAATAACCTATGTATAATTAAATATATTTGGTTTAATAAAATTAAATAATAATATTTCCTCCATAATAACCATCAATATAAACAATCCCGAAATAAATGATATTGTGACATAAAGTCATTATCTCCTTGGTATCTCTTCAATCGTAAGACCCATGAATGAATAACATCATATGAAACATTAAATATTATTAAAATTAGGATATTAATTATATGAAATAAAAAATTGTTCATACATACACCTCATAAAATAAAATTGTGTATAATAGAACATATATCCCAAAGAAGATAATTTGAGATGAACAATCCGTATAATGATCATAAAGTTGATGTGAGAATTAATAAATGAATAAATTATGTGTATAAAATATAAATCCACATAAAACAATAAGAAATAAAACATAATGTAATCAATTTACCATACAAATATAATCATATAATATCATTCACATTAAAGAAGTAATACAAACACATGAGAAAAACTTGTGTTATGAAATTATTTAACAATTTGTAACATCCATGTAAAATCCACATCGATGCAATAATTGAAAATGAGACATTGAATATGATCAAGTATGAAGTATTAATGATATTACATGTAAAAGGGGTATTATATACCCCAAATAAAATAAATTAGGGGCATAACATTTAAAATATGCCTCAATGAAGGAAAATTGAAACGAAACCCCTTACCTCAAGTCTAGACATTCCATGTATGTCTTAGAACTCCTGTATAATTAAATTATAAAAATTATTTTATTTATTAAGAAACTTTTAAATTTTTACTATCTTATACTTAAATAATTTATAATGTCTTATTTTAAATTAATTTTTAAATACATAATCAGGTAATTCCATGTCGAGTGTTTTGAGGATGTTTTGTCCATTGTTTCGGAAACATCATAAGTCTTTTGACCGTGGTCAAATAGGATATTATTTCATAATCTCTAGAGTAAAAATCATGAAAGAATTATAATTTTTATACATAATTTATACTTTTAAAATACACCATGAAATATTTTTTATGAAAAATGGAATATGTTACAATCAGGTAGATAGTAGGTTGTATGTACAAATAAGTAACATTTCCAATTTTCAATTATCATTATAGGAAAAATATAAGAACTATTTTAAAATTAAATAATGATAATAATTTTATATATAACATATTTTTTCATTATACATACTTATATATAAAATCCTTATCGTGTGGTGATGAAAAAAACACATCACATCATGGAGAGAGTAGTCTAGACATACACATGAACGACGTTATCATTTTTTACTAGTAGAGAGATTAGAAAGAAATTGATATATTGTATTTTAGTAATTATAAATATGTAATTAATATAATAATTATTTCACATGTATTCATTAAATTTATCCTTATTAATATCCCTAAAATGATTTAGTGAAAACAAATCATATTGTTTCGTAAGGAGTTTGTCTACCGTACACAAGAGTGATGTTATCATATCCTCCACAAAATGGAATTTTAGAAGTTATATGTGATATATTAATTCACAGATTATAGTTATATTAAAAATATCATATATATACTTTAAATATATCATTTAAACAATCCATGATAGTTTATGATGATAAATGAAAAATATCAGTTTGCAAGCAGGTAGTCCGTCATAGACATGAATGATGGTTTCCTTTCCAAGTCGGTGGAAGATGAGAAATATGTACATTATGGGAATTACATGATAACATATAACTAAATTATAGATATTGGTGTTATTATTTCAAAATAATTTTTTAAGATTCTAAGTAGGTGGAAGAAGAAATTACATAAATATATTCAGGTAAATATGATATCTCTTTATAAGAAAACCTCCTTAGGTTAGCCCCGAAATTTTTCTTAGGATGTCTTTATGTTCAAAAAAATGAATGTATAAAAATTTTTTGTTATTAAAATTTATTAGGTAGGTATTTTATGATGTAATTTGCTTTGAAGGTGTCAAGAGGTGGGGAGAGGGGTTGCCTTTTATAAGTGAAGTGAGTGGAACACTTGTAATTTTTTAAAATAAAAAGATGGACCCATGATTTAAAAAAGACACAGGGATTGAAAATAGACAATTATGAATAATTATACAATAAAATGTTAAAAATTGTCCAATAAATCATTTTTAGAAAAGTTTTTAGGCCATTATAACACTTATATATTTAGATTCACCCGTGATAAATCTGTTTTTACATAAACCATGATAATGTTTTTTTACTATTTGAACAATTTATTATGTAAAAATATTAATATTAACTTATTATATAATATAAATTCTTATTCTTCAAAATATGTAATCCATTTTAACAAATTCAATTTACATATGTGGTAACACGTAATTTAATAAAACACACTGACATGATGGAACAAATGTTTTTCAAAAAGTGTATTTTTCAAGTAACTGATGATTTCATATTAGATCAACAATGAGTAATAATAAATATATGAATTTAAATTAATATTTATTGTTATATTATAGATTAATATAATTTAAATAATTTCCTATTAGGATTTTTTTTAATAATTAAAATGGATAAAAATTATGCAATTTTCAAAACTTTTCATAAAAATCTCATTTTTAACCCAAAAAAATTAATCTTATACAAAAAACTAGAATAAACAAGATTTAAAAGTAATAGATAAGTTTAACTGTAAATAAATAATACTTATGTGACTTTAAATCAAATTCAAAACATAATTTTTGTTTTTTAATTACATAAATTACTGAAAATAAATGACATTTTTAAAAAATGTTAATTTTCACAATTCACTAAAAATTTAATATTAAAAAAACAAATAAATAACCCTAAGATAATAATGATTTTAGGAATTAAAAATTTAATTCCGTTTTTTAAATTACATTTTCTATAAATTTAAAAAAACTAATTTTAATGTGTTCATAATGTGTGAAAAAACCACCTTTTAGAAAAGTACAGTTTTTTCAGAAATCATTTCATTTTATTTAAAATTATTCTCTTTTTAATTTATAACCCATATATAACCATAGATCGTTTTTTATAAATATTTGAACCATATAATTTTAATAATTTATATAGTCTTATACATACCCACTAATTTAATGTCAATGTTATAAGGGTATAATATATTATAGTTCATTTATATTTGAGGTAATGTGTAGCACAAGATATTGAAGATATTAAATTTAAATAACTATATTTTGTATTTCACTTGAGATCAGTGTTTCTTTTTTAATATTCTATTGAACATATCATCCTTTTAAAAAAATATCTTGGTGATACATTCAACCCCACAATATATTATGTCATTGTGATTTAAACTTGATCAAGATAACTAAGGGCGAGATATTTGAAAATAATTTTATTCAAAACACACATCATAAAAAGGATTAACAAAAAATACTATAGATAATAGTGGAAGGTAATTCTTAAGGCAATATAGAATAATGCATAACTAGGTTCCCAAGTAGGAAAAAAATGGTAGGAAGTGATGAAATGGACATCGAAGAAATGCGTAATTCCCAAATAATGATAGAAATTGGTAGAGATCATGCATCTAAGGAAGTGAATGATAATGATTAATTAAAAAACCAAAAAAGCATAAACCCAATTGTTGTTTAAAATATAATTGATTTCATAAAAAATTATGTTGAGAAGAAAAAATTTGGTATCAAGATATTTTTCTAGGAGTTAAAGAATTCTATTACTATATTGACTAATGTAATAAGAAAATAGACTTAATTGATGAGTATAATTTAATACCTTAAGTAATTCCCACCACAATCTAATCTTTTTCAACCAATGATGAGTATTTAATATGAATATGTTTCATTCCTAACGCACTAAAATAATATTTTAATGGACAAAATAACCCTAAAATTAAAAGTCAAGAAATTTCCCATATATTTGTACATTAACCAAAACTAAAATGGTTAAAAATGTTAAGATGTTTCAAAAAACGAATTATCCGTTTTTTGATGAAATAATACATTAATATCAAAATTTATATAATTATACAAAAATTTCAAACTAAATCGTTCCATAAATAAATATCCTTATATCCTAAATAAACATAATTACCTCAAAATTTAAGAATATTTTAACCACAAATTTAATCTCACACCTTTAGGTTATATGCCAAAAAATGTAGTGATATTATTCAAAAACAACATTAATCAACTACTAACTAAATCATTTTTCAATCACGTGGTTATCTATATGAAACAATTGGTGTTTTTATACATAATTCAATATCCAAGATCATATAAACCTGAATGGTAATCAATACCATATCACTTTTTACCAAATGTTTTAAATTAATACATCACATTAAACTAAATATTAACATACACTTCAACACAATAAAACATCTCTTAAAATGCCATTAACCACTTTAAGATCTCATCACTTGAAACCACAAAAGCATTGTATAACACTCTTTAAATTATTATCAACCCTAATATTATAGACTTATGATGGTATCCATAAATCCAAAGATAAAATCACATGAAAACAACATAGTCTCTTAATATGTTTAAACCCTACTATAACACCATCTATTACAGCCCAAGCCCTCACTCCTAGATCTGGTACTAAAAACATAATCATTACTTATCTATATTGATACCAATAAACATGACCAAATTATTCTAATCCAAAACCTAAAACATCAAGTGGATATATCAGATCATTTACATAGCTAAGGGCTATTTAGGTTTACAGTTTTAGAGAAGTATGAAAAAGTCTAAGTTAAACAATACACATGTCATCAAGATAGTGTTCCTACCACAAAACCCAACATTAATATTTTCAAATTATGTAGTCATTATCATATATATGAAACCCTTATATAAATAATTAATTTAAAATGATTCTTGATAACATATGGAAATGGAAACATAAAAATGATGAGATCAAATTCATAGTAAGGTTAAGCATACAAATCGATAATTGAATTTCAGTAGCTACAAGAAGAAGCGAATAAGGGTATGATTACATAGTAAAAGTACACAAGCATAACAGATGAATGTTCATACACATCAATACGTAGATCATCTATCATAAAACATGGAATAATACTTTATCAAATGAAATATTAACTAGAATCAAAAGTCATGATCAATGTGATTTCAATATTGATCAATGGAATCATTAAAACCCCATATCAAGCGTAAATAAATCATGTGGGAGACTTTGGGACACCACTTCCATATCAAACTTACAATACAAAAGATAAATAGAATATTAATATATTCGACTTCCATACCCAATTTATTAAAGGAATATAATAGACCCACCCACCCTTAGTTTGTCATTGGACCCCCCGTCCTTGGATTATAATGGGACCATTCACCCTTAGATTATCAAGGAATGACCCCTTCATTGTTTTTAAATGAACTTATAATAGTAATAAAGAATTCCAAATAACCAAAACATAATAATAAATCATGTATGCTCAAATTTCTTCATAAAACTCATAAATCAACCATTATTCCTTTCAAAACATTATTAACCCATGTAAATGGAATGGTTTCAATGAAAATATCATTAATAGAATCATAAACAATTTAGAGAAAGAACTCAAATGGAATCAATTCATATCATCCCTAGTGGATCATAAGTAATATCATGGTTTTTTGATGTTGGTGAATTTAAATACCATTAAAATACAAATACAAACGTTCTTGAGCAATATAACCTTTTCACTATTGAGTAAAACCAATGGATTTCTTCCTAGATGGAAAATGATTCTGAATGATCACTTGGTACATTTAATGAGGAAATTTACATTTACATTTTGAAAAAATTTATTTCAATTATAAACCATTATAATGCTATAATATAAAAATTTTCTTTCATAATATAATTTTAATCACAATTAGAGCTTTTTAAATCATTTATTTTTTAAGACGATAGAAATTGTTTTCCCGATATGTTAAAAAAATATTTCATTGAAATATTTGTTAAAAGTCAAAAATTTGCCTCATTCGAAAATTGAAAAAAAATTAAACAATCCAAATATTGGTAAAATTAAATTAAAAAATTTATATTAAAAAAACAATTTTTAAAACATAGGATTGAAAGAAAATGAATTCTTGCCCGAACAGAAAAATGAGGTTTGGTTTTTTAAAACATTTTATTAAATACTTTGAATTACCAAATATATTAAAATGGTACTGTTAAATGAAAATTTCATGAATTACTAGAGGGGAATAAAATATATTTTGTTCATGAAAATAATATTTTATTATTTACTCCAACATAACCATCTACATAATCAATCCTGAAAAAAGTATGATTGTAACATAAACTCTTTTCCACTTTGGTAACACTTCAATCATAAGCCCCATGAAATAATTACATTAGATAAAACATTAAATATCATGAACATAATAGATATTCGTGATAAAAATATAAAAGGATCAGAAGATACACCTCATAAAATAATATTGGTGTATAACATAACATATGACCCAAAGAACATAATTTCAGATGAAGAACCCTTAAAATGATCATAATGAAGATGTGTGAATTATCCAATGAATTTTTTAGGTGTATCAAATGTCAATATACATAGAACAAGTATAAAATAAAACAAAATAAAATCAAAATTCATTGTACACATAATAAAATTATTTCAAGGATAGTGAAGAAGAATATAACCCAATAATTAGATTTTTTTAAAAAATAAATTTTTTTAGTTAACTGATAAAAGGAATACAAGAGTTTCATCATCCATATATCATGGTGGGAGAAAATGATGGAGGACCATAGAATATCTTTAAAAAATATTTCTTAGAATCAGCTTGTAAAGCTCACACGGTGATGAATGAAACCAGTTTCTCCTCTGGCGTACCTTTGTTGGCTAAGCCACCCTCTATGAAGTTACCTTCTCTCAATATGTTCCTAATTGGAATCCCTTGGGTGATGAAATTACTAGATATCCTAATTAAATAGGAAATATCCCTTGAAACAATGTCCTTATTTTTATGAATGTCATCCAAAACTATAGATATCCATTCCACTTCATTGATTTGGATATTATCACTATCATAGAGCATGAGACCTAGGTCCATGGCCCATGACTTAACCCTGATAGAATTACCTAGACTAAAATTATATATAAAGACAAAAATAATTGATCCCCTATTATCTCTATCCATGAATCCTCTTATATTCATTTTATCCATACAAGATCCCTCACATTCAAATTAGTTACAATGTCTAGTGGCATCCAACTTACCCACTAGCTTGCGACACTCGACCTGGTATCGCTCAAATTGGTACAACATCCCAAAAGTATCCTCTTGAGAAGTTGTGAGTTCATAACACCTTTTATGAGTTTCTTAATCTCCACAAATAACACATTTAATTTTACCTATATAAAATAATGAATATATTTCCTCCCTTTACTTTCCATGTTATGTTCCTCCAATAGAGTCCCGAAATCCCTAGAAAAATTCCATGGCATGAACCCACCCTTCAACATCATTCTATCTCTTGTTTTGAAACCAGGAATCCAAAATCTCCTACACCATTTAAAAATAATCCTATACTGTCAAACATTTTCTCAATAAATCCAAATCATTTTTCACAAATCACTCTATAAGAAGATGTTCCAAGTCGTTTCCCTATTCAATTGACTATAACACAGACACCTAGATTCTAATTATACCCCTTGATTTTATATGTGATATTCTATTGGTAAAGAATTATTTTTTATTCTCCAAACCATAAAATTAAACTTATATAAAATTTCATTACACTACAATATGGTTGCCAAATTATCTATATCACATGTTCTATGTATCATCTTTCAATACTCCCTTCTAATGATATTTCCAGAGGACAATCAAATAAAAACACTTTTCCAACTACTCTTTCATTGTTATACTATCAATAATATTTCAATGGTAATTATTTATAATGGATATATGATGTTAATAAAAACGTTCACCTCTATAAATGTTATATTTGGAATAATACACCATGGAAATTAGAGAATATTAGTTTTCATGTTGGTCTCCCAATGATTAAGATCTTTATAGCCCACCATCCATCATGTCACACCCTGAAGAACCTAGAGTTGTTCTATCATGCACCTAAATTGTTTTTTTTATAAAATTTTCTTGTTGAAATACCCTGTTCATTAATCAATTATATTATTTATTTTTAACATAATATTTAAATACATAATCAATTAAGTCCATGTTGAGTGTTCTGAGGATGCTCAGTTCATTATTTCAAAAATAAATATGGTGTGTTAATTGTGGTGAAAGTATTTATTGTTTTATCATCACCAAAATAATAATAAATTCAATTATCATTTTTATACATCATTTTTAATTATAAAACTATCCATGAAATATGATTATGTAAAGTGATCTATGTTACAATCATGGATATGATAGGGAATATGTACAGATAAGTAACGTTTCCATTTATCAATAACCATTACAATTAGAAGTTATTTGTTATTTAATATTTATATTATTATAATGATACCATAAATACCATATTATTTCTTTAGATATTCTTATATATTTCATCATTATTATTTGGTGATGAAAATAAGAATCACATCACTTTATGGTGGTTTTTGTCCAAACGTACATACGAACAATGTTATCATTTTTCAGTGAGTGGAAAGGTAATAAATAAAATTATATTTTAACTTTTACAAAATATAAAATGTCATTTATATCACAATTTTTTCACATATATTCACTAACATTTTTCTTATTACATTACATGAAAATTATTAGTGAAAATGAATCACATCTCTTCGTGAGGAGGCAGACCGTCATACAGATGAGTGACATTATTATATCCCCCACAGAATGGAAATTATGGAAATATATGTTATATAATAGTTCCAATAATATAATTATGTTAAAAATATCATATATATATTTCAAATAGGTCCTTATAAAATACTATTAGAGGTGAATATGAAACATGATTTACGTCGGTTCACGAGGTGGTAATCTGTCGTACAAACAAATAATGGGTTTGTTTACCATTTGAGGTATGATGATACGGATTTAGGTAATTAAATTAACATAATAAAATATAATTTTATGTTATATATTGGTTTTATTATACCATAATAACATAAAAATATTTTCATTTCATGGAATAATAAATAAACTAAAAAAATTTCTCTGAATCATTTTACCTTTTCAACGAAGAATCTTCTTAGGTTTGAACCAAAAAGCTTATTCAGATGGATTTATGATCAATCCACGAGATCTAGGTCATTAGGAGGTATATAAGGAAGAAATATGGGTACTTATTTTCTGATAAAATAGTCATTGATGGTGTAATGAGGACATGAGAAAGAGTGGTCTTCTATAACTGAGTTAAGTGGCACAATTTTATTTTTTGAAAAGAAAAATATGTACCCACATTTATCACATGCAAAATTTATATAAATTGACCAATTTTGTGTATCAGACAATATAAAGTTTAAATTCGGATAGAAAAAGGATCTTATATTTTTTAGGTCATTTTAACCCTTGTAATTTTAGTATAACCCCCACTAAGTTTGATTTCGCAATAATCTTAATAAATGTTTTTTACTATTTTCACAATCCATTGTGAGAAAAGAAATTAGGTGAAATTACTAGATAATATTTTTTATGATTAATCTTAATATTAGATTTATTTTAACAAATAAAAAAAAATTTGATGTATTTTAATTTAAAATAATACCCACAAACAGGATGAAAAATTTATTTTTTCAAGAACTTTTTTTTCAAAAAATATTTGATTGTATATTAACTACATGAAAAGTAATTTTAAATATATGAGTTAAATTTATTTATAGACAAATAACCTATAAATTTAATTTAAATCCTTTTTTTGTACAGCCTATTTTAATTTATTAAAATGGAGAAAAATGATGCACTTTAAAATATTTTTCATAAAAATAACTTTTATCAATATAAAAATAAAATAATACTATAATAAAATATGAATTTAATTAAAAATTAATTAAGTGGATTAAATATTAATAATAAAAATTTATATTACTTTAAATCATTTAAAAACAAAAAGGTACTTTTAAATTACTAAATTTATTGAAAAGAAATAGATTTTTTTTAAAATGTTTTTTTTCACTATTCATTGGAAAATCAATTTTTTCTAAAAATACCCAAATTTAAAACTAATATAATTTTGATATGATGAAAAAAATATTATTTCCATTTTTTAAATAAATTTCTAATATTGGTTAAAATTAATGATAACGTATGTGCGCAAAGGACAATGAAACTACCTTTTAGAAAAAGAAATTTTTCTGTTGAGAATTTTTTTTTCTTTCAAATGATTCTCATTTTATTTAATAATCCATTGGTAACCATTAAATTTGAATTCTACATGTACAAATAAATTAATTCACATACTTTATTTTTTCATATCCATATCCACCATATTAATGGTTAAGTTATAACGATATATTATTTTATGATTCATTCACACATGGGGTTGTGTATACCATAAGGAAATGAATCAATAAAATGTTAAGAAATATATTTTTTAAGTAATTTTAAAGAACTGTAATTTCAATGTAATATTTTTTAATTAATAGAAATTTTACGAGTCCGCAAAATTTGAAACTGCATGATTCCAAGGACCGGTTTTCTTGGAATGAATTTTTGAACATTGTTTTTGGGTACGTTTAGAAAACGTGCGAGCGGGTTTTTGTAACTTTTGAATCGGTGCTCAGAATTGAAATATGAGGGCACCGTTGAACACACAACTCTGGTATTCGCTTAAGGGGACCTTCGCCTCGATCGTAGTTGGTCAAGGGTGAATGATAGAATTTCGGTTTTTCGTAGAAATAGAAATAAAATGAAATAAACAATTATTTTATTTTTCTTTTTGTTGAAACCTTCCATGTGAATGGATTAAAGGTGGGTACCACCAGAACTAAAACCACCCACATGGGTTATGGTGGTGGGGACCACCCGATACTAAAACCCCCTTGAACCGCCTCTTAATGGGCGAAACCCCTCGAACTCCCTCATTAATGAATAGTTAACCCATGGACATCCTCCCATTAATTAATTATGCCTCGTCAATTGATTAATGTTTCCAACTTGTTTTGTGCCAACAATTTAAAATTGGACAAACACCTTTTATTTAGGGTGGATTTTCTTTTCAGATCATTCGTTGGAAACAATGGAAGCTTGAGGAGAACTTTGGAGAATCATTCTCCAACGAAGAATGCTTCTCCTTCAACGAATATTTCTCCAACGAAGAACATCGTCGATGGATCTCCAACGACGACAGAACTGACGATCGGGGAAATAATAGTGTCACCGACTTCACCCCATCCAATGTAAAAAAGCAATCAAGGTAGGGTGGTTGTTTGAATTTCTTCCCCTTACCCATTCTTGATGATTCATCGTAAATCAGAAAGAGATTATAGCCGCTGGCTACCGCTCTAACACAGAGGGTGCGAGCCAGTCAAAAATGGACCGACCTCTATGCAATTTTCTTGTGATAAATTGTTGGGTTCTTCATGATGGAGGAGGATGGAAACCAACCTCGGTGGAGAACGAGAATAGTATCTGGAACCACCACCAGCCGCGACGAAGGCCAGAAACGTAGGGCGGCTAGTCAAGCTGGCCGCTAGGGAAGGTACGATGCCCGACCGCGCCGCACGGCCAGCCCCGATGAATCGCTACCCCGTGACCTTGTTGCCCCACCCCACGGCCTCAACGGGCCACCCTGCCACCTCTCCATGACGCCAAGCAGCCTCTCCGTGTAGCACCACGACCTCAAGGCCACCCATGACCTTTTCGGCCCCCTGCAACCTCTTTGGCCCCCGTGGCCCCTGTGGCCCCCACTTCCACACTGCACCACCCTGACCGGACCACCTAGCACGAGCTGGACCACCCCATGCATGGCAGGCAGCCCAGCGTGGGTCGGGCCACCCAGCGTGGGCCAGGCCAGACTGCCCAGTAGGCCGGGATGGACCCAGTGGTTCAGGCCGCATTGTGGGCGGGGCCAAACCCAATGGGATAGGCCTGGTTGACCCAAACTGGTTCATCCCAGGTTAGGTCGGGTCGGGTCGGTCCGACCGGGTAGGACCAGACCCAGACCTACTTCGACCCAATTGCTCTCTTTTGGCCATAACTTTGGTACCATGCTTCTGTTTGACAAAATTTCAATGGCACTGTAAACCTTGGAGTGAGATGGTACCTTTAATATACCACACTGGTGTTTTGGATAATGTTGGGGAACAGTCAGGTTGGATCGTGAAGGAATCAAATCTGGCCCTCGGGACTAAAATGCTAATAACATACAGACCAGACATCTGATTAACACACCATCTGTTTCATTGAGACCCCTATGGGCTAGAGGACCTTTGGGATACTTTTTCAAGGGACCTTTTGGCTGTTGGAGTATTGACTAGTGGATTGAGGTGAAGAATCTCTTGGAGACGATCTAGCTTAGTGCAGGCACCCTGTAGCTGGCTGTAACATGAGAAAGATATCCTTTCTGGGTCTGGGATTGAGAGTCCCACATGGAACCACTTTAGGATTCCATGCGGGACTACTCTAGAGATCCTGTGTGGGTAAGCACGGAGCGATCCTGTGTGGTTCAGCACCTAGCGATCTTGTGTGTGTCAGCACTGAGCAATCCTGTGTGGGTCACCACTGAGTGATCCTGTGTTGGTCAGCATCTAGGGATCTTTCATGGTTCTGCCTCTTAACAGAGTAAGATGATTCAGTAGTTACATCTAATCATTTCTACTACTATAGCTATGAAATACCTGCTGTGAGCTCAGCCTATACCTCTATGGTACTTTCCTTTGTGGTAATACCTTTTTGGTATTCTTCGGTGTGGCATACCTGTGTGGTACCTACCATCATGGTATTCCTTCCTTTGTGGAAAAGTTTATCTTTGGGCTTTAAGTGGGACTCTATGTTTTCCACATGATTGAGATGGGTATACCTGATAACTTAAGTATATGTATGGTCATATAACTAAGTAGGATTTTTGGTTGATTCCATGCCTTGTGGTTTATCTTTGGTGGATTTTGTGAGAACTTGAGGGGAATGAGGTCCCTACTGAGTATCATTATAGTCACCCCTACACAGGTCATCCCCACATCATATTGTGTTTGGTGCAGATGACGGACAATGCTGATCGAGGCTGAGGCTACTAGGGCTAGATAGGGCCTGGAGGTGGACCGTACGGCGTGACGGTACCACTACTAGAAATATGACCTATACCAATGGTTTTGGGAAAACCATTGGTATAGGTTACTAATTTGGACCTATCCCAACTATTTGGCCAAAATCATTGGTATAGGTCACTTATATGGACCTATACTCATGGTTTTGGGCAAGCCATTGGAATAAGGGGGCCCTATACCAACAGTTTGGCCAAACCATTGGTATAGGACCTGAAATCAAAGAATCTATACCAATTGTTCTCAAAACCATTGGTATATGTATATACAAATGGTTTTGATAACCGTTGGTATAGTTAAATGTATTTTTTATGGAATCTTCTTACCATGAACATTAAATAAATAAAAATTTAAAATAATTATGATAATACACATATATATTTATGAAATTAAGTTCAAAAAAGTTATGTTTGGTTAGTGGTTAGGTCATTCAATAATAAACAACATGTACTGGGATCAAAACCCATCAAATTATTCTTTTTTGAAATACATATACCCACTGTTTTATGGAACCGTTGGTATAGATTTTTCATATTACTTATACCAATGGCTTTGAAAACTGTTGGTATACACCTATCCTAATGGCTTAGATGGCCACGGTTCTCCAAACCGATGGTATATGCTATACCAATGGTTTGGAGGCCTATACCAATGGCTCCAAACCATTGGTATATGGTATTTTTCTAGTATTGTACGTAGAGGAGATGAGCGGATGTGGGGAGATGAGGAGGAGATCTGTACCTGCCCTTCTGGTAAGAACCTTAGAGGATGACCCAGTAGCTTCCTTTCTTCTTCTTCAGTTGTATTTTAATTTAGTTTTACATTTACTATTACTGTTGGGCTTGTATTTTGTCCCCCTTTTACTTTCATCACTCTTTTTGTTATACAGTTGACTTGTCTTCGTATCTTGTTGTGTGATTGGTTGCATGTGTTTACAGGTTATAAAGGAACTGCCTTCCTGGTTATCGGTAATATGCCTTTCAGTGCTTTTCACCAACCCCAGTCCTATGGAAGGTGGGCTTGGGGTAGTCACGGCACGGGGCTCAGGGGATGTGTCGTGACAAATTGGTATCAGAGGACTCAGTTCTACCACAGAACATAAGAATCTGATCTTTTTTTAATAGAAATAGTGTTAAGTTTAGTGAGTGTGGTTATTAGTTTAGGGAATCCACTGCTGGTGTGGCGACCATGGTTTCCATACACCAGGACCCTGACTTCTGATTTCTGACTCTGTGCATGAAAACACTGATTGCATGTGTGTTTTCATGATTTTTCTTTGTGATCTATTGAGCCAACTCACGAGGTATGACTTTCTGATTGTGGCACACCTGTTTCTTTCTAGCATGCCTCCATGTAGATAGCCAGCTAGGGTTCCGAGAGTAGTACACATTGATAGCCCACCGAGCGATGAGGCCTCGGTGCAGGTCCCTTTTCCAGTAGAGGCACCAGCGGAGGCACCAAGAGTACTATTACACATTGGACCACTGATGCCACTGGCCCCAGTAGCAGTCGTTGAATGCAGGTTGAGAGCATTGTATGAGTTCCAGCACCAGATGCCACCCATGATCAGGGGAGAGACAGACCCACTGGAGGATGAGGATTGACTGGATGTCATGGTGAGAGTCTTCCGACTAGTAGGGACACCAGCTGATCTCATGGTGATCCTTGCCTCCAGTCTACTATAGGTAGTAGTAGGTAGATGGTAGAGATTGATTCTCGGGGCTCACCACAAGGTGATGCTTCTCTGCATAGACATTGAGAGCCGGTTTCGGGCAGAGTTGGTTCCAGTGACTCTTCGCGCAGTGCACATTCAGGAGCTACTTCATCTGCAGCAGGGCAGCATGACTGTGGCTCAGTACTCATTGAGGTTCACTGACCTCTCACTCTACTCCACAGATATGGTGCAAGAATCATTTTTCATGGCACATAAATTTGAGTAGGGACTTAGGGAGGAGATCAGGGCTTCGATGATCTCACTCACCATCCCGACGCAGGCTGGGGTGTTAGAGAGAGCCCTTTTAGTGGGCAGTTTCCTTACTGAGAAGTCACCAACAGTGAGACCCAGAACCATTCATCATGTAGAAAAGTCTTCTACAACTGATAGTAGATAGATGACATAGAGGTCCAAAAGGACTAGACCTACCGATAGACGACAGTTGGATTTATGGTCGGTTGTTTGGGGCACCTGAGGACGAGTAAGTTATACCAGGAGTAGGTAGTGATACGCATGCGGCGAGCAGGGCTCCACGGCTCTTGACAATATGACCCGCAATACGGATGATCAGTAGATGGTTTAAGGACTGCCCAGGCAGAGACAGAGGTTCGGTCGAGGTTGTCTGTAGGAAGCAGGTAGAGGTGGCAGAGGAGCTGGCCGTGCAACTAGTAGTGGACGAAAATTCGAGATGTTACCACCACCACCACTATGAGGTCCTCCCCGAACGCATGGAGTAGGACGACAGGGGTGAGATCGGCTCCAAGCAGCTGAGGCTTACGATCATGGTGCTTTGGAGATGATACTAGGTACGATCTGTGTCTACTTCACCTTAGATGTAGTACTTATAGAAACAGGTTCCAGTCATTCTTTTATTTCCACTTCCCTCGCTCGGAGCTCGGAGATTCTGACAGAGCCGTTGGCTCGATCCTTATGGATGCAGAATCTTATGGGAGTGGATTCGACGATTATGCACTGGTTCTGGTAGTGTGAGCTTACTCTAGGAGGCAAGAGATTCTACTATGATCTCCTAGTAGCGGCGTCTAGGCCTTATGATGTCATCTTGGGTATGGTCTGGTTATATACATTCCATGCCTTGATTGACTGTATTAGGTGCAATGTTTGGTGTGTTCACATGGATGGGACTAGGTTTACCTTCACAAGTGAGAAAGGATACCTTTTAGAACATGATGGACTTACCCAGAGGAGAGTGTACCAGATCACTCATCAGTTGGCTATACTTACCCTCAGAGCAGTTGATGTGGAGAGTCTGAGTTATCCTATAGTGGTGGACCAATACGTGGATGTCTTCCCTGATGATGTTCCAGATCTACGTACTCGCAGAGAGGTGGACTTTTACATTGACTTGTACCCCAGGATGACACTGATATCTACACCAGTATATCGGATGGCTCCACGGAGCTTCTTGAGTGGTGGTTACTGCTAGAGGACATGCATGGGAAGGGGATCATTTGGTCCAGTGTTTCACCTTAGGTAGCCCCGATTCAGTTCATTAAGAAGGTAGATGGGTGCCTGAGGCTTTTTGTTGAATATCAGCAATGGAATCAGGTGACTGTGAAGAACAAGTACCCACTTATTGAGGATTGAAGGCCTCTTTGATCATCTGAAGGGAGCACAATGGTTATCAAAGATAGACCTTAGATCAGGCTATCACCAGCTCAAAGTATGAAACTAGGATGTGCAGAAGAAAGCTTTCATATGTCGGTAAAACCATTACGAGTTCTTTGTTATTCCATTCAGTGTGACCAACGCTCTATCAGTTTTCATGGGACTCATGAATAGTATCTTTTATCCATACCTTGATCTCTTTGTAGTAGTCTTCATCGACGACATTCTGATCTACTTGGCTACTGGGGAGGAGCATGCCTATCATTTTAGGTAGATCTAGACACACTCCGAGAGCACCAGATTTATGGTAGGCTCTCGAAGTTCCAGTTTTGGATCCGAGAGGTTTACTTTCTGGGACACTTCATCTCAGAGGGTGTAGTTGCAGTGGATCCAGCAAAGATTGAGGTGGTACTTGCTTGGGAGCCACCCATGGGTGTGACAGAGATACAAAGGTTCTTGGGTTTGGCCGAATAATACCGGAGATTTGTGCCATATTTTCCCATAGGTGCATCACCTTTATCATCATTGACAAAGAAGGGGAAACACTTCATGTGGTCAGAGATATGCCAGATGAGTTTTCAGAAGTTGAGTAGAGGCTGACTGGTGCCCCCATCTTGAGGCTTCTAGAGGAGGGCGTAGGGTATGCAATCTACTATGATGAATCAGGGACCGAACTCGGATGTGTCCTGCTGCAGGAGAGAGTGGTGATCACTTATGGTTGTCGATGGCTTAGAAAACATGAATAGAACTATGGTACCCATGATCTAGAATTAGCAGTAGTGGTCTTCAACTTGAAGAGTTGGAGACATTACATGATGGTCGTGTGTTTTACAGTGTACTCTGATCACAATAGTCTATGGTATATCTTATCTTAGAAGGAACTGAACTTTAGACATAGATGTTGGCTTGAGTTCTCTAGGACTATAAATTTGAAATAGTCTATACTCCGGGTAAGGCAAACGTTGTAGAAGATGCACTCAGCCAGAGATCTGGTATACATCTTCTTGGTGAGGTGACAGAGTAGTTGGCCGCTTTGTAGATATCCTTTGTGGATCGGTATGGAGCAGCTTTTCTTCAGTATCATAAAGTCACTCTCCCACATCTTTAATGATTCAGGGAGGCACAGCGTGGGGATTCTGACTATGAGACTCAACATGTTCAGATATCCACAAGACATGCACCTGATGAATTTTCTGAAGGTGGGGAGCACATAATCCTCTTTAGAGGATGTACTATGGTACCAGTGTCACTTCATGAGGATGTGTTGAAGGAGTTCCACACATCCCCTCTAGCGGTACATCCAGGAGTGGCGAATGTATACCTGGATCTCCGATGGTCGCACTGGTGTCCGAGAATGAAGAAATCAGTTGGAGAGTTTGTCTCCTGCTACCTCACATGTCAGAAAGTGAAGGCGGAGCTTCAGGTACTAGAAGGATTTCTCAGCCTTTAGAGGTCCCAGAGTGGAAGTGGGATGGGATATCCTTGGAATTTGTGACAGGACATCCATGTACATCCCAGGGACATGACTCGATTTGGGAGATAATCGATCGACTCAACATGTCGACCCACTTCTTACTGATTAGAGATGATGGTTCAGTAGAGAGATTGGGATGCTTCTATGTGCAAAAGATTATGCGGCTACATGGAGTACCCTCAATGATTGTCTTTGATCATCACTTCCACGTACATCCCAGGGACATGGCTCGATTTGGGAGATCATCGATCGACTCAGCATGTCGGCCCACTTCTTACCGATTAGAGAGCAGGGATCAGTAGAGAGATTGGGATGCTGCTATGTGTAAAAGATTGTGCAGCTACATGGGGTACCCTCGACGATTTTCTCTGATCGTGATACATGTTTTACCTCCCAGCTATGGAAGGGGTTGCCGGAGGCTTTCGGGATGCAGCTTTGTTTGAGCACCGCATTCCATCCTCAAACGGATGGCCAGATTGAGCATACCATTCAGACCCTCGATGACATACTGCATTCTTGAGTCCTCGAATTCAGTCATAGCTGGGAGGATCACAAGCCTTTGGTTGAGTTTTCATGCAAAAAAATCTATCACTCACCATTGGGATGACACCTTTTGAGTCATTGTACGGGAGACCTTACAGATCAACCTTGTGCTGGACTGACCTATGGGAGTAAGCACTAGTAGGAACAGAGATAAAACTGGCTACTACAGAGAAGGTGCAGATCATCCAAGAGTGGATGATGACTATAAAGAGTAGGAAGAATTCATATACCGACATGATACATATACCTCAGATGTTTGAGGGTGGTGAACACGTCTTTCTATGGGTCTCACCTCGACGAGGCTTGCGGAGATTTGGACAAGGAGGGAAGTTATCTTTGAGGTTCATTAGACCCTTTCAGGTCCGTAGCAGAGTTGGTGAGGTGGCTTACCGCTTAGCTTTTCCACCTCAGTTAGACTGGGTGCATGAAATCTTCTGCATATCCCAGCTGATGAGATATGTCCAAGACCATTCTCACATCATCGACCACGGCCAATTGGACGTCGATGATGGGATGACTTTTACAGAGGTTTCTGTATAGATTGAGGAACGACATGAGAGGTTCCCTCATGGGTAGTCGATACCTCTGGTGAATTTCCATTGGCAGCATGTGAACCTCCAAGAGAACACATGGGAGTGGGAGGCTCATATTCCTGCTCAGTGCCCCCACTTGTTCCCTTAGTTTGAGTTGTGACTTATGGGGGAGCAAATCCCTGAGGTGGGGAAAATGTAAAGAACCGAAATTTCCATGTAATTTTTTAATTAAATGAGAGTATTACGAGTCTGTAAATATTGACGGCATGTGATTATGAGGCCCGGTGTGCCTGTATTGAATTTTTAAACCATTTTTCAGGTACGTTCAGTAAACGTGCGAGTGGGTTTTTGTAACTTTTGAATCGGTTCTCAGAATTGAAATATGAGGGCATCATTGAACTCGCCGTGCTGGTATTTTCTTAAGGGGACCTTCAACTCGACTGCATTAGGTCGAGGGTGAAAGATATAATTTGTGTTTTTTTGTGGAAATAGAAATAAAATAAAATAATCTTTTATTTTATTTTTCTTTTTGTTGAATCCTCCCATGTGTATGGTTTAAAGGTGGGGACAACCTAAACTGAAACCTCCCACATGGGTTATGGTGGTGGGGACCACCCAAGACTAAAACCCCCTTGAACTCCCCTCTTAATGGGAGAAACCCCTTTAACTACCTCATTAATGAATGGTTGACCCATGGAGTTCCTCCCATTAATTAATTATGCCTTGTCAATTGAATAATGTTGCCTACTTATTTTGTGCCAAAAATTTAAAATTGGACAAACAATTTTTATTTTTGTAGCCTTTTTTAGATCATTCGTTTCTAAAGGTAGAATCATTGGGAGAATTTTGGGGAAACATTCTCTAATGAAGAACTCTTCTCCTTCGATGAATATTTCTCAAACGAAGAACATCGTCAAAGGATATCCAACAACGAACGAACAGATGATCAGGGAAAAGACAATGTCACCGACTTCACCCCTTCCAACGTCAACAAGTAATAAAGGTATGCTGGATTTTTGAATTTATTACCCTTACCAGTTCTTGACAATTCATCGTAAATCAATAAGAGATTGCATCCATTTTCTACCGCTCTAACGCGGAGGGTGTGTGCCAAATAAACATGGCCCGACCACTCCGCATGTTTCCCGTGATAAATTGTTTTGGTCTTCATGATGGAGGAGGATGGAAAACAACCATGGTGAGGCATGAGAACAGTGGTTGAAACCACCGATGGCCATGAAAAAGGAGAAAACCGGAGGGCGTCTGACCACACCGCATTGCTAGCCCTAGAAGATCACCGCCCATGGACACCGCTGCCATGCAGCCTCACCCCACGGCACCGCAACATCATTGTGCCTCCCCACAGCCTTCCACGTAACCCCACAGCATCACGGTCGTACACGGCCTCACGGTCACCCATTCCATCTACGACCCCCCATGACGTCTGCAGCTCTTTTACAGCTCCCACGGCCCTCACGGCACCTACGGCCATCGCGGTCCTCGCGGCCCCACCGCGCCGCCCAGGTCGGGCCACACCTTGGGCCGGGATGGACCCACCATATAATGACCCATACTTTACATACATTGTTATTACTTCAGAATTGAATCACACTTATTGCAACATATAACAAAACCAGGAAAGGACCGTATACATATAGAGTCTTTAGAAACAGGGAAACATAAACAACTGGTTCATAAAGTATCTACTTTTCCTCCCATTTATTTCATCATATATAGAGTCCCTTTTTGGAATATCCTACTTAATAACCTTCTTCCTTACCTGGGGAAATAAAACATACAAAAGGGTGAGTTCAAATGCTCAGTAAGGGTTAACAGAAGAAATATCAATCCCATCATATACATAAGAACATAACTTTTGGAAATATTAACCTGCAAAAGAGATCATAATTTCATAACATGGGATAAATAATATTAGTGAAATGTAATCATAATAATCATAACATAAAACATGAATCTTTGTGGCATACACACATAATTATAGAGAATCATTTCTTATTAGTCAAGACTCATTGCCAAGACTTTCTTAGTGGACAAAGTCCATTTCTGAACCGAGTTCACTCCTTGTTTCAGTCATGTTTCACTGAACATGTTTAACCTGCAGTTCCAGTCATGTCTATCTCATGAGATATAAAATCTTGACCCAATTCATTGGAGTGAGATATAGGTCCCACCCATATCATAATGATACCATTCCTATGTGTGCCACAAAATCACAAATCATACATCATTATATAACCCATGTAGTAAAAATGGGATTCTTAAACAACATGACATCATAAAACAATTCATATAAGATAATGGAATTCATAAAAATAATTCCATCACAACATAATCAAATCAATGTAATAATAGGGATAGAAACGGAACCATATATTATCTTAGATGGAAAATAATTCTGATAAAGCACTTGAATTCCATTCTTGAGGGAAATATCCTTTATACTTCAAAAACATTTTCCTTTCTTGAACATGTCATAAAATTTTAAAAAAAATAAGTTGATTAAAAAGAAAAATGAAAACATGTAATGGATGATTCTTGGAAATAATGTTTTAAAAATCCATTCATGCCGTATAAGTTAAAAAAACATTCTTCTCGTACTTTTGCCGGAAAAGTCAAAAAGTAACTCGTACGAAAAATGTCAAAAGATTCCTTTCATTTCTTTTACTAAAAACTCAAAGAAGTGTAAAATATGATTTAAATGATTGTAGGTGGATGAAAATAATATTAAATATTGAGGAAACATGGTTGTGTATGGTAAAATACACCCCAGTAAATTCTGAAGTATAAACAATCTCGGATAAAAATTGAGATTGCGAGATTTTCCCTTACCTTAGGTCTGATTTTCTTCGTAAGTGTCTGAACCTCCTGTATAATGATTTAAATAATGTTATTGACTTATTCAAGAATCATAATTGTTGTTATTATATCATATATGGTCATGTTATTAGCTTCTTAGTATTGCTACTTGTTATTCGGGTGTTTCTAACTTTTTGTTCTTATGCGTGTTTTGTCGAATAAATTCTTATTCTTCTCTTTAGGTTATAGATACATCATTTCCAGAATGGTATTAATGTACTATATATGATATTTATTCATTCAATTCATTTATATAATCATTATGCAATGAAGATCATGTAGAACGAATCGCATCACATCGTGGAGACAGTATTCCGTACGTACGCACGAGCGATGATATCGTTCCCATGATCGTAGAATTGTATTGGAGTGTATGTATACTATTTAAGAATCAATATCACTCAAGAATAATCATATATATTAATTATTTACACCATTATAACCATCCAAGTAAGGTTGTGGGGGAAAATAGATTTAACCACTGCGTGGAGATGGTATTCTGTACGTACGCACGCGCAGTGATTTCATTTTCCGTAGGATGGATAGATGGTGAAATAGGGTTGTTTCATACTTATAATAACATATCATTATATGAGTGATACTGATTTTATTACTTCATAATGAAACAACTAAATAATAAGAAGTTGAAAAATAATGAATTTGGAAAGGATCGGTAATGGATATTACCTCTTTTTGACGTGCCTCTTCTTAACCTCCTCTTAGGGAACTAGGGTTAGTCTTTGAAGAAAACCAGAACCTCTAGGATGATTCTAGGGAAGTGCGGAAGTGAAATGGGCAGGTTTTGGCCGATCTTGAAGGCTCAAAATGGTGTGAGGAGGAGAGGGAGGAGGTGCCCTTTTATAAGGGAGGAGAGGGGCACCTTTGGAAATATAAGAAATATTATCTTATATTAAATCCCAACCCCACTTAAAAACTTCCAAAATGACTCATATCCGAATATTAGATGATATAGGGTTGTAATATCATCAACCAATAAAATTTAGACATGTTATGAATTTATTTTAAACATTATAAACTTGATTTATCCTTATTTATCAATTTGATTTTATTTGTGGTAATAATATTCTAAATTTTAAATTATTATTAATAATTAAATATATGTTGTGAATTTTCCATAATTTGAAACTTTTTGACATTTTAAACCATATAAAATTTGATTTATAATTTTTTAAATATTTTTGTGATTTTTAAACAATTTTATAATATGTTATTTTTATAAAATAACAATAATGTCAATTTTTCCACTATTCATTTATTTGAATTTAAATAAAATATATAGAGGGGATATGTTCAAACTAAAAGCTTTAATAGATTAATAAAATGTCATATGTATCTATAAAATTAGTGTAGAACATTAAATAGCGCATATAATAATTATTTTAATATTTTTAAAACCATTTATTTGATATTTTAATTAATAAAATAATTTCAAATCACTATTGTGTCATAATTAATGATAATTATTTAATCCCTAAAAATTCAAAATAAATTCCTATGTTGTAGATAATTGTATTAGATTTCTATAGATTATTCATTTTTGAAGTTTCATTAAGTTTATCACTAAATTAAAATTTTATACTTATAAGATTTAAGAAAGTGACATGTTGTCACATTCTTTGGTTTTAATAATAATTAAATTATTTTCATGGAAAAAAGTCCATTCAATGAATCTAATCCGACCCTTAGGTGATATGGGTCTACTTTTAGTCATCCAAAATGATTTTGGCAGGTGTTAGGGTAATTTTATAATCTTATATTTACCCTTAATTACCCGATTTACCTTTAACTATGGTAAATAAAATTTACCATAGTTACTATTCATAATGCCCAAATTTAAAAAGTATCCTATTAACATAATTTGGACCAACTGATTACAAATATTGAATCCACTTTTCAAAATTAAAAACACATAAATCGTAGTAATTAATTTAATATAAATCTCATTGTTAAGAAAACAGGTTTTAGAAGTTAAAACATTACCAAAGATTGAAATGTTTTTACCTATGAATTCAATGTGAAATTAATGGTAATAAAATACATTATATTAAATGGTAAAAATATATTCTATCTATACTTTAAAATCATTCAATATTATAATTTAACCATACAAATTATCTCAATGAAAAAAGTTGTTTTTAATTAAGAATTAGCGTATTTTTACTATTCATCAAAATATGAAAGTTATCCGAAAAATATCAAAAATTTATCCAAAGTAAATTTTTATATCCTGATTCAAAAGAAGAATTTTATTTTGTCAAATTGAACTTATAAAATTTTCAAAAACAAGATTTAATGTGGGTGCTCCATCAAAAGGCGGCAAAACTGCATTTTTTTATAAATACTTATTTTACCCAAAAAAATTATTTCGTTCACTTACCATGTTCTACAAAATGTGTAAGTTGAATAATAATGTTGTAAAATTTAAAATTCAGTTAATACTATTCATAATGGCTAGTTTATAATATTATAATAATATATCGTTGTTTAGTAGAAGTCGGTATTGTGTACTACACACGCTATCGAGGAAGGTCGCGATTGCATGTAGCGAAAGATTCCTTTGATGATTTATATAACATAAAAACAAAATATTTCTCATAAAAGTCTCGGGTGTTACACAGCAGTTCAGGCCGGGTTGACCAAAACCAGGTTAGCCCAGGTCTGGTCGAGCAGGGTCGGTCCGACCGAGTCATACCGGACCCAGACCCACTTCGACCCATTTGTGCTCTTTTGGATATAACATTGAACCAGGAGTCCAATTGACAAACCGTCAATGACACTATAAACCTTGGAGTTAGAATGTCCCTTTAATATACCCCCTATAGTTTTTTATATTGTTGAGGACTGTTTGGGTTGGATCGAGCATGAATCCAACCTAGCCCTCAGGACTATAAGGCTAATAACTTACAGATCAGGCATCCGATTGACGCACCGTCTATTGCATTGAGACCCCTATAGTGTGGCCGTCCTTCGAGATAATTTTTTTTGGGACATCGTGGTAGTTAGAGTATCGACCAGTGGCTTGAGGAGAGGAATCTCTCGGAGACGATCAGGCTTAGTGTGGGAAACTTGTAGCTTCCTGTGACTTGAGAAAGAGATCCTTCGTGGGTTAATGATTGAGAGTCCAACATGGAACTGCTCTAGGATACCATGCGGGACTACTCCAACGATCCTATGTGGGGAAGCACTAAGAAATACCATGTGGGTCAGCACCTACAGATCTTTTGTGGGTCAGCAACAAGCGATCCTGGGTGGGTCATCATCTAGAGATCCTTCGTGGGTCTGCCTCTTAATTGAGTAAGATTATTCAGTAGTTAAATATTATTATCTCTATTAATTTACCTAAGAAATACATGGTGTGAGATGAGTTCGTACCTATGTGGTAATTTCCTTTATGGTAATACCTTGGTGGTATTTTTCTATGTGGTGTACCTGTGGGGTACTTACCTTCGTGGTATTCTTTCTTTTTAGAATAGTTGAGCTTGGGGCTTTGAGATGGACTCAGGGTTTTCCTCATGATTGAGATGGGTATACCTAATAACTTAGTTATATGTATGGGCATATACCTAAGTAGGGTTGTTAGTTGATTTCATGCCTTCTGTTTTATCCTTGGTGGATTTTGTGAGACCTTGAGGGTCTCGGGGTCCTTACTGAGTATCATTATACTCACCCATGCAAGGGAAATACCCGCACCTGGTAGGGTTTGGTGTAGACGATGGGCAACACTGATCAAGGTTGAGGGAACCCGGGCTAGACGGGGCCTGGAGGTGGACCATACGGTTTATCGGTATGCAGAGAAGATAGGTGGACATGGGGAGCTGAGGAGGCGATCTATACCTACCCTTCAGGTAAGAACCTCAGGGTATGACCTAGTAGTTTCCGTTATTCTTCTTTAGTTATACTGTATTTCAGTTATACTTGTACTATTACTACTAGGCTTGTATTCCAGCCACTTTTTACTTTCAACACTCTTTTTTCTATATAGTTGACTTTTGTTCGTATCTTACTGTGTGCTTGGTTGCGTGTGTCTATAGGTTATAAAGGCAATTCCTTCTTAGTTATAGGGAATATACCTTTCAGTTCTAGTCGCCAGCCCTTGGCCTATGGAAGGTGGGCTTGGGGTAGTCACGACACCGGCCCCAAGAGACGGGCTGTGATAGTAATTTAATATAGTTTATTCATGTTGAATATTATTTAAATCATAGATTCTTTTTTTTATCTTGGGGATTTATATTTTTCCATGAATGTGATTTATATAAAAATTTAATTAAATAAAAAAATATCACCTTCATTAATTTTAATATATCTTATATATTCAAATAGATATAAATATTACTTGTGAATGAATTTTAAATTTCATTTTTTTTATAAGGAATTTTTTTCATGATATTAATTTATTATTATTTTTAGTTATTAAATAATAACCTTAAATTCATATACAATGCTAAAACAGTGCTTGTGAAAATTTTGGAAAACTCAAGATAATTATTTTTAAAAATTTTAAAATTAAAGTATCTGGGTTGATTTAAGGCTCCAAATTAATTCTATAGTAAATAATTATTTATTATTAAATTATAAATGTCTTATATTCTAAATTCATCGTTATCTTAATTTTTCAAAGTCAAATTAAACTAATACTTACTAGAATGACATTAATGAAATTTTATTTCAAATAAAACATTATTAAAATATTTAAAAATCCTCAAAATCAAGAAAGGTCATAATTAGGATGATAAATTGTAAAAAATTAAAACATTTCCATTTATTATCCAATTTTTATCTTAAGATTAAATTATAACCCTTTTAGTTTTGAAACGTTTCTACCACGGTTAAGGTTAAAACAAGTTTATCGAGATGTTAAACATAGAGATATGAGTTAATTTATATTTATAATTTTATCAATCCTATTGTATGGAAATACTTTTATCTCATTATATCATGAATTTAAATATCTATTAATTTTTAATTATTTTAATAAAATATGATGTTATTATAATTTAATATTTTATAAAATTTCAAAAGATCCCCTCCCCTCATATATAAAAGGGGACATCATATCTTATTTTTTTCAAACTTCATAAACCTTTTTTTTGGGTAATACCTACCAAAATACCATAATTAATTCTATTCCCACATCCTAGTGTCCTTTTTTGGTTAGAAAATACTCATTCGAAGGCTTTTGTTGTAAACCATATGAGGTTGTCCAAATAAGAGGAATTGTTCTTAACTGAGCATTTTTTATTCATTTCTTATTACACAAACATAAATTTTAAAACCATTATAATTTAATAAAATCATAATATACCATATAAATATATGTTTTTCTCTAAATTTCATACCTTATATCTATCTCCTCTTACATAAAATTAGAAACAAACCCACCGTTCCCATGCACGAATAACTACCACCTCACCAACTGATGTAATTCGTTTTCTATCACCACCACTCATAGCTGGTTTTAATGATGAATTAACACTATATATTTATATTAATGAAAAAATTATCATTTTATAAATATAACATATCATATAATTTCTTGAATTTTAATTAATTTTAAAATGATAACGTCATTCGTCCATGTGTGTGGATGACAAACTCTACCAAGCTATTAGATTCATTTTTCCTTCCCACATATCATAAATGCTACATATATCTATAGTTAAAGAAATAAAACCATATTTATATTTTAATTATAATTTTGTATATGTATCATATTAATTACATTATTTTCATCATTAACATTGAAAAATGGAAACGTTACTCATGCATACATATATTTATTTGTCCCCTGATTATAACATAGATTATTTTTTTAGGTCAAAATAATAAAAAGATACACAAGAGGAGAGTGAATTGTGTATTTTTTATAATATTAGTTTTCTTATCATTATTATACATTCTTAATGATTTATTCAGATATGAAACATTCACTTCATAAGTTAAGATAAGTAATGGATAAAAAAGAAGAAGATAACAACAATTTTTATAGTGGTTCAGTGCAGAAAGACCCCCTAGGCCACTCCATTAATGATCTCTCTGTAAGAATGGTGATTTTCACTAAAAATGTTCTCTTATTAAGATAACATTACAATTTAGTATAAGAAATTGAAACCTTTAAGATAAGGCTTTTACATATATTTCTAGTTCTTTTTTATGGAACCAAAAATCTATAGATAACTTTGATAATCAGATACTCCACCATGACTGACTCTAAGAATTTGAAAATCTAACAAATAAATTACGATTGATTTGATTGAAGAAAAAATGTTTTTTCACAGTTTCAATATAAACTGACCTAAAATAGATCTTCCCCATCAAATATTTATTTCTTCATGAATATACATTTTCTAAGAGATCCCAGTTGCAAATGATCTTAAAAAAATATCAACTGAAAAATAGAAGAAGTAAAAAATAATCAATAACTTTTACTCAACATAATATTGAAACATTTATCTCTCCAAACTGTAGCATCATCCAATCAATAGATACATTCAATCATTTTTATTTTTCATTAAATATTTATATAAATAATATCACAATGCATTTAAAAAATTAAAATATTCCTACTATTAACAAGATAACCTTAGCTCAGTTTACACAAAATAGATCAAAGAATATCACTTAATAAATCATGATCATTTGAATTTAAACCATTCAAGAGAGTCATCACGTCCCTTAGAAGTAGAAATTATTTAATCAACTTAATTCTTCCCTTTGAATATATTTTAAAATATATTTAATGTGATATTTACTTCTTGTGAGACCATTGAAGAAAATAAAGATAATATCATTAATTTTAAAGGCTATCATTGACCCATATAATGCAGTCTTCATTCAGGTAATAAAAAAACTAAAATTATGGATGATAATATATGGTTTTTTTATAAAATTATGGTTTTTAAACCATACACTTATCCCTTTGAACAAAGAGTTTCTTTAAAACCCAGGGTTATTTATCCCCCCTTTTTAAACAGCATAGGGTACATGATCCTTAATTTTCATTCGAAGCATAGGTTTCCCAAACAATAAATTACACATAAAAACATATGGTATGAATGGTGTTTCTATAATACCTTCAAACATGACCATAATACTTCCAGTAAATATTTTAACCCATTAATAAAATAACGTTTTCAAAAATTAAATTTCAACAAAATAATCAAATTCATTTCATTTTAAATCAAACAAGGTTATTTTTTTTAAATAAAAATAAATAATATTCATAATGAATTTTTCAGACAATACACACCTTTCAATATCTATATTTTTTATGTTAAAAACAATTAGAAAAAATATTGGATTTTTAAACAAAAATGAAATATTAATATTAAATAGATATAATAGAAATTATAATATAAAATATAGATGATATTTATCACTTATTCTTACAACAAAAATTTAAATTCTCATTCTCTTAAAATAAAATGTACTATAAAACAAAAAATGTTATGTTTACCCAATTTCTCCCCCTTTTTGTTATATCAAAAATATAGTAATAAAATTTGTTTAAAAAACAATCAATATACCACTAAACTATGAATTAATGTTATAATATTCAAATACAAAAATGATATTGGTTCTGGATGTAGAAAATGATTAGAAATAAGAATAAACTACCAAAAAATATAATATATAAAATAATTCAAATAAACGAGTTGAGATTACAACAAATATTTGATTGATAATTTTTAAAAGGTAGGACTGGATGAGATTGAATGGTATTTCTTCGATGATGTTTTCAAATATTGAAAAGAATGACCAGCTTGATGAACAAATATTTATTATTCCAACATTTCACAAAAAAATCGTCAAACAGATGACCCACAAGTTTCATAAAAATCTTTGAGTCCTGACCAACATTCATATTTATAACCATACATAATTTCAATTACTCGTGAATATTCTCTTTAGACTGAACAAATTGTGAAAACATATCACCTAACATGTTACAAATATTTCTTATACCAATACCACTTTATGTTAACTTCTCAACAATTTATATCTTGTTTTCCAACAACATATTCAGGATTTAATTTTCACACTGAAGTGAATAAATCCAATCATTTAAAATAGATAGAACTGTGGTAATTGATTCAATCTTTTTGAGTAAATTTGGTGAAGTTTTTGGAGTATAATTATATGCTCTAGATATATTATAACTACTCCTTAATAATTCAAACTAACTTCCCAAATATTTCATTAAATAAAAAAAAATTGTATTTAAAACATATTATTCTCTCTGGTTTCAAAATTTATCTACCATCTCTCATTTAAATACATCAAAATATCATCATGAAAGTGAAATTTCAATGAGGGATTACAGTTGGAGTTACAGAGACTCTAATTCCTCTTTGGGAACAATTAATCTTCTTCAATATTCCTAATACATCCTAGTAGACTCCATATCATTTCTCAAATTATAATTATTATACTTCATCTTGTTAAACATGATAAAAATGATTTGATTTAATTATTCATAGAATCTGATGATTATTATTCTTGATTTTATGATGGTTTTCCTCTATCAACCAAGGATATATATTTACATTTTTTCCTTAATATTAGAAGTAGAAGATATAATTTCATGAACCTCTATATTTCTAGAAGATACATAAATAACCTTGTCCAATGAATTTTCAACAATAGAGACTATTGAGTTCTATAATAACACGGTGGGTTCAACATATAATTTCCGTTCTATATCACCTCTTAGAATAGTTTCTTCAACTCAATATTTTTCAGGAGATTCTTGATCTTCCCTATTTATAAGATGATTCTCATGTTTTTGTTCATCTATAGTGATTGGGACTCCTAAAAAATTGGGTTAGTAAACTTTACAATTACAGTATTCATAACTTCTAGAGCGTAATTTGAAGGTTCATATCATTGTCTAGGTCGAGTGGAAAGGACCTCATTGTGCACTTATTCCAAATTTTCATCAATAAATTGATGAACATCTGTGGATTTGTTTGATCAGAGATATCATATTGTATTCACTGTCTCTTTTTTTGAACATGGTCCTCTATTATAAATTCTCCAAATTCTTCTTCATGAATACAAATTGATCTAAATGGTTTTAATTTTCCTTACTCCCAATTAAAAATAAAACTATATTCTTATTTCTTTTTACCACAAATAGCTAACAAATTTCCTCTGATTTTACTCTAGAATAAACCAATATATCTCAATGTTTATGAATTCAGAATTTTAATGTGATGAAATATAATGTTAATCATTAGATCTCAAATATATCATTTTTAAACAAAATATGATAAGAAATCATTCCATACTGATAAATTGGAATAATTATCTCTTTTTAAAAACAATGATGCACGTATCAAAGCATATATCTGGGGAAAATATATTTGATATAGAAAATTATCAAAAAAAATTATATATATATCAGGATAAAGAATCATTGCTAACTCAGAAATTTCCAGATGTATTATTGACTAAATAAATTTGACCAACACCTTCTGGCCAGCCTCAATATCAATTATGAACATTTTTTGAATCATGGTTGATCCAAAGACAAAATAAATAATATCTTCTTATTTATGTTCTTGGTTTCCATTTGATAAAATATGAAAATGAAAAAATCCATCATGGGGTCACTGAAAAATATTTGTGATTTCAACAAAATAAACAAAAAAATATGTATCATTTACTTTTGAAATGATAACATCATATGTGTCACCAAATGTGAACTATACATTTCTATAAAACAGTTTTACATCTATGTTGAACAAAAATTCAATATTTTATTCATTAAAATGGAATTATAAAAATTGGAAGGCTAGAAAATTCTTCAATCAAATATTTGCCTGATAGATCCATCCAAAATTGACATCCTTTCCTTGGATATTTTTTCTTTAAGTTACATGTTGATTCATTAATCTGATCGGTTCGCCTTTATTTGTCCACTTTTTCATAGAAATTTAAAATAATATGAATTTTGATTGGTTGGATTATATTGTTTCAAAAGGAATATGGGATATTTAAAAGTCAAAAGAGTTTTAATATTGTGGGTTATATTGATAGAGAGAGAGAATGAGTTTTCTCGTGGCTTTAGTTATAGAAGTTTTTGTTTCTAAATCAAAATACAAAATGTAATCTTTATTTATTTTTTTAAAAAAATTTCTTTAAAAAAATAAAAAATTATTAAATTAAAAAAATAACTAATTGAAAAATCAAAACATTTAAAACAGTTGATACAAAATTCAAAACAAAAAATTAATAAAAATAAATTTAAAATTAAATATCCCTAACTCCCCATAATAAATTGAAAACAAAAAGTGGGAAGTTTTTTATCAAAAATATCAGCATGTTGATATTCCTTATCTAAATATTTTAAATTTATATCCTTTTTTGAACATGATATCTTATAAATTGATGTCTTATATCAATATTCATGGTTTTAGGATGACTTAAATGACTTTTTAAAATATTAATTTCAATTTTATTGTCACATAATATCGGATTATTATTGAAATTAAGTCCAAATTCGAGCAAGGTGTGTTTCATCCACAACACCTGTATACAAAAACCACCCGCATATATATATTTATCCCTAGCTATTGACAGAGTGAATAAATTTATTTTCTTACTTGGCCATGAAATAATGGGATTTCCTAAAATGTCATAGGTTCCAGATGTAAAGTTTCTATCAAATCTACAGCCTTCAGAATCCGCATTTGAATATGAAATTAAATTAATATTAGATTTTTTTGGAAAATTAGAGACTCAGAAATAGTTCATTTTAAATATCTAAAAATTATATTAATATTTATATTATTGTATTCTTTTGGGTTTTACTTATATCATTCATATTGAAAAAATAAATAAAATTATTTCTGATATTCTTGTAGTATGATACAATAGACTACATATCATATCTCTATTTATGTTTTTGTTAACTGGCTTTCCAAATTCATCCAAATAATGTTTTAAATTGGTACAGATGGGTGTTTCATCAGTCATACACTTTTTCAGTACAAACAGTAACAATTAATCAATAATTTATTTACTTTGGTTTAAGACATTTTACTTTTTGATAAACTCGAAATACAAGAATGGAATTTAATTTTCCCATCATACTCTTTTCAAATTCCTTTTTTCATATGATTTGGAAAATAATTTCAATATGTTTTATTTGTTTAAAAAAATATAACATCATTTTCCTAGATATTTACTTATAATTATAGTATATCGAATTTTTTTCTTAAAAATATTATAATCATGTAACCCTATAGAAAATATTTTTTCTAATTAAAAAGATATTAATATTTAATACTAGGCTCTAGGTGATTATTTAAGTCTATAAAGAGATTCAGTACATTTCAAAACTAAACTTGGTATATGAGGATATTAAAAACATTGGTGGTTTTTCAATATAAAATTCATCCATAAAATATCCATTCAATTTTTTTGATTTTAAAACCATATAATATATTTTAAAATTCATATGATAAGAATAATCTTGAAAAATTATAATAGATTCTAATCTAATAACATGTGAAAATATTTCATTATTTTCACGTACTTCTTCCTAATTCTATCCATTAACTACTAATAAAAATTTCATTCTTGTAATTATTCAATTATCCTATTTTTTTCTAATGAAAAATTTGGTTCCTATTAATGGATGATTGGATGGTCTGTGAGCTAGTTACCAAAAAAAATTCCTACTAATTTTTTAATTCTGTCTTACATATCCATTAACAAAATTTCTTCTTCTAATGATTCTTTGACTGTTTTACATTATAATTATATTAAAATGATTTAAGATTCATCTATATTCCCCACATTTCTTCTTGTTATTACTGTAGTATCTAGATCTCTTATTTTGGTATCTAGAGGGTGGTTCATTAAGTTTCTAGGTTGTCATGGTAAGACACATACAAGTTCATCCTTTTCATGTTCTTCTAATCTGGAATAAGTATAATTTAACTTGTTTTTAAAATAAATATTAGGTGATTCAAGTCTTATTTTGTCTAATTAATCAACAACAACATCTATTTCATTTTTCATTTTATCAAAAGGTTCAATTTTATTAAACATCCATAGAATTTGATGTTCAATAATCCTTGAATACTTATTATATAGTATATATGATTTAGAGGTATCATAATATCCATGAATGATTCCTTAAATAGCCTTTTGGATCAAATTTAGCTGTGTTTTCTATAGTATTCAAGATATACACCATGCATCAAGACACTTTATAGAATCTAACATTAGCTGTTATATTATTCTATGGTTCATAGGGTTTTCTTCATGACGGGTTATAATTAAAACTTCATTAATGATATGAGAATTTTTGTTTACAAATACTACTAAAAATATGTAGGAAGACTATATTCATTTAATATAGTTCTTATCATTTCATGAATATTTCTATATCTTCTTTCTATAATTATATTTTTTTGAGGTGTTATTGGTACAGACAAGGTATGTTTAATATATGTTTTTAGTAAAAAATGATTAAATTATTGATTCTAAAATTCTCCCCCATTGATCAATTCCTAATGAGATTATTTTAGATTATTTTTTATTTTGACCATGTTTTCAAAATATTTCAAAAACAATTAACACTTCACTTTTTACTTTTAGAAAATAAACCCATAAAAATCATGAAAAGTCATCAACTAAAACATAAAAATAATATCTTAAATCTATAATTGAAACTCTATATGTACAAAAAAATCCATGTGTATATGATAAAGTGGTTTAGATGTGGAAGTTTTTTAAAATTATTTGAAGAATGATTTGTATTTTTTTCCAATTTGGCATGCATCGAAAAATCAGTATATATCAAATTTAAGATTAAGTAAATTTAAAACTATGAATTTCTAAGAAAATTAATAAAAAAATTATATTTTAATTTCCATGTCTCATATTCTAGATCCAAGATTAATTTTTTTCAGCAGTTAAACAATTCCCTTTTTGTTTACACAATAAGTTGAGATCCAAGGTATAAACATTTTTAATTCTGAGTGATATAAAATTTTGAAATTTATTTTTGAAATATAAAATAAATTAATAGAGTAATGGACATAAATTATAGTATCATAGGATTAATAAATAATTATAAAATTTCATTTCTATCCTTGAACATATTGCAAATTATTGATCAAAATTGTCTTTGGATCTATAACTAATCCTAGTCAAAGTATCTTCACATTTAAATTTTCTTCGAAGTTAACTAATACCCAATCAAATTTTTACAATGTATGAATCATTTAAGAGTATCCACTCATGTTTCTTAAGACTACACTTCCAATATACAAATTTTTTTTTTCATAAGACATTTTTTCAACAAATCATTTTAAAAAAAGTTTGTATTTGTACCCATATTTTCTTGGGCCCATCCATTTTAGTAAGTAGAGATATGGGTATCCATATTTCCCTTAATTTTAAAAAATATAAAACACAAACTTTGGTAATATTTCTTGAAATAAATTTTTGTTTAATTCAACTTATATGAGGTTTTATTTTATAGAATTCATTAGTGTAATTAACATTAATTCTAGGATAAAAACATGTAACTCTTAATTTTTTTGAACAAGGTACAAAGTAATTTCTATATAATTTGTATTTTTAACGATGGCTTCATATTTCTTATTTTTATTTATTGATATAAATTTTACCGAGAATCTGATTTAAATTTTCATCTCCTTTAGTTAATATTCTAGTATCACTTTTGAATGGAACTTATTTATCTTGAAATTATTCCATTATGCCTTCACTAGCAGTATAATTTGAAGTTGATTTGTTAAATTTTTATTTTAATTATTGATGTTGTTTTAACATAGAATCTATTTAACATAAAATAGTATTTTTAATATTAATTAGTTAATTATGCATTTTTACTAAAGTTTAATATATTTATTCAATCATGGTGAAATAAGCAGCTAATTTTCAGTTAGAGAATCATTATAAATCAAATATAGAAGAATAATAGAATTAAACCTCATCTTATTCTTTAGAAATTTTTCACAAACAGATTTCAACTTTTTTCCACTTTTTCAATAAAGTATTTAGATGAACTACTACTGTCTTTAGACACACTACAAGTAGATTTCATAGAATTCCTTCTTTTCCACTCATAATTAGTTATCATATTTTTTTTTATTTTTTTATTCTCCATATTTCTCATTTCTTCTTTTTAATTTTAGGAAACCAGGTATTACATGTCCAATATTTTTACATTAACAAAATCATATTTATTTATATTCTTTTCATATTTTTTGATGGTTTACATGAAGCCCCTCTTTTTCATATAAATTCTATTGCATATTTTTTTAGTTCAGCCAACTCTATTTCTGAATCTGAACACTGTAAATCATTTTCCATTCTATAATTTTATTTTTATTTATTTTCATTATTCTGAGTAGTGACTCTATGTGTTGTATTTTCCTTTTTTTTATGATCTTATTCTTCATCTTTCATTTCTGTTGTATACATCATCAATGTTCGTACCACTTCATTCATTGTTTTATCTTTTAGTTTTGTTGATTGTTATATAGAGGAAGATATTCCATTACATTTATCAGGTAATACTATGAGTACCTTCATCACCTGATATGATTGTGAAATTAGCTTTCCTATAGAAGTAACACTATTGAAAATTTATATCAATCTATCATTCATATGGGTGATGATTTAACTATAGTACATTATACAATATTAAATTTTATGTTTTTAGTAGTGTACCTTAATTTGATGGAATTTTTAGTTCCCTCAAGAAAAACAAAAATAGTTTTCCACAATTCATAGGTAGTAGGGAATTAAGATGCCTGGTTTAATTCATCTAAACCATGTTCGCATATAATAGAGTTCATTTCTCTAGAATTGATACCATACTCAACATCTTTAGAATCATCCCCTATTTTGTATTTTAATTGGATTTCATACTAAGTTACAATCTTCATAATTACTTTGAATTCATGTTTTTTCAAATAAATAGTCATGTGATCTTTTAAACATACAAAACAATCACCACTAAAATAAGGGGCATAAACTATTGACATGCGTTATTTTAGTTCTATCATTAACACATATATTTTTATAGACCTTATACTTTGATATTTCTATAGTTTTTATACTTTCTTAAAAAGGAATGAATTTGATACCGGCCTTTAGGTTGGAATAAAAAAAGATACACAAGCAGGGGTGAATTGGGTCATTTTGAGAATCTTAGATAGATATTGATTTTTTCTCTTATTTATGATTTATAAAGATATACAACATTATTTTATTTAGGTAGTGAAGCGGTGTCAAATATGAGAATAAGAACACAATAACATTTATAGTGTTTTGGAACACGAGGATATTGTAGTCCCCCCAGTGACCTCTCTATGAGATTGTCCATGTTCATTAAACGAGTCCACTTGTAAAAAGACCTTAAACACTGAGTAAAGGTAGTTAACACTATTATAATAAGGATTTTGTAGAAACTTTTTTATCTTTTGTAGGGAAATAAATCAAGAACTATTTTTAAGAAGATGATACTCCACCACAACTATGTTTTGGAAGTCGGAACACTAATAAATCAATAAAAAATTATTTGATTGAATAAACAATGTCTTTTTCATAATTATTGTAGAAAAATTAAAAAATATTATTCTTTAAAGATAAATTTCATAAAAAATTAATAGTTTAAAAGAGATATCAGTTTCAAAGGATCTTCAATAAAAATATAAATATACAAATAACATTAGTAACCAATAATCATCAACTATTACTCATCATATGATATGAAACATGTAAGTCTATAAAGTGAAGCATCTTTATAATAATTTAGTTATTTGATAATTTTTCTTTTTCAAGAAATCTATTTTCAAAAAGATATCTCAACATGTTTTGAAAATGAAAATATAACTATAATCCAACAAGAGAAACATGGATTGATTTTCGTCATAACAAATCTAATAATATTGCCTGAAAAATCATGATCATTTGAATTTAAGTCATTCAAGAGAGTCCTAACTTCCCTAAAAAATTGGAACTATTTAATCTCGTTAAATCAAGACTTTGAATTTTTCATAAAATAACTTTTAACAAATATTTAGTTCTTGGAGTGAACATTACAGAAAAAATGGATAATATATTTAATTTAAAACTCTATCATTGACCATTAAAATGTAGGGTTCCTCCCCATAACAACAAAACCTAAATGTACATTGGACAATGTACAGTTTATTACAAAATAATGATTGATGAACCACACATGTATTATTTTAAATATAGGATTTATTTTAAATGTAGGGTTGTTGATACATACATTTATAATGATGTATGGTATATGATACATACATTTTGTTCCAAATGTAGGGTTTGGAAACCAAACATTATGCATAAAAACATTGGGTATGAACTTTGTTTCTATAACACTTCTAGACACATATAGAATTCATTAAACAAATATTTTAACCCATTTAATATAATAAACTTATCAATAAATATATTCCTAAAAAATACATATAGTAACTTCACTAGTAAAACAAATAAGGGTTTAAGTATAATGGATCAATAACATTCATAGAGAATTGTTTAGATAGTACCTCCCAAACCCATTTTTCATAACCATCCTTCATGGTTGGTTTAAAAAGTATAAATTTTTTATAAAAATGACAATTATTTAAGGATATTTATTTTGGATATTATAGAACACTTACCTCTTTTACCATATTATAAGTATCGATGTCATTTTGGATATATGAATCGAATATCATTAAAACATATGACATGAATTTAATTGAGTAATTTAACAAATATAACATGGTATTAAATAAAAAAAATTAATAAAACAATTAAAAAGAATATTAATTAATTAAATAATTAATATAATTTTGTTATTATAAAAGACAATGAATTCACCCAAAAATTCAAATTATCAGTAAAGTATTCCACCAAAATTTTCTTTTACTAAGGCATATTTTAAGGTTATATACCAATTTATTTTATATAGTGTATATAAATCCATTTCTTATATTATATCATGAAACCCCCATAACTCTTGGCATTTTAAGTTGAACTAATGATTATTTTCTCGATGAGTATTTGACTAAAAAGTTACCAATTGTTTAGGGGTTTCATAACTCAATTTCTTTTCATTATGTTATATTATGTCTTAATTTTATACAATACACTATCATTATGTATATAATGACATTAAATTTTTTTATGTTTTATTTCCACATGTTTTATGTGAATTTACATTTTATACACATAATCAATTCAATGATTAATTATCACCTCAATGATATGATCATTGTAATAGATTTCTTCTCAATTTACACTCCATTGTAGAATATTTAATATTATTAACCATTTTACTTTTATGAGTTTTGTCTACATACCATTTTTTATTTTATATAATTATTATATTTATATTTTGGGAATAAAATGTCTCATTTGAATTTATTTCATTCATGGGGGTAGTGATTCAAAAGTTAATAAATATGTAAAGGTATATTCTTCAATATATTTTTAATTTGGATGATTTTTTCTTGTATTTCAATTCAATGAAATTATTTTATTATCTACTAAGAAACTCTTTCATTTTCATATCCAATCAATTTTTCTAGAAATTAGATGTTTTACATAAATTTTCCTTGTCTATGTACTCAAGATATTAAATGAATATTTTTTATGTAAATAATGACTTTGTTTTCTACACATTTAGCAATACTCTTCATCCATGTACACATTTAACATAAAATGTTCTATGTAATATTTTTAATACTATATTATGATTTATTAAATAGATTTTTACCCATGTTTTACTTTTTAAAAATATTTTACAATGTAAAAATCCTATCATTTTCTGAATGAAGTACATTTTTACTTATACCGAAAATATTAAATGAAGAGTTCAATTAATATACTCAGTAGGAATGATTTTTTCCACCATCAGGACTAAAGAGTTCTCCAAATCTTACATTAAAACATTTTCATGAATATTTTAATAAAAATGTCATAATATTCTGTAAATTTTGTTTTTTTAAAACTATATTTCATACAAATAATGGTATTTTCCTCAAAAATATTTTAATTAAATTTTTCTGTTACTACTATTAATTAATGAAAATATCCCTTTATTTTATTAAAACTTTACTAAGGATATGTTTTAACGATTCCATCATATTCTTTCTCTAGATGGATTTTGATTAGTTTGAATAAGGAATGTATTTTCATTCACTTTCTTGATTGATTTTATTGTTATTAACTTTCTCTTAACACATTCACTTTCTTCTGAAAATTGTTTTTTAGATTTCTCTTAAATATTCATATTATTTATATCAATTATATGGTTATTTATTAACTACAAATTATTTTTTCATAAGGTGTTTTTTATGAAATTTTTATCTTGTCTTGGGTAAACTTAATTAATTACTACTCATTACTCCATGTGGATATTTGTTGATAAGAAACAATATTTGAATATTGAATAGATTATTAAATATATGAGGAATGCATTGGACTTGTAGTGATTTGTGGGTACTAATTATAATTATCCACTAAATGTACAAAAAGATATCATGAGATAAATTAGTAAGCAAGCATTAAAGGGGTTTTATGTTATACATACCAATTGGTTAAAATTTCTTAGAACAAGGATTTGATAGTATAGATATCAGGATGTCTAATGTCATGAAACTAAATATTATAAATTTACATAAATTAAAATTTATATATTATTAAACATTTGATTGATTCGTTGATACTATCCATGGATTTGTTTTTCTCATGTTATTGATTAAATGATGTGTGTTTTCAGTTATTTACCTTTCCATATTCATTCTGCGTTATTTACTAATGAAAGATTCTAATATATGTAACCATTATTGAGAATTTTAGATTACCCATTATTATATTTTCTATCCCTAGGATATGAATAAGGAATTTTTAAATGTATTCAAGAATGTATAATATTTAAATTCACTATATTTGTATTTTATTTTTTGACTTTTAATGTGAGATTAATGTATTTATATAGATTACCAAGAATACTAAACTATTTAATCATTTGGGATGGGATCTATTATATCTATAACCAATGTATTAAACTAAAATATAATATCAGGTTTTTGGGGTTGGGGACATTCAAGTTACCCATTAAAGAGATGTTTTCTTGTTCATTTTGTATATCACAATGTTTTGGTTACCAAAAAGTTAAGGGTGAACTATGTGGTGTTTGGAGGAAACTATGTGACCTAGTTTGGACTTGGGGCATGATGAAAAATTTTATATGGTTTCATAAGAACTATGTCAAAATATACAGATGGGGTATATAGGATTTCTTTATGGCTGGTGCAAGATTCAAAAAACTGTGTAGCTAAATTGTAAGAGGTGGATTACTTGAGATAGCGCCATCTGAATGGTTGGAATAGTTTGGAAAATAATTTAGATAAACATTTATCCCACTGTTATTCAGTAAAAGGGTTATTTTACTGTTTTCTCCCTCGAGATTAAATCTACCCCCTAATCTATTCTCCCCCATGCTCGGCTCCAACTAGGGGTCTCCTCCCCCATTGATTCCTTGAACCCATTTTGTGAGGGGAATATTTGATGGAATTATTCAATTGTTAAGGTGAGTGATCCTCTTATCCATCATCCCTCCTTCTCTTTCCCTTATTTTGTCTAATTTGGTTTTTATAGTTTACGGTTTCAGTGATGATTCCACCAAATCATGGTGGAATCATCCATTTTTATAGGGATTTATGGATTTTTTAGTGATTTAGGTATAAATTTAATGAAATTTACAATTTCCTCATTATCTATTGTTAGATATATTTCATTTCTTAAGTCATAATGTGTTTTATGAGTATAATTAACCCAGTTCTTTATAGTTTCCATGAGTGGAAGATTCCAAGTGTGTTTTTAAAATTATGTCTAATTTTATTAAACTATAAATTAATTAATAAATTAATTATAATTGTTTAATTATAATTTGATTATAACTATGTAATTGGATGGTTTTAAATGAGTTAGTTCCTTACATGATGGGAATTAGTTTGTTTGTCTTTAAAGGTATTGGGTGAGAGTTCTTGGATGGTGATCAAAGGGAACAACTCTATTATTTGGGTTGGTGGTCCTTGAGAAATACCCTTTTGGTATTTTTTTCATTATATATGTAGGCATGTGATATGTAGTATCTCCACTTCCAATGATTGTACTTTTTAATTTCACTTAATTGTTTTCCTATAATAAACTTGTACCAAGGGCCATGATGGACCCTTTTTCACTAGTTTGATAACATTAGTTTTCGATGGTCAAGGAATTGAATATAAATTCATTCCATGGGATACTTAGAAATATGATGGTTATAAATTAAAATAATTAAATACCATGAAATGAATGGGATATAGTGGACCTAAGATAGGTGTCCTTATTTATCTCCATATATATCAGAGTGATGAATTGATATGGATGGCCTAGTGATTTACCATATGGGAAAGTAGATATTCTTTAAAGCCTTTATGATATTATATATAATTATGGCTTAAGTATTCCCCCATTAGTACATGTGATATGGGTGGGTATTCCCTTGTATTATTGGGGCTGGGTTATGTGAGAGGACCAAAATGGGATGACTTGAAATGCGGGACGGTGTATATTCTATCTCTTGAGATTGATTCCAATTAGACTTTCCGTATGAGGAAATTCAGACCATGTTACGATCATGATATGGTTGAGGGATGTATTACACATAAGTGGTGGGTGTTATCCTCAGAGGTGGGTATGAGATATAGGAACCCATGTAAGGGTTGTTATGTGATATAACGACATAGGGTTCCCCAATGGTAGATTACCGAATGATATATTGACCTCTAAGATCATGGTTTGGTGATGGATAATGATGTTATCTAGAGTCACCTAAGAACCTGAATTGATGATGTGATATTTTTATGGCCTTAGTGATGATATTTCATGCACATTAGAGTTCATCCTCAGTGATTTGAGATGGTTTTTAGGTGAATAACCAACACTATTGAGAATATTTATATGATATATCAAAGAATTGAATTTCCACCCCTCTAATTTTCTATTATGTTTCAGATTCCTAGGAAACATAAGATTCAAATTGTATACCTAAGATTATATGGGTTACCTAGGTTCATCCCTAGGAATCTATTATTATTCTAGATAAATATTTATTTCCTAGGGTCATTCCCTAGGAATCTGTTATGATGCCTAATGATTATTGATTTTTTATGTCCACCCCCTAAGAACTTGTGATGATACCTGATGACTATTGATTACATGGGATCACCTCATATGAATTGAAAATGGTGCATGATGTCTATTAACTATGAGGGGTCACCCCCTATGAATCGTTGATAGTATATGATGAATATATATTGCATAGGGACACCCCTAGGATTCAATGATAATGCCTAATGAATATTTATTTCCTAAGGCTATCCAATATGAATCAATGACGATGCTTGATGACTATTGATTTCCTAGGGTTACCTCATACAGATCATCTTACGGCCTACTACTTTGGGATTCCAGGGACATGTTCCTTTTATCTGGAAGTTATTCTCAATCCTACATATATTCCTATGATACTTACTGGGATGCAACATTTACACCTATTTCTATATAGTCATTGGGCCTAGTACTAGTTTTCATGATTATGTGACATTCTAAAAGGCACTATATAACTTTCCAAAGTGAGTTTGGGTCAATTCTTAGTGTCATGTTAAAATACTAGGATCAACATTAGTTTTTATTATTCTTTATTCCAAAAATATTTATTTATTTTTGCCAACATTTACATTCACATACACCGTACATTTATTGGTTATAAATGGGTCCATGTTCGTGGTTTCATTCTATAATTTTCTCACACTTTTCTTGGATTTACATTGTACATTTCTACCCATGTAGGCCTCTTTGATCACATGTTCAGGTTGGAAAGAGAACCCTATTAGTGTGACCAAGTGAGATATATTTTCTAATATTATATAATGGTAAAGGTGAGATGAGGCTTTTATAGTGAAAACATAATGTATTTTATTCTCTTATTTATTTGTACATGTCGTTGTCCTAGTGGGTGATCAGTTATTCTATGATGTCGTGGTCATGAGTTTCTATAAATGAATGATTTTTCTCTCATTATTATAATTTTTTATGATCTTTGGTTTATTTAATTTCTATTGTACACTGTGATATAGGGGAATAATATTCCTAGGGTATCATCCTAGACACTTGCTACTCGTTAGTAGCCTCCATCCTAAAAAGAGGTGTACTTGAGGTCATAGTAACTCTTCAATCTGATTACTAGAGAGTGAACTAGTTTGGGGATGACAGAAAGTTGTATGAAATATTTTATGTGTCTAATATCACTCGGTTTATAAGAGTTTTTTTACACTATTTGGGGATATGGTAGAAAGGTGACATAAGAATGTGTCATGGCTTGTAATTGATATCATATATATGGATCACAAATATCTTATTTGTTTGTATGAAGTCCAATTTACAAAGGAAAGGTATTTTTGTCCTTTAATTCAATTACATAGTAATATAGTTGTCACATAGCATGAAAAACAAATGATTTGGATTTTAGGATTTATTATTTATGGTGTTTTTTGGGTATTGGACCATCAGTATGAGGCATGTGTTCATTATCTATATTTAGTACATAGGATTTGTGTGAACTTCAGTAGTCTATGTTTGAGTTATAGTTCAAATGATGAGGACTCAGTTGTTTAAAGTGGGAGAAAAAATTATACCCCATTATCCTATATAACATAGTGGTGAAATTTTACTTTGTTAAACAATGATATAGTTTTGTCTAATGATATGTCATATGAAACTATAGTGAGATACTATATTATTATAAATATATAGTTCCTCGATACAAGGGATTTGTAGTGACCCTAATAGGATGGAATCAAAATTTTATTTTATATGAAAAAAACCATTTGAGATGTTTGAGAAAATATGTTTAGTTATTTAAAATGTCTGTAATAACGTATATTTTATTTTCCTATATACCTTCTTAGTGGAATTCAACATAACCAAACCATATGACTATGTTGTAATAAACCTGAATCACAGATTGGAAATGTCATTATATATGTATGTGATGACCAATGATATTGTGATCCTTGAGGGGGTAGATTTTTCATGTGGGAGATCGATGTGGATTAGTCCTTGATTATAGATTCGGGGGGGGGGGGTAGTCCCATATGAAGATGCCTAGTGATGATAAATTACCTAGTATGTGGTGATTTTCAAAATGATTCTGGGATAGAAATGTGAACCCTAGTGTGGTTGTGACAACATCTGAGTAGCTGTGTGGAGCCTAAGTGTAGAGACCTGAATCTATACGTACATGGACATTACATTACTTTTGCGGAATACATAGTACATAACAAAAGCACACACACAAGGATCGTAATATTTTAGTGTCTTTGGAAACTCGGAACGTAATCTTCTAATCGTGGTGAAAGATCTTCAATATCTCCCATAATGATCTTCCCTTTTTTTACCTAAAACCTTTCTTTATATCCTGGGGAAAAGAAAACATAAAAGGGTGAGCTCAAATTCTCAGTAAGGGTAAACAAAAGAAAAATCAATAACATCATATTCATAAGAACATAACTTTTTGAAATCTTAACCTGCAAAAGAGAGAATAATTTCATAACATGGGATAAATCATAGTAGTGAAATGAAATCCCAGAAAGCATAACATAAAACATGAAACTTTGTGTCATACACACATAATCATAGAGAATCATTTCTTGTTAGTCATGACTCATTTCCAAGACTATCTTAGTGGACAAAGTCCCTTTTTGAATCGAGTCACCCTCGTTTCAGTCCTGTTTCACTGAACCGGTATAACCTACCATTCCAGCCATGTCTATCTCATGAGATATGAAATCTTTAACCAATGCATTGGAGGGAGATATAGGTCCCACCCATCTCATAATGATACCATTCTTATGTGTGCCACAAAATCATAAATCATACATCATTGCATAACCCATGTAATAAAAATGGGATTCTTGAAACATCATGACATCATAAAACAAATCATATAAGGTAAATGACTTCATAAAAATAATTCCCTCACATAATAATCAAATCAATGTAATAATAGGGATAAAAACATAACCCTATATTATCTTAGATGGAAAATAATTTTGATAAAACATTTGAACTCCATTATTGAGGAAAATATCCTTTCTACTTCAAAAACACGTTTATTTTCTTAACATGTCATACAATTATAAAATAAAAGAAGTTTATTAAAAATAAACATGAAAAATTGTAAAGGAAGCTTCTTGGAAATAATGTTTTAAAAATTCATTCATTTCGTATAAGTTAAAAAAAACATTATTCGTACTTTTGTCGGAAAAGTCAAAAAAGTACTTCGTACAAAAAACGACAAAAGATTCTTTTCATATCTTTTACTAAATACTCACCGAATGGTAAAATTGAATTTAAAAAATTGTAGTTGGATGGAAATAATATTACATATTGAGGGAACATGGATGTGGATAATAAAATATACCCCAGTAATTACCAAAGTAAAAATAATCTCGGATCAAAGTGAGATTGTGATATTTCCCTTACCTTAGGTCCGACTTGCTTTGTAAGTGTCCGAACCTCCTGTATAATGATTTAAATCATGTTATTGACTTATTAAAGAATCATATTCATTGTTATTATATCATATATGGTCCACTTATGACTTTATATTACCCGTTCTTTTGTAAATTCATGTTAAAGTAGCGTTTTGGGTAAAATCGTCTCATTTGTCGTTCGTATTTTTAACTTGTAATTATTCATATGATTACTTAGATCATGATTAATTAATTCCATAATATAAAACATGATTTATATATATATATATTCAGAATATACATATATAATAAATCAGTAAATGGAAATAAATACACCGTTCATGGAGACGGTAGTCCGTACGTACACATGAACGCTGTTTTCGTTTCCTTATTGAATTGAATGGAATTAAGTAGATGACATACATATAAATATAAATAATTACAGTATAATTATCAGGTCATATATTTAATTATTAATTATTATATATACCTTATAATCATTCATGAATGGTTAATCATTGAGAATGAATCTCATCGTGTCGTGGAGACGGTAGTCCGTACGTACGCACGAGCGATGATATCGTTCCCATGGTCATGGAATTGTGTTGAAGTGTATGTATACTATTTAAGTATCAATATCACTTTATAATAATCATATATAGTTACTCATTACACCTTTATACTCATCCAATTAAGGTGGTGGCGTAAAATAGATTACACCACGGCGTGGTGACGGTATTCCGTACGTACACACGCGCGGTGATTTCCTTTTTTCGTAGGATGGATAGAAGGTTAATTAGAGTTGTTTCATATTTATAATAACATATCAGTATATAAGAAATACTGATGTTATTACTTTATCATGAAACAACTAAAGAAGAAAAAGTTGAAGAAGAAAGAAATTGAAAAAGATCGGTAATGGATATTACCTCTTTTTGACGCGCCTTTTCTTAGCCTCCACTTAAAGAACTAAGGATGGTATTTGAAGAAGACCAGGACCTATAGGATGATACTATGGAAGTGGAGAAGGGATTTTTTCCGGGTTTGGCCGAGCTTTAAGGCTCAAAGTTGTGTGAGGATGAGAGGGAGAAGGTGCCCTTTTATAAGCGAGGAGAGGGGCACCTTAGGAATATCTCAAAATATTATTTTATATTAAAGTCAAAATCGGTTTATAATGGTTCCAAAGGGTCTTATTTCGAAGATAAATTGGTGATGGGTCGAAATCCTATCAACCAATAGGATTTGGAAAAGTTTAGGTTATTATTTTATCCTTATCAATTAGATTTAACTTTAAGTTAAATAATTTAACTTTTACCGTGTCTTTTTGTTTTCTTAGACTATATGGTTAATACACTTACTATAACATGCCAAAAGAACCCGAAATTGTTTATTTTTAATATATATATCCTTATCTAAGTCCTTTGTCCGAACCTTAGATTTTTAGGAATAAAATAACAATTAATAATATAATATTTGATTTAAAAACTATTTTGTGTCAATTTTGACACTATTTGATATATGATTTTTGTGAAACTCATAACATAATTATATGTTCGAACCAAGTTTATTAAATAAACACTAATATATCATAGTAACCTATTAAATTAGTGGAATTCATAAAAAGTCTTAAATTACATTTATTTTGGTATTTATAATATCAATTATGTCAATATTTCATTAATAATATAATTACTGTATCATATTTGTGTCATAAATAAATTAACTTATTTGATGTCTAAAAATTACAAATAAAATAACATTATGTAGGAAATCTTTTTATATTTCTAAGGAATATTTACAATAGAATTTATCTTATGTATAACCCTATATTAAAATTGTTTTAGTGAATAAACTTTGATTTTAACTCTTTTAACACTTCTTTGAATTAAATAATAATAAATGTCCTAATCTAATCCAAGTGGGCCTAAATGATAATATTTTACACTTAAGGTTGTATTTGGTCGAGATACACTTGTCCAATAGTATTAGGACATGTGTTAGGGTAATATTAATATCATATTTACCCTTAATTACCCTATTTACTTTTAACCGTGGTAAATAAAAGTAAAAAGTTACTATTCACCAAAAATTATTTACATCTCATTGAACCACATTTTACTTACTGACATCAACCGTGTCTCTTGGATATTTGAAATTCCATTCAAAGAAGCGGTAAAATTATGTTTTATGAAATATTCTGTTTTTTAACTACCACTTAGTAGTCTCACTATTCATCAAAAATTGATGTTTTTCAGAACAATGCCAAAATTTCATCCTAAGATATATTTCATATTCCGAATTAAAACATGAATTCTATTTTACCAAATTCATAACATAGAAGTTTAATTAATTAATTTTATAATTAAATCCCGCAGTTAAAACAAATAGTGTGTTTTTAAGAAATAATATCTATCAAAAGATTGACACTTGTTTATGACTGGTTTAAATGTGAAATTACATCCAATGACCAACATTGTATTAAATTGTAAAAATATATTCTAAATATTCTTTAAAACCACTCAAATTAATAATTTATCACTATTAATTATTTTGATTAAAAAAGTTGTTTTTAATTATAATTTAGTAATTTTCACTATTCATCAGAATATGAAAGTTATCCGAAAAGTACCAAAATTTCACCTTAGGTTAAATTCGATACTCCGAATCCAAAAAATGAAGTCCATTTTGAGAGCTAAAATTTCTAAAATTTTAAAAGGTGGTTATTACTATTCATAACGCCTAGTTGTAATAATATTTTAATAGCATATCGTTGTTTAGTGAAACTCGGTATTGCGCACTACACACGCTATCGAGGAAGGTCGCGATTGCGTGTAATGAAAGGAAAGTCAAGGATGTGTGTTGTGCAAGCTCCTTTTGGTGTAGCGTACAACATAATACATTAATAAAATTAAAAAGTATATTTTTCATAAAATCTCGGGCTGTTACATTCTACCCCCCTTAAAATGAATTTCGCCCTCGAAATTCGTTGGGGTTATAAATGGTTTATATTTGAAAGTTTCTTTAATAGAAACCCACATCGTAAAAAATAATACCAAAAATTGGCTTTAAAAACTAAAGTATGAAATGTAACGATTACCCAAATAAACTAATCACTGGGTTTCCACATAGGTGAAAATATGGATATGGAAGAGAAATCTAACCATCATGTTCTGATGGAGAGTGGTAGAGAACATGGATATGGAAAAGCCAGTAATCACAAATCCATAGATTTGTGATGATAATAGGTACCATCTGATTCATCGGGTATAAGATCACTAGGACAACATTTTTGGTTTTCAAGATCATTTCCCTAAAGTTGAAAATTTTCATTAGAATAAATACTTACTTTATTTTGGTACAATCTCACTGTTGTTTGTGCCTTGAACAATTTCCACTTCATCTCTTAAATAAATTAAGTTGAATTTTTTATTCATGAAGTGTTATCAGATCATGTGATAGAATGACGGGTCATTGCATTTGTCTTAAACAAAAGGTTAGCAAAAATTATATACATAAGTCGATCTATAGTGAGATTAATCATATATGGTTCCTAAAATGGACTTATACATCATATATCATACTGGTTAATATAATAAAACTAGTTTCTACTAAACAGGGACTTCCTGTAGGCCAGTGGTAGGTGATAAAGGTCAGTCACACTTCGGTTGTGGGTTCGATTCCCACAGCCTTGTCCGACGCGATGGGATGTCACCCGTTCTGCAGGTTGTCCTTTTTCTAAAACTATATTACTATAACATCCCATCAATAATATCGAAAAAACTTTTAATCTTAAACAATACTAACTTATGTCCAACATAATCCATTCCAATGTTTAGGCTTATCCATAATACTGCAGTCCACTCTCATAACATAGTGAAAACAATTACCAGAGATTTAACACCATCGTCGATCCCCATATATCATAAGATATTTTTTGTTGGTCACATTCCAAACATTCAAAGTCCTTAATCGTGTATTCTCTTGAATACCTTAGTGAAAACATGAATGCAGTTAAAAGTTAACACTTTCCACATACCAAAATCCTCAAAATTCTATATACTCAAACCATGATATCACTTAGTCCTTATATCAATCATGAGCTCATGAATACTGTTAAACATTTCGTTTTCTCGTTTTCCCTTCATTATGCGCATATCATCTTATTTCGATAAATATTCCAATACTCCATGATACAATATTATTTTGGAATCCCATTTCATAAACACTTAATCATTCCACCACATCGTTGTCATATTCAACATCGCCAATAGTGATCGCATGTGACTTCCCTTTTTCCTTTGCCTTCAGTGGTTTCTCATGTTGATTATCACTAACCCTTGGATTAGGGAATTTATTAGCATAATGCCCCATTTCCTTACACTTGAAGCATTGAAGTGTTGGTGGTGCGTTCTCTACAGTGTTTGCTTTATTCACATCATTAGAAACCCTTTTTCCATTACTTCGACACTCAGCTGCTCGATGACCTTCTTTTCCACACTTAAAACATTTTCTAGTCCCTTTAAGACAATCTCCACCATGCTTCTTTCCCACTTTGTGCATAAGGAAACATTCATCTTCTTTTCACCATTATTCTGAGATTTCTCCTTGAACTCCAACTTTTGTTTCTTGTCAAAACCATGAGATGGATATGTAACACCAACTTCCATTTCTACCTTGATAGCACAACGCACAATTTCATCATAGCTACTGAAGTCTCTTATAGCTAATGCCCTTCGAAGACTTGGTTTTAATCCACTGAAAAATCAATCAACTTTACTTTCAGGTTGGATGATAATGCCAGATGCATACCTTGCAAGTCTTGTAAAATTCGGTTCGTATATACCAACAGATTCATCATCCTTTTTTTTAGTTCAAGAAACTACTTCTCCATCTTTGTTCGAAGAATACGGGGGAAGTACTTACTGAAAAACAAGTTCTTGAACTCGTCCCCTTCCATGGACTCAATTTCATCTCTTGGCCTCGTATTCTTGATAAGATTCCACCATTGATCAGCTTCACCTTCCAAACGATATACTGCTAAGATGACTTTATCATGTTCATAACATTGAAGAACTGAAAATATCTTTTCAGTGGTACTGATCCATTGTTTAGCAACAAGTGGATCGGAAGTCCCACTGAGAGAAGGTGGACGTTGCCTCATGATGGACTCAATAGAATAATGTTCCTTTCTCTGCTCATTTGGAAGTCCAGAATGATTCATAGCTTGTGTAAGGATAGCAATAAGATTTTTCACTCCATCTCCCATAACATTTGTTTGTTCAGGAGGACAATCATTGCATTGTCCATTGCATTGATCAACACGGTTCCTTTGAGTTCCAGCCATCGTCTAAAACCCAAAAAGAATAGTGTGAGAGGCAAAAATCATGCTAGGGAAAACAACATAATAAATGGGGAGTACATTCAATATCTAACATCTTAGGTTTAATTCTATGATCGTTAGCATAGTTCTAGTACTATAACCTATACGTATACTTAACCTTAGGGACATCCCTAGACATACCGTAGAAATATCTCTAGGGATCTCACTAACGTTCTCGCATCCTAGTTTCCAAAGGATGACTAAACCATTCCTCTGATACCAACTGTAGAGACCCGAAGCTATACGTACATGGATATTACATTACTTTTGAGGAATACATAATACATAACAAAAACACACACACAAGGATCGTAATAGTTTAGTGTCTTTGGAATCTCGGAACGTAATCTTCTAATCGTGGTGAAAGATCTTCAATATCTCCCATAAAGATCTTCCCTTTTTTTTACCTAAAACCTTTATTTATATCCTGGGGAAAAGAAAACATAAAAGGGTGAGCTCAAATGCTCAGTAAGGGTAAACAAAAGAAAAATCAATCACATCATATTCATAAGAACATAACTTTTTGAAATCTTAACCTGCCAAAGAGAGCATAATTTCATAACATGGGATAAATCATAGTAGTGAAATGAAATCCCAATAAACATAACTTAAAACATGAAACATTGTGTCATACACACATAATCATAGAGAATCATTTCTTGTTAGTAATTACTCATTGCCAAGACTATCTTAGTGGACAAAGTCCCTTTCTGAACCGAGTCACCCTCGTTTCAGTCCTGTTTCACTGAACCGGTATAACCTACCATTCCAGCCATGTCTATCTCATGAGATATGAAATCTTTACTCAATGCGTTGGAGGGAGATATAGGTCCCACCCATCTCATAATGATACCATTCTTATGTGTGGCACAAAATCATAAATCATACATCATTGCATAACCCATGTAATAAAAATGGGATTCTTGAAACATCATGACATCATAAAACAAATCATATAAGGTAAATGACTTCATAAAAATAATTCCCTCACAGCATAATCAAATCAATGTAATAATAGGGATAAAAACAGATCCCTATATTATCTTAGATAGAAAATAATTTTGATAAAACATTTGAACTCCATTCTTGAGGAAAATATCCTTTCTACTTCAAAAACACTTTTCTTTTCTTAACATGTCATACAATTATAAACTAAAAGAAGTTGATTAAAAATAAACATGAAAACTTGTAAAGGAATCTTCTTGGAAATAATGTTTTAAAAATCCATTCATGTCGTATAAGTTAAAAAAAACATTCTTCGTACTTTTGTCGGAAAAGTCAAAAAAGTACCTCGTACGAAAAACGAAAAAAGATTCTTTTCATATCTTTTACTAAAAACCCACCGAAGGGTAAAATTGGATTTAAAAAATTGTAGGTGGATAGAAATAATATTACATATTGAGGGAACATGGATGTGGATGATAAAATACACCCCAGTAATTACCAAAGTAAAAACAATCTCGGATAAAAGTGAGATTGTGATATTTCCCTTACCTTAGGTCCGACTTGCTTTGTAAGTGTCTGAACCTCCTGTATAATGATTTAAATCATGTTATTGAATTATTCCAGAATCATATTCATTTTTAATATATCATATATGGTCCACTTATGACTTTATATTACCCGTTCTTTCGTAAATTCATGTTAAAGTAGCATTTTGGGTAAAATCGTCTCATTTGTCGTTCGTGTTTTTAACTTGTAATTATTCATATGATTACTTAGATCATGATTATTTAATTCCAGAATATAAAACATGATTTATATATATATATTAAGAATATACATATATAATAAATCAGTAAATGGAAAGAAATACACCGTTCATGGAGACGGTAGTCCGTACGTACGCATGAACGCTGTTTTCGTTTCCTTATTGAATTGAATGGAATTAAGTAGATGACATACATATAAATATAAATAATTCCAGTATCATTATCAGGTCATATATTTCATTAGTAATTATTATATATACTTTATAATCATTCATGAATGGTTAATCATTGAGAATGAATCTCATCACGTCGTGGAGACGGTAGTCCGTACGTACGCACGAGCGATGATATCATTCCAATGGTCGTGGAATTGTGTTGAAGTGTATGTATACTATTTCAGTATCAATATCACTTTATAATAATAATATATTGTTACTAATTACACCTTTATACTAATCCAATTAAGGTGGTGGCAGAAAATAGATTACACCACGGCGTGGAGACGGTATTCCGTACGTACGCACGCGCGGTGATTTACTTTTTCCGTAGGATGGATAGAAGGTTAATTAGAGTTGTTTCATATTTATAATAACATATCAGTATATAATAAATACATATGTTATTACTTTATCATGAAACAACTAAACAAGAAAAAGTTGAAGAAGAAAGAAATTGAAAAAGATCGGTAATGGATATTACCTCTTTTTGACGCGCCTTTTTTTAGCCTCCACTTAAAGAACTAAGGATGGTCTTTGAAAAAGACCAGGACCTCTAGGATGATACTAGGGAAGTGGAGAAGGCATTTTCTCAGGGGTTGGCCGAGCATGAAGGCTCAATGTTGTGTGAGGAAGAGAGGGAGGAGGTGCCCTTTTATAAGGGAGGAGAGGGGCACCTTAGGAATATCTCAAAATATTATTTTATATTAAAGTCAAAATCGGTTTATAATGGTTCCAAAGGGTCTTATTTAGAAGCTAAAGTTGGGATGGGTTTCAATACTATCAACCAATATGATTTAGAAAAGTTTAGGTTATTATTTTAACCTTATCAATTAGATTTAACTTTAAGTTAAATAATTTTACTTTTATCGTGTCTTTTTGTTTTCTTACACTATATGGTTAATACACTTACTATAACATGCCAAAAGAACCCCATATTGTTTATAATTAATATATATATCCTTTTCTAAGTCATTTGGCCTAACCTTAGATTTTTAGGAATAAAATAACAATTAATAATATAATATTTGATTTAAAAACTATTTTGTGTCAATTTTGACACTATTTGATATATGATTTTTGTGAAAGTCATAACAGAATTATATGTTCGAACACAGTTGATTAAATCAACAATAATATATCATAGTAACCTATAAAATTAGTGTAATTCATAAAAAGTCTTAAATTACATTTATTTTGGTATTTATAATATCAATTATGTCAATATTTCATTAATAAGATAATTACTGTATCATCTTTGTGTCATAAATAAATTAACTTATTTGATGTCTAAAAATTACAAATAAAATAACATTATGTAGTAAATATTTTTATCTTTCTAATGAATATTTACAATAGAATTTATCTTATGTATAACCCTATATTAAAAATGTTATAGTGAATAAACTTTGATTTTAACTCTTTTAACTCTTCTTTGAATTAAATAATAATAAATGTCCTAATCTAATCCAAGTGGTCCTAAATGATAATATTTTACACTTAAGGTTTTTTTTGGTCGAGATACACTTGTCCAATAGGATTAGGACATGTGTTAGGGTAATATTAATATCATTTTTACCCTTAATTACCCTATTTACTTTTAACCGTGGTAAATAAAAGTAAAAAGTTACTATTCACCAAAAATTATTTACATCTAATTGAACCACATTTTACTTACTGACATCAACCGTGTCTCTTGGATATTTGAAATTCCATTCACAGAAGCGGTAAAATTATGTTTTATGAAAAATTCAGTTTTTTAACTACCACTTAGTAGTTTCACTATTCATCAAAAAATTGATGTTTTTCAGAACAATCCCAAAATTTCATCCTAAGCTATATTTCATATTCCGAATTGAAAAATGAAGTCTATTTTACCAAATTCATAACATAGAAGTTGCATTAATTAATTTTATAATTAAATCTCGTTGTTAAAACAAATAGCGTGTTTTTAAGAAACAATATCTATCAAAAGATTGACACTTGTTTATGTCTGGTTTAAATGTGAAATTACATCCAATGACCAACATTGTATTAAATTGTAAAAATATATTCTAAATATACATTAAAACCTCTCAAATTAATAATTTATCACTATTAATTATTTTGATTAAAAAATTTGTTTTTAATTATAATTTAGTAATTTTCACTATTCATCAGATTATGAAAGTTATCCGAAAAGTACCAAAATTTCACCTTAGGCTAAATTCGATACTCCGAATCCAAAAATGAAGTCCATTTTGAGAGCCAAAATTTCTAAAATTTGAAAAGGTGGTTATTACTATTCATAACGCCTAGTTATAATAATATTTTAATAGCATATCGTTGTTTAGTGAAACTCGGTATTGCGTACTACACACGCAATCAAGGAAGGTTGCGATTGCGTGTAATGCAAGGCAAGTCATGGATGTGTGTTGTGAAAGCTCCTTTTGGTGTAGCGTACAACACAAGACATTAATAAAATTAAAAAGAATATTTTTCATAAAATCTCGGGCTGTTACACTAAGCTGGGTGTGGAGAGGTGTGTGCACGATCTATTAACTATAGGTTAGGTGAGAGAACCAATCCCATTGATATGTGGATTAGGATTTTAGTGAATTGAGTATTTTGGTTTAGATAATTTGTGATATATGATCTTAAACTAAGAGAGAGGTATATCTTAGAAAAATAAGTTCTTTTATATATAGGAATCCATGTTAGATGCTTTGTGTTATGAGATAGTGAAAAGGACATGCTACCAGGTATATGGTACAATCATCGAGATTTCTTGGGTTTTGTCATGAGAAGAACATAGTTTATTTTTCAATAAAAATTTTGGTTTCAGTATAAAAGAGAAGTTAATTTCTTGATTTTGTTCACTCTAGATGCACTTTTAGGAGTGAGGGAAGAAATTTTTGACTTTGAGACAACATCAGTTGGTGAGTGATCATGCCATAAACCATAGAATAACTAGAATTCGTGATTTTCAAGAGGAGAACCTAGGGTGATTATATATAAATTTGGTTGACATACTATATATCATGGTTAGTGTTTTGTTGTGTGATCCTCAGTTTAATGATGTCTAACACATTAGATCACAAGTCTGGTTAAGGGATTGGGTGGAATGATATTGTATACTAATTTGGTCAAGGAGATCATAATAGAGTGCACTAGTTACACACGGTGTCATTTCAACTTTTAGATCAGTGAGTTGTTGTGTGCAAGCCGGGGAATAATGGACTTGATGAATCATTATGAGAATTATTACACTATATTTTTAATAGAATGTGAAATTATCCACTATAATGAGAGAGGATGTTGCAGATGTATTTGGGTTCCATAATGTAGACGACCTGATGGTATTCATTGGGTCGTGTTTTCAAAGAATTATTATGGTGGAATATTTATGGTTTTGGTCATAATGATTTCTGATGTGGATGAGATGTGACAACATTGTGATAATTATTAAACTCATAATGGTGTGGTATCATGATTTGAAAGTGGATTTTCATGGTTTAAGGGGATCATGCATATCGCAATGAAACCTATTGAGGAGGTTCTCAATGAGCCTTAAAAAGAAATATGTAAGGTGGGGAGAGGGTGTGACACATGTTACTTTTTAAATTTTTATAAATGTAAATGCTGACATTCACTTGAAAAAATGTAGTAATCGATGTTTCATATTAACTATTGAGTATGAGTCGGATGGTCTCATCTAGTCATTAAATATGGTGATGAAAGTAACATGGTCGAGGGAGTAATGACCCCATGGGAGTACGGTCATGGATATAGGGGAACAATTAAAGGATATTTTATATGAAAATGTATGTAAGTGAGAAGATCAATATAATTATATATAATGTTTTCTAAAATGGTAATATTGTGTTTTGAAAGTTGAATTTGATAGGGTAAATTCATTGGCACCAAGCCCATGTTAAATTTTAACATGATACGAGGGTGATCTAGATCATTGAGGCACTAGTACTTGGGTGATAAAATTATGTATAGTTTTAATATTTGGTAAATCAACCATGAAATTACATTGATAGCAGATTTTATACTTTAGTGAAGTTGAATTAAATGTTCTCATAATTCATTTGGTAACTTTGGCATCATGATCGGGTGATGCAATAGCACATTGGTGACTAAAGTAGAGATTTTTTGAAAATTATGAGACGTAGGATGTCTAAAAAGTGTTTTTGTAGATAATTATGTTTTTTTAATGGAAACGTCTATTTTTTGATCATTTATCTATTGGGGATGTTCTTCTCTATGTGATTTTGATGGTGGGGAGACTTATTTCTCAAAATCTACCATTATAAGATAAAGACTATGTAGGGGAGAGATATAAACATGGATATGGACTAGTTGAATAAGCCTTAGTGTATTTATATGGACTTGAATGGTTTATCATCATACAGTTGTTTCGATGATTTTATGAAGTAGTGGTTCAGCATTTGATGAATTGTGTGCCCTTTGTTTGGAGTTGTGCAACGGTAGATCATTCAATTTTCTAGAGTATAATGAAATTAATTGGCTGTGAATTGAAAAATATAGTAGGTAAAAATTTATAGTTTCATGATGAAGAGACTTATTGGGGATATGTTTTGTTATTGTTGGGATATTATACAACCTCATGTTGAGATGAGTAAAAAAATTCATTGGGAATTTGAATTTTTATACTTAGGGAGTAGGATTTGTTTTTAGAATATAGATTTTGATAATAATCTTAAGATTTGGAGTGGCCCAATTTTATTTTTATATGAAATGAGTATTGAGAGGTTCCTCAAGTTCATGGGAAAGTATTGGAAGTATTGGGATAAATTCTAGATGTTTGGGGGTGTTCATTACATGACATATGGTTTTTGATCACATTATAGGGAAAATTGTGTGGTTACCCTTAAATGGGTATTTTTATAGTTCATTTTGTATAGTAAATGGTCACCTAGAATTGTCAGCGCATGGTTAAGGGTGAGCAATGTGAAGTTTAAAGAAAAATATGTGAATTTTTTCGACTTTGGCCTTTATGTGTGGTTGTTCCCCAATTTCAATCAAATTATATAAAAGGATATAGATGGGAGGTACATGGGCATTTTTCATGGTTGGCACATTAGTTGGAAAATCATTTGGAATGATTGTGTGAGGTGGATTTCTTAAGATAGGGTCAACCACATGGTTGGTGCATAATTTGATAAACTATGTAGAAAGACAAAAATTGATAATGTGGAAGATTTAATTATTTATCCCCACTAGATTAGATCTATCCCCTCCTCTATTCTCTCTCAGGCTTGGATATTACCATGGGGCCTCCCCCCCTTTAATTCCATTGAATCCCTTTGATTAAGGGTTGTTTTAACGACGTTTTTTAGTGTTTAAGGTGAATGATTATCCTCCCCTTCATCCATCCATACTTCCATATTATTTTATCTAATTTTGGATTCTCTGATTTAGGGTTTCAGTGTTGATTCCACCCGATCATGATAGAATTGACCATATTTAATTAGGATTTTGTATAGCATGGAAAATAGATATTCATGAGATAGTATCCCCACACTATCTCAAGACATTTTGTTGGAGGTGTGTTGTTGTATGGATTTTCATCATTTTTTGTTTAAATTAAATGAAATATATAATATATTTCTTCCTGTATGTTTTTTATTTTACATATATTAGGTACAAGTACATGTCAGGAGTCAAATATAACATATTCTTCTTAGTTTTGATAAGATGGAAATTCATGGTGAGTTTTTAGGAATTATTAAAATTGAATTTAATTGGAAATTATTTATAAAATTAATTCTAATATTTTAATTAATTATAATTTGAAAAAATATTAAGTAATTTGGGTATTTTGTATGAGTTAAGGCCTCATAATGATGAACAGTTCATGGTAGGACTTGGACGAGCTTGGGTGATAGTTTTTATTGTGGTGATCAATGTGAATAACACTATTATTGGGGAAGGTGGTCCTTGGGATAGACCCCTATTTAATTTTATTTCATTATATATATAGGCATGTTAAATGAGGTCTCCCCACTGTTGGAGGTCAAACTTTTAAATCAAACAAGTAATTTATTTTTAATGAAATTTTAGACTATATAAAGTGCCAAGGGCCATGATGGAACATTGTGAACTGGCTTCATTTCCAAAATCATCGATGGTCATGTCTTTTAATATAAATAAATTCCATGTGATACTTTGACCCCATATGGATGTAAATGAAATTAATAAAATAAAATAAAATGAAAATGATGTAGTTGACCAAGTGATTATTTCTCTTAGTAATATCTAGGTAGAGGTGAGTGATGAATAAGGACAGATGGCCTAGGGATTATCCATGTGTGATACCTAATATGCATTAAATCCTTTCATATATATTAGAAAACCATAGGGATATATTTCCACAACTACTGTATATACTCTAGGAGGGTATTACAATGTTTGATAGTGGATAATAGTGTCATCTATCGAGACTAATACCAATGGGGATTTACTTATGAGGCCAGTGAGGCTGTATGAAAATCATGATATGGTTGAGGGTCATATTACCCCTAATGGACAGATCTTTACATGGGAAGATATTATAAGATCAATAAACCAATTCAAGTGTGTATATGTGATGGGGCAACTTATAGGACCCTAGCGGTGGATGCCTAGAGATAAATTGACCCATGAGAGGGAATTTAATACAATGGATAGTAATGATATTGGGTTTCACCTCATAACCTAAATCGATGATGTGATCCTCATATGACCTTAGTGATGATAGGTTGCATTCTTGAGGTGTTAGCATCAGGGATGTGACATGGGTTTAGGTGGATGGAATTCCATTATGATATGTGTTATTTCATATATCATGGGAGGGACATGTTACCCCTCTTAGTTTTCTATTATGTATGAGATACATAGGATGTCAATGATATGCCCTTTAGCCTTGGGGTTATATTGATTTCCTAAGTCACCCTTGGGAATCGATGACAACACCTGATGACTATTTATTTATTTGGTTATCCCCCAAATAATTGGGGATGATGCCTAATGACTATTGATTTCCTTGTGTTATATCCATGGAATCAGTTATAGTGCATGATTATTATTAATTTCCTACTATCAAACCATAATAATCCAAAATGATTCCTGATTACTATTTATTACCGAGGGTCACCCTCTAGGAATCAATAATGATTCCATATAACTTTTAATTTCCTTGGTTAACCCCCTCAAGAATCATCAAGGATGCCTATTGTCTATTAATTTCCTAGGATAATATCCTTATAATCTGCGAGGAATCATAATGACTATTGATTTACTAGGATTATCTCTAAGAGAACAACTTTTAGATTACTACTATGGGATTCCATGGACATGAAACATGGGTCTATAATTTATGAATAATACTATTCAAATTCCTTGGATAAATCCAAGGATCAATAATTTATTCCACCTACTATAATGTTTTTGAGGGACCTGAGATCTGGAAGATCAAGAATTGATTTTGTTCCTTGAATATTAAAATTAGTCATAATGGATACAATATCTATTAATATGGTTGATTTTTAGTTTTATATGCACTAATACAATAAGTTATTTTCCAAAAAAAGGTTGGGGACAATACGATAAGTGTTAATCGAAAAGGGGGATAAAAAGATTTTTAAAATTCTAAACTTTGAAGATGAAGAAGAAGATTTCATATCATAATTTAATTTACAAGATATCTAGGATGTGTGGAATGGAAAATTGGAAAAGGGTGATTATGTAAGAGAAATTTATGAATGGGTATCCTTTTAAAATCTTGATTTCACCAAATTCTCTTCTAATATCAGCCCTAAAACTAGAAATTTCTCTTTAGAGGATGTTTAACCTTTATAAATTTGAGGAAAATTTCTTATTTAAGTGTTGTGGAGTGATCAATCAATTAATATTCAAAATTTGATTGAAGAATTTTATAAGAGTGTTCACTTGTGATTTTCATTAATTCAAAATAAATGTATTTAATATTGGGGTTGTGTGAATATGAAATTAAAATGAAATTTGGATTTAAATAATTATGTTTTATTGTTTTATTCACTTTTGGAATTAATTTAAAATCCATGAATTATTTTTTGGGTTGTGAGATTATACTCTTAATAATATTTATTTCTCATTTTCATTTTTTTAATTCAATTCTAGAATAATCATGACAAATACTACACTTGGTTTGTGTTCTCATGACTTGTAAGTCAAATTTTATAATTTTTATAACCCATAGATGAGTAAAATTCACCCAATGGGTTATTTGTTATTCATATATAGCTAGTATATAATTCATCCTCTAGGATTCATCTGAATTATATGAAACTAGTATACAAGTCATAGAGGAAGTGTATGTGCCCTTCACTAGCCCAGATACGAGTCATCTTCATGGGATTTATCTAGTTGTGATTCACCAATATAATATTATTAAATTTTTTATGTCCCTGATGAGTATAATTCATCATCTGGGTTGTGTACGAGTCATTTTCAACCAATGTATGAGTCCTGGAGCATCGTATGAGTCACTTTCATAAGAGTGGCCCACGTATGATTCATCTATATAAAAATCATCTATGTACATGTTACTGTTTACGCTATGGATCATATAAATAAGGATGAAAAAATATAAAATAACTAAAATGGAATGGGATTGAACTAAATAAATCACCATTTCCATAGTCTACCCAAATCTAGAAAGTTTTCACCTAAGCTTCCATATGGAACCAATCTAATTGAAGAAGAATGTGAAAATCATTTTATGGGATTTAAATACGAATAACATTCAAGATATGTATAGATAAATAAATTTAGACCCTGAACATATACATTTAGAATATAGTGGAAGAAAATTTGATCCAGTGACTGAAACTCAAGAGTATTTCAAAGGCACTGAAATAGAATAAGGAAGAAGGTGGTGATCATTTGGATAAAGAAGATGGTAAAATACATGGAAGGATCTTGATCATTCTTCTCTTTATATAAAGAGGATGACTATTCATTGATTTCGAAGGTTATATAATACTAATAATTGATCAATTATGTGGATACAACAACATTTTATTTAATTTTATCTTTTACTATAATCCTTATCATGTGATAGAACCCTCAAACCATAGTGTTCGATCCATGGAGGATCTCTAGATTCAACTATTAATAAATTTTTTTCAGAATTGTTAATTATCATCCATTAAATTTATTTTTATGTTTTTTATTAATTATTTAATAGAATGTATTTACTGATATTTATAATTAAATCCATCTTTCATTCTTCACTGGTTTTCTTGTATAGTCTTACTAGGAATTATTTACTACCCATTAAATAGGGGGAGGTGGGTTGATTCAAGACTAATTAGAGATATCTAATTTATCAAATTGGCATGGATAGGATTTTTTTTGATTGTGTAAGTTCTATGTTCATTACAAAATTAGTAGGCGAGGGTGACTAGTTGATATTTTTTATTATCAAAGAGTGTGAGAGAAGGATAGTTAATTTCAATCATGATTTTATAAGTAAATGATGAAATTATCAACGTTTAGAAAACTATTTTCAAAATAAATTAAATAAATAATTAATTTAAATTATATTATACAAACCAAACCCATCCAATCATTAAGAAAATCACACCATCAAAAAATCCTCTCTGAGAAAACCCAAGACCCACTAATCAGTACAATTACATGGGATCAAAAAAAAATTCAATGAGGCCCAAAAAAGTTGATGGATCACTCCTCTACTTATTTAATTTATTTCCACAACAACTGTAGCCCAATTTTCATTGATAAAATCCATTAACTCTTACCCCTTCCTTTATATAATAATTCAAAATCGAGAGTTATTTTACCATACCATATACTTCTATTTATGGTCATCAAATATTGATTTATTGAATTAATATATTAATGATCATCCAAACATGTTATTGTTTGATATATATACAAAAAATCTTAGTATGTATAGATACATATTGAATATATTTCCCATAATATTAACGAATACAATGTCAATTATATGGTGATTTTACTACCTAGGTTTTGGTGATAATATTGGATACCATTAAATTTTATTTCATTCATTTTTTCCATGTTGATTATTATATTTCTGGTCTTGGAATGAATTATATGGCGACTCATTGATTTTCAAGTAAGAATTAAATATTTCAATGATTACCTGAATGAATGGGGTATATTTGTTTGTCATAATGGATGAATTTGAGTATAAACTGTAACCAAATGTATGAACCTAATAGATATCATTAAATAAAAAAAGGGTTTTTATGTATAGCGGTTTAAATCCTCATTCTCAATATGTTAGATAATAATTATATAAGAAAATATCTCTCCACTCACTTTCACTCCTTATCCCATGTATAATACTAGCGCACCATTAGAGATAAAATGATTTCCTATCAAAATGGTTTTTTCATTCCATATCTTAGTGAATACAAGTGGATGAATGTTTTAATAGAAGTAACTATGGTATTTTCATCAACCCAACTAGTTTATAAATGAAGAATAATAATAATTTTCTACATAATTCTATATATTTTTTCATATTTAATTAATTTATAATTTTCACATAGAGTGATCCATGTAATTTTTAGTTTTATTTCATTTATTTTTTGGACTATGAATATCTTATGAAAACTGTCAGTGGTATTAATGATACCTTAATGACGAAATGATGTATTTGAAATTCTAATTCATTGAAATTTATGAACAAGTATTCAAATCGAGTAGTATTGGTACATCATTGGGAACTTGTACTATGGCATACAACATACATGAAAAAATATCTTTCATATTTAGTTATGAATAAAACGTTTTGTGTGTGTGATTTCCTTGAAAAATACATTTTTAGGGTTCATTATATGATCTAGAAAATGATATGAGATAATGATTTCCTCATGATTAATCTCAAATCATTAAGAGTGTCATCACAATAGAGTATTTCAATGTGATCATTCCATGAACCTTTCTTTATCCCATGTAAGGTGGGATAACATTATGAGGTGACTCTTCCCCTAGAAAAAATGTTGTCCACAAGCCATAGATTTTTTTATAATATATTTAGTTTCACATTCAGAATGATATCCCCATCATTATAGAAAATATATATTTATTTAAAACCTTCTTTGGTGTTCACTGGAATGTTTAGTATCGAATCCATGAGACTATAGGTCATATAAAAATTAGTTTTTATGAAAATGATCATTATATAATGATTTCATATCTCATAATAAATATTTAAATTCCTTCGTATAAAAAATTATTATTTAATATTCATATATATTAATTTTTTATATCATTAATGTTGGTATGATTTTATTTGAAGTGTTTAAATTACTTCTTATAAATAGTATACTATACATCTAAGGAGTTACATAATAAGTAAAAATATTTAGTTTTATTTAACGAATACAATTATTATTTTCAATTATGAAATCATTTATAATGTTTTATTATTATTTATATATATTAGGTGGTAGTAAATTATTTAAATTAACATCTCTCTATAGTATTAGTTTATGGATAGTGTTAGAGTTGGTTCCCTAGAACCAAATACTTTGTACTTTAGATTTCATTTTTATTCACAGATTTGAGTATTAAAAAATACCCTGTCACTTATAGATTATAATTCAATGTAACAATAATATGATAATGTCCTAGAATAGTTTTCACATTGAAAAGGTTATAATAGTTCTCTGTTTTGATGATAACCATGAAGTGCTATGATGATATAATTATTATTTTTATATGGTAGAATACCATTCTAGGATGGGACACCTAGTATGTCGATTTTCAAGTGTGAGTTATCATATGTATATGAGGATTTATCTCATGAAGTTTGAACTTGGAAATCTTTAAGATATAAAATTTTTAGAACAGACCCACCTGTAGGAATTTCACAGGTTTATGTGTCGTTAGATGTTTTAATCTGCGAGTGTGTATAATGGTTATTAGAATTTATGATTATAATTAACACATGTCATGAATCATGCACTTATATGTGTTGTCATTAACCATGAAGAGATCGTTATAGAGAATTTCGGTATGTTGGGTGTTTCACAAGTGATGTTTTATTAATAAATATGTTATATAAGGATTTATCCCTTCTATCTTTATGTGATTTGATATCTCATCCCTTTAATTGAAATGGAACTGTAAAATTAAATTCTAATTCCATAGTGTAATGATGAGTTAATTTCAAATATTCAAAGAAATAGATAACATCCGTATAAATTGATAAAATGGGTGAGCAACCTACGTGATGACACATTTTCAAGAAATGTATTATATTAAAATGTGATCACTTGAATGTGGTTATTTTCATCCTGACATATCTTATTCCTCTATGGTTACCTCAGCACATTACAAGATAATGACTTTGGAAATTAAGAAAACCATCCTAATCCCAGTAAGGAAGAAGCATAGAGGGCCACACACAATGTGATCCCTTTCATCTTTGTTAAATATTATATTTAACAATTATAATAAATATTATTCTCTAGACCATGATATAATATTTATTTTAGATTTATTTATTGATCACAAATATTAAATAAATATTTATTTATAAGGTTATTATTTGATTAGGTGAACATATAATATTTTTTTGTCTCTTGTTATTCATAATGTAATAAATAATTATGTCTTTAATAATAATTTATTTATTTAATTATGTGAAAATAAAAAAAATATTATTCATCATAATGTAAATATAGTTTTTTTATTAAATATACATTATTTATCTCTTTTTATAAATTTTTTTATAAATAATAATTTATTTACGTGAAAATTAAAATTAATATATCATTTTTCAGACCATAAGTATAATATTTATTTATGATATTTATTTTAGAATTCCATATATGTTGTGAAGGATGTGTGGACCCAATTATTGGTTATATGATAAATATTTATTTAACAAACTGTAAATAATAATTATCATTATGCCAGTCATCACATGCCATGGAATAAATTATTTTTATTATTATTTTACAAGGTATGGGATTCGTTTTGGATTTAACCAATTATAAAGTTATTATTCAAATAATTAGTAAGAAACCATAACCCTGGGTCTTTAAATAGCCAATTATGAGAATTCGAGTGGTTTTGTTTTGTGACACACAACATTCTCCATTGTTCAGAATTCACTCTCAACGAAGAATGTATATAGGGTTTTCTCACAAGTTTGAGAGATTATCTCTCCCCCTTTTATTCCTCTCAAGTTGGAGATTTCAAGAGAAAATCCATTCATACTAAAGGGATCATGTTAGAAATAATGGGAGTGATTTAAGATGATATTATCATCATGTTAGCGGCTATTGTACCAATGAATATGTTTTGAGATCAAAAAAAGCATGTTTGGATCACCCATAGAGGGGCTTTACTTTTGGTCCTCATCAGTGTAATGAAAATATAACTGAATGACGTTGGGATGGTCAAAACGAAAATTGGGGAAAAAAACAAGGCTGAGGTATTTATATATGCTTTTAAATTAATTATATATTGACATGAAAAATAGTCCATTTTGGTTCTAGAATAAATTTCAATATTCTTTAAAAAACATTCCTTGCTCAAAATTAATTCATGTGAAAAAAATTATTGATTAATTTATTAATCCATAAAACACATCAATATATGTTCTTTGTGTTGTTTATTGAGCCATACATTCCATAAAATAGGTTTCATATGATATTAAGTAATTTATTAATTCTCATGTAAAATTTAAAACTATAAGTTGTGTATTATTTTTTCATACCATATTCTCTGTGTGAATTAAATCAGTATGTGCAATGTATATTTTATGTGTCTTGTGTGTCATTTATTGATAATACACATCAGGAAATTCCAACACATTTTATGTAAGTGATATGTAGTGTGATTACATTATATACAATAAGGGCCTCATCATGTATTTATGAGGGTATAATTTGTCTATCCTCAAAGTATATGTTTTTTACCTAAATAAATTTTAAATAAAATTAATGAATTTAAATTATATAAAATCAGAGTGAATAGATATATCCAAGAAATATTTGATGGGAATTAAGATAAAATGAATTAATTGACTCATCATCTAATTATTTAGATTAATTTTAGAATCTCTTATACTAAAAAAAGAATGAATCAAAATGAATGTTAACTAGTTACAATAAATATGTCATCATTACACTAGTGTATTATCATGATATTATAAAGGCCTATGTATGTGCATGATTTCATTGAATTTAATTATTGTATGGGGTTTTTCATTTATTTTATTAAATAAAATGTATGGCCTACTAGTCATCGCTCCCTTATTGTTATATACAATCCTGTGATCTGTTGATTTCATATATATATATATATATATATTATTGTTCTCTTAACCTGTTAGTGAAGTAAATTATTTGTTATGATGGAGCTCTCAAGATGATCGACTTAGATCAAGTTGGTTCTAATGTGAGACGAAACAAATGAGATACACCTGAGAAAAGTGAGATGCTAAAACTTGAGCCCATACTGACTCAGGGTTTTTATTTAACCTAGGGTCAATGATTGGTTTCCAACACAACTAATAAATATTCCATTTTTTAAATATATGGATCATTCCATGTTTTATATAATTTATTTCAATCTGATGCATTATTTATTTTATAGTTTCATGACCATTGTCATATAAATAAATAGACTGAAATGTAAATATGAAATTAAAATATAAAGTATTATATATAAATATTTCATCATTTCATTGTTAATAACATGATTAAAATCCACATAATATTATCGAGAAATATAAATGGATAAAAAAATTATGCCAAAAAAAATCCCTCAATCATATTTTATTTTAGACTCAGCCATCCATTTCTTGATTAATAATTCAACCGTATAATTTAATGTTTACATTGCCACAATCTAGACACTTTATTTACTCAAGGAGTTATCATATGGGTTTTGGTTTAATTAACAAAAAAATGTACTGAATTTAATAATTATTGTTTGTTAAAAAAAATAGAGGCATGTTTTGAGGAAATCTGCATTGGGATTTCTAGATTAGGGAGTCCACTCAACAGATCAAGGAGCTTTTAGTTTTTAATCAGAATGACAGCCACCCTAAATTATTATAATCTTCATTTCCATCACCAATATTATTAGAATTAAAATTGGGGTCCTCGATTCTAGAATTTCATCATGATGTGACATTTCAAGTTTAATAGTGCAGTTTTTTGAGACTGGATAAAATAGTGGGAGACATTATAAGATAATTAAAATGATTTCTTCGTAGACATTTTGGTAATCAAGTAACTTACTAATATTTTTTTAATAATTGTAAAATTGTAAAAAAACATGAAAAAATATCATTATCATTACTTAACTCAAGTCATGTCCTCACATGTAGAAATCTCTCAGAGTTTAATAGATTATTTAAAATCCATTTTAATCAGAGAATTTCTATTATGTGTTGTAATTCCCTAAACATGATTATATTCACATCAAGAAAAAATGAAAAGGGATTCCAATAGAAGATATATGGAGTGTGAATCCTCCATGATATCTTATCCTACAATTATTTAGAAGAATTAAATGTTGCTTAAAGATAAATTATATTTTCACTACACTATTTTAGTGGAAATATGAAAGGGGATTCTTAGCTTTTAATGGCATATTCAAGTATTTAACTATATTATTTACATATTTAAATAAAAATTAGGTAATAAATTATCTTAGAATGACAAATATTTCATCCTTTCCATGAAGGTTCTCCTTATTCATCCAATTATGGATGAACAGTAAGATGAAACTAGTCATAAATGATTTTGTGTGTACTTCACCCAAAAAAATAATCATTGGTGGAAGCTTATTTCTATTCTATTTATGATTAATAAAATGAAAGACACATTTTATTATCAAATGGAATTTTAAATCCAATATTTTCCCTATAATTTATTTCAAATACACAAAGGATTTATAGGGAGGGTAATAAAAAAGGTTATTTTCTTTTTATATGGAAAGAAATAGTTATTAGAATAAATATAATAAATTAAATTAAAAGTAATTATAATGTTTGAGAACATTAATCAATGAATATAATACATCCATTATAATTTTTTGTGATTAAAATATATATTTTATATATATTATCATTCTAGAATTAGGAAATTTTGGAAATATAATAAGAAGTAGTGTAAATTATCTCATAGATAGTGTAAGGGTTATTCCTATGTCAGTAGTGGGAATAAACAACTTCTAGTTTTAAGAAATGGATTGCTTGATTTTTTAATGAGTGTTACCAAAAAAAATTATCTCTGTGTATAACTAGACACAATGATACATTATATGACATTTAGAATAAATCAGTTTTGGTATATCATATAAACTAATGGTTTTTTAACTATTTAGTCATAAATATACATTAGAATGATTGTTGAATAAAAAATATAATACTCTTAACCAATTATGGAAATAAAATTCTTTTCCAAATAAAACTAAAATTAGTTGGCTTAGTGGTAAGTACCCCTTAATTATACATGAAAAATGGTAGGTTCAAAACCCATGAGGTGGAGGTACTGTAGAAGTACTGTAGCATACTATACCAGCAGTGGAACTGTATCAACGACATGCACTGTAGCGGTGGCAGGTTACTCGATGGAAAAGTACTATAGCTGCGGCGAGTACTGTGTTGTACTGTAGTAGCATAGATACTGTAGTAATACTATTCACAGAATGGGCTTTGGGCCAAAAAATGGGCCTACGGGCCACATAATGGGCTAAATGCTCATTGGGCCTTTGGGCCATGTAATGGGTCTCCCTCTACCCAGTTAAAGAGGTCCTTTCTTTGCTTTAATAATAAATGAGGCTTCGACCCCAACCTTTTAAAATGTTTTATATAAAGACTCATTTTGAAATAAAAGATCACCACAAATCATTGAGAGTTGTAAAACAATTCCACATAAATTATTCCAAATTTAGAGGAAAAATCATATACTTCATGGGATTCCTTTAATGAATATAGAAATACTAAATGATGTAAATGAGAAAAAAATTTAGAGATAGATAAACCTCTCCTTTAATAATATCATAGAACACATTATCCATGTAACCCTTGATCATACAAGTGAACTAAATGTATTCCAAAGATCCCATTTCTTAACGTATATCAATACAGGGATATTGGTAAAATGTAGATCAATTGTGACTCTTATATATATAGAAAATATTCCAAATTTCATTCTAGACATATTTTCAAATAGTGTTATAAAAACTAAAAATAATCCAATAATAGTTAATCACTGATATCTTATCAATTGCGATAATATAAGTATCTATTTTGAAACAACCATAGGTGTGTGTTGACAATAGTTTGTTATAAGATTCTTTTTGATAAAAAAGGACATCAAAACACTTAGTTTGTATTTTTTAATAATACTCTAACTAATAAAGATATTAATATTTATTCAAGACAGTGTTTTCTTCTATAATATAATCCTATCACTTTAAGGATAGTTAGAGAAAACATAACATATATGGGTAAAGGCTCAAGATGAACTTGAGTTAGAAGATAAATATTGGACTCCAGTAAAATTAGTTGGAGGGGTTGTTCCAAAGACACATACTTCATAGGAAATAATAAAAAAGAGGTGGTTTATGTTCACTTTGGTGGGTGATATGTATATTATTATTTTGGAAGAAGGATTAATATAAATAAGTATTAAATTTTAAGATTATAAGATTGAAATGTACGTATGAATTTATTAATGGATTCTATGTATCATGATTTGAGAAATCCATATCATTGATATTTATATTACATGATATTAATGGTAATTATTCAAGAGAAATATGATATAGATGGTAGAAGTCGGTTCCAATAAAGGATGTTTGATATTTGAAAGGTTTATACTTCTATTTAAATATACACCAATAATCATGAATTAAAATATTTTAAAATTAAACTTTCCAAATAATAATTTTATGATCATCATATTTGGATATTAATTTACAATGACACATAATTTAGAGGAAAACTTTTTGAAATAACTCTATATGACATAAACAAAAGGTGACCCTACGGTGTATGTTTATATTGTATAAATATAAAGGGTTGGTGAAATTAATAAGTTATCATAAGTTATACATATTATATAATTTAATTTATGGAAAAATCATGCATTGTGATAATAGAGTATTAATTTGGAAATGAAGGAGTAAAATATTTCTCTATTTTTTTAGTTGGAGTTAAATAAGTTTTCAAGATAAATATGAGATGATATATAGAAAGAAAAATATTTTGTTGGTCTAGTTTTTCAAGACTAAGGAATTGATCTCTCTAATAATGACTTAATGTCTCAACCATGTTCTTGGTATGACGATCCATAAATTTGATCCATGGGTTTTATAAATCTAGTTATAGTAAATATATTTAAAAAAAATTGTAAAATAAAAATTGAAATAATTGATGACTGAGTTGTTGTTGGCATATGATCTTTCTTGTACGAAATTCATGGGAATAGGAATAGATTACTGAGATTAAAATAATTTCACAAGAACAAGTGAAAATAACTTACATCATAATCCATGGTATGCATTGATGTTTAATATTACTGATGGATGATTTATAGTACGAGAATATCAAATAGATCCAAAAAAATTACACCAACTAGCATTTAGAACTATCCAATAGTACATGACATAGTATAATTGGATGAGATCCAAGTGTGTATAGAATGTTGATTACTATTGATAAAGAAAATTGAACATTTGTTTTCATTTAGTTAAATTTGATAGGATATCACATCAAGGTTAAATTAATATGAAATATAAACTTATTACATCCATTTACATCTATATCTACAATATATGAGTATATTGTGGCTTCTTATACATCTTATGAATATGTTTAGAAACAATTTATTCATATTTTTGGTTATAAAAAATACGTGATTTATCATTGTTATAACAAGATTTTATTATGGACTTATTCAAGATACAAGGTTTCAAACAATAGAACCAGAGGTGGATACTTGACAATGCCACTACACAAGGGATTTTCTAAATATGGCAAAGTCGTCGTAGGAATATTCGTTACACAGTCATGTGGATATACCAAACCTATCCATAGAAACATGGTAGGACCAATAGTTATAGATACACTTACAATAAGCATGTTGACGTTATGGGAACTATCCAGTCATTAGCAGTGGTCTCTAATGAATGGGAATGACTCCTGGATTTAGTTCCCTAGAACCAACAACTTTTCATTTTAGTTTTCATGAATATTAAAGGATTTGAATAATAATAAATACCTTATCATGTATTTATTATTATTCTATGTATCATTAAGGGGATAATATTGTAGAATATTTGTTGCATTGAAAAGGTCAAAGAAATTCTCCTCTATGATAAGAACCTCAATGATCCAAAACCATATTCACAAATATTTTTCTATGGTAGAATAACTTTCTATGCTGGGATAAATTTAATATTCATTGTTTGGTGTGATTACTCATAGGAATAATATTATTTATTTCATGATGTTTTCCCTTTGTAAAATCCATTATTGGTGATTATTAGAACAAACCTTCTTGTAGTAATTCCTCATGTTCGGGTGTAAATGGATGTTCTTATATAATAATATGTTTAATGGTCTATAGACATTAATATTATTATTAATTAATTTAAATACTTTTATCCCTAGTTGTATTTCCATCAACCATGACGAGATAGTTCATGGTGAAGATGGGTATATGTTGTGTTTCATAAATGATGTATTATTAATGAGTAAGTTGAGAAATGATTTTTCACTTCCATCTTTATTGAAGTTTATATCATCATGCTTTTATTGAAATATAAATATTGTGTCAAATTCAACTTTGATGGTATAATTATGAGTTAATTTAATCTACTAAAATAAATTTATATCAAGCGTACAGGTTGACAACATGGGTGTGAAACCTCCTTGATGAGATTTCACGATAAAGTGATCATATTAACTAATGATCATACATATGTGGTTATTTTCATTAAAAAAACATCATCTTCCTCTATGGGTTCCATAAATTATTTCAAGGTAGTAACAATGGACTTCTGAAAAATTTACCTAATTCCACTAAGGAAGAGGCCTAGAGGGTCACACACTTAGTGTATCTGCTGATCACGGTAAAATATTATATTTAATTGTTGGAATAAATATAAATATTTGGACAAGGAAATAATATTTATTTATTTATTTATTTATTTATCATAAATATTAAATAAATAATTATTCATATTGTTGTTGTTTAATTACATGAATATAAAATATTTATTTATTTATTCGTTTTCAGAAGGAAATAAATTATTTTTTAATCATTAATAATTTTTTTTAAATTACACAAATATCAAAAAAACATTATTTTCTAGATTGAGAATAGAATATTTATTTATTTACTGAATCTATAATTTTTTTCACTTATTATTTACATGGTAATAAGTAAATGATTATTTATTCAATAACAATAATATAAAAATAAATATTTTTTTCACCAATCCAAGAATATAATATTTATTTATGATATTTTTTCAGAAATGAAAAAATTTGAGGTGGATATGTTGTCCCTGTTGTTGATCTGATAATAAATGTTTATTAACCATACTGTAAATAATATTTATCATTGCATGTGTTAGCACACACCACTGAATAAAATAATAATAATAATATTTTACATGGAATGGGGTTCATTTTGGTTTTGAGATAATATTAAGGAATTTAATGTAATTAATTAATACGAAACATTAACCTTGGGTCTATAAATAGAAAATTATGATAAGTATGTGGTTTTCCATGGTGCACAATATTATCATTCCAAGATAATTTTATATTATTGAAAAAAATAACAAGTTTTTTCCCTCAAACATTATTGAATCTCAAGTCCTCTTTAATTCCTCTCTAGTTAGAGAGACCGAGAGATGATCCTAACAAGATGAAGGGAATATGGTTGTGATCGTGGGAGTAATGTAAGATAATCGGTATTATTTCACTAGCACATGGTGTACTATCTATGACATTCTAAGATCAAAGGGGAATTTGTGGATCACTATTAACTGGGTGATTCATTGAGTCTACATCCACATAAAAATATAACTAAATTATAATCGAATTATCAAAACAACAAAATGACATAAAGAACTCAAGAGAGAGGTAATTGATTGTTATATAAAATTAATTATAAATTCACATGAAAATGATTATCTTCTAGATTAGGTAAAAAATTTCCATATTTTTTGAGAAAACATCATTTGTCATCACATTTATCATCATGTTATTTTTGAATGATTAATTTACTATGAAACTAGATATGATTTAAATATTCTTAATCGGGTCTTCTACTCTATCCAGAACCATCATGTGGGGCTTAGGGATGGGATACACTGGCTAAGTGACTGTTGTTTTTCTAGAAAGGTGATTAAGTACCAAAATGTCACACCATACATGATCTTGAGTAATATTTTTTAATAATATTATACTTCTTTTTTGAAATTTTTTTATATACATTATGTATGAGATGAATTTGGTCATGTGTTGCTAAAATTATATTTTATTATCCAAAAGTAACATAAATCATTATTTTTAAAAGTTTTTTTATATGATAATGAAATATATTAATTTGGATGAATGAATATGATACAAAATTAAAATGGTACAATCATTGATTTATATATGGATTAAAAGGGATGAAAATTATGTGTTAGATATATAACATTAAAAGAAAAGGGACTTACTTCCATAGTTTTTTGTCACGGTCAGCCAAAATCATGGCAGTAGGTCTACCTATTTCAATGATAGGCTTGAACCATGTAAATAGTTTCAACATATTACTATGTTCAACCAAAGTAATGGTAATAGGTTCCCAATATCCACCTATTTCCATTTTTTTTGTTGGTGGAAATAGGTTCCTCCTATTGTTATAGTTTTGACAACCTGTGGATGTAGATGGAACCTATTCTCAAGGTTTTGATGGCAGTGGTGATGAGTGAATATATTATTAAATTATATATTAGTAAATATTAAATATTAAATAATATTTGTTAAATAATAATAATAATGAAATATTAATTATTTATTCATTATTCATAAATATTTATTATTTATTATTCACTATTTTCAATAATCCCTTATCCTAGTGGTTTGTGATGGGGATGAAATATGAAGGATAAAGGTTCTATTTTTGGTCTTATTAATTAACTATATAATTAATCCGGGGATGGTGACTTGATATCATTAAATTGGAAGATGAAAAAGTAAAATTCACTATTTCATGGCATATAAAATGATTGACCAAAACACGTGGAGAATGAAAATAGTGGATTGGAAGTATTTATATATAGTGAAGGCATATTTTTGGGGATATAAATGAATGGATGGGGATATTTTTACTTCATAAATGTGTTGTGAAACTCTCATAAAGAATAAAATATTATCATGATGGATGGAATGTCATGCATAAATTAAAATTGGAAGATAAATAACCCAACTAAATACTAGGATGCTTGTTGGCCTCTGGCCTTATAAAAAATGCCTTCTGTTTAGTTGATATAAAAATTATTGTCTTATTTCATGAATTCCTTTTTTTAATGATCTCAAATGATTTTTATTACTATTATAAGAAGCTATATATATTATGAAAGGATTTTTTTGATTAAAAATGTTATGTGTTAGATCAATTGTGTGTTTCACTAGATCTACCTCTAGTTATAGAAAATCTACCACATGCACAATCAACTTTGTGAACCTTACATAGTTCCAACTAACCCCTACACAATGTCATCTAACCCTTACAAAGTGCATTCTGACCGTTATATTACATAAAGAATCGTGGTTGTACAATTATATGGATTTCTTATTCATTGGATAGCCCTTACATTGTAAGGAGATCATGAGGATGATATTTACGCAAACCATTCATTCAATAAAAGATTGGCCACATAAATACAAAGTGGCGATCTTTCTAGACATAATAAAAAAATTTCTATGTTTGGAAATTAAATCTCCAAAAAATCATCAAAAAATACATTAATCCTATCAACATTACATGGATCAGTTGCAAGAGGAAATTACTACATGAAATAAGTTACATCAACCAAAATACTTACATTGACCATAAGATGAAAGGACTTACCATGGTAGTGATTAACCACATGAACAACCTTCCACAAGAAAAAAAGTCATGTGTTGATTGATTACAAGTTTATATTTTTCATTCCTATGTAAAAACACTATCATAAAGAATTGATATTACATATTTAAAATAATAATTAATTATTTATTTCTTAAGGATATATTTTATAGTAAAATTATGATCATTTAATGACTCTCATATTTCATGCTAAATACAATATTTACATATGATTATCTTCCGATGAATAATAAGAAAAAAATCTGTATATGTAAAAGGAATGCTCACTTCAAAAAGGTGTCATTGATATACAAGTGACATGCTCATATAGAGAAAAGATTTACATTCCTATGAATCTCTATTTTTTGTCACTTTATTACAAACGTGAAATGAACCTTAACTAAAATTACTCTTGATCCCAAGCTTACTATAAATTAATACAAGTGGAAGATAACCTTGTTGGTCAACCAAATTTTATCAGAGGTTTAGTTGCATCATATATTCCCATATTACATCGCTCTCTCTATTTCTTTTAATTTCATGTTATGCTAGTGTTATCTTCATATTTGTTTAGAACATCAACTATATTGTGAAAAAGATTACTGGGATACTATTTCCTTCTTTTTTACATTTTACATCCTATTAGTAATGTTGGATGAGTCCTGGTATAGACTAGGTTTCCTTCTATGTGGTTTATTTAACCGGATATAGGTTATAAGTGAATACACCTAAAAACGGATGTGCTTTGAATTATTAAATTTGATATAAAATCATTGAAATGAATAGGTATCAAGTGTAGTATATTAGTGAATAACCTTTGTGGTAATTTTTTTTAGATTTTTTTGAAATCATAGATAAATAAAAATTCTGTAAAAGAATATTTTGTTATTCAGAATTGGGCCCCGTCCAACATAATGTGTTTTCACAAGAATGATGGAAATAATTGAATTCAAACTCAAATAGAGATAAATCTTTTACCTTTATGAAAATTGTTTTCTAGACATAGGTTTCTAGACTCTGGTTTTTAGATCGAGAAGCACTAGATTAAAATGGTATTAGAAATATGATGTAGTTGATCAGATGCATAATCGGTCTCAGATCCATCAACTAGAAGTCCAAGATCCATAAGACATGGTGTTTGTTAGAAACATAGAATCTATAGAAGTTATGAAGTCATAATATTGATTAATAGTTTTAAAAGAAGATTTTGAATTCAAGAGTTGTAAAATTTTTAAACATTCTAACATAAGTTAGATGACGATTTCCATGTGACGAAGTTCTAATAAATCATAAAACATATTGCTGATAATATCCATTAAATAAATGGAGGAATATTAATTACTTAATCCATTCTCTAGTTCAAGGAAAATATTGTATCAAATTTATAATTAATAGACATAGAATTTGTTAGAAGTTTTAATGAGTTATAGATTATAATGTTTGAAGAATCTAAAAGTTTCTACGTGGATTCCCCGCTGAATAATTTCCTTCATTATGGGAAAATCATTGTAATGGGATTTCCATTGTATTGGGAGAACAATCATAATGGAAAAATCCATCATAAGGGGAATTCCATTGTAATGATAATTCCACCTTTATAAGGATTCTATCAAACAGTATAAGAATAAGAATTTCAATTAGGATAACTCTGATGAGGATAGTTAGATCGCAAGAGGACGAAGGTAGTCAGATTGTGGTGAGTTGAAGATGTTTTATATAAATGAAGATAATCAAGATAATCAGACTGAATCTTATTATGAAAATCAAATTAAATATAGGGAAGTAACCCCAAATTGAAGAAAATTTCATATGTTTGGAAAGGTTTGAATCAGTAAAAATTTAGCCTTAAATGAGAATGATTTTCATAGTTTGGAAATTTTGGTAAGCATGAAATGTTTTTTTTGATTTTCTACCATTTTTTCGAGTCTCCTATAAATAGAGGTACAGTATATTCATACTTTTATTATTTCTTAAATTTAAAAACTGAGGAGTGATACACATTTATTTTCAAATTTTTATTTCTGGACAGATACCTCATTATATGTTGAATCTTCTAACTAGTTAGTTTACATAACACAGAAAATTAGACTAAGAAGATTGAGATAAGAATATCACACTCAGCAATTGATTGGATTTTGAGAAGTGATGTTTAAGAAATGGGGTCATCATAATGAGTCCATCATAATGATATAATAAGACTGAGGATTGGACTCAGGAGCCTCAGAACTGAGGTTCTATACATATTATTGTGGAGAATTTGTTTTTGTGATCTTCTATTTTTTAGTTCAATTGTTTGTAATAAATTTTTTTTAACTGAATAGAGTTACTATAATAAATTATATTAGGATATAAAATGTGTATAATGTGTGTTATCACATATTTTACTGACTGCTTATTAATAGTTAACTTCCATAGACCCATGGGAGTGGTTATATAAAGGATGTATATTCTCACATTAAGGCAGAACCTTATAAATGTCATTTGATTTACTAGATTTCCTAATTTTTCATGAATTAATATTTACTAAAATATGATAATGATATGAACATTATTTGGTTACAGAGGTTATGTTTTGAAAATTATTAAAAATTTAGATGTGAAAAACTAATTCACCCCCCCATTATCATTTGTTATTTGATCCTTTGAAACATAAATTGGTATCATAGTGAAGGGTCCATTTTTGAATCATTATCATGGATAATCTCAATTCAATCACGAGTAGATGAATTCCAAAATTTAATGGTAAAAAATTTTATTGATGGAAAAATATTGTGATTACTCATATCCTATCTCTCGTCCTTGAAGATATTGATATTTTTATAATAGGGATACCACCAATTGGGAAAGATGACCTGGTGACATTTATTGATAAGAGAAATATCAAAGTTGATGTAAAAGATAGAAATTTGATCATTTTGTTTTAATCATAATTTTTTTATAAATGTTATATCTCTCAAAACATCAAAGAGCATATGGGATAAGCTTTAATGTATTTTCATAGGGAATAATGAAGTGAAGGATGAAAAGCTAAAAATTTGTCATAGTAGTTATGATGACATAAGTATGAGAGATGAAGAAAATTCTGATTAATACATTACCAGAGTAAATGAAAATATTTTCAAAATTAGAGGATTGAGTTATATCCTAGAAAATTATACAATTGCTTAAAAACTTATGAGAAACAATCCATACAAGTTTGATTCTAAAAATTACTCTTTATAAGATAAGAATGAAATATCACTTGATGAATTTCATAACATTTTATTTTCTTATGAAATGAGTATGAATCTAATTTTAAAAATGAAGATGAAATATCAAATGGCTTTTAAATCCATAATAAAAATGAAAATACAAGATATTGAAGATTTTGATCATTCTGGAATCATATATAAAAAGTATAAGAGTTGAATGAAAAAAACATGTCTCTTATATCTAAGAACCATTTAATAAGAAGGTGAGAGTATTTATGTGAAATTTTTATCAAATTTTTTGAGTGTGGTGGAATAGTGAATTTTTCTATGAATATCACCAAGAATAAATTTGGATAACATCAAGATTATTATGTTGAAAAATTTCGATGAAAGAGGGTGAAAAATAGTAGTAAAGAAGAAAAGTCACTAAAGAAATATAAGAAGAAGTTTAATGGAAGAATAAGTTTGTTATGTAAAAAATGGAATCAAAATCAACTCATAATAATTCATTGGAAGATTAATAATCATAAAAATTTAGAAACATTATTGAATAATTTGATAGAAAAAACACTCCTGAGACAGTGAATAAGGTAGAGAAAAATTATATAGAGTTTATCAACTCAAAATATATCTTATTACCTGTAGTGGGAAAAACAAACTCAAGAGAAATAAATCAGTGTAATAAAGAAATATTTTTAGAAATATTATAATAGGAAAAATGATACCATCAAGATGGAGGAAAAGTACATTAAGGATATCTTATGATATAAACAACGAATTAGTGAACATGGAAAGATGATTGAATATCTGAGTTAGAATATGGAAGCTAAAGAAGAATAAGATGAAAAGTTTCAGTCGAAAAATCTCACATCTAAAATTACCTTGAATTAAGGGAATAAAAACATCAAAAAAACTTAAAATGAAAAAGATGAGACTTCAAAAGTTGTTGAGAGATATCAGATCAAGAATCATGAAAAACCCACAGTCACCAAAAATAATGTTTCTTCTGATTCTTCTAACATTTCAGGTTCTAAAAAAAATTATTGGAAAAGCTTGGGTGGAGACAAAATTTGAGAAATCTATCACATCTAAAAAATTTGAAAACTCACTTAGATGGAATGATGTTCCACATCCGGATTATCATAGATCATAAAGAATTTATCAATCATAACATTGTTTATATAGGGAAATAGATTTCTTCATCGGAAAACTCAATATTTGATGGCTATTGCTAGTGTTGTTGAATCTATTGTAACAAGGCATATAATTAATTGCATAAAATTTCACTCCACAAAGTTAGTTATGAAGAAATATAAATAAATAGTGGATTAATGATGAGTAACTCTCATAACACACCTGAAGTTAGTAAATTAAAAACACAAGATGTTATTAACCATCAAACAAAAAATTAATTTGAATATCTGGAAAATGTTTTTGGAAAATGGGATCAAGCTATTCACCATGCCAAAAGATTTATGGAACTCAATCCAGAACATTTTTCTTATATTTTAAATTTAATAGAAGATGGAAATAATAAAATTGAGTAATGAGCTATTATTGTTACGATAACTTTAAAATATTGTAAAAGGAACCAACCATATATACTTTATAGATTTTGTTCTTAATATATGAAAGGTAATTTAAAAATATTTAAACATTTTGAAATTAATGATGGAGAAAAAGTTAGTTTGGAAATTATAGTTCTTTAATAATTAAAGGAATATGAACATCTAATATTAAAATACAAAAGTAGAAATCTAAGGATGTTTTTTTGTTGATGAGATAAAACATTTCTTACTTAGTGTATGTCAACTCTACAATGATGGAAAAGTAGTGATATTTAGACAATATTCTTATATTGTCAAATGTTTTAATGATGTAAAAGTTATAAGAAGGGAGAATGAAATAGTGGAAATATCTTCTAAATATTAGAGTTTTATAACTCCTTTTAATAGATTATTGAAGATGAAAATAGGTTTTGGCATGGAATACCTGGTCACCATGGGCAGAAAAACATAAACAATCTTTAAAAATATGATTTTTTACATTACTTTATATAATTTCAAATAATATATGAAAATTTATGCACTAATTTTGAAAAAAGGAATATAACTATCCAAAGTCATAAAAGATTTGAGATTCATTCTACAAGAACTCTTGAACATATTCATTCTGATTTATGTGGACCAATGAGACAGAAATCAACGAAATGATATATACACTTTATCACATTTATTGAGGATTTCACTTGGATTGAAACCATCATGTTTATGAAAAAAAAATATAAAGCTATATAAATGCTCATGTTTTTTAGAAAATAATTTTGGAAATTAATGTGGGTTTGTATAAATATGGTAAGAACAAATAATGGTATCAAATTCCACAGAAATTCTTTTGAAACATATGTAAGAAAGAATGGTATCAAACATCAGTATATTTCTCAATATACTCCACAAAATAATGGAGTATCATAAAGGAATAATATAATTTTTGTGTAAATTGGATGAAGTATTTTAGTAAAATAAAAATTTTCAATGTTATATTGGAATGAATATGTTATCACTAACATACATGTTCAAAATAGATTCTAGTAGATACTAAAATCCAACATGACAAATTCTGTAATTTGGTATAACAAAAAACCTTCATTTAAGTACTTAAATGTTTTTATATGTCCATGTTTACTTATAATCAAAAATCCATATTTGGGAATGTTTGAAAAAAAGATGAAGAATGGATTTTTATAGGTTATTCTCTAATTGGAATAAGTTAAAAAAGTTAAAAAAAATGTTTACTAAGGATGCAAGACTCATATAATATTATTGTAATTAAAAATAATAATTCCTTTAAAAAATTGTTGAGAATGATGTGGAGAATAAACTATATATTTCCAAAGATAGTGCATTTAAATAAAGACATCCTTACCAAGATTTTGGAAAATAATGTGATAAGAAAAGTTCAAATGGAAAAGAAAAATTGAAATTTCCAACCTTACAAAAACAAGACATGTCTAAATACATTATTAAACATCATAATGATCCAGTTTAGACCAAAAGAAAGTTTATATTTTAAAATCATACTTAATTAATATAAAAAGTTGAATCAGAATGATTTTTTGAATCTATTTGACACAAAGAATGGGTGGATGCTATGAATGAGGATTTAGATCAGATAGAGAAAAATAAAACATGGAAACTTGTTCCATGTCCCATACATAATAATTTTATTAGTAGAAAGTGGATTTAAAGAATCAAATTGAATGATCACGGAGAATATTCAAGATTAAAATCAAGAGTTGTTTTTCAATCCTATCTAAAGGGGGAAGGTGTTGGTTTTGAGGAAAACTTTTCCCCAGTTTTAAGATTAGAAACTATTAGAATGTCTCTATTAGTATCCACACATCATAATTTCAAATTTTTTCATATTACTGTAATATCATATTTTTAAATGGTGAGATTTATAAAGAAGATTACATTGAACAACCTTACTATTTACAACTTGATAATGATGAAAAAATGTTTGTAGATGGAAGAAATACTTTTATGGGATGAAAAATATATATGTTCAAGGTATTTTAATCATGCAATTATTTTGAGAATGTTCAATTATTCTAAAGGAAAAGTTTATAGCAACATATGTGTGAATGATACTAGCTCTGAAAATCTAATAATAATTATTTATGTGGATGATATTTTTTTGGTTAGAGAATATATTTGTATAAAATTTGCTGATGAAATGAAGAGAATTTTGAAATTTATATACTGGGAGAATTAAATTTCATCCTTGGTTTAGAAGATTAAAAAAATACAAACACATTTTCTTATCTCATGTAAAGTATTTTGAGGAATTTTTACAAAATTTTGGAATGGATAAATCAAAATAAATTTCTAGTCCTATCTCTGTGTGAACAATGTTGAGTAAATTTTACTCCGAAATAATTGTGAATAATAAAGTCATCAAAATGTTAATAGAAGGCCTACCTTTCCATACATCCATAAGGCCTGATATTTTTTATATTGCAACTTTGTGTGCTAGGTATCAAAAAAATCATAAATAATAACATATGTTGGAAAAAATAGAATTATGAGAGATTTAAAAGGAACAACTTCATATGGGTTGTTGTATACAATAAATAGTGAGGTATTGTTTCAGGGTTATATTGACATCTATTGGACCAGATATTGTGAAGATGGAAAATCAACCAATGGAGGATCATTTTTCCTGGGTGAATGTTATGTGAGTTGGCATAGTAAAAAACAAATTTCAATAATTGTAAGCATAGCTGAATTTGAATACGTTGTATCTATCCAGGCTTATACTCATATTTCCTGTATTAATGTTCAATATGAGGACTTGAAAATTAATTTTTCTAAACCATTTAATATAATTTTGGATAATCAGAGTGAAATTTAACTTTCTAAAAATCATGTCCAACATACAAGATCAAAGACTTTTGATATAATGTTTCACTTTATAAAAGAGAATCATTTTATTGGATATGTTTTTCTGAATTATATCTTAGTTAATTATCAAATTGTTGATACCTTCATGAAGGAAATACAAAAATAAAGGTTTTTTGAGTTGAGGATTTCAATTCATGTCCATCCCCCTCTCATAACTTCCTAAACCTCATAAGGAATTCCCCTACTGTAATTTGGATTATGATAAGAAAAGAGGTGATAAGGTAAAAAAAATTACATTGTAAGAAATTTTTACTTATTTTTATTAAATGAATCTAAATTTGTGGATATCATAAATTGGGTGAGGTCAAAAAATTGATGGAAAATGAAAAGTGAGAATAAAAGATAATAGTGAGGGTGGGTTTATCTATATATGACCTCAAAATTTTCTTATCATATAGGAATGGAATTACTTAAAAAAACACTAAGTTATCTAGTAGTGTGGTGTCATTACACTCCATTTTACGAAATCATGTGTTTGGGATAAAGACAAAAAACATGTGTTTTGAAAAATTTCATAGTGTTGGAAATGTTCATTATGAGGGTTGCCAAAAAATCCAATGGGGGAGACCGAAGATTGTTTCTGAAATTTTTTTTAACAATGTTTTTTTATTTCGTGAAAACTAAATTTTCGTAAAAGAATTTTTTTTGTTATTTAGGATCAATCCCAATTCATCATAATGATTTTTGATAAGAAATATAGAAAATATTTAATCCAAACACAAAGGAAGAGAAAAGTTTTATCACTAATAAAATTAATTTCTAGACACAGGTTTCCAAACATTTTTTTTAGGACCAAGAAGCACCAGATGTTGAAGTTGTTAAAAAGTTGATTTAGTTGATTAGATATATTATCAACCTCAGAACCATCGAGATAAATATCAAGATCTATCATACATGGTGTTAGTTAGAATGTTAGAATCTATTGAATTGTATAAGTTATAATTTTTATAATGTTTTTTGAAAGAAGATTGTGATTTTAGGAGTTAGAAATTTTCCATACATTCTCACATAAGTTAGAACAAGCATTATTGATCATGCAATTATCCTAAATAATAAAATATACTCACGATAAAACCTTTTTAAGTAACTGAGAAATTATTGACAGATTTTTTTCCATAGATTAAGACAATGCCTGCATCGATTCCCAAATTAATGAAAACATATGTTTTCAGAAGTCTGAATGAGTTATAAGTGATTTGGTTTGAAGATTATCAAATTTTATAAGTGTATTCGCCATTGAATAATATCCAATGTTATAGATAAATCATCATAATGGTATTTCCATTATAATGGAAAACCCATAACTATGGGAAAATTCATAAAAATTTGAATTCCATATTAATAAGAATTACGTCATTATGTGGATTTCATCAGACTGGTTCTATGTAGGAAAGTCAATCAGACTAACTCTGATGAGGATATTTAGATTATAATGACATAAAGATAGTCTGATTATGGTGGAATGAAGAAGGTTCATTGTAATGAATATAATTAGTATAATTGGTCTGAGGCTATGAAAGATAATCTTATTGAAGCCGTGGAAGTTACATCAAAATAATTAAATGTTAGTATGCTTGAGAAAGCTTGAATTAGTCAAAGATGAAACATAAATGCGAATGATTTTTGGAGTTTTAGAATTTGGGTATGTGTTATTTTTTTAATTTAATTACTATTTGATTCTAAGTTTCCTATAAATATAGGCATAGTTCATTCATTCATTTCATTCTTTTATTCATTTAGAAAAGGATGAGAAATACATATCTCTGGAAAAAAAATTTGTTCTGGACAAAGACATCATTAGAAAGTTACACATATGAGTGTTTTTTACCAGACTGAGAAAATTATTCTGAGAATATTGGAATAAGAAATTGAGATGGGATTGAGAAATGAAATTTGAGAAAAGGGGTTATCATAATTAGTCTATTGAATTACGGTAATCAGATTGGGGATTGGACATATGGTCACCAAACTGAGGTTCTGAATAGATATTTCTGGAGAATAAGTTTATTTATGATAATTTCTTATTTCAGGTCAATTTCATGTAATAAAAACTTTTAAATCGATGGGAGTCAGTATAATAATTCATATCAGGATATATAAGGTATCTAATGGGAGTTGGAACAAGTTGTATTCAATTCTTCTTAATAGAACATTTCCATTGACCCACTACAGTGGCTTTAAATAATTTATTGATTCTCACACTGAGGCCAAAACATGTAAATATCATGTGGTAAACATTCTTTCCGGATTTTCCATACATGAGTATTTAGAAAAACATGATAAGGATATAAACATTAATAGTATTTAAGGGTTATATTTGTAAAATTAATGAAACTTATAAAAGTGAGTAATTAATTCAACCACACCTTCTCGGTTATTGTTTGATCTTTTTAAACTTCAATTTGTTATTGGTTTAGAACTGAACTTATTGTTTTTAGTGTTCCACTGTGTCATTTGTTTCTCACTACCTGATTTCAATTCATTCATAAATACATTTGGTAACACCCTGATCCAAAAAATAATATTCGGGATTTAATGTGACATGACCTCATGCATATCTCCATATATACAAGAGGTTGTCGACTAGTGGAGATATCCAAGAGGAACATCATGCCGGTACTATTTCCTTGATACTAGGTGAATATCAGTGTACATAATGGAAGCAGTAACAATATAATGAATAAAACACATAATAAATAAATAAAAAATCAAAGTAATAGTATAAAAATATAGTACCAACCCAGGAAGTAACAACATGGCATGATAGTCACACAACCCAAAAAAATAAAGGATCCCCACAAGTGGTGGATCAATTAAGGAAGTAAAGAATATAAACAAAATCAATAATATAAATTCACCCTCAATTCCATCCAAAAGAACCTATATCATCATTCTCAATCATCCATCGCAGGGCCCTTTCACTTCACTAAACCCCTAGTCATTAAATGTATAAAAGAAATGAAATTTCCAAGTAGGCCTTTAGTACATATCCCTATAAGATACCCCCAATTTTCAATAACATAAGTGTATAAGATATATTTTTGTATACCATGACAATAAAAAAGTGTGGATAAACAAAAAATATATCACAAAAATATAGCATATGTGTTGGGTCCTTAGAGACCAGCTCTACCACCTTTGATACCATGTTGGAAAGAGTGAAATGTCTTTATTTTTTCTACATAAATTTTTTGGAATATTTTATTGAATATTTTTCGGGTTATGTGAGGAGTTGGAATGGGATTCTTGGGCCAATAGAGCCTCATTGTTGATATATTTAAAATATTAAGTAAATTATATCACATGCATATTATTTTATTGAAGTAATTGAATACCTCTTGAATCATTTATTTTATGCAAAAACAAGACTACCATTAAACTTGGAGAACATGATTTACCTTAGGAGTTAATTAAAATTTAAGTGCCTCATGTGCATAATTTAATGTGTAGTCAAAAACGTATAGTAGATAATATAAATGAATTAATTTTTTTTATTTATCTATTTATTGTCTAATTTAATGTATAAAAATATAAGTATTTATTTTTATATCCCTATTATGGTTACCTCTAGGTTAAGATGTATAAGCCTAAATTTAACATCCCTGATATAGTAGAGACCCATGATTGACGTACATGGGAATTACATTACTTTTTCGGAATACTTAATACATAACAAAGTCAGACACCAAAGGATCGTAATAGATTACTGTCTTTGGAAACTCAGAACATAATCTTCTAATCGTGGTGAAAGATCTTCAACATCTCCCATAAATATCATCCATTTTTTTCTTACCTAAAACCGTTATTTATATCCTGGGGAAAAGAAAACATATAATGGGTGAGCTAAAATGCTCAGTATGGGTAATCATGGAGAAAATAAAACAAACCATATACATTTGAACATAAAAACATGAACATAATGTTTAAACATCATCATCTTGAGCAATGACATAAAACATTGCAGTACGTAAGGCATAAGTCATAATGGAACAAAAATCATGATAAAATAGCTTGGAAATATAACTTTTAATTTTTTAAAAACATTAATCACAAGATATGATTTCCATAGTAGCCAAGGCAATACGGCCAAGGCCATCTTAGTAAACAAAATACCTTACTGAACTGAGTTCACTCATCGTTCCAGTCCTGTATCACTGAACTGGATTAATGTGATGTTCTAGTCATGTCTATCTCATGAGATATAAATCTTTACCCAATGCATTGGAAGAAGATATAAGTTCCACCCATCTTATAATGAAATCATTCTTACGTGTGCCACAACATAAACATAAATCATTCATCACAACCCAAAGAATAAAATGGGTTTCATAAACATCATCCCATCATAACATAATCCATATAAAAAAATGGAAATAATTTCATCATAAGAAAAGTGAAACCATGTAAATCATAGATACATTATTCTTGAAACATACACATATGAAATAATGTCATCTCCGATGGAAAATGGTTTTGATAAAACACTTCAAATTTAATCATAAGGAAAATATCATTTCTTATTCAAAATAATTTTCTTTTCACAAAATGCCATGAAATTTTAAAAGAAAAGAATTTTTTTTTAAAATAGTCATGAAATTTTATAGAGTAATCTTCAAGAAAATAAGGCATTATAAAACTGTAAAAAACTGTTCATTCCGTATAAGTTAAAAAAACATTCTCTTCTTACTTTTGCTGGAAAAGTCAAAAAGGTTCCTCATATGGTAAAAGAATAGAAATATTCCTTACATAACATGTGGTAAAAGTAAAAAATGGGTAAAAGGGACATTAAACATACATGAAAACATTTTTAGAAAACATGTACATGGATGATAACAATAACCCCAATAAATACTTAGGAATAACAATCTCGGATAAGAACGAGATTGGAATAGTTATCCCTTACCTTATGTCCAATTTCTTCCATATGTGTCTGAGACTCTTGTATAGTGGGTTTAAACTTATTATTAACTTTTAACATAACCATAATAATATTTATGATATCATATATGATTCAATAATGAATTTATATTATCCGTTCATTTGTCAATTCCATGTTAAAGCATCATTTTGGGTAAACTCGTTTCATTTATCATCTGTGTTTTGACTTGTAATTATTAATATGATTACTTAGATCATGATTAATTAATTCCATAATATAAAAAATGATATATATATATATATAATATATTCATAATATACATATATATAATAGATCGATAAATGGAAAAAAATACACCGTTCATGGAGACGGTAGGTCGTACGTACGCATGAACGCTGTTTTTTGTTTCCTTATTGAGTTGAATGGAATTAAGTATATGACATACATATATATATACATAAATCAGGTAGCATTATTATATCATATATTTCATGATTACTTATAATATATACTTTATAATCATTCTTGAATTGAAAGCATATAAAATTAATCTCATCGTGTCGTGGAGACGGTAATCCGTACGTACGCACGAGCGATAATATCATTACCATATTTATTGAATAGAATTGGAGTGGATGATTTAATATATTATAATCATTATTATGTTATAATAATCATATATATTTATTCTTTACACCATTATACCCATCCAAGTAAGGTGGTTGTGGAAAAATGATTACAAAATGGCGTGGAGACGGTATTCCATACATACGCACGCGCGGTGATTTCGTTTTCTGTAGGATGGATAGAAGGTGAAATAGGGTTTTTTAATATTTATACTAACATATAAGTATATAATTATTACTTATTTTATTACTTTATAATGAAACAACTTATGAAGAGGAAGTAGAATAAGAAAGAAACTTGAAAGAGTCGGTATAAGAGATTACCCCTTCCTCGACACACCTCCTTTAAACATTTTCTTATGGCACTAGATTTGGTCTTTTGAGAATACCAGAACCTATATGATATAACTAGAGAGGCTTAGAAGAGGAATTTTCAGGTTTTGGCAGAGCTTCAAGGCTCAAAAGGGTGTGAAGAGAAGAGGGAAGGGGTGCCCTTTTATAAGGGAGGAGAGGGGTACCTTTGGAAAAACTTAAAATATTATTCTTTAATAAAGTTATATTCGGTTTATAATAGATCGAAATTGATTTATTTAAAATATAAAGTGGGTATGGGTCGAAATAATCTCAACAAATAGGTTTTAGACAAGTTTAGGTTATTATTTTAAGCTTTTCATTTAGATTTAACTCTAAGTAAAATAATTTAACTTTTACCGTGTCTTCTTATTTTCTTACACTATATGGTTAATAAACATACTATAACAAGCCAAAATAACCCCATGTGGTTCATTATTAATTTATGTAACCTTATCTAAGTAATTTGGTCGAACTTAATATTTTTATGAATATCATATGAATTATTAATATAATATTTGTCTTAAAAACTATTTTATGTCAATTTTGACACTATTTTGTAATTGATTATTGTGAATATCATAATATCATGATTAGTTCACAAAGAGTTAATTAAATCAATAATAATATGTAATATTAACCTATAAAAGTATTGGAATTCATAAAAAGTCTCAAATTACATTTATTTGGGTATTTATAACATCAATTATGTTAATATTTCATTAATAATGTAATTAATGCATCATCATTGTGTCATAAATAAATTAAATTATATAATGTCTAAAAATTATAAATAAAATACCATTATGTAGGAAATCATTTTATATTTCTAATTAATATTTATAGTCGAATTTATCATATGTATAACCCTATATTAATAATGTTTTATTTATTAAACTTTGAATTTAACTATTTTAACTCTTCATTAAATAAACTAATAATAAGTGTCCTAATCTAATCCAAGTGGACCTAAATGGTAATATTTTATTACTAAGTTTGTTTTTGGTAGAATTACACTTATCCAATAGAATTAGGACATGTTTTAGGGTAATAATAATATCATTTTTACCCTTAATTAATCTATTTACTTTTAACCGTGGTAAATAAATGTAAAAAGTTACTATTCACCCAAAATTATTTTTATCTTATTGAACCAAATTTTACTCCTTGATATTAAATGTGTCTCTCAGAGTTTCGAAATTCCACTCACAGAAGCGGTAAAATTATGTTTTATGTAAATTTTCAAATTCTCCACGGAGGTAGGTAAAGGACAGTGGAAAGGTCAATAAATTTTTTATATATCTAAAATTATTATAAAATGACTCCAATGAATTACATTGAACATATATAGGTCTTATGTATCAATTTTCACCGAAAATAAATTTAAATAAAATAAATATTTATTTAAATAAGAATTCGGGTTTTAATGTAACACCCGAGACTTTTATGTTATATAAATCATCAAAGGAATCTTTTTCTACACACACACCTTGCTTGGCTTGCTCGATAGCTTGTGTCGTACGCAATACCGAGTTTCACTAAACAATGATATGCTATTAAAATATTATTAAAACTAGCCATTATGAATATTAATAACCACCTTTTGAAATTTTATAAATTTTATTTTTCAAAATGGACTTAATTTTTGAATTCGGAATATCGAAATTAGCCTAGGGTGAAATTTTCGTATTTTTCTGAAAACTTTCAATTTTTGATGAATAGTGAAACCACTAAGTGGTAGTTAAAATACTGAATTTTTCATAAAACATAATTTTACCGCTTCTGTGAGTGGAATTTAGAAAATCCTAGAGACACGGTTGATGTCAGTAAGTAAAATGTGGTTCAATCAGATGAAAACAATTTTTTGGTGAATAGTAACTTTTTACTTTTTTTACCACGGTTCAAAGTAAATAGGGTAGTTAAGGGTAAAAATGATATTATTATTACCCTAACACATGTCCTAATTCTATTTGACAAGTGTAATTCGACCAAAAACAACCTTAGGAATAAAATATGACCATTTAGGCCCACATGGATTAGATTAGGACATTTATTATTAATTTATTTAAAGAATGGTTTAAATAGTTAAAATCAATGTTTAATAAGTAAATCATTTTTAATATGGGGTAATACATAAGATAAATTCGACTATAAATATTCATTATAAAGATAAAAATATTTCCTACATAATACTATTTTATTTGTAATTTTTAGACATTAAATAATTTAATTTATTTATGACACAAAGATGATGCAGTAATTATCTTATTAATGAAATATTGACATAAGTGATGTTATAAACACCAAAATAAATATAATTTGACACTTATTATGAATTCCAATAATTTTATAAATTAATATGACATGTTAGTATTGATTTAATTTACATTATTTGAACTAATAATTATGTTATGATTTTCAAAAAAATTAATTACTAAATAGTGTCAAAATTGACATAAAATAGTTTTTAAAACAAATATTATATTAGTAATAGTTATTTTATTCCTAAAAATCTATGTTTCGGCAAAATGACTTAGATAAGGTTATATATATTAATAATAAACAACTTGGGGTTTTTTTGGCTGCTTATAGTAAGTTTATTAACCTTATAGTATAAGAACACAAGAAAAACGGTAAAAGAAATATTATTTTACTTAATGTTAAATCTACATGATAAGGTTAAAATAGGAACCTAAACTTGTCTAAATTATATTGTATGTGAGTATTTCGACCCATACCCACCTTAGCTTCTAAATAAATCAATTTTGAGGTATTTAAAACCGAACATGACTTTATAATAAAATAATATTTTTAGTTTTTCCAAAAGAGCCCCTCTCCTCTCTTATAAAAGGGCACCTCCTCCCCCTCTTCCTCACACCACATTGAGCCTTCAAGCTCGACAAAACCCTTCCAATTTCTTCTCTCCACTTCACTATAAACATCCTAGAGGTTCTGGTATTCTTCAAAGACCTATTTTAGTGCCCTAAAAGGAGGTCTCAAAGAAGCACTTCAAAGAAGAGGTAATGTCCGTTACCAATTCTTTCATCTTTATTTCTTCTTCCACTTCTTCTTATTTAGTTGTTTCATTATGAAGTAATAACATAAGTATCACTAATATACTTAAATGTTATTATAAGTATGGAAAAACCCTATTTCACCATCTATCCATCCTACGGAAAAAGAAATCACCGTGCATGCGTACGTATGGAATACCATCTCCACGCCGTGGTGTAATCTATTTTCCACCACCACCTTACTTGGATGGGTATAATGGTGTAAATAATGACTATATATTACTATTATAAAGTGATAATGATTCTGAAATAGTATACATACACTCCAATACAATTCCAAGATCATAGGAACGATATCATCACTCGTGCGTACGTACGGAATACCGTCTCCACGATGTGATGCAACTCGTTCTACATGATCTTCATTTCATAATTATTATATAAATTAATTTAATGAATGAATATGATATATATTACACTAATACCATTCTGGAAATGAGGTATCTATAACCTAAAGAGAAGAATAAGAATTTCTTCGATAAAACACGCATAAGAACAAAAAGTTATAAACACCCGAATAACAAGTTGCAATGAAATATTACTACTAAGAAGCTAAGAATATGACCATATATGATATAATAAAAATAATTATGATTTTGTAATAAGTCAATAAAATTATTTAAATCATTATACAGGAGGTTTGGACACGTACAAAGCATATCAGACCTAAGGTAAGGGAAATATCAGAATCTCATTTTTATCTGAGATTGTTTATACATTGGTATTTAATGGGGTGTATTTTATCATCCACATCAATGTTTCCTCAATATGTAATATTATTTCCATCCACCTACAATTTTTTAAATCAAATTTTACCCTTCGGTGAGTTTTTAGTAAAGGATGTGAAAGGAATGTTTTGTCGTTTTTCGTACGAGGTACTTTTTGACTTTTCCGACAAAAGTACGAAGAATGTTTTTTTAACTTATACGGCATGAATGGATTTTTAAAAAAAATTATTTCCAAGAAGCTTCCTTTACAAGTTTTAAAGTTTATTTTTAATAAAATTATTTTAGTTTAGAATTGTATGACATTTTAAGAAAGGAAAAGTGTTTTTGAAGCAGAAAGGATATTTTCCTCAAGAATGGAGTTAAAGTGTTTTATCAAAATTATTTTCCATCTAAAATAATAAAGGGTTTTGTTTCTATCCCTATTATTACATTTATTTGATTTTGTTGTGATGGAATTATATTTATGAATTCCTTTATATTATATGAATTGTTTTATGATGTCACGATGTTTAAGATTCCCATTTTTATTACATGGGTTATGCAATGATGTATGAATTATGATTTTGTGGCACACATAAGAATGGTATCATTATGAGATGGGTGGGACCTATATCTACCTCCAATGAATTGGGTAAAGATTTTATATCTCATGAGATAGAAATGGCTGGAACGGTAGGTTATACCGGTTCAGTGAAACAGGACTGAAACAAGGAGTGAACTCGGTTCAGAAAGGGACTCTGTCCACTAAGATAGTCTTGGCAATGAGTCTTGACTAACAAGAAATGATTCTCTATGATTATGTGTGTATTACAAAAAGATTCATGTTTATTGGGATTTCATTTCACTACTATGATTTATCCCATGTTATGAAATTATGCTCCCTTTTGTAGGTTAAGCTTTCCAAAATGTCATGTTCTTATGAATATGATGTGATTGATATTTCTTTTGTTTATCCTTACTGAGCATTTGAGAACACCCTTTTGTATGTTTTATTTCCCTAGGTCAGGAAGAAGGTTATTAAGTTGAATATTCCAAAAAGGGACTCTAGATATGATGAAATAAATGGGAGGCAATGTAGATGCTTTATGAACCAGTTGTTTATGTTTCCCAGTTTCTAAAGACACTATACCTATACTGTCCATTCTTGGTTTTGTTATATGTTGTAATAAGTGTGCTTCAATTATGAAGTAATAACAATGTATGTAAAGTATGGGTCGTTATAGTTGGTATTAGAGGAAAGGTATAGTCAACCTTTGGAAACTAGGATGTGAAAGCCTTAGTAAGAACCCTAAGGATAAGTCTAAGCATAGAACACAATCTTAGTGTTTTAGAAATGGCCATGAATAACCTAGGATAAGACCTTAAGTGTGAAATTTTATTCGTGATTATGTGGTTTTCCTATTATAATTAGTGTTGATAAAACTATTCTTCTTGGTTTTAGTCAATGGCTGGAACCCGAAGGAATCGTGTTAATGCAGAATGCGACGGGCAATGCAATGATTGTCCCCCCTGAGAAACCAAACGTTATGGGAGATGGAATGCAAAATCTTGTAGCCATGCTCACACAACTTTCTCAAGCTATGAATCATGCAGGACCTCCAAATGAGAAATGGAAGGAGAAACATTCTATTTAATCCTTCATGAGACAGTGTCCACCTTCATTCAGCGGGTATACTGATCCATTTGTTTCTGAACAATGGATTAGTACTACTGAAAAGATATTTTCAATTCTTCAATGTTCTGAGCATGATAAAGTCATCTTAACAGTGTATCATTTGGAAGGTGATGCTGATCAATGGTGGAATATTATTAAGAATACGAGGCAAAGGGATGAAATTGTGTCCATGGAATGGGATGAGTTCAAGAACTTATTTTTCAATAAGTACTTCCTTCGTATTCTCCGAACAAAGATGGAGAAAGACTTTCTTGAACTGAAGCAAAGGGATGATGAATCTGTTGGTACCTATGAAGAAAATTTTACAATACTTGCAAGGTACGCTTCTGGTATTATTATCCAACCTGAGAGTAAGATCCATAAATTCTTTAGTTGCTTAAAACCATGTCTTTGAAGGGCCTTATCCATAAGGGACTTCAATAGCTACGAGAAAATCATTTGATGTGCTCTCAAAGTTGAGATGGAGATTGGAGTAACCCATCAGTCATATGGGCTTGATAAGAAGAGGAAAATGGAATTCAAATGAAAGTCTAAAGAGTACACTGAAAAGAATATGAGCTTTCCCTTATGCTCAAAGTGAGGAAAGAAACATGGAGGGAGTTGTCTTAAAGGGGCAAGTAAATGTTTCAAATGTGGAAATGAAGGTCACCGGGCATTTGAATGCCGCGATGATGGGAATAAGATGTCTAATGATGCAAACAAAGGAAGGGATACACATAATGAACCTAGTACACTTCAATGTTTCAAGTGCAAGGAGATGGGACATTATGCCAATAAATTCCCAAATCCAAGGGTTGATGATGATGGTCGACGTCAACAAACTCATAAGGATAAAGACAAAGGAAAGTCACATGCAATTTCTATCAGCGATGTGGAGTACGATAATGATGTGGTGAAAGGTACACTTACCATCCACTCTAAAGTAGAAAATGTTTTATTTGATTCTGGATCCACCCACTCCATTATTTCTGAAGAATTTTCTAAGGGTATCACCGTATTACCTCAACAATTAGATGTTGAGTTAGCTGTGACAACACCTAATGGCACAACAGTCAGATCAAAAGTTTATAATTCTTCTCCGATTGAAGTTTGTGGGAAAGTGCTTCCTGAAAATCTTGTGATCCTTCCTATAGTGGAATTTGATGTGATTCTTGTCATGGATTGGATTTCTCTACATGTAGATCATATCAATTTCCAAATAAGGGAAGTCACATTTCATATTCCAGATCAATCTATGATCGTCTATCAATGCAAGGATGAACATAACCTTCCAGTGGAAATTTCTTCCATTTTATGGGTATTGATTCCACTAAATGAAGGTTATTTATCTCAAATGGTTGGTGGGAAACTCAAGATTAAGAATATGCCCATTGAACGGGAGTTTGATGATGTATTTCCGGAAGAATTACCGGTTCTTCCACCGAATCGTGAATTTGAGTTTTCAATATAACTCGTATCGGGTGCTTTGCCTATTTCAAAGACACCTTATAGAATGGCCCCAATTGAGTTACAAGAGTTGAAGAAGCAACTCTAAGAGAATCTTGATAAGGGGTTCATACTCCCTAGTGTGTCACCTTGGGGAGCACCTGTTCTGTTTGTTAATAAGAAAGATGGATCAATGAGACTCTGCATTGATTATCGAGAACTTAACAAGATTACTATCAAGAACAAATATCATCTCCGGTGCATTGATGACCTATTTGACCAACTACGCGGAGCTCAATACTTTTCCAAGATTGATCTTCGATCAGGGTATCATCAATTAAGGGTCAAAAGGGAGGATATACCAAAGACGGCTTTCCGTACAAGGTATGGACACTATGAATTTATAGTGATGCCATTTGGTCTTACTAATTCCCCTGCTATCTTCATGGATCTAATGAATAGAGTCTTTAGAGACTATCTTGATCAGTTTGTGGTAGTCTTTATAGATGATATTCTTGTCTATTCAAAGAGAAAGGAAGAACATGAAGATCACTTGATAATTATATTGAAGACCCTGAGAAAGGAGAATCTTTATGCCAAATTTACCGAGTTTGAATTTTGGCTTCAAAAAGTTACATTTTTGGGTCATATAATCTCAAAGGAGGGGATATCTGTGGATCCAGCAAAAACAGCGGTTATGGAAAGATGGTCGAGACCAACAACAGTAACCGAGATCTGAAGTTTTCTTGGTTTGGCGGGATATTATTGACGTTTTGTGAAATGTTTTTCACGATTATCTAATCCACTCACCAAGTTGACTCGGAAAGGAGTTAAGTTTGTTTGGACGGAGGAATGTGAAGAGAATTTCCAGGAGTTGAAATGAAGGTTATCCAGTGCACATGTGCTCACACTACCTTGTAGTGGAGAAAGGTTTGTGATCTACAGAGATTCATCCAAGAAGGGATTGGGGTGTGTCCTTATGCAAAATGATATGGTGATAGCTTATGCCTCACGACAGTTGAAAATACATGATCAAAATTACCCAACTCATGATTTGGAGTTAGCTGCAGTAATATTTGCATTAAAGATTTGGAGGCATTATCTTTATGGAGAAAGGTGTGACATTTATACTGATCATAAAATTTTAAAGTATATTTTCACACAAAAGGAGCTGAATATGCGCCAAAGAAGATGGTTGGAGATGATTAAGGATTACGACTGCTCAATCCATTACCACCCTGGGAAAGCAAACAAGGTGGTAGATGCATTAAGTCGACAAGACCATGCTAGTCTATCCATGATGAGGATCACAAAAGATCCAATATTTATGGATTTACAAAGGATGGATCTTGGAATTATAATGAAAGGGGAAAAATCGTATCTTTCTCAAATGAATGTTCAACCATCTATACATGTGAAGATTAAAGAGGCACAGAAAGAAGATGTTGAGTTACAAAAGAAGGTGAGAAATGTTCCTGAATTCATCCTTGATTGTGATGGGATAATAATGTTCTGGAATCAGGTTTGTGTTCCTCCCATCCCCGAATTAAAGAAGGAGCTGCTGGATGAGGCTCATAGTTCTTCATTCTCTATTCATCCTGGAAGCACGAAGATGTATAGGGACCTGAAAGAATACTTCTGGTGGGATGGCATGAAAAGAGATTTTGCTGAATATGTCTCTCGATGCTTGGTTTGTCAACAAGTTAAAGCTGAGAGATAGAAGTCTAAGGGGATGTTACAACCATTACCCATACCCGAATGAAAATGGGAAAACATCACTATGGACTTTGTCACAGGACTTCCTAAAACATCCAAAGGCAATAATGCTATCTGGGTCATAGTTGATCATCTTACAAAATCTACACACTTCATTGCTATTAGAGAGGATTTCTCTCTGGATCAGCTTCCTAGGATATATGTAAAGGAAGTGGTAAGATTGCATGGAGTACCAATTTCTATTATATCTAATCGGGATCCAAGATTTACCTCGAAGTTCTGGAGAAGTCTTCAGCATACTCTGGATACAGAGTTGAGTTTCAGCACTGCTTATCATCCTCAGACAGATGGTCAGTCTGAGAGAACAATTCAAACTCTAGAAGATATGTTGAGAGTTTGCTCTATGGATTTCAAAGGTGTTTGGGATCAACACCTACCTTTGGTGGAATTTTCTTATAATAATAGCTTTCACTCTAGTATTCAGATGGCTCCTTATGAAGCTCTCTATGGAAAGAAATGCAGGACTCCAACTTGCTGGGATAAAGTTGGGGATAGAAAGCTATTAGGACCCGATCTCGTTGATGAAATGGCAGAAAAGGTCAGATCTATTCAACAACACATAAGAGCAGCTCAGAGTCGATAGAAAAGTTATGCCGGCAACCGAAGAAATGACCCAGAGTTTGAAGTGGGTGATAAAGTGTTCTTACGAAAATCTCCCTAGAAGAGTGTTATGAGATTTGGAAAGAAGGGGAAGTTGAGCCCTAGATATATCGGTCCTTTCGAAATACTAGATCGTGTTGGGAAGGTATCTTAACGATTTGCGCTTCCACCGAATCTCTCTCAAGTTCATGACGTGTTCCATGTATCTCTCCTGAGAAAGTACATACCTGATCCTTCACATGTACTCAGCTCAGAAGTTGTACCGTTGGAGCAATATTTTTCTTATGAAGAACAACCGATAGAGATTCTGGATTCGTAGCAAAAAATTCCTACGAAACAAGACCACTCGATTGGTGAAGGTTTTATGGAGGAACCACCAATTAGAAGAAGCTACATGGGAGCTTGAGGATATGATGAGGGAGAGGTATCCTCATCTGTTTGTTACAAAGTGACAAATTTCAAGGGAAAAATTCATTTTAAGGGGGTAGAATGTAACACCCGAGGCTTTTATGTTATATAAATCATCAAAGGAATCTTTTTCTATACACAACACTTGCTTGGCTTTCTCGATAGCTTGCGTCGTACGCAACACCGAGTTTCACTAAACAATGATATGCTATTAAAATATTATTAAAACTAGCCGTTATGAATAGTAATAACCAATTTTTGAAATTTTATAAATTTTATTTTTCAAAATGGACTTCATTTTTGAATTCGGAATATTGAAATTAGCCTAGGGTGAAATTTTGGTATTTTTCTGAAAACTTTCAATTTTTGATGAATAGTGAAACCAATAAGTTGTAGTTAAAAAACTGAATTTTTCATAAAACTTAATTTTACCACTTCTATGAGTGGAATTTAGAAAATCCGAGATACATGGTTGATGTCAGTAAGTAAAATGTGGTTCAATGAGTTGAAAATAATTTTTTAGTGAATAGTAATTTTTTACTTTTTTTACCATGGTTAAAAGTAAATAGGGTAGTTAAGGGTAAAAATGATATTATTATTACCCTAAAACATGTCCTAATTCTATTGGAAAAGTTTAATTCTACCAAAAACAACCTTAGTAATAAAATATGACCATTTAGGCCCACTTGGATTAGATTAGGACATTTATTATTAATTTATTTAAAGAAGGGTTAAAATAGTTAAAATAAAAGTTTAATAAATAAATAATTTTTAATATGGGGTTATACATAAGATAAATTCGACTATAAATACTCATTAGAAATATAAAAAGATTTAATACATAATAGTATTTTATTTGTAATTTTTAGACATTAAATAATTTAATTTATTTTTGACACAACGATGATGCAGTAATTATCTTATTAATGAAATATTGACATAATTGATGTTATAAACATCAAAATAATTGTAATTTGACACATTTTATGAATTACAATACTTTTATAGATTAATATGACATGTTAGTATTTCTTTAATTAACTTTTTTTGAACTAATAATTCTGTTATGATTTTCATAAAAATTAATTACTAAATAGTGTCAAAATTGACATAAAATAGTTTTTAAAACAAATATTATATTAGTAATTGTTATTTTATTCCTAAAAATATAAAGTTCGGCCAAATTAATTAGATAAGGTTATATATATTAATAATAAACAACTTGGGGATCGTTTGGCTGCTTATAGTATGTTTATTAACCTTATAGTATAAGAACACAAGAAGACACAGTAAAAGTAAAATTATTTAACTTAATGTTAAATCTACATGATAAGGTTAAAATAGGAACCTAAACTTGTCTAAATTCTATTGTATGAGAGTATTTCGGCCCATCCCCACCTTAGCATCGAAATAAATCAATTTGAAGCTATTTAAAATGGAACATGACTTTATAATAAAATAATATTTTTTGTTTTTCCAAAAGAGCCCCTCTCCTCCCTTATAAAAGGGCACCTCCTCCCCCTCTTCCTCACACCACTTTGAGCCTTCATGCTCCGACAAACCCTACCAAGTTATTCTCTACACTTCCCTAGAAACATCCTAGAGGTTCTGGTTCTCTTCAAAGACCTATTTTAGTGCCCTAAAAGGAGGTCTCAAAGAAGCACTTCAAAGAAGAGGTAATGTCTGTTACCAATTCTTTCATCTTTATTTCTTCTTCCACTTCTTCTTCTTTAGTTGTTTCATTATGAAGTAATAACATCAGTATCACTCATATAATGAAATGTTATTATAAGTGTGAATCAACCATATTGAACCATCTTATCCATCCTATGGAAAAAGAAATCACCGCGCGTGCGTACGTACGGAATACCGTCTCCACGCCGTGGTGTAATCTATTTTCCACCACCACCTTACTTGGATGGGTATAATGGTGTAAATAATTACTATATATGACTATTATAAAGTTATACTGATTCTTAAATAGTATACATACACTCCAATACAATTCCACGATCATAGGAACGATATCATCACTCGTGCGTACGTACGGAATACCGTCTCCACAATGTGATGCGACTCATTCTACATGATCTTCATTTCATAATGATTATATAAATTAATTTAATGAATGAATATGATATATATTACACTAATACCATTATGTAAATGAGGTATCTATAACCTAAATAGAAGAATAAGAATTTATTCGACAAAACACCCATAATAACAAAAATTTATAAACACCCGAATAACAAGTAGCAATGAAATATTACTACTAAGAAGCTAAGAATATGACCATATATGATATCATAACAATAATTATGATTCTGTAATAAGTCAGTGACATTATTTAAATCATTATACAGGAGGTTCGGACACGTACAAAGCATATCGGACCTAAGGTAAGGGAAATATCACAATCTCATTTTTATCCGAGATTGTTTATACTTTGGTATTTACTGGGGTGTATTTTATCATCCACATACATGTTTCCTAAATATGTAATATTATTTCCATCCACCTACAATTTTTTAAATCCAATTTTACCCTTCTGTGAGTTTTTAGTAAAGGATATGAAAGGAATCTTTTGTCATTTTTCGTACGAGGTACTTTTTGACTTTTCCGACAAAAGTACGAAGAATGTTTTTTATAACTTATACGGCATGAATGGATTTTTTTAAATAATTATTTCCAAGAAGATTCAATTACAAGTTTTCAAGTTTATTTTTAATCAACTTCTTTTAGTTTAGAATTGCATGACATGTTAAGAAAGGAAAAAAAAAATTGAAGCAGAAAGGATATTTTCCTCAAGAATGGAGTTCAAGTGTTTTATCAAAATTATTTTCCATCTAAGATAATAAAGGGTTCTGTTTCTATCCATATTATTACATTTATTTGATTTTTTTGTGATGGAATTATATTTATGAATTCCATTATCTTATATGAATTGTTTTATGATGTCACGATGTTTAAGATTCCCATTTTTATTACATGGGTTATGCAATGATGTATGATTTATGATTTTGTGGCACAAATAAGAATGGTATCATTATGAGATGGGTGGGACCTATATCTCCCTCCAATGCATTGGGTAAATATTTTATATCTCATGAGATAGACATGTATGGAATGGTATGTTATACCGGTTTAGTGAAACAGGACTGAAACGAGGAGTGAACTCGGTTCAGAAAGAGACTTTGTCCACTAAGATAGTCTTGGCAATGAGTCTTGACTAACAAGAAATTATTCTATATGATTATGTGTGTATTCCACAAAGTTTCATGTTTATTGGGATTTCATTTCACTACTATGATTTATCCCATGTTATGAAATTATGCTCCCTTTTGCAGGTTAAGATTTCCAAAATGTTATGTTCTTATGATTATGGTGTGATTGATATTTATTTTGTTTACCCTTACTGAGCATTTGAGCTCACCATTTTGTACGTTTTATTTCCCCAGGTCAGGAAGAATGTTATTATGTAGAATATGCCAAAAATGGACTCTAGATATGATGAAATAAATGGGAGGCAAAGTAGATGCTTTATGAACCAGTTGTTTATGTTTCCCTGTTTCTAAAGACACTATACCTATATGGTCCATTCTTGGTTTTGTTATATGTTGTAATAAGTCTGCTTCAATTATGAAGTAATAACAATGTATCAAAATTATGGGTCGTTATATTTAAATAGTAACCCAGTGTTTTCACTATTCATCAAAAATTGAAAGTTTTCAGAAAAATACAAAAAATTCACCCTAGCCTAATTTCAATATTCCGAATCCAAAAATGAAGTCCATTTTGAAAAATAAAATTTCAAAAAGTTGGTATTACTATTCATAATGTCTAGTTTATATAATATTTTACAACATATCATTGTTTAGTAAAACTCGGTATTGCGTACAACACACGGTATCGTGGAAGGTCGTGATTGCGTGTAAAGAAAGCCAGGTCAAGGGTTGCATGTAGTGTAAGATTATTTTGGTGTTGTGTATAATAGAATCCATCCACATTTCATTTATACATTGAATATATATATATATATTCACACTCAATGTTGTGTAGAATAACTCCTATCAAACAAACTTGAAATTTTGTGTAACAAGGAGCCAAGAATAGTGTTGTGTATACGATGTTGCATATAAAACAAGCTAATTTTAGTGTCGCGTACAACACAAGACATAAATGAAATTAAAAATAACAATTCTCATAAAATCTTAGGTTGTTACTTTCTACCCCCCTTAAAATGAATTTCTCCTTCGAAATTCGTCTGGGTTATAAATGGTTTACTACTTGAAAGTTTCATTCATAGAATCCCACATCGTAAAATGGAATACTAAAATATCAATTTAAAAAGGGAAGTTAGAATCATAACATTCACCCAAAGTAATGCAGCACTGGTTTTCCACATAGGAAAACATAGGTGAATATATGGATATGGAAGAGACATCCAACCATCATGTTTTGATGGAGAGTGGTAGAGAACGTGGCTATAAAAAATCCATCAATCACAAAGCCATAAATTTGTGATTATTTAAGGTACCATCTAATTAATCGGGTATGAGGGTACTAGGACAATGTTTTTAGTTCTCAATATCATTTCCCAATGTTGAGGAATTGTATAATTAAAATAAATACTTACTTGATTTTTGTACAATCTCACCGTTGTTCGTGCCTTTACCAATTTCCACTTCATCTCTTAAAGAAATGAAGTTGAATTTTTCATTCGTGATGTGTTAGCAGATCATGCGATAGCATGATCCGTCATTCCATCTGTTTTTATCACAAAAAGTTTAGTACAATTTATTAAATATACATAAGTCCATCTATCTTGAGATTAATCATATATGGTTTCAAAAATGGACTTATACTTCATCTATCAGAGCACTTAATAAAATAAAATTAGTTTCTACTAACCAAGGAATTCCCGTAGGCATGTGGTATGTGATAAAGGCATGTCGCACATCGGTTGTGGGTTCGATTCTCACATCCTTGTCCGACATGACGGGTTGTCGCTCGTCCTATGGGTTGCCCTTTTTCTAAAACTACACTATTATAACATTCCAGAAATAATATCGAAAAACGGATCTATCCTTAATCAAAATTATATTATGTCCAACATAATCCCTTTCAAATATTTAGGCTTATCCAAAATACTTATATCCATGCTCATAGTTTAAAGAAAATTATTAATTGAAAGGTCACATAACAAGCACATTAATACCATCATTTACCCCCCATATATCATAAGATATATCTTGTTGGTCACATTCCAAACATGTGAATACCATAATCATGTATTATTTTGAAACATGAATTACCATAAAACCTTAGTCAAAACATGAATTCTATCAAATTTTAACTCTTTCCACATACCAAAATCCCAAAATTCATATATACTCAAACCATGATATCAGTTGTCCTTATATCAGTCATGAGATCATGAATATTATCAAACATTTCATTTTCCACATATCCCTTCATTTTGCGCATATCATCTTCTTTCCAAAAGTATTTCCTTCACTTTTCATGGTTACTAGTACTGTATTCTTATGGGAAACCATAATGGACCAATTCATAGATATTCTAAACTTCCACGATACCATAAATGAGATTCCATGATACTAATTTGAAATCCCATTACATAAACACTTAATCATTCTGCAACATCATTGTCGTACTCGACATCACAAATAGTGATTTCATGTGACTTCCCATTATCCTTTTCCTTAATAGTTTTCTCATATCGATCATCATTAACCCTTGGATTAGGGTATTGATTAGAATAATGTCCCATTTCCTTTCCCTTGTAGCATTGAAGTGTTGGTGGTGTGTTCTCTATAGTGTTTTCTTTATTCATAACAATAGCTACCCATTGACCATTAATTCGACACTCACCTACTCGATGACCTTATTTTCCACAATTAAAACATTTTCTAGTCCCTTTATGAAAATCTCCACCATTCTTCTTTCCACACATTGAACATAAAGAAACATTTGTCTTCTTTTCACCATTGTTTTGTGATTTTTCCATGAACACCATCTTTTGTTTCTTGTCAAAACCATGAGATGGATATGTAACCCCAACTTCCATTTCTACCTTGATAGCACAACACACAATTTCATCATATCTACTGAAGTCTCTTATAGATAATTCCCTCTGAAGACTTGGATTTAATCCACTGAAGAATCCATCATCATTACTTTCTGGTTGGATAATAAAGCCAGATACATACCTTGAAAGCCTTGTAAAATTCACTTCGTATATACCAACAAATTCATTATCCTTTTTATTAAGCTCAAGGAACTCATTTTCTATCTTTGTTCAAAGAATACGAGGGAAATACTTATTGAAAAACAAGTTCTTGAACTCGTCCCATTCCATGGATGCAATTTCATATTGGGGCCTTATATTCTTAATTAAATTCCACCACTGGTCTGCTTCTCCTTCTTAATGGTAAACATCCAAAATGACTTTTTCATGCTCTTTACAGTGAAGTACGGAAAATATCTTTTCAATGATACTGAACCATTGTTCAGAAACATGTGGATCAGAAGACCCACTGAAAGACAGTGGAAGTTGCCTCATGAAGGACTCAATAGAATATTGTTCCCATCTCTTCTCATTCGGAAGTCCAGAATGATCTATAGCTTGTTTAAGTATAACAGAAATAATTTTCACTCTATTTCCCATAACATTTGTTTTTTCAGGAGGACAACCATTTCATTGCCCATTACATTGATCAACACGGTTCCTTTGGGTTCTAGCCATCATCTAAATCCCAAAAAGAAAACTGTGAGAGGTAGAAGTCACTCTAGGAAAACAACTAAATAATGGGGAAGTACTTTCAATATCTATCATTGTAGGTTTAATTCTATGATCATTACCATAATCCAAGTACTATATCCTACATTTATACTTAACCTTATTGAAATCCCTAGATATACCTTAGAAATATCTCTATGAATCTCACTAAAGTTTTCACTTCCTAGTTTCCAAAGGTTGACTAAACCTTTCATATGATACCTACTGTAGAGACCCAAGATTGATGTACATTGACATTACATTACTTTTTAGGAATACATAATAAAAAAAATAGACACCAAAGGATTTTAATAGTTTAGGGTCTTTGGAAACTCGGAACATAATTTTCTAATCATGGTGAAAGATCATAAACGTATCCCAGAAAGATATTCCCTTTTTTTCTTAACTAAAACCTTTCTTTTTATCCTGGGGAAAAGAAAACATATAAAGGGTGAGCTCAAATTCTCAGTATGGGTAAGCACGGAGAAAATAAAACAAAGAATATACATTTTAACATAAAAATATGAAGATAATGTTTAAACATCAAAATCTTGAGCAATGACATAAAACATCATAGTAAGGAAGGAATAGATCATAATAGATCATCAATCATGATAAAATATCTTGGAAATAAAACTTGTAATTGTGGAAAAAAAATTAATCACATGATATGATTTCCATAGTAGCCAAGGCATTGCTGCCAAGACCATATTAGTGGACAAAATCCCTTACTAAACTGAGTTCACTCCTCATTCCAGTCCTGTATAACTGAACCAGATTAACATTCCATTCCACCCATGTCTATCTCATGAGATATAAATCATTACTAAATGCATTAGAGGGATATATAGTTCCCACCCATCTCATAATGAAATCATTCTTACGTGTGCCACAACCTAAACATAAATCATTAATCATAACACAAAGAATAAAATGGGTTTCATAAACATCATCCCATCATAACGTAATCCATATAAAACTAATGGATATAATTTCATCATAAGAAAATTGAAACCGTGTAAATCATAGAGACATTATACTTGAAACATACACATAAGAAAAAATTTCATCTTCGATGGAAAATGGTTTTGATAAAACACTTCAAATGAATTCTTGAGGAAAATATCCTTTCTTTTTCAAAATCATTTTCTTTTCACAAAATGAAATGAAATTTTAAAAGAAAATTATTTTGTTGAAAATAGTCATGAAGTCTTTTAGAGTAATATTCATGAAAATAAGGCGTTATAAACCCATATAAATCCATTCATTCCGTATAAGTTAAAATAACATTATCCTCGTACTTTTGCAGGAAAAGTCAAAAAGGATCCTCGTATGGTAAAAAAAAGAAATATTACTTCCATTACATGTGGTAAAAGTAAAAAATGGGTAAAAGGGACATTAAACATACATGAAAACATTTTTAGAAAACATGGACATGGATGATAACAATGACCCCAATAAATACTTACAAATAACAATATTGGATAAGAACGAGATTGGAATAGTTATCCCTAACCTTATGTGAAATTTCTTCCGTATGTGTCTGAGACTCTTGTATAGTGGGTTTAAACATATTATTAACTTGTAATAGAACCATAATAATATATATGATATCATATATAATTCACTTATGACTTTATATTATTCGTTCATTTTTCAATTCCATGTTAAAGAAGTGTTTTGGGTAAACACGTTTCATTTATCGTCTGTGTTTTGACTTGTAATTACTAATATGATTACTTAGATCATGATTACTTAATTCTAGAATATAAAAAATGATTTATATATAATATATATTCCAAATATACATATATTTAATAGGTCGATAAATGGAAATAAATCCACCGTTCATGGAGACGGTAGGCCATATGTACGCATGAATGCTATTTTTCGTTTCCTTATTGAATTGAATGGAATTAAGTAGATGAAATAAATATATATATACATAAATCCAGTAGAATTATTATGTCATATATTTCATGATTACTTATTATATATACTTTATAATCATTCTTGAATTTTTAACATGGAAAATGAATCTCATCGCGTCGTGGAGACGATAATCCGTACGTACACACGAGCGATGATATCATTCCCATATTTATTGAATGGAATTGGAGTGGATGATATAATATCATATAATCATTAGGATGTTACAATAATCATATATAGTTATTCTTTACAACATTATACCCATCCATGTAAAGTGGTGGTGGAAAAACTGATTACACCATGGCGTGGAGACGATATTCCGTACATACGCACACACGGTGATTTCGTTTTCCATAGGATGGATAGAAGGTAAAATAGGTTTGTTTTATATTTATAATAACATATAAGTATATAATTAACAGTGATTTTATTACTTTATAATTAAATAGCTAAATAAGAGGAAGTAGAAGAAGAAAGAAACTTGAAAGAGTCGGTAAAAGAGATTACCTCTTCCTCGATGCACCTCCTTTAAACTTCTTCATAGGGCACTAGAGTTGGACTTTTGAGAAGACCAGAACCTATATGATATAACTAGAGAGATTTATATGATTAATTTTCAGGTTTTGGACAAGCTTCATGGCTCAAAAGGGTGTGAGGAGAAGAGGGAAGGGGTGCCCTTTTTATAAGGGAGGAGAGGGGCACCTTTGAAAAAACATAAAATATTATTTTATAATAAAGTCATATTCGTTTTATAATAGCTCTAAATTGATTTATTTAAAATCTAAAGTGTGTTATAAACCAATAGTTTTTAGACAAGTTTAGGTTACTATTTTATCTTTTTCATTTGGATTTATCTCTAAGTTAAATAATTTAACATTTACGGTGTCTTCTTGTTTTCTTACGCTATATGGTTAATAAACATACTATAACAAGAAAAACGAACCCCAAGTGGTTCATTATTAATATATATATAACATTATCTATTTAATTTGGTAAAACCTCAGATTTTTAAGAATATAATATCAATTAATAATATAATATTTGTCTTAATAACTATTTTATGTCAATTTTGAAACTATTTGGTAATTTATTTTTGTGAAAATCATAACTGCATTAATAGTTCACAAAAAGTTAATTAAATCAATAGTAATATGAAATAGTGACCTAGAAAATTAGTGTAATTCATAAAAAGTCTCAAATTACATTTATTTGGGTATTTATAACATCAATTATGTTAATATTTCATTAATAAGATAATTACTGCATCATCATTGTGTCATAAATAAATTAAATTATATAATGTATAAAAAATATAAATAAAATAAAATTATGTAGGAAATCGTTTTAGCTTTTTAATTAATATTTATTTTCAAATTTATCTTATGTATAACCCTATATTAAAAATTTTTTAGTTATTAAACATTGATTTTAACTATTTTAACTCTTCTTTAAATAAAATAATAATAAGTTTCATAATCTAATCCAAGTGGACATAAAGGGTAATATTTTATTCCTAAGGTTGTTTATGGTCGAATTAAACTTATCAAATAGAATTAGGACATGTGTTAGGGTAATAATAATAATATTTTTACCCTCAATTACCCTATTTACTTTTAACCGTGCTAAATAAAATTAAAAGTGTACTAATAACAAAAAATTATTTTTATCTTATTTAACCACATTTTACTCCTTGATATTAACCGTGTCTCTCTTATTTTCTAAATTCCACTCACAGAAGTGGTAAAATTATGTTTTAAATAAATTTTCAAATTCTCCAAGGAGGTAGGTAAAAGACGGTGGAAAGTTCAATAAAATTTTTATATATCTAAAATTATTATAAAATGAATCCAATGAATTAAATTGAACTTATATAGGTATTATGCATCAATTTTGACCTAAAATAAATTTAAATAAAATAAATAATTATTTAAATAAAAATGTCGGTTTTTAAATAGTAACCCAGTGTTTTCACTATTCATCAAAAATTGAATGTTTTCAGAAAAATACCAAAAATATACCCTAGGATAATTTCGATATTCTAAATACATAAATGAAGTCCATTTTGAAAAATAAATTTTCAAAAATTGGGTATTACTATTCATAACGACTAGTTTATATAATATTTTAATAACATGTCGTTGTTTAGTAAAACTCGGAATTGCGTACAACACATGCTATCGTGGAAGGTCACGATTGTGTGTAAAGAAAGCCAAGTCTGGGTTGTGTGTAGTGCAATATTCCTTTGTTGTAGTGTATAATAGAATCCAACCATATTTTATTTATACATTGAATATATATATATATATATATATACACTCAATGTTTCATAGAATAACTTCTATCAAATGAACTTGAAATTTTGTGTAACACGATCCAAAAATAGTGTTGCGTATACGGTGTTGCGTATAGAACAAGATAATTTTGGTGTCGCGTACAACACAAGATATCAATGAAATTAAAAATAATAATTCTCATAAAATATCAGGTTGTTACAAATATGGATTCCGTGATACCAGTTCCCCAAGCCAGGTAGTCACATCACCTCATGCATGTCTCCCCAAATTCCAATGGTTTCCAACTAGAAGCGCGGTAATATTGTGAAACCATAGAAAGACTATACCTTCTCTTTAGAGTAATTACTTAGTAGAAATAATATTAATATGTACAATATCCAATAGGAATAAATAATGTATAGCTTCCTACATATGACAACAACTATCCAAGTATCACATGCTATAAAAATATGATACATACACTACAAATCATGCAGTCATACAAATAAAATCCAAAATCCAAAAAAACTAAAATATCCTTTGAAAAAACCCAAGTCTGAACCAGGTCCTCACAACCCATTATCCAACCAAACAACCCATGAATTAACCAAGAACCTTATATATGTCCTAAACCTATATATAAAAACATGTAACATCTTCTAGAGTACCGAAGTTCTACAGCAGCCTGAGGAGGATGTGAGTGAAACTCAGTAGGCTACCACCAATAGTCTTTAAACAAATAAACAATCTATAAAAAAGTGTATGCAGATAACCCCAGTTCGATAAATAAATAAAAAATAAACTGGATAAATGTATATACCTATATATTTCACAGTTGAGAATTTTTCAATTAAGCATTTTAACTATTTAGTTCTCTAGGGGAAACAAACCAACATACTAGTTTCGGTCACAATGGATGCCAATGTTTTAGAATAATGGGTCACACAATTTTAAATGACAAGTGGGAATTCACTAATCACACTTTATCAACAAACGCTAGATCCTGGGTCTGGTAATCAATTCATGTCCACATGTTTAGGAAACATAGAGCCTTAGTATGACATCCCAACCCATGTCATGGCCATACGTTGGGAATGATAGATCCTAAGACCAACATCCCCACTCCACAATACATGACACTAACCTTGGAACCTTGGTATAGGGAGTCTTGTCCTATGAAACCACTTGAGGCATAGATCCTCACTCCGACTCCCTAACCCGTGCATTTTAGGGGTGAGGTTTAGAGCGTCAGTATATATTGACCTGTGGGAATAGATCCTCATGTCCAATATAACACACTACCTTTAATCCATGTGCACATGATTCTTTAATCATTTCACATTTAACTTTTACAAACCATATCATATTTCACAAATTATAAGTAAACTAAACACCCCGTTATGTCTTGTTAACATCAAGCACTAAGTAATTATTTTCATTTATTAAATAATGTTTACATAAAAACCCCACTATCATTATTTACATTATATTAACCCAAAAATAATTTTAATTACTAAGTTCCCAACATACCTTTAAATCTATAATATGAAATAAGTCACAAATCAAAATAGTCATTTAAAATAATCTTGAATCCACCCTTTAAAACATAGGCCTTCTTCTTTGAAAAATAAAACATTCCCTAAGGAGCTCATTCTCATTTTCAACATTCAAAATAACCATTAACCCATTTTCACTCAAGGGATCCATGACCTCATTTCAATCATCATTTGGAATATATTATGAATACTAGTTTTTAAATTATTTTCTAGTCAACACAACCTTCCAAAGAATTACTCACTTTCAGAAATCATTTTCATTCAAGAAATCTATTGTAGGTTCAAGCCCAAAAACTAACCATTTTAACCATTTCAAAACCTCTATGGAATTTCATTAAAACCATCTTATAATCATTTTATTTAACCCATTTACCATTTCATCATACACAATTACACATTTACAACCCATTCCCTCTCATAATTTCATTATCTCAATGTTCACCAATTCATTTACTACGTACAATTGGTATACCCTATTAGTATCCCTAGGTTCAATATCACTTCACCAGTGGATCCAATGATTTCCATGAAGTGTTTTACACCTCAATATAAGGAAAAATCATAATTTCTAATCAAAAACATTTAAATGTGGAAAGGATGTACACTGACAATACAATATAAACATATAAAACATCCAAACTATGGGAAATATTGCTGAGATCACCATCCTCATGTTTGAAGATGATTACTAGACCCAACACGTCCATTGATTTGATCCCAATCCACATTCAAATCCCCATCCAAGACTTTACGATAAAAATATTATTTTAGGGATTTGGAAGAAGAAGAATCACTCTAAAAACCCTAATCCAAAAAATGGAAGTGGGGAGAATTAGACTCATCTAGATCTTCGGTTTACACCCAAACACTCTACAAAATGGACATGAATTGGTAGAGAATCATCATGTGTAAGTATAGAGGGGAATGGATTGTCACCCAAGCTACTGGAGGATGAGTATGGGAGAATTTCCTATTAGAACCCTTAAATCTAGAGAGGGAAATTTGGGTTTCCCACTTTTTAAGTGTCGCACAGTTTAGAAAAACCTTTGGCAAACCCATGCTCCAACTGTGATTCTCCCTCTATCCTTCAGTCTCCATGAATGGTTTTTTAATGGAATCACCCCCACGGTTTGAAAAACCATGTAGAGCTAGTGTGCCAGCCTCTGTCCAAGTGGAGTCTTTGAAATATGGTTTTTCCAAGCCATGTTCACAGTTAGTACTAACCATACATTTTATACTTCTTGGCCTCTATTAATCTAAATTCATGTGACAAACCACTAGGGCACCATCAAAACTCCTGATACACCATATAACCAGTTATTTATTAAAAAAATGGATATTTAATCAAAATGTATGAAAGTGGTACCTTCATAAATGGCAGTGATTTTACAACCTCCACCCATTATAATGTCTCTTCCTTGAGTCGCAGAAATAAGAATTCATGGGCCTTCATGACTCGAAGGTCAGACCACATTCCAACCAAACAAAAATCATATCATTAGTTTGTCCCTAAACTATTCCATGAAATATCAATACATCGACTAAGGAAACATTCTTACCATGAAAAACAAAATCCCCATCATGATCCTGAATCATATACCAAATATTCCTTGAGGATACAACATCCTCAAATTCATAATTACCAAACAAACCACATGATAAAGGTGCATGAAACACTAATGAACCACCACACATAGGGATACTGAGAAGGTACTACATTACCTTAGGAGAGCCAACTAGATCATCATCGGTCTAATCCTCTTCACAACTCATTGCTGAAATTGCTTAGCACCATTCTACATGAAAATCATTTTTTTTTATTTTCATAAACCACTTTCATGGCTAGAGTGGGAACCTCGCATTGTTCAAAACATCAAACATTCAAAAAAACAACACACAATCCAGCAGGAGATAATTCAAAATTCGAAAATAAAAAACCATCAAAACCAACAGGATCCCGTAAATCACGCATCCATCTGAAAATTACGTAGGCCATCCAAATGACTGCACTATGTCGTGTCAACAGAACAACCATCTGTGTCGTCCCGTCGCCACTGACCATCCCAAACCATAGACACAAAATCATTGATTGTCATCACCAGAGAACCATCACCAACCAAGGAAACCACAAACCAGGGACATGTGAACTCCAGAATAAAACCAAAATTAACCCTCGGAATTGAACTCCTCAAACAACCATACTGGTGCGACCATCTTCACCAGCCCCAAACCACAAAACCATAGGCAAACTCCAGTCGGAATCCACCAAAACCCTCCAACACCGTGAGATGAACACCCGAAACTCCTCCGGGAAGAACACGATCCAAAAAACGGGGAGATACCCTTCAAGAAGTACCTCTTGGAAAGATGTGATCTATGTTATCAGAATCAGGATGGTGTTCTCCCAAATTAGTGATTTGTGGAATATTCGATATGAAAATCCTCTTGATGGAATATGGTGTTTGGGAATTACCTCTAGACTGTGTGTCTTTGATTGAGTGTATCTGAATTTTCTTGTTATATGTATAGTAGACATAGGCATCTATATATCTACTTGTAATTTACTTTATTGAATTACTTTATTGTTTCAGGGTGACCTACTGAGTATCGTTATACACACCCCTATGGGGGATTTTTCTTCAAATCTCATGTCTTGTTCATAAGATCATCCTTTTGATGGAGTCCTTGGTGGACACGGACTAGATGGTTATTTGTGAGGCCAGACAGCCATGGGGTGTTCATATGGATACAAAAAGTAGCCCCAATACCATTACATACTTATTGGACTAGAGTTTATAGGCTATTTTTTTTGGATTTCATTATGTCCCAATTTACTTTACATTCCATCATACATGGGTTGTGAGATATAGGTGTATTCATGAATTGGTTTCTTAGTGGGTTTTTTACATTTTAGCATTTTTGGGCTTGGAGATGTATGCCTCTATACTGATACAAAGTAAATTCATCCCATGTTAGTGATATTCCTACTCGGTTCTACTTATCATCCCCTAGCCTATTGGATGCAGGCTTAAGGAGTCGCACCATGGGCCCCACTAGAAAGGTTCAAGAAAGATTGGTATCTGAGTAGTCAGTTCTACCTTAGGATTTGGAGTCTGTGATATTTGTTTGGGGAAGGATTGTTATATTAATGAGTTTGTATTTTAGGCCAGGGACTCCAGTGATGGTACAAAGGCTAATGTATTCATATCCCAGGACTCAGATAACCAGGTTTTCAACATGATGCATTAGAGTACTGGTTACAGGGGATATAATTTTACATGCATCATATAGGAATCGGTTGTGGTTTTTATGTCCTTATTGAGTCAACTGTCGAAATATACTCATTGAACGTGGTGAATATTGTTAGTTTTAAGATGCCTTCACAATATACACCAAATAGGAATTAGAATCATGATCCTAAGGATGACCCCCTTAGGGGTGAGGTTTCGATACAGAGAAAGTACCCCATATGTTACCTCTAGGTGGTGCACAAGATTTACCCCCACCTGTAGAGCATCAAGTGGTACCTGCAGTACCAGTGGATGAGGTGCATAGGCTGAGAGTACTTCAAGAGTTTCAGTGATAGATTCCCCTAAGGTTAAAAGGATAGCCTAACCCATATACATCTGAGGACTGGCTTGAGGTTGTGACACAAGTATTACATCTAGTTAGGATACCTACAGGCCAGATGGTGGTCCTGGTGGGGATCCTTCTACATTTCTCCATAAGACTATGGTGGAGTTTTACTACCTCAACTTACGAAGAGGATAATCGTTCATATAAATAATTTGATCACCTCTTTAGGGAGTATTTTTCACTAGTTATTCTAAGAGATTAGCTTATTTAATGGCTTCTCTAGATATAGTGGGGGATTATGACTATAGGTGATTATTCATCGATGTTCACCTACCTTTCTACTTACTCAATGTATATGGTTTAAGATCATTACTTTTAGTCATGGACCTTCAAGTGAGGTATACATAGATATGTATGATCTATTATTATTACTATATGCTTTCTTACTTATGCTAGGGTGATTCATTGGGATTTGGTGGTTGAAAGCTTCATGGATACAAAGATACAGCCAGTGACAGTCCGCAGTGGTCATTCAGTTTCAAAAACATTATCAGTGGGAATACAATGTTAGTCCCAGGGACATGGAAATGGTATGCATTCTAGATGGAGGTCATAGGACAAATGATCTCAAATTTAGGGCTTACAGGATGGGTCTAGTCAGCCTAGAGAGAGGTGATTCTATTCATGTGGTGACATGGGACATCTCACTCAAGATTGTCCAACCCTCCATACTTCTAAGAGGGAGACTGTGGATGGTCCAGTGAGGTAGAGATAGTTTCAGGAGAAGGGAGATCCACAGGCTGCTGAATGTGGAAGAGGTTCTGGGATAGTAGAAAGAGGTGGTCTACATTTTGACTTGTTACCACCACCACCCCCAGGTGGTCCATGCCAAGCTCATGGATTTGAAGGACAGGGGCAGGGATAGATCCATGCAGTTGAGGCTTATGACCTTGGGGCTCCATAGATGATTCTAGGTACGATATGTGTCATTTATATATTATCTATCGTACTGATAGAAATAGGATCTAGTCATTACGTTCCCTCCACAAATCATATGTGAGATCTAAATATTATGGTTAAACCATTAACATGACCTTTATGCTTGGAGACACATGCTGGAGGTGACTCAAAGATCACATAACTATGGAAAGAGTGTGACCTGGCCATTTGTGGAGATATTTTCATTTGGAATATCTTAGTGGAGGTGTTGAGTACTTACAACAACATTTTCATAATGGATTAGTAATATGTAGTTCATGACCATATTGTCTCTTTTTTGTGAAGGGTGCAGTGTGTCTGTATTGATGAATTGGGGTTTACCTTTTCCAGTAAAAATGAATCCTAGGCACCACTGGATGGTCCCAAGAATTGGAGGTTGAATCCTATAACTCATTAGTTTGCTATCAAAACCCTTGGTTTAGTAGATGTTATGATTTTTCTATTTCCGATAGTAGTGGAAGAGTACAATGATGTCTTTTTTGAATATGTTCCTTGTTTACCTCCCTAAAAAGAGATTGAATTATACATTTATTTACACCCCAATATGGAAACAATATCCACATCAGTATATCATATGGATCTCAAATATCTTCTCATGTTGAGAGTACAATTGGATGTGTTGCAGAGTAAGTGATTCGTGAGACCCACTATTTCACCCTTGATAGCCCCTATTTTGTTTTCCAAAAAGGATAACGAGATGATCAGGATGTGTTTAGACTATCGATACTTGAACCAAGTGACCATGAAGATTATGTATCAACTACCAAGGATCAATGACCACTTATATTATTTGATAGGGGCCTGATGGTTCTCGAAGGATGACATCTAATCAGGCTATCACCATCTATGCGTATGGGATTCATATATACCGAAGACAACCATAATATTTCATTATAGTAATTATTAGTTCATGGTGATGTCATTGGGAATGATGAATGCCCTATCCAGGATGATGGGACTCCTGACATAGATCATTTTTTCTTTCTTATACTGATTTTGGTAGTTTTCATCAAACAAATACTTGTGTACTCAGTATATGAGGATGCTCATGCGAAATGATTATGGATAGTTGTAGATGAACTCTAATAGTACCAACATTATGCGAAAATATCAATGTTCTACTTCTAGATTCAGGAGGCCCACTTTCTAGGACATGTTTCTTAAGCGGAAGGGGTGACAATGGATCTGGCCAAAGTCAAGGCATTGTTAGCATGGGAGTGACCTAAGATCATGACAGAGGTGTGAATTTTTCATGGGTTAGAGGGCTATTACTAGAGATTCACACCTTAATTTTACAGGACATCATCATCTATGACGGATTTGAGTCAAAAGGGGAGACCTATTGTTTGGATAGATAAGTTCTAGAAGTATTTTTAGCTGTTAAGGTAGAGATTGACGATTGTTCCGATCTTGAGATTGTCGAAGGAGGGTGTTGAGTATGTAGTGTTCTGCGATGCATCAAGAACCAAACATGGTTGTGTCCTCATGTAGAGGCAATTTGTGATTTCTTATGGTTCACTGTAGTTGAGAACACAAGATTAGAAATACTTGACTTGTGATCTTGAGTTAGTAGTGGTATTCCTCACATTGAATATGTGGTGATGATACCTAATGGGCGAGAGGTTTACCATCAACTTTGACCATAACATTTTCAAGTTTAGCTTCTCCCAGAAGGATCTGAACTTGAGATAAAGGTGGTTTATAGAGTTCCTCTAGGATTATGACATTGATATTCTTTATACATCTGGGAAGGGGAACGTGGTACAAGTTGTTTTCAATAGGATATCTATTTCACAGATGCTGAATAAGGCATACGAGAAGTTATCCTATTACAAATATCTTTTGTGGATGGAGATGGGATAGCATACCTCCCATATATGGTTGTCACCCATCCACTCTTACAGTGAGTAAGGGAGCCACCATTTGGGGATGCTGACTATAAGACCCTACGTGCCTAGATATCTATAGGACTTGCTTCAAATGGATATTAAAAAGGTTAGGAGCATGTTGTTATTTTCATAGGATGCCTGATGGTAATAGTGACATTGCTGAAGGATGTTTTGAGACAGTTTCATATGTCCTATTTAGAGGTATGTCTAGGTGAGAAAAAGATATACAAGGACCTCGGACATCAGTTTTGGTGTCCATGGATGATGAAAGTAGATGCAAAGTTTGTTTTCTCGAGGCCTAACTTGTCAACAAGTGATGGATGGGAACCAAGTTCCAGTGGGTTTAGCTCAACCCATTGAGGTTCTATATTGAAAGTGTTATTGTATATATATGGACATCATTATAGGTTAACCCTGTACTTCTAGGGGACATGATGTTATCTTGGTGGTCATAGACCAACTAACCAAGTCGCCCACATCCTTGCTATTAGAGTGTAGAGTTCAGTAGTGAGCTTGGGATTCCTCTACATGATGTTTCTAGTCTGATTCCATGAATTTCCATTGATGATTATTTCAGATTATGATTATCTCTTTAAATACCAGTTTTGGATGGAATTGTAGGAGAATTTTTGGACCCAGTTTCACTTGAGCACATCATTAAAACCAAAAAATGATTGCTTGCGTAGAGTTGTTGAGATGGTGCGCCACTTAGATGTACCTCTGTAGTTGGATAGGGTACACGAATTCTTCCATATGTCACATATGAGGAGCTACGTGCACGACTTATCACACATCATCGACTAGGTAAATATGGACATCGAGGATGGAAAGACATTTTCTAAGTAACTAGAGGACATTGAGGATTTTAAGTAGAGGATCATTCATGGGCGATCAATTACTTTGTTTTTTTGTCTGGTGGTAGCATGGGAATCCATAGAAGAGAACATGGGAGAGTGATGCTCAGATTCATGCTTAGTACCCTCATATTTTTTAGTATCCTTAATTGTGGTCTTCCAAGGACGTAAATCCCCATGGTGTGTAGAATGTAATGACTCATATTTTTTGTGAATTATTCTTAAATAATATATGGTTTAATTTCGAGAACATGAACTAAGATGACATTCGATTCCAAGGCCCAGTGGTCCCAAAAAATGTTTCTAAAATATATTAAAATATTAAATAGTATGCATATGTTCTTTTCCAAAAAAAGTGGAATAACTTCCCAACGGATGTACCGATCAAAAATATTAGGTAAACTTTTCATTCATAATATAATATATACCCTAGGTGAGACCAAAAATTTGTCGGCCCAGGTCATCTGTGGAATGTTGTTGTGGACATTTAAAATGAATAAAATAATTTAAGAAAAAATTATTTTAATTTACTTGTTACAGAAGAAACATAGTGAAATGTTTTCTCTTTAAATGAATCCCTTTGTAAGAGATACAGGGTTATCCTCATAACCCTAGAAACCTTTAGAGACATTAAAGAGAGATTGAGAGAGAGATCTGGAGTATCCTTTCTACAAGGCAATAGAAAAACCTCAAATTAGTGAATGATGAATGTTAATCTTGATAGATCTCACCAATGATAATGATGCGGTGACTGTTCTTCATCAGTGAGCAATCCAAATCGTTGTAGGATGTGTTATTTTTATTTTATTTTCCATTATTTAAATCCTACGATGAAAAAGGAATAATCTAAGAACATATTAACCCACATATCGATCATACATGTGGGATGGGTTATTTTTGTGATTTATTAGGAATTTATTCTAGATAATTTCATTGAATTATAGACTATTCTAATAGTGTTGAACCAAGATCGACATGAACACTGATCGATAATAATACAACTTTATTTATTGTGTTTTTATCTCCTGATTCTAGAATTATTCATATGAGTTACTTGTTCTTCCTTGGATATTAAACCATTTGTTAATAATCGATCATTACATGTTTGATTCTTTGGGTAATGATCTGAACCCGTAGATCCGACATTGGGATAACCTAAAGGAGGTACGGTGGTGGGAAGACATTGGATCGAAAGATGGTGGTTTTTGAATTCTCATTCTTTATATTTAATGAATAATGAATATGAGTGCATTGTATGAGCCAATTTTAGGCCTAAATATCATCAATTTGGTGTTAGAGTGAAAAAACAATCTTGGTTCTAGAGTTTCGAGGTGAACCAAATACCCCAATTGAATCTGAGATGTCGAAGGCATGAGTGGGAGGATAAAGATGGGTTAATGGAAAAACCTGATCCTCGCGACGTTTAGTCCCTAACTATATGACAGTATCCCCCCTTGAAAACACTCAGTGTGTACATGGGAAGTACATGGAGATGGGGTGGAGTACATTGGTTGCTTATATGTCATGTAGTTACCCATACGACTTCTCATGGACTAGGAACAGAGACTCCCTTATGTACTCTTACATAGGAAGAGACACACTGGTTGGCACCACATACTGTCACATGGCCTTTGTACATGGGAGAACCTCAGATGAAATGAAATGGTGTGTAACCTTTCTACAAACTGGGTACCTCTCTTTGACATTACATTATTGGAATGACAAAGGCCATTGAACACGGGTAATATGCGGGGTCAAGGGACATATTGTGTGACCCCACTACCCATTGTGTACCCCTTTATACATGGCTTGATCCTATTTTCCATCATATCATGGACATGTTTTGTTAAGGTCCATTCCCTTTATTGTTTCCATACTAGTTGATAGAGATCATTTACTACTCCTAGGACCACGATCTCTTCAGCATGACTTCCTGGATTGAGTTGTTTGAATCCCCTTGAGTGGCTTGAAGTGGGATTGTTTATTCATCTTCATCCCCTAGGTGGATTTCTTGGTATCAATGTGACTAAAACTATTTGGGTATTTATCCTCTATATAGAAGGTTTGTCTAGATTAATCTATTTGTATCACCCCATGACCCTGTCAATGATCCTTGTCTGTGTACAATATCTCTCTTTATATCTATCAGCATAACCTTGTAATGATGAGATCCGATGTGAAATACCTATAAAAAGGTTTTAGGCAGTGATATTAGACTCATGAGTGTGTTCTCCTGGATGAGTTCTTGATGGAACCTTTGAGTTGGGAATCCTAGTGTTGGTATACAATGGTTGTTCCTTACCTCTTGATGGTGTGCATTGGATTGAGTATATCAGGATATTCTTGATATATGAACAATGGACATATACCTATATAAAGATGACTTTACTTTACTTTTTCTTATTAATTTATTGTTTAGAGGTGTTCTACTATGTATTTTTATACTTGAACCTACATTTGATTTCCCCACACGTGTTATTTATGAGGTAGATGATCCACCTTTTGGAAAAGTCTAAGGCAGACATACATCAGACAGTGCTTTGTGAGACTAGGTAGCCGAGGTGTCTCGCTTTAGATACAGAAAGCATCCCTAATACCTTTACATTAAGGATGTATTGGTGATTATAGACTCTTTGTGGTGGGATTTTATTCTATCCTTATTTATGTTAGATTACATTCCATCATACTCTGGTTGTGGGCTATAGTTGTGTGAATGCATTTGTTACATAGTTGTTTTTTTACATTTCAGTATTTTGTGGGCTTAAATATGTGTGTGTGTGTAAAAGTAAATATGAAATTAAATCCATGTTAGGGATATTCCTACTTGGTGCTGGTCGCTAGCCCTTATCTTGTTAGATGACTGATTATAGAGTCACAACAGAAGCCCCACTCAGATAGGTCATGGCGATTATCTTATCTAAAAGATTCCCAATTTATTCAGAGTATATAAGTGGTCGTTGTACCCCATGGGTGGCCCTAGGTTCAGTATCATATCAAAAATGAACCAAAAAGGTATATGATGGTTTTAAAACCTCAATTTAATGAAAAATTTAGTTTATATAATAAAATAAAATTTAAACAAATTAAAGAATTACATTGACACAACTATATGAATATATACTACATCACAACTCTGGGAAAGAGATTTGAGAAGACTTAACTCATGCATGAATATGATTTCCCACCCAAACACATCGCTTGATTCAAAATCATACCACCATAAAATCATTGTACAACTATCTACCATAAAAAATGGTTTTATGGCTTCGAAAGAAGTAGAACGATTCTACAAGTCCTACTCGAGAAAAAGAAAGGGATACGAAAGTTAAAATCACATGGATCTTCTATTCACAACCACACTCTCTCCAAATAATAGATAATTGATGTAAAATAATCTCTTTGAAGTCTAGAGGGGTTTATTTCATCAGTCAAACTACTGGATGAGGAATAGGGGAGAAATTGTGGTTAGAACCCTTAATGTGTGAGGGGGGGGACTTTAATTTCCTAATTTTTATTGTTCGCATGGTTTGCCCACACAGTTGGCCCAACCGTGCACAACCATGAAGCTCCATCCAACTAGGAGGTTCTAGGACACATGGTTTTCATGAATCATCCACATAGTTTGGTGAACTGTGAAGATCTTATGCGCCAACCCCTATCCAAGGGGAGGCCTGGCCACATGGTTTACCCTGGCCAAGAGCATGGTTAGTACTAGCCATGTGCCAACCATACATTGTACATTATTTTTCTTCTTCCATTATATTTTCATGTCTTTGACCCACATGACACCCCCAAATCTCCACATACACCTGATAACCACTTCATTAGACAAAACTATAGATGTTTAACCAATATTTAAACAATGATGTACCTTCATGATAGGTTGGGATCTAACACTAATAGTTTGGAGGATAGTTTCCCCTAGGAGAGTAACAAACCAGTTAATGATAGAATAAATAATTTTCAAATTTTTTTATATGAATTACATAGTGATATTAGTTATAAAAATATTAAGTAGTTTTTTATCAAAAGGTCAATAGTATTAACTAAAATCATTTCTTATAAAATTTTATATAAAGTTTAATTTATATCTTTTATAAATATTATTTTAGAAAATTAATACGATTTTTTAAATCATCCTTTTAAAATATAATTTTGGTGATATTTTGAGATTTTTCAATGATTAATGAATAAGATCATTTTTTGTAAAAAAAATCTTTTTAATAAATTATTTAATTTAAAACTATCAATATGTTTTGAATGTGAATTAAAGTAACATAAGTTTTTTTTATTTTAGCAACTTTATTTATTTTGAATCAAATTTTTTTTGGTTTTTAGTATAATTTTTTTATTTAGTTTTAAAATTTTGTTTTTCTAAATACTATTTTAAAATGAATAATGTCTCTTAATTTTAATTAATTAAAATAATAACAGGTTGAATATGTTTTAATTTAAATTTAAATATTATATATCAGTATTTAATTTAGTTTTATAAAGTTATTATTTTATGTAATAGGGTAAATCTATTTCTCAAAAAAATATTCTTCTTAAAAAATTGTTGTCTCGCCACGTTAATGAGATTAATAATAAAATTTTCTCACTTATAAAAATTCATTTTTCAAAAATGGAATCCTTTTTTAAAATCATAATAATTTCTGATTTCTAATTAGTTGAACTTAATTTTTTACCTCAATGAATATTGAAAACAGTAAAAATTAATTATTGTAGTTACGGTGTAAATGAGTTTACCAGGGGGTTAACCTAAAACATTAACTGTAAAAATGACCTATAAAATTATCTAAAAACCATTTAATGACAATATTTATTCCATTAAACCTATAATTATCTAAAATGGTATGGTTTGGCCTCTTTTTACATATGAAAAGTATGGGACCATTAAACCCTTTTCAAAACAACCAAGTGTGTCCTCTCCCATACTTATGAAAGACCCCCTATCAGGTCTTATTCACACCTTATAAAATAATTGGTTTATCTAATAATATCCCAAATCACTTAACAAATTCACTCCTATAATATTATAAAATGTAGTTTGAGATTAAGGATAACCTAGGAATTTTTTGGTGTAAATATAATGAGGATACCAGGAGAAGTGATAATGTTCTTCTATGACAATTTTTACATTATTTATTTCTCCACGCCTTAAATTCATATTAAACCATAATTATATTATAACATCAGAATATTTTATAAACTATTATTTTGTATCTTAATTACATAACCTAAATCATTTTATTCTTTCACTAGCTGGGTTAAAAAATCATCATTCTTCTGTATAGAAGACTACCACCTCACGAAATGATGCAATTCATTATTACATTGCAATCCTCTCATGGATGGGTATGATTATGGATTTAAAGTTTATATATTATATTTATAACAAAAATATAACTTTTTATTCATTATATCGTATATAACATTTTACATTCCATGCTATAGGGGATATGATAATGTCGCTCGTGTTTATGACATATTACCGCCTCAAGAAGCAAAAAGATTCACTCTTCAATTACGCATTACATGGAAGTTAATATGGTTAAATATAATGAATATATGTGATATAAATGAAATATTTATAATTCTTGAAATATTTTATTTCATTTTCTTTCTTACCTTTTCGCCCGTAGAAAAAGTAATAATGCCATTTGTGGGTGTGTGGACTACCGCCTCCTCGAAACAATGTGATTATTTTTTCATCACCACATCACAAAAATGTTATATATATATATATATATAAGTATGTATAGTTATGTAATATTTTATTTATGATAAAATTAACATAATTTTAAGACAAAATATTACCTAATTATCCCATTTACTATATTTAGCATACCTAATTCATTTTTGACATATAAGAAAAATGTCATCGAAACATCCAATAATGAAAATAAGTAATTAAGTTATTGTATATAATATACTAATAATTGAAATAAAATGAATAATAAACCTGAAACAGCTTATCAAGAAATTAAATAATTAAAATAAGTTTATTATTCATGAATATAATTAAAATCATGAAATGTTGTACTCAAGGTAATGGAGTTCATCTTAATTTTATTTCATTAAGGTGTTCTTTGATGTTATTCACCCATATTATTTTATAAGGTGTATATATAGTCCCTATGAAATTTTATGTCATGAATTAATTATTCTCATGCTAATTACTATTTTGATTAATGTTATTCTTTAATGGAGATTATGATTTATGTATTTTCAAATGTATAATGAAATTTTCTTCTAAATAAATCATCTTTTAGGGTTTTCCTTCAAACTTTCTTTATCATCTATGTCCATGTTTGTAAAATTATTTTTTAAATATTTTTATATGGACATAAAAGATTTAGAGATTTCATTTTACATTGTTTAAAAGTTTCTTTAAAAGGATCCTTTTTAAATGTTTTAAATTAAAAATTTTAACAAAAGAAAAATAAATTTTTCTATTTTTAAATTATATGGAAATACCTAATTTTAATTGCATCCTAACTGTTATATTATTTATTTCTTCCCTTGAAAGAATACATGTATTATTAAATTAATAAAAATATTTTCCTTTTTGGGTATTTTAGTATTTAAAATGGGCTTTTCCAATGAAAATTTAATTTTTCATAAAAAATATTCTTTTAAAAGAAAATAGTATGTTAATATCTAAAATAGAATTACATACGATTTTAAATGATGTTTTAATATGATAAAATTTATTATTAATTTTTTGATTTATAGATATTATATATTATTGGTGTGATCATATAAAACCTAGTGATCTTATTGTAGCTTATACGATGGGTGCACCTAGATTGTTCTCCAATTAATTAGGTAAGGATTACGTTCTGTAGATAATTATTTTGAAATTTTTTGTATGGTTATTATAATATGTTAGTGTTCTGTAACAGTTGGTTTAGATGACGTCCCAAGGTACCTAGAAGAATTTTCTACAATTTATAATTATTTTCATGGAAATAATTTTTTTCAATAGATAAAATAAATGATCTTTCAAAATAAGGATAATTTCATTTATAGGTATACAGTTTTATTTTATTAAAATTCAAGGGTAATAATTTTTTGACTTGACTCATGGTCTTATTCTTTTTATGCCCTTTAATTAGATATTTGTGCTCATCCAATTTTTTCAAAATGTTTTTCACAATTTTTAAGGATTTTTAAGGAAAATAATGAGTTCATGTTTAAATTCATAATGTCTTATTATGAAAACAAATATTAACTTATTGTAAATGTTATTGACGGTGGGGAAAATGGATATTTATCAGATGTGTCCAATTTTTATTATACTGGTTTTTTATGTTTGAGTTTTAGCCTAATTATCTGAAAATCTAAACATGAAAATATCTTCAGATGATGGAGAATGAACGATTTACTTAAAACTAAATATTATGTAATTTTTAAGGGTAGATACTTATAGGAAAAATATATGGATTTGGTATCATAGTTTGGTGGAGATGAAGACTATTTCAATGAACATGTCAATGGTCTCTTGTGTGGCAACACCTTCATCAAGAAAGTTCTTAGATCATTCATTGATTAAAACATAAAATAATTCTTCATTGGTGATCGATCTAATATTGAGATTAGATTTTTCTTATTGATTCTAGATTTCTCCTTAGTTAATAAGTATTAATTATTTATAAAATTACTTTATGATTTATATATTTATTATGGATTAATTTATCATTATGGTTGAAAAATTAATTTTTATTTTCATTAATAGATTTATCTATCAATAGATTAATTCCATCCTAAACAATTTTCTATATTCATTTCTCTCTTTTGTGTTTTGTACTTTTCTCCCATTATTCAATGAATTTTCATTATCAGTTTTTTTAATGAAGGTTCATATATTCAAAAAATAGATCACCATGTGGTTGATATTTAGAAAAATTATTCATTATTTCAATTTTGTTATTTGTATTGAATTCATGATGGATGATTGGTGATGATAACCGAATATTGGGGAGTGTACATGGAGATCGGTTTACTGGTTTTGGTGTTTAGAAAATGTAGTGTGATAGGAGATGGTTTCCATTCAATATGGGGAAGAAATATGACCACTAGTGATGGATAAGGCTCATAAATCCCTAGATCTATGTGTTGTGGATTAATTAGTGGAATAATCTTCATTGGTTGTAGTGTGATTGAAGATGCATGATAAGTATGGTTTTCTTGAAAATACCAATAATCAAGGAGCTTAGTTCAGAATATAACACACCTTGTGGTACCATTTAGTGGGGTCCAGGGTTTATGAGTGAAGATAAGTATAACATGGGCATGTGACCTAACCACAAGCCATTTGATCTGAAATATAAGACCTGGAATGTATAGCAGGTTACATGGACATGGAAATGGCCTGCACACATGGACATATACAGAGTACACGAGCACATACTATAGTATATGAGACCAAACATGGGTAAAACAAGACTTATTAGTACATGTTGAGAATCCTTTATACATGTTATGTACCCCTTCTTAGTTAGTTTGGAGCCCTAAATCATATCATCAAAGTTTTAATATATATTTGAGTGCATTCCCTTAGATTATCCATAAGAGGGTAAAGTGTGGTATCTCATACTAATAGGGGATGATTGATCCACTATATAGGCTAGTCCAAGATAGAGTCTGGTATCCCTTTATATGGCCTATGGTGTGATACTCAATCATTCATCACTAGTTTCATTCATGTATCTTGTTTTCGATATCTATTTTTCATGATCCCATTCCTGACCTGTTATTACATATAGGTTTAGGTATCCCCCATAGTCCCTTGATGTGATCTCCTACTTGTGTATCGTTATCTTGTGAGTTAGAGTACATTCTAATAATGGTAAGTCCTATTGAGTGTTTACTCATAGATGAGGGCCATCTATATCGGTGAGACTTGAGAAGTGTTCCCTCAGACTAATGTAACATATGGACCTCAAGTATAATTATATTATAGAAATGAAGATGTAACCTTTACTTGGGACTTAGTTTCTATCCTAAAGAATATATAGGTAATTATTATATTTCTTTTTTCTGGACTCCTCTACATGATATCAATTTGACTTTCAGTCTCTCACTCTTAACTCTCTATTTATTATTTATGTTTGATGATTTTAAGGCGTATTAATGGGTAGGTTTATACTAACTCGTACATGAGATCTACCCACATGTTTAATGTATTATGGATATGAAATTCCTTTCTACTAGGTCCTAGGAGCACCGATAGAATGTGGTTCTTAGTAGTTCTAGATGTACCGTAGATGGTTCTAAGTGATTTATCTTTAAAACATTCACCTTTCTTATAGGTTAGAATCTATTACAATTATTATGGTCTTGTATTAGGCACCTTTTCTTTATGTAGTATTTTTTATACTCTAATGTGGTATTATTATTTTTATTTAATTCATTGGTGTTTGTTTTTTATCCTTTCTATATTACACTGGAGTGTGGAGATGTGTGTGTGTGTGTGTGAGTGTATGGGTAAATTAGGGTATGGCTTCCCATGTTACTTATAAGCCTACTTGGTGCTAGTTGAACACCTGGGGAATATTGGAGGTTTTATTAAGGTGTCACCCTCATATTACTACTAGAATGGTGGGTCCTTGCGAGTCTTTTCATTACAAAGAGCATCAACCATCCATGTTTGACACATCCCCCTGATGGGATAGTCCATAAAACATATTGAAGGCATCTATAAGGAAGGGTAAACCTATATAAATGATGATAAATATATTTAACATCATTATAATGAGGATAGTCTATATGGATCAACCTCAATACTCAATTATATATGAAAGTGGAAATAACACATGAAAAACATGTATATCAGATGATAAATCAATCATTATGTCACATAAAACATGAGTCACATCCATAACAAAACCTTATAAAGGGAAACATAAAACATAATTTTCCAAGAGATATACATTCACACCTCATGTAATAAAATATAAAACATAGTTCTCATGGGATACATATGCATACCAAACAATCAGGAAAATAAATTAAATAATAAGCACTAATTATAAGGACCACCTACCATAGATGTGGTGCCATTCCATGACATGGGTTGAAGTTTAAATCCAATTGAAAAACTAGATCAAAGAACCATTAATTATCCACCATGTTTATAATTCTAGGACCAGAATTAAGGATAAACCACAACCTAATGGTAGGATAAGATCCCACTTACCCAAGAAGATTTTCTTCTGACAACGATCTAGGTTCAAACAATTCACAAATGTCAAAACCTAGAATTCAGGTGATGATTCAATCAACAACCACATTTACCGTGAAAAACATTAAATAATCCATTATATAGGATCATTATATAAAATATATAATGGTTGTTGAATAATGGGAACAAAAGTTAATTGGTCAAGATTAATATAGAACTCACCATATTCGAAGTGAGGGATCAAACTAGTTGGTGTCAAAAGGAGAATAATAAATGATTTTAGGGCACCCAAAACACCTATAGGGAGACTAGGATTTAGTTTAGTATGAAAATAGGTGAGTGTGAATGTATATGAGTTTTCAGTCATATAATCTTCTTGAACTGGCCACATTCATAGTGTGAATTAATGATTCATATTTCAAAATTTTAAGAATTTTGATATGCCTAAAATCACATTGATTTAGATTAAAATACCAAAAACTCTATCCTCATCATTAATTACCTCTAAAATAAAGAGTTGATTTAACATAATAGAATAATATTTATGTATTGTTCGCTAAATCAATTCATTTTGTGAATATTTATTCATGACATGAACTGACACTTTTATCCAGTTTCCATCCTTTGAATAATTGTATACTCTGAAAACCCCTAACATGTCTCAACTCATTTTGTCACAACTATTAATATGAGATGGAAATTATAACAAGGAATACCGATAAGTTTAGGGTGTTACACCTTTCTTACATTTTTCACTGAGTATTTTGAAAAGGGTGTTTACAAAATAAAATATCATAGTTATCAATTATAACTTATATATATATAATATGTTTGTGGTGATTAATATATTTTAACAGTTAAAGTTGTTTCATTTATTTTTAAAATGTAATGTTCATTACTTTGATAAATTGTTTGAAAATATAAATATATAAATATATACCTTTTTATTACTTGGTTAGAAATTAGATTGATAGGATTTTAAATTAAATATTAATAACTGGAATATTTTCAAATCGATGTGAAATTCACCCCCATCTTGAGCATTACACTAAAGAAAGAATTTGGTATCAGAGTAATTTAATTTATTATCTCAATTTTTTTACATTGGACCATGATCATTCCTAGAGGGAATAATCTTTATTCCTATTTATTTAATATTTTTATCAATGAAGATTGTATCTTAAGGTCATGCTACTAATCAACCTTCTATATTTAATGGTCTAAACTATGTTCAATGTAAAATAAAAGTTAAGATATATCTTGATATAATGAGATTTGATATTTTATGTACAATTGATGATAAATATTAAAAACCCAAAAATTCCTAGAAAAGACTGATGTGATGAAAGTAGGTTTATGTATGACTGTAATTAAAAAGCTACGAATTATTTATTCATTTCATTTATATAAGATAAATGTAACTGTAAATATGCATGTGTGACATCTTTTTAAATATGGAACACTATACTTATTTCTCATAAAGGTGCATCAAATATAAAATAAATGTATTTAAATAATTATACTGTGAAATGTGATTCTTTGAAAATGAAACATGGTGAAACTATTTTTATAATATATTTTAATTTTAATGACATAATTAGCATTATGATTTCACTTTGAAAACCTATGGATGGAAAACGAAAGTGATACGAATTTTTATATGTTTACCTTATAAATGAATAAGGATAAATGTGTACATCCCAGAATCTAGTGACGTCCTCATGTTTTATTTCAAGGAACAAATTAGAATGTTTATGGAATATATAGAAGAACATAAATTAGACAACAAAGATATTGAGAAAAAGAAGAATTTTTTTTCATTCAAGATGTCTGAATCTAAATAAAAGGTATTAATCAAGGACGATTAATGTGGAAGTGAATCTAAATGTTAAATTAATAGGGATATGGATCACCTAGATTGACAATTTAAGATGTTCCATAACAATTTTAAAATACATATCATAGAGGAAAATTAGACAAGAAGGGTAACTGAAATATAGACAAAACATGTGATTAAATAAACACTTATGAATGTAAAAGAAGATGTCATATCAAGGATGATTTTATTTAGTCAATGTATAAAAATATATAGGATAATATAGAAAATAAAATGGATAAGAAAATGAAGATGGAATATATTTCATTAGAGTAGAATCCTAGTTATTAAGACTATTCTAGAGATAATGCAAGTGAAAAAGTTAATCTTTGATTCATGGACTCTACATTTGTGCTATATAATACCACTAATACCTGTTTTGAAAATGAATCTTAAGATGAATAACTCATGTATTGTAATTAATTATTTGAATATTTCACTATTATTGAATAAAATATTAATGAACCTATATATTTATACATAATTATGAATAAAATTCAGGTTCTACCTAAATAGGAAGAAAAAGTTCTTTCAATTAAAAAATAAATAAAATTAAAATTATTAAAAGGGAACATGAATTTGAAATTGGTGAATTAACATCTCAATAAGTATTTAGATAATATTACTAATTTAACAAATACTTTCAATATGATGTTGGTAAATTAGAATACCAACAAAATTTAACAACAGTATAGTATACCCGTCGAGAAAAGAATAATGTTTTGTAAGGATAATTTTTTTCATAGTTATAAAAACAAGACATTATTTTTCAAGGATAAAGGAATATATGGTTATGGAAAAATTATCATTATTTTGGAGAAAATAATAAATTTCCCTAAAAATCAATTAGTCTTGTTCCTAAAAAACCTATGATACAAATATGGATACCCAGATCATTATTTACTAAATTTTTTTGACCTTCAAAGTTTATGGGCCAAAATCATTTCATAATTAATTCTATATAGAAAAAAATTGAATTTTTCCAATAAAATATTATGGTATCTAAATAGTGGGTATTCAATATATATTAACAAATACTATTTAATTTTCATGATTCTAGTAAAATTTGATGGTTGTCATGTCAATTTTGCTGATAATGAAAAGGGAAAAAATTGGACATGTATAAATCTGTATATATAAAATTTTTCTCATTTTTAAATTTTAATATATTTAGGGATAAAATATATTAATATTATTATTTTATAGTATTGTGATTATGTATATCTTGTTAAATTTCGAAATAATTATTATAAGATTTATGATTCCAAAAAAATTACTTTTTACAACATTAAAAAATTATAATGTTTATATTGTAAATTGAGATTCATTATTTTATAAAAATGTTTTTTATTTAAGTTAATTTTATAGAGTCTCTTATTTATATCAAATTATACTATATCATTTTAATATATACTTTATTAAGAATATCACTAGAAAATCCTTATTAAAGGATCTACACAAACATGAATTCATATAAGAAAAATAACGAAATCTTGATCAAAAGGGAATCTAGACTATAATTTATTTAAAACCAAATAAAGTGGGGTCTACATATAATCCCTTAGAACTAGTTCGCAAAGATTTGTATGGACCATCTAGAGTTTATGGTCTGTGTGGAAAAAAATATGATTATTTTATCATTTATGATATTCCAAAATCCAGATGGGTATTGATAATAACCCATGCTAAACATATAATCATTTTACATCATTTCTATATGATCAAAATTACAATTCACAAGTTATCTTATAATCCCAAGATTAAAGATTCAGTGTATTTGAGGACTAGAAACATAGTAAATGTATTCCATAACACTTGTGAACACATATCAATTATTATGCCACACTAGAATCCCTTAAAACCACTCATAAATTTTAGTCCTCCTCATAAACTAGAAAATTAAAACATAAGAAATGGGCTATATCAAATTCTTAGTAATAAAAAACATATCATCATTTCATCAAGGATTAGATTATATTCATTTGGTAAAAATGGGCAAGGGATAAGTATCTTACTAAAAGAACATGAAACTGTAAGATTTTCCCATGAATCTTAATAGAAGTACATTTAATAACAACACATACCATGGACAAAGGAGTGTAGAATCATGATATAAAAAATGATAAATGGAAAATAATCATAGGCATCAGGAAAAGAAATGTATGTAGCCCTTGAAACATGTCATAATAACTAAAATTTTCACAAACATAATCAGAGAGAAATTATAATGTTTTTAAAAAACAAAATGTTCATGTTCTATGTTGTGAAAAATGAAAACGTCGAAGATTTATGTTGTGAATAAAAAAATATTCACAGTTCATGGTTTGAACAAACAAAATGTACACACTGAACCTCAATACCTCATGTGATATAAATCCTTTACCAATTTATTAGTGGAATATATATATAATCCCACCCATAACACATATATACATATTTATTCCACCTTAAATAAATCATTCATCAAATAATAAATTAAACATTGATAGAAAATAAGTTTTCCAAATTTCCAACTGGTATCTAAAATAAAAACATTGATAATAATATTGGTTTATACCACAAGTTCAGTCACTCCAAAAATTTAATTTATAAGTGAATTTTTATGGTGATTCATATTATATAACACCATAATAATGATAAATGTTAATGAGAAAATGGAAGCGAATCAATGAAAAATAAAATTTTGAAAACATTTCTTAACTTCATCATAAAGTTATAAAATTACAAATCACATTCAAATATAATTTTCAAGAAGTTAACATGAAAACATTTATAAAAAAAATATATTTTAAAGAATAAAAGAAATGTATTCTCGTAAAATAACTAACTATTTTATTATATGTAAATGTGGAGTGGAATATATAAAATATGAACTTGAATCAAAAATAATTTTCAACATTTTAAAAATACATTTAATGAAATTCAAATGGTAATGAGTGTAACAAATAATTAATTTGAAGAGTGGTAATAGGAAAATTAATGATTACTATAAATAAAACATATTAATATCAAAAAATAGGTAAGGAAAACATTAGAGGTAAGGGTTAATATGGAAAATGATGAAAAGAGAATATATGGAGAAAATGGGAACTATTCATGACATCAACAACTTTTATGTATAAAGAAGTTCATCAATTTAATTCCCTAGATAATACACATGAGGTAATTATAATAACATTATAAAATTGGGTAAAACCTTCTTTTAATAACCATATTCTAAAACATATCATTATGACTCTACAAAAGAATTTTGGTGAAGAAAATTCACTTATAATATTGGTATCTATTGAATTTTAATCCATTTACAGAAAAAAAAATATGGACTCTTAATACCATTGTATTTCATGAATATGGGAAAATAAATCCATTATGTAGTAAAAACCTTACAAAATATCGCATGTTTAATTTTAAGAAATATATCTTGAGGAATAAAATTTGAGAAAAAGAACCCCCTTACTCTAAATCTCACATAACCTAACATTCTCTAGCAACCTCTCCCTATGGATGTTCTCCCTTGCATAACAACTATAGAATCATTATCTTGGTAATTTAGTTATTATAAGTATTCTATGAGGTGGGGAGATAGTTTATGAGAGACCGGTGTAGACTTTTTGAATATCTAATAATTTTAAAGGCTATAAATTTTTTGTGGAAGTGATTTCCTTTAAGAAGTGAAGAAAAGTATTTTTTTTGTAAACACCCATTACTTTTTAAATGAGGGAAGAGAACTATTATAGTTTTAATGAAAAGAAGGCAGAAAATATTAAATTTAAGGGTGATATAAGGTAATAAAATTCTCCAATATTAAATTTTCAATGTGTTTTAAAAAATTGGAGTCTTTTTTATTATATTTTTACACTTTACGATTTTTAGGTTTCACCATCAGTAACTTGTTTTTATTACTAAATAATTTATGTTTTGATAAAAATAAATGATAACTCCATTACATAATATGGGTGTTATAAACCTAAATTTATCCCCTATTTAATGAAATTAAATTTTTAAAAAATATAATAATAACTTCTATATTATTACATTTAATATATAGAAAAACAATTGTCCAGATTTTTTTACCATTATGTGCTCATAATATTACATAGTATTGATTAACAATTGGATCAGTGTTAATATATTTATATATAGGATTGAAAAATATATTATATTAGTTTTTTAGAAAATATTAATTTATTTTATTTGATAAGAATTAACAAATATTGATAAAAAAAATTCTTCCTAAAAAACAGTTTCACCATTGTCATGACAACTAACACTAATTATAGAATTCAAATTTTTTTGTCTAAAAATGAAATTGAATTTCTAATATAATATTAAAATTATGATATAATATAATAAATCTATTTTTTATATTTAAATTCTAGAATTAATTAAAACAAAAATTTTAGTATATGTAAATAAGAATGGTTTTTAGTGAAAAATTATACTTATGTTTCCCAAACATTAAAGATAGGATTTAAAAAGTCATAGAAATATTATTAATTTATTTATTTTTAATAATAAACATATAACTTTATATAAAAATTTTTCCAAACAGTTTTTGTAATTATTTTATTATGATAATGTGATAAAAGTGAACATATTTGGAAAATTCGTATTTTTTATTATTCACCTTAAAATAAATTATTTTAGAAAAATATAAAAACTCTAATCTTACGATTATATTTTTATAATAAATATAAAATTAATGTTATTTTTCTCAATTCAAATTATAAAATTCATTTTTAAAATGGGATGATAAAATATAAATAAAACCACTTTTATTGAGAAATAACATTTTTTACATTAAATATTATTAGAAATATTTCATATCAATTTCTCATTTAAATAATATTAACATTATAGTTAATATATGATAATATTTTAAAATTAGTCAATATAACATATTTTGATAAATTATATAACACAAGATATTTTTTTTCGAAAAAACTATTACTTTTATAAAAATACATTTGAACAAATACAATTAAAATTAATTATTTATATTAAAAATTTTAATTTTTCAAACCAATTGATGGAAAAATATTTATTTTAACTATATAAATACATCAAATCATATTTTAGTAATATTTATATTAATATTGATAAGTAATACATATATATATATAAATATTATTTTCTTATTCCATTGTGAGTCACCTTATTCTAAATTAACTACTATTAATACATAGATTTTTTACACTAATTGGATACATGTTTATCCAAGGACTATATTCATAGAAACCATGTTTCTATTGACCATATTTTCAACTACCATATTTAAAATGGTCATATTTCATTCCCATAAATAAAAATCCTAGAATCATTAATTTCATTCTCACTTATTTAGCCACACTTCCCATTTAAATACTTTTCATATATATATATATATATCACAATATGATTTACCATTTCATGATTTTCTTCCTTCCCAAAGGTTTTCTTATTTATTGGTGATTCTACATGTTGAAGATCATCCCAGAGATCTCCTAGTGTTTATTATTTTACTCTTTTCTACTTATTGTCCCCTTTTAATTTATTTGTTTTTAAAATTTATTATAATCCATGCTATCTAATACATATTTTTATGATATTTTGTTGTAATGATACATTTTAAATGAATAATTTTTGTTATTTTAGTTCATATCTTCTATTCCAAAATCTCAAATCATGTTTTAAATTTTTATATATAATTGATAAATATTCGTTAGAATTGTAGGAATGTGAACTAAAAGTGTAATGGTTCTTAAAACCTAGGGTGTTACATTATCCCCCACCATAAATAAATTGTTTCATCACAATTTTAATTATCACCCACTAAAAACGAATATAAAAAAATAAAACAAATACTCAACCCAAAATATAATGTCTAGAAATGTATCAATTATATAAACATGGGAATCATGTACTTTTCTTCGGAATAGTCTTATATCTAATATTTTGTTTTTCTCTTACCATTTGAGATAAGATTTTATCATTATTTGGTGTCAACATCTATATTATATAGTTTTTTTCAAATGGTGTTCATAAAATTTCTTTCATTTAATGAATATCATAGGTTGATATGAATTGTGATTTCCTTATACAATGAATAATATTTCGTTTATGTGGAAAGAACAAATATATTCTCTAAATCAAATTAATTTTTTTTTCTAAAAGAATGATTGTGATAATTTCATGAATTATAATCTCCCAACCCTTGAATATATTACATATATCTTTGATGTAATAATGATAACATCGTTTTTTTTATTTCAATATTTAATAGTTAATGTAATCTTACATAGCATATAAGAAACCTAAAAATATTTAGTGATAAATATATTTAATAAGAACCACTTAATTAACAGTATTCACTTTTAAAGAAGTCATTTCATAAGATTTTCTTTATTCCCATGTGTTAGGAGGGTTTTGGGATGATTTCATCTTAATCCCTTGGATTAGTTCACTTGCTTCCATTCTATCCAAATTGCAGATATAAAAAACATCAAACTGATGGTTTATCGTAAATAATAACATTATATTCCCTATAATTTTAATTAAACTCTTCCTTTTTCTTTTTTATCTTGTTCCATTATTCCCTCCTTTATAATAGATCAAAAATCTCTCAGTTCCTTTATGAAATTCACATAGTTGTACCTTACAACATTTTTTACACAAAGGAAATTGAATCTTCTCACCTTCACCATCATCATCACCGAAAAATACATGATTATCTGTAATCCTATTAATTAGTGTTTCTAGAATCTCAACCTTGTCCACCCAGTTATTCATAATTCCTAATACATGGTTTATAATAATTACATTTTTTTCTCACTCCGTATCTAATCCCAATATGTTTCTCATTAGGAAAATATATGAATTTTACAAGAAATCCATTGTTAACTTGGTTTATTTTTAATTAAATTATTACTAAAACCAAAATGGGCCAATGTGAGTGGTGAATAATTATCATCATAAGATAATTATAAGAAATCATCTCATAAAAACTCAAATTTAAATTTATTAACCGTTAAAACCATCTTGTTAGCATTTATTTCAACCCAAATCATTTTTAGTTCAATAGATTTTTCTTTAAGATATATTATCATATACTCCTTGAACTAATTCCTTAACATAATAAATATTTCACAACATAAAATTAAGATAATATTATGAACTAAATAATATCAACAATGAGTGTCAGGATAGGTATGCAGTTCTAGTCCCACTCTTTATTAATTGAGTGAAGACCAATTTGATACCCAACCAACCCATTTCAGGGTGATTACCGATAGTATAATTTATTCCATACCCACTTACACTTTTTAGTATCTACAATAGTATGTAATTTCTAGGAAAATAATATTCTCAAAACATCACCAAAATTTTAGGATGTTATCTTTCACCTAGAGTTTTCTCTTTGACATTTCATTTTGGCTTTCACTAATTTTCCATTACCATAATCTCTATAAACAATTAAAAAAATCCTAAAAATTACTAACAATTATCTAGTAATAGATATAAAAAACCTAGAATCACATATCTTTATTTTATATAATTTAAATAAGATAATCATTAAAACTAAAAAACATTGCACAATCTCTACAATGAAAGGATTAATATATTCTTGGACTATCTGCATAAGAATATTATTCTAAAAAACTTTTAAACATTCTTCCATAATTGATCAAACATAAACCCACTTTTACTATTCTTATAAGATACAATCCTTTTCAACACATGGGGAATAGATACATGAGAAAGTGGAAATCTCATATTCTTAATAAGGGAAAACATGTCTTCATGACCAAAAGGGTTAGATCATATGAAAAGGTTAAGAAATGATCAGGGTAGAAATATATTCTTAAAATAAAATGAAATCATATGATTTTTCCATGATTCATTATAAAAGGACATGCAAGAACAACAAATAACATGGAAAGACAATGTGGAATCATGAGGTAATAAAGATGATTCATGGATCATAATCATATGAACATGGCATTGAAATATAACATTCCCTTGAGATATAGAATAAAAAATAACATTGGAAGATACATAATTATAGGGGAATTATAATGTTTTATTTAAAAAAATCCATGCATTATATTAAAAACAAAGAAAATATTCATACATCATGTTTTGAATAAACAAAATGTTCAAGATTCATGTTAAAAAAAAACAAATTTTCCATGATTAATATACTTATATAATGAGAAATAAATCATTAACCAATAAATTATTGTGATATATAGAAAAAAAATTATTAATAATATAAATATATGTGTTCCAATTGAAATCAATCATTTAATATATCATAAAGTACACATAGAAATAAAATTCATTTTGTAACATTTCAGAAATGTCATCACAAATAAAACAATCAAGAATTGGATGGGTTCTAAAAAAAGTTATATAACCAAAGATAATTAAATCATAATATAATTTTAGGGTGATTTATAATATATAACTCTATAGGTGATAAATCTTTTAAATTGGACGATGGAAGTGAATCAATGAAAACAAGCATTTAGAAAACATTTCTTAACATCGGCACGATGTGATGAAATTAAAAATAACTTTTAAAAAAATCAATATGGTAACATAATTTGTTTTATAAAACCAATTTAAATGAAATCTAAAGAATGGAATCTTGAATAATGCATAATTTTATTTACAAAATAAATGTTGATTGGAAGTTAAAAATAATATCTTTAACGGGAAATACATTTATTGAAATTCACATCAAAAAATAATTGATAAATATTTCATTTGAATTGATGTAAGGATATGTTTTTGTATTACCATAAATAAAACATGTTTTTATTTCATAATATGGACTGAGAAAATTATTCAGAAGAGTGACTGTAAACATTAATTAAAAAATGGATTATTTAGAGATAATATAAATCATTCATAGCATCAGCAACATCTAAGAATAAATAATTTCATCAATGTGATTCCCTAGAAAAAAGAAGGAATTTAATTATAATCACATCACAGAAGAGAAGATAACCGTATTTTGATAACCATTTCGAAAAAATGAATAATTATTAATCAATAAAATCAATTGAGTTATGAAACATTCTTTATGATTTAGTTATCTTTTGAATCGAAATACATTTAGAGAATGAATATCATATTTATCTTCAAACCCAATGAATTTAATGAATATGGAAAAAATATAATTTATTAGGAAGAAATCACAACATACTAAATTAATCATGTTTCATAATAATAAATATGTCCTAATTAATTAAATTTTAGACAAAGAACCATATCACCTTAAAGCTCACATAGTCAAACACTCTCCAAACACCTTTACCTTCTGAATTTCTCCCTTCGGTAACGTATCAATTCTTCATATATTGGTATTTTATAAATAAAAATGATTTTATTAAGGATTTATTTTAGAAGATGTTATGGTATATTTTTTATATATTTAATTCTTTGGAAGGGGTGGAGAAATGTAGTGTAAGTGATCCCCGTTTATTAATAAAAAAACATTATTTTTGTGAATTCCAATTACAATTTCAATTAAACAATTACACTATACAAGGTCCAATGGCACCAAATGTTCTAAATAATGATGTGTGGTGTGATATAATATCGATCAAGCCGCAACAATGAATTTTGACGCATGTTTTAAACATGTTTTGAGTCTTTTAACATTATATTTTTACACTTTAGCATTTTCTTTTATACCATTGGTAACTTATTTTTTACTATATAATTTATTTTTTACTCAAAATACTGGATAAACCATATTATAAAATTTATATTTTGAAAAACTAAATTTATCTCTTATTTAATGTAATTTTATTTCTTAAAAATAGAAAATTACTTTTTAAATTATAACATTTAAAATATAGAAAAGGGTTATATATAAAAATTTTTTACCATTAAGTGTTCATAATATTATTTAATATTGATTTTCATCTGAATGAGTGTTAATATATTTATATATACGCTTAAAAATTATGTTCTAGTAATTTTTTGGAATATATTAATTTATTTTCATAGATATATATTACAAAATGTTAATAAAAGAATTCTATGAAAATAAAAGTTTTACAATTATCGTGGTTTCTAACATTAATCCTAGTAATGTTATATTAATTATTAAAAATTAAATTAAATTTCTAATATAATATTAACATGTATATCTATAATATTAAATAAATTTTTTAATTTTTAAAGGTGATGAAAAATAATTTTTTAATCAAGGATAATTAAAACTGTTTTTAGGGTAAAATATAAAATAAGTGTCCATAATATTAAAGATGGGTTTTAAAAATTCGAATTTGAATATTTTAAATGATTTTGTTACTTTATAAGAATTTATTTTTATATAAAAATGGTTAAAAAAATATTAATTCATTCTTGTATTATGATAATTCCATAAAATTTATGTTATTAGTAGAATTCGTATTTTTCAAAATTTACATAAAATTTTACTTTTTAAAACATAAAAAATTCATCTTAATATAATATTGTTATTATAAATACAAATGTGAAGTTAATGTTTTGAATTTAAAATTTTAATATGTTGTTTTGAAATAGGAATACAAATTATTATCAAAATTTCTTTTATTTAGAACTAGTGTTTTTGAACATTAAGTGTTCTTGATATTATTTCATATAAACTTTAAATTTAAATAATACTAATATTTTAATTAAAATATATTAATATTTTATAATTGCTTAATTTATTTTATTAGGAATAAAAATACAACACATATTAAAATTGTCCTTAAAAAATATTACTTTTATGCAAAGTGTGCCTTACTAAATAGCATTAAAATAAATTAATTGTATTCTGAAATTTAATTTTACTAATCCATTGATATTAAAACATTTATTTTAATTTTATAAATACATCATATCATATCGTCAGATTTTTAATATTAATATTAATAAGTAACATATAAATATATATTGTTATAATATTTAATATCATATTGTAATTCCATTCTGATTTATCTTGTTATAAATTAACTACTAATAATATACAAATTAATATTTAGTATGGAAATATTTATAATATTTTGATTCCATTCCAATATATAAACATGATAAAATCATGTATTGCATTCTAACATCGTAGGAAACACTTCTAATTTCAACAGTTTTCATTTAGATATCATAATATGATTTATCATTTCATGTCGTTCTTCATCAGTATAGGTTTTCATTGGATATTGGTGATCCCCATTAGTAAATATAATCCATAATATCTCATAGTAATGAATATTTTAGTTTTTCTACTTATTGTCCAATTTTTAATTTATGCACTTTTAAAAGATGTAATAAAACATTTTGAGTAAAAATCTATGTTTATTAATAATTATTTCCATGTGATTTTCTTGTAATATTCCTTTATAATTAGATAATTATTTGGTGTTTTGGTTAATATATTCTATATTACAATATCAAATCAAGTTTTAATTTTTTTAGGAATAAATATACTTTTTGTAGAATTATATACATATAAAAAATGGATCTAAAAAACTATGATGTAACATTATCTTCATATTAAATAAATTATGTCCTCCTTATTTTAATTATCACTCTCTATAAATATATAATGATATCTAAATGATAAACTCAATAGAATATGTAGTTTCTAGAAAGGTATAAACATTACAAACATAGGAAATATACCATTTCCTCATAAATGGATTATCACAAATGTTGAGTGTTTATCCAGCTATTTGATCCATCATTTAATCTTCAATTGTTATCAAGATCCCTAATATTTAATTTTATCTTATATGATGTTCATAATCATCCATTTATTGATATAATTTCATAAGTTGATATGAAATATGATTTTTTTTCCAATAAATAATTTTTCTTCTAGTGTAGAGAACAAATCTACTCCCTGGATCACATTAAATTTATCTAAGTATTCATAGTAATACTTTCATGAATCATTAACTGATAAACCTTGAATATTATTCATATTACACTAATATAATAATAACAACCCAGGTTTATTCATTTCAGTATTTAAATCTAGGTGGAAACTTACATAAAAAATACATATAAAAATCTTGAGTGATGGATAAATATGTCGATCACCATTTAATAATAATTATCCAATCGTATTTATTTCATTTGTTTTATATATTCCCATAGTGTAGGTGGTTTTTGGTGTTTATTTTCATCATAATCATTGGATTAGTGCTCTTTTATTCATAGTGTCTGAATTCCTCAAAACTAAAACAATAAATTTCTAGCAAATCCTTAAAAATAATGTCGTTTTTCTCCATCGCTTTAACTAAACTATTAATTTTTCCTCATTATCTAATTTCTTGATTACCTCTGTTACCCTAGATTGTAAATCTCCTAGTTCTATTTGCAACATCCCCTAGGTGTATATTTGCACATTTTTTACATGATAGAAATTGAAACTTCTTTACTTTATCTTCACTATCACCATAACATCCACGAGACACTATACAGCTCGTCTTCAATGTATTTGGGAAGTCAAGTATGTCTATGTTGTTAATCATTATTCTTGATATATTTTCTCGCATAATCATAATATTTATCAATCTAAATCTTATCCCGTTAGTTTCCTATTTGGTAAAATCTCTGCATTTTCTATGGAATCTGTTTAAAACATGGTTCTTTTAGATAGTATTAGTTAGTAAAAACAAAAGGTTTTATCAAGAGTGATAAATAATTAACATCACAATTGAATGATCATAAATGGTCTGATCAAAACTTAATCTTGAAATTTATTACTCGTTAAACGCATAAAATTTGTTTTAGTTAAACCTAAATATATTGATTCAATCCAAGTTTCATTATATTGGTCTCTCTTATACTCCTTGACCAAATTCCTTAACCTAATAAATCTCTCATCATGGCTTGTAAATAGAATTTGACTATCCAAATAATACCCCCTAGTAGTGTTTGAACAACTATGTATTCATAGGCCAACTAATCGTGCATCGATTGAATATCAAGTTGATATTCAACCAAATTTTTTTTGTATGGTCACCCCTAGATGAATCTAATATATAGCCTCATCCCCATTCCAATATTCAGGTATGGATGTAATTACTAAGAAAACAAAATATTCAAAACTTCACCAAATGTTTAGGATATTATCCTATATTTATACAAAGCTCTTTGTCAAATCGTTAGGGTTTTCACTAAAGTTATCTTGTCCAAATATAGAAAAATAACTAAACTAATCATTCAAAATAACTAAACCATTTTTTGATACCAGTAATATCATCCCAAGATATACAAATCATTATTTTATATAATTTCACTTAGATAAACTTTTCAAAAAAAAAAATCATCCCACAATCCCAAAAATGAAATATTTATTGTATGTTTATACTGGATATATACGAACATTATTATAAAACACATCTAAAAATTATTCCATAATTGACCCACACTAGACTACCTTTTATACTTCTTCTAAGATATCATCCTCTTTGTAACCCAAGTAATGAAAAACTAAGAAAGGGCTGAGATAAAACTCTTAGTAAGGAAAAAATTATAATCATATCTTCATGGTTCAGTTCATATGCATAATATAATTCAGGATAATGGGAGAAATATATTCTTAAAAGAACATGGAACCATAATGTTTTATCCTTTTCATGATAGAAGGAAATATAATAATAACATATACTATGGAAAAAGAGTGTGGACTCAAGAGATTATAAGCACGATCCATAGAGAATAATCTTTGTCATATAGTATGTAAATGTAAAATTCCCTTCATACATATCATAAAAAATAACATTGGAACACAAAAAACATTGGGAAATGATAATAGTGTAAACAAACTAATTTTTCATGCTTCATGTTGTGAATACACAAAATCCTCACTCTTCAGGTTGTTAATAAACAAAATGTTCTTGCTTCATGTTGTTAATAGAAAAAAAAATACACAGAAAACCTACTTATCTCATGAGATATAAATCTCAAACCAATACATTGGAGATTTATATAGGAACCCACTTATAAATCATTTTAAGTATTTGTAACACTAGAAATAAACAATCCATCATATTATAGATAAAACATGAAAAATATATGTTTTCTATAACATTTTTAAATGGTATCATAAATAAAAATGTCAATAATTATATTTTTTGATAACACATGTACAATAACCTAATATTATTAATTAATAATAGTGTTTTTATGATGAATAATAAAATATAAAACCACAGTATTTATATATTTTAAAGAAGAAAATGGAAGTAAATTGATGAGAAAGAGTATTTGGAAAACATTTATTAACACCATTGCAAAGAGAAAAAATTACAAACCACTATAAAAAAAGAATTCCAGAATGTAGAAAGAAAACCTTTTTAAATAATAAATTTATTAGAAATACAAATAATATTTTCTTGAAATATACCTGACAGTTTTTCAATTTGAAATGTAGAGTGGAATATAAAAATTAAAAATTTAAATGGAAACATTTTTTTTATTTTGAAAATACTTTTGAAATTCCCATCATAAAAAATGTAATAAAACTATAATCTGAAAAGAGATAAGGAGAAATTTTAGGATTACCAAAAATTAAAAAAATGGCTTTCAAAATTGTGTAGGATAAAATTGGTAGTAAGAGTGAATATGGACAATGAAGGAAAATTTCTTAATTAGAGAATAAAAATAATTCTTAACATCAATAAATATTATGAATCAAAAATTTCACCAAGGTAATTACCCATACCAAGATGGAATATTGTTATAATAATATAATATAGTAGGAAAAAACCATCATGTAGTAATCATAGTAAAAAATGAATCAATGTGTATGAATAAAAGAAGTTGATTCAGGTATAACCACTTACAAATTTGATTTCTTTTGAATCAGAATCTGTTTATATAAAGTAGATGATGTGGCAATTTGAACCCAAGATGTTTCACGAATGTGGAAAAAAATTAATTAGGTATTAATCAAACTATATCTAAGATATCAGGGTCCATTATAAGAAATATGCCTCATATAATTAAATTTTAGGCATATAAAACCCTGACTATAAATCTCACGTGAATGAATGTTATTTACCCTCAACTCCCATTGGATTTTCTCAACTAGGTATCACCTAAATAATCCATATGATTAAATTTTGGAAAGAATAAGGCTTCTAGATATTGGAGAGAGAGTTTAAAAGAGACTAAGTCTGAGTTTTGGTAGAACGAATTATTTGGAAATGGTGGAGAAATATACTGTAAGTGATCTAAATTTAAAAGTGATAAAAATGGAGTTTTTGTAAATAATCCATAAATATTCAATTATGGAATGAAACTATTCAAGGTTAAATGAATATAAATGTGGGAAATAATGAATTCTATGGTGAGATTATTCTAAAAAATCTGTATAAATTCATTTTCACACATGTTAATTTTTTTGAGTTTTTACTTTTAGGATTTTACACATTACCAATTTGGTTTTTACTTTTGGTAACTAGTTTTTTTACTATGTGATTTATGTTTTACTGAAAACACAGGGTAACCCCTAATAGAAAATTTTGGTGCTTAAACCCTAAACTTGTCCCAAATTTAATTTAATTAAATTTCCAAAAACTCTAAAATCAACTTTTAAATAAATACATTTAATATGTAGAAAAAAACTGTTTTGTAGAAAAAACATCATTTTCCATTAATTTTTCTTAATATTATTTAGTATTCATTACCAATTAAAAGAGTTTTGATATATTTATATATAGGACAAAAAATTATATTGAAGTCATTGTCAAGAATATAATAGTTTATTTTATTATATATAATTAAGTCAATGTTGATAAAACAATTCATTGAAAATAAATGTTCTTTTATTAACATCAAAATTAACATTCATCCTAGTAATCTTATTATTATGCCAAAAAATGAAACTAAACATGAAATATAATATAAACATTGTGAACTAAAATATGTAATCTATTTTTTATATTTAATTTCCAAATGTGATGAAAAATAATTTTTTAAACTAATTTAATAAAATTAGTTTTTAGGATAAAATATTGCATGAGGATCCAAAATATTAAAGAAGGGATATATAAATTTAGAATATTTTATTTATTTAATTTATTTGTTTTACAACCTTGAACCCAATCATTTGTATACAACTATAAAAATATAATATTTACATTTGTATATTTTATACTCATAAATATAGACTAATTTTATCCATATAAAAAATGTAACATTCAAATAAAATATTTGATCACTTCCATACCACAAAACCATTTAGTTTTAAGGTTTTTGTGAATTGTTAAAAACTCTTTCAAATTGGAAAATAAGTCACAATATAAATTTTTTACAAAATAATTTCTCTATAAATACATTCATACATCATTTGAGGTAACTTCCATGTTTGGAACTGTAACATTATCAAATTTTATACTCATCCTAAAATCCTATGGAAATTTATTTGAATACATTGGATGATAAAAAACTCATTATGGAAAAGAATGTAAGAAATTTGTTAGTACAATGAACAAAAAAAATAAGAAAACACATATATTTTTAAAAATTCCAGTGTTATTCAGTGAGAATATAAAATAAATCATATCCACATTTAAAACATTATTTTTATCACTAAAAATATTTAAAAATCACATCAATAAAAAAGAAACCCTTTCAGGAATAATATAGAATCTTATTCAATACTTACGTTCAATCATGTCATTACTAATTTGAGATAAATTAAATTCATTGGAGAAACCACCTTAGCTGAATACCTACTAATATTTATTATATATAATTATCATTATCTGGTGTATTTGAGAGATATTTTATGCTCACCCACTATAGAAGTAGTTTCAGGCACACCCATTCATATAAGAAGTATCAAGATCACACATTAGTATATCTATATAAGGATAATCCTCAATAATATATAATTACCAAGTATAATATCACGAATAAAACACTTTTTTCTTACATTATTTCTTTAAAAAACCCTTATAGACTCTTTTTAACCCGTAAACAAACCATTTTTCATTTCCACATAAAAATAGAGAGAAATTCCCCTTTTCTTGAAAACTCTTTAAAATAAAAAAATTACAACATATTTTGGAAATTATTTCTTTTAAAATAACCATCTAAAATTATAAATTATACATCAAAATAATTAAAAATAAGGATGGTTTTAATTTTTTTCATGTCATATATGTTAAATAAAGTCATTATTTTACACTTTGGTAAAAAGTGTCAAAAGCAGCCTGTCAAAAAAATGTTAAAAGGATTCCTTTATAACCCATTATAAAGAAATTAAAATATAATGAAAAAAATTTAAAAACCATTTAAACATAAATAATAATTTTATTGAATCACTTAAAAAGAACATGTACATGGGAAAAAAAGAGTTTTAATGGAAACATTAAAAGAGGATTTTTAAAAGAAGGTCCCTTACCTCGAGTAAGAATAATCACATAAATTATTTATATTCCCTATATAATAAAATTATGTAAATTATTTAATTGATTAATTACCTTTTTAATTATTATTATTTTTCCTTTTATTTTATTTATTACCATGTTATATTCAATTACTTATACATTTAAATTCATGTCATACATTTTGATGATATTCTCCACATATATCCAAAATGACTTCGATTGGTTAACTATTGACTAATAAATAATTACTAAATCATATCCATAATAGTAATAATAAAATAATAAAAATTTTCATATAATAATAACAATTTTAAACCCTTATATGAAAGTTATATAGGATAAATCTATCACATCGATTCGTGGAGGTGGAAATCTGCATATATGCACAAATAAAATTTCCATTTTTCGACAGATGCAAAGGTAAGAAATATGATGACATATTATCATTATAGAAATATCATAATATCATGAAAATTATATATATATATATATATATATATTAAATCTATAATTATAGATTATTATGACATATGGTTATGGAAAACCAATTACATTTGTTCGTGAGGTGGTAGTATGTCCTACACACGAACGATGGTTTCATTTCCCATTTGATGGAAGAAAGAGATTTATTATGGATAATAAATTAATACATAAATCATATTATTATATTCTATATAATTATGTTATTTTATCACAATTACCATTTGATTTTCGAATGTGGTAGAAAAATAAATAAAACTAAATCATTCATTTCAAAGTTATACCTCTTCTTCAGAAAACCTCCATTTCTTTACACCTGAATCTCTATAATATAGGTTTTATAAACAATATAATACCTATATAAAGTGTTTATGGAAGTTAATAAGGTATATGGTATGTATTTTCCAAAATAGGGTGCTCAAAAAAAGTATTGAATAGATGAGAGGAGGTTCCCTTTTATAAGTGAGGGGAGGGCAGTCATGGAATTTCTAAAAGAAATAAATTAATATAAATTGATTTTTATGTTCATGTGACTAAATATTTAAATAATTAAAATATTATATGTTTATTACTTTAAATCTTCTCATAAAATAAAATTTTTATATGTTTAACTGATATTTTCACCCATATCTCTCTACTTTAACTGCCTGTTAACCATTTAGATGATTACTATAGAATCCACATTTTCTACACTATAAGAGTAAAGAAATTTAGTAAAGAATAAAAAGTGACACATAAATGAAATATTATTTAATTTTTAAACCATATATAAAAAATATTATTAATATAATATTATTATTAATTTTAAATCATTTAAAAAATAATATTTAATATAAAATATCATTAGTATCGTTTTAAGAACTATTCACATATTTTGACATTAAAAACATAAAAACAAGTATATAATTTGAAAATAAAATATTTATAAATAAATTATAAATTATTATCAACATTTAATTTATTTTGAGACTATAATTAATCTAAAAAAATTACTCTATGTATTTAAAATCATTTACTTTAATTTTTGACTACTTGTGCAAACACTGTTATGGAATTTTGTAAGTAGTTAGGGAAATTATACAATCAAAACAAATTATAAACAAATAAAAACCGGAAAAATAATTTCTTTATTTTAACATTAAACATTAATATTATTTCACAAAAAAATACCTATATAAACTTATAATAGAAATTTCAAAGTAAGAGAGTGGCATTTACAAATTTTCTTTATTTGGAATAATATACAATCCATTTTCAATGAAATATGGCTTGATACATCCATATCCTTAAATATTCAGTTCTTATGGTTGATCACCACCCATAAAATGAATTATATTATTGTTTTAGAGTTATTTTTAATCCTTATTATATTATTTTAGACCTTAATTTATCGATTTACCCTTATTGAGGTGATAAATATTTACCACAGTTATAATTTATAATGATGAAATAAAATGGTCGTATTCACCAAATTTGGAAATAATGAATAAAAATAAGGCAAAAAATAAATATTCATGTTCTATAATTGTCATAAATTAATTTAAGATAATAATAAAAAATACAACAAAAAATAGTGTTTAGAAAAATGTGTTTTTAATCCCAATAATAAAATAAAACCAAAATCAGTTTTAATAAAATTCAAATGTAATTAATTTGAATATTTATAATTAAAAGAAATATATATTATTTTGAGATCAAATTAAAATCATCATGGGTCTGTTTAATTAATTTAATTGACAGTTTAAAAAAAAATTGGAATTTTTCATTATTCAATAAAATATCAATCTATTCAAAAGAAATCCCAAAAATGCACTCCGAAATAAATTTTATATGATAATTTAAAAACAATTATAATATTTTTCAATTCAAATTTATAATTGTTGAAATAAAATTATTTTTTTCTCTTACAAAAATTAAATAAAACCATTTTTGAAGAAAACCACTTTTTGAAAAATAAAATAACTACTAAAAATTAAGGGATTATATTGTAGGAAATCATCCATAAAGTTGTATTGATTAGGATCTTTATTTATATTTCTTTATTTGGTTAATCCTAATCACACCCACTAATTTAACAGTTTGGTTATAATGATAATATTTAAATAATAATATTTCATTATTCAATTAAGCTCAATGATGCATGTCTTGTGTGCTATTGAACATAGTATTATTCTAAAATCTCACAGTGATTACAAATTTTATTTATAAAATATATTTTTATAGAAAAAAGTTTAAAAAACTTTTATGTCATTCTCGTATTATGATATTTCATAAAATGATGGTATTATCAAAAATTTTATTTTTTCTACCAACCGAAAAATCAATTATCATAGATAGAATTTAAAACATATATGTTGATGTTTTTATTCTAAAACCAGAATTAAATTTAATTTAGAAAAATTAATATTCTAAAATTTAGATTTAAATGAGAAATATAAAAAATAAAGAAAAAAAATACTTTTATCTATAAATGGTGTTTTTGAACATTAAATGTTCATAATATTATTTCATATAAATTTATAATGTAAATAATATATATATATATATATTAAATCATATATAATAATATTTTAAAATTAGTCACTTATATTTACTTTGATAAAATATACAATACTTAATAAAAGAGTTCTTTATAAAATATTACTTCCATTCTAAATACCATTTAACAAATTCCATTAAAATTTAATTTTACCAATCCGTTGATATTGAAATATTTGATTGGATTTTATAAATACATCATATCATATTTCAATAATATCAATATTAATATTAATAGGTAATGAATAAATATATATTTATATTTATAATATCTTAATATTATATTTTTATTCTGTTATGAGTTATCTTATTCTAAATAAACATCAATATACATATTGCATACATGTATATCTAATGACCATATTCTAAACAACAAAATATCCAATAACCATATTTCCATTGATAATATTTATAACTTATATATTTCAATACAATTTAGTAACATGCTAGAATCAATATTTTTCATTGTCACTTCTTAAGCCACACTTCTCACTTCCATGGTTTTTATTTAGTTCTCACTAAATTATTTCTACTTTCATGATTTTATTCCTCATTATTTTCTTCGTTGGGTATTAATGTTCATAAAGGGTGAAGATGATCCAAGATATCTCATTAAGTTTAATATTTTATTATTTTATTCATATTAACCCCTTTTAAAGTATTATATTTTTGATGTCATAATAATCTGAGGTGAGTAAATATTGATGGTGTGTAATATTTAGTTTTATGTGATTGTGTGTTAATGCTCCATAATAATTGAATAATTTGTCATTATTTGGGTTTTTATATTGAATTAAACAATAAATAATCAATTCTTAATTATTTTAAAATAATAGAGAAACATTATTTATAATTAAAGACATATAAAATAAAAGATAATACTGATTCCTAAAACATGGGGTGGTGTAGTATTTTTCTTATATTAAAAAATCAAAATCTTCTGCCTATTTTTCAAAGTGTGTAAAATATATAGTGAATCACTATATTCTAACCATTAATAAAATTTTAATTGATCATGGTTGTGTATTTGAGATTAAACATTCTAAAACATTATGTTTAAAACATGGATATCAACATAATTCTTTTATATGCAGAACACCTCAATAAAATGGGTTTATTAAAATGACAAATATAAGTCTCTAAGGAATTTCCCTGAATATTCTTGGTGAATATGACTTAACTATTTATTTTTGGGTAGAAATTGTGAATAAAAATTGTTATGAAATTAATGATGTTTTGATAATACCTCTTTAAAAGAATACTCCTTGTGAATAATGGAAAGGTATAAATCTCATGTTAAATCACTTTAAATAATGTTTTTATAATGTATTTAATCTAAATTCAAAAGATAAAATGGATAAATTTTCTCAAAAGAGTGATTAACTAATTTTTATTGGTTATTAAACATATATAGAATCATATATAGTCTTTAATAAACGGATAGATATTATGGAAGAATATACTCATGTCACTTTTGATGAGACAGATCCAGTTGGACTAGAACATTATTAGAGAACCTTAAGGAATAATGTGTCAAAATGGACATCAATAATACCTTTAAAACCTATGACAATGTTGAAGATTTATATCAAAAATCCCCCAACAAAGGCCAAATTGACCTTATTGAGCTTGAATATATTGATTCAAAATATTTATTTCTAATATTTCTAACATCAATTATGAAAATTACAATCCAATTCTATAAAAAAAAAATATATCTATACTTTTACTTCCCATGTTCAAAATAATTTTTATAGGAATGTTATATGTTTTACTAGATAGATAATATCCATTCTAATATAAATAACAATCATAATGTTTTTTCAGATAGAGGAAACATGATGAAACATCCATAATAAATGGACATATACTTTTTAAATCAAATGGATAGATATAAATTTCACAAGATGGATGTTTATGACTTTCAAAGTATCAAGTATTAACATATTTTTGGAACTCTAGAAATGAAGTCTTACTCTTGTAAGGATGATCAATGACATGGAAGAGGTACTGTAGCAGTGTGTACTTACAATATTAGCATGTAAGTTGACACTCTAGTAGTGTAGAATTTGGATACAGTAGAATTATAGTGCCATTAATTTCTAGAAATTAGTCATTGTAGTATAGTGGGATCACTATGTGTTTAATTCAAAATTTTCATATTCTTATTTATCATCTCATTCAAGAGAGGGTCTATGTGTTTTTGTGTAACTCAAAATATCATACTATAATTCTTCTTCTATAATTTGTGAAGTTTTATGCCTATTCATAGATTTAGGGATAATTTATGGAACCATATAATTTTTTTTTCATGTGATATTGTTTTTGTTGTTTTGTTATTTCTTTTCTTCATCTAAAAACATTATATCGATTTGACTCCCTACATCTTCATAACACAAACACCTCTATGATATGATGAATGTTACCATTGGGAGTATTCTTAAAAATATAAAACATATTTGGGGAGGAGGATTATTTGTCATTTATGGTGATCTAATGTTGTTGTTGAGATTTTGAAATATCTTTCTACTAGATTTCATTCCATTGTAAACATTTAGATTTATTTTTCTTAATGAATCCATAGTGATTATATTTTTAATTCCCTAATAACATTTGATATTTTAATAATTGTGTCTTTTCTGGTTTTATCTAGGGGTTTTTTAGTTTAAGAATAAAAACATTATTCTGATCTTTTGATCAACAGTTCTTGAGGCAAGGTAAGCATAGGTTGTTTCCATTCATTGTATTAAAAAATTTCTTGTCATAAGAAAAGCATTCCATAGCAGAAATTTTAGTACCTTTAATACCTTAGTTCTTGGTTTTTGACTTAGAAAAAACATAAGGATATTGTGTGGATCTTCCTATAAAATATTTTATAAGTGTTTCTTACATAATTTTTATTAGTTTTTTTATAATTGGTTTTAAGATATTCTATTTACAATTTACCTTTGTAACAAAAGTTTTAAATTCTTTGTTATAAAAATTTTGATGTTTTGTTATAAAGTTTTTTATTTGAAACTTCATCAGATAACTTTTTTAAAGAGGATAGATAAAATTTTAAAAATTATTTTATAAAATAAAAGTCACCCCCACCCCTTATAGAACAACATATACTCTTTAGATCCTAGATTTTGTGTTAGAGAATGTTCAACTTTTTATAAAATGTTATAGTAACGTGTTCTTGTAGAGAAGGGAATCTTTTTTTTTCTAAGATGGTAATTTTTTCTATGGGGACACTTGATAACTTTAATAAAATAAGACCACCTATCTTTATTGGTTCTAATTATGAATATTATTGATATATCCTAATGTCCTTATTTATAAATACTAGGGAATAAAAAATGGTTATACATGTAATAGATTATAAAATTCATTAAAATTAAGTCACTACTTTTACAAGAGAAGGGAAATAAGAATATCGATATAATTATCATGTTCAAAATACATTGTTATGTTCCATGAAAAAAATATCTATAGTTAGATTTGATTATATGAAAATGTTAAGAATTTTTAGAAGAAACAGTATGTAAAACATTTTGGTACTACAAATGTAATTGAAATAAGTAGATCTATGTTTATTGGAGATTGTAGAGCTTTTTATTTGTTACCTTGAGAATAATTTTCTCAAATGAATTAATGGTTCATTACCATTGCAAATAGTATATAACATGTTAGAGATAAATACATGATAGTTGAATAGTTTTTTATGAAAATTATTTATATTATTACTAATGAATAAGAGTTTAAGATAATATATTTTGATGATATAGATAATATTTTAAAGTTAATCTTAGATGGTCTAGTTGGAACCCTCATTAAGTATGATTGTAAATTCAAAATGTATATTTAGAAATTGAAATAGAAAAAATGGGGTTGATTTTTCATCAGCATCTACAGTAGCTCGTAAATTGAGGTCAGGTAAAAAGGATCATAATTATTCTAAGAAAAAGAAATAAAATTATGAGATAGAAATAAATTCATTAGAAAATAGTGAGAATGAACATTCTAATATTTCAAAAACAATGAATAAAATAGGTTTAAATAATGATTTTAGATACACTTATATGAAAAATAAGTAGATATTTAATAAAAAATAAACATCTAAGATAATTTTATTTGAATGTAAGAAATTTAGATATACAATAATGGATTTTATGAGACTTAATAAAAAAGAGAATAAAGATAGAAATTTGATAATTTTATATAAGAATAAAAACCTGAAATGTATAATAGATTCGAATAATTGGAGATAAATGGGTGGAGATAGTTATAGTTTTTTACCCAACAGTAGTGAAATTCATAATATTATAGGATTATATGTTGTAATAATAAAGATAAATCAATGATTTATGGAAAATATTTCTACTGAATCCTAAAAAAATCTAACATTAAATAAAAACTACATTGATTTACATGATGAATTTTATACATAATATAATGATGAAAAAGATAATTCATATGATGATGAAAATTATTAACCACGTTTTGAGGAAGTATCTTGATTTTTTACTTTTCTAGAAAAACAAAATACAAAGCTTATGAAAAACTATGAATTTGTTAAGTTAGAACATCCTAAATAAAATTGAAGACATTCAAAACATACTACATAAATTTTAAATATTACTATGGAATTATATAATAACTATTTTTCTACTTTAACTAATGTAAATTAATATTTTTTTTTCAAAACTAATCTTTTAATTTTTATCCTAAATAATATCTTATCAAATTATAATACTAGAAAATGAGTATTCGATAATATTAATAGACAATTTAAATCCTGATGAAATACTTTAGGGGTTGATTTAATAACATCAAAACCTCAATTTTAAAACTAGTATTTTGTTCCTAAAAGTGATCCATTTTGTAATAAATGTCAGAGAGGTGTAAAATGGAAGAAAACAAGTCTTTTAAACAAATTTTACACTTTTTTATCATAAAGAATATATATCCAAAGAATTAAAATTTTTAAAACCAATAAATTTAGACATATGTGGATTTAAAAATTAATTTATTCTAACAATTATAGACCCAAGAAAGTTTAGGTTCCCAAATCCTAATTTTTCTACATTTATAGATAAAATATAAGTACTAAAAAAATAAATATATGGGACATTAGTAGTTTATATTATCTGCATATGATGGGTTACAAATAATTATTTCAAATGATAATCAAGATGGAAGGTGGTAAAGTCACATTCAGAGTTAATGCTCATGGGGAAATATATGGTATTGGTGATATGATACTTCTTGGAAAAAATTTCATTTCTCATTTTTATATTTTTTAAGACTTAAGTACAAGATTATTATCATAACTCAATTATGTGATGAATGTTGACTTGTGAACTTCAATAATAATAAATGTGTTATTCAAGGATCAGAAGGGAAATTTATTCTTTTTGTTGATGGGAATGAGTATTTTTACCCACTAAAAATTTAAGACCATATCATATTGAATATACCATGACTTAATGTAATAGAAGATCATTCTTGGATATAGAATATGAGGTTTAAACATTTTAATGTTATAAATTTAGCCAAATTTTCTATGAAAGATCTCATTATCTATCTATCAGAGCATGGGTTTAATTATTCTAATGTTTTTTTATCTCAGATAATTTTGAAACCAATTTAAGTCATGTTTTAAATATATTAATGATGTTTCAAGTTATGATACATTATATTTTTTGTACATGGATTTATTTATTCCAACATAACCTAGAAATATTTTAGTTAAATGCTATGTATATGTCTTAGTTTATGACTATACTAGATATACATTAGTATATTTTCTATAAAAATGTTAGAATCCTTTTTTCTATTGTGAAAAATATATATCCCATGTGAAAAGTGATAAAAATCCACCTATGGGAAATTTTTATATGGATAATGGTGTATAATTTGTAAATATTTATTTTGAATAATTTTGTAGAAAAATGGTATAATACAAAATTTTCATTTCCTAGAACTCCTCAAAAAAATGATGTCGTTAAAAGAAAAAATATACATATTTTAGAAATTACTAGAACCATGTTTATTGAATAATCAATTGCTAAATATTTCAATAATTAATCATTCAGTACATCAAGTTATACTATAAATTGAGTTTCACATCAATATTTTCCTAATCAAACTCATTATTAGTTGTGGACATGAACAAAGAAAAAACATTCTTACATTAGAGTTTTTTTATTCATATTACTCATCCTGAATACTAAATAACATTTACCTAATTCACTCCAAATGTAAATAAAGAATTTTCCTTAGTTATTCTATAACTCTAAATTATTAGTGAGTTTATATTAAAATAAAATGTACTATTGAGGAAATAGTGCATGTAAAATTTGATAAAACTGATCCTTCTATATTTAAATAACCTATAACCACATATTTAGATGATTTTTACCAAATTTGTTTTCAACCCAAGATGGAGCTTTCTTCTTATTAGAGAAAAACTGAAGAAATATTTTTAGAATGTATACTTCTAAATGAAGTAAAACCTATCTTCCAAGAACAATTTTTTATAAATCCAAGGAATCATACAATCATAATGAATCAACACATTGATAATATCATTTGTGATGCAGATCAACCAGTCAAAACAAGAAGTTCATTATAAAATTATTGTGACCAATCTGCACTTTTATCAAAATTTAAACCTAAGACCCATGACTAGGCTTTAGGTGATGAAGATTGTATAATATCAATGTAATATTGTGTCTTCCCAAATCTGGGTGCCATAAAAGTGTGCCACGAGAATGGTTGGCCCCATGACCTCAAGTGCATCTCCACAAAATCTAGAGGTTTTTGACCTGTAATGAGGGACTAGGGTGTGTCCATGGGAAAACTAAGCCCGCATTACCAAAATATATCACAAAAAAACTAATAGAATAACATATAATAGAAAAATGAATATAAAAAACCTAATGAATATCAGAAGCAGACACTAAATACGCTTGACTAGTAACACACCATAGTGGAAGCAAACAAAAATAATAAACAACTGAATTAACTGATAATATTGCACAAAGATGAGAACTGAATTATATAAAAAATTATGATAATGTGTTCCATGTGTCTGAAAACCTAGAAAACATGGATACAAGGCTACATTCATAACATTCTAAATAAATAAATATAAAATAGGCAAAAATATCTCATCATCCTGAGCTCTTTCTTAGTCATCTAATACCATGTTGCATCCTAAGAAAGAAAGAAACATTAAGTGTCCAAAGAAGGACACTTACACTTGTGAACACAAATATACATGTAATTTGACTAGGTACTAAGGAATTCCTAGATAGGGTGTGAGATAAGTCTTTGTATGCCACCTCTAAAAACTTCTATATCATCTTGTTAGTGTAATATAAACTAAAATAGTGTGCATGCATCTATATATAAAAAGTAATGTAGTACAGTAATTTAAAAGCTCAAATACCTACTTCAGCCAAAGTTGGTGAACATGCATCTAATAATTTCATTAATTTATTAGGTTCTTGTTTATATAATAATCCATGTGAGGTATATCTATCATTGATATCATATCATGATAATAATAATAATGTTTCAATTATTTAAAAAGGCATCCATGGTGATCAGAATAATGAATAGTATCTAAAGTAAAACCCATTGTGTCAATGACCTCAGGGGTCAATACAACATATTAATTATCTATAGCCTATCTAATGCGGGGTCTATGTGTAATCTAAGTGGAATTGAATTAGGAATTCCACTGTAATATGATTCTAATCGTTTCCATGGAATTTATCTATGGTAAAATGGGATAAATGAAGACTAGGAACAATGGGTGTATCCATGCAGCATTATTTCCTTAAACATCATTCGGGATCTTAGGAGTGTATCCAAAACATCTTATAATGATAATGGATAGATTCTATAATTTTATATCAGGCTTACCCTTGTAAATATGGATGTGTTTCAAAGGTGGGTTTCACCCTTGGCAACCAACATCCCTAAATTAGAATGGGATCTAATGGTTCTCTAGAAGTTACTTCTAGAATCCAAGGCTTTTTTGAGTCTGGCCACACCTATTGATGTCAATGTCCATATGAAATAGGAACCTTAAACTAGATCCATTAATTAATTAATTCCACATAATATCCATACCATTTAATACGTCAAATTGTTCATTCCATACCTTTCGTTATTGTGACCAGAAATTTTAAGGACATATAACCCTTAAAATATTTAATTAATTCATCATTACATTGGTTTATCCCGCTTCCTTCCATTAACATTAAATTTTGTTTCTTATTAATATAACTAGGTTATTCTATTATAAATTCTGGGGCAATTTATAACCCTATGTATACTTTCCATCAACCCTTTTAAGGTTCTTTTAATTAATTAGAACACTTACCTATGAAGGGTCAAGTGACATTATCATTTTTAGGGGTAACCATTAAAAGTCAATGATTTAATTAAACAATATCATTTATTAAGATAATATCAATGTACACCCGAATAGTGGCTCAAATTATCACAATGAACAACTAAAGGCGTAAATAAGGAAAAGAACCCACTTGGGGTGGTTTATGTTGAGGTCATAACATCAAATGATGGATAAAATTTAAAAAATGGTATTATAATATGATTCCATTGACTATAATCAATGTATAGGAATTTAATTGTCCACCCCCGAGGAAATCAGCACGCACACACTACAAAAATTTATAAAATGGAAAAAATAATTTGTTGGGTTATAAACCACATAACATTATCTCATATGTCTATCCTTATCTAGATTATTCATTAGTTTGGATTGGATTGTAACAGATCCGATGAATGAAAAAATTTCATGTAATGAGGGAATATGAGACTATATCTAGATAGTTTCATTGTGGGAATTAAGAATGAATAATTGGTAAAAAGGAATTGTTTATGTACCGATGTGCATCCAACATGTTGAACAATGATCAAATTAGAGTTTTTATGGATTAATGGGATCATAATAAATTAAAGGGGTTCAAATTATCTCAAAAGGGATAAGAGAAGGCTTTCTATCCATTGGATATAAAAATCATAAGGTAGTTAGGGTTAAAAATTCATCAAGTTAAAAAATTATAATTTTACGTAAGAAAAAAGTGGCACAATACATGGCCTCACGGTTCTCCATAGTGTGAAGAAACCATTAAATATGCCTCTATTAAAAATTACATACAATTTTCAAGGGTGTGCGGCCCATAAAATAATTTTTTTGGGAAACCATTGTGCCCTACATTACCCCACTATCAAGCCTCACTTGGTTTGTAAACACCATGTGGGATTGGTTTAACAATTTCTACTAACCATGTGGCCTAGTGTTTTTATCCACAATCCAGGGTTATGATCTTTTAATAAGCTCAAGACACCCCTGAAATATTTATAATCCCATTAGGAATTCCACATAGGTTCAATAATAAAAAATTAGATTAGATTTTAAAGCATCCATTGCTGAGTAAAAAATATCGTTCTTATAGTCTTCCCATTATGATGGAACTGGTCCCCAAGTTTACATTCTTAGAACAAAAAATACTTTATTTAATAATAGCTCCGGCCACTCAGTAGATAAGTTGGTCTCCCAATCCTAAACCTTTCTTTAAACATGGTCGTACTACCATAGCACCTGTACTAAAGGAATAGGACAACCTGAGGGAGCCATTGTACTTGTGTCAATGATTCGTATATGATACTCCAGAAAATAAGAATCAACATGTAACTCAAATTCCTCAAGATCAAAAGTGTGAGACGGTTTGGATTGATACAGGAGAATCTGTGAAATATGGATGATTTCATTCATGGAACAGTACCTATGAGGTAGTAACAACATATAGGATATCAACTCGACTATCTCTTGAATCTCAAATGGCCCTATATAATGATGTGATTACTTCCATTTCCAATGCATCCATTTATCCCCATGCCTAGGAGATTCCGGAAAGAAAACATGATCCCTTGCCTTGAACTCCAGAGGACATCGATGATGATCAACATAATATTTATGTATATTTTGAGTAGTAGACATACACTTCAAGATCAACTAAACATAGTCCTAATTCTCCTATACAATATGAGTACATAATTAGGATACCTCTCTTTCCTATATCTATCATAGGGGTGAGTGTCACAATCTACCATACATTACCTTAAAACGATCCAACTAAATCATCACCTAAAATCCATTATTTTAGGATAACTCTACAATAGGTATATACTTATCCTATGAACCATTGAAATCAATGAAGCATTATCACAACATTTCCACAAGAACCTGTATCGTCTTTTCTATCTATCCATTAGTATGGGGGTCAAAGTATGTGATACGAAGCACCTATGTACACATAGCCTTCTACAACCCCTACCAGAACAATGACAAGAAGAGATTATCACTACCATAAGTAATTGTGTGAGGGAAGCTATGTATCAATATGATCTCATGAACATACAGGTTTCTTTATCACCAACTATGAAAGTCTCTATGATTGGAAGGAAGTGGGAAACTTTCATCATTCATTCAATGAAAACCAAAACTACATCACTACCTTAAGGTAACCACAGTAAGAAAACTTGAAATTCCATAGAAACAACATCCCATTGCCATTATAGGATTAGAACGAATTTTAACTAGCCTACAAACATTTTTTACTACTCGTTCACCTTTTAACATGTATAGCACCTAGTGATAAATCTTGGTATATGATGTTTCATCCCATGCCACCAATACAAGCGTCACATATCTCGATACATCCTAGAGATTCCTAGATGATCTTACCACTAATATGTATGTGACTCTCATTTTAGTTACTATATCATATCTATAGGAACCTAGACACACCCATGCACATCGAGAATATCATCCCCATAAATAGACCAATTCGGAGGAATGATCCCACCAGTAATGCTCTATCAGAGAACCAAGCCTTCAATATCTGAAAATTGTCTACTCTTCACCTTCTAAAGAGTGAAGATGTAACTATTAAGGCTAAAAGATAATACTCCTATTGACTATAATGAAAATCTATATGAATCATAGAGAAGAGTTCCATTTATTTCCATTAATCACTGGCATATTGTATGACATGTGCCTGAGTTTTCTGAATCAGAACATCCATTACCACAATGCCTTTTCTAAGCATATAGGAAAGATCAAAATAAAATGACTAAATATATCAAACCCATATTACTTTATTTAGATTTAAGTCATGTTGTGTGAAGATATATTTGAGGCTATTTTGGTTTGTATACAAAACAATATGCTCACCCATCAAATAGTGTATCCATCAATATAAGGAATATAAGAATTCTAATAGATCAATGTTATATGTCGGGTCATTTCTCTAATGAGACATCAACTACTAAATTTTTTATTCAAATACATTATCCATATACATCATTACTACACCTAGGATGATGTCAGATTCATTACAGAACACTATATGGTATCTTCCAAGCACTAGAAGAATCAGAATAGGTGTTGAGACAAGCCTTCCTTTAATCTCCAGAATGGGTTTCTCACACTCTTCAAAAAAAGATGTTAGAAACCTATTTATAATACATATATGATGGGATTCATGGGTTGATAAGTCAGTTATAAAATCCTTGTAATATCCATCCATCACAAAGAAACTTTTAATATCAATCATGTTTTTGGGATATTCCCAAGAAACCACAACACTCACCGTCTCCAGGTCAATATATACTTTTTTATTCTAAGATAATATGACCCAATAAGTGAACCTTTTTATCTATAAGTGTAAAATATTTCATAAATATGATTCTATCTAAGTATACTTAGAATAATCTCAAGATTATTTTCATGGTCTCTATGAGTGTGAGAATACACCAAGATGTCATCCATAAAAATTACAAAAAAGGAATCCAGATAGGGATTAAAAACCCCATTCATCAGAGCCATGAAAATAGAGGGAACATTTTTGTGACTGAACTATAGGAAGAGATAATCATAAAAACCATACCCACTAATGAATATTGTAAGAGGTATTTCTAGTGGCCTAACTCACACCTGATAATATCTTGATATTAGATCGATTTTTGAAAATACTCTAGCTCCTCAAAGATGGTAAAAGAGATCTAATATATGATTTAGTGGATAAATTTTATTAACCATAAGATGGTTAAACCTTCAATAATCTACACATAAGTTATATTTACAATCTTACTTCCTAGAAAAAAGAGTAGGTAAACCCTACGAAGAAGTACAGGATCAGATAAATCCTTTGTCCTCTAAATCCTCCAACTTCTTCTTGATCTCTGGGAGATTAGTAGGTTCAATCCTGTATGAAGTATTGGACACTATAGATACTCCTGGAATAATATAAATCAAAACTATATCTCTCTCTTAGAAGTTATGACATAAAAAACATCACAAAAAGTGTCCCTAAAAAAGCGAATATAGGAAGAGAATAAATCTATGTTTAACCAAGATATTCCATGTAAAGACTTGAAATCTGGTCAGCCACTCCACATATCCCTTGATGCTTTGGTCCGTCTCTACTACCCCATACATCCCCCTCAACCTTATGTAGAAAATTGGTACCCTTTGGTGATGTAATCAAAACCCTATGGTGATATTTTTTAATAATGGTGTGGTAAGGAACTAACCAATCTATTGCAACAATGAACCAAATACCATAATATTGAGGAAAAATGGGACCCACAAAAATTCCTAGCAACATACCTCAATGAGATAGTCATAGAATTGGAATATTTCCTCTGAACATACTCCCAATAGTGTATCTAGGGCCATTACAGCACAATAATAATGTATTTATAGCCCAAGGATTCCCACAATAGAAAAATAGATAATGGAATCTGAAGAACCTATATCAAATAAAATAGATATTATAGTGGTGGCTACTAGATTCCTAACATGTACTGTTGATTTTCCCACACAAGGATCCTTAGGTATCAGCTATAAAAGATTAATCTCAACCGATATGTGGCCTTATACTACATCTAGACTACCATGAGTATGACCACTCCATTGGAACTATTGATCTAGAGTCTGGCTAACACAGTTATGACCTCCTCCTCATCTAGTCCTTTCAGTGCTACAACAACACCATGTCTGTCATTTTTGTAAAAGAACCTACCACTGAAGGTGGATCCATTGTGGATCCTCTTGAAATGTAAATATATGTAATGGTCTCACATAATCCCTATAGATACCCCATATGGTTGCAATCATGGAACTCTATCAAGTCTCTATCGTACTAAGGCTTCAGATGTCCCTTCTATCCATACTGATGGAATAGAATGGAGATGATAGTTCATTTTCTTTGATCACAGTTACTTTGGCGTGAGGCCTCGATGGAGAACTTTCTAATATTGGAAGAACTATTGTCTGACCTTATCACTGATTCTCTTTTCCTGGTACTATCGAATTCCCATAGGATACAAAAAATGATAAGTGTCTGATTAATAATATCAGAGAAAGAAGTTAGGTGAACATCATTTATCTGAGAATCAATGGAATATTTGATCCCTTCCTCAAAATTTGTCGCACACAATAGATCCTTAGCGGCTAGAAGTGGTGAAAACTGTTTCAACCCTACAAAACACACTGAATAATCCATTACTGACATTGAACTCGGTTATAGATAATGAACTCTCTATCTCAGTTAGTTATCAATGTCTATGGGAAGAAGTGATCATAGAAAGAAGTCAAAATATCAACCCATACTATGCCCTAATGGTGACCAACCTAGGTAATCACATCCAACCAAAATTTCGTTAAATCGTGCAACATACAAGTATAAAGCTTGACCCTCCACTTTGGAGACATATTCTCATGCTCAAAGATAAAAAGAGTGACCTCTAACTAAGACTCATCAGACTATGGACTAACATACCCTGAGAAGGTAGGATGATTCTTCTGCTTGAACTCACGTGTGAGATCATCCATCTTAGGTGCATGTTGTGGAGAACCTTTCATGGACTATATCAGAAGTAGGAAACTCTCATGAGGTTGAGTTTCAGTACTCTACGAATTTATATCATGTAGTGACTCATTTGGAACTCCTTGCGGTAAGACTGGAATCTTAGTTCCCACCACATATGGAGAGTGGTTTTCACCACCCTCCTGGTGCATGACATGAGCATGTCATGGTTTCATTGGTCTAAAAATTTCATTCACACACATTATAATGATCTTAATAAAGAGAGATACGCTATAAAAATAGGAACATAAGAAAGAGGGATCACTACCCAAGGTATACTACCCCAACTACACACATTGAAGTCAATGTATAGGTAAGTACTAAAATTTATGTTACATGTGCTCTAGTAGATAAAGGGTAAATACCCCTTGCCTCTTCAGTTTCTGTAAACCATTTTTTAAGTTGATTTTAAAATTTTTATGTTTCATTTACTTATAACTTATATCAATGTATGATTATAAAGGATTGACATTCGTAGTGAATTAGGGACCATACACTTTATCACTAAAATTGACACGCATTTACGTTCTAGTTAACCCAATCCTCATTCAGTCTTAGAATGTAACAAGTTATATATGATGGATTGACTTGGTAAACTACCAATTCCCACCCATGAGGGCCCATACACCTCATGAATTGAATTTTGGACTCACTCAATGACATCCAATGAGAATGAAAGAAGAATATTTATATTAATAAGGCTCACTCAACACTTATAGGAACAACATGAAAATAAAAGAAGTGAAATTCACCAATATTTCATAGAATATGTGTGGAATGTGAATTATAGTTTCATATAATGATTCCTGATTGATGCTCCATTCCCTCATCTCATCTGCAAACGATAAGATGAAAACCTCAATAACAATAATAATAATAACCATTACATAACATGTGTGTCACCCAATAGTTAATGGATATCAATTATAATAAGAAAAAGTAAAACGACCATTACTATTCATACCACTCAGTATTTACCCTGAACATGGGTTAGATGCACCCAAGAACATATTATAAAAATGTTCCAAAGAGTTCCTAATCTTCAATATATTGTATCCAAATAGTAAATCAATAATGGAACCACTATGATATCACTTTTGCAAGTACTGAGTCTAAGTTCCACCCAATGGTATCCCAATTGGACACCTGGGCTCAAGTACATCTCCCCAAACTCCAAAGGATAACAACTAGTAGTGAGGGAATACGGTGTGTCTTTGGGGATACAATTCCTTCATTACTGGAGTTTAGCACAATGAATGAATATAATAACAGGTAAATAGAGGAAGAAATATAAATAAATTGATGGAATATAAGAAATAGAAACTAAATACACTTTCCATGTAACACATTGTATCCAAAGCAGATAGAAAAAACAATAAACTAAATCAACTTATTATAGCACGGAAATATAATAATTGAGTTATAAAAAAATGTTGATGATAATTAATTTCATTTTTCTACAATTCAAGAAAACACGGATGCATGGATATTGACAGTACATGCTGTAAAAAATAAGCCAAAATCAATCACAACATCCAAAGATCTATCTCTTTCATCTCCTACCAAACACTACCCCAATAAAGTAAGTAATATCAAGTGTCCCAAGAAGGATTCATCCCCTTTTCAACACTTTTATGCACATAATCTTACTGGGTACCAATGGAGGCCCAGATTGGGTAAGAGATAAATCCCATTAGGCCACCACCAATAGAATCTATAACATCCAATACATTTAATATAAATTCAAAAATTGTGTATGAATGCATATATAAATGCAAATAACTACAGTAACATTAATTCTGGAGTACTTGATTCAGAGTCATCTTGTTTCTAAACATGTGAATATTTCATTAAATTTTTTAGGTTCTAGTTTATATAATATGTCATGTGAGGTATATCTACACTTATATCATATCATGATAATAATTATAATGAATCATAATTATAACAAGAAGTCCATTATGATGATAATAATTAATGGGACCTAAGATAATAACCAAGGAATAATTGACCTCACATGTCAATCCAAACGAGAAATAATCTATACTATGGATAAATTGGGGTCTGCGTGGAATCCAAGGTCCATAGCCCAAGGTATTTCACAATAGTATGATTCTAAATTAGTCCATGGAATTCACCCATGGAAAAAGTAGATAAGCAGTGACTAATCCCAATGTGTGTATCCAAGGGGCCTCATGTCCATAGACATCAAGATGGATACATGGATTTCATCCAAGGAATATTATAACGATAATTGAATGATCTTATGGTTTCATAACAAACATCCACTAGTAGATATAGATCCGGTTCCAAGTTGGGTTTAACCAACGACAATAGGCATCCCAAAATCGGAATGATGTCTAAGAGTGCTCAAGGCGTTTTCTCTAGGATCCAAGGCCAACTCAAGTATGGCCACTCCTATAATAATTTTAAGGTTTGTATAAAATAGGATCCTTGTACGTGAATCATTAATTAATTAAGTTCATGTAATATTCATTCCATTTATAAGGTGAAGTGTTCATTCCTTACATTTCATTAGTGTGATAAAGAATTTTAAGAACATACAACCATTTATTTCTTTAATTACATTTTCATTAGTTTTGATTACCCTATTTCCTTCTATTAACAAGGTATGGTGCACTAAAGGGGTGAAACCAGGCCATTATATTATAAATATCTAGGCCAAGTCATATCTATATGTACAATTTCCATTAACAATTTAAATTTTCATTTAATTAATTATAACACTTACCTTATAATGGTCAAGCGAGATTAAAATTTTCATGGATAACCATTACAATTCATTGATTTAATTAAACACTCACCTTTTTAAAGTAATGTCAAGACACCCCTAAATAGTGACACACATGATAAAAAAGAACCACTAAATTAATAATTAATGAAAGCACCCTATTTGGGGTGGTTGATGATCAGGTCATAACTTATAACAATAGATAACAAGTTTCAAAAGGGTGTTAGAATATTATTCTAATTAATATAGATGAGGAATATGTATCTAGTAGGCCACACCTGATTAATTCAGTATTCACGCAGTATGAAAATTTATAAAATAGGGAAACATAAGGGATGAGTTATAGACCACCTACATTAAGCTCGCACTACTCCCCTCATCCAGTGTCATCCTTTAGATTAACCTAGAATAGAATATATAGGAATAACATACCAATTCAATAAAATTAGATCATATAATCTAGTATCTTAATAGCATCATCGAGGGAAATAAATAAAATGAATGGCTAAAAAGGAATCAAGTGCCTACCTATGTTCATTCAATGTGGCGAACGGGGATCAAATCAGAGTTTAGTCGGATGAAAAGGATAAAAATATATCCAATAGTATCAAAGGAATTTAAAAGGGAAAAGTTAATGGTTTTTATCCACTGGAAATAAAAAAGGATAAAGGAGGTAGGGTTAAACATTTATTAAGGATGAAAAAGTATTTTTACTCAAAAAAATGAGGAGCACCATTTGGATGCATGGCTATCTAAACTATTATTCAACTGTGTGATATGACTCTGCAAAAAACTATAGGCATTTTTCATGGGTGTGTGTCTCCTAGACCATGTTTAGGGAAAATCATTCACCTTGTTTTACCCTACTATCCAAAACCAAATAGATAGTAGATACTATGCGGACTGGACCACACAATTTCTACTGACCATGTGGCCCAATGTTTGTCTTTACCGGTTGGTGTTTCTAGCTCTTAATGAGCTTTAGACACCCTTGAATCCTTTATAACCCCATTAGGCATCTATATTAGGTACAAAATAAATATTTATACCATGTTTTAAAGGATCCAAATCTGATTGAAAACTCGATTTCTTACAAAGATGATTTCAATGAATTCAAGAGAAACTAAGTTTAGAGTTTGATTGAACATCATAAATTTTTTCTTATAATTGGAATAAAATGTGTTTTTTAAAAAAAATGTGATGGAATTGGAGTAATAATTTAAAATAAAGCTATACTTTTTACAAAGGGTGATAAGTAACAAAGTGATATAGACTAAAAAGATACTCTCTATCCAGAATCTAGACTTTGAGATATTCATATTGTTATATCATATGTATCATTTTTAGTTTTACTTTTTTTAATATGGATGTAAATTGGGGTTTTCTTAATATATATGTTCATGTGGAAGTTTTTATAGAAAAACCATCAGGTTTTGAAAAATAAAAACCTCTTAATAATGTTATTAAACATACAATGGTATTCTATAGACTAAATCAATCCTCGAGATCCTGGTATGAGAGATTAAACATCTTTTTTACTTCAAAAATTTTCTTCTAAGGGAGTTTTATATTCAACACTTTTTATTTAAAATTTTTTAAATAGAAAATAACAATTCAAAATTATATTGATGACATTATACTAGGTCAACTCAACAATATCATACTACTTCCTATGTGATACTTATTATATCTGAGTTTGAAATGTGTGTGATGGGTAAACATGATTTTTCCATTGAATTAAAAAAAGTAAAAACCAGAAACAAATTTTTTATCTCAATAAAATTATATATAATAATTACATAAAAGATTCGGATATGACATGATAAGAGTATTCCTACTTTTATTAGAACCTCAAAATATTTAGATCTTGAGGAATCTAGGAAATAGGTTGATCAACAAAAATCAAAGGAATAATTGGTAGTTTACTATATTCACATATATTTAACCATAAATTATGTTTTTTGTATGATTATGTAGGAAATTTTAAGATTATCCAAAGTTTTACTATATTAAAACTGTAAATTGAATATTTCATTTCTTTAATGGAACTATCACGACCTGTCACTTAGGTCCCATTCCGTGACTACCCATGGCCCACATTCTATAGGGCAGGGGCTAGTGAATAGAACTGGAAAGGTATATCGCAAGAAAAGAATTCATTTCTTTTAAACATGTACACACAAAAATAAGGCACTCCATACAATGAAAACCATGAAGGAAGGAAAGTAATACCACCACCACAAAGCAGCACTAAAGAGAGTAAATTGTGTAAACTGAAAGTAAACATGCCAGAATACAAGCCCCAATAAAAGGAAAGTACGAAAAAAGAAGTAAAAGCTCTAGAGGTCATCCGCCAAGGATCCTACTTGAAGGGTGGGTACAACTCTCTGTCGGATGTCACTACAGCACACCACGACTATCAGTCCACCTCTAAGAACTGTATAGTCCAAGCTCCACAAAGTCCTCATCAAGGATGTCTTTCATTTTAACTATACTTAAAAGGTGCAGGTGAATCCCATTCAAGGGTGAGTATAACAATACCCAGTAGGGGTCCCGAGAACCCCGAAGGTCACTCAGTAATCCATGAGGGAAACAACACAATGGAAATACCACTAAGGTAACACCACCCAACAAGATCTAAAACACATAGAAAAAAAGTAAAATATGCCTCTCACACCAGGTATAACTTTAGTATAGATGTAAAGATGATTAGTCGTAAAGCTGGATAATTTTATTCTGTCGAGCGGCTTTGTGGCTAACCTGCATAGGATCACTAGGTGCTGACCCACAGAGGATCGTTGGGTTCTAACCCAGAGAGGACCGTTTGGTGTTGACCCATAGAATATTTCATGTTGCTAACTCAAAGAGTATCGGTAGGTTTTTACCCACAATAGATCTCTAGGATCTGATCCACATAGTATTTCATGGTTATGACCAACAAAGTATCACTATTCATTCATGACGTCACAACCAGCCCCTGGATTCCCACACATATCATGCTTGATTTCTACAGGATACACTCCTAAAGCTCTCATCTATCCCTCAACTTCCACGAAATCCTACATATATTAAACCTAATATACCATCTCATCTTAAGGGTCCTAATGAAACAGTGGTTTGTAAGTTATGGGCTTTTAAAAAAAGGGCCTGGTTGGATTTGAGTCCGATCCAACTTGTCCATAGTCCAACAACTTCCAAAACCCATAAAGTGTATATTATAAAAACTACCCCATCACAGGGGTCACAACTCCAGTAACGATGCATCAATTGGACACCCAGCTAGAGAGATACGGGCGATTTAGTAAAAAGGGTTCTGTGGTGTCTGGGCCCGATCGGAGAAACCCTACCTACTAGGCCCGAGGTTCCCATGTACCCAGTTTAGTTAGATTGACTCAACCTGGCCTGGTTCATGTTGGGGTTGGTATGATCTGGTTCGGCCGGTAGGCCAGGCCCTATGGGCCTTGCTGGACCTGGCCCGGGTTGGCCGAGGGTCCAGCCAGCCGGGACACCCAAGGACCTGGTCTTGATAGGCCTGGCCTAAAGGGCATCGTTCTAGCCTGCTAGTGTGAGTCTGACCCATTGGACTATTTTCTCCCCACCTGGTCCACTAGAGGAGGGCCAGTATGTGTCACTGGGTCACGACCGGATGTCGCATCTGGTCTACCGCAATCGCTCTACGGGTCACCACATGGCGCCCCCTCTATATCGGTCAAGTGACCACATCCTCCACCTCCATCTGACGACTCAAACCACTGGGTTGCAGCCTCAGCAGGCTAGGCCCTTCCTTCAAATCACCTTCGAGGTGCGCTGCCACCCTCTTATGGCTGCCGGCGCGCAAGTAGACTCTTCCCCAGACCACCAAGTTTGCAATATTTTCATGTTCATCATTCCGCTTACGCCTATTCTCTCTGGGAAACGTCATATCCACTGTGAGGGAATCAAATATATCTTTCCATAGATTCAAGAGTTTTTTCATGAAGAATCCACATGGAGGAATAGCTCAGGCCTTGTTCTTGGAAGCATGTTCCCTCCGCGTTAGATGTTTATAATCATGGGAGGTCTAGGGATTTTAATTCAAACAAGATTAATGATTTATCACAAGATAAATAAATCCCCAAATATATTTACCCTCCCTCAAAAACCTACGAATCACAGATCAATCAGTTCAGTGGTTGATCCACATTCTCTATTTATATAAAATAATGGGGATGAATATGAAATTTAAACAACCCTTACCTTGTTGACATTTGATGATGAGGCATTCTTACTTGAGGGTTTAAGATGGCAATGTCACTTCAAACTGCATTATTTGAGGTACATTGAAGACGATTGAGCCTCTTTGGTGTTCATCATTCTTCGTGGAGAGGAAAATTGTCGGTGGTTCATCAGTGAATCCTTGATGTTTAATTCCCCATTTTCCCACATGTTGGTTTAATAAAAATAATCACATCGCAGCATTTTGTTTATGAAGCATCATTGCATCATTATGTTGTTTCATTTATGAAACAACATCATTGTTAGTCTTACTTTATTTCATCAGCACGTTGTGTGATACGAGACATTAATGAGCTTCATTAATACACCTCATCACCACCGGGTCGCTGCATCAAAGCATCGTCATCCGCCACCCAACGGTGAGAAAAGAAATAAAATAATTCTTATAAAGTATTTTATTATTTTTCACGAAATTTCTGAAAAAAAACATTTCAGCTCGACCCTTGCCGGCAGAAGTTAAATCATTTCTTGGAGAATCTCAGTTTTCCGAGTTCAACTGTGCCCTCTGATTTTTTATCTGACCACCGGTTCAAAAGATATAAAATCATGATCGCATTTTTACTGAACGTACGTTAAAAAAAGCTCCAAAATCCGTTCTGGGCTCACCAAGCATCGAAATCATGTGTCGTTAGAGTGTGAAGTCTTGAAATAACTCCATATAATTTAAAACAATTTCTCTAAATTTATGAGACAATACATTCACCCCACCATAGGGCTATACATCCCAAAAATATTAAACCAAAAACTAAACAAAAATATTAGTATACTGAGCATGAATCTGAGCCCCCTCTCTCAGGTGCTCTTTTAGAGGTTCTCATGTTTCCATTGAACGTGCAGCAGATGAATTGACCACCCATGTAGGACCCACTCTTGTCAATATTCTATCTTCATCAGTTGCTCTAAAAACATCACCCCATCGTCAATGTCTATCTCACCCCAGTCAATGATGTGTGATGGATCATGCATGCACCTCCTCTAATGTGACACGAGGTACACATCATGCACCCGCTGCATTTATGGGAGAAGAGCTAGGTGTTATGTCATCACAACAATTTTTCTAAGGATCTGAAAAGTTTCTATAAATCTCAGAGATATCTTGTCGCCACGTCCAATTCTCTGTAATCCTCTTCGGGGTGAGACCCGAAGGAAGTCATGGTCTCCCTCCTCAATCTCCAAGTGTCATCATCACCTATCGTCCTAATACATCCTCCTACTCAATTCAGTCCTCATCCACTCCTGGATGATCTGTACCTTCTCAGTGGTAGACCGTTCCTACTTTGGACCCATGAGTTCTGACTCCCCTGGGTCTGTCCAGCATAGGGGTGATCTGCAAGGTCTCCCGTACAAGGCATCAAACCATGTCATGTCACTGGTGGAGTGATAACTATTGTTGTATGAGAACTCCTCTAGTGGCAAGTGTTCCTCCAAAATATGACCAAAATCCAAACACATGAACGAATAATTTCTTTCATGGACAGTATGGTTTTCTCCATCTGACCATCCATCTGGGGATGGAAAGATGCACTCAAGCGCAGCTGTGTCCCGAACACCTCCTTTAACCCCTTATATATCCAAGATGTAACACGTCCATCACGGTATGAGATTACCATAGAAGTAACCCCTTGGAGCTAGACTATCTCTTGTATAAAGAGGAAACCAAATCCATCTATCGGTCCCTTCTCCCGAATGGGTAGAAAGTGATCCAACATTATGAGTCAGTCAACAATCTCCTAGAAGGAATCATGGACCCAAGATGTATGTAGTAACCTTGTCACAAATTCCATCAAGATACCATCTCATTTCCACTCTGATACCTTGAGTGGCTAGTCCATGCTTGGTGGAACGTGATGCTCTGCCTTCACTTACTGATAAGTGAGGCATCACGAAATGAACTCAGCCACCACATTCTTCATCCAAGGCCACCGGTACTGATGTCAAGTTCCTTGGTACATCTTCTCCACTCCTGTATGTACCACCGAAGGGGATTTATGGAACTCCCTCAACACTTCCTCCCACAATGTCACTAGTACTACGGTGCACCCTCTAAAAAGGATGACATGCTCGCCACCTTTCGAAAATCCATTAGAACCATGTCCTGAGTATATATGATCACGTTGGGCCTCATAGTCAATATTCAAAAGATGTGGCTCCCTAACTCATTGTAAGAGTGGGGGAGTGATAGCCATGGACTGGAGTTAAGATGCTCCATCACTATCCATGAATGATATATGCATCACAGCTAGCTGCTCCATGGCCTCACTCAACAACTGCAAACAAGACCTCCTACTATGTGTGTTAGCCACCATGTTCCCCTTCCCAGGAGTATAGACTATATCAAATTCATAGTTCTCAAGGAACTCCATCCATCACCATTGTCTCATGTTCAGGCCCTTCTGGGTGAAGATATAAAGAAGACTCTTTTAGTTATAGTAAATTATAAACCATTTACATATCAATTAGTATCACCACATATTTATGGAAAATACCACTACTACTAGTTCGAGGTCATGGGTCATGTAGTTATACTAATGTTTCCTCAACTCTCATGACCATAAGGTGATCATTGCTCACTTCTGCATTAGAACACAACCCAATCTAGTCCCGGATGAATCACAGTAAACTACATACCCAATGCCCTCATCTAGTAGTCTCAAGAGGGGGGGGGGAACTAGTCAGTCTCAGCCTTAGCTCATATAAACTCATTTGAAATATCTCTGTCCATAGGCTAGGTTATCACTTCTTAGTCAAATCTGAAACTAGTGCTGATACTCTGGAAAATTCATGTACGAATATCTGGTAGTACCCAACCAACCCCATGAAACTCCACACCACAATCATACTCCAGGGAGGCTCCCAAGAAATAAATTCATCTATCTTTACTAGATCCACAGAAACTAAATCCTATGAGATGATGTGTCCAAGAAATTGGACCTCCCCAATCCATAACTAGAACTTAGAGAGCATACCATTAAGCTAGTTCTCTTAGAGCGAATCTATGACTATGTGAAGGTGTGTAACGTGCTCCTCCTCGGACTCAGAGTACACGGAGATTTCATCAATATATACCACCAACAAACAATAATGGTAAGGAATGAATATCTACTTCATCAACCCCATAAACAATTTTGGGACATTGATCACACCGAAATGCATCACTACGAACTCATTGTGGTTGTAACGGCACATGAAAGTTGTCTTCGGTACATCATCATCACATACCTGAAGATAATGATTTTATAATTAGAGGTCGATCATTGAGAACCACCTCACCCCATTCAGCTGATCAAATAAGTAATCAATAATTGTAAGTGGATAATTGTTATTTATGCTCGCCTGGTTCAGGTGCCAGAAGTCCAGGCATAGCCTCAAGTTCATGTCTTCATTCTTGGAAAACAACACCAGGGATTCCCATAGAGAAACAATGGGCCTTACAAACTCATTCCTCTACATGTATTCAAGATGCACCATCAACTCGTGAAGCTCCATGGGATCCATCAAATATATTGGTGTAGATATCGGTGTCGTCCCTAGATACACATCAATGTAGAATTCAGCCTATCTGTGAGAAGGTAGTCCTAGGAAATCTTCTGGAATGACATCCTCCTACCCTTCCACAAATACCTGAATGCTCGGACACCCCTCTTCCACCATACCAAGGGTGACACTCGCCAACTAGTGAGTGATTGGATGAACCCTCCTCTGAGAAATTCCATCCTATGATTCAAGGGTTCCCTTATTTTCGGTGAAGAAAAACATGGTCCCATCCTCGAGGACACACTGTAATGTTCACAAAAAACAGTCATTCTGATCATAGACTGTGGATTACCAGTCCATACCCAAGATGACGTCATACGACCTTTTCGCTGCTACTAGGATATCATAGGTGAAGATCTAGCTTCTTAGTGTAATCGCACACTACCGACACAAATTTCAAATTGTCGAATCTTTTCCCCTAGGAGTATATAATCATAAGGATCAAGCTAATGGTTCCACCAGAGTCTCCGAGCTCTAAATAAGAGTCATGGAATGGACAGAATGACTAGAACTAGAGTCAGTAAGAACTGAAGATAAGGTGGAGTAGACATAGATCATACCTCTAATCATATTTAGAGTGATGTGTTCATATTCATCCATCCCATAAAGTGGACCCAACCCATTTCCACCTGCACTCAGAGATAATGTTTGAAAACCTAGAGGTAGTGGTGGTAGTACCTCGAACCTTAAACGAGCACCTGCCACTCGGCCTACTCACCTGCCACGTCCACCACCATGCATACCTCCTCGCTCGAACCTCTGTCACTATCCTGGTGGTCCCTCAACAACCTGCTGGGAATTCGTGGAGGGAGTTTGACACTAAAGATCCATGTTCCCCTCTTCGTCACAAGAGTGACCAAATATAGTCCCCATATAACCTCTTCTACCTCGCGATTTATGCACCTCTGACCCTAAATTATGGGTTAGTCCTCTAGAAGTTCTATCTCATTTTGACCTATGCACCATCTCTCTAATGCCTATTGAAGATGACTCAGACACCTATCATCTGGTGGTGGATCTTACCCTCAGTGCATGCTCGATTAGAAAGATATGCACCACTGGGGATCTCTCTAGCACTCTAGAATGTGTCGAGATGCTGAGCGAAATCATTGAAACCCACATCTCCTACCTGAGTCCATGATCAATGGTATGGAACCTAAAGAAATGGTTTTGTACCATGTTGGTGTAGTAGCGAGAGACGTTGTTAAAACTTTCTGAGTATTGGGCCACAGTGAAGCTACCCTATTGTAGGTGTAGTAACTCATGAATTTGCACTGCACGTAGCATCACCGGTATGAAATATTCCCTAAATAGGCTCTCTAAGTCCTTCCAGACAAGGGTCACCTCCTCGAGTGTTTGGAGAGTCAAGCTCCACCACCTCCCTATTGTGCCCTACAAAGGCTAGAGACTAGAACTACCATCAGGTCTGTCCGTGTCTCTACCAGGTGAAAAACTGGGTAACTAAGTCCATTCAATCCTTAGCTGCAGAAGGATCTCTCTCACCTAGAAACATCATAGGACACTATTTATGGAACTCATGAAGCACACTCAGTCGGTGTGCACTTTCCTCTGGTGGGGTTGGTAGAAACTACTACTCTCCAGGAGGTTTTGATACTGGTACACCACTGTTGATGCTCCTTTTCATCACAGAGTCTAAACGAATGAAAAGGGAAATGCCTTAGCATAAAGTTATTCATCCTTTGAATAAAAAATCAAAAATCGACAAAGGCATGAACAAGGTGTTATTAACACTTTGGTTATCCAAGTTCCATCAAGGTCGCCCAAGTATACTTGCGGGACATCTAGTGGTCGCGCATTGATGTGCGCGCCCTCTTTGAAATTTTTCCCAGGGTCTCTCTAGCCTATAAATACCCTTGTGCCCCCCCACCCAATTTCAAGGACAAAAATTACCAAAACCTCAGATTTGAGATCCCAGCGCCCTAGTCTCTTCTCAAAGCTTCTGAACACTTCTAAGGTAATTTCCTACGTAGAATGAAAGATCTAAAGAGGTGGAGGAAGGCCGAAGTGTTGAAACTCATCAACACTTGTGTGCCTAGGTGGCCAGCCATTAAGGGAAATGGCCACACATAAGCACCCCCTTAACCCTTCCACATAACTTGCACGCCTCTCTTCTGTAAGTCTTTAAGGGTAGTATTATAAGATTGAGCCAAGCCTCACCTGAGTTCTACCCTAAGGATTGACCGTCGCGCAAGTACCCATGTGGCGCGTAGGTACACCTGCGCGGCCAGGACATACACGCCCATGAAGTACTTGCACGACCCTCTCTTTTTGGGAGCCATTCTTACCCATTTCACCCCTCTTACACCTATCCACCTCTCATCTTTAGGATTAAGCCTTCAGAACTCTCTACAAAGACATTAATGGCATGATTTCCTTGTTGGATTCCTTATCTGAAAGCAATTTTGTGGAACATCTCTCAAAACATAGTGATTTATAAATCTTTACATTACTAAAGTTAGAGATTTCATTCATTCAACCCCATCCTTTAAGATGAGAGAATCCTTAACCTAGGCCTCCCTTTCAGGAGTAAGCCCCAGTCCAAATTCTCATTAATTTGGGCTTCCTCCTTAGAAATAATCCCCAAGTCCTCATTAATTTGTTCATCCTTTTCAGGAGTAATCCCCAAGTCCCCTAATCTGGGCATCCTCCATAGGAGTAAGCCCCATTAATAATTCCCTTAACCAGGGTTTCCTTTTCATGAATGATCCCCAGTCTCCAAGTCCCCAAATATGGGCATCCTCCATAGGAGTAAGCCCCAACCATGGTTCTCTTTACCCGGGCTTCCTCTTTAAGAATAAACCCCAGTCATAATTTTGTCTTAACCAGTCATAATTTACTTTTTGATCTAGGCTTCCTTCTCAAGAGTAAATACCAATCATAAGTCCCCTCCTAATTTGGGCATCTTCCTCAGGAGTAAGCCCCAAGTTAGAGTACCCAAATCTCCATGAAGTACATATACCTTTATGGACCTTGTTCCTGGGTTTCTTCCCTGAAGTAAAACCCAATATTCATCTATTTTGGGCAGTCATACATATATAATCCCCACATAATTGCATATTTCATGGAACAATTGACTGGTTTCACCAATACCTCTTATTTCTCACACCAAGAATGAATCACGTGAGCTTAGAGTGTAAAAGTAATCATGACAACTTTTTTGAGCCATCAATCATGCATAAACATCATACTCCCTTACTCTAAATACGTGGGTTTTGATTCCTTTTCTAAATAAAGGATATGTAGGTAGACCATATGCGGGTATGATCCCAACTCTGAAATATTCGATGTCCTTCTGAATGAAAATAAACTTCAAGTGCCCCACTGAGTGGATTTAAAACTAGTATGGTCATCATAATGACCAAGAGACTTTTATGTATTGAAGGATACCATTGACTATGAATCTATAACAAATACAGATGATTCTCTATCTATGAAGAACCTCAAATACATATAAAAAATTCTCTAAATTCCCTACATATCAATCATTTATTTTCAGATCTAAAGGAAAGATCATTTTATACTTGGTAATGTATTAAGGATTCACAACATAACTTAAATCTATAAAGAGAGTCCCGGAGTAGACAATAATTCCCCTAAAAAAGGTGTGATGAGTCCAAACTCCTATCCTCTTGACCAAAGAAAATTCTTAAGCCTCATCAGTCCATAACTAATGAGCGCCTACCTTTGAAAAGTAGATCCAAATGGATATGGAGTCATTAGATGTTTCCGTTTCTATGAACAAACCTGTTAAAACCCGATTAGAATGTTTGAACCTTCAATCAACGAAGTCATCCCCAATTCTAGAAGAAATAAAAAATGGTGAACCCGACGTGAATCATTAACCAAGTTAAAGTGATGTTTTACCTCTTTGTTAGGCCCCTATTTAAACTCAATGAGAGGGACAACATAGAAATCAATAACATATGTGCTCATCCAAAAGATGTAGCATCCAAAATTATCTTGATTATGTTTGTTATATCAAACATGCACTCTTTTCCATGATCTTATGCATTACAAGAATGGATTTTCTTATGTTCACATCTGTGAATGCCTCTGCTGTGAAAACCTCTACTGTGAATGCATCTGCTGCTGCTCCTGCTGGATCATCATCCACTCTGAGGACGACATCACCTACTCAACGTCTTAAATGTTGGGTATCGAATGCACTGGTTAAGGAGTACCATCAACATGGTTCCATTCTATATTTGGAGGCTGCTCGACAAGAACTCCAAGTGAACAACTCACCCTGGTCATCCGAACAGCGACGACCAGTGATTAAGAAGCAGGCGGTGGTAACCACCATTTCCAATCGTTTTGGGTCGTTGTCCCCAAAATGGAACAACCATTCCCTACCATATTTTGAGGAGGTGAATGAGAAGGTCTCTCAGGGGCTTAATTCAAGGAGACATGATTCCTTCTCGGGGGCTCCCATAAATAATCGCCACCAGACTCATGCGGCAGTGTGCCCTCAACATGATGAGGGTGTTGTCTCTAGGCATTCGGCTCAGGTTCCTCAAACTCGAGCAGGAAAGACGAACCACTAGAGGTGATAACCGGTTAACAGTGAGCAGGTTCTCATCTCTTCCATCTCTAGATAATTCCACCAACCTAACTTGGTGGAAATCAATGAACGGGCACACACACCCGTCCATTTTAATTATGTTGTCCAGTAGACTCGTCTAGCAGCATCACGCCAATCCCGCTAGGAAATTCCGGAGGAGTACTATAGACAGGAACATACACCTGTTTATAAATCATCATCTAGTCATCGGGCTCGTCTGACTACATGTGATGGAGCCCACTAACCCAATGTGTTGACAACCAGTAAACAGGTACATACACCTGCTTACTCTCATCAATCCTGCCAGCAGCCTCGTTTGTCAGTGTTGAAGGAGGCTCGTTAACCACGTTCAGCGGAGTGCCATCAGCAGGCACATACACCTACTAATATTGATCAAGCCTACCAACAGTTTTGTTTGGTAGCATTCGGAGAAGTCATTCAGAATGTTCCGGCAACAAATAGGAGGCAGACTCAACTCTCTGCCCCCATAATTTAGTACTGTCAGGATTCACTGACAGAAAAAAGAGGACAGGAGAAGTCACATACACCTACTCCAAGCACGGAATGGACATATATCCCCATTCCAGCAGCTGAACTAACCAATAATATTCTATCAATGGTGAAAGAGCAGAAGAAAATCCCTTCTCATATTATGGATTCATGCTAGGATATTATAACAGCTTCAGCAGCATCTCAGGGAAAGAAACATAAATCTATCCTTATCAGTGGAGTGACACATCAATAGTTCACTCCGAAACAGACACACACATATGTTCCAGTCCAAGAGGGTTGTGGGGCGTACTCCCCCATATCATATGGACAACCAAGTCAGGAACATACACCTGATTTGAGTGGAGATAATCAGCCTAACCAGATCATTTCTCCTAAGCAAGCACATACACCTGCCCATAATGACCACCTTCGTCAACAAGTGGTTCCCAATGTGAGTAAGAAGGTGTCTAAAAAGAATACCCACCTAGCACAGTCATGAAATCAAGGGCCAATCTGTAACAAGGCCTTACTCGATGGTGGATTTCTTGATGCACTCAGAAAACTATCTACTGGAATTAAAGATTCTACTCCCTCAGTTCCCAATAGTGGGAACATTAATTCTAAAGGTCTGCATCATATACTTCTTCATGAAGGCTTGCTTCATGATGATTCGGTTGATCTCAAAGTTTCATCTTCAGATGAGAGCCATAGGAACCCTCTGTGTGGTCAGAAGACCAAGGAGAAAAATGTTTCATCTTTTACTAGAACCCACCATGGTGTTCCTCCCTATGATGATGAATTTATATGAGAAAGTCCTATCCACAGAAGTAATTCGCATTGTCTAGAAAATTATTTAGAAGAAAATGTAGTGACGAGAAATCCCTCTTATCTTGAGGCACTTGAAAATGTGAAGACAGTCATGTTTGATGATTTACCATTATTAGGTGAAACTCTTTCTCAATTAGATGATATCCTGGGTTGTAGGTCATTCTCCGAACCACCCCTAAGTCATGCATCTTCTAGTTTGATCAGTGATTTCTCTCCCAATCTTGTTGAATCTGATGAAGCAACAAGGAAGCACTGGCTCTGGTCTAATAAAGTATATGAATATTCATTAGATGATAAATAGGAAGTACTGAATATGAGAAAACAACTGAAAAAAGGTGAAGTGCGAGTTATGTTTTGTCCTTTGGCTGGTTCTCAGTATGACATTCCAGAGATGTTGACGGAAGATGGAATTCATGATTTTTATCTCAACATATGGAAAAATCATTATCTTTTGAAAAAGAAAATATTATCTTATGATGAATTTGAAAATCATGTCAAGATAATTGAAGGGTTACAAAACCAAATTGACATGGAATCTATCTCAATTTCTCGATATCTGAAAGCTGAAAAACAGTAGAGATCCCTTCATCATTCATGCCGTGGCGCACTAAAAAGATTTTGCCAGTTAATTTCCAATGCCCTATCTCGTATTCATATCAGAGGATGGATTGTTCATGGAGAACTACATTTCAATGTTCTCTCTAGTCAGCAAAGCTCACCGAAAATGGTCTCATGGAATGTTATTGCCCATGGCTGGCCACAGTAAATGGGTTTTGTTTGTAATCAAAAACAAGCCCAAGAACAGGCTTCAACTAGTTCCTCTCAAAATCAGGCATACAGAGAACAAGTTGTTGAATTAATCCTGCATCAAGAAAACGAGAATATTGAACAGGCCTCTCATTTGGAGTAGGCACATCACCATGTGGCAGAAGTGTTAGAAATAATCCAATGGTCTTTTGAGCCGGGTGATAAAAGTGGATGTAGGTTGATGCATCCAACTAATTTCTAGACTAAGGTCTTCAAGATCAGGGGAGATCTCAAGAAAGTCTCAGATATATCATGTCAAGAACCACCACAACTTTCCAGACTAGGGACTCTTTTAACCCAACCCTGAGAATCAACAAATAGGATTAGAGGAGTTGAGCAAAGACAGTAGGAACCGCCCATGTCCACCAGACTGGGGACTTTTTCAAATCCTCAATCCCTCCCTTAGAGAAATTCAGTATTCTCTCGATTGGGCAAGAAGCCTCAAGAGGAACGAAGATCCAAATTATCAAGAGATTCCACCCAAATTACGGTTCGTCAAGAAGTTACTTAGGAATCAAATCAACAAAATGCAATGTCTCATCAAGGAAATGGAAGAAGACAATATCAAAGAAATGCTAATAGAATGGATGCAATGCATTATACATCAATCAATGTCATCAATGTCATTGTTGCTGATCCACCAGATGAGGTTCACTCGGTGGGATCATATGAAGAGGTTCCTGCTCAAGATGTTGTACGCATAGACACAAATGACGAAGGTGTGCATACACGAAATCAAAGGATTAATCAGAACCTAGGTAATCTCTCATGTAACCCACTTCTCCCTCTCCAAAAGGGATCCAACAAGGGGAAAGGAAAGAATCAGGTTACATACCCTTCCTCTTGAGAAGGCCAATCGTTCTCACTAGAGAAAATATTTTCACAACAAGAGGAATAAATGAAGGAATTAAGGAGGATGAATGCAGAACTACTTCAGGGTAGTCTTCTTCCTAAGCGTGCTGGAGTCAGTCAGTCAAAGGAATTTGTTGTGGCTACTTAGATGGATAAATAATATCCTCCTCTATCAGTACACCCTCATAGGTCTAATCCTATGGGTCATGTGCAACAACAATTGGTGGTGTTACCATCAGTTGCATCACCAGCCACCACATCTGTACTAGCTCCAGTCATTGAACCTGTTTAGGTTCAAGCTCAACCAGATGTTTCTAAAATGTTAATAACTACTATTGAGTCATTAACAGCTCGGTTGGAAGCTATGGAGGTAAAGCATGAACAAATTCAACCAGAAAATAGATCTTATCCTGAATGGGTTGATGCAATTCCTCCCCCATCAAATTTTGCAAGTACCACGTTCCCAATGTTTAACGGTTCAGGAGACCCAGAGAAACACATAACACATTTTGTTTCTTGTTGAGATCCTACTATGGGAACACTTCAGCAACAAGAAGCAGTTAAGCTCAGGTGTTTTGTACAGTCATTACAAGGACCTACTTTTGTCTGGTACACAAGATTTTAATCCCAGTCAATTACAGGATGGGAGGATCTTCATAAAAAATTCCTTCTTCAGTTTAGCTCAATGTTGCCAAAGAAAACAGTTTTTGATCTTACAAACTGTAAGCAAAGGGAGAATGAAAGGTTCTCATATTTCATTGCTCGCTAGAAGGGATTAACATATTCCCTAAGCCTAGAACTCCCTCAAGAGAAATTTTTGCCAATCTATGTGGAAAATTTATGCGATGAGTTGCGTGCACCGCTAATCCCTGTGAAATACTTCAATTGCTCCAAAGATTAAAGATTCTCTTATAAAGACTACGGTTAAATCTCATGTAATTCCATCAGCTCCATGAAGGAGAATGGGTAAAGTAGAGACTTCTACATTTATTCTTAAAGAAGCACCCGTACCTGCTTCTACTTCAAAACCATCATCTTCTCGAAGGGCTCCACCTCCTGAGCGCCAACAACAGAGTTTGTTTCATCAAGATAATCAATTGGATCAAACACAGAAACAATTTGAGGATCTAAAGAGAAATTTTACTCTTTCCAAAATGAAAAAGTTCATGGTAACTTAATTTCAACTCTGGAAAATAATTTGGTTCAATTTCCAAGGCCCAAGAGGCCAAATAAGGAAGTAGATGAAGACTGTCCCTACTATTTCCCTTTTCATCAGATGTTGGGGCATCCTATTCAAGAGTGTTTTGTCTTCAAGGACCTCCTGAAAAACATGGTCGACTTGGGAAAAGTCAAACTGAAAGGTTCTTCAGCTCAGGTAGCATGTTTTACTACTACAGATCCAAAGGAGGAAGGCGAGTGGAAAAAGTCAAGAACAGAAATGCACAATAATATGATGATTGGATGGTCAAAAAAATGATCAACCGAACTCATGCTATTTTTCAAACAAAATTGAAGAAACCAATTTTACCTTATACCATTAATGTCGCAACAAAAACCTCTTCATCAGAGGGAAAATCCTCAAAAAAACAGCATAAATCAATGAAATAAGAAGAATCAGAAGAAGATGAGTATTTGTCAAAGACTAAGTTGTCTATGACTCTGGCATATTTCCTGCAATCTACTTCAACGCCACGGGAACCGCCCCACCAAACGGCATAGCCTAAATTGGCTAGTCAGATAGAGTCTTCATCGGATGAAGAGATAATATTCGGTTCTATTAATACGATTCACTTAACATATCCTTATGCCAATCACAGTTTTGAATTTGATGAAACTGGGTTCCCCATATCAAATAGAGGAATCAGAGGAAGTTCCATAGGCTCAGGATACAGGGGAAGACATGGATATTTTAGAGGCCACTATTCCAATTCTACCCCTTCTAGAACTGTGTATGCGATAGAAACTCATTGTAGATCCCTTCAACGAGCTCAACAAGAACAAGAAAGTTCTTCCACACAAGGCAGATTCAGTCTTGACACAATTATTATGGAAGATCAATTGAAGGTTCCATCTTCTTCCTCTCAGCAAGTAAATAGACCTAATCAGTCTAATATTCCAAAGCCAAGAGTATTACCAACTCCTATCCTGGTACAAGATGCATAAAATTCCAAAGCATCAACTTCCAAGGCACCTTCTAAACCACATGTTCTTGTTGGGAAACGTAGACATTTGGATCAAAAGTATGATGTATTGAAACACTTGTCCCAAATACCAGCAAAGTTATCAATTATGGATGCTTTGAATTTATCAAACGATCTTCGAGAGGCACTCATTGAGGCTTTGTCAAGTCCTCAAGTGTTTGAAATTGAAATCGCTGCAGCTGAAGTCTACCATGTAGAGAACAATCCTGTAGAATTCCATGCAGTGATATCTTGTACTGATGAAGATGAAGATGATGTCGTGCATGGACATATTAGAGCTTTGTACTTATCTGGCAAGGTCATTAGTGTAGAAATCTGAAGAGCTTTCATTGATAATGGTTCAAGAGTTAAACTCATGACCATTCGTACACTTCGTCGATTGGGCCTCATAGAATATGATTTATCTCCTTTTACTTTGATGTTACAAGGATATGATAAAAATGAACAAGAACCACTAGGCGAGATTATACTCAAAATTCAGTTTGGAGATCTTGTATCCAATTCATATTTCATGGTTTTTGGTCAAGACTCAGCCTTCAACATCTTACTTGGAAGACCCTGGCTACATCAACATGCGGCTATCCCTTCATTATACCATCAATGTCTCAAATATTGTTTTGATGGCCAATTTGGGACATTTTATAGTGATAAATCCCCATTCCATACATGTGAATCTCAATTCATTGAGGCGGAATTTTATCACATGAAGGGAAATGAGAAATCCACAACAAGGGAGATTACAAAAGTTAATGCTCCATTTGGTTTGGAAAAGATTCCAAAAAATCCATTTACACATGTGAGTGCAGATTTGGTGTTACCTATTAGTCAAATTGACAGCATAGACCCAAATCAAAATAATCTTATGGAAACCTCCATAATGACAATCATGGAAATCATGCCAGGCAACATAGGAGAAATTGGTGATTCACCAAGCAATGATGAAAGCTAAAATGGTGATTTCTTCATTTCATCTTATGAAATTCAGCAAGTCTATACGTTTCCAATTAGATCCAAGAAATTTATAGCAATGTCAGATGTAAATGATGATTTCGATTATCAATACATCATCTCCTCTTTATTACCCAAAGAATACCCTTCAGCATCAATTGGGTCAGAAATGTAAGATTCTTCTTTAATATGTGCAAATTCTAACATCTCTTCTCATCATGAAAATTCTGCTTCATCATCTACTATGCATGTAGAAACAAAAGAAATAATACATGTTGAAGAAGAAGAGGAAGATCTCAGGGATCCTCCTCCAGAATTTGAAGAGGGTATCTCTACCACTGTGGATGAACTCAGAGAAATAAATCTGGGTACAAATGAATTTCCACGCCCCACTAAAATTAGTGCGGCTATGACTCATGAAGAGAAAGAGATGTATATATCCTTTTTTTGAAAATCGAGATAAATTGTCATGGAACTATACAGAGATTCCAGGGCTTGATCCTGATGTTTCCACTAATCGTTTGGGTTTTCCAGAAGAACATCGTGGATTCAAACAAGCTGCTAGAAGAACACACCCAACCTATGATTCCAATATTGAAGCTGAATTGGATAATCTCATCAAATCTAACTTCTTCATAGAGGTTAAATATCCCAAGTGGTTGGATAATATTTTCCCAGTGAAAAAGAAGAAGGGGAAAATTATAGTTTGCATTGATTTCAGAGATCTTAATCGGCATTGTCCTAAGGATGATTTTCCAGTTCCAATTACAGAACTATTAATTGATGCAACAACTATCTACGATGAAATTACTTCATGGATGGATATTGCAGGTATAATAAAATCTTAATGGCTCTAGAAGATGAGGAATATATAGCCTTCAGAGCCCCTCAGGGTGTGTTTTGCTATCGGGTAATGCCCTTTGGCCTAAAGAATGCAGGCACAACATATCATCGTACCATACATCATATCTTCAAACTATTTTTAGGGAAGTTCGTTGAATGTTTCATGGATGATTTGGTATTCAAATTCAGGAAACGTTCTAATCACTTGGCTGATTTAGAAATCATATTCCACAAACATCGGCAACATAATTTTAGGATGAACCCCTTAAAATTTGATTTTGGGGTAACCTCATAGAAATTTCTTGGTTTTTTGTATGCCATCGTGGCATCGAAGTCAACCTTGAGAAAACAAAGTCAATCCTTGGTATGTCACCTTCTCGAAATTTTATAGAATTTAGACGAAATCAAGGATACTTAGCCTATATTTGGTGTTTCATCGCAAATTTGGCAGGAAAAAGATTACCCTTAACCAAACTGATGATGAAAGGAGTCACTTACCAGAGGAATGAAGAATGTCAAAAATCATTCGATATTCTCAAGAAGTATCTCTTGAGTCCACTGGTATTAATGCCACCTGTTGAAGGAAAACCACTTATCCTCTATGTGACAGCTTTAGAGCGATCATTGGGTTCCTTTCTTCCTCAGAAGAATGATACTGGGAATGAAAAAAGCCTCTGCTATCTCAGTCGGACTATGCTTGAAGCCGAAACCCGATATTCAAGTATTGAGAAGTGCTTCCTAGAATCAATATTTGAAGTTCAGAAGTTGAGACACTACCTGAAATATCACAAGGTTCAGTTGGTATCTTGCAATAACCCGCTCAAATTCATCCTTAGTTGCCCAATGCTTACAGGACGTCTGGCAAGGTGGGTAGTTATCTTGCAGCAATTAGATATTCAATATGTGTCTCAAAAGGAAATAAAGGGCCATGCTCTAGATGATTTCCTAGCTGAACACCCTTCAGTGGAAGACCCATCTTCAGATATTGAACTTCCTGATGAGGAAGTATTCTCTATTCAAGAAAGTCTTTAAACATGGGAAATATAGTCTGATGGTGCTTCCATAAGTCCAATAGGGAAGAAAATGGAAGATCATAAGTTCAAAAATGTTGGGTTAAGAGTTGTACTCATTTCCCCAGAAAAGGAATTGCTACCTTATTCCTTATCATTATTGGGAGGTGGTACAAATAATAAAGAAGAATACCAAGCTCTCATCGCGGGATTGGAGTTGGCGCTTCAAGCACAAGTGAGTCACTTAAAGGTGAAAGGTGATTCATACCTGGTAATCAAACAAGTCAATGTGGATTACGCAATCAGAAAACAAGAACTAATCCCTTTGTATGATTACTTCATATAGTTAATGGAGGGATTTCATACAGAAACGGCATTTTCTAATGTCCTGAGATCACAAAATGCCTAAGCTGGTGCACTGGCTAATATAGACACAGCTATGGCAGATCCAAATCGGGACAAGACAACTATCGGTATTTCCCACTATCGTACAATTTCACCTTATGTTCAAATCAGAAGAGATTAAATCAATGAAATTAGTCCCATTCCTGAACCATGTGGTCATACTACATGATGGATGCCACCTATCAGGGAATACCTTCAAAATGGAATACTTCCACCTGATAGAGCCAGGAAAGAACAAATATGGAAACATGTGGTCAATTTTACTCTTTATGATAGCCCAGATCACCCAGAGAAAATTCTCTACAAGCATGGTTTTGATGGAGTTTTCTTCAGATGCATTGATGGTGAAGAGACAATGGCTGTAATGAAAGAAGTGCATGCAAGAGTCTATGGTTCCCACCAGTCTGGACATATACTGTCTAATCAAATTCGAAGGATTGGATAATTTTGGCCTTCAATGATACAATATTGTATTGATTTCACAAAGAAGTGTCATTCGTGCCAAGTACATGTCACCTTCATTCATTAGCCCCCAGAGTTGCTCCATACAGCTAAATACTTGTGGCCATTTGCCACATGGGGAATAGATGTGGTGGGACCTTATCCTTCAGCTACAGCCAAGCAGTTTAAGTATATTCTTACTGCTACTGATTTCTTTTCCAAATGGGCAGAGGCAATACCTCTCAAAAATTTTAGTTCTAAAAGAATTTTTAGCTTCATCAAGTCTAACATCATTACCAGATTTGGTGTCCCTCATACCATATTGATAGAAAATGGAACCAACTTCTGTTCATCTGAGGTGAGAAAGTTATATCAAGAATATAACATCAAATCCAATCATTCATCTCGGTATCATGTAGCGTCCAATGGCCAGATAGAAGCTTTCAACAATACATTGTCAAATATACTTCAAAAGATGGTGGATAAAGATATGAATTCATGGCCTAATAAACTATTTCACGATTTATGGGCTTTTTAAACTACTACATGCACTGCAACACAGTCAACTCCATATTCATTGGTATATGGAATGAAAGCAGTCTTTCCAATTGAGGTTCAACTACCCTCGCTCAGAGTAGCCATTTTTGATCAGTCATCTACAGAAGAACAACATCAAAAGATATTGGATGAATTGGAATGGTTAGATGAGAAAATATTGTGCACCCTACACCACTTGGAAGTCTATCAGAATCTAATTGCATGAGAATTCAACAAAAAGTCCATCTTCATTCATTCGTTCAGGGAGAATTGGTATTAGTTCACAGAACTCCAATGATACCAGGAAAGAAACCTCACAAGCTTAAGCCAAAATGGGATGGACCTTATTCAACCCATAAGGTCTACTCCAATAAAGCTTATTCTTTAATCTCAATGGATGGAGAACTCATCACTACTCCAACCAATGGAATATTTCTGAAGAAATATTTTGTATGAACTCAAAATTAAACAAGGGTCCATGCATATGAATTTAAACTATTGGAACTTATGTCCAACATGACGATAAACTGGGACATCCTAACTACATGATGCTAAACTGTACAGAAGTCCCTTAAGTCCAGAAAGACGTTAAACTTCATAACCAACTGTCCATGCATACGACCTTAAACTATTTGCATCCTTATTGTCTAACATGATGCTAATCTATATCACCCCTTTCGTCCATCATAACGTTAAACTCTGCCATTGTCCAACATGACATTAAAATATGAAAATTTCCCTAATATGTCCAACATGACGTTAAAAAAATGTCCTCTTTTGTCTTTACTGCATGACATTTTACATTCTACATGACGTTAAACTTTATTTTGTCCCTGCTACACGACACTAAACTATGAAACACCAATAGTCCTAACTGCAAGACATTAAACTGCATAGTCCATTAATATGTACTACATGACATTAAAATGTGCATCGTTATGGTTTTTTCTACCTCTTGTTTCTCACACCGAGTATGACTCACATGAACCTAGATCAAACATCAACCATAACACCCTCTCTGGGCCGCTAACCATGCGTAAGTCACAACACCATTTTTTAGGTCGTTGTCCCCAAAAAAAACTTAATCACTAATTCATTATTTAGTTAAACTATGTGGACTTTGATATTTTCCTTCTAGGCTGAGTACTTAGGCAACCTCCCAAGGTTCAATCCCAAAACCAATTTCTTCACATAGGTTCACCTCCATCTCATATGATGTTGATTCGTGAAACCGCCCCCAGAATCAATATCTTTACATTGGATCACCTTCGTCCTTGATATACGATGTTAAAATGTACAACATTATTCTCCTGCATGACAATAAACATCAATATTCTTTTATACCCTCATCTGAGAGGGAATCATTATTTACATTGATTTTCAATCATGTTATATTCCAAAAACTATGTGCATACATGGAAATACCTGAACCTTTTATCTTGGGTTAAACCATCATTTCACTAAAGTCCCCTTTCACCCTTCTCATGTACTAACCAAATTTGTATAGAGAGTATTTCTAGAACTAATTGGGATTGATTCCCATCCTTATAAGATATGTAGGAATGTTCGAGTGTCCCTTGAATCCAGCCCCAAGTCTTTTGGGCCTAAACCCAAATTCCACTTTCAATCCCCTGGCTGAAAAGTCCCTATAAAAATACACACTATGTATTTACTATAATGGTCTGAGTTCTATGACCCTAAACTACGATATCGTACACATTAGTCCCACATGATGTTAAGCTGTATTTCAAGAACTACGTATGGCGTGATTCCCATTATTATGGGATACGTAGTGAAGTACAATATTTCAATTCAGGATCCAGCCACAACATGATTATGGTTACAATTGATCTGTGTATCTCTACATACATTGGAAAATACCCATATTTATGTGTCATAATCCTAACCTTAAATATTTTCAGATCTTCATAACCCTTTTCTTGACTTCTAGTCACACAAATGTCAAATTTATGAGAGTTCTTTTGCCTGACTATGCAGCACGTGCCCTTAGGCGGCCTTGCATAAACAGTATACATAATAGACTTGTCAGCCAAAAGATACTATTATTTGACTATGTAGAAAATTACCTTAGGCATCCTTGCATAATTCAACCCCCTAATGGGTTTGTTAAATAATGGTAACTTCATTCATGGAATGAAAACCTCTTTTTTCATTAGTTTTCTTAATAAAAATATATAAGGATCCGTAGAAAATAGTCATCCTTAACATATTCACCCCCATGTTCTTTTTCATGATTTCAAAGTATTCAAGTCTATGGATTATATTTCTCTTCCCTACATTTGGGTTAGACCTTCGGAGGAGGGTCATTCTTCTAGTTCTTAGACGATCTTTCTTGAAAATATATTCTCCATATTCAAGTACCTCTCTCCATACATCTAACTCTATGATTTGGAAAATTTGAATCTCCATAAACTTCCACTACCTTTTTAGCAGTAGAAAAGTAAACATCTGAGAGTTATTTTTCCTGACTATGCAGCATGTGCCCTTAGGCGGCCTTGCATAAACAGTCTACATAAGAGACATGTCAGCCAAAAGATACTATTATTTGACTATGCAGCCAATGCCCTTAGGCGGCCCTTCATTGTTCAACCCCCTAACGGGTTTGTTAAATAATGGTAACTTAATTCTTGGGAACTACTTCTCTTAATGCATTTTATCCCTTTTTCGTATCATTCCCCAGATTCAATATTTCTAAAGTCATATTTTACATGTTTTCCTCCATACATGAGGGTGGTAAAATGTTTTCAGATAAGTTTTCAAGGAATTGAGTCAATTTTAAACCATTCCGTCAAAGCTATTTCGACCTTAAACATTCGCCTTTTTATGTCTGACGTGCATGACTTTAAAATGCCCACAAAAGACAATAGAACTCCGAATAAAATTCATGTTCCAACTCACTAAACATAATTTTTGTATGATTTAGTTAATATTGATCAATTAAAAGATTCAATGTTTATAGGGTTATTTATAATAATCTTAGTAAAAATCAAACAATTCTTACTAGACCCATTGGCTTAGGTAAAAATATAAAGCAGGTAGTGGTAAAATGTGTGAACAGATGATTGAAAATGAATGAGTTTTTCCATTTGATGCACAAGATATAGAAGGAAATCCATAGACTGGAGTCTCTTCTCATTTTCAGGAATTACAAAATTCTTTCAACATAACTCTTAATTTGATTTATGGCATCCCGAGATTCATCAGGAACCCCCTGGAATTTATTCATTTCAACTGGATACAATAAAATATGCAGTGATACCAGCTATTCATGAAACAATTGTAAAAGAATATTCTTGTGTGTGGGTTGAGAAAATTTTCTGCTAATCAAACAGTGACTCTGTTTCTGTCCAAGAGACTTAGAAGATTGATACATGGATTTGAGAATGGAGCATTGAAAATAAAGATCCATTTAGAGAGAGTACTATTTTCAGATATTGTTTCTAATGTCATGATAATCTTTTCTCCATCAACTGATAGTGGAAAACATATCAACCCATGGTTTTCCATTTTCATATCTACAAGGAAATGGCATGAAGGAAAAATTTGAACGTTCACACCATTGTTGCTTCTCTTAATGCACAACATAACTGAAATAAAGGAGTAATAGTGCAGCTGCATCTCAGGTAGATAGTTCTTTGCATCTGGAACATTTACTCATTGCATATGACCATGGCCATACAGAGGAAGGAAGATGCTCTGTGGGAAATTAAGATGATACTTCTACAATTACATGTCCAAATATGGAAGAGTGATGTCACAGATGGTATAGTAATCACGACCAATGATGCTCATCATATTATCAATCCATTTCCTAGCTAGTTCAGTAGCCGTTCCGATTCTCTTGGGAGCCATTGAATCTGCACAAAAGATGAATAAATTAACTTTTAAGTAAGTTGATTTTTCATAAAATTTATGAACGAATTCAAAAAAAATGGAAAATGCATTAAGGTGCGCAAGTCTAATCTTGGCGCTCAACTATGGATGTGTCGCACAAGTATGATGTGTCACGCTGGTTTTTGGTGCGCAAGTATAACTGCTCAAGTCCAAATACCTTGACAGCAGCGTGACAGTGAAGAAACAGTGGAAAACAGAGAAACTTGCGCGGCGAATACAACATGCGCGACGAGAGCTTGAAAATTTGGAATCCTAGTGCTTTACATGAGAATGGCCGCCTACATATAGGCTAGGCCACACCCCTACGTGCCTAAAGCCAGTGCGATCAACACCTGTGCGTCGACCTCTGCGTGCTCAACACTTGCGCGCCGCATGTCCCTTGGTTTTATTCATTTCCTCAGAGTAACATCCTCATTTCATTCAGATCCAACTCTGAGGGGGGACTTTTGTTGACACTCCTTTTCATCACAGAGTCTAAACAAATGAAAAGGGAAATGCTGTAGCGTAAAGTGAGTCATCCTTTGAAGAAAACATCAAAAATATACAAAGGCATGAATAAGGAGTCATTTAAACTTTGTTCACTCATGTTCCATCAAGGTCACGCATGTATACTTGCGCGACGCCCAATGGTCACGCAGGTGACTTTCACGCCTTCTTTGAAATTTCTCCCAGGGTCTCTCTAGCCTATAAATACTCCTGTGGGCCCCCCCATTTCAAGGACGAAAATTTCCAAAACCTCAGATTTGAGATCCCAGCGCCCTAGTCTCTTATCAAATCTTTGAAACACTTCAAAGGTAATTTCTTACCTAGAACGGAAGATCTAAAGTGGGGGAGGAAGGCCTAAGTGTTGAAACTCATCAACACTTGCGCACCTGGGTGGCCACCCCTTAAGGGAAATGGCCACACTTGCGCTCCTACTTACCCCTTCCACATAACTTGTGCGCCTCTCTTCGGGAAGTCTCTAAGGGTAGTATTAAAGTCTTGATCCAAGCCCCACCCAAGTTCTACCATATGGATTGAACATCGCGCAAGTACCCATGTGTCTCGTATGTATGCCTCTACGGCCAGGACTTGTGCGCTCACGCAGTACTTCCGCGCCCACGTAGTACTTGCGCACCCACGCTGTACTAGCGTGCCCACACAGTACTTGCGCACCCCTCTCTTTTTGGGTGCCCTTATTTCCCATTTCACCCCTCTTACACCTGTCCACCTCTCCTCTTTAGGATTAAGCCTTCAGAACTCTCTCCAAAGCCATTTATGGAATGATTTCCTTGTTGGCTTCCTTATATGAAAGGATTTCTGTGGAACATCTCTCAAAAACTAGTAATTTACACATCTTTACATCACTAAAGTGAGAGAGTTCATTCATTCAACCTCATCCTTTAAGATGAGAGGATCCTTAACCTGGGACTCCTTTTCAGGAGTAATCCCGAGTCCAAATTCTCATAAATTTTGGAATCCTCCTTAGAAGTAATCCCCAAGTCCTCATTAATTTGGGCCTCCTTTTCAGGAGTAAGCCCCATGTCCCCTAATCTAGGAATCCTGCTTAGGAGTATGTCCCAGCCATAATTCCCTTAACCTGGGATTCCTTTTCAGGAATAAGCCCCAGTCTCCAAGTTCCCAAATACGGGCATCCTCCTCATGAGTAAGCCCCAACCATGGTTCTATTAACTTGGGCTTCCTCTTCAAGAATAAGCCCCAGTATTAATTTTTTCTTAACTAGTCATAATTTACATTTTGATCTGGGCTTCCTTCTGAGGAGTAAAACCCAATCATAAGTCCCCTTCTTAATTTGGGCATCTTCCTTAGGAGTAAGCCCCAAGTTGGAGTACCCAAATCTCCATGAAGTACATATACCTTTATGGAACTTGTTCCTGGGTTTCTTCCCTAACGTAAAACCCAATATTCATCTATTTTAGGCATTCATACAAACATAAGCTCCAAATCATTTCATATTTCGTGGAACAACTGTCTCGTTTCACCAATACCTTTGGTTTCTCACACCGAGCATGACTCACGTGACCTTAGCGTGTAAAAGTAATCATTACCTCTTTTTTTGAGCAATCAATCATGCATAAACATCATACTCCCTTACTGAAACTACATGGGTTCTGATTCCTTTTCTAAATAATGGATACATAGGTAGAGCATCTGCGGGTATGATTCCAACTCTGAAATAATTCATGTCCTTCTGAATGACAATAAACTTCAAGTGCCCCACTGAGTGGCTTTAAAACCAGTATGGTCATCATAATGACCAAGTGACTTTTATGTATTGAAGGATACCATTGACTAAGAATATCTAACAAATACAGATGATTATCTATCGATGAATGACCTCAAATACATATAAAAGATTCTCTAAATTTCCAACATATCAATCATTGATTGTCAGATCTAAAGGAAAGCTAATTTTATACTTGGTATTGTAATAAGGATTCACGAACATAACTTAAATCTATAAAGATAGTCCCGTAGAAGACAATAATTCCCCTAAAAATGGTGTGATGAGTCTGACCTCCCATCCTCTCGACCAATTCAAATTTTTAAGCCTCATCAGTCCACAACTAATGAGCGCCTACCTTTCGAAAGTAGGTCCAAATGGATATGTAATACTTGGATGATTCTGGTTCTACGAACAAACCCATTAGAAACTGATTGGAATGTTTGGGCCTTCAATCAATGAATTTATCCCCAATTCCAGAGGAAACAACCACCTAAAGGTGTTATCGTTGTAATCATTCCATGCACCGAATCCTCATCGCTAAGTGAACCATCATTGTGATATCTCACTAGAATCATGGCTCGCTGTATCCATGGAGGTATTCTGTAGAGAAATAGTTGTTCCACATTCAATAAGTTATACCTAGTGAGTCTAATCAAAAGTGATCAAGACAAAACCATTTCCAAAACACATGCAACATGTGTTCTCATGTACCGAGTCAGAATACAAATCTGGGCCCTGGTGTATGGATACGTTGGTTGCCGCACTGACACTAGATTCCCTAGTCTAAAATACGAAATGAAGACACGGAACACTATTTACCCCATTGAAAATATAGTCTCTTAGTTCTTCTTGTAGAACCATTCACCCTTTGATACAACATTTTTAGTACCCGTCCCTTGGGGTCGGGGTCGTGACTACCCCAACCCCTCCTACCATAAGTTAGGGGCTGGTGACTAGCACCGAAAAGGCATAACCCAAAAAAGGGGAGACATTGCCTTTAAACCTGTACACACACAGTCATAGAATATCTCACATAAAATACCATAATGGAAATAAAGTAGTACACCAACCACAGAGTAACCCAACTGAGAGTAAAGTGTGTAAACTGAATGTAAATGGGCTAGAATACACGCCCAAATGAAATGAAAGTACAAAAAAATCTACATGTTTCGGAGGTCATTCGCCAAGGATCATACCAAAATGGTAGGTACAACTCTCTATTGGATGACACTATAGCACACCATGTCTATCAGTCCAACTCCGAGTCCCATCTAGTCATGGATCCCCAATATCCCCATCAAGGTTGTCTGTCGTCTCCACAGGACACAACAGGTGTGGGAGAATCCCGTGAAGTGGTGAGTATAATAATACTCTGTAGGGACCCCACGACCCTCGAATATCTCTCAGTAATACACGAGGGAAATCACCAAAAAAAGAAATATCACTGAGTTAATATAACCAAAGAAGATCTCAAACACATAGCACAAAATAAAAGACGCAGCACACACCAGGTATAACATAAGTACATTAGTAAAGATGATTAGTCGTAAAAATAGATCATCTTATTTTTTTGAGAGGATCTTCTGATTACCCATATAGGGTCTCTAGGTACTGACCCACAGAAGATCTCTAGGTACTGACCCACAGAGGATCACTAGGTGCTGACCCATAGAGGATCATTATGTGTTGACCCATAGTAGAATGCTTGTTGATTACCCAAAGTGGATCGATAGGTGATGACCCATAGAGGATCGCTCGGTGTGGACCCACAAAGGATCTCTAGGTTCTGAATCATGAAGGATCGCTAGGTGCTGACCCACAGAGGATTTTTATTCATTTTTCATGTTACTGCCAGCCAATAGATTCCCACACCTAGCACACCTGACTTCCAGAAGATCTGCTACACATGCTATCAGCCTTACCTCAACCACTGTGAAGAACCTCATAGATTAATCTCAAAGGATAGTCATATCATAAGGGTCCCCATTCAATATACGGTGTATTGATTAGATTCTCGGTCTATAAGTTATGGGCTTTTAGTAATAAATGCCATGTTGTATTCGAGTCCGATCAAACTCGGTCGTACACCAACTTCTACAAAAACTCAAGAGGAGTATATTAGAAGTACCACACCATAGAAAGTGTCCCAACACCACTAACAACACAAAAATTTGATGCCCAGTCTAAGAGACACTAGCATTTTAGTAAATAGGGACCGATTACGTCTAGGCCCTTTCCAAATCGGTCAAACCGACCTGACCAACTCGGCTCGGGGCTCCCACATACCCCGGTTTAGTTAGACGGACTCGACCTGACTTGTTATGGGTCATGGTTAATCTGGTCCGGCCTTGCCCGTGGGCTAGGCCCAATGGGCCTTGCTGGACTTGGCCCAGGATGGCCGAGGGTCAAGCCCACTGGGTCTTTCGTGTAGGAATGAAATAATGATGGAGATGATCAATATAGAAGAGGGGGTGAATTTTATACTTTAAAAATATCCATAGACAAGGAAAAAATCTATGTTTAACAAATTTAAACTACGAAAATTCACAACACCTCTAATCACCAACTGGAGAATTGGAACCAAGGTTTACAATATATGATTTTACCTTAATGTGTATAGAATCTAAACTAATCAGAGTACAAGTGTAAGGAAATATATGTAGGTTATACTTTCTTCACAATACAATATACAGCGGAAAAACAAGTAGTAAAACTACATGAAACAATATATGAATATTTTAACCCAAAGAGAAGGGTATCCAACAACCTTGGATAAAGGTCCCTTGATTTATAATTTCAAACAAGTCTATCTTACCCACACCAGAGTAAGCTCTCAATACGAAGATCAGAATCTATGTCTTGCTATCCCCGCAATCCCTCAACTTCAAGGTAGTTGGAACCTCTGTCTTCCTAAGCAAGGAAACCCTTGAACTTCAAGGTAGTATGCACCTCTGTCTACCTATCCCTGAAAGTCCTCGAATGTAATCAACAATATTCGGAGTCACACAAAGCAATCTGAATGAGCGGTTCAGAACGCACAAGGCATGAAAAGATTCCCTCTCTAGAAATCACCTTAACAGCATGTGGTCTCTAGATTGATCAACTTCTTGTTGAGATAATTAAAATGAGCTCCTATTTATAGGAAATTTTCCAAAGATCGGCTCCCTCCTACAACGGTCATATTTTCCATGAAATTCGGAGGGACCTGTACACGTGTAACTCAACCAACGGTTAATTAGAAACAGAATGAACGACATCGTTTAATAATAAATCATGTATAAATGAATGCACGACATCGTTTTGAAATGAATGATATGTAAGTAAAAGCTATTCAACATTTCTGTAACACCCCATGATTCCTCGGTACTCTTCTCTTTGAATAATGCGATAGCGTGTGTTGTACGCAACATCGAGTTCTAACACACCACAACAAATCAAACTAGTCGTTATGAATAGTAATACCTACTTTTTGAAATTTTAGAAATTTTATCTCTCAAAATGGACTTCATTTTAGGATTCTGAGTATCGAATTTATCCTAAGGTAAAATTTTGGTACCTTTCGGATAACTTTAATATTTTGATGAATAGTGAAAATTACTAAATTTTAATTAAAAACAACTTTTTAAATCAAAATAATTAATAGTGATAAATTATGAATTTGAGTGGTTTTGAAGTATATTTAGAATATATTTTTACCATTTAATATAATTTTGGTCATTGGACATAATTTCACAACTAAACCAGACATAAACAAGTATCAGTCTTTTGATAGTTATTATATCTTAAAAACACGCTTTTTGTTTTGACAGCGGGAATTAATTTTAAATTAATTTCTGCCACTTTTGTGTTTTGAATTTGGAAAAATGTATTCCATATTTGGACTCAGGATGTCCAAATTTTTTGAAAAGTTAACATCTGTTTTAGGAAATTTTGAATAATTACTTCGGTAAATATTTTATTTACCATGGTTAATGGGTAAATCTGTTAAATAAGGGATAAAAATTAATATTATAATAACACTAAATTACCCTGAAACATGTACTAACCTTATTTTTGGATACATTTCCGACACTGGGAATCTTTGGGTCGACATTGGGACCCCATGGAGCCACTTGTAGGTGATAGGGACACTTTATTTTAATTAAGTTAAAATAAATACAAAAATGACACAAGCAGATATCTTTTAGAAAAACAATTTTTACATAGGGTTATATATGTTTTATTTTCGACTATAAATAGTCATTAGAAAGATAAAATAATTTTATACATAAATATATTTTATTTATAATTTTTAGTCATTATATAATTTAATTTATTTATGACACAATGATGATGCATTAATACCATAATAGTAAAAATTTAAAATAATTGATATTATAAATACCCACATAAATATAATTTGAGACTTTTAATGAATTAAACTAATTTTCTATGATAATATGACATATTATGATTGATTTAATTTACTTTTTTCGAAGTAATCATTCTGTTATGATTTTTTAAAAAAATCAACTATTGAATAGTGTCAAAATTGTCAGAAAAGAGTGTTTAAAACTAATATTATATTAATAATTGATATTAGATTCTTAAAAATCTAAGGTTCGGCCAAGAGACTTATATCATGATATTTGAATCATTAATGTACCACTTGGGGGTCTCTTGGAGGTATATTTCATGTTTATTAACTATATAATATAAAAATACAAAGTGACATGGTAAGTGTCAAACTAATTAACAAAGAGTTAAACTAAATGATAAGGTTAATATAATGACCCAAACCTGTATAAATTCTATCGGTTGAATGGTTTTCAACCTATCCCCACCTTAACTTTTAAATAATACACTTTTCAGCCATTAGAAACCGAATATGAATTTATTATAAAATATTATTTCTTGTTTTTCCAAACGTGCCCCTCACCCCTCTTATAAAAGGACACTCCTCCTTCTCATAAATTCACACCTTCAAAGACTTTTGGATTGGCCAATCTCTGCCAAAATAATTTCTCAACTTCCCTAAATACAACCTAGAGGCCTTAGTTTGATCAGAAATCCAACCTATGAAGCCCTTTTGATCAAATAAAAAGGAATAACCCGAAGAAGAGGTAATGACTTCACCAACCTTTTTCATGTTCCTTTCTTCTTCCACTTCTTATTTATTTGTTATTACCTTTCTAAAATAATGAATCCAGTATCTCTTATATACTGTAATATTATTATAAATATGGTACAACCATATTTATTATTATATCCATCCTTTGAATGACATGTCACCATACGTGCGTACGTACGGCTTACCGTCTCCACATCGTGGTGTAATTGTTATTCAATATATTATTATTTGGATAGGTATAATAATGATTTTTAATTCATGTAAATAATAAATGTAACATGATAATGATTCTGTATATATGATATACCATCCAATTATATATTATTTTAATATCAAAAGAATGATATTGTCGCTTGTGCGTACGTACGGACTACCGTCTCCACGAACACGATGAGATTCATTCTCCATCGTATCCATTCAAGTATAATTATCATTTGATGATTTAAAAATAATTTTTAAGGAATATATATCATTCTGGATATGAATAAGATACAACCTATCCATGAAAAACATGGGTTACGTAACAAAACATATAAAAGAAAATGAGTAAGTTAACACCATAAACAACGATAATTCTAAGATATTATTAACCAAACAATGTTAAAAGATCATATATGATATCATATTAATGTATATGATTCATTTATAATTTAATAACAATTATTTCACCATTATACATAAGGTTAACCTACCCCCAACCAAGGAAAAGTATAAGGTAAGAGTTTATTTCGCAATCTCTTCATTATCTGAGGTTGTTTATACGTAATAATCTATTGGGATTTATTTATCATCCACATCCATGTTTCTTCAAAATGTATTTCAAAACATTTTTACTATTTACAAGAATATGGGTTAAATTCATTTATAACATTGTTTTACATTTTATAAGAGGTTTATAAAGGAATCTTTCTGTCGTTTTCCAAACAAGGTGCTTTTTAACCTTTTCGATAGAATTAAGGTAAGAATGTTTTTTTAACTTATACGGTAGGTGCAGTTATTTTCCACCGTCATACAATCCTTTAATCTTCCCTTACAAGCTTATAAGAATATTTTCAATGAAAAGTTTTTATTTTATAAATATATGACTCTTAAATGATTTCAAAATAGAAATAGATATTTCTTTAAAAAGAGTTTTGATTTCATCTATGTGAACATCCTTTGATAGATTTTATGTTTATTTGAAGTTGATTTATTTTGATAAAATACTTCCATATTGTGATGATGGTTTTGTGATATGTATGACTGTGGATGTGTTATTTTTATACCATTCATAGTTTATGAAGAAAGTATTTACATTTCATATGCTAGTTTTAATACGAATGTTTATGTTATATTTAAACCTGTTCATATGAGGAATGCATTGGAATTAATATGTGACAGGTGGAGCCCGCTATAGCTCCTCAGTGCATCGGTAGGTCTAATGAGACAAACTAGTGTATTGGCACAAGGCCTTGGAAATATCTTATTTGTAGTCTTGGCACGAGGCCTTGGCCATGTGGTTATGATAGTCTGGCATTATGAATTCCATCATTATGAAAGTGTTTATTGATATTTCATGTGATTATTCGATTAGTAGAATATCCATGTGAATAAGTAAATGGAATTATTTCATTTTATTTTTTTCCCAAAATATGTTTTTGTTCAGGTTTAAAAGGATTTAGTTTTTTTTATACATTTCCTTAAGTGTTTATTCTTATTTAAGAAAGTTTCCGCTATATTGTTTTCCTTACTGGGCATTTGAGCTCACCCCTTCTCTATGATTTATTTTTTCCAGGATGTGAATAAGTAATTTATGAATGGCCTGCAGGGATAATATGAGGGGATAATAATGTGTAATAATGAGAATATATTGTTGTAGTTTTCATTTTATGATGTAATGTAAACTTTCTTAATATATATAGTGTTACTAAGGATACTAAACCAATCGGTCTTTTGAGATTTGATCTTTCTTGTGATCACTCCAATGTTATGTAATAATGCACTGGCTCTGGGTAACTGGGGTCGGGGTGTTACAGTTGGTATCAGATGAAGTTTAGTACAAACCTTGGAAGCTAGATTTAGATAAACTCTGATTAGAGAACATAGATTGAAGATGTACTTTGAGGATTAGTATAGAAGAACTTCCTAGAATTTTGGTATTGTACAGATTTTGTGAGTTTTCCGAGAAATACATCCCTGTCTGGATACGAGAAGTTAGAGGCGGCTCTGGCATAGATGAACCTAGGGGTAAAACCCGAAAACACTGCTTTGATCTAGACGCGAACGGGAACTGGTGCACGACAACGGGCCTTGCTGCACTCTTGGTTACAACACTCCCGGTGGATATGCTTAAGATAACTCTCATTTTCTCTACAAATCATTATGAAAGGTTTATGAGTATATACTTCTTCAAATAAAACATTTTTATGATTATGGATTATATCCATAAACAGTTCAATTAATTTTAAGTGTTTTATAATAATGGAATTATGTATTTTGATTCAAAAACGGATCTAGTTTATGCCATTTTTTAGAAATGGCGCCTATTGGAAGAAATGGAAACCGTATCAATGCATTCACTCCTTGTAGGGATTTCCCTCCTGCTCAATATAATTATAGTCGAGCTGGTGATGCAACTGCTGCCGATCAGCTAATCACCATACTGGGACAACTCACTCAGGTTATGAAAAATAACCTTACCCGTATGAAGCACCCTGATCCATAGCGTAGAGGATCAATGTTAGATCACTTCATGGGGAAACAACCACCAACATTCAATGGGAGTACAAATCAATTGGTAGCTAAGCAATGGATAAGTTCCCTAGAGAAAATATTTTCGGCTTTGGGAAGTAGTGAAAGGGAAAAAGTTATCATGGAAGTTTATCACCTCACTGGAGATGCTAATCAATGGTGTTCATTGATTCAAAACATGAAGGAAGACGATGAAGTATCAAATATGGAATGGAGGGAGTTCAAATATCTTTTTTTAGAAAAATACTTTCCTCGTGACCATCGAGCAGATATAGAAAGGTAATTTTTGAGTCTGAGACAAAAGGAAGATAAGAATGTCGCAAAGTATGAGGCTATCTTTACAAGGTTAGCAAGGTATGCTGGAGATTATATACGTAACCTAAGAAGTAATATTGATCGTTTCTTTGATGGTTTAAACCATTTATCCGTTGAGCATTAGTCTCCCAATCTTTCTCATTGTATGAAGACATTGTCACATGTGCTATCAAGACAGAAAAGGAATTCTCTAAGTCTTATAACTTTAAAGAAAAGCAAGCGAAGAAGAGATCTGATGATCAATATGGGAATGGAAATAAGGGGAAGAAGGGAAAGGTTGAATATACATCCTGTGGTAAATGTGGGAAGAAACACCCTGGTACCTTCCTGAAGGGAATGTGTGTCTGTTACAAGTGTGGTGAAAAAGGCCACCAAGCTCGTGATTGCAAAGCGAAGAAGGAAGCTACCAATGTTCAGTGCTACAATTGCAGGGAGATGGGAAATTATGCAAATGAATTTCCTAAGAATCAAGTGAACATACCTCAGAAAATGAAAAGGGATCAATGTTAAGCTTATATTATCACTACTGCTGAGGTAGAAGCTCCAAAAGACATAGTGGCAGGTAATTTTATTGTTTCCTCAAGTTTAGAAAATGCATTATTTGATTCTGGATCATCGTATTGTTTCATATCTTCCCAGTTTGATAAGAAAATTAGATATTTCCAATTTGATTTAACAAGGAAGTTGTTAGTTAATCCTCCTAAGGGAAGTATCATTGAAACAATGTTTTGTGAATCAGTCCCCATTAGAGCACATAAATATTCTTTATCCGCTGATCTCATCGTCATACCTATGATTGAGTTTGATATAATCCTCGGTATGGATTTTCTTTCAGACTATGATGTGAAGATTTATTATAAGGAGAAGGAGGTCACGATTTTTAGGATGATGATAAGGAATACCTTATCTTTAGGGAAGAATCTTCACCACCTAATTCTTATCTAGATCCACCCCTAGTATCTCAACTAAATTCAATTATTGGGGAGGAAGAGGATTAAATTAATGTGGGTGAGGAAAGGAATGTTCAAATAGAGTATGTACTTGTTGTGAAAGAAAATGTAGATGTGTTTCCGGACGATTTACCTGGTCATCCTCCAGAGTGAGAAGTTGAGTTTTCCATTGATTTAATTCCTGGATCAAGGCCTATATAGAAGACCCCTTATAGAATGGACACTATAGAATTAGTTGAACTAAAGAAACAACTAGAGGAATTGAGTAATAAGGTATTTATTCTCCCTAGTGTTTCTCCATGGGGATCCCCTCTTCTTTTTGTTAAAATGAAAGATGGATCTATGAGGTTATGTATCGACTATAGGGAGATCAATGCTATAACAATAATGAATATGTATCCTCTACCTCACATTGATGATTTATTTGAAAAACTGCATGGAGCTCAATAATATTCAAAGATTGACCTTCGATCTGGATACCATTAGTTGTTTGTGAAGAAGGAAGACATTCCGAAGACAACATTTCAAACCAGGTACGGGAATTACGAGTTTACAGTAATGCCTTTTGGATTGTCTAATGCACCCTCTGTATTCATGGATCTGATGAATAGAGTTTTCAAGGAACATCTCGATGAATTTGTGGTGGTATTTATTGATGATATCATGGTATACTCCAAAAGATACAAAGATCATGATAATCACTTGCGCATTATCCTGAGGACACTGAGAAGACATGAATTATTTGGGAAGTTTAGCACGTGTGAATTCTGGCATCAGGAGATTTCTTTTCTTGGCCACATTGTCTCTAAAGATGGAATCTCTATTGATCCTTCTATGACCAAGACAATCCAAGAATGGCCATCACCTACGATTGTAACTTAAGTACACAGTTTTATTGGTTTGGCAGGTTATTATCGATGTTTCATCCAGAATTTTACCTGATTGGAAAACCCATTAATGAAGCTAACACGTAAAGGGGTTAAATTTGTTTGGAAAAAAGAGTGTGAAGACTGTTTCGAAGAACTGAAGAGAATACTAGTCAATGCTCCTATATTGACTCTACCATCGGGGAATGATGGGTTCGTTATTTATAGTGATGCATCAAAGAAATGACTCGGTTGTGTCCTTATGCAGAATGATAGGGTTATTTCCTATGCATCACGATAGTTGAAAATTAATGAAAAAAATATCCTACTCATGATATCGAGTTAGCAGCTGTGATATTTTCTTTGAAAATATGGAGGCACTACCTCTATGGTAAAAAATGTGAGATTTATACTGATCACAAGACTTTGAAGTATATTTTCTCACAAAAAGAACTCAACATGAGGCAAGGAGATGACTTGAATTACTGAAGGATTATGATTGCACAATACACTACCACTCGGGGAAGGAAAACAAGGTGGAAGATGTTTGAGCAGAAAAGACCATGGAGTTTTGAACAATATGAGAATTGAAAGGGATCCAATTTTCATGGATCTAGTGAATATGGACATGGGAATAACTATGGAAGGTGAAACATCATTGTTTTTTCAAATGGTTTCCAAAATATCTTAAATATAAAGGATTAAGAGTTCTCAGACCGATGATGAAGAACAACAAAAGAAGATTAAAGTAGTGAATGATGATAGATTGAGAGACTTTGTGTATGAAGATGGAATTTTGAAATTTGGGAAAAGAATTTGTGTTCCAGATATACCTGATCTAAAAAGGGAATTGTTGGATGATGCTCATAGTTCCAATTTCTCTATACACCCTGGGAGCACCAAAATGTATAGAGATTTGAAGGAACATTCTTGGTGGGACAACACGAAGAGGGAGATTGCGGATTTTGTGTCAAGATGTATGGTTTGTCAATAAGTGAAAGCTGGAAGGAAAAAGCCTGGTGGATTATTGCAACCTCTTCCCATACCTGAGTGGAAATGGGATAATATCACGATGGACTTTGTCAAGGGACTACCAAAGACTCCTAGAAGGAACGATGAAATATGGGTTATTGTTGATCGTATTACCAATTCAGCACATTTTCTTTCTATAAGAGAAGATCTACCACTGGAACGTCTAGCAAGACTATATATTGTTGAAGTTGGGAGACTTCATAGAGTACCCCTATCGATTGTTTTTTATCCTGATCCCCGTTTTACTTCAAGATTCTGGAAAAGTCTTCAGAAAGCCTTGGATACTGAACTTCATTTGAGAACATCCTACCACCCACAAACAGATAGACAATCAGAACGAACTATTCAAAGCTTAGAAGACATGTTGAGATCCTGCTCACTTTAATTTCAGGGCTTGTGGGATCAATATTTACCTCTGGTAGAATTTTCCTATAACAATAGCTTCTATTCCAGTATTCAGATGGCACCATATGAAGAGTTATATACAAAGAGATGTCGCACACCAACTTGTGGGGATGACGTTGGTGAAAGAAAATTTGTAGGTCCAGAACTGGTGGAGGAAACGATGGAAAAGGTAAAGGTAATCCAAAATCACATCAAAGCAGCTCAAAGCAAGCAGAAGAGCTACGCCGATAATCGAATGAAGGATGTGGAGTTTCAAGTCGGTGATCATGTTTTCCTGAAGGTATCTCCATGGAAGGGAGTAATATGTTTTGGTATGAAAGGTAAATTGAGTCCTAGGTACATCGGACCTTTCGAAATTCTAGAACGAATTGGGGCTGTAGATTACCGATTGGCAATTCCTCCAAGTCTTTCCAAAGTTCACGATGTGTTCGACGTATCTCTATTGAGGAAATACATGTCTGACCCAACGCATGTACTCAACTATGAGAAATTAGAACTGGAACTTGATCTGTCTTATTGTGAAGAACCCATCAGGATTCTTGATACGAGAGAACAAGTACTGAGAAACCAGACGATGCATCTGGTAAAAGTTCTATGGAGAAACCATTAGATTGAAGAGGCAACGTGGGAACCCGAGGAACTTATGATGAAGAACCACCCGAGTCTTTTCGTGCAGTAGTATTCTAGAATTCTCGAGGACGAAATTAGTTGAAGTAGGGGAGAATGTAACACCCCAAGCTTCTATGGTAAGCTTCTCTTTGAATAAAGTGACAACGTGTGTTGTACACAACATCGAGTTCTAACACACCACAACCAATCAAACTAGCCGTTATGAATAGTAATACCTAAATTTTGAAATTTTAGAAATTTTATCTCTCAAAATGGACTTCATTTTTGGATTCTGAGTATCGAATTTAGCCTAAGGTAAAATTTTGGTACTTTTCGGATAACTTTAATATTTTGATGAATAGAGAAAATTACTAAATTATAATTAAAAACATATTTTTTAATCAAAATAATTAATAGTGACAAATTATGAGTTTGAGTGGTTTTAAAGTATATTTTGAATATATTTTTACCATTTAATACAATTTTGGTCATTGGACATAATTTCACAATTAAACCTGACATAAACAAGTATCAATCTTTTGATAGTTATTATATCTTAAAAACACGCTTTTTGTTTTGACAGCGGGAATTAATTTTAAATTAATTTCTACCACTTCTTTGTGTTGAATTTGGAAAAATGGATTCCATATTTGGAATCAGGATGTACAAATTGTGTAAATAGGTAACTTTTATTTTTAGGCACTTTGAATAATTACTTCGGTAAATATTTTATTTACCATGGTTAAAGGGTAAATCCGGTAAATAAGGGTTAAAAAATAATATTATAATAATACTAAATTACCCTAAAATATGTCTTAAACATATTGGTGGATACATTTCTGACCATGGGAATATTTGGGTCGATTTTGGGACCCCATGGAGCCACTTGTAGGTGATAGGGAAACTTTATTTTAATTAAGTTAAAATAAATACAAAAATGACATAAGCATATATCTTATAGAAAAACAATTTTTACATTGGGTTATATATGTTGTATTTTCGACTATAAATAGTCATTAGAAATATAAAATTATTTCCTACATAATGATAATTTATTTATAATTTGTAGACAGTATATATGTTAATTTATTTATGACACAATGATGATGAATTAATTACCATAATAGTGAAAAATTAAAATAATTGATATTATAAATATCCAAATAAATATAATTTGAGACTTTTAATGAATTACACTAATTTTCTAGGATAATATGACATATTAGTATTGATTTAATGTATTTTTTTCTAATTAATCATTCTGTTATGATTTTTTTACAAAAATCAACTATTGAATAGTGTCAAAATTGTCATAAAAGTGTTTTTAAAACAAATATTATATTATTAATTGATATTAAATTCCTAAAAATCTAAGGATCGGCCAAGAGGATTATATAATGATATTTGTATCATTAATGGTCCACTTCGGGGTCTATTGGAGGTATATTGTATGTTTATTAACTATATAATATAAAAATACAAAGTGACATGGTTAGTGTCAAACTAATTAACTAAGAGTTAAAACTAAAAGATAAAGTTAATATAATGACCCAAACCTGTATAAATTCTATTGGTTGAATGTTTTTCAACCTATCTCCACATTAACCTTTAAATAATACACTTTTGAGCCATTAGAAACTGAATATGAATTTATTTTAAAATAATATTTCTAGATTTTCCAAAGGTGCCCCTCACCCCTCTTATAAAAGGGAACCCATCCTTATCATTAATTCACACCTTCAAAGCCTTTTGGTTCAGACAAAATCTGCCCAAATACTCTATAAACGTCCCTCAATACAACCTAGATGCCTTAGTTTGATCATAAATCCAACCTAAGGAGCGCTTTTGATCAAATCAAAAGGAAGAACCCGAAGAAGATGTAATGATTTCACCAACCTTTTTCAAGTTCCTTTCTTCTTCCACTTCTTCTTTCTTTGTTATTCCCATTATAAAATAATGAATCCAGTATATATTATATACTGTAATATTATTATAAATATGGTTCAACCATATTCAGTATTATATCCATCCTTTGAATGACATGTCACCATACGTGCGTAGGTACAACTTACTGTCTCCACGTCGTGGTGTAATTGTTATTCAATATATTATTATTTGGATATGTATAATAATGACTTTTAATTCATTTAAATAATTAATATAACATGATAATGATTTTATATATATTATATACCATCCAATTATATATTATTTTAATATCAAAAGAATGATATTGTCGCTCGTGCGTACGTACGGACTACCGTCTCCACGAACGCAATGAGATTCATTCTCCATCATATACATTCAAGTATAATTATCATTTGATGATTTAAAAATTAATTTTAGGGACTTGATATCATTCTGGATATGAATGAGATACAAACTATCCATGAAAAACATGGCTTACGTAACAAAACATTTAAAAGAAAACGAGTAAGTTAACACCTGAAATAATGATAATTCTAAGATATTATTAACAAAACAATGTTAAAAGATCATATATGATATCATATTAATGTATATGATTCTTGTATAATTTAATAACAATTAATTTACCATTATAAAGGAGGTTAACCTACTCCCAACCAAGGAAAAGTACAAGGTAATGGTTTTTTTCGCAATCTCTTCATTATCCGAGGTTGTTTATACGTAAAAATATACTGGGATTTCTTTATCATCCATATCCATGTTTCTTAAAAATGTATTTCAAAACATTTTTACTAATTACAATAATATGGGTTAAAGTAATTTATACCCTTGTTTGACTTGTTATAAGAGGTTTATAAAGGAATCTTTCCGTCGTTTTCCAAACAAGCCTCTTTTTAACCTTTTCAACAGAATTAAGGTAAGAATGTTTTTTAACTTATATGGAGGGTGTTGCTATTTTCAGCCGTTATAAAATATTTGAAGCTTACCTTACAAGCTTATAACAATATTTTCAAAGAAAATGTTTTATTTTATAAATATATGACTGTTAAATGATTTCAAAATAGAAATAGATATTTCTTTAAAAAGAGTTTTGATTTAATCTATGTGAACATCCTTTGATGGATTTTATGTTTATTTGAAGTTGATTTATTATGATAAAATACTTCCATATTGTATTTATGGTTTTGTGATATGTTTGACTGTGGATGTGTTATTTTTTTACCATTCATAGTTTATGAAGAAAGTATTTACATTTCGTATGCTAGTTTTAATACGAATGATTATGTTATGTTTAAACCTGTTCATATGAGGAATGCATTGGACTTAATATATGAATGGTGGAGCCTGCTATTTCTCCTTGATGCATCGGTAGGTCTCATGAGACAAACTAGTGTCCTGGCACAAGGCCTTGGAAAAATATTATTTGTAGTCTTGGCACGAGGCCTCGACTATGTGGTTATGATAGTCCGGCATTATGCATTCCATCATTATGAATGTGGTTATTGATATTGCATGTGATTATTTGATTAGTATAATATCCATGTGAATCAGTAAATGGCGTTATTTCATTTTAATTTTTTGCCATGATATGTTGAAGTTAATGTTTAAAAGGCTTTTGGTTTAGTTATACATTGCCTTAAATTTTTCTCCTTATTTATGAAAGTTTCCTCTATATTGTTATCCTTACTGGGCATTTGAACTCACCCCTTTTCTATGTTTTATTTTTTCTAGGATGTGAAGAAGTAATTTATGAATGACCTACAGGGATAATATGAGTGGATAATAATGTGGAATATGGAGACTATATTGTTTTAGTTTTCATTTTATGATGTAATGTGAACTTTATTAATATATCTAGTGTTACCAAGGATACAAAACCAATCGGTCTTTCGAGATTTGATATTTCATGTGATCATGCCAATGTTATGTAATAATGCACCGGCTCTGGGTAACTGGGGTCAGGGCGTTACAATTTCAGAGTGTAAGAAATTCAAAAGTTCGAAGTCTAACCAAAATGAAATTCGGAGTCTATGTTAAGAAATGTTCAGATTCTGTTTTATAGGTATTCGGAGTCTGGTTTTACTAGATATCGAAATCTGAACTTGCAGAGTTCGAAGTCGAACCAGAAAATGTTCATAGTCGAACTTCATAAGAGATCAGAGTCAAACTTCATACAAGTTTGAAGTCGAACCACTTAAGAGTTCGGAGTCGAACTACTTAAGAGTTCGGAGTCTAACTTCATAAGAGTTCGGAGTCGAACTACTTAAGAGTTCGGAGTCGAACTACTTAAGAGTTCGGAGTCAAACTGCATAAGAGTTCGGAGTCAAACTTTATACGAGTTCGGATTCGAACCACTTAAGAGTTCAGAGTCGAACTTCATAAGAGTTCGGAGTCTAACTACTTAAGAGTTCGGAGTCGAACTCATGAAAGTTCAGAGTCCAGAATTCGGATTGGAACTTCATTACAGTTCACATCTAGAATTCGGATCCTAAAAACAGAATGAACCAAATCTTTACATTAATTGACTTGTGGGATTTTGGTTATGAATCCGGTTTTTGTACTAAAGAAAAATATTGCAGTGTATAAGAAAATCTGGGTTAGGGTAACTTTCCTTAAAGAAGTAAATTTTCCATAGGGAGGAAAAATTTATATTTGCTTAAGTATATGGTTTTTGTGATTTTCAAAACAAACAGGAATGGAAAATTCATAAGGAAAACCTTATTGACTCAACAATCTCCCCCTTTTTGGAAAGCACAAACATCCTTTAAAAAAATCATATAAGGATTTTGAAAAAAATTCATTAGACTTTGAAATTAAAACTTATCTCCCTTTGTTCATGGATGAAAATGAAATCAAATAACTCCCCCATAGGCATTGAAACACTAAGGATTGTATTTTGAGTTTCCAGAGTTGAGTTTTCATTATTGTAAGAATGAAAAACATCGTAGTGGGAAACTCCCCCTTTCTTAAAAATATTTCTCTTAGAAATTTTTCCATTCGTTTCTTTAGGAGAAGTTCTTTTTCCTTCTCCCCCTGTGTGATTTTCAAAAATAATTGAAGGGAATGAAAAACAAAGCATGGTACCTGAAACATTAGTATATGACAAGATACAACCAACCAAATAATCATTTCATTAGAGTAGGAAAATTTTACAAAGAAAGATAATTACAAAAAAAGATCAGAGTGGGTTCATTTGTCTTCCTTTTTCTTTGGGATGAGCTTCTTTAACAAGGTTTTGAGTTTCTTAAAGTATCTTTGATCTTCCTCAGATTTCCTCTCCAAGGATTTTACCTTTTCTTCGTGAACTTTTAAAGCTTATTCCTGAGCCTCCAAGGCTTCTTTCTGCAGCTTTATTATCTCATCTTGTTTTTTCAACTTCTGCTAAAACTCAATCCAGAAATCTCTTTCACTTTTCCAATTCTGAGATACTGAGTTAAGATTTCCATTCAGGTCCCTGACCTGTTGATTCCGAGAATTTTTCTCTTGGGTCAGCTTTTCATAAATCTCGTTAACCTTTTTGCCCTCCATTTCAATAGCATTTTGAACTTCAGCCTGAAAACTCTCAAAATGAATTAATCTTCATCAACTCTCTTAGAACACTTGGTTACCTAACTGCATGAATTTATATGTATATCATAATCGATAAGAAAACTTTTCTTTTCAGCTTCCAACTTCACAAACTTATCCATGACCATGGATAAATATTCTGATTTCTGATTCATACTTTGTTGTAGCATTTGGCATCTGAAATATATTGTTGTAAAAATCGGAATGGTGTCCACCAACTTCTTTAGAGATTGAACCACAAGATCATGCCAATGAGATGATGATTCTGAATCAGAATCTTCTCTTTGAGACTGCTCTTCTTCCACTTGCACTAGCTTTCTTCTAGAGGTACCACCAACATCTTCCTTTATGATGAAATATTTTATAGGTTTCTCCATGAGAGTTTACTTCCCCTTATCAGCTCTCGGAATAAGTTCCTTATTAAGGGATACTTCCTCGGATTCAGACACTTGGATAATCTGTTGTTCATCTGGTTTCTTTTTTTCTTGTCCTTCCTCAAGAAAATTTCTCTCATAGGATTCTTCCTCATCATACAAGACATTTTCTTCTTCTTTTTCTTGCTGTTTCTTATCTTCATTCTTACTAGCTTCCTGATCTGCCATTCCTGGAGATACTAACTTAGCAGATTCAGTATTATCTTTGTAGTCTTGTACTTTCTTGATCAGGGTATCCAAATCTTCACTTTCCTCCTCTTCTTCTTCTTCTTCAAATTCTTCTGCTACTTCTTCAATGACTTCTTTCTCAGCTTCTTCAACTATTTCTTTACCCTTGGATCTATCCGGAGTGACATAGTTCTTCGCTGGAGTTTCTGGTAAAGAAGGTCTAGCACCAAAAGTTTCCAGAATGGGAAGCATTCCGGAAGCCAACTCGGTAGCTTTCAGCAAAGATTTCACTACTTCGGCTTCAGACATCTTCTTTTTCAACTTCTATTCTTTTTCTTGTTTCTCTAGATCTTCCGCAGCTATTTTCTTTAAAGAATTAGCCTCTACAGGGTCCAATCCGAATTGTGGATCCCCTTCCTTCCTCTTCTCATTGTCTTCCCTCCACTAGGCTGCCACTTCATCTGTATATGTTTTCTGCTTCTTCATCTTGGGAGGAGCAGACTGAGTTTCCTAAGACTTAGGATTTTCTTCATCAGAACCCACTTCCTTAACCTTTCTCTTCTACCTTTTCTTTTTGGATGGTTCTGGATTCTGTGTTTCTTTCTGAGCTGTCTCAACCTCTTCCACAGACAGAGGGTGGATTCACTGGAAAAACCCATCTTCATCCTCTTGAGGGTATCATCACTGACTAGCATAAGCTTGCAATTCCGAACTTTTGATTTGAAAGAGACCTTGAAAGATTCAAAGCATCAAACTATCATCTTAGATAGTAAGGAAAGAAACATGATAATATGAGCTCTCAAATTTCCTTCTTTGATGTTCTTGATCGTAACCAAGACATGCCTCATCAGATTTATCTTTCTTAGATTTACCAAGAAATCTAAGACATAGATATCACTGTTCTTCAAATTGTCTTTATCACCTCTTCTTTGAAACAGAATGCCTTGCACCCAAATATGAAGGATTCTATTGTTCGGAGTGAGATGAGAAATCTTGATATTTTAATCATCCTTAAGACCAAGAACCTTATGTGCCTTCTCCTTGTTGAAACTTCCTTACACATTGGGAAGTTTGTGAGAGAAGAATTCAGATTCTCCTTCATGGGATAAACCAACCAAGCATACGGCCTTGGTGTAAGATAGCTTATAAGTCTTCCTATAAGACATGAAAGGAAACCATTCTCTGTCATCTTCCTTCTGGAATGAAATAGACACATAGAACTCGATCAGCAAATTAGTATAAACCGGATCCTGTTTATCTGACTTTGCTACGCAGACATCTTCCCATCCATTTAGATTTATATTCTTTGTTATAAGGCAATCAATCTTATAGAAATCCTGATGAACTAACCTTTCCCTAAAGACTAACCCCTTAGATATTGGTTTTGTAGTTGAAATATCTTGAGATGTTGCTTCTACAGACATTCGGAGTGAAGAAATCTGAAGGATTCGGAACAGCTTTGCAATGTTCGGAACCTGCCATAAGAATTGAAGCAAGGCTTCTGAGACACAAAATCTTGAAAAACTGATGTGGGACGATTCTTGGGGTCTCCTTTATATAGGCGATGGATGTGACCTTTGGTCTTCCAAAAACCATCCAACGGTTGAAAAATATTTGATTTGATCTGACGGTTGAAAACAATCTCGCAAGGAAAACACAACTCTGATCTTTTAAGGTTTTTTTAAAGAAAACATTCGTATTTGAAAAAAAAAATCTAAAATCCGATCTTTTTTAAAACAAGAAAATACCAGCAAGCAAAAATTGATTACGAAACTACAAGTAAGGAAATACTAGCTTTCAGATTGGCTAGAAACATTGTTCGTAATTGTAATATTCTTCATGAAAAAATTTAAAAAACACAAACATTACGAATGTTCCAGTACAAAAATATAATTACGAAAATTCCATTTTGGAAGATTTTAGTACGAATATTTCCATTCTGGAAGTTCTCAGTATGAATATTTCCATTCCGGAAGTTCTCATTCCGAGAATTTCAATCCTGGAAATTTCAGTTCTGGAAATTCCCATTCTGGAAATTTTAGTTTGAGAAATTTCCATTCGGGAAACTTCAGTTTTGAGAAGTTTGAAAAACTAACTACGAAAATTTAGTTACACAAAAAAGCGGATTATGAAAATTTTAGTTACGCTAAAAATCACACGTACCCCCCCCTATGATAAGGAGTTTATTAATGTTAGGAGAACTGTTCAACAAGAAGTTAATGAAGAATTATTACCTTACAGTTATCATTCCTAACATTAGTTTAATGTATTCAAATCTATTGGAGGGTAATGATTTTGTGAAAATATCATCAAGTTGATCTTTCATTCTGATAACTGAAGAATTATATCTCCTTTTAGTGTGTGATCTATAAGGAAGTGATGCCTAATGTATATGTGTTTTGCACGAGAGTGATGTGCATGGTTCTTACTTAGGTAAATGGCACTTGTGTTATCACACAAAATTTGAGTCTTAGTAAAACTCAGGCCATAATCTGTGAGTTTGTGTTGCATCCACAACACTTGAGCACAACAATTTCCAGCTACTACATATTCCAGCTACTACATATTCAGCTTCAGTAGTGGAAAGTGCTACAGAATGTTGCTTCTTGTAGGGCTAAGAGACTAATGAATCTCCTAAGAAGTGACAAGTTCCAGATGTACTCTTTCTATCCATTCTACATCCACCAAAGTCAGCATCCGAAAATCTTTTTAGAATAAAATCATTTCCAGAAGTATAAAATAATCTGAGATCCATGGTTCCCTTTAGGTAGCGAAAGATTCTTTTTACCTCCTTTAAGTGAGATTCCATAGGATTTAATTGATATATTTCACATAGGCATACTGAAAACATTAAGTCTTTTCAACTAGATGTTCAGTAAAGCAGACTTCATATCATACCTCTAAAAGACGTTTTATTTACTGGTTTCCCAGCTTCATCAAGATCTAAAGAGTTTGAGGTACTGATTGGGGTACTTATACTCTTATTGTTTTCATAACCATACTTTTTGAGAACATATTTAATATACATATGTTGAGATATATAGGTTCCTTCTAGTTTTTGAGAAATTTTAAAACCAAGAAAAAAATTTAACTCACCCATCATACTCATTTCAAACTCATATTTTATTAGACTTGCAAAAGAATCAGTTAAAGATTGCTGAGTTGAACAAAATATGATGTCATCAACATAAATTTGAAAAATCAAAACATTTTTCTTATCTTTATTTATAAATAGGGTTGGATCTGCATTTCCCTTAACATAGTTATTTTGAAGAAAAAATCATATGAGTCTATCATACCAGGCTCATGGGGCTTGATTAAGATCATACAAAGCTTTGGTAAGTCTATAAACATGATCAGTATGTTTCGCATCTTCAAAGACAAGAATTTGTTCAACAAAAACATCCTCTTGAACAAAACTGTTATGAAAGGAACATTTGACATCCATTTGAAAATGTTTAAAATTGAAGAATGCTGCAAAGGCAATTAGAATACGAATAGATTCAATTCTAGCTACTGGAGCATAGGTTTCTTCATAGTTTATTCCCTCTTGCTGATTATAGCCTTTAGCAACGAGTCTAGCTTTATTCCTTACTATGACTCCATTTTCATCACACTTGTTTCTGAAGACCCATTTTACCCCAATGATAGAAGTTTCCTTAGGTCTTTCAACCAAGGTCCAGACATTATTCCTCTCAAATTCATTTAGTTCATCATGCATGGCTTTGATCCAATCATCATCACCTAAAGCTTCATCAGTGCTTTTTGGTTCTAGTTGGGAATGAAATGCTAGATGTTCTACTTCATTTCATAAGGAATTTCTAGTCCTTACTAGTTGATTTACATCACCAATGATGCTGTCACTAGGATGATTCTTAAGAAACACCTGATTTGGGTTTTGTAAAACTTGTTAATCAACATAGGGTAGAAAGTCTTCTGGGGTAAATGTTTTAGAAGTATCTTCTTGAACATTTTCCTTATCAGATGGATCTTCTATCAAAGGTTAACAATCAGTTTTTGAAAACACATCCGAGGATGTAGGTTGGAATGGTTTAAAAATAAAAGGATCAGACTCATCAAATTTTACATGCACTGTTTCTTCAACAGTACAAGTATTTTTATTGAAAACTCTATATGCCTTCGAAGTTGTGGAGTAGCCTAAGAAAATCCCTTCATCATATTTTGGTGCAAAATTATGTAAATTATCTATAGTATTCAGAATGAATACTTTGCAACCAAAAACCTTGAAGTAGGAAAGTCTTGGTTTTCTACCGTTCCATAACTCATAAAGAGTTTTATTAAGAAAAGGTCTAATCAAAACTCGATTTATAGTATAACAACAAGTACTTACAGATTCAGCCCAGATATGTCTATCTATAGAATATTCACTCAACATGCTTCTAGTTATCTCTTGAAGAATTCTATTTCTTCTTTCAACTACACTATTTTCTTGAGGAGTTCGAGGTGCTGAAAAATTGTGGGCAATACCTTTTTTACTACAAAAAGTTTCAAAATAAGAATTTTGAAATTATCCTCCACGATCACTATGAATAGTTTTCAATGGAATATCATTCTCATTTTTAACTTGTTCTCTAAATCCTTTGAAAAAAGAAAAAACTTCAGACTTCTTTTCTAGAAAATAGACCCAAGTAAATCTAGTGTAATCATCAACTTGAACAAACACATAGTATTTTCCTCCAATTCGTCCAGTTTGTGTTGGACCAAAAAGACCCATGTGCACTAATTGTAATGCATCAGTCGTTGAGACTTCACCAATTGATTTAAAACTAGATTTATGTTGCTTTAAATATTGACAAGGATCAAAAACTTTAGAAGAATCAAATTTAAGCTCCAGTAGATCCTTAACTAGTTTCTTCTTAGAAAGTTTACATAAATTTATAAGGTTACAGTGACCTAGTCTTCTATGCCATAACCATGAATGATCTTCCATTGCACTTAGGCAAGGTAGGTCTTGACTCCAGAGGTCTTCTAAGTTCAATGTGAAAACATTCTCTTGTCTATTGGCTGAGAGAATAAATTCTTCCTTGTAATTGTGTACTAAGCACATGTCATTCCTAAAATTCACAATGTAACCTTCATCACATAACTGAATTATGCTAATGAGGTTGTGCTTAGGTCCCTTAACAAATAAAACATTTGAAACAAATGTTTTACCTATAAGAACAATATTACCAATAAAAACAATTTCTCCTTGAGCATTATCTCCAAAAGTTACCTTTCCTCCTTTTGTTTTGATAATCTTTTCAAAATAGCTTTTGTTACGAGTCATGTTCCGAGAACATCCACTATCTATGTACCATGTATTGTTGTTGGTGTATCATTTATCTTCCTGAAAACAAGAAAAGAATTAGACTTTCAGAATCCAAACATGCTTGGATCCGAGATTTCTAGACAAAAAAATTTAGGAACCCACGCTTTCTTAGAAAAATAGGCTTTATGAAAACCTAGAGATTGGTTTTTATTTAAAGAAAAATTCTTTGCCCAGTGACCACCACATTGACATTTTGTACAAAATTGAGCACTTTGTGGATTAAAGTAGTTGTTACTAATAATTGGTTTTGTATAGGTATAACCAAATCGTGATTTTTTTCTTAAAGGTCATATATGAGAATACATTTTATCATAATTTTCTTTACCATGGGTAAAGTTTGATAAACACTTATTTAAGGAAAAAATTTCAGACTTGAGTTTAATAACCAAGTTTTTATCTCCCAAAACATTAGATTTATAACTAGAGCTAGGCTCGAAAGCACTTTTCTTAGAATTTACTTGTTCTAACTCTTTAGAAAATTTGTTCTTCTCAGAACATACTTCCTCGTGATTTTTTGAAATATTTATAAAATTAGAATTTTTCCTATCAAGATATTTAGAATGATCTGATATTTATTTTGTAAGAATATAATTCCTAGAGTTTTCCTTATCATGTTTTTTATTGAGTTTAGAATTCTCAATCTCTAGAATTTCAGAAAACCTAGAAACTTTTTCATAGGTAGGTGAAGTATTTTCTTCATCAGAAGACGATTCTTCATCAGAAGAGTTATAATACTTACTATCATTAGAATTTAATGATACATTGGTCAACGATTCATCATTTCATACCTTAGCCATAAAGCAATGATTGTTATTGGGTAATCTGGCTGTAAGACCAAGATTCTTCTATCCTAAAGATTCATAATCAGAAGATTCATCTGAAGAGTCACCACCAATGGAACTCCTGGTGTCATTTGCTTTCAGAACGTTCGTAGCTTTTGTTTTGTAATACTTATTTCTATTCCTCTCAGAATGCCTTTCTTTCCATTATTTCTTTTTGAGAAAAGGGAAATCTATTCTAATATGTCCAGTTCTCTTGCATTCATAACAAGTAACTTCACCTTTTTTCCTATCTTTACTTTGCTTTTTATTATATTTGGATTGGAAATTTCTCTAGTCATCTATCTTGTTCATTCTTCGAGCAAGATTTTCTAACTCATTCTCTGATATTTTACTTTCACTATAATCTGATTGAATAACCACCTTCTTATACTTGGATCTGGTTACTCTCTCAGGATTCTTATCTTTCATATGATTTGATGTAGTTTTAAAAGTGACAGTACCATTCCCATTCTTCTTTTTGATGTAGTCATCATCTCTCTTCATTCTTGTTTCATGTTGGAGAAGAGTTCCAAATAGATAATCAAGAGATATTTTATTGACCTTCTTGTTCTTATCTATAGTTGTTCTCTTTGATTCCCATTCATTGGGCATAATATCAATTATCTTATCCACAAGGGCTTCATCATCTAACCTTTTTTCTCCCATAGGCTGTAAGCTGTTGACTATAGTCATAAATATCTGTTGAACTTTACAGATTGGTTCTCCATAAAGAAAACTGAATCCATGGTATTTATCTCTAAGCATAGGTCTCCTAGTTTCAATCACATTAGATGTTCCAAAGTGTATAACTTCAAACTTCTTCCATATACAATTAGCTGCTTCACAAGAAGAAACTTGGCTATATATATTTCTAGTCATTGAACATAGTACAGTATTGCGTACCTTATAATTGAGTTTATACACTTACTTTTCCTGGTTAGTGAAAGTTCTAACTTCCTTATCAGGAATTTTATAATCACCAGTAAGCATAACGAAATTATACACTCCAGTATTGATAAAAAAATTCTTCATTCGATCTCTCCAGTACTCATATTCATTACCATCAAAGATTGGTGGTCTTGTAGGGTTTAGATTGTCAATAGAACCAACATTGATTCCTGCTATTCTTAAAACAAACTTTGGTAACCAAACTAGTTAGTAGAAAAATTTCGTAACCAAAATGTTCGAAATGACAATTCGGAATGAATAAAACAATTTCTAAGCATGGATGAAGAACAAATAAAAAGATGAGCAAGAAAAACTTATACGTGAGTATAAGTATTTCTGAGACCTGCTCTGATACCAATTTTAGGATCGAAATAATAATGTAGATGCTCAATATACAAGAGGGGGATGAATTGTACACTTTAAAAATTTCCTTATACAAGGAAAAAAATTAAGTTTAACAAAGTTAAACTAAGAATGTTCACAACACCTCTAATCACCAAATGGAGAATTGGAACCAAGGTTTACAATATAAGATTCTACCTTAAAGTGTATAGAATCTAAACTAATCAGATAACAAGTGTAAGGAAATATAAGTAGGTTATACTTTTCTTACAATACAATATGCAGTAGAAAAAAAGTAGTAAAACTACAAGTAACAAGATATGAATCTTTTAACCCAAAGAGAAGGGTATCCAACAACCGTGGATAAAGGTCCGTTGATTTATACTTTCAAGCAAGTTTGTCTTACCCACACCAGAGTAAGCCCTCGATACGAAGATCGGAATATCTATCTTGCTATCCCTTTAAGCCTTCATCTTCAAGGTAGTTGGAACCTCTATCTACCTCAGCAATGATGCCCTCGAACTTCAAGGTTGTGGGCACCTCTGTCTTCCTATCCCCGGAAGTCCTCGAATGTAATCACCAACATTCAGAGTCGCACAAAGAAATCTGAACGAGCGGTTCAGTAAGCAAAAATCATGAAAATATTCTCTCTATAGGAATCAACTTAACTGCGTGTGGTCTCTAGATCGATCAAGTTGTTGTTGAGGTCTATCAAATGAGCTCCTATTTATAGGGAGATTTCCCATGGTCATCTCCCTCCTCCAACGGTCATATTTTCCATTAAATTCGGAGGGACTTGTATACGTGTAACTCAACAAACAATTAATTAGAAACAGAATGAATGACATCATTTAATAATAAATCATTATAACTGAATGCACGACATCATTTTGAAATGAAGCATATGTATGTAAAAGCTATTCAACAATTCGGAGTGTAAGAAAGACAAAAGTTCGGAGTCTAACCAAAATGAAATTCGGAGTCTATGTTAAGAAATGTTCGGATTCAGTTTTATATTTATTCGGATTCTGGGTTCACAAGAGATCAGAATCAGATCTTGCAGAGTTCGAAGTCGAACTCGTAAAAGTTTGGAGTCGAACTTCATAAGAGTTCGGAGTCAAACTTCATAAGAGTTCAGAGTCGAACTTCAAACGAGTTCAGAGTCGAACCACTTAAGAGTTTGGAGTCGAACTGCTTAAGAGTTCGGAGTCAAACTTCATAAGAGTTCGGAGTTGAACTCCTTAAGAGTTCAGAGTAGAACTGCTTAAGAGTTCAGAGTCAAAATTCATATGAGTTTGGAGTCAAACCACTTAAGAGTTCGGAGTCAAACTTCATAAGAGTTCAGAGTCGATCTAATTAAGAGTTCAGAGTCGAACTCATGAAAGTTCAGAGTCCAGAATTCAGATTGGAACATCATTACAGTACACATCAGGAATTCAGATCCTAAAAACAGAATGCACCAAATATTTACATTAATTGTCTTTTGGGATTTTGGGTATGAATCTGGTTTTTGTACTAAAGAAAAATATTGCTATGTATAAGAAAATCTAGGTTAGGGTAACTTTCCTTAAAGAAGTAAATTTTCCTTATGGAGGTAAAATTTATATTTTCATAAGTATAAGGTGTTTGTGATTTTAAAAACCAAAAGGAATGGAAAATTCATAAGGAAAAACTTATTGAATCAACATTCCGGTGACCCAATCTCATTAGGCTCGGCCTGATGGGTGTGGGTCTGGACTGCCATTTTGGGTTCATCCTGCTAGGCAGTCTGTGCCCCACCCAGTCCACTAGAGGTGGAATAGTACACCTTTCTAGGACACAGCCAGATGTCACATCTAGTTTTCTGCCATCACCCTACGGGCCACTACGAGGCACCTCCTCTATCGTAGTGGAGTAAAAAGAACCCACCCTGTGGGACGCAACACGGTGCCGCATCTGTGGCCCTCCGACATGGATGAGCGATCATAGCCCTCTGACACGGTTGAGTGACCACTTCCTCCACCTATAGCTGATGGATCCTACCACTGTGTCACCGCCTAAGTTGATCATGGCCCATCATCTAGCACGCTGTCTTGGTGCGCTGCTGATAGACTCTTCCGCAGACCACTGGGTCCACACCGGTGGTCCGTTCTTTGCGCTGCTTGCACCTGATCTCTTTGGGGAATTTCATATCCACCACGAGGGTCTCAAATCATTATTTCCATCAATTTGAGAGTTTTTCCATGAATAAAACCCATGATTGAGGGGCTTGGGAATTGTTTGTATCAACCCACACCTTCAGTGTTTGATGTTTTTAATCATGGGAGGTTTGGGGATTTTTATTGGAACAACAATGTCGATTCATCCCCAGATATAGAAATCCCCAAACATAGTTACCCTCCCACATAAAGTCATGAAATGTGGATTATTATTTTCATTGGTTGATTCGCATTCGTCGTTTTTAGAAAATAACTAGGAAGAACATAAAATATAAACAACCCCTATATTGTGGAATTTTTATGCGGAAGTGTTCATCCTTTAGGTTTCAAGATGTCGATGTCGCTTCCGGCTTCATTATTCATGGCATGTCTAAGATGATTAATTCTCACCGGAGTTCTTCATTCTTATTTGCAGAGGAAAACTACCGGTGGTTTGTCAGATAATCCCTGATGTTTAATTCCCCATTCTCTCATGTGTTGGATTAAGAAAAATAATCACATCACAACATTTCTATTACGATGCGATGTTGCGTCATTATGCTATTTAATTTATGAAATAGCATCGCTGTTACTCTTACTTTATTACACCATTACAGTCTGTGATACCAAACATTAAGGGTCTTCATTAATTCACCTCGTCGCCACCAGGTCGTTGCACCACAACATCGTGGTCCGCCAAACAAATTATGATAAATGAAATACAAAAAATTAATTTATTATTTTTATTGAAAAGTCCTAAAAATAACTTTCATCTATACCCTTTATCAATGATCTTAAGTCATTTCTAGGTGAATCCTAACATTTCGAGTTAAATAGTACCCTCATATTTTTGATCAGAGCATTGGTTCAAAAGATAGACAATCCTGCTCACAAGTTTAATTAAAATGCATTATTAAAGCTCAAAAATCCATTCTTGGATCACTAGGCCTTGGGATTATGTGTCGTTAGAGTGTGCAGTCTCAAAATAATTCCATATAAATTTAAAAAATTTATGTGGAATTCCATAGTAATTAGAATATCGATTAATCATAGACTATTCTATTCATTCGGAAATGATTTTGAATCTAAAAAATTTCGATAAAAAATTTTGTGGATGTAAACTGGATAGAAAATGTACATTTAGAACTTTTCCTTTGTTAGTAGAGAATTTAGTTTCCTTATCTTATAAAGAATAACCCTCAATAGTGATTTCCCATACCGAAGCTAAATATATAGTAGTTGGAAGTTTTTTTCTTAGGTGTTTTGGATGCAACACACACTCAGTAAATTAGGAATGAGTTTAAAATAAACTCATATTTTTTGGGGCAACACAAGTTGCATAGATTTTAATAAGAACCCATCACATTACTCACAACATATGAGAGTAGAATAAGACCCCACTACCATTTGAATTACACATAAAATGATATATATATTTAAAATTCATCAGAATGAAAGAATAAGTTGATGATATTTTTTTAACACCGCTAAATGTTTAAAAATCTATATACATGAAATAAAATATTGGACTAGTCAGAATAAAATTTTCATTAATAAACATATTTTTTACCTATATATTTATAGTAAATAACTCATCAAAAAGGGTGACAAAGAATTTTTCAATGTCATAAAATATTTTCATTAATTGTTTTTATAAACATGTATTTTAGAGAGTGTATTCTATAAAATTTTCCTTAAATTTTTTTTTAAAAAAAAAATTCAATAAAATTTACCGAAGATGTTTTTTAAGAAAATTTTTATGTAACATTTTAATAATATATGTCTAAAATTTCATCAGACAGACTCCTTCGATTCTATATTATCAGGAAACAAAAAAGTTCATATTATGAGATATATTTTCATAATAAATATTATACAATTACTTCTCTAAGATGTAAAATTTTCAATCTTTTAGCACAAATTCCGGTATATTTTGTAATAATGATTTGTATTTTTTTTGATTTGTATAAAAACATTTCATTTTAATTGTTTATAAACATTCATGTTTAATCAAATGAAATTTTTTTCAGATAAACATATTTGAACATATTAAAAAAAAGCTTGAGTTCAATTTTTTTTTCATCTTTCGAGAAATTTTATCATTCATTGATATGTAGAGGGTTTCATTTTATAATATTAGATTTGAGGAAGTTGTGTATACCCTTTATTCATGTCTATAAAATGGATAAGTGAATCATCACACCTTCACTACTTTTTTTTAGTGGAGAGATATTTTCATTCAAAATTTCTTTCCTTAGATCCTTTATAAGTTCATCAGCTATTATTAATATTCTTCCGATCAGATCATGGATTCCTCAAGTGAATATTCTATCAGAATAGATGTCTAGGAATATTTTAATTAAATAAAATGGTTTGAAAAATATTATTCCTTACTAAAGACATAATAGTTTTTCAAGGATTAGAATCCTTTACTATTAATAAAATTGTTTTTTGAATTACAATTTCCACATATTATAAGAGAATTTATCATGAATACTTTTATTAGTGAAACAAATGTTTAAAAAAAATTCATATACTTTTTTTTCAAATTCCAAAAATCTAAATATCAAACAAGTAACTAAATTCGTTGAGACACAATTAGAGTGAGAATAATTTTTTTAAGTCATAAATTTCTTAATAAAGATAGGTGTTTTGAAAAATATCATACTAATACCACTATTTTTTTATTTTTATGACAAAGTAATAAAATTTTCACATTTATGTATGGACACAAAAATAGTGGCTTTATGAATTAAAACTTATAAATTCTAGGTTAATTTGTAAGTGATACGTTAAAGGTACAATATATTTATATATCAGATTCCTTATTAAATAAGAAAAAATATAATGAAGTGAAGTTAATATTCTATTGCATCATGGTACTGAATGTTGGGTCACTGAATTTAAATATTCTCATGTACTTAGGTTTTCTAAATATTTTTTTATTAAAAATTATGAATTAATAAAAGATCCCTAATGAATAATATTATATCAGGGTAATGTTATCATATATTAGAAAATATATTATCAAATAAATGAAACATTTTTTTATTCCATCCTGGAATATTTTTATTTAAAAAATGGAAAAAATCTTTGTATATTGGTGAAACTAAGAAAAATAAAGAAAAAAGTTTTGGAAAATGTGAAATTTGGTTAACAATCTATCCCAATACCCTGGATGAGGGAGCAAAACTATGTCTACTGAGTCCTTTTTGAATTTTCCCAGAAATAAGGGTGAATGGAAAAATGATAAACCATCCATTGTTTTGGATAAGGTTGACGCTTTGTATCTGAAGGAAAAAACTAATAAATAATTAATAGAATAGGAGAATAAAAATATGCAAGAAGAAAAAAAATAAAAGAAAAATTCTCTAGTTATTTTTTAAAATTGAATTGAGAAAATTCAATCAAGAGTTGATGTTGAAAATAAGGAAAAAGTTATTCAATCTCTTCCCTATCTATCTATTCAAATAGAAGAAGTTTTATCTATTAAACCAAAATAAAATTCATCTATTACACCAAAATAACAACATGATCAGGTTCAAGTAATACCACTATCTCTTATAAGGGCAAAAGGAAAAGAATTTTACATTGAAAAAAGTTTGTCTAAAAATGTTCAACCTGAAATGAAAAATGTAATTGAAAAAATAAGGGAAGAGGTAGTTGATAGAGAGATATTAAATTATTATATAGTTAAATAATACTTTGTACATAGAAGAAATTTGAGGTTTATGTTTCTTCTAATTCTATAAATTATTATCCAATCATTAATAAAATATGATGATATATTTATTAATAAAATTGAAGGAATCATGAAAATTTTTTTGGGCATTCAAAATAGGTGAAACTACATTCAGGAAAAAGTTAAATTGTTTGAAAACACAAGATAATTAAATAAAATTGTAGAAATTTTTATTCAAAATGAATTATATTTTAAATATTTTAATGTAAATTACATGGGTAAATCAAAAAAGATAAAAAGATTTATTAAATGGATAAACAACACTTAGAGTGATATGAATTAATTTGATTAAAAATTCAAAGGAAATAAAAAGTTTACAGAGTCTATTTTAAAATTTATAAGTAGTATAAACACAAATGTTTTGTCATAGATCATGGGAAATTAATAATCATAAATCTTGGATTATACAATTAGATAATGAAATATCAAAGAAAAATGAAAAAAATTACTAAAAATAAATAAGAAAACAGAATTTTTCGAAGGATAATTTTTGAATATGAATAATTTTTTTCCTAATTATCAAAATATTAAATAATATTTAAAACAAATTAAGTCAACCATAAAGAATATTTCAATAGAAAATTGATTTTTTTAACTATTGGAAGATTGGATTAACAAAACTAAAATATATTTGGATGTATATCTTTAAGATGGTTATTCTTAATTATATTTGTTGAATCAATTTTTCCTCATATCTTTAGATGAATTTATTTTTATATACAAATTGGATAAATATATTTATTATGTTTTTGGATGAATGTTTTTATGAATTGTTTTACGTAGAGTTTTTTTTTCTAACAATTTATGTGAGAAATTCTACCTCTTATAGATATCTTTAAAAGCCAAAAAAGGGGAGAAAGAGGATAAAATATAAACATTTCAATAAAATGGTATTTTCGAACTAAATATCAATAAAAATGGTGGTGAAATAAATTTTGGAGATACTATGTAGGATAGGGGAGTATGTTTATTTAATTATTTTTAACATTATTTGTTTTCCTTAAAAGTTAGGTGTTGTTATTTTCAAAAGGGGGGAGACTATTGAGTTGAAATTTTTTTTTCTACACATTATAACCATAATTTGGAATAACACAACACACACCCCTAAATATTTATAGATTTTCAATTTCTTAAATCCCATGTTCTTAATAATTTTTCGTAATAATGTTAGTTATTTTACCAGATGAAGAATATCCTTTCCAATAGACAAAAATTTATTAATGTTTTCGAGACTGTGGAAATAAGATGGAATTTATTTATTAGAAAATATTTCATTTTTTAGTAGTATGGATGAACATAATTTTCACTAGATTTAGGTTTATAAACTCTAAAAAATTAAGTATAAAAAATTACCATCAGACGATTTTTACAACGTCAACTTGATATACATTATTATATGGTGGCAGAAATTATTTTCAGATAATCAATCCAAAAATTCTTCTAGTTGAAGACCATTATACACTCTAATAAATGATTTATTTCCATTCTAATTGATTTAACATATTTAAATTATAGTGTTTCATATCATAATGAATTCTAGATAAAGATGATGTACCAAACTTCTCATGTAAATAAGTAGTGTGTCTGATTCCATTGAAACTACTTTCGATATTTGCATAATATCACCATTGGGAGTGTTCTTTTAAATAAAATATTATTAAATAAGGAGAAAGATTTTATATATGATTTTATCTAATTTTTTTCAATATTATGAAATATCATGACACTATATAGTGTTTCATTTTATACTTTTAGGTTGTTTTATGGAATTTGTTGTGTGTATATTTTAAATGACATAAGAACTTTTGATTTTGTAATCATTGTATAGTGTATGTTTTGATTGAGAAATTATGATGTTTATGAAGAAAATGGTTATTCTAATCTTCTAATCGAGAGAACCCAATGCTAGGAAAATATGTTCTATGTAAGATATTTATACCAAGAGCTTTCTTCGTATAAGAAATACACACCTTTACTGTATGTTTAATGTTGTGGATAACTATAGTAAAGGTTATTGAATTCATTAATATGTAAGGATAACTTTCTGATCTTCTTATAAATGTTTTCATAATATTTTATAAAATATTTTGTATATGTTTTGTTATACTTGTTTTTAGATTATTTATTTACATTTTTATTTTGTATAGAAAAGTTTTACAATTTTTTCTAAAACATTTTATAACATTGATTATAATGTTTTTTAAATGAAATATCATCTGATAAATTTCATAAATTGGTTAGATAAAAGTTTGATTTTTATTTTTTAAACTACAATTCACCCCCCATAGTAAAACATGTAGTCTTATGATCCTAAAACAGAAGACTCAGAAAAACCAATCACTTCAATTCTTAAAATTGTTAGAACCCATAAGTTACATGGCTTATATGTTATTATAGGTTATTAGGATAAAGGTACTCAAAATAATACCTCTCTCAGAAACAATTTTGAACATTATTATTACTTATCTAATCTTTAACAAAATATATTATTGAAAAAATTAGTGATGAACACTAGGTAATATTTATACAAGATGAATTGAACCTATTTAAAAGAAGAAAAGTATGGGTATTAGTTGAGATACCAAAAAGACACCTTACCATTATAACAAAATAGGTGTATAGAGACATGGTTGGTGATTTTTAAATAATAAACAAATTTATGTTTTTTAACAATGTTATAGTCATGAAATAAGGATTGAGTTTGAAGAGACATTTACACCACTCATCCTTACTTTAATCCATTAGAATAGTTTAAGAATATGCATCTCATCTAAATTTTAAACTATATCAAGGTAATATATCAATCCATACAATATATACCTCTACAAATAATTTTGTAATGCAATAGAAATATGTGGATGTTAAATGGTGGAAATCAAGAAAATTGTTGTTCTGGAGAGTGATTCAACAACAAAGATGGAATGAATGGTTTAGTACAAATTGATGAAATTTATATATGATATTATATGTGTATTTTTATCTAAATGATAAGTTAAAATCTATTAAAAATAAATATTTCATCAAAAAGGAGTTAGTAAAGAGGAGCCCATATTATCTTTCATGTACTGGGAAAGGTGCTTGAAAGTTCCTCATGAAGGTGATTTTTAGTATTTCCAATGTTATTATCCCATTCATCAATATTTTTAATTTGATAAGGATTTTGAGGATTTAATTAAGAATAGGAACCCAGGGAGACTGAATTCCATAAGTCTACATGGTAAATGAATAATATTAGTTATCGTTATTAAAAATCTTATCTACACAAGAAAAGGAGATTTCAGTATTTTGAGGCACAAATATCTTATATTTCTATATATGAATTAGAATAGTGTTTTGATCATCATTCCTAGTTTCTTGATGAGGAAAATGGATTATATTTGTAAGACCTCTAATTAGTTTAACTCTCTTCCTTACCCAAAATGTATTTCTTTCTTTCATGACCTAAATGTTCTATTTTCTTAGGTGGAGGAAAATTCATAATATTTAAGTTAGATGTTCTTAAATCAGATTATTTGAAAAAAAAATTGATTTAATGATAAATTTTAAAAGAAAAGAGATATGATATGGTGTTTTATTGTGAGTTTTTTTGTTAATCCTTTTTAGTATGTTCCTGGAGTTTTATATTTCAGGGATGTTTTTGAAAAATTATATTATCTTAAAATTCGTTTGTAAATAGAGTTTTTATCTAGTGTTTTTATATGTTTGGGCCTAAAAAATAGAGTTTCTGAAGATGATGTGTAATGGTTTTGAGGAAAAGGGAGGAAACACATGTTGAAAAGAACTCTTCCTTAATTTCCAATATCGCTGACCCTACAATCAAATATAAAGCCTACTTTGGGTGTATATAGTTCATCAAATAACCACACGGTCATTGGGTGGTACATTATTTTGCCACATGAAGGTTATAGAATGTGGTGAAAGTGCATTCCTTTCATAATTACCACACATTCAAGTATGATTTTGAGAAATGTTGTCCACAGTATGAATATGGGAGCTCGTGATGTTAAATAAAGGTGATCCTATAGTGTTTTAGTGGAGGTGAGTATCCTATATCGTATTAGAGGAATGTATGTGGTCTATATGGATGTATACATAGGTATTTATATAAGGGTTAAAAAGTAAATACAGTTATAAGGGTGTTTATGGAGGTATTTTCCTATAAATATCCTCCTAAACCATTCATTAATACATATCAAAACATAAAGTAAATCTGGTGAGTTTTTTCGAAGATTAATAAAAGAAATATTCATCCATGATGTCAGATGTTTTTAGTGAGTATGTAGTCTGAGAGGCTGTGTACATAGTACAAGAAGTGAGTTTTTGGTATAGTATAAAGGCTTCGGGAAGGGGTTTTCCTAGAAGACTATGTGTTCCACTATTTTGTTTACTCAATGGATGAATGCAATATATGGTATAGGTCTAGGATTTTGAGTATATCATATATGAAGTGTATTATGTAGTCTATAGGGGGAGTATGTAGTGTACTATGTTTCATGTGATTATTTTTCCAAAGGTATATTAGGGAGAGTATTTTCCCTTAAAGTTCATGGTAAGGTATTTATAGATATCATGATGTTTATTGGAGAAATAAATTTAGGTCACAACTATGAAAATCAAACGATACACACTTTATATATGTAATTGAACTTCAGGTAATTAAATTTATGATGAATTCATCCAATGTAGTGAGTAAGAAGGATTTGATAAAGGTGATCCAAGGAAGGTAATTCAATTTCCCTAAAAACAATATAAAGGAATTGTGTTTGGAATAGAATAACTACAATTGAACATTTATTATCTATTAAATATAGTGATGCTTAGTATATTCTTGTATGACTAAAAAACAGCCATTGTATGCTACTTGGGTTATCCCATTGTAGTGAACTATAAAAGTCATTGTATTCATTTTTCTTATTATTATGTGTTATTGGTGAATATTAATTCCAATAAGATAGGTTTAATTACTTCTAACCAATATGGGGAAAATATCCAAATAAGGTGAAAGAAAAAATTTAGCACCATGATTCCCCCCTCCCCTATCATGGCATCTTGCAATATCTCAAGTTGTATCAAAAGAAGGTTTGAGGCATTATATATGTTATCTAAATTTCATTTCTATGGATAATTTAGTAAATGGTAATGTTTATACACAATTTTATTGTAGAGACTATGAAATTTGAATGAATACATTATATCACATCATTAATCACTCAAGTAAGAATTTCTTTTTTATACTTTTGATAGAAATGATATTAGTGATGTAGAAGGGTATTCCATCCATAAAGATGAGAGTAAATGTCTACGATTTTATGACAATGATCAAAATTCATTATTCAAATCTCATTCAAATCATATCTATATAATGTTGATGAGATGCACCAGTGTAAAGGCCATGTGGGTGAAATTTTCCTATATATATGACGATGATAGTGAGGTGAAGGAGTCCAAGATATATGTCTTCCATAACATATTTAACGATTTTAAAATTATTCTACATGAGGATTTGTATAGCTTCTTTAAATAGATCACTGAATTTGATGGATCGATTTTATTTCATTGGGAAAAGATAATGTATTTCAATATTGTAAAGAAGATATTACGATGGTTTCCACCTCTGCATAATCGCAACATCTCATCTTAGAAGAAAAATATTTTTAAAAAATATCTCTAGATGGCCTTTTATGCGATTTGTTTTCTAGAAAATGGTATTTAGGACGAAAGGTACATCAAGACACATGATTAAGGATAATGTATTCAAAGAAATGGATAATCTAGACAAATTTAAATGTGTAAATGATGAAAATGGTGTGCATGATAAAAAGATATATCTTCTAGCTATAAAATTCAAGATATAATTGGTTAGATTCTATTTAATGATACCTTTTTCTTGTTTTTGGTTATGTAATGATTTTAATATTTCATAAAATTGTCCAATAAGATTTTATGATGAAGAAAGAATAGAATGATTTTCCTAAAATCCACAAAAAATATTCCATCATAGAAGAGACTCTAAAATTGGGAGTTCATCTGGAAGAAATTTTTTTTTGAAGTGATTTGTGAGAAGATAATAAATTTATAATAAATAATATTTTGTGGAAGCAGATATTAATTCCAAATCAGACACAGAAGATTCCTTGTTTGTTATTCTTGAAGATAAATCTTTTGGAAAGGAAAAGGGGAATGATCTAGATGGTGTATTGAATATACATGTTGGAATTGAAAGAGACTTTGAATAAATATATATTAAAAGGAAGAAGAATTTAAATATAAATAGATTAAAAAAATAGTCCTCATGCTATATTGATCATCTTGAAGTATATGTGGGAAAACTAGAAAAATAACTGGAAGGGAAGTCTATCAGTCAAGTGGGATAAGAAGAAATAGTTATTATCAATCATAAAATTGAATAATGGACTAAGGTGGTCAATTATATAATTGAATGTATTGAGGGAATATCTAATATGTTTTGTTCCCTTTAAGAAGAGGACATGTCATTGATAATTTAACATGATTCTACATTGAAATATTGTGATTTATATTAGGAGATTCACTTCATGAGGTTCGTAGATAGAGAGTTCATTTAAAATCTTAAGTGAGGCTCTAATAATGTCAAAATAATAATGAATGAATAATGAGATGGATTTATGGTTTACATATGTGTTAGTTGTGATAAAGATACATCAAAATTAACAATGGTGGCATATTTGAACAACAGAAAGTAGAAGTTTGGTAATTCTGTAATCTAGACTCTATCCTTGAAAATTGAAAAAATGATCACACCAAAAAAAGTAAATAAGTGTAGATAAAATAATACTCAATATTTAGATACTTTTCATCAACTGGTTTATTATTTAATGTTAGTTACATGTTGAATTTTGAAGGACAAATTTTCTTTCCTCTTATGATGTGTTTAATTTGTGGCAACCTTGGTCACACTGTAATATTTTTAAAAGAGAAGAAGCTACATGAATAGAGAAACATCTAGAATTCAATAAAAGAAAATGATGTCCTATCCTTCAACTCAAAGAATAAATAACTTCTATGTATATTGTAATCAATAATCTATCTTTGGCTGTAAATATGTTGATTATATGCTAGGAAGAAATGACTCCTACCACTAAAGAAGTTATATTAAAATAGATTATATTTAACCGAACCAAATTGTGTTGTGAAATAGATACATAGTACCATAATAAAAAGATGATTATAATTCTAATTATAATATATAAGGGAAAAATGATAAGTCTCCATTTACCTCAACTCGACCAACGATATCATGGAATGTAATGAAGAAAATTGAGAAGGAAATATAACTAAAATTTATCTTAAAGAAGTGATGAAGAACAAATCTAGTATTATAAATAGTGAAAGTTCATCAAAAATGACAATAAATGAAAATCTCTTAATAATATTAAAATTATATTTAATGTAACTATTTATTTTGGAAATTATAGAGCTTTGAAGATATAGGGGTGGTAACACCCATTTGGTAGGCTATACAATAAATAATATCGAAGTGTACTTTTTGAATTCATTAAAAAAATCTAAGTGTGATAAAAAAAAATTTGACTCTGGGCTTGAGGTAACATGTAATTGGAAAATAAGACCGATCATAGGTAGTTTTAGAAACACAATTATTATATGATGTAGAACTAATTATGATCTATATTAGGTGGACAGTCATGAAAATTCGCATCCCCTCATTGTTTATTATGAAAGAAACTTATCAAATCAGATATTAGGTGACATGCACCAATAAAACATGGTAAAATAATCCTAGAAAAATGATATTGTGGATATACCATATCTGAAGAGATATCATGGAGTCACACTTGATGCTTTTATATGGGTAAAATGGTGTAGAGTCATTATCGGTTGATGAACAATATGAAATAAAATTTTCATGAATTTTTCAATGTTTTTATATTTTTTCTAATAAATATATCTAGAATATATGATGAATGATATTTCATTATATTTTTGATTATTATAGAATAATATTATTCTTAATGTTTATTAAAAGAATGAGAGGTGATGGGATACATAAATAGATTTCTATGAAGAGTCGAGAATGGTATTGAGTATATAATTAAGATAGTGTGTCTTTAAAATGGGACCAATTATACCTATATTGAGTAGGAAACAACTCTCAGGAAATATTGAATATATAGTGAAGTTTCATTTATGAGAACTCCCCAATAAAATCGATTTATTTAACAAAAAAGTAAGACAATAAATAAAATGGACAAAACATAAATTGTAGAAGGTTTCATTTCTCACTAATATTTAATATGTTAAGTATAAATTGTATTTTACCCTAATAATTAGACATTACTGTGTCATGTGGAAGATAGAACTCCATATGGGGGAAGGAATCCTTCAATGAAACACTTTAATGTCATTGGAAGTCAATGCAACATTTAAAATGATGATGGAAATCAGGTAAAATATTTTGTTGTAATAGATAAAGGGTTATTTTGAGCATACCTAGAAATGAGTAAGGCCTAAAAAAGATACAAAAATTGAATGATTAAAATTTTGGAGATTAGTAGTGTGAAATTAAATATGGAGAAATATATTAAGAACTCTGGAGGTACAAATTTCAACATTTTTTATGAAGAAAAAGAGGAAGAAAATGATATTGTTGAAACTCCATAATCTATAGGGGGTTGTGTAAATGATGAAGACATCAAGGCCGAGTCAAAAGAAAAATTGTATACTAAATAAGAACAATATATACCATGAATAATAAAAAACAATATAGGTTTATCCATATAATATAATTAGATATTTATTTACTCCATCATGGACAAGTGAAATAAGAAATTTTGATCCTGTGGCTATATAGTCAACAATAGAACCATAATCATTTGAAGAAGAATCCAAAGGTCAATAGTTTTTTAAATCCATGAATGAATAATTATACAATATTTAAAAAAAATACTTGGAATCTTTTTGAAAGGCTATAAGGATATAATGTTATCAAAACAATGTGAATCTTCAAGAACATATTTGATAATCCTAGAAATTTCATCTGAAATAAGTATCACTTGATTTGTAATGTTTATGTGTGGATTGAGGTCATTTATTTTGAGGTAACATTTTCCATAGTGGTTGGAGTTGAGCCAATCGGGATCTTTTGGTTATGTCAATTTAGAGAGGATACAATGCTTATCAGATGGATTTCAAAAAAAAATTCTTAAAAGGTGTTCTCAAATTTAATGTTTACATTGAATTGCCAATGGGATTTAAAATTAGAAATGATTAAATAAAGGTTTACAAATTATAAAATTCTCTATATAGTTTAAACCAGGCCTTGTGGGAATAGTATACCTAATTGTATTCTTTTCTTGATATATCTATAATTAAAAATGTCTAGTATCAATCATAATTTACATAAAAATACATTCGAGGAAGATTAGTTTAAATTGATTTTGTAAGCGGATGATATCATCGTTAGTGGAAGTAAAAAATTATCGGGAAGAGTTTTCTGACCACATGGAATTATAATTTTAAATACCCATGATTAGTGAACTCACACACCATATTTCGCTACAGGTGACATAAACAAGGAATATACTTTTATCTCTTGAGAATATAATGAATGAGACTTACTAAAGAAGATCAATGCACATGATTCCAAACAACTTCCAACTCCAAAACGGTTGAAATGAAATTTGGTAAGTACAAGTATGAGAAATCTATGGATCCCACCTCGTATAGGAGAACAATTAGAATCTTCCTATATTTGAATGCTATATAACTGAATATTATTTTTTCAACATGTTTACTGGACCATTTCTAATGTAATTCAAAATAGGATCATCTCGCACTGGTCAATAGAATTATGTGGTATATCCAAAGTACTATAACTTTGGGTTTTTTATTTTTTTTAAGAAAGGATCATGAATTATCTTCCTTTTCTGATGCAAATTGGGCTAGAGATGTGGTGAACCAAAAAACTAGAAGCAATGTTACATTATTTATTGTAATTACATATTTTAGTTTTCTAAAAAAGAAGCACAAAATAACATTGATCATTTTGATAGATGAATAAGCCAAAAATTTTGGAGGATATTAGAGATGAATTCTAGGATATAATATCAATCAACAATGATAACCAGAGTGTGATTAAACTCATTTAGATTCTCATTCAACACTTTTGTACCTAAAATTTAAAAATCTAGTGTTAATTTATTAAGGAAAAGGTGGAATGGGGAATCTTCAATAAGTAGTATGTTGGTAAAATGTATAATGGTATATATCATGAAAAAACCATTGGCCACTCCTGTGATTGAGAAGCATCGGTTTAACCTTGGTGTTCAACCACCTCCCTCAGCCTGAGGAAGTTAAAAATTACCCATCTCTTAATTATTTTAATCATTTATAAATATTTTTAATGTGGTGTTGGTTTAAGGGTTATATGTAATGTATGAGGTGTTTTTTCATGATATTTGATATAATCCCCCTTTCCCTTTAGGTTTATTATTGAAGGGGGATAATGGATGGTGAAATTTTATTCAAGCATACCAATGGGGGTTGTGCAGATGTGGTCCAATTGTGGTGGAGTTCTGTTCTGGAATGTGGAATGAGGATACTCTCCTAACCACTTGTTTTATACATTGATATTTTCATTCATAGACTTAAATTGAGTAATGAGTTACTCTAGTTATTTATTCAAGTAGTGGGGAATTAAATTTTACATTGGATTTCCAACAGAACCCAAGGGGTAGAATGATGGAACCATAGTGATCAGAGAAGGTTTTTTATGGTGAGTTGTGTTTTTTATCCATAATTTTTTGGTTTTTATGGAGTTGTATCTTAATCATAGGGTTTTTTTGAAAATTATAGAAGTATATAGGTTTTTTCTATATGAAATTTATTTTCAATTTTTACCAAAATTTATTGCATGAAACTGGATTTTATGAATTTTGTGTGAAGGTTATAAGAAAAATGTCGGAATTCTATGTGTTTTAGAACACCCCATCATGGAAAAGCTCACAGTTTGTGTGGTAATGCACATGACTTAATTTTGGTATATGTTTTTCATCTAGGAACCACATGTTCATAAGGTGGAAATTTTTGGACCATTATGAGGTTAGAGTATGCAGTGATAGTTTATTGTATTTAGAATGGCCATGAAGTAGGGAATATAGTCAGGTAGTGGAGTACACATTATGAAAAAGTGAAGCTAATAGTGTTGGAGTGGAGACAATCCCACCTCATCAGAGGGGATGTGTGTATTCATAATTATATTTGAGGAAATTATGTATTTAGTATAGCAATACAATGGTGGTATTTACTAATAGATTGAAAACTAAATCCAATGATTAGTGAGTTTCATGGAGTTATTTTACTGTAAATACCCATCTAATGCATTCGTTATGAAAATCAAAATATAAGTTTAATATTGATAGATTTTTAATAGATATACAAAGGAAGTATTCATACACAAAATCAAAACCATGAAATGAGTATATGGTCTGTTAGGTTGTGTATTTGGTTTGTGAGGAGACTATATGGTGGAGTAAATAGTCTTGATGCAGGGCTCCACGTAGTGGAGTATGTGGTATTCCTTTGGAGTACGTAGTCCACATGTTTTTTATGTGAATGAGTAAGGAGTACTACATCATAGGTCCATGAGGTGGAGTTCTAAATCCATGAAGATGAGTACATGGTCAATAGAGGGATTATGTTGTGTACTTTATTTCACATGTTTTCTTTATAAAAGGAATATTAAGGCTAGTATTTTCACTCAAAGGTCAAGGTAGGTATTTTTGGAGATCATGAAGTTCATTGGAGAATACAATTAGTTCATAATGATGAAAATAAAATAACACAAAAATGAAAACATGGAATCCACATTCAAGTAATTATATTTCAGAATGATTTATCTATCATAGTGAGAAAAGAGTCAATGTAGGTGATCTAAGGGAGGCAATGTATTTTCCATGATAACATTGTCATCATAGTTCAACTAGCATGCAGTGACTATGGAAAAACATTTGAGATCTCTATAATCAATGTTTAGTGATTTTGGTTAAGATTGAAATATATCCTTTATATGATCTTGGGATTATCCCTTAGTAGTGAACCAAGTAAAATCATTATTTTATATTTTACTTTTTCTTTTGTATGTTTGGTGAATATGTGTTCTAATCAAACATGTTTACCGAGTTCCTACTAATGTGGAGATATGATCTATCTAATGTGAAAAAAATTGACATCTTTATTCACCAATCCCCTCTCAGGGTCTCCTATGGTACATTAAGAACCCTTGATGAAAGACATGGGTGGATGGATGTTACAAGGTGAATGAAAAATATAATCCTGTCAAGAATTCATTGATTCCTAAGAAAAACCCCACCAAGCCTTGAGCCATATGAGATTTTGAAATATTATTCTACGGAAGAGTACATATATGTTCAGAATAGATGAGATATAAGAGAACTTGAGGAAGAAGAAATAGATGTTTAATTTCGTGAATTTGTATTAATATCATAGGAAGTGATACTTCTAGAGGAAGGTAATAGTTTTACTCCCAAGATTATAATTTCACAAAAACATACAAATCAAAATGTGACTTATGTACTTATTAAAACTCATGAATCTATTCCTTTAATATAAGAATACTTAGACTTTTATGTTGAATACTAAACTTTATATGGTAAAAACTAATGAAAAATATATCCTAAATCATATAATGATGATGGTGATAGGTATTTTGATCCCTTTGTGTAAGAAAATAAAAATATTGAACACAAGGATGTGTCAATTTAGAAATTTATTCCACCAATAAATGAAATGGATAAATTTTATACGCCATTTCATGAGAAAGGGGAGAATATGATATTGATAATCAACTTTTTCTGTGGGTTACGCCTCCTAAATCATCCCTTCTAGGTATAGATATCAAATTTTAATCTGATGATAATGATCATAATGATCATAATGATAGAACAAGCCCATGAGAGCATGGTGGATATTCCATTACTATTGACCAAAAACTAGTGATGAATTAAATGAGTTGAAGAGTGATATTCTGAATACTAAAATGAATCAATTTCTAGATTTTGGATTATGTTTTTTATATGTGGGAGAAGAAATAATATTTTTGGTTATTTCATCCATTTTGCAACAGATTCATCCAAGAATATTTTTAATGATGAATTTAATGGAAAATGAAATTTGATGTTTGGATTTGTAAATGTGGGATCTCTATATGAACATTCACGATTTTAGAAGAGCTTACTCTTATAGGGACCTCATTTTTTATAGTGGATTTTATTTCCAATACACCTCCTCCAATTTTCTCGAACTCATCAAAACCTCCTCCAGTAGATACTGCATCTATTGATGAATGGTTGATCATATATATTGTAAGGGATGAAATAAAATCAGTGTTGATGTTTTTTTAGAAACCTAATATATGAGGATATATATATTTGCAACCCAGGATGATAAAATTATTATGTTATACAAGGTTCATGTTAAGATAATTATCTAGGATAGTGAAACCATAAAAAAAGATATCACATATTTATTTTCAAGGATCTTCACTAAATATGAATTCATATAAATATTTAATAATTTAATAGATAGCTATATGATGCCTCAAGTAACTATAACCATCCATACTCAAGTGGATCAATTGATTGTTGAAGTACCTCTATTAGATATTTTTATAAAGGAAAATATGATATTATTTGACGTTATGAATCATGGACATCTTGCCTTTATTAATAGCAAAAAATTATGGAACTAAATAAATATGTCTCTAACATTATTGTGGTGATGTTATATGTCATTACTTCTAGACCACCAAAACATCCTTCATCATTGGTTTCTCTAACTCATATCTCTTTTACTCCGGAAACACCTACCTTAGTAACATTCATACACCTTCTCATGTGGTGTGAAATTATATTTTAATTTGAAAAATTACCCATCATGATTTTTGATCATAAAAAAAGAGGATATTTTTGGATTAATCTATTTTTTTCTTATTTTAATGGCCCAAAATCAAGTTTATTATTTTTTTAATAAGTTATATGATTAATTAATCACACATATTTTTTGATGAAAATGGTAAGAGTTGGATCAACAGTGCATTTCACTAGATCAGTTTCATGTTATAGACAAGCATCCATATGTAGGGATCACCTGATAAACCATACACAATGTCATTTGACCCTTATGTAGAACCTATTCACCCATAAGTTTCGTGAGGAATAATGTTTGATCCCTTTCATATTTGTCTTATTTTTTGGAAGATCATTATGTGGAATGAAGATAACGAAGAGGACCTTTACACAACCCTTGAGTTCCGGGTAAGATTTACTGTGTGAAGAAAAAAACCATTCATGTTAGACATAATAAAAAAATTTCAAAGTGTTGGACCTACCACATAAAGAAAATCAATGAACACATATTTCTCCAATCAACTACACAGACACAGATGACATATATGAACTACCATATAAAGCAACTCTGCATCGACTGCAAGTCTTGCATTGAACATAAGAATACATGACATACCATGGAAGTGACTAGACATAATAGAAACCTACTACAAGACTTGAGAAGCCTAATGATAAACTCAGAGTTCATATCTATTCTTTCTATGTGAGGAAAATAACATAATTGATCCATTATACCTATTTCAAAAAATATTTAATTATTTATTTGAAAATGATATATTGTGGAGAGAATATAAAATCATTTAATGACTCAAATTTCATGATGATTACATGATCAATTTATTATTATCTTCCAAAAGATAATTATGGAAGAGTTCTGTATATGTAAAATTAAGGCTTGGTCATGCAAGGTGTTGTGAATATAGGTCTAACAAACTCATATAGAGAGGGGATTCAAATTACTTTGACTCTTTATTTTCTTACACTTTATTCTAAAAGTTGAAAGGAGGTCCAAATACTACTACTTCTTCTCAGGATATTACTAGAAAATAATACAAGGAGAATAGAACCTTTTCGATCAAAAAACTTTGATCATAGATGGAGATACATCACACCTTGTCATATTAATTTTCTCACTCAATTTCATAGATATATATTTTTTATTGTATTTACAATATATATGTTTAGCACAAATCATAAATTGTAAATAAGAGTACTTGCATACTCTCTCATTTTATTTATTTTTTCATCACATGAATAACCAATGAAGAGGCTTGGTTTAGTCTAGTCTACCTCATAGATAGTTGATGTAACCCAATCATGATTTTGGATTAATACACTTGTTGTAGGTTATAGATAATTTTATTAATTTTAAAAAATGTGAATCGTGATGGTTTACTTGTCAAGTGGAGAGGATAATTTCTAGGTTGGAACTACTTTTTTAAATTCCACTATGTGATTTAATTTTTTCATCAACTACCTAATTTGAATTAACATGAAAACACATTTCTTACATTTTTTATTCACTAAGTATTTTCAAAAGTGTGCTTATAAAATAAACATTGATATTTAGAATTTATAAGTGTTATATATATGTATTGTGTTTGGTGTGGGTAGATTGTTTTCAAAGTTAAAGTAATTTCATATATTTTTACTAGGTGTTGATCATGAATTTAAAAAATACATTAAAGTATCAAATTATATATACCTACTATATTGGTTATGTGGGATGTATTTAAAACGATTGTATTTCAATTTAAATTTTCATTATAAAAAATCATTTAGAATATCAATTCACCATCATCTTGAACATTCCACTTGAACAAAAAATGAACATTTGAGATCATTTAATACAAGGGTCCATCTTGGGCATGGGTTAACCTAGGAGGGGAAGTGTTATCTAGAATAGTTTAAACCCATATGTATGTGATATTTTTTCTTGATTATGCTCCCTCCATACCTACTAATTATTTTTAATTATCAATTATTTATTATTTCTTAATTTTAATTGTCAAATATTATTAATTTATTATAAATAATCATTGGTTACACACTATTCATTAATTATTAATATAAATATATTTTAAATAGTACTAATTAATTATTAAGGAATTATAATTTATTATAATAATTATTATTTATTAACAAATTTTTAATATTGATGAGTAATTATTAATAACTTCTATATATTAATTATTAATTAATTATTTTGTAATCATTAAATTTTAAGAACATAATATCTTGTTTTAACAAACATTTATTTTTGTATTAGTTATTATTATTTATTATATAATATATATTTATAAATATAAATTGGTTTTTAATAATATTTTAATGAAAAATTGAGAATATGTTTAGTATGTAAATTTTTTTTGAAGATTAACTCACAATGGTTTTAAATCCATTAATGTGTTTGTCAGCATTTGGCAGAGGATAAAGGCATTATGTGATTGATGATTTTTCCTTAGATAAAAGAAAAAGTCAATGGGCCCCCAACTCCTTCAGACTCAACTAATTTTAAAATTTTAAAATTTTAAAATTTTATAATTTTTGGTTTTATTAATATATATATATATATATATAAACAATAATATTTTTTAGAATAATTTAACTTCTATTAAATATTCTATATCACTATAATTAATGTAAACTAGAATTACAACACAAAAGTTTAACCATGACTCCATTTTATAAGGGGGTGATATTGATATCCTTATGGATTTCAAATGTGGGTTTCATTTTTCTCCAATATGGGATTGAGGGGTTCCCTACCTTGTTGTGTCAGTCTAGCATGATGCAGCTTCTGAATGCTAGGTGACACAACCTTATTAACTGGAATAATAGGTGCAGTAGCTTTGGCAGATGTTGTGGTAAGACATCTGACCAATTCTAGGCATAAAACTTATTAACTCTTTGGTCTTAGAGGAATCTCCTTTAATAAGGGTGATTTCTGAGTTTTCGAGTCCCTAGGTCCTTTGCACTATGTAAGATCCTTCAAGCATTTTATCATGGGCCTATGTACTTTTGGACCAAAATGTCATGTATTTGGTTCCCCATCAACCTAGTTCATAATGGTATTTCTTTTTTATTTTAATAAAAGTATGCGAGTCCCTCAATTAGTTATAAAAAATTAATTAAACATTAATATTTACAATTAAATATTAATAAATAACTAATTAACCATTAGATAGTAATTAAAAAAATTAATTAATAATATTAGTTATTAATTAATAATATTAATAAAAGACTAATTAATTAATATTTAATTTTTAATAATTAATAGTGTTTAATTAATTTGTAATTAAATTATATATACTAACAAATAAAATTAATAATAAATATATAATATTTAATAAGTAATAATAATAATAATATTATTATTATTATTAATGATTGGTAATTAACGAATAATTTTAAATATTTATTAGTATTTAATATTAATTAGAAATTAATATTAATTAGTAATTAATATTTATTGAAAATTAATATTATTAAATAGTAAATAATTTATTTTAATTAATACCTATTAGAAATTAATAATAATTAGAAACAATAATTTTATAAATTAGTACTTGTTTAATATTATTTTAGTAATAATGAAATAATATTTTATCAATTTGGTAATTTAATAATTATTATTTATATTTAGCAATTAAAGAATAATTTCAAATATTTATTATTATTTTGAATAATTATTATTAAATAATTCATAAGTTATTATTTAAATAGTAATTAATGTTATTAATAAGTAAATAGTTGTTGCTCGATTACGAGTTAATTAATAACTAATAATGTAACACCCCAAGCTTCCACGGTACGCTTCTTTTTGAATAATGTGATAGCGTGTGTTGTACGCAACATCGAGTTCTAACACACCACAACCAATCAAACTAGCCGTTATGAATAGTAATACCTACTTTTTAAAATTTTAGAAATTTTATATCTCAAAATGGACTTCATTTTTGGATTCGGAGAATCGAATTTAGCCTAAGGTAAAATTTTGGTACTTTTCGGATAACATTAATATTTTGATGAATAGTGAAAATTACTAAATTTTAATTAAAAACAAAATTTTTAATCAAAATAATTAATAGTGATAAATTATGAATTTGAGTGGTTTAAAAGTATATTTAGAATATATTTTTACAATTTAATAAAATTTTGGTCATTGGACATAATTTCACAATTAAACCAGACATAAACAAGTATCATTCTTTTGATAGTTATTATATCTTAAAAACATGCTTTTTGTTTTGACAGCGGGAATTAATTTTAAATTAATTTCCGCCACTTCTGTGTTTTGAATTTGGAAAAATGGATTCCATATTTGGAATCAGGATGTCCAAATTGTGTAAATAGGTAACTTCTATTTTTAGATATTTTGAATAATTACTTCGGTAAATATTTTATTTACTATGGTTAAAGGGTAAATCCGGTAAATAAGGGTTAAAAAAATAACATTATAATAATAATAAATTACCCTAAAACATTTCCTAACCTTATTGGTGGATACATGTCTGACCAGGGGCATATTTGGGTCGATTTTGGGACCCCATGGAGCCACTTGTAGGTGATAGGGACACTTTATTTTAATTAAGTTAAAATAAATACAAAAAATGACATAAGCATATATCTTTTAGAAAAACAATTTTTACACAGGGTTATATATGTTGTCTTTTCGACTATAAATATTACTTATAAATCTAAAATTATTTCCTACACAATTATAGTTTATTTATAATTTTTAGACATTATATAATTTAATTTATTTATGACACAATGATGATGCATTAATTACCATAATAGTGAAAAATTAAAATAATTGATATCATAAATACCCAAATAAATATAATTTGAGACTTTTAATGTATTAAACTAATTCTATAGGATAATATGACATATTATTATTGATGTAATTGACTATTTCCTAAGTAATCATTCCGTTATGATTTTTACAAAAATCAACTATTGAATAGTGTCAAATTTGTCATAAAAGAGTTTTTAAAACAAATATTATATTATTAATTGATATTAAATTCCTAAAAATATAAGGCTCGGCCAAGAGACTTATATCATGATATTTGTATTATTAATGGACCACTTGGGGGGTCTCTTGGAGGTATATTATAAATTTATTAACTATATAATATAAAAATAAAAGTGACATGGTAATTATCAAACTAATTAACTAAGAGTTAAAACTAAAAGAGAAGGTAAATATAATGACCCAAACCTTTATAAATTCTATTGGTGGAATTTTTTTCAACCTATACCCACCTTAAAATTTATATAATCCAATTTGGATCCATTAGAAACCAAATATGAATTTATTATAAAATAATATTTCTAGCTTTTCCAAAGGTTCCCCTCACCCCTCTTATAAAAGGGAACTCCTCCTTCTCATTAATACACACCTTCAAAGCATTTTGGTTCGGCCAACCTCTGCCCAAATACTCTCTCAAATTCCTTCACTACATCCTAAAGGCCTTAGTTTGATTTGAAATCCATCCTAAGGAGCCCTTTTGATCAAATCAAAAGGAAGAACCCGAAGAAGAGGTAATGATTTCACCAGCCTTTTTCAAGTTCCTTTCTTTTTCCACTTCTTCTTTCTTTGTTATTCCCATTATAAAATAATGAATCCAGTAAATCCTATATACTGTAATATTATTATAAATATGGTACAACCATATTAAGTATTATATCCATCATTTGAATGGCATGTCATCATACGTGTGTATGTACGGCTTACCGTTTACACGTCGTGGTGTAATTGTTATTCAATATATTATTATTTGGATAGGTATAATAATTATTTTTAATTCATTTAAATAATAAATATAACCTGATAATGATTCTTTATATATTATATATCATCCAATTATATATTATTTTAATATCAAAAGAATGATATTGTCGCTCGTACGTATGTACGGACTACCGTCTCCACGAACGCGATGAGAGTCATTCTCCATCATATCCATTAAAGTATAATTATCATTGGATTATTTAAAAATAATGTTTAAGGACTTGATATCATTCTGGATATGAATAAGATATAACCTATCCATGATAAACATGGCTTACGTAACAAAAAATATAAAAGAAAACGAGTAATTTAACACCTGAAACAACGATAATTCTAAGATATTATTAACAAAACGATGTTAAAAGATCATATATGATATCATATTAATGTATATGATTCATGTATAATTTAATAACCATTATTTAACCATTATATAAGAGGTTAACCTACCCCCAACCAAGGAAAAATACAAGGTAAGGGTTTATTTTCAATCTCTTCATTATACGAGGTTGTTTATACGTAATAATCTACTGGGATTTCATTATCATCCAGATCCATTTTTCTTCAAAATGTATTTGAAAACATTTTTACCATTTACAAGAATATGGGTTAAAGTCATTTATACCCTTGTTTGACTTTTTATAAGAGGTTTATAAAGGAATCTTTCCGTCATTTTCCAAACAAGGTTCTTTTTAACCTTTTCGATATAATTAAGGTAAGAATGTTTTTTTAACATATAGGGTGGGTGCGGTTATTTTCTGCCGTTATAAAATCGTTGAAGCTTCCCTTACAAGATTATAAGAATATTTTCAAAGAAAATGTTTTATATTATAAATATATGACTCTTAAATGATTTCAAAATAGAAATAGATATTTCTTTAAAAAGATTTTTGATTTTATCTATGTGAACATCCTTTGATGGATTTTATGGTTATTTGAAGATGATTTATTATGATAAAATACTTCCATATTGTACTTATGGTTTTGTGATATGTTTGACTGTAGATGTGTTATTTTTATACCATTCATAGTTTATGAAGAAAGTATTGACATGTCGTATGCTAGTTTTAATACGAATGTTTAGTTTATGTTTAAACCTGTTCATATGAGGAATTCATTGGACTTAATATGTGATGGGTGGAGCCCGATATAGCTTCTCGATGCATCGGTAGGTCCCATGAGGCAATCTAGTGTCTTGGCACAAGGCCTTGGCAAAATCATATTTGTAGTCTTGGCACGAGGCCTTGGCTATGTGGTTATGATAGTCTGGCATTAGGCATTCCATCATTATGAAAGTGGTTATTGATATTGCATGTGATTATTTGATTAGTAGAATATCCATGTGAATAAGTAAATGGAATTATTTCGTTTTATTTTTTTTCCATAATATGTTGAAGTTCAATTTTAAAGGGCTTTTATTTAGTTATATATTGCCTTAAATGTTTATTCTTATTTATGAAAGTTTCCGCTATATTGTTATCCTTACGGGGAATTTGAGCTCACCCCTTTTCTATGATTTATTTTTCCAAGGATGTGAAGAAGTAATTTATGAATGAATGACAGGGATAATATGAGGGGATAATAATGTGGAATATGAAGACTATATTGTTGTAGTTTTCATTTAATAATGTAATTTAAACTTTATTAATATATCTAGTGTTACCAAGGCTACTAAACCAATCAGTCTTTCGATATTTGATCTTTATTGTGATCATGTCAATGTTCTGTAATAATGCACCCGCTCTGGGTAACTGGGGTTAGGGCGTTACAGTTGGTATCAGAGTAAGTTTATTACAAACCTTGGAAGCTAGATTTAGATAAACTCTGATTAGATCACATAGATTGAAGATTGACTTTGAAGATTAGTATAGAAGAACTTCCTAGAATTTTGGTATTGTAGATATTTTTTGAGTTTTCTGAGTAATACATCCCTGTCTTGATACGAGCAGGTAGAGGCAGCTCTAGCATAGATGTACCTAGGGGTAGAACCCAAAAACACCGCTTTGAGCTAGACTTGAACGGGAACTGGTGCACGACAATGGGCCTTGCTGCACTCTTGGTTACGACACTCCCGGGGGATATGATTAGTATAACTCTCATTTTCTTTAAAAATCATTATGAAAGTTTTATTAGTATATACTTCCTCAAAGAAAACATTTTTATGATTATGGATTATATCCATAAATAGTTCAATTTATGTTAAGTGTTTTATAATTATGGAATTATGTATTTTGATTCATAAACTGATTTAGTTTATGCCATTGTTTAGAAATGGCACCTAGTGGAAGAAATGGAAACCGTATCAATTTACGCACTCCATGTAGGGATTGCCCTCCTGCTCAAGATAATTATAGTGGAGCTGGTGATGCAACTGGTGCCGATCAGCTAATCACCATACTGGGACAACTCACTCAGGTTATGAATAATAACCGTACCCATATGAAGAACCCTGATCCACAACGTGGAGGATAAATGTCTGATCGCTTCATGAGGTAGCAACCACCAATGTTCAATGGGAGTAAAAATCCATTGGTAGATGAGCAATGGATAAGTTCCCTAGAGAAAATATTTCAGGCTTTGGGAAGTAGTGAAAGGGAAAAAGTTATCGTGGCAGTTTACCACCTCATTGGAGATGCTGATCAATGGTGGTCATTGATTAAAAACATGAAGGAAGACGATGAAGTATCAAATATGGAATGGAAAGAGTTCAAAGATCTATTTTTAGAAAAATACTTTCCTTGTGACCATCAAGCAGATATGGAAAGGCAATCTCTAAGTCTGAGACAAAAGGATGATGAGAATGTCGCAAAGTATGAGGCTAACTTTTCAAGGTTAGCAAGGTATGATAGAGATTATATATGTAACCCAAGAAGTAATATTGATCATTTATTTGATGGGTTAAAACCATTTCTCCATCGAGCATTAGTCTCACAATCCTTCTCATTGTATGAAGACATTGTCACATGTGCTATCAAGACAGAAAAGGAATTCTCCAAGTCTTATGACTTTAAAGAAAAGAAAGAGAAGAAGAGATCTGCTGATCAATATGGGAATGGAAATAAGGGGAAGAATGGAAAAGTTGAATATGCATCCTGTGGTAAATTTTGGAAGAAACACCCTGGTACTTTCTTGAAGGGAATGGGTGTCTGTTACAAGTGTGGTGAAAAAGGCCACCAAGCTCGTGATTGAAAAGGGAAGAAAGAAGATACCAATGTTCAGTGCTACAATTTCTGGGATATGGGACATTATGAAAATGAATTTCCTAAGCGTCAGGGGAAATTACCTCAGAAAAGGCCAAGGTATCAAGGCCAAGATTATGTTATCACTACTGCTGAGGTAGAATCTCCAAAAGATGTGGTGGCAGGTAATTTAATGGTTTCCTCAAGTTTAGAAAATGCATTATTTGATTATGGATCATCGCATTGTTTCATATATTCCCAGTTTGATATGAAAATTAGATATTTCCAATTTGATTTAACAAGGGAGTTGTCAGTTAAAACTCTTAAGGGAAGTATCATTGCAACAACGTTTTGTGAATCAGTCCCCATTAGAGCACATAAATGTTCGTTATCCGCTGATCTCATCGTCATACCTATGATTGTGTTTGATATAATCCTCTCTATGGATTTTTTTGGACTATTATGGAAGGATTTATTGTAAGAAAAAGGAGGTCTCAATTTTTGATGATAATGATAAGGAACACCTTATCATTAGAGCAGAATCATCACCACCTAATTCTTATCTAAATCCACCACTAGTAGCTCAAATAAATTCAATTATTGGGGAGGAAGAGGGTGAAATTACAGTGGTTGAGGAAAGGAATGTTCAAATAGAAGATGTACCTATTGTGAAAGAATATATAGATGTGCTTACGGAAGATTTACCAGAACATCCTCCAGAGCGATAAGTTGAGTTTTCCATTGATTTATTTCCTAGATCAAGGCCTATATCGAAGTCCCCTTATATAATGGCCACTGTAGAATTAGTTGAACTAAATAAAAAACTAGAGGAATTGAGTAATAAGGGATTTATTCTCCCTAGTGTTTATCCATGGGGAGCCCTTGTTGTTTTTGTTAAAAAGAAAGATGGATCTATGAGGTTTTTTATCGACTACAAGGAGATCAGTGTTATAACAATAAAGAATAATTATCCCCTACCTCGCATTGATGATTTATTTGACCAACTGCATGGAGCTCAATACTTTTCAAATATTGACCTTCAATCTAGATACCATCAGTTGTGTGTGAAGAAGGAAGACATTCTGAAGACAACATTTTAAACCAGGTACGGGCATTACGAGTTTATAGTAATTCTCTTTGGATTGACTAATGAACCCTATATATTCATGGATCTGATGAATAGAGTTTTCAAGGAACATCTCGATGAATTTGTGGTGGTATTTATTGATGATATCTTGGTATACTCCAAAATCAACGAAGATCATGAAAATCACTTGCGCATTATCCTGAGGACTCTGAGAAGACATGAATTATATGGGAAATTTAGCAAGTGTGAATTCTGGCTTCAAGATATTTCTTTTCTTGGCCATATTGTCTCTAAAGATGGATTCTCTGTTGATCCTTCTAATACCAAGGAAATCCAAGAATGGCCAGCACCTACGAGTATAATTGAGGTACGCAGTTTTATTGGTTTGGTAGGTTATTATAGACGTTTCGCCCAGAATTTTTCCCAATTGGCAAACCCATTAATGAACCTCACATGTAAAGGGGTTAAATTTGTTTGGACAAAAGAGTGTGAAGAATGTTTCAAAGAACTGAAGAGAATATTATTCAATGATCCTATATTGACCCTACCATCGAGGAATGATGGGTTCGTTATTTATAGTGATGCATCGATGAAATGACTTAGTTGTGTCCTTATAAAAGATGAAAGGGTTATTGACTATGCATCACGACAGTTAAAAATTCATGAACAAAATTATCCTACTCATGATCTTGAGTTATCAGCAATGATCTTTTCTTTGAAGATATGGAGGCACTACCTCTATGGTGAAAAATGTGAGATTTATACTAATAACAAGAGTTTGAAGTATATTTTCTCACAAAAAGAACTCAACTTGAGGAAAAGGATATGGCTTGAATTACTCAAGGATTATGATTGCACGATACACTACCACCCGGGGAAGGCAAACAAGGTGGCAGATCCTTGAGCAGAAAAGGCCATGGAGTTTTGAACAATATGAGAATTGAACGGGATCCAATTTTCATGGATCTAGTGAATATGGAAATGGGAATAAATAGGGAAGGAGAAACATCAATTCTTTTTCAAATGGTTGCCAAACCATCTTTACTAGAAAGGATTAAGAGTTCTCAGACCGATGATGAAGAACTTCAAAAAAAGATTAAAGTTGTGAATGATATGAGATTGAGAGAATTTGTGTATAAAGATGGAATTTTGAAATTTGGGAAGAGACTTTGTGTTCCAGATATACCTGATCTAAAAAGGGAATTGCTGGATGATGCTCATAGTTCCAATATCTCTATACACCCTAGGAGCACCAAAAATTTATAGAGATTTGAAGGAACATTTTTTGTGGGACAACATGAGGAGGGTGATTGTAGATTTTGTCTCAAGATGTATGGTTTATCAACAAGTGAAAGTTGGAAGGATACAACCTGGTAGAGTATTGCAACCTCTTCATATACCTGAGTGGAAATGAGATAATATCACGATGGAATTTGTTATGGGACTAACAAAAAATCCTAGAAGGAACGACTCAATATGGGTTATTGTTGATCGTCTTACCAAGTCAGCACATTTTCTTGCTATAAGAGAAGATCTACCAATGGAACGTCTAGAAAGACTATATATTGATGATGTTGTGAGACTTCGTGGAGTACCCCTATCGATTGTTTTTTATCGTGATCCCGATTTTACTTCAAGATTATGGAAAAGTCATCAGAAAGCCTTGGATACTAAACGTCATTTGAGCACTGCCTAGCACCCTCAAAAAGCTGGAAAATCAGAACGAACTATTCAAACATTGGAAGACATGTTATGATCCTGCTCACTTGACTTTTAGGGTATGTGGGATCAATATTTACCTCTAGTAGAATTTTCCTATAACAATATCTTCCATTCGAGTATTCAGATGGAACCATATGAAGCGTTATATGGAAAGAGATGTCGCACACCAAACTTTTGGAATGACATTGGTGAAGGAAAACATGTAGGTCCAGAACTGGTGGAGTAAATGATGGAAAAGGTGAAGGTAATCCAAAATCACATCAAAGCAGCTCAAAGCAGGTAAAAGAGCTAGGCCGATAATCGAAGGAAGGATTTGGAATTTCATGTTAGTGATCATGTTTTCCTGAAGGTATCTCCATATAAGGGAGTCATACGTTTTGGTAAGAAAGGTAAATTGAGTCCTAGGTACATCGGACCTTTTGAAATTCTAGAACGAATTGGGGTTGTAGCTTACCGATTGGCAATGCCGCCAAGTCTCCCCAAAGTTCACGATGTGTTCCACGTATCTCTATTGAAGAAATACATGCCTGACCCAACGCATGTAATCACCTATGAGGAATTAGAACTAGAACCCGGTCTATCTTATTGGGAAGAGCCCGTCAGTATTCTTGATACGAGAGAACAAGTACTGAGAAACCGGACGACATGTCTGGTAAAAGTTCTATGGAGAAACCATAAGATAGAAGAGGCAACGTGGGAACCTGAGGAACTTATGATAAAGAACCACCCGAGTCTTTTCATGTAGTATTATTCTAGAAATTTTGAGGACGAAATTATTTGAATGAGGGGAGAATGTAACACTCCAAACTTCTACGGTACACTTCTTTTTGAATAATGTGATAGCGTGTGTTGTACGCAACATCGAGTTCTAACACACCACAACCAATCAAACTAGCCGTTATGAATAGTAATACCTACTTTTTAAAATTTTAGAAATTTTATCTCTCAAAATGGACTTCATTTTTGGATTCGGAGTATCGAATTTAGCCTAAGGTAAAATTTTGGTACTTTTCGGATAACATTAATATTTTGATGAATAGTGAAAATTACTAAATTTTAATTAAAAACAACTTTTTTAATCAAAATAATTAATAGTGATAAATTATTAATTTGAGTGGTTTTAAAGTATATTTAGAATATATTTTTATCATTTAATATAATTTTGGTCATTGGACATAATTTAACAATTAAACCAAACACAAACAAGTATCAATCTTTTGATAGTTATTATATCTTAAAAACACGCTTTTTGTTTTGACAACGGGAATTAATTTTCAATTAATTTCCGCCACTTCTGTGTTTTGAATTTGGAAAAATGGATTCCATATTTTTAATCAGGATGTCCAAATTGAGTAAATAGGTAACTTCTATTTTTATACATTTTGAATAATTACTTCGGTAAATATTTTATTTACCATGGTTAAAGGGTAAATCCGGTAAATAAGGGTTAACAAATAATATTATAATAATACTAAATTACCCTAAAACGTGTAATAACCTTATTGGTCGATACATGTCTGACCATGGGCATATTTGGGTCGATTTTGGGACCCCATGGAGCCACTTTTAGGTGATAGGGACACTTTATTTTAATTAAATTAAAATAAATACAAAAATGACATAAGCATATATCTTTTAGAAAAACAATTTTTACATAGGGTTATATATGTTGGATTTTCGACTATAAATTGTCATTACAAATATAAAAATATTTCCTACATAATTATATTTTATTTATAATTTTTAGACATTATATAATTTAATTTATTTATGACACAATGATGATGCATTAATTACCATATTAGTGAAAAATTAAAATAATTGATATTATAAATACCCAAATAAATATAATTTGAGACTTTTAATGAATTAAAATAATTTTCGAGGATAATATGACATATTAGTATTGATTTAATTTACTTTTTTCGATGAAAGAATTCTTTTATGATTTTTACAAAAATCAACTATTAAAGAGTGTCAAAATTATCACAAATGAGTTTTTAAAACAAATATTATATTATTAATTGATATTAAATTCCTAAAAATCTACGGTTCGGCCACGAGACTTATATCATTATTTTTTTATCATTAATGGACAACTTGGGGGTCTTTTTGAGGTATATTGTATGTTTATAAACTATATAATATAAAAATAGAAAGTGACATGGTAAGTGTCAAACTAACTAACTAAGAGTTAAAACTAAAAGATAAGGTTAATATAATAGCCCTAAACTGTCTAAATTCTATTGGTTGAATGGTTTTCAACCTATCCCCACCTTAACCTTTAAATAATCCACTTTGGAGCCATTAGAAACTGAATATGAATTTATTATAAAATAATATTTCTAGCTTTTCCAAAGGTGCCCCTCACCCCTCTTATAAAAGGGCACTCGTCCTTATCATTAATTCACACCTTCAAAGCCTTTTGGTTCGGACAGCCTCTGCCCGAATACTCTCTCAACATCCCTCACTACAACCTAGAGGCCTTAGTTTGATCAGAAAGCCAACCTAACGATCCCTTTTGATCAAATCAAAAGGAAGAACCCGAAGAAGAGGTAATGATTTCACTACCCTTTTTCAAGTTCCTTTCTTCTTCCACTTATTCTTTCTTTGTTATTATCATTATAAAATAATGAATCCAGTATCTCCTATATACTGAAATATTATTACAAATATGGTACAACCATATTTAGTATTATATCAATCTTTGAATGACATGTCAGAATAGGTGCGTACGTACGGCTTACCGTCTCCACGTCAGGGTGTAATTGTTATTCAATATATTATTATTTGGATAGGTATAATAATGATTTTTAATTCATGTAAATAATAAATATAACATGAAAATTATTCTGTATATATGAGATACCATCCAATTATATATTATTTTAATATCAAAAGAATGATATTGTCGCTCGTGCGTACGTACGGACTACCGTGTCCACGAACGTGATGAGATTCATTCTCCATCGTATCCATTCAAGTATAATTATCATTTGATGGTTTAAAAATAATGTTTAAAGACTTGATATCATTCTGGATATGAATAAGATACAACCTATCCATGACAAACATGGCTTACGTAACAAAACATATAAAAGAAAACGAGGATGTTAACACCCGAAACAACGATAATTCTAAGATATTATTAACAAAACAATGTTAAAAGATCATATATAATATCATATTAATGTATATGATTCATATATAATTTAATAACAATTATTTCACCATTATACAGGAGGTTAACCTACCCCCAACCAAGGAAAAGTACAAGGTAATCATTTATTTCGCAATCTCTTCATTATCTGAGGTTGTTTATACGTAATAATCTACTGGGATTTCATTATCATCCACATCCATGTTTCTTCAAAATGTATTTCAAAACTTTTTTACTATTTACAAGAATATGGGTTAAAGTCATTTATACCCTTGTTTGACTTTTTATAAGAGGTTTATAAAGGAATCATTCCGTCATTTTCCAAACAAGGTGCTTTTTAACCTTTTCGTCAAAATTAAGGTAAGAATGTTTTTTTTAACTTATACGGCGGGTGCGGTTATTTTCCACCGTTATAAAATCGTTGAAGCTTCTCTTACAAGCATATAAGAATATTTTCAAATAAAATGTTTTATTTTATAAATATATGACTCTTAAATGATTTCAAAATAGAAATAGATATTTCTTTAAAAATAGTTTTGATTTCATCTATGGGAACATCCTTTGATGGATTTTATGTTTATTTGAAGTTGATTTATTATGATAAAATACTTCCATATTGTACTGATGGTTTTGTGATATGTTTGACTGTGCATGTGTTATTTTTATAACATTCATCGTTTATGAAGAAAGTATTGAAATTTCGTATGCTAGTTTTAATACAAATGTTTAAGTTATGTTTAAACCTGTTCATATGAGGAATGCATTGGACTTAATATGTGACGGGTTGATCCCACTATAGCTCCTCGATGCATCGGTAGGTCTCATGAGACAAACTAGTGTCTTGGCACAAGGCCTTGGAAAAATCTTCTTGGTGGGCTTGGCACAAGGCCTTGGCCATGCGGTTATGATAGTCTGGCATTATGCATTCCATCCTTATGAAAGTGGTTATTGATATTGCATATGATTATTTGATTAGTAGAATATCCATGTGAATAAGTAAATTGTATTATTTAATTTTATTTTTTTGCCATAATATGTTGAAGTTCATGTTTAAAAGTCATTTTTTTAGTTATACATTGCCTTAAATGTTTATTATTATTTATGAATGTTTCCGCTATATTGTTATCCTTACTGGGAATTTAAGCTCACCCCTTTTCTATGTTTTATTTTTCCCAGGATGTGAAGATGTAATTTATGAATGACATGCAGGGATAATATGAGGGGATAATAATGTGGAATATGGAGACTATATTGTTGTAGTTTTCATTTTATGATGTAATGTAAACTTTATTAATATATCTAGTGTTACCAAGGCTATTAAACCAATCGGTCTTTCAAGATTTGATATTTCTTGTGATCATGCCAATGTTATGTAATAATGCACCGGCTCTGGGTAACTGGGGTCGGGGCGTTACAAATAATTATGGTGGTATTAAAAATATTTAGTAACTAAATAATAATTTTAAATATTTATTACCAATTAATATTTAGTAGAAATTAATATTTTTAAATAGTATTTAATATTATTTGATTAATATTTATTAGTTATTATAATTAATTAGAAATAATTAATAAATCAATTAAAAATAATTTAATAACTATTAATTAATAATTAGATGTTTTATAATTTAATCATTATTATTAATATATAGTAACATAATAAAAAATTTAAAAATTTATTAGTAATTGTATAATAATAATAATTAATATTAATTAATTAAATAATAATAATTTAGTTAGACATTAAAATTAGTAAAAAAATATTTAAATATTGTTTAAATACTAATTAATGAATAACTAATAATTAGATATATATATTATTATTATTTTAATTAAGATGATAAGTAATAATTTTTAAAAATATTTATAATTAATATTAAAGGTTAATTAATATTATTAAATAACAAATTATATTGTTCAGTTAATATTTATTTGAAATTAATATCTATTTTTAATTTATATTAATTATAAATAAATTGTTAAATAATTTATCTTAAATTAATAATAATTAATTAATAATTAGTTCTTTTTAATAAATCTGTTTAGAGCCACCTGTCTCCAACTCTTGTTTTAAAGAAATTAATTAATTATTAGTAATTTAATAATTTAATAATTTTTTTATATTTAATAACAAAATAGTCTTTTAAAAATAATTATATTTAATTTTTAGATAATAATTGTTAGTATTTTTTTATCAGTTGATATTTATTATGTTAATTAGTAATTAATATTTTTAATAAATAATGAAATATTGTTTAATGGCGAATTAATTAATAACTATTAAATATTTATAATTAATTAGTAATTAGTTTTTAACTAATTAGTAACTAATTATTTATTTATTGGTATTTTTATTAATATTATTAATATTAATTTGTTACTTGTTAATTTTTATAGTTAATTTTAATAGTTATTTGTTATTTAGCTATTCTTATTATTTATTAGTAATTAATATTTATTATTAATTGATTACTAATTATTAATAATAACATGTTATTAATTCTGAGTATGAATGGAAAAACCTGAATCTCTTATTGGAAATCCATAAGAATTTCTATAGAAACCCCCTTATAAAAGGGAGCCATTAGTGATGGTATCTATCTTAATTTAACTCCACTTTAATTATAGTAGTGTTGGATATTTGATAATAATTAAAATTTTCTAAAAATTTATTACACATATATACCCACTCACACACGAAACAAAACAAAATAAATTCAACATTTTTAAATATAAAAACATATATATTTAATATTATATAATGTATTTTGTTATTCAAGAAAAGGAGTTAAAGACTTTAATGTCTTTCACAATGTTTTTTTAATTTGTTATTTCCATAAATTCCTTCATCCTCCACATAAAATCACCAATAGTGTTTGGGGGGTTAACGCCTTTGTGACCTATTTTTCAAAAAAAATTAAACTTTGCATTTTTTCTTCTTTTTGGAAAACCTATAAAGAAACCCATATATTATTACATACTTATTATTAATCATTAATTAGAAATTAATGATGATTTAAATTTTAAAATAATAATCATTATTAATAATTATATATTAATAAATGATGGAGCGTGTTGAATATTGGGATGGAAATGGTGCCTCAAAAATAGGGTATCGACACATACCTCAACACAATATATTGGGTTTAAGTACTCCTTAATTGGGTTTGGGTAGGGTTATCACTTCAAAACCCGACCGAAGTATTAATCGAGTTAGGTTCAGGTATCAAGGATAGGATACCCAAATGCCTGATCCAATTTAATTATAATTATAATTTTTTTATTAATAATACCCATCATCCACTCACAGTCTTCACCCCTCTAACTCACAGACTCCATCTAGCAGCCCTCCCTCAACCATTCTGGAAAAAATGACACAACATTGACACAACCTCCTAGTAACCCTCTCCCTATTTCCTAGCCACCCTACCCTTCATCCGTTTAAAAACCGCCCTCCACTGTTTAACTTGAAAGCGTCTAATACATAATTTATCATGTAGGGTTAAATTAGTCATAATTTGATATGGGTCAAATAAATTAACATTTTTTTTCTATATAAATTATAGCCTGATTTCTAGACCTTGATAGATGAGCTTTTAATTGTATTTAATGTGGGTTAGTTCCACAACATTCTCTATTTTTTTGTGATGTTTTTTCGGGTTATCAATGATAACAATAAATATATCCCTTTCCCAAAAAAGAGACACACAACAACTCCAACTCACATTTTCACTTCACCCATCAAATACAAAACTCAGAACTCAAAATACCCAGGGAATTCAAATCCTCTTATAGATAAAAAGGTAAAAGTTCATGATTAATTACATGGTACTAATCAATCCATGTTTTTGTGTCTGTGTCGTTTATGTATTTGATTAGATATGCATATCTTTTAATCATTTTTTTGTTTGAGAAGAAAATTATTATTCCTATCCAAATTTTGTTTCTAACAATTGGTATTAGATTCTATTATTGTTTCAAATATATATTCAAATTTTATTTAAGATAAAATCCTGGAATCTTTTTAAATTTTTACATTTTTTCTAAAATTTATAGTCCAACGATCTTCTAATTTTCATGTTTTCGATTAAAAATGTAGATGTTCATAAATAATAATAATAATTATCCAAATATTATTTAATGAGGAGGGGGCATCCCCCTACTTGTTTAAAAAAATATTTTATGATTGCTGGAGTTATTTCATGCTTTCAGATGAAATAGATTATGTGTTTTTGAACACGGACATTATAAATTTCATTAATCGATATAATATTCATACTCTCTCTACATATGCATTATATTACTATGCACTCTATGTAATTAATTATCGTAATAATGTTTTTGAATTATGTTTTTTTTGTAGTTATTATATGTTAATTTAATGGTAATATTTTTTAAATATTTTATGTCATAATATTAAATTATAACTTTTATAAGGGATTGAGACAATTATTTATTTATTGATTATACATGGAGTAATAATTTATATTGAATTTAATTATTATTTTTGATGGACTTAAATGTAAATGATTTATTTAATTTAATTGACCTTATGGTTATCTCTTATTGTAATAATAATACTGAAATGAGAATTCTCATGAAAATACATGATATTTTTTAAACGTATGTTCATATTTTATTATTAAATTTGAATAATTAATTAATGTAAATTATAATTTGAGTATAACCTTGAAAAATATAATTTCATATGTGCTTCCTATTATTTAATTAGTGGCCAGTCTAATAAAAAACACTATTAATTGAAGAATCATGCATTAGCACAACCAAAATTATGTTACACCCATGAATTTAAAATCAGTAATTATCCCAATTCATAATTTTTATTTAAATTTTCTGAGTGAGGTTTTTCAATGTAATATGGAATTAAATTATTCCATTCCAACGATGATGTGATTTAACTCCATGTTATATTAATAAAAAATTTTAAGGAAAAATATTATGCATATGTTTTTATTCTATACAATAAAAACATCAAATAATAGAATTTTCTTGTAATAATTTTTGGTGTGTTTTATTTATTTTTTGAATTATGTACTCCTAATTTATTGATTTTACAACTTATGATTTTGAATTTTCATGATTATTGATAATGTGAATGATTATTACTATAACTATTCAGCTTCACTTGCGATCTATTTCTCTTCTATCGAAACCCTAACTATTATAATCAATTATAAATTAAAGGATTAGGTTTATCTTTTTCCTTAGTATTATGTAAATTTATTGTAACAACCTGTGTTTTTTTGGACTAATAATTTGAGTAGATTTTTTTTTTCAGATGCTTGTAAGGTGTAAAGGGGTCTTTTAACCCAGTATATGTTATCATATAATTGTTCAAACTACTTCATTGGTCCCAAAGTTGGGTGTTTATACTAGGAAAAGAGTTTAGCGGAAATATAAGTCATTTATATTTTCATGGAATGATTAATATTTAATATTTCATTAATTCAATATTAATTGATTCTCACACACTAATTTTGCTATACATTTTGAACATAGAATCAGATTTATATTTTAAAACTACTGTTGAGTTCAAAATGGGTGACTTTTTTTTGGCATGACAAAAACTATTGTTGGGCACTAGGGTCAGACTTAGGCCCCTTTTTTATTTTCTTTCATTCTCTTCCTTTTTCATATTTTCATTTTCTTTCTCCCTTTTCTCCCCTATATTATTACATATTCCCCCTATGGGCTTCCATTTTCTTGAGAGAGAGAGAGATAGGCGAGGGGGAGGTAAAGAGAGATAAAGAGGGATAAAGGAGGAGATGTGTCACTGCCGAGCTTAAATGGAGGTGGGTTGTCGTGTGACAGTAGTGGAATGTGAATACGGGTGAAGATTTGGTGGATTCTTCCCAAAGGATGTTAATTTTTTGTTTTTTTATATATAACAACATATCATTAACTATTTGTAGTTCTAAATCCCATTTATATTTGTTAATGACCCATGAGGGTTGATCTATAGCTTTTGTGCGTGGGGGGGGGACTTGGTTTTGGTAAGTTCATAGGGTTTTCCCATTCAGAAATCCTGATCAAATAGTGTGTAGTTTGGGAACAAACATTGTAAATTATTCACATTTGGGGAAAGTGAAATTTATGAACTACAAACCATGTATTGCTGGTGCATTCAATGTAGTCCTACAAGGCTAGGTAGCCCAGTACTCGACCATAAAACATATTCGATGACACTTTTTCGTGTACAATACACAGCCAGACCCTAAGTGGGTCACACATCGTGTAGAGGTACATGACCAGGACATGATACATATTCAATCCATGGGAGGTAGACTATTAGGTACACCTTGTAGGGTACTTGTCATGTACATGATATAAATGTCATGTACCCGAGATATACATGCCAAGTTAGGGTAAAGTATACGCCTAGGGGGCTTTGAACACTCTCACCATGTACTTACGTATACATGATGTGTACTACCTCTATGCTACCCTTTTTAGGGTTTTTCATATTTGGAAAAATCAGATTCACAATTATACATATGATTAGACCATTTTCTATGTTTATCTATATATAGGAGGATGATGGAACACTTGGGGTGATTCAAGGACTCCTAATTTGTGCTTGGGGGTGAGCGAGCTATAATTGAGAGGTGTTCCATCTAATGTATAGTTTAAGATATATTTTCAGTGTGATACATTTATCTAAGATGTTCCATGAGTGATATCTCTTTTAATATGTTTTCATATCTCTTTTATTTATTATTTCACCATCATGAGATTATCCCTTTAGTCCTACAAGGACGTGTGATTAGTTTTGTTAGGATCCCATGTAGTATGCCTCCACCTACATTTCACCCAAGTGGATCCCATGTAGGATGTCTTTTCATACCTACTTCTTTCCAAGGATCCCATGTAGGATTACTAAATTATCTTGGTCCTTAAAAGGATCCCAAGAGAGATTCATTTCCTAGAATTCTAACATAGGGTATCTTGAGAAAGATGACACTCAATTGTCTTGACCTGAGAGACATAGTGAATGCCCAAGTATTTAACTGACCTTGATCCAGTATGTCACATTTGGGTAGAGATGCTAATGGGTGTCACCTTTAAACCCAATCAAAACATATGAATCTAAGAGGATATAATAGTAGTGGTTCGTTCTGCATTCGAAAACTCTCAATCTTTATTTATTCTTTCACTAGTTTACTGCTGATGCAATAATTATTCCAAATGGTTATTCCTGGTATTTGGAAAATGGGCCTGATGCAATGTGATATATGTTCAAGGATCCCCAAATATACTTCCTCAAACCCATCTTCTGATGTTCTAATTTTTTATATTTTAATTCAAGATTCCCATAGGTACTTCCTAGGATATGTCTTCTAAGCATTTTATTTGATTGATTATCTTATTGGGGTGCCCAGACATAATTTTTGGGATTTGCATATTGAGCCTACTTATTATTTGGGATTCCTATACGTACTTCATGTTATCTATTATTTGATCCTGCTATTTTATTATAGGTGAATATAGTTACTTTCTAGGATATGACTTATGAGATATAGGTGAGGATGATTACAGTCTCCTGAGCGATGGGGATGATTATTCTCATTCGAGTGATGGAGATGATTATGCTCTCCCTAATAGATTTATTGAATATGGTTTTGGATATGTAACTCCACATAGTTTATGTACTAGAGGATGATTATGATCTCCTATTTTATGGGAATGATTACTCTCTCCCCGATCATTAATTTGAAAGTGGTGTTGGACATGGTGTTCTGCTACATTGATTATCTTGATGATGATTACACTCTCTTGAGTGAAACATATGATGATCCCTAGGCTTGGGTGGGAACACCGTTATATTACTAATGTCTCCATAGACTTCTATGAGTGGGATTTTGATTCATTTATTTAGTTAATAATAAACTTTTATTAGGATTTGGAGATAATTCCTTTAACAGATCTCTTAAGGGTCATCTCCTTAGGGATTATCAAAGTCGCGATGTCATGATCGCCAACAGACCATGACCTATTGATCGGACATTTGACTGGATTTACATGGAATGAGTGTCATGATTTATATCTTGGATACCATTTATTGTAAAACCAAATTTTACCTGGAATCCTTTATCATAGTGATCAGAGGCAAGTATGGGTGATCCCATGGCTAGGAAATGTTTCCCCCTGTTGTGAAGTAGCTTGACCAGAGACATTTCCAGTGATGGTTGAAGTAGGTATTGTTGACCTCGATTATAGACCCAAGGATTTTTTAATTTTAAATTACTTGAGAGGTATGAAATAATATGTTAATTTTGTATTCATGGGACGAATAGTCGATCAATATTACAGACCCAAGGATCGACTGCCTTATAGTTCTTATTATTTTTCTCCTTACTAATATATATATATATGGTAATATATTTAAACATAAGTAAATATATATATATACATGATGAAACATGTCCAGTTGATCGGATTCATGGACCCATGCATTTACTATGGTTTCAATATATTTGTTTACTTTATTCTATTCAATTTTATCTCAGCTAGGCAGAGCATATTGCATGAGCTTTCACTTATGACATCATGGTTATAGGTTTAGCATTGGGTTTGTATAAATTGAGTTATTTTTCACCCCCCTAACATGCACCTTAGTGTGCATGAAGATCTTATGTCTACATTCAGGTTGAGCACATAAATATGATGGATAGGGATGTGGACCACAGATATATGATCAAGAAGAGCCACTAATGTGGATTATGTTGATCAGGATGGAGCAGTTTAGTTGCACCCTTGAAACAGGGTATGTGGTCTATCATGGTGTTAGATGTTGATCCCTATACTTTTATTTAGTTATTCATGTACGCATGTATATGTAATCGGCCCGGTGGGTGATCAGTGTTGTATGTATGACATGTTAAATTCAATCCATTGTTGTATTTAATTTATTATTACCACCATATTTATGTTTAGTACTTCAACATTCTTATTATATACTACTATTGATGATGCTTGGTTATTGATCTATTTTTTTAATCTGTTATGTGGGAATTGTACCTGACTCCAATACCCTAGTCCATCGCTTCTAGTTAGTATCTTCTATCATATAGGGAGGCACATTTGATGCCATGTGGTGAACTGAATCGGGGCACCGGTATAGTGGCATCTAGACTAGGATGTTACAAAGAGGTATCATATGTGTTCCTTTCTTGTTGTATTACAATTTAGGATATATTATTCAAGAATATTAGGAATGTATCAGAACTTGTGATGGAAATCAAACTACTGCATCAAGAACACTCATTCCGGTAAGAAGTCAAGGGTTCAAGGGATATGGAATTTTTTTTCCTTCTATGTGATGTTATAATTTTATATGATTTCTACTTTTAGTTATGTACATGTTGTATCGAGTGATGAATTATTATAGATTTATTGATCTTGTCTTGTTAAAGAGAGTCCATTAATATATTTCAATTTCTTGAGCTATTTATTAGAGGCCAATGATTGATTTTAAATCCCAAGATACATATGAGAGAAGCATCTCATGCATTATATTTGGCATGTTGGGTCTATGTGTTATAGACGTTCTAATATGTGATTCTTACTGATGGTATAGGAAAATTATTTAAAGTGTCAACAATAGCATAAATTCTGTTTTCTTATATAGGTTTATGGTGGAATTATACTCAATTGGGACTACTTGTAAATATATTTCATTCTGATTCCAAGATATCTAGATCTATGCTGAGACATTTGATAGAGTGGGTAATAACTCTTTCCTCATGAACATGAGGTGTAGTAACACTATTAGGTCGATAGGGAATATGATTCCCATTTGTTGAACCCCTAGTAGGGTGTTATTATGTAGTTTGAGTGATATAATGTTTCATTAAAAAAATATACTATATTTTCCCACATATCATAGGATGAAATTATGATTAATCAAAATTCCTAAAAATAATACATTGAATATCTTTGAAATAATATTGTTCACATACTGTTGACCCTTTTTGATTAACATTGGTAGACAAAACATTTGTTTTAGGTAATCTAGTCTGGTCTCTTTGATTTATTTCTATAGGAACCAAAACATTAATAGAGAACTCAATACTTGAGGGGGTATTACTATATATGAGTTCTTGGTGAGTTTAATTTCATAATTGTTCCTATGTTTCTATCATGATACTCTTAGGGGAAGTACCATATGTGGCTTCTCGAAGAGGATTAGGGTCTAGGTAGTCTAATGTTTGATAGTTTTGACCCTTTTAGGTCAATTATTGTTTTAGCACTTTTATAATGTGATTCTACAGAAGTGTTATATTCCCTATGCCTAGACGGGTTCATGGATGACACCTCATAATATGCGACCTTAATGAGAGGATTGACCATTGGGATAGGTGGCTAGACCTAGTGACACTTGTATGAGACTTGATTATTAGTTCTAGGTGGTAGACCTATAGTCAATTAGTTTTAACTCATAACCTTCTATAAGGATGTTTATTTTTATATAGGGAAACCTATGAGTGAGGATGGATTTAGTCAATATATTCCTTTTTAGGAAACAAGATTAGTTTTGTGCTCAATATGAGATTGATTTATGATAGCTTCTTGAGTTTTGTGATATAAGTAGGTTGATTATGTCTATTATATGAAAGTACCTTGGGTTATTTTGTTTTGAGACTGTATTTGATAGGAAGGATCATTTTTGTTCCTAGAACAATCAACCAGTAGTTGCATGACATATGTTTAAAATTTATAAAATAATATAATGTGATGGGTGGTCATTGAAATAATAATGACATGAGCGACGATCCTAATTTTGGATAGGGGTTCCAAGGAAACTTCTTAATGAGACTGATGTTATGTGTAGCACAGTATGCTTGACCTTGCAATGAATCACTCACATGAGCATGATTTGGGTGTAAATGGGACATTCCCATTATGTTCGATATCATCTAAATCGTAAATTAGTGAATGGATCCATGGGAGCCAAAGAATGATGTTCAAAAGGACCTTCTATTGGCATAGTTTATTGAGTATTGTGATTAAATGGTTAATGTACCTCCATTGTAGAGGAAATAATGAGAATAAATTTGGTGTGATGACAAAGTATACCCATGGATGGACTTGGAAACACATTGTCGGCAAATGTGGCGTCATGAGTTGGTTAATGTTAAGTGTAGCTAGTTTTATGAGGGTATGTATCCAGAGAGAGTAATACATGCCTATCGATGTACTCTTATAAAACTCTTTGTTATATATGATCATTCCCTTTATGTTGACACAGTACCAAGTTGTTGATATGATGATAGTTATATGACGAACATCACAAATATATTTACTTTTTTGATGGAGGAGCCTAATTAGGTTATACTCGATGAGATATATAAGGAAATCCAATGGTAGTGAGTCCACCATTATCCATTTGAGGGCGGTGACCCTCATGATGGGTTGGAATTTCTTTTTTTTTTATAGAAAACATACTCAATAACTGATAGTATTTGATTTTTTTATGCTTCTACATTAGCAAATGGGATGAGGGTTTCTAACCACTCCTGTAAGTTTGTTTGGTGATGGAAAGATGTTGGGACTTTGATTATGTAGTTGATTTATGAGGCAACGACATGGGTATTATTTTTAGGTGGATTACAAGAATTATTATGTATAAATGTCTCTTGTAATTGGAGAGTTTTGGATACAATGAAGGAAATCATTGAATAATAAAGAAAGAATTATTTCATATATTCTATGGATGATATAATGACTAATATTTGAACACCAACTCTTCTCTAGGATGAGAATGTTAATTGTGGGGGGATTGTAATGATCCATGTTTTTAAATGGGGATTTTTAGAATAAATTTTAATTTGTTCATTAAAATACTTTTCAGGGGTAAAATCGTGTTTCCTATTATCATACGATCTTAGATAATTTTTATGACCACTTTTTTGTCACAAAATTTGTTGTTTACCCTACTATGGGATTTTAGTGCAAAGTTGACCCATTCACAATTTCAGGGAATATTTCATATTTAATATTTAATTAATTAAATACTAATTTATTCATATATGTTCATTTTGCTCTATCTGTTAAATTTTCATCATATATAGATTCTTTCTCCACCGTTGAATCCAAAATGAGAGGTTTTTCCTAGGTGAGGCATAGACACTTATCAAGCCTTGGAGATGGGCCCCATTTTCTCTTTCCCTTTCTTTTTCTTCTATTTTATTATTTTCTTTTATATTTACACCTTTTATCCCATGGATTCTCATATATACCTCTTATGGTATTCCATATCCATGAATGAGTTAGGAGATTTATATAGATAAATAAATAGAGATAAATATATAGACATAGAGGAATAGAGGTGCCACATCATAGCTTGGGAGGATTCAGATCATAGTGTGTCATTAGTGGAACATGAATACAGGAAAGATGTGGTAGATTTTTTCCAAAGTTATATCTATTTATTGTTTTCTATAGATGCCTATATATTTACCAAATTCTAGTTATAAATCAAATTTATGGTTTCTATGGACCCCCTGAGGGTCGATCTATAACATTTGTGTGTCACAGATCATGTAGAGGTACACACCCAGACCTAGATATGTGTCTAGTCCATGTGAGGTACACTGGCAGTTAACCCATGTCAAGTATACATAATATACCTGAAATACACATCATATACATGGTTATTACATTCCAATTCAGTATATAGTACATACCTAGGTTGTGCTTTGAGATTACACACTATATACATAGGTATAGGCATCATGTACAACCCTAGTGCTACCATTTTTTGGGGTTCTTCATGTTCTCATGGCCCGAAATAAAAATTGAACATATGAGCAGTCCATTTTGAGTATTTTTTTTACATAGATCACGATATTTAAACCCTTGGGGTGATTCTAGGACTCCTAATTAGTATTTTATGTGAGCGAGTTATAATGGAGAGCTGTTAGCTCTGGTAACTAGTTTCAGTTATCACTTTAGAGAGAGGCCATTATCGAAGATGGTCCATGAGTAATCTCTCTTGACTAATGCATTAATATATCTTCTCTTAAGGATGTATCCATTGAAATATGTTCCTTTATAGCTGATAAGGTTGTGTGATTAGTTGTTTTCAAGGAACCCCTGTAGGATGTATTCTCTAACATTTGAACCAAGAGAATCCAATGTAAGATGAATTTTCTTACCTAATTCATTCTAAGGATACCGTGTATAAATAATCCAATCACTTACAACTTCTGAGTATACATAGTGTAATTCATTTTTCTAGATGCTAACATAGAGGATCTTGAGTAGGATTCCTCTCTATTTTTTTGAACTGAGGGACCCAGTGGGTTCCCTGAAGTTTGAAAAACCCCAATCTAGTATGTCAGGTTTGGGTAGAGATGGTAATGGGTGGAACCATAAAACCCATACCATAATTGTGGGCTCGATATGATTTTTTTATAGCGGTCAGTTAGAAATTTAGAAACCCCCACTATTTATTTTTATTTAACTAATTTATTATTAATGAAATTATTATTACAAGATGTGATATTTTAATATTTTACCGATGATCCAGATGTGATGCAATATATGATTAGGGATTCCTAGATGTACATCTTCATATCTTACATCTGAGACTATTTTTATTTATTTTTTTCTTTGAAATGTCTAGAGGTACAGTCTAGGATCTGGCATCTCATCCCTTTATTTTATTGATTATTTTATTGTGATTCCCATACATACATCCTGAGATGTGGGTTTTGAGCTTAATAAGTATTTTGGATGCATGAGTGTATTTCCTAGGATCCAGTTTGTGAGGTTTCTATTTTATCATGTATTCCCATAGGTACTTTCTAGGATCTGGATTATGAGATATAATCCAGGATGATTATAGTCTCCCAGACTATGTGGATGATTAAACTATCCTTGATTGATTACTTGATTACAAAGTCATACATGGAACTCCAAATTGTTGATTCACTCAAGGATGATTACTCTCTACTGAGTGATAGGGATGATTAATATCTTCCTGATTGATTACCTGACTATGATGCTAGACATGGCACTCTACATCATTGATGCACTTGAGGATAATTATTCTCTATTAAACAATGAATAATATTCTACCTAAGGTCATATGGACACAATATTACCTTAATAAACTAAATAAATATGTCTAGGAGTGGGATATTGACAAATTTATCAAATGGATAATCAGTTTGTACATTGATTTAGAAAGCATTCCTTTTTACAGATCACCTAAGGGACATCCCCTTAGGTATTATCCAAGTGATGATGTAAAGATCACTTATGGATTGGGACTTAGGGATAAGGCATCAAACTAGATTTATATGGAATGAGTGGAATGATTTCTATCATAGATACCATTTATAATATTTCTAAATATTTACTAGAATTCATCTTCATAATGATTGGAGGCTAGTACGAGGGATCCTAGATCTAGGACATGTATCCCCCTCTGGTGATGTAGCTTACTCAGAGACTTTTTTGGAAATAGATAAAGAAGTTATTATCGATTCATATTATAAAGCCAATGATTGACTAAGTACACATTTCTTTAGTGTCTTGATATCTATATCTCTTTTTTATCCCAAGGATACCCAGTTGATTGAGATTGAGGCTCCATGGACAAGTTGTGTTATAGTTAATTTCATTTTTTTCATTTTACATATATATATATTTTTATTTATTTATCTATGGTAAAAAATACGTACACATATAAATAAATTAATATATATATATATATATACATATATACATGATTTCACTTACCCCGTTGATCAGGGTCAAAGACCTATAGATCGACTATGATTTCAATTTATTTATTTATTTATTATATTTTGTTATATCTCAGTTAGGCTGAGAATATTACATGGGCATGAACTTATGAAAATTAATTTATAGGTTCAGCATTAATGTGAAAAAATGAGATTATTTTTCACCCCCAGTATGTACACCTCTGTGTGTGGGTATACCTTACGTATTCTCTTAGCTAGAGCAGAAATACATGATGTATAATAATGAGGCCCATGGTTTCCTGATTGAGTGGAGCTTCTCATGAGGATTATATTAACAAGGATGGAGCATATTGATAGTATCTTGGAGACCAGGTAAGTGGTCTAGCTTAGATTCATAAGTAGATCCCTATATTTTTATTTAGTTTCGTTTATGTATCATGTATATAATATCAAACCGGTGGGAAATCAATATTGTATATAATACATGTTCATTCAGGTCATTGATGTATTTATTTTTTTATTATAGCCTTATTTATTTTTACTACTTCTACACTCAGATTATTTACTGATATGAATGATGTTTAGTTATTTCTGTTATTTTCTTACTCCGATAAGAGGGTGTGTTTTTTCCAATATTAAACCCTAGTCCATCATTGTTAGTCGAAATCCTATGTTGTATGGGGAGGTGTGCATGAGGCATTATGGAAAACTGGATCGGGGAACCGGTATAGTGGCATCTGATCTAGGATGTTTCATTGATTATGTCGTACATAATGACAAACCTAAGAAACATACAACTCAATGATCCCCTTAGTAAAAATCCAATAACAGACCGTCCCGGTTCAACCAACCCATACTCTTTAGTTGGCCATCACATAGTAATGTGAAGTAATAAAACTGAACAAGTCTTGTATATAACAAAACATGACATACAACCAGAGAACTCTGTGGATGAAAAAAATAAAACCATATACATAAAATCAAGTCCATTAAAGATAATCCCAAATGTATGAATAATGGAAGACCAACATATATTGGTGTTAACAATATTAACCTTAAAGCATCTAGGAATAAATTAAAGGAACAAAACTGAAGGATTAATGATACCGGATTCCATTCCCTTTACCTGTATCATGTAATACAACATCTATAACTACCCAAAGGAAAACATAGGTGTGAACAAAAATCCCAGTAGGAAACCACTACAAAATATATACACAAAAAAATATCAAGAATGAAATAGTTCTAGATTTCAAAGAAAAAACAGTTTTACAAAGCATTTTTTTAAATACAATTCACGTTTAATTTATTTTCCTTTTTTTTAATTTCATTAAATCATTTCATATTCTAAATTAATAAATATGAAAAGTAGAAGTGATATAAATTGGAAAGAATATATGTGCATAAAGAGTTAAGAATGTAAACAAATATCCATGAAATAACCAATCATGCGATGTTATCTGATACAACCTCATAAAAAACCCATGAGTACCAATCCCAGATAAAATCAATCATGGGATAAATACCTATAAATGTACAATAACCTCATATTGGTCCTTATACAATGGGAGAATGTGTAGAAGACACTCAATAAAATAAACTATAATAATTTTGGATCTAATGTATATATCTAAAAGTTACCTCCTTGTGGTTCCACACACACTAAGGATTCTTGTGTCTCCTTTCCAAGGCACCCATGGTTCTCAATGTACTAATTGCCAAAAATAAATTTTAAATTTCATGTTCAAGATAATATAAAACATTTTCTAAGCCAATCTAATCTACTTTGATGTTTGAGAATACATTTCCAAATTAAGAAAATTCATTAACAAAGAAAATCCTTTTTTGAAAACATTTTCCCTTCCAAGAAACCCTATTAAATCACAAATCACATTAGTTATATGAATAAACCAATGAAATTTACAATGAATGAAAATAAATTCATTACATAAACCCATTTTATAGACACGAATACCTCCAACTTGTATAAACCTAGCCTCTATTGACAACATGATTGAAAATCATAAGAATTGCCCATGAAAGACAAGACATTTCAAGAAACCAAAAGGGATCAATAGAAAACACAATCTGATCAAAAATATGAAACCTAAACACAACCAAAAAAATATCCACAACCAAGGTATGAAGAACCATAAATAATTCTTACCTATATAAATTCACTACAACAGTAACAACGATTAATAACCAAAAAAATTGATTCAGAAGGGTCAAAGGTCTCCAAGATCACCCTTGGGAGCTTCTAGATCGAGAGGGAGGAGGGTTGAAAATGAATTAAATGATTAATCAGCCATGAAAAACCATAAAATCACAAATTTTTATGATTATATATTGATTAATCCCATTAAACATTTTGTAATCTATAAAACTCAACTACACCAACAAAATCTTCTCTTTTTTCATAAAAATAATAATTCGATCATAAACAACATGAATCGAGTACCCAACATGTAAACCCATCACACCCTGATCATATTTCACTGAATATGTCTTCCAACCCTTAAACATTGTGTATTACCTTCACATGGTGTGTAATTTCCTATAAGACTATGGAAACTATAGTTTTAGGCAGAAAAACACCAAGACCCCACTCTGAGCATTCTCTAAACATGGGAAGAACCCTACTAAGTATTTGACATAGTTATACCCATAAGGAATTAATTCAAAGAAATAAACATCCTTTAACATTCTGTCATTTTTCTTAGAAAATGATCTTCATCCCCATGAATCCCACAAACACACCCAAAAAGGATGATAAAAAAATAGTAAACAACACAGAACCTAAAAGGCATAACATGGAATTACAATTTCCCCACCATAATCATTTTATTCCCCTAAAAACCCCTTTTTTTCTAGACATTCAAAAATTGAAGGCCACATCTATCTCATAAATAATTCCTTCTATGATATCCCTTAGATATCTTATCTGCACTGCAACAGTACCTCGACCAAATGAATTTTATAACTCCATAGTACGTTCTCTCAATGATCCCTAATCTGAACTAGCTTCATAACCAAAGTAGTTTTGGTCTCATTATCAACATCCTATCATCCAATTATATGGGAAGGATTTGGTATATACCTCCTTGGTTGGGAAACATGAATCACCTAATGGTTGAATTCAAACTAGATGGTACGTCTAACTGATATTCCCCCTTCCCTTGTTATCCAACAATCATAAAGGGGGAACAAACCTTAGTGCCACCTTACCCATCTAACCCAGTCGATAATGTCCAAAATTTGGTGAAAATATATGAAAAACCTAATCACAATCTTCAAGGTCCAATTTCCAATGACGATGGTCCATATTAGATTTCAAATGACCCTGTGTAGTGATCTATCTCATTTAGATAAATTGTACCATATTTATTGTCTCTTGAATGAGAATTGGAAAAAACATGGACATATCTCCCAACTCTACCCAATACAATGGATATCTATATAGTATCCCATAAAAATCCTCAAATGGAGCCATATTAATCGATACCTGATAAATATTGTAATATGAAAACTCGACTAGAGGTAGAGGCCTTTCCCATGATCCTCCATAATCAAGAACACAAGCTTAGAGAATATAATTAATGACTGGGATATCGCTCTAATTCTATTCATCCATATATGGATGATAAGCCATGCTCAATCTAATCTATGAATGTCACCTCATAAAAATTTTCCTGAATGTGGACATGAACCTTGGGTCCCTGTCAAATTCAACCACAAAGGGAACCCTATAAATTCTCACAATATTTAAAACATAAATGTCCATAAGCTGTTAAACATTCATTATCTCCTTGTTAGGGATGAAATGTGGTAATTTTTGGGTCAATCAATGACCACCCTAATTTCATTTTTCCCACTAGGATTTTGTGGGAAACCAATGATGAAATCCATGGAAAAATCAACAGACTTCCATTCTGAAATGGTTGATGGATGAAACGAACCATTAGTTCTCGAGGGTTCTGCCTTAATTATATGATAAGTAAGACACCGTGATAAAAAATTTGCAATTTACCACATCATAACCTACGACAAAAATTGAAATCTCAATATGTGATACATCTTAGTATTCCTATGGTGAATAGACCAACAAAACTAGTGTCCACTATCTAAGAACTACATCCTTAGGAAAAATGAAAAATATAATCTACCTTTGAATCATACAGTGCCATTGGGAGACATAGGATACTCACTGGAGGTCTACCCATCATAAAGGTTTTTACTAATGTGTTGGAACTCAACAAGTGTCTAATGTTTGAGTTGAACTCACTCATCCAAAGATGAGTTGTATTTTATTGAATCCGAGAACACTTATCCCCCAATATATTCTACTCCCAAACACATCTTTGTAAACAATCTCATCATAGACCACTTCTCCACTTATTCATTATTGGTTTGTAGCAGTGATTTTATTCTCAAAGGATCAACAATAACATTTCATTTCCGAAGGTAGTTTGAAATTTGAAAATCAAAAATATAATCATACTCTACCCAAAGTTTGTTTCAAGTTCATATCCTTCTTATTATATGTATATTTCAGGCTCCTATAATCTGAATACATTGTAAACAATTCCTAAAAGATATAGTGATGCCACATTTTGAGTGAATTAATAATTGTTACCAACTCAAGATTGTGGGTATGTTATTTCTTATCATGGGGGAACAACTATAATGATCTATAGGCCAACACTTATTTCCCCTACATGAAGACACATCCTAAACCCATAGGAGAATCACCAAAAAAAAACATCATAACTCAATCCTAGTTTTAGAAGAATCAAATTTTATGTTAATCTTAACATTGTGTTTAGCTCCTAAAAAGATCTCTAATATTTTTTGTTCCACTCAAACATTACACCTTTATAGTTTAATAAAATCATTGAAGATTAAAGATTTGAGAAATCCTGAACAAACCACATTTATTAACAATCTAAACACAAGAATATGTTGACATCACACTCTTTTTTGGGGTACTTCCATGACATAAAATTATGTATCTTTTCTAGATCCAATATGATTACCTTCTCAAATATCACATGCCACAAAAAATATCAATTTTTTGATCTAATACCCACATTTGATCATCTTACCATACAAATGATGTTCCTTCAGGATTTGAAGAATGATATCCAAATAGTCCCTATGCATCTCTTATGACTTGGATTACACCTAAATATCATCAAAGAAAAAAACCAAGAGTCTGAGAACTGATGTTAAATCTAGTTCATCAATGATATAAACACTACTAGATCATTCTTCAGACCGAATGGCATAACTAGAAAATCAAAATTTTATTACCATCTCTTGAATGCCATCTTAGGTGTATACTCTTCTCTAATCCTCAATAGGTGGTACCCTGATCCCATGTAAATCATTGAAAAACAACATACCCCTCTAAGCTAGTAAAAAAATATTTTTAGTCTTATGGAGATGACATTTTTTATTAATGGTCTCCCAATTTAACTTCTAATATTAAATAAAAAGTATAAGACTCTCATCCACCTACATAGAAAAGAGGATATGAGAATACCAAAGTGACACACTAGAAAAACATTCATTTAACCTATAGGCCCTCACGATTTTAATTATGTTCTAGAAACTTAGTAGTTTCTATTCAATAAGATAGAATAGAAATATGCGTTGTACTAGGGATCAAGTCAGTAGTAAACTCAACCCCTCTATGTGAAACAGAACTAGAAAAATCATTCGAAAAGACCAAGGGGTACACACTGACAACTACAGGAAGTCAACCATCCAAAAAAATATCCAAATACATTAATAAACATCTCTTAAAATTGATGTGATTTTACCTATGTATAGAACCACATGCCATGCCCATCCCAATCTGGATTCCCACTTACCCTGAAATACATGCGTAACCCCATCGATAAATAAAAAAATATAAGTTTCTACAATAAAAGTATATTTGGGCCTTAAAATTGGTCATTTAATGCATTATGATAATCATGTAGAATATTTCAAGATCAAGTAACAAGAAGTCACATTCTACCTCAAAGCCGGATATCATCACCAAAAATTTGGGACACATGAAATATTGTTTGTACCTATTTTATGAAGGTGTAGAAATATCTAACAAAAATGAAATAAGTTCTCAATGAAAACCCAACACATCAACTAACTTTGATGATATAAAATCATTAGTAACACCTATATAAAATGAATATGTCACCATAGAAGATGAAATAAACATCGTACCTAAAATAGTAGTTGGAACTAATTAAGATTTCTCTTGAACATACTCATTCAAAAAGATACGTTTGGTATTATCCACATGAAGATCCAAATTGACCTAAGTCTCTGACCCATGATCCTTGGAATAATTAGTATGAACCTAAGATCACTTTGTTATAGTGGATCCTTCTTTACTATCTTGGGATATCTTTTAAAATAAATTCTTCAGATAGCCTTATAATCAGCACCGATGATAACATTGTGGAGACTTCATATAGTTTGGTTTGGTATGACTTAACCACCTATAATGATGGTAGATGATCTACTGCTTCCATGATAATCCCCTAAAAATAGTATTGAAGATAACTCACCACCCTTACATTTCGTTTTCTGTCTAGATGATACACTCTGGCTAGAAACTATGCTAACAAAATCTCCACCCAAACCCATCGTCCCTTCTATGTATTCTTCATCTAAAGATAATTTCTCAACTTCTCCACTACGGTAGAAAGGTATATGTGAATAAACATTTACCTGATATCATTCCCCCATCTGAAATCAAACCTACACTCATTTATGTATTCATTAGTGATAAGTTCATATTCCATATGAACCAGCTCAGAAAAACAGGAAGAATACTTCATAATGACACTCTCCCCTTTCTCCAAGGTAAGAAACATCCCGATCTTTTCTAAACATAATGTCTTAGTGTAAAACTTCTGATTAAATATTTTTATGAATGATGCCTTGGTATGGTCCTCGTGTAATAGATATTTCACAATATTGTCCCACCATCTCCTTCTTGATCCCTGAATAATGTACATAGTAAAAACAATCATCAAGTCTCCAAGGGTCTTTATGAAATAGAAGATCCCATCAATTTCTTCATGCCACTCCTTGTATTCATATGGTAATTTTTCTCCATAGAAGATGAGATGATGATTATTAGTAAACTCAGATCAATGATCCACCAAATTTCCAAGGTTTTCAACACCCACATGACCCATATTCTGAATAATGTGAATTAAATATTCTATGAGATATGGTCCTATAGAAGGAATCACCTGTGGAAAATGTCTCAAATCTTTCTCTTAGATTTGAAAGATCTATCCTTTGAGGAATTATCTAATAAATTGAATAAATTAACTAATTTTATCATCATCACAATCAAAAAATATTTGTACCACTTCTATAATTCAAACAAATTCTTTAAAAAACATGAATTTAAAGTAATTAAAAATCATATCCACGAAATAAATTAATAAAAAAATATTTCAATTTAAATATATTTCCACCATATTTTATTCAAATGAACCCAAACCACAATTATCAAACCAAGTAAAAATTCTCTAACCACCCACGTTATCTCAAGTTCAATCAAAGAAGTAAGCTGTCATACCCCGTTTTCACTCCTACTATCTAAATTCTGATGGTCCTAACTCATGTCTACAGAAGACAAAAAACCAAAGTCATGAAATGTAAACACACTTTGGGGTGATTCTTCCCTCTGATAAAAATTTCTAATAGACCAACCTGGTTCAACGAAAACATACACCCTGGTTGGATGTCACATGGTGAGGTGAAGCCAGAAAACCAAACAAGTCTTGTATACAATGAAACAATAAATACAACTAGAAAACTATGTGGAAGAAAAACAAACATCCAAATCTATAAAATTTAATCCAACCCTGAAAAACATAAAAGTATGGATAAATAAAGACAAATAAGTCTCCATGTGATCAATAGTCACCTCCAAACTAACCTGAAATAAAGGAATGGTCCAAAAGAGAAGTCGACATGATTCAAGATGCCCTAACCTTTAACTATATCATATAATACAACATATAAAATTGTCCAAATGAAAAAGTATGTGAGATAAAAAATTATAGTAGTATACAAGCAAAGAATAAATATTATTTCTAGAATAAAGAATGAAATAGTTATCGTTTTTAAAATAAAAACAATTTTACATACCATTTTCATAAATCCAATTCATTTGTAAACCATTTTCTATTTTTGGTTTTCATAAAATACATTCAATTATAAAACTAAAAATATGAAAAGTATAAGTAATATAAATAGGAAATAGAATATGTGAATTAATTGGAAAGAAAGTAAACACATGTCCATGAAATAGTCTATCATCAAAATCTATGTGATACACCCCATAATAAAAAAACTAAGAAGAAATACATGATATAAAATCACGTGATAAATAATAGTAAATGAAAAATCACATCATATTGGACCCTATCCCATGGTACAATAGATTCAAGACACACAAGATCCTAAATAGGCATAACATTGGATCCAAAAAATATCGAGTCATTCAATATTCCATCAACATACAAAGGGATTCCTCCTAGTTGTTCCACACACACTAAGGATACCTATGTCTCTTTCTTGACACATCCAATGTATACAATGTTCTAATTCTAAAAAAATCAAAACTGGGATCAAAATTTTATGAAACATTTTCAAAGACAATACAATCTACATGGGTTTTTTAAAATCCATTTCCAAATAATGAAAATATATTTTCTTAGAAAAATCATTGTTTAAAATATATGACTATCCAATAAAAACTATTTAACCACATATCAATTCAATTTTATGAACAAATAAAATGAATTTAATAAGAACAAAAATAAATTCATAGTATAAAACCATTTTATAGAAATAGATACATTACATTGGTATAAACAGAGTTGCCTCCAATAATAATGTTTGGAAACCATGATAACAGACTTCTAAAGGCAAGGAACAACACGAAAATAAAATAGGTATGTTGAAAAAACTAACGGATCACAAATTTGATACTTATTATAAAATATTCTACCAAAAGAAATAGGAACCATAAAGAATGATTACCCATGGAAATAAACTATGGTTTCAACAATGATCAATTTCCAAAAGATGTGAATTGGAAGGGTCAGATATCTTAAAAATCATCCATTAGAGCTTCTTGGTCGAGAGGGATAAGGGATACAAATGAATTTAATGAAAAATATTGCATTCAACACACTAAAATCCTAACTCATTCTTATTATATGGTGTGTAATCCAAAAGAGATAGTGTAAATTAAAAAAATCATATCATTTTTATTAGAAACCCAATTTTGTATAGTACATAATGTGAACTGAGTACACAACATGTAAACCCTTCATGCCTTGGCCCTGTTTCCAAAAATATTTCTGGAAAAAATTATATGGCTTGTGATTGCACAACCGACTTCCGAAACTATAGGTTTAGGTGGATAAAATTCGAAGACCAAAGTCCAAGCATTCTCTAAACTTGGGAAGAACCTCGCTTAGTCTAAGACACATTTATACCCAGACACAATTAATTAAAATAATCATAAATAACTAAATATTAGGCAATTTATACAAATAAATTCTCTCCATCCCTAAAATATCCTACAATCACTCTCATATAAGGAAAATAAGAAATCATAAATAAGGTAGTACAGTAAAAGCTTAACAGGGTGTTACAAAGACAATCTAGAAACGTGGGAGTGGTTTAAAAGCTTATTAATTAGGATTATTAAGGGATTCAAAACATTGAACATTAGTGGAGTATATATAGATTTTGATACATCTATAGAGTCTTAAAATACTAATGTAGATGAAAATGTTAAGACCTTCTTCACTTTAGTTGAATAATAGATCCAAAATACATACAAAATTCTTCCTAACAAATTAATCATAAAAATGGTCATCATGAATTAAAATGGTGTGGGTGGTGTTCATGGGAACATCTTAAGAATAAAGTATAAGTTAAACCATCTTAATGTCTTTGTAATTGATGTTTTGGATGTTTTTTTGTTCATTTTATTATAAAATGTCCCCCTTCATAATTTGGTCCTTTAAGGATCAACTATAATGATCAAAGGGAGAAATCAAAAATGGGCGAGTTAATCAATATGTGTTATCAAGAAGAATAAATTTTAAAATATTAGTTTCCATGAAGTTTTCATTTCATCATTTAGTTCATGAACAAGATCAAAAGTTCTATTAAGAAATTTTTTTCATAAGTCTACAATATAGAAAATTCATTTAGCGTGAAGTGAGTTAATTTCATAAATAAAGATCATAAATCATCAACATGTCACTTCCATCGAGCTAATGTTAATATTCATAAGGAGTTCCCCAAATTTATGTAATGGAGATAAAATTAATGTTAATGTACATGATAATTTTTCTTATGAAAATATTCTTTCAAATATTCTATTAAATACTTGGTGGGTTGACACTGGTGAGTCTTTTCATATAAAATGTTCTTTATAGGGATTTTATTCTCTATGGAGGCTAAATTTGGGAGACCAAAGAATTTTAGTAGGAAATGGAGATAAGGTTAAAGATAATTACATTGGAACTATTCATTTAGTCTTGATTAGTTGTTTCGTTTTGGTTTCAGTAGATACTCTTTATATGCCAAGTACTACTAAAACCCATATTTTGGTTAATCAACTTGATGGTTATGGGTTTTTTATGTTTGAGAATAAATGTTTCACTATTTCCTTTGACAATAAAATCATGTTCACTTTTGTACAAGAGGGAAACCTCTATAATTTATGCTTGAATTATTCATTTACAAAATCACTATAATCCATGTATGAGATTAGGGAGGCACACACTTGTGGAAGAATAAAAGAACTGAATGAAAAAAAATTATTTATCATGGGATAATATTTTAGGCCATATATATAGAGACAATATATAACACCTTATTTTGGATTGATTTTATCTTCAATTGTATTTTTTTATTATGATACATGTATTAAATGCATAAAATGTAATTATGAAGAAGGAAATAAACAAGGTTCCATGGAGAATGAAGTACTACTACAACTAATTCACACTAATATTAGTTTTCCTTATACAATTGGATTTAACAGGAACAAGTAATTTATTACCTTTATTGAATACAATTAACATTATCGTTATATTTTTTCATCTATATAAAAAATATGAGGCTCCATAAGTGTTGAAAACATATAAATATGATGTTGGGAACCAGTTAAATATTAATATTAAAGTTGATTGGTCTGATAGAGGAGGATAATATTATGTAAAAATTTTCTTTTTGGTCACAAAACTGGACTTTTTTATTTTATTCTTCAAGATAGTGTAATTTTTTCTTAGGTTTCTATGTTAGACAGACCTCAAGGGAATGTAATTTTTTAGAGATAAAATTGAACCATTAATGAAATGGTATGATGTATGATATTCCAAATATCCTATCTTGAGTTTTTATGGGTTAAGGATTATAATACTTCTATGAATATACTTAATAGGTTTCCTTGATTATTTTTCCCTAAAATATAATATGACATATGGAAATGGAGGAAACAAAAATTATTATATTTGAATGTAGTGGTCTATCTATCAGATGTTAAAATTTACTGCCCATATATTAAAAAAATGTGATCCTAACACAATGAATTTTCATTACATTGGATATCATGAAAGGTAAAAAGGTTATTGATTTTATTTTCCATATCATACCACTAGAATTATATAGACTATATATATTTTTTTAGTGGACATTTACTCATGAGGTAGTCGGACACCTCAAAATTCGATCCTTGAGGAGATCGTGATCATTTAAATTTTCTCATACCTCTATGCCTTCCAACATCTACCATTATGAGGGAGATGTGGATATGTATGAGGTATCACCTAATGTTCGAAACCAAAATAGTGAACCTTCCCCAATTACTATTAAGGAACCATTACATAGGTGTTCAAAATGGATGAGGAGATCAATATTCTAGGATGATTATATGTATCCAGATGACTATGAATCCTAAATTTTAAGTGATACTATATACTTAAAAGATTCAATTTCAAGTAACCAACCAACTCAATGGATAAAATACATGAGGGATAAGTTGAACTCAATGAAGATAACTGATGTTTTAAAGATTATATACTTACTAATGATGGTTCTATGCACAATAGAAGGGAGTGCAGGTTGGTGATACATTAAAATTTATTTAAAAGTTCATTTCATGAAACAAAGGGAAAGGATCATGAATGTCAAATTTATAATTAATTATTTTAATATTTGAATAAATAAATACGTGTCATGAGGAGCATTAATTATTGGTGAATGTTGATCATAGTAATGACGCTTTTAAATCACCTTTGATGTGTTGTGAGGATATAATGATAGAATCCCTATAGCGGTGATCCACACATGCTCCTATGATATTCTAGAAACACAATTCTACATTGTTGTGATTTTTTGGTGAGTTTAATGTCTTGATGTTTTATTTCATTATCACTCATTCTTCGGTCTTGAATAAAACTATCATGCACTTCATGTTCTTGAGAGGCAGAGAGTATGAGAAATGGGAGAGATTTTTTGTGTGAAAATATTCTATATTTTCTATTTTTAGATACGCAACACAGTAGAAATAACCACAAATTTATAGATATGGGATTTATGTTAAAAAAATTAATTTCATAATAGCCGTTAAAAATTTATTATTCTACGGAACACGATATCTTACCGTGTAACCATGAACTCTAACAGTGATCCTAATCCATGGGGAAGCCATATCTTATGTAAGTAGGTCCCGAAAAAGTATAACTTCATGATGTGGTGAGTGTAAAACAATTACCTACCAACTAATGATGCAATATGCCACAGGGAATCCTTATGGTCTTAAAATTCTTATGTTATGGAAACCCGCAAGAAGAAACAAACCTCAACATATTTTTCACAGGTGACTGGGCAATAGACATACGTAATTCAGTTGTATTTTTTAAGATAATATCAATCAATTTTTCCATAGGTAATTATTTAGTTAAATAATTCCTCAATGGATATGAAAATTATTTTCAAGAAATAGAGATGATGACTGTCATTATCACTATTGGGTGTTGGTGATTATGTAATGATTAGAACAAATCCCATGTTCATGACCAAAAGAGATCGATTGTGGCCCGAGTTTTGAGGATTAGGTGTGTGGTTGTAGATCTTTTAATTCTTCTCGAGCACAAGGATCATGCTTCATCTCCTAGAATACTAATTCCAAACTATATCTTGGGTTCTAGGAGTACCAATTTATAATAGGGGATACTAGGTGTGATGATGGACTCCAACAAGAGGTCTCGAGCTCAATGTAGTTGTACATTCAGTATTCAGTGCATATATAGTGGATTCTTGATATGATATTAACATGGTAAATTGATTTATGCATTCTAAATTTTTTTGGATCAGGTGATTCACTAAAGGATGAGGTTAATTCCATGAAATAAGGCTTGAAACATTTCATATCAAAGAACATCATGTGGAAGCTATAGAGACTAACTCCCATGATCCCCAAGTATCTATCAATGGGAAGATCCATTATCTTGGGAATATAATATATCACATTTGAATACAAAAACGATTTATCAATGATTTGGTAGAAATATTTCACACCAAATGTGAAGGGAACCAAGCAGTGGACTCTCTCTTCTCTAGGGATTCTTAGACTCACTCTTTGAAAACCATTTCTGTCTTGGGTTCACTACCTAGTGAGTGTGTAAACCTAGTTATATGTTATTCCATGTGCTTTCATATTTAAATACCCCCTGGATTATAGTGTGACACAATGTTTTCTTTTATCTAGATGGCTTCATTTCAGTCTTTATGAATAAAAGTAGTAGTATTGGAAGTATATTTTCCCTTAGAGTCGATCTTTATCTGTTCAACTCCTATTGTATTTATTGAAAAAATAGAATAATTTTTTCTTTTGTATTTTAATATTTTATTCAGAGTCAAAGAATATATATTTATTAAAATATTTAATACATAAAATTAATATTATATTAACAAGTCGGTGAGTTAATTTATATTTAATTTATGCGATCAATATATGTTATGTAAAATTATTATTTGAATTTGATATTAATAATTATTCCATTAATTAGACTCAAATATAATTTAATTGAGATCAATGGAAACACATAGTTTTTGACCCTCTAGGATTATTTCATGCTAGAATTTGGTAGGTTTGCCTAATGTCCAAGATTACTATCTAGTAACAGGTCATGTAACCCAAGAGAGAGAACATAATGTCACAATTTTTAAAACCACATATGCATTATCGTTGTGTAATATAATCTCTCAGTCAAAATATATCATCATGTAGGCTGAACATCCATTCCACCAATATATAAACACAATTTGTCTTTCATTGCCTGTCTAAAATAAACACATCATCAAATCATGGGAATAAAACTTAATGTGATTCTTATATTCTAATAAAATAGATGAGATATCAGATTACATAAAAATAGAAGGGGAAATCCTTTTTGGACTTATTCATTAATGACATGACACTAATGATGCACCCAACATATCCAACATCTCCATAAACTTTTATCCTCATGGTTTACAAAATACATATAATTACATGAGTTATAACATGAAATAATAATAATCATAATATATAAGGACCATCAAACACCCTCAAAGATAGAAATATCTGATGGCATCAAAACAAGAATAATTCTTATTGGTGGGTCAGTTCTCATAATCTCTAATCATGGAGATTACCAAGTGTGAACTTCATGAGAAGAAGATTCATCAACTTATGAGTATTCAAATCTGATAGATTATGTAATATGTGTCCCATCATTGTATGTTATCCCTCTACGGAACATTATTTGAGAATATAGTCAAAGAACATCATGGTTATCATCATAGTGGGGAACTAGTATGACCTTATCAGTGATATGTATTCTCTAGACCTCATTACATTATATTCGTGCAGAACAACAAAAATTTAATAATATGATTTTATTAATATTCAATAAATTGAATATAAATGTGATTAATGTATAAATAGTTGGTCCTAGGACACCAAATCCAAAAAACTACCACTAAGACTAGATCCATCTATTGAAGACCTTCAGTTTGATAGACCTCACATGGTAGTCATGTTTTTGTTGAGTAAAGGCCTTAGTCAATTGTTCTTCCACATTTTATTATGTAGAAATACTACTCCCTATATCATTTCCTCCCTATGAAAAATATCTATAGATATAATACTTCTAATGTATGTGCTTCGTCTGTTGGTGGGACATTGTCTCGTTTTCAGGAGCCACCACTATAGTATTGTCCCAAATGAGTATGACAAGATCTTTTCTGGTAGATACCGGATCAACCTCGAGGATGGATTTTTGTGTCCATTATACAACCTTATCAACCTCAACAACTGCAATATACTCAAAATCTTCTATAGAATTAGAAAAAAAACTTTTTTGAGATATTCTAACTCACATCAGCTCCATTAAATGTGGAGATATATCCTTTTGTGACATTGTTTCATCATGATCAGTTTGGAAACTATCATCTCATATCCTCTGATGATAATTTTGATATCTTCTCGATAAAATTATACAATATCCTTATTATGCCTCATATAATTAAGGATATTCTTGACTTCCATCCAATATTGGTTAACTAAATTATCTTAATATCTTCCTACCACACATAATTCATATGAGATATCAATCATAGAACATATCATAACAGACATGAATAACATAATCTCTAATGTGTATGAAATACATGTCATTCTGTTTCATTCCTCATGACTTTTAGGAATCATTTTCCTTGAAATATCAATGCCATATGTTCTTGGAAAAAATAAACCCTTGGATTGTTCCATACCTAATATTTTTAGAATATAGTCAATATATGTACTTTGACATAGGTCGAGAAACCTCTTGGATCTATCATGAGGGATATTGATCCCAAGAATATATTATTCCTTACCCAATTCCTTTATAGAGAATCATTTATTCAACCATGCCTTCATAAACAGTAAGACTAGTATTTTGTTTCTAATGAATAATATGTTATCTACAAATAATATTAAGAAAATTACTGCACTCCCTTTAAACCTTTTATAAATTAATGGCTCACATTCTTTCAATATGAAACCAAATTTTGTTATAGGTTCATAAAAATGAATTTTCAATGACCTGGATGATTACTTTAATATAAAAATTTAACTTCGAAATGTTCATACATTGTTGGCATCCTTTGAGGTCACAAACCCTATGATTTGTCTAGAATAGACGTCTTCCTGAAGGTTCCCATTAAAAAAAGATATTTTTAAATTCATTTTAAAAATATAATAATCATGGAAAACCACAATGAAAAGTATAATTCTGATGGATTTCAACATTGCAATTGGTGAAAATGTTTTTTCATAGGCAATGACTTGGTGCTGTTTAAACACATTTGTAACAAGTCATTCCTTATAGGTATATACATGTCCTTTTATATCCAATTTCATCAGGAATACCCATTTTTGGCCAGTGGTTTTTTCATCTATTGGATATTCTACCAAAATAGTGATATTGTTTTGGTACATGGAATCCATTGTAGAATTCATGGATTCTTTCCAATTGGAAACATTTGTGCCCTTTACTCCTTCCATGTAAGTTATAGGATCATTTTTGTAAACTAGTAATGGGTCTCCATTATCAGTTACTAGAAAACAATATACATATGGTTTTATAACCTCTCTTATACTTCAATGGAGTAATTGTGACTCTGAAACAATTTCATTATCCACAAGGTATTTTGAAATTTGTTCATATATCAACTCTTTCATATATTGAGCCTTGATTTCATTAATGTCTATGTTTCTCCCACTAACTCTTTTAGTGATAATATAATTTTCATGAAATGTGAGAAATTGATTAACCACAAAATTATTGTATGAATGACTATATAGTTAGTATCCCTTTGTTTCTTTGAGATATTATGTAATGATAAACTTCGTTCCTTATGGTGGAAACATCTTTCTTAAATATTCCTTGAAAAATGTTTCACAACCCCACACATGTATTTAAGACAACATGGGTTTCATAACATTCTATAATTTTTTATGGTATACCATATTTTTCTATAGTTTTCTCTTATTTAATATGTATTCTACTATTTTTAATGTGTACCCTCAAAATAATAATGGAAGACTCATAGGAGTCGGAATTCATATCACCATGTCCAACAAGGTGTGGTTCCTTCTTTCTATTACACCATTCCATTGAGGTGTATAAGGATGTGTGAGTTGATATAAAATCAAAAAATCCTTTAAATAATCCATAATTCCTTAATTAAGATATTCTCCACCACATTAAGATCAATTTTTGTTAATCTTATTACCCAGTTGGTTCTCAACTTCATTTTTGTATTCCTTGAATTTAACAAAAGGTCTAAACTTATACCTAATTTGGTAGAAATATAAATATCTACTAAAATCATCTTTAAAAGTTATAATATATGAGTACCCATTCCTTAATTCAGTAGTAAATGGTCCACACAAATTGGTAAGAACTAATTCAAGAAGCATTGTAGCCCTTTCACTTTTCCTGCTAAATGGGTATTTGGTCGGTTTTCCTTGTAATCATACATGACAAACACCAAGCGGTTTTAGTTAAAATGAATATAAATATCCATATTCATGTAATTTATTCAATCTATTTTCATTTACATAACCTAGATAGTGACTCCAATGTTGGGTGTGATGTGAGTCATTTGAAGTAACTTTTTTTATAAATTTCCATTATTTGGTTCATGTAATCCAAGACATAGAGAAAGTTATTTAAATGTGACTTACCATAAAAAATTATATCATAATGAAAGAATTAAATTTTATTCCCAAATCTGAAAATAAATCCATCCATTTTATTTTTGGATATAGAAATTATGTTTTTTCTAACTAAAGTAACATTATAGAAATCCATTAAAACCAAGATCATTCTAATCAACAACGTGACGTGGTGGTGCTTGATAACTAAAGTAACATGTTTATCTCTGTTGGCTGTTTGAAGTTCCACCTATCCTTGGTCAATAATTTTTAATCTACTTGGTCCCTGTATTTGAATACATATTTGAGAAACCCAAGCTGTATCTAATACACAATATTTAGAAATAGATAAATTGGACTTGATAACAAACACACCTGAAGATTCCTCTTTCTTATTTGGATGGGTGGTTTTTTATAGTATCCCTTATTTCCAAATATTAAATATACAACATCATGTTTCATTTCTTTCCCCTTGATCTTTATGTTTTTAGAAGGTCGTGAAGAAACTTTGGTCTTATATATCTTTTCTTTCCCACTACTTTTTTCACCATAAAGACAAAAAAAATTTAGGCTTTTTATCCTTAAATTAAAATAAAATACGAGTAAGATGATCTTGAAGGGACTTCTCAATGTTTCTCATATTAAAATTCAGAAAAAAAATGAGAAACACTGAGGTATTGATTCTAGAATTGAGTTGGTGGTTAGTTCTTTGAGTATTTTAAACCCTAGAACCACTATGCACTCAATGTAACCAATGATAATTATAATTTGAGCCAAGTTGGGGTAACCTATCCATGACATCATTGAAAATGAACCATGTAAATATCCAAATGATCATGTCAATCTCTCTCCTATTAAAGACCACAATGGTTCTAAAGAATTCTATATGCCTCAATGTTTTTTTGAGAGTTCATTAGTTCACTAGAAATTTATGAAAGAATAAAAAATTGAATGTTGACCATGAAATTGAAATATTATTCATAGATAAGAAACACTTCATCACTCACTTCCTTAGAAGGTGGATTCAGAATTGAGGATTTTAGAACATAATATTTTTGTTCATGGAAAAGATAAACCTAAAGGCTTTTAAACCACTCTTTGAAGTTACTTCTAAATAAGGGGTTATCTTTCTTCAATTATTATCATAGGTATAGTGTGGATGATGAATATTTCATTTTATTCTATAATTAAAAGAAGTATATTATTAGTACTTTTCGTGAATATAAAATAATATGGATATAAAAATTTAAATGTTAATTTATTTATTTGTTAAATCTCCCACTATTTTATGATGTATCTATAGCCCTTACCATTAAAATCATAATGTGTAGTTGATTTGACATTCTAGTGTCAAGGATACCCACTACATTTCTTAATAATCCAAATTTTGGCCATGAAATCCAATATAGAGAAATTAGGTAGGTGGTCTTTCCAACTGCAGTCTTTGGCCACTTTGATCTGTTGAGTGGATTCCCCTATCCTAAAATCATGACATGGATTTCCTCAACACATGCCTCCAAATTTGAACTGAATAGACTTCTGCAGTTAAACTCAACACAACATCAGTTAAGCCAACCAAAAAACACTCATTAGAACTCCCCGATAAAAGTAAGTGTCTAGAGTTTTGTAACGTAATATACTTAGTTATATAGTTTCATTACCAAAAAAATAATAGATGGATTAGTCTGATATAATATTTTATTTATGGATTTTAATTTATTTTCATAAAATTTTAACTTGATTTATCCTTTACATATCAAGTTAATTTTATGTGGATTGTAATTAATTAACCATGTGAGATAAAAAAATTATTCATAATTCATTTATATAATCTCAATATTTTCACATTAACTCTTTTATTTAAGTGATTTCGGCCTTGCATCTATAAAATAAACAATTTCATGGACATAAATAAATACATAATTAAATGAATCATTCATCAGCATTATCTAATGGTTTATTTAAGAATATGACATTAATTCAACCTTTTCGTTAGGGGAAATAATTATTATTACTAGTCAGGTCATGAGATACAAAATTTAAACTATTCACATATGTATCACATGGATTGATATCATTATTGTTCTCTCATAACCCACCTTAGCCAACCATTGGATTATCTATTAATTACAAATATTTATTTCTCACATGTAGGTGAGGGGAACCAAAGGATTGATTAAAAGGGACACCATAAATATCTTTGGACAATCAAGTCCAACAAAATAATAGAGGGAGGGATGAATCATAATCAATTATTTAATTTAATATTAAATAATTGCAAACTCATGCATAAAATTTAATAAAAACACACAAAACAATCCCAAGTACTGATTAAGCTCATGAAAAGCCATAAATGCATTGAATAATCAAATGTAAATGGCTATCATTTCTTTCATTATTAAATCTTGTATTATTTTAGCTAAACATGATTTATTTATTTTATTTATTCTCTTTCATATTTAATGGTCATAAAAAATTATTTAGATTTACTCATCATAAATGGAATTCATGTAAAATGAAAAACAGATATAATAATGACATATTAAATATAGTGAACTAATTTATAATTTAAAATTCAATAAAAACATTATTTAATTGTCAAAAATCCAGAATATATAAATAAATAAAATATGGTTTTTATAATGACCCCATATTGACACATGTGGGCATTACATTTCTTTTGCAGAATAATTAATAAAGGATACAAATAGATTCCCAAAGACTGTATTTGTTTAGTGTCTTTGAAGGCTCAGAACATAATATTCTAATCATGGTGTAAGATCTTCAACATCTCCCATAATGATCTCCCCATTTTGTTTTCCTATCTAAAACCATTCATTATATCCTAGGGAAAATAAAACATAAAAATGGTGTCCTAAAATACTAAGTAAGGGTAAACATGGAGAATATAAAACAAACCATAATCATTTAAACGTAAAAGCGTGAACATAATGTTTAAACATCAAAATCTTGAGTCATGAAATAAAATATGGGAGTATGTAAGGAATAGATCACAAAGTAACACTAACCATGATAGAATAGCATTGGCATAAAACATGTAATTGTGGAAAACTAATAAGCACATAATGTGATTTCCATAGTAGCCAAGGAAATCCTTCCAATACCATCATAGTGGGAAATGTTCAATACTGAACCGGGTATACATATCCCTCTAGCCATGTATTATTGAGCCAGATTTATATTCCATTCTAGTCATGTATATCCCAGGATATATAATTATTTACCCAATTAACTGGAGGGATATAGAGGTCCCACCAATCTTGTAATTAAGTCATTCCAACATGTTCTATGAAAACAAAAATCATTCATCATAGCATAACCCATGAAATAGAATGGTATTCTTAAACATCATTTCATCATAACATATTCCACAAAAGATAAATAGAATTCATAAACTTGTTTACCTAATAAATACAATCAAATAAAAGTAATAATAGGGACATAAACATAACCCTATGTCAAATTATATGTAAAATAACTTTGATAAAATACATGAACTTAATTCCTAACAAAAGTATCCTTTCGTCTTGCAAAAACATTTTCTTTTCCCAAAATGTCGTGAAATTTTAAAATAAGATAATTTAATTGAAAATAAACTTGAAATATTGTAAAAGAATATTCGTGGAAATAATGTGTTATTAATGTGTAAAAATCATTTTAAGGTGTATAAGTTAAAAAACAATCCCATCATACTTTTTTTGGAGAAGTCATAAAGTAGCATGTACAGTAAATGAAAGAACTTTTCCTTCCGAACTATGTAGTAAAAGTCAAAAATGGATGAAAATTAATATATAAATATATAGAAGAATAGTAAAAATTTTAGGAAAACATTTTTAGATATCATGGACATGGATTAAAAATATACCTAAAAAATACTTACAAATAAACAATCTCATAAAATAATTTGATTGGAAAATTATCCCTTACCTTTTACATTTCGTCAGTTGAAGGTATGGTCACCTATTTCATAATGGATTAATCATTGTTTTAAATTATACAAAGACCATATCCATATTTATGATATCATATCTGATCCTATTATATCATTTTGTTTCAATTGTATTTCAATATTACCATTATTTCAGGTGTTAATTGCTTCTTTTTCCCATTCTTGTTTTTCCATGTAAGTCATGTTTTTTTGAAAATTATGTATTTTATTCATGAAATTATGTTCATAGTTATTATTTTCACTCATCATATAAACTTCATATTCATTCTTGAATTGTTAACGTGGATAACCAATCGCATCGTGTCGGGGAGACGGTAGGTCGTACGTACGAACGAGCGACGATATCATTCTCTTGATGGTCAAATGGTATGTTATTGGATGGTATATTAATTATACATAATCATTATAATGTTATATTCATTATTTAAATTAATTTTACTCATCATTATGACCATCCTAATTAATAATTTTTTAATAAAAAATTACAACACGACATGAAGATGGTATGTCGTATATACGGACACATGGTAATATTGTTATTTGTAGGAAAACTAAAAGGAGGTATAAGGTTGTACCATAATTATAATAAAATTTAACCATGTATATAATTATATATTTATTACTTTACTATGTAATAAACATATATAGAGGATGTAGAAGAAGAAAAAAAATTGAATTGAATTGGTAAATCAATTACGTCTTCTTTGTTGGACATCCTTTGGATCTCTTATTAAGGACTCTAGGGTTGGAATTTGATGAAACAAATACCTCCATATGTTAACTAAGAATGTTTATAAGAGAAATGGGTAGGTTTTGGTCGATCTATAACTACCACGGAGGTGTGAGGAAATATGGGAGGAGATGCCTTTTCATAAGAGAGGAGAGGAGTACTTGAAGAAATACTCAAAATATTTATTTGATATAAATACAATTTCAATTAAAAACTTTCCAAAACACATTTGATTCAAATATAATATAATTTTAGTTCAAATAAGAATCATAAAATTATTTTTAGAGATGTTTTTAATATTTTTGTTAACTTTATCATTTTGGTTTAACCCTTATTTTACCTTTTTTTAATCTTACTGTGATATCATGTTATTTACACTGTGGGGGATAATGTAATTACCATATAATGTAAAACAACCCATGAAGATTTATTTACAAAATATTTGTACTAATATTAACCATTTATCCGGAATCGTATATTTTTAGGAATTTAATATCATTCAATAATCTATTTTATGTTTTATGTTTTGAATTATGTCAATTTTGGACACTATTCATATAGGACTTTTTTAGAAATTACTGACAACCTGATTCCTTCAAACCAAAGAAATTTACTCAAATATAATATGTAAATATAATCTAGAAAATTCTCACATGTCATCAAAATAACCGAATTATATTTATTTTAACATTTATAATATCATTTATGTGAATCTTTTATCAATGAAGCAATCACTGCATTATCATTGTGTCATTAATAAATTTATTGATTTAATGTGTACTAATTATAAATATAATATATTATTTAGGAAATACTATAATATTTCTAATGAATATTTTTAGTTGAATATAATAGTTATATATCCTCACCTAAAAATTTTATTAGTAAAAAGATACATGTTTATGTTATATTTCTCTTTACTTTAATTTAATTGTTATAAAATGTCATTTTCACGTCCATGTGGATCCCTGGGGTCCCCAAATCGACCCAAATATTTCACTCACTGGATATACCTCATAAACTATGAGTGGGAAACGTTTTAGGGTCGTTTTATGTTACCAAATCATTATTATGTTACCATTATTTACTAGATTTTCCCTTTAACCATGGTAAATAAAAATATTTACTGAAGTTACTATTCATAATGTTTAAAAATAAAATATACCTATTTAAAAAATTGAAACTTATAATTCCAAATATGGAATCCATTTTTCCAAATTCATAACACAATAGTTTTAGTAATTAATTTAATATTAATTCCCATTATCAAGACCAAAAAGTGGGTTTTTAAGAAATAATAATTATCAAAATATAGAGATGTATGTACATCCAATATAAAAGAAAAATTACCTCAAATTACCAAAATTTGATTAAATTGTTAAAATATAATCCAATTACACTTTAAAAAAATTGAATTTAAAATATAAAAATATAAATAATTTAGATGAAAAGGCAGTTTTGACTAATGATATGGTATTTTTCAATATTCATTAAATTTGAATTTTATTATAAAAATACCAAAAAAACATAAAAAAATATTTTTATGTCCCTATTCTATAGAAGAAGTTTATTTTGTCAAATTTAACTTATCAAAGTTTCAAAATCATGATTCAAAATGGGTGTGCCATCAAAAGGTGGTAAAACTTCTTATTTTTTAAAAAAATTATTTTATCCGAAAAATTGATTTTGTTCTCATACCATGTTCAAGAAAATGTGAAATATGAATGATAATGTTAAATAAAATACACAATATGGTTAATAATATTTATAACAACTAGTTTATATCCCATTAAATAATAATATCTTAATAATATATCATTGTATAGTGAAACTTGGTACCGCGTACTCTGCAACCTATCGAGGAGGGTCGCTCTTCCATGTAAAACAAGTTATGTCAGTGTTCCATGTAGTAAAAGATTACTTTGGTGTTGAGTATAACATAATACAAAATTATTTCATTTATACATTGAACAAAATCATTACATATTGTTATGTGAAATAAATTCCATCAAAAGAACTTGAAATTGTGTGCATCACAAGCCCATAATACTATTGCGTATACAAAAAACTGATACAATGTTGCGTATAGTGAAAGCTAATCTTGGTGTAGCTTACAACATTAAAGAAACTAAAATAATCTATCTCATAAAATCTCAGGGTGTTACATTCTATCCCCCTTAAAATGAATTTTACCCATGAAATTCGTCAGGGTAATAAATGAGTTTCTACTTTAAAGTTTCTTTTATGGAAAACCACATCGTAAGAAGGGATACTAAAACATTATTTTAAAATGGAAATTTATAAACATAACGGTTACCCAAAGTAACTCATCATTAGGTTTCAACATAGGAGAACATAGGTGGTAAGTGAAATCATGGATATTGAAGAGAAATCTAACCATCATGTTCTTATGGATTGTGATAGTGAATATGGTCTGGAGAAAGTTAACTACAAGAAATCCATAAATATGTAATTATTTTAGGGACAATAGGATCCATAGGATAAGAAGGTACTAGGATAACATTTTTCGTTTCATGATATTTTTCCTAATGTTGCTGAATTTTGACATGAGAATAAATACTTTCATGATTTCAGTACAATCTCACCGTTGGTCGTTCCCTAAATAATTTTGACTTCATCTTATATTTAATGAAATGATGTTTAAATTTTCATTCTTTAAGTATTTTTTGATCACTTTATAGAAAGATAATTCATTCCATTTGTCTCAAAAAAATGTTTAGAACAGATTATCAAATAGGCAAACATCCACCTATAGTGAGATAATACATTAATCTAAAAAAATTCAATTAGAATATAACTTATACTATCCATTAATGGATAACATTTCAATCCTTCCAAAAACTAAAAATATAAATCTTTAGAATGAGGTGGACTAAATCAACATAACATTTGTCTCTTATATCTCATTTGGAAGTTCTTGGTTGTCACATTCCGAAAATGTGAATACCTTAATCATGTATTCTCTTTAAACATGATAATAACATGAATTTGCATAGAACCTTAGTGAAAACATAAATTTTATCAAAATTCACTCGTTCCACACACCAAAAATATCAAAAATTCAAACCACGATATCACTTTGTCCTTATATCAATCACGAGCTTACTAATACTATCAAACATATCATTATATCCTTATCCATTCATTATATTCATATCATGTTCTTTCCAAAAATATTTCAATCGCTTTTCATAGTTACCAGTACTATATAATTTTTGAAAACCACAACAAACCAATACATAGATATTCAAATATTCCATAATACTATAAATGAGATTCCACAACATTCTTTTAGAATACCATTACATAAACACTTAATCATTCCACAACTTTGTTTTCATACTCAACATCACTAATAGTGATCTCATGTGACTTCCCTTTGTCTTTTTCCTTAATATGTTGTTGATGTTGATCATCAGTAACCCTTGGATTAGGGAATTGGTTAGCATAATTCCCCATTTCCCTACACTTGGAGCATTTCAGTGCTGGTGCTGCGTTCTCTATAGTCTTTTATCAATTCAAATCATTAGAATCCTTTTTCCCATTACTTTGGATCTCAACAGCTTGATGAACTCCTTTTTCACACTTGAAACATTTTGTAGTCCCATTAAGCCAATCTCCACTATGCTTCCTTCCACACGTTTTGCATAAAGAAAATATCCATCCTCTTTCCCCCATTGTTTGGTGATTTTCCCGTGAGCTCCATCTTTCGTTTCATATCAACACCATGTGATGGTTATATAACACCAACTTCAAGTTCTACCTTTATTGCACAATACATAGTCTATTAATAGCTACTGGAGTCTCTTATAGCTAATTCCCTTCAAAGACTTGGTTTTAATCCACTGAAGAATCAATCAAATTTGCTTTGAAGGTATGATGATAAAGCCATAATCATAACTTGAAAGTCTTGTAAAATTATCCTCATGTATAACAAAAGATTCATCATACTTTTAATTAAGCTCAAGGAACTCATTTTTCATCTTTGATAGATGAAAATGCAGGAAGTAATTATTGAAAAAAATGTTCCTGAACTCATCCCAATCCATGGATTCAATTTCATCTAGCTAACTAGTATTCTTAATTACAGTACACCATTGGTTTTCTTCACATTCTAAATGATAAATAACAAAAATTGATTTTTCATGTTCTAAACAGAGAAGGATAGAAAATATATTTTCAATGATACTAATCCATTTTTCTATAACAAGTGGATTCCAAGACCCACTGAAAGAAGGTGGACGTTTCCTCGTGAAGGACTCAGTAGAATATTGTTCCCTTATTTATTCATTGGAAAGTCCAGAATTATCTACATATTTTTCATAAGTATAGAAATAATATTTCTCATTCCATGTCCCATTACAAGTAGGTTTTTAGGAGGATAGTCATTTCATTTCCCAGTGAATGGATCATTAACATGATTCCTTCGTGTTCCATCCATCATCTAAAACCCAAAAAAAAAGTGTGAGAGGCCAAAATACTACCAGGAAAACAACAGAATCAAGGGGGATTACATTAAATCTCTAATATATTTGGTTTAATCCAAGGTTATTCAAGATCATTTCCATAATTCAAGGATGGAAACATATAGTTATATTTAACCTTAGGGACACCCCTAGACACATCTTAGAAATATCTATAGGGATATCATTAATTTTTTCTCATCCCAGTTTTCAAAGGATAACTAATACATTTCTCTGATACCAACTATAATGACCTTAGCATTACAAACATGGACATTAAATTTCTTTTGCAGAATACTTAATACATGAAACAAGCAGACGCCCCATGACCGTAATAGTTTACTGTCATTGGGAACTCAGAACATAATCTTCAAATCATGGTGAAATATCATCAATATCTCCCATAAAGATCCTCCCCATATGTTTTCCTACTTTAAACCATTCTTCATATCTTATGAAAAATAAAACATCAAAAGGGTTAGCTCGAATTCTTATTAAGGGTAATCATGGAGAACATAAAACAAACCATAAAAATTTCAATGTAAAAGCATGAATGTAATTTTTAAACAAAAAATTTTTGAGTCATGTAATAAAACATGTCAGTACGTAAGGAATAGATCATAAAGGAATATTAACCATGATAAAATACCATTGGAATAAAACATGTAATATTTGGGAACTAATAAGCACATAATTTTATTTCCATAGCAGCCAACACATTGTTGTCAAGGCCATCATAGTGGGCAAAGTCCATTGCTGAAACAGATTAACTTTTCGTTCTAACCATGAATTACAGAACCAGATTTACATTCCATTCCTGTCACATATATATCATGAGATATAAATGATTATCCAATGAGTTGGAGGGACATATGGGTCTCACCTATCTTATAATGAAATAATTCTTACATGTGCCACTAAAAATAAATCATTCATCATAGTATATTTCATGAAATAAAATGGGATTCTTAAACATTATTTCATCATAACATAACCCATATAAGAAAAATGGACTTAATAAAAATAATTCTATCATAATCACTATCAAATCAAACTAATAATAGGGATAGAAACATAACCCTATGCCATCTTAGAAGGAAAATACTTTTTTCCAAAAGACTTGAACATAATTCTTGAGGAAAATATACTTTCTTCTTAAAAAACATTTTCTTTTCTCAAAATGTCATGAAATTTTAAATGAAATGAATATAGTATAAAATAAAATTGTAATATTGTAAAGAATATTCAGGGAAATAATGCATTATGAAAGAATAAAAATCTATTTATGCAGTATAAGTTAAAAAAACATTCTCATCGTACTTTTGTCGGAGATGTCAAAAAGTAACCTGTATGGTAAACGAAAGAATGATTCCTTCCAAACCATGTTGAAAAAGTCAAAAATGGGTATACATGACTCCAAAATAATAATAATATTAATGATTTTATGAAAACATTTTTTAGATAACAAGGACATGGATGATAAATATATCCCAATTGTAACACCCCAAGATTTTATAGTGTGTTATTTCTTCAAAATAATTCAATAAATTTCACTACACGCAACACCAAGTTCAATCGCACCATGATTTACCAAACAAGCTGTTCAAAAGAGGTTAGGAATAGTGTTAACTAAATTTTAAACTTTATATAATCCTTATAATTTTAGAATCCATATTATGAGTTTCTTAGACATAATGTAAGAACAAATTCATTTTCAGTATTTCACTTTTACCAAATTTTAATAGTGAACACTTTTTAGATACTATATTTTAAACTTTTTTACTAAATGGGGACATCAAAAATTTAAAATGAAACATCCCAAGCTTCCACGGTACGCTAGCGTGTGTTGTACGCAACACCGAGTTCTAACACACCGTAACCAATCAAACTAGCCATTATGAATAGTAATACCTACTTTTTGAAATTATATATATTTTATATTTTAAAATTGACTTCATTTTTGGATTCGGAATATTGAATTTAGCCTAAGGTGAAATTTTGGTACTTTTCGGATAACTTTCATATTTTGATGAATAGTGAAAATTACTAAATTTTAATTAAAAACATCTTTTTTAATCAAAATAATTAATAGTGATAAATTGTGAATTTGAGTGGTTTTAAAGTATATTTGGAATATATTTTTACCATTTAATATAATGTTGGTCATTGGACATAATTTAACAATTAAACCGAACATAAACAAGTGTCAATCTTTTGATAGTTATTATCTCTTAAAAACACGCTTTTTGTTTTGACAGCGGGAATTAATTTTAAATTAATTTCTGCCACTTCTGTGTTTTGAATTTAGGAAAATGGATTCCATATTTGGAATCAGGATGTTAAAATTGTGTAAACAGATAACTTTTATTTTTAGACATTTTGAATAATTACTGCGGTAAATATTTTATTTACCATGGTTTAGGGTAAATCCGGTAAATAAGGGTTAAAAAATAATATTATAATAATACTAAATTACCCTAAAACGTGTCTTAACCCTATTTGTTGATACATGGTCGACCATGGGCATCTTTGGGTCGATTTTGGGACCCCATGGATCCACTTGTAAGTGATAATGACACTTTATTTTAATTAAGTCAAAATGAATACAAAAATGACACAAGCATATATCTTTTAGTAAAAAAATTGTTACATAGGGTTATATATGTTGGATTTTAGATTATAAATATTTATTAGAAAGATAAAAAGATTTCCTACATAATGATATTTTATTTATAATTTTTAGACATTAAATAATTTATTTTATTTATGACACAATGATGATGCAGTAATTACTATAATAGTGAAAAATTAAAATAATTGATATTATAAATACCCAAATAAATATAATATGAAACTTTTAATGATATAAACTAATTTTATAGGATAATATGATATATTATTATTGATTTAATTGACTTTGTTGGAAGTAATCAATCTGTTATGAGTTTCACAAAAATCAACTATTGAATAGTGTCAAAATTGACATCAAAGAGTTCTTAAAACAAATATTATATTATTAATTGATATTAAATTCCTAAAAATCTAAGGTCCGGCCAAGAGACTTATATTGTGATAGGTTCATCATTAATGGACCACTTGGGGGTCTCTTGGATGTATATAGTAAGTTTATTAACCATATTATATAAAAATACAAAGAGACATTGTAAAAGTGAAACTAATTAACTTAGAGTTAATACTTAAAGATAACGTTAATATAAGTACCCAAACCTGTCTAAATTATATTGGTTGATTTTTTATTGACCCATACCCACCTTAAACTTTTAATAGTCAACTTTGGAGCCATTGTAAACCGATTATGAATTTATTATAAACTAATACCTCTAGCTTTTCTAAACGTGCCCCTCACCCCTCTTATAAAAGGGCACTCCTCCTTCCCATTTCTTCACACCTTCAAAGCCTTTGGGATCGGCCAAACTCTGCCCAAATACTCTCCCAACATCCCTCACTACAACCTAGAGTCCTTAGTTTGATCAGAAAGCCAACCTAAGGAGCCCTTTTGATCAAATAAAAAGGAAGAACCCGAAGAAGAGGTAATGATTTCACCACCCTTCTCCAAGTTCATTTCTTCTTCCATTTCTTCTTCCTTTGTTCTTACCATTCTAAAATAATAAATCCAGTATCTCACATATACTGTGATGTTATTATAAATATGGTACAACCATATTCAGTATTCTATCCACCCTTTGAATAACATGTCACCATACGTGCGTACGTACGGACTACCGTCTCCACGTCGTGGTGTAATTGTTATTCAATATATTATTATTTGTATGGGTATAATAATGATATGTAACTCATGTAAATAATAAATAAAACATGATAATGATTCTGTATATATGATATAACAACCATTTATATATTATTTTAATATCAAAAGAATGATTTTGTCGCTCGTGCGTACGTACGGACTACCGTCTCCACAAACGCGATGAGATTCATTCTCCATCGTATCCATTCAAGTATAATTATCATTTGATGATTTAAAAATGATGTTTAGGACTTGATATCATTCTGGATATGAATAAGATACAACAAACATGGATTATGTAACAAAACATATTAAAGAAAATGAGTAAGTTAACACCCGAAACGACGATAATTCTAAGATATTATTAACAAATCAATGTTAAAAGATCATATAAGATATCATATTAATAAATATGATTCTTGTATAATTTAATAACAATTATTTCACCATTATACAGGAGGTTAACCCACCCCAACCAAGGAAAAGTACAAGGTAAGGGTTATTTCACAATCTCTTTATTATCCGAGGTTGTTTATATGTAATAATCTACAAGGATCTCTTTATCATCCACATCCACGTTTCTTCAAAATGTATTTCAAAACATATTCATTATTTAAAAGAATATGGGTTAAAGTCATTTATACACTTGTTTGACTTTTGATAAGAAGTTTATAAAGGAATCTTTCCGTCGTTTTCAAAACAAGGTCCTTTTTAACCTTTTCGACAGAATTAAGGTAAGAATGTTTTTTTAACTTATACGGTGGGTGCGGTTATTTTCCGCCGTTATAAAATCTTCAAAGCTTCCCTTACAAGCTTATAAGATTATTATCAAAGAAAATGTTTTATTTTATATGGATCTTAAATGATTTCAAAATAAAAGGAGATATTTCTTTAAAAAGCATTTTGATTTCATCTATGTCAACATCCTTTGATGGATTTTAAGATTATTTGAAGTTGATTTATTATGATACAAAACTTCTATATTGTATTGAAGGTTTTGTGATATGTTTGACTGTGGATGTGCTATTTTTATACCATTCATAGTTTATGGAGAAAGTATTGACATTTCCTATGCTAGTTTTAATACGAATGTTTATGTTATGTTTAAACCTTTTCATATGGGAATGCATTGGACTTAATATGTGACGGGTGGAGCCCGCTATAGCTCCTCGATGCATCGGTAGGTCTCATGAGACAAACTAGTGTCTTGGAACAAGGCCTTGACAAAATCTTATTTGTAGTCTTGGCACGAGGCCTTGACTATGTGGTTATGATAGTCTGGCATTATGCATTCCAACATTATGAAAGTGGTTATTGATTTTTGCATTAGATTATTCGATTAGTAGAATATCCATGTGAATAAGTAAATGGCATTATTTCATTTTATTTATTCCATACCATGTTGAAAGTTCATATTTAAAAGGCTTTTGTTTTAGTTATACATTGCCTTAAATGTTTATTCTTATTTATGAAAGTTTCCGCAATATTGTTATCCTTACTGGGCATTTGAGCTCACCCCTTTTCTATGTTTTATTTTTCCCAGGAAGTGAAGAAGTAAATTATGAATGACCTGCAGGGATATTATGTGGGGATATGAGTGTAGATTATGGAGACATTATGTAGTTGTAGTAGTTTTTCATTTTATGATGTAATGTAAAACTTATGAATATATCTAGTGTTTCCAAGGATACTAAACCAATCGGTCTTTCGAGATTTGATCTTTCTTGTGATCATGCCAATGTTATGTAATAATGCACCGACTCTGGGTAACTGGGGTCGGGGCGTTACAGTTGGTATCATAGTAAGTTTAGTACAAACCTTGGAAGCTAGATTTAGATAAACTCTGATTAGAGGACGTAGACCTAAGATGAACTTTGAGGATTAGTATAGAAGAACTTCCTAGAATTTTGGTATTGTAGAGATTTTGTGAGTTTTCCGAGCAATACATCCCTGTCTGGATACGAGCAGGTAGAGGCGGCTCTGGCACAGATGTACCTAGGGGTAAAACCCGAAAACACCGCTTTGAGCTAGACTCGAACGGGAACTGGTGCACGACAACGGGCCTTGCTGCACTCTTGGTTACGACACTCCCGGGGGATATGCTTAGGATAACTCTCATTTTCTATACAAATCATTATGAAGGGTTTATGAGTATATACTTCCTCAAAGAAAACATTTTTATGATTATGGATTATATCCATAAATAGTTCAATTTATTTTAAGTGTTTTATAAGTATGGGATTATGTATTTTGATTCATAAACTGATCTAGTGTATGCCATTGTTTAGAAATGGCGCCCAGTAGAAGGAATGAGAACTCCAGAAATGCACATGATCCAAAGAGAAGTAAGGATCATATCTTTCATGGTCTTAAACTAGAATTTATAAGAGAAATAGTCTCCCATGTATTATCATCATATGAAGAAATAATATCATGTGTTGATAAGATAAGTAAAGAGTTTACTGAGTCCTATAGCTTTGAAGGGAAGCAAGAGAAGAAAAAGATAGAAGAGAGAAAGATGGATAAAGGGAAGAGGGAAAAGAAGAATTTTCCCATATGTGGTAACTGTGGAAAGAAACACCCTGGAACTTGCCTGAAAGGAATGGGAGTTTGTTATAAGTGTGGAGGAAAAGGGCACAAAGTACGTGACTGCAAGGGTAAGAAAATGGTTTCAAATGTACAATGCTTCATTTGCAAGGAGTTTGGACACTACGCGAACCTATGTCCCAGTCATCAGACTATGCCGCAAATGATGTTATTGGATAATAATCAAGTTATGATACTACCACAGATGAAGAGGAATGATTAGAGTTCTTATGTTGATTATGTCAATTGAGTGTTGTATCAACAATGTACTTGTTATAATAATTATGGAGTATATAAGGATTGTACTGCAGTACTATTTCATTAAGGACTTGAGATTATATGGAACAAAGAAAAGTGACTCAATAGCAGGATAAATTTTTGGAAAATATATGGTTGAGAGAATGATAAATAATAATATAGTTCTGATACTGAGGTAGTGATTTTTGAATAATATGTGATTGTTTTGGATAATTTATATTGGATATTCTCGACTACCTTGGAACTGATTAATGATTTGTATATTCTATCATTGTTGGGGTTTAAAAAAATTTTGGATTAATGAAGTATATCCAGCATTCTATATAGAATAAGGGAGCATTAATGTAATCAATAAGGAATATGGTAATTCAGGATGTTTCGGTGTATTAAAAGAATACATGATGAAGGTATTCATATGCTATTACGGGGTAAAAAGTTTCTACATTATGTTTACCTTACTTATAAATGTTGGACTGTGAGTTTATATAGAAGTATTTTGGATAGTTCTAGTTTGGATTATTTTGGATTGCCATAAAAGGACAACCCGGAGGTCGGGCGGTAACCCGTTGCGTCCGGCAAGGCTGTGAGACTTGAACCCGCAACCGAAGGGCGACAAGGGTGTATCACCTACCACTGGCCCACGAGATGTCCTGGATTAAATAATGTAGTTTTTATTAAATGATCTTTTAGATGAATTATAAATTCGTTTATTTTGGAACCCTATACGAATAGTGTAAATAGAATTTTTTTTACATTCTATTATCTTTTAGAGTGAAAGATGAGTTTGTGGTAGAAATTTATTAATGGATAAAACTCTAATTATAAAGTAAGTATATCTCTATATGATCTTTGCCAATCTCATAAAAAAATTCCTCAATATTAAGAAAAGAAAATTAGAACAAAAATGTTTTCCTAGATGGTACCTTAAATCATCACTAATTTATGGCTTTGGGATTGTTAGCCTTTTCATAGCCATGTTCTCTACCACTCTCCATCAGATAATTAATGGTTAGATTTTTCTTCCATATCCATATTTTACTATATGGAACCCTAGTATGTGTTCTTTTCGGTAATCTTCATACATTCCACTCTTTATTTTAAATAGAGGCCTCGTTAATTCATTTTTCGATGTGGAATTTCAACTAAGATATTTTGAAACGTCAAAAATGTGTTATCCCAATACCCTATATTTTGTTGAACCGATGGTACTTCAAATCATAATAGATTGATGAGTTTAAGGACCTCAATTTTATACTTTTTGTGATTGATGACCTCAATCACTACCTATAAATATTTACGTTTTTCCTCCAATTATATGTCTCTAATTGCCACCAATGTTCTCCTAATCAAGATCATAATTTGGTGGTGACCCTTTCATTTCTCTTTTCCTCATATTAAGACTAAATTTTAGTAACCCAATTTCCGATGTGGGTTTTCCCACAAATATATTTTCTATTTTCAACCTTTTATTTTTGAAGAACAATTTCAAATTACGAGGATGCAATTTATTGAAGGAGGGGAGAATGTAACACCCGAAGATTTTATAGTGTGTTATTTCTTCAAAATAATTCAATAAATTTCACTACAGGCAACACCAAGTTCAATCGCACCATGACTTACCAAACAAGCTATTCAAAAGAGGTTAGGAATAGTGTTTACTAAATTTTAAACTTTATATAATCCTTATAATTTTAGAATCCATATTATGAGTTTCTTTGACATAATGTAAGAACAAATTCATTTTTAGTATTTCACTTTTACCAAATTTTAATAGTGAACACTTTTTCGATACTATATTTTCAACTTTTTTACTAAATGGGGACATCAAAAATTTAAAATGAAACATCCCAAGCTTCCACGGTACGCTAGCGTGTGTTGTACGCAACACCGAGTTCTAACACACCGTAACCAATCAAACTAGCCATTATGAATAGTAATACCTACTTTTTGAAATTATATATATTTTATATTTTAAAATTAACTTCATTTTTGGATTCGGAATATTGAATTTAGCCTAAGGTGAAATTTTGGTACTTTTCGGATAACTTTCATATTTTGATGAATAGTGAAAATTACTAAATTTTAATTAAAAACAACTTTTTTAATCAAAATAATTAATAGTGATAAATTGTGAATTTGAGTGGTTTTAAAGTATATTTGGAATATATTTTTACCATTTAATATAATGTTGGTCATTGGACATAATTTAACAATTAAACCGAACATAAACAAGTGTCAATCTTTTGATAGTTATTATCTCTTAAAAACACGCTTTTTGTTTTGACAACGGGAATTAATTTTAAATTAATTTCTGCCACTTCTGTGTTTTGAATTTAGGAAAATGGATTCCATATTTGGAATCAGGATGTTCAAATTGTGTAAATAGGTAACTTTTATTTTTAGACATTTTGAATAATTACTGCGGTAAATATTATATTTACCATGGTTTAGGGTAAATCCGGTAAATAATGGTTAAACAATAATATTATAATAATACTAAATTACCCTAAAACGTGTATTAACCCTATTGGTTGATACATGGTCGACCATGGGCATCTTTGGGTCGATTTTGGGACCCCATGGATCCACTTGTAAGTGATAATGACACTTTATTTTAATTAAGTCAAAATGAATACAAAAATGACACAAGCATATATCTTTTAGTAAAACAATTGTTACATAGGGTTATATATGTTGGATTTTTGATTATAAATATTACATAGAAATATAAAACGATTTACTACATAATGATATTTTATTTATAATTTTTAAACATTAAATAATTTATTTTATTTATGACACAATGATGATGCAGTAATTACTATAATAGTGAAAAATTAAAATAATTGATATTATAAATACCCAAATAAATATAATATGAAACTTTTAATGAATTAAACTAATTTTATAGGATAATATGATATATTATTATTGATTTAATTGACTTTTTTCGAAGTAATCAATCTGTTATGAGTTTCACAAAAATCAACTATTGAATAGTGTCAAAATTGACATCAAAGAGTTCTTAAAACAAATATTATATTATTAATTGATATTAAATTCTTAAAAATCTAAGGTCCGGCCAAGAGACTTATATTATGATAGGTTCATCATTAATGGACCACTTGGGGGTCTCTTGGATGTATATAGTAAGTTTATTAACCATATTATATAAAAATATAAAGAGACATTGTAAAAGTGAAACTAATTAACTTAGAGTTAATACTTAAAGATAAGGTTAATATAAGTACCCAAACCTGTCTAAATTATATTGGTTGATTTTTTTTGACCCATCCCCACCTTAACCTTTTAATAGTCAACTTTGGAGCCATTGCAAACCGATTATGAATTTATTATAAACTAATACCTCTAGCTTTTCCAAAGGTGCCCCTCACCCCTCTTATAAAAGGGCACTCCTCCTTCCCATTTCTTCACACCTTAAAATCCTTTTGGATCGGCCAAAATCTGCCCAAATACTCTCCCAACATCCCTCACTACAACCTAGAGGCCTTAGTATGATCAGAAAGCCAACCTAAGGAGCCCTTTTGATCAAATCAAAAGGAAGAACCCGAAGAAGAGGTAATGATTTCACCACCCTTCTCCAAGTTCATTTCTTCTTCCACTACTTCTTCCTTTGTTCTTACCATTCTAAAATAATAACTCCAGTATATCACATATACTGTGATGTTATTATAAATATGGTACAACCATATTCAGTATTCTATCCACCCTTTGAATAACATGTCACCATACGTGCGTACGTACGGACTACCGTCTCCACGTCGTGGTGTAATTGTTATTCAATATATTATTATTTTTATGGGTATAATAATGATATGTAACTCATGTAAATAATAAATAAAACATGATAATAATTCTGTATATATGATATAACAACCATTTATTTATTATTTTAATATCAAAAGAATGATTTTGTCGCTCGTGCGTACGTACGGACTACCGTCTCCACAAACGCGATGAGATTCATTCTCCATCGTATCCATTCAAGTATAATTATCATTTGATGATTTAAAAATGATGTTTAGGACTTGATATCATTCTTGATATGAATAAGATACAACAAACTTGGCTTATGTAACAAAACATATAAAAGAAAATGAGTAAGTTAACACCCGAAACGACGATAATTCTAAGATATTATTAACAAATCAATGTTAAAAGATCATATATGATATCATATTAATAAATATGATTATTGTATAATTTAATAACAATTATTTCACCATTATACAGGAGGTTAACCCACCCCAACCAAGGAAAAGTACAAGGTAAGGGTTATTTCACAATCTCTTCATTATCCGAGGTTGTTTATATGTAATAATCTACTGGGATCTCTTTATCATCCACATCCACGTTTCTTCAAAATGTATTTCAAAACATATTCATTATTTAAAATAATATGGGTTAAAGTAATTTATACCCTTGTTTGACTTTTGATAAGAAGTTTATAAAGGAATCTTTCCGTCGTTTTCAAAACAAGGTCCTTTTTAACCTTTTCGACAAAATTAAGGTAAGAATATTTTTTTAACTTATACGGTGGGTGCGGTTATTTTCCGCCGTTATAAAATCTTCAAAGCTTCCCTTACAAGCTTATAAGAATATTATCAAAGAAAATGATTTATTTTATATGGATCTTAAATGATTTCAAAATAAAAGGAGATATTTCTTTAAAAAGAATTTTGATTTCATCTATGTCAACATCCATTGATGGATTTTAAGATTATTTGAAGTTGATTTATTTTGATACAAAACTTCTATATTGTATTGAAGGTTTTGTGATATGTTTGACTGTGGATGTGCTATTTTTATACCATTCATAGTTTATGGAGAAAGTATTGACATTTCGTATGCTAGTTTTAATACGAATGTTTAAGTTATGTTTAAACCTTTTCATATGGGAATGCATTGGACTTAATATGTGGCGGGTGGAGCCCGCTATAGCTCCTCGATGCATCGGTAGGTCTCATGAGACAAACTAGTGTCTTGGCACAAGGCCTTGACAAAATCTTATTTGTAGTCTTGGCACGAGGCCTTGACTATGTGGTTATGATAGTCTGGCATTATGCATTCCAACATTATGAAAGTGGTTATTGATTTTTGCATGTGATTATTCGATTAGTAGAATATCTATGTGAATAAGTAAATGGAATTATTTCATTTTATTTATGCCATACCATGTTGAAAGTTCATATTTAAAAGGCTTTTGTTTTAGTTATACATTGCCTTAAATGTTTATTCTTATTTATGAAAGTTTCCGCTATATTGTTATCCTTACTGGGCATTTGAGCTCACCCCTTTTCTATGTTTTATTTTTCCCAGGAAGTGAAGAAGTAAATTATGAATGACCTTCAGGGATATTATGTGGGGATATGAGTGTGGATTATGGAGACATTATGTTGTTGTAGTAGTTTTTCATTTTATGATGTAATGTAAAACTTATGAATATATCTAGTGTTTCCAAGGCTACTAGACCAATCGGTCTTTCGAGATTTGATCTTTCTTGTGATCATTCCAATGTTATGTAATAATGCACCGACTCTGGGTAACTGGGGTCGGGGCGTTACACCAATAAATATATATAAATAAAAAATCACAAATAATAATGAGATTGAAAAATTATCCCTTACCTTGTATGATTCATTATTTTAGGGTCTTTTAACCTCACTTGTAATTGATAAAGCATGTTATTAAATTATACATGAACCTTATCCATATTTATGATATCATATGTGATCCTATTATATCATTTTGTCTGTTGTATTTCAATATTACCATTATTTTGGGTGTTAACTGCTTCATTTTCCCATTTTTATTTTGAAATGTAAGTAATTTTTGTAATGAATAGGATGAATTTTATTCATGAAATTATGTTCATAATTATTATTTTCACTAATCATATAAATTTTATTGTCATTCTTGAATTTTTAATGTGGATAACGAAACTCACCGTGTTTTGGAGATGGTAGGTCATACAAACGCACGAGCGACAGTATCATTCTATTAATAGTAAAATAGTTTGTAATTCGATAGTATATTAATTATAAATAATAATTATCATGTTATATTTATTATTTTAATTCATTATACGCATCATTATACCCATCCTAATAAATTATTTTTGAATAACAATTTACCCCACGACATGGAGACGGTAAGGCGTACGTATGGACGCATGGTGATATTGTTATTTGTATGATGGATAAAAGGAAGTATAAAGCCTTAAAATTATGATAATATAATATAATCATGTATAATATAACAAATTTATTACATTAGTATATAATCATCATATTAAGTTACTAAGAATAAGAAAATAAATATAATTTAATTGGTAAAGCAATTATCTTTTCATCATTGCACTTCTTTTGAATTCCTTCTTAGGGACACTAGGGATATACTTTTTGGAAAACCATGACCTCCAAAAGATAAATAATAATGTTTAATGGATAATTGGTCAGTTTTTGGCCAGTCTAGAAGGCTAATGGAGGTGTGAGTAAATGTGGGAGGAGAAGCCTTTTTATAAGAGAGGTGTGGGGCACTTTAAGAAACTCTCAAAATATAAATTTATTATAAATTAGATTTCGATTAAAAATGGTCCAAGGCTCATTTAATTAAAGAATAAGATTATTTTTTTATAATACACATCATTCAAAAAAATTTAGGAATGTTTTGAATATTTTGTTTTATCCTTATCGTTTTGGTTTAACCCTTATTTTACCCTTTTTAATCTTACCATGATATCATTTTATTTATACATTGTGGGTTAATGTAATTAACATATCACATAAAACGACCCAAAATGTTTTATTTATGACCTATTTAGACTTATATTAACCATTTTTCATAATCATATATTGTTTAGAATTTAATATCACTCAATAAACTATTTTTTGTTTTATGTTATGAATTATGTCAATTTTGGAGTCTATACATACATGCCTTTCTTAAAAATTAATAGCACCCATATTCCTTAAAAAATTAATTAAATCATAGATTATAAGTAAATATCATCCTGAATATTCTTGGATGACATCAAAATTACGAAATTACATTTATTTAAACATTTATAATATCTTTTATTTGAATCTATTATTAATGAAGCAATCACTACATCAGTATTGTGTAACTGTTAAATTTATTAATTTAATGTCAAAAAAGTATACATAAAATATCTTGATGTATGAAATATTTTTAGAATTATAATTACTATTTATAATTAATGATATTAGTTATATAACCCCAGCTTAAAATTTTATTTGTAAAAGATACATGTTTTGGTTATATTTCTCTTTAGTTTTATTTAATTCTTATAAAATGTCATTTTCACATCCATGTCGATCCACAGGGTCCGAAAATCAACCCATGGATGACCATGGTCAAGAATATAACGTAACATAGTATTAGGACATGTTTTAGGGTATTTTTATATTATTAAATCATTATGTTTTTACCGTTATATATATTTGATTTTCCCTTAAATCATTGTCAATAAAAAATATTACTAAAGTCACTATTCTTAATGTTAAAAAATATAAGGTACCTATTTACAAAATTTGAACCTCATTATTCCAAATATAGAATCCATTTTTCCAAATTCAAAAAAGTTAATTTTCACTAATTAATTGGAAATTGATTCCTATTATATAACCCAAAATGCGGGGTTTTAAGAAATATTAACTATCAAAAGATTGACTTGTTTTTATGTCCAATTTAAACATGAAATTACATACAATTACCAACAATATATTAAATGATAAAAATATAATCCAATTAAACTTTATAACCAATTAAATGTTAAATCTATCGATATAAATAAATTAGATGAAAACATAGATTTTGACTTTAAATGTGGTATTTTCACTATTCATTAATATTTATATTTTATCAAAAAATAACGAAAATTCAACAAAAGAAAATTTTTCTATCCTTTTTCCAAATAAGATGTTTATTTTTTAAAATTTCACTTATAAAACTATCTAAAAAATATTTAAAATGGGTGCACCAACAAAAGGCGGTAAAATTGCATTTTTTGAAAAATACTTCTTTTATCCAAAAAATAGATTTTTTTCTCATAACATGTTTTAAAAAATTTGTAAGATGAATTATAATGTTATATAAAATTCAAAAGGTGGTTAATACTATTCATAATGTCTAGTTTATATCTCATTAAAGAATAATTTTTTAATAATATTTCTTAGTTTAGTGAAACTTAGTATTGCGTACAACACACAATATCAAGGGAGGTCACTCTTGTGTGTAATGTAATAAAAGTCTGTAATAAAGGTAATAAAAGATTACATTAGTGTTTCATATAACATAATCGAAACTTATTTCATTTATACATTGAATAAAATCTATACTCAGTGTTGTGTGATATAATTTATATCAAATGAACATGAAATTATGTGCAACACAAGCTAAGAATATTAATTCTTATACTGGAAGCTAATATGGTGTTTCGAATAGAGCAAGCTAATCTTGGTGTACCGTATGACATCAAAGAAATTAAAATTATCTATCTCATAAAATATCATATTTTTAGATTTTTAATGCTACAATTTTTATATTTGTTGTAATTTTATGTTCTTCTATTAATTAGAGACTACATGGAAATGACATACATGTATATGCCATGTTTCTTAGTTTCTATATATCCAAGTCTCACGCCTGCGGATTTGGATTGTTAACTCAGCCAGACTACACAGTGTGTACATGCTAGCTAGAGACCCTATGTCTAGTTTCCATGTTCGAATTTTCCTTGGTCAACATGGGGTGTGAAATAAAAATAACTATGTGTAATTAATTTCTCGATTCATCTAGATAATATGCACAAGGGTATACATTGTGTGCTCTGGAAACACGCCGTCTAACCCAGTTTTACCTACCAAGGATCGGCACATCCTGATGGCATATTTGGTCATTCATCATTTTTTCTTAAACCTTTACAAAAGTAAAACACCGAATAAACATTATTAATATGCCGATAACATGTTAATTCCAATCTGATTTAATAAAGATTAACATGAAATGAAAATATGCCCAAAATTTCACATAGAAAATAAATCAAATAAATAATTATAAATTTTAACATGGTCACTCAAATACCACTTGATGGCTCTACCCATAGAGGAAGCGTGTGGAGGTTGGAAATATTTTAAAAATTATTTTAATAATTGCTGCTAAAAACCAATAGTGAGGACTTTTCACATAAACTTTATAATTAATTTATTTCATATTTGAAGAAATATATACCTAGTCTTAGGAAATATATTCACTATTGAATGTTCATCATTTAAAAAGACACTTTCATATTACCTTCATTATTCTGTGAGTATCCAAGTATATAATCCCTCTAGTGTTGATCCACATGTGCTCCTATGACATCCAAGCAACATAAATCAATCTATTTGTGGTAGCATGGAATGTTGAATGTCTTACATTGTTTGTTCTAGATTGCACATTCATCTGTCTTGAAGAAATATCTATTACACATATCATTCTTTAAATGGTGAGATAAATAGGATTTGATAGAGAATTAATTGGGTGCAACAATTCTCTGTTATCAATTTTTGTTTGCATTATATTATATAGATAACTGCAAATTTAAAGAGGATGGATTTATCTTAAATCATTATTTAATTGCATATCATCCATTAAATATCATTTATTACCTTAAATAAGTCACATTCAACATAAAAATAAAAATATAATTATTATTTGGTGGCACACACTGTCTTACACAATAACAAATATTATATAATTATCTTGTTAATTAATATTTATCATCGGACTCCACCTTGGTACATTCGACCTCATATGGAATTTATTGAACAATCAAAAGAATATTTTATTCAAAAATTTATATTTTATTCATAATATAGAGATTAAAAATTTATTAATATATAATATAAATAAAATAAATATTTTATTCACATGCTAGTGATTAAAGATTTATTTAATTTATGTGAACAATATTTCACGAATAAAATTATTCCTCACACTTGAGAATAATATTTATTCCATTAATTAAACTCAAATATAATTTAATTTTGATTTACAAAAACACTTATTATATGACCAACTAGGATTCATTCTCATTGGAATTATGTGGGCTTGCCTAATGTCTAAGATTATTATCTAGTAACGGGTCATGTAACGAAAACAAGAGAAATTAATATTGCAACATTAAAAACCACATACGACTGCTCACTGTGTAATATAATCCCTTTATCACAATATCTTATCAATCAGGTTCCACATATTTCTTAACAACCTATATGCTTGATATGTCTTTCTTTGATTATCAGGAATAACACATGAGCCTCAGCCCAGTTGGTGAGGACTAGGCAAGTGCATCCAAGAGAACCGAAATCATATCTCGGTGGAGAAATATTTCTAGGTGATTGTAGTAATATATTAGCAGGTACTACATCAGGTACTGTCTGGTACTATAGAAACCAAAACTATATATCCATATGGGCCTCTGAGGCACCGGTTTGTTCTTGGGGTCCTGCAAGGATTTCCAACCACCCATGACCTTTGAGCAAGTTTTCTCTCAAGGCCTTCGATCCAACTCAAGTACTTTGAGCCACCCCATGGCCATTGGGCCACATGAATATGTATATGTACTAGTCAAACTATAGGGGACAATGCTCCAGATAAAGATTCAGGGTATTCCCATTCCCCAAAGCAGAGCTAACCCAAATTGGAAGAATGAGAGGGTATGGCATTTCCATCAGTACCAGGCCTATGTAGTTCTACACAAAAAAGATAGCCAACTAGCCCTATGATGGTGGAGTGCTGATATCGTGACATGTGTTCAGGAGGTGCAGTAATAAGTTGTCTTGTCAAGGTGATTCCGTCTATGATTTATGGGTCATGTAATTTTTTCTAAGCCTTCGTTCCTTTTAAGGGTTCCACCTCACCCCTTGAACGGTGGATAATCAAAAAATAATAATATATGAAGGCATTCGAGCCATTTGGTCAGAATATCAGTAATAACCATTTCATTACCCCATGGAAAAGGAATTTAATGCACATGTTCTATTCTAATCAAGAGGGTTTATATTTTAGTTTCCATCACGATGGAAGGGAAAAATCCTTCATCGAATTATTTAGTAATGCCATGTCACTAATGACACCCTATTTATCCATATTTTCCATGAACTATTATATTCATAGTTTATGAAATACATCTATGTATGTGAGTTTTAACATGCATTAATAGTAATATTAATGACTTAGGACCACCACAGACATTCGTATATAAGAATATCCAATGACACCAAAACATGCATAATTCCTAATGGTATGACTATTCTCAAAATCTCCCATATTAGAGACTACCAAGTGTGTACATCATGAGAAGAAGAATCCTCTATTTATGAGTTCTTGCACCTGAAAATCTATGTACTATGTGTACCAACATAGTTTTTATCCAACCGCAAAACATTATTTGATAATATATTCATAGAACATAATGTTTCTCATCATATCGGGGAACTACTATGACCTTATCAATGTGATATATACTCTAGGAAATTATTACATTATATTAATATAGTACAATAAACAATATGTAATAATAATTTTAAATAATAATCAATAAATCAAATATACATGTAATCAATGTAAAAATAGTCGGTCCAAGGATACCAACTCAAAAAAATTAAAGGATCCAAAATTATATGATTAAAATATGTTTTTAAGATGAAATTTGATACTAATGTATGGAAAAATTATAAGGGTCAATTGGTTGAACAAGGGTTCACTCAAATGAAATGTATTGATTATAGTAAGGCCTTCTCTCTTTTATCTAAAAACAATTCATTTTCAATAGTCAGGGAAATTATAGTTCCTTTTTATTTATAGTTATATCAAATTTATTTGAAGACTATATCCCTTAATGTTAACCCATGTGTGGATGTCTATATGAGATAACCAAAAGGATTTCTAGTTGAGGACATGGAAGATATGGTATGTATATTTATGAAATACATTTATGGTTACAGTGGTGTTTAAATATTATGATGTAAATTGTAAATTTTGTTTTACAGAAAATGTGGTTGATGAGAGCATATTTATGACGGTATGAGGGGGAATGTTCGCCTTCTTCTTACATTATGTAGATGACATACTTCCTATATATAATGACCAAGGGATATTACTTGAGAAAAATGTATTTAGGTATAGGGAATTTTACAAGAATGATATTATCAAAGATAATTATATAATAGAAATTTATATTCATCAAGATAGGTCTCAAGGAATATTGGGTTTATCCCAAAAGTCCTATATTGAATAGTTCCTTATGAGATTCAACTTGCATGGTAATTCCAACTATATTTCACCGGTTTTCAACGGTGAAAATTTTAACTTGTCACAATGTCGAAGGATCTAATTAGCACTTGAAATAGAGAATATTCCCTCTACATCGGTAGTTGTATGCATTGTGTATTATAAGTTTGTATATGCCCAAATATAAGATATATTACATGCATGACTGGATATTTTCAGATAAATCAAAAAATGGATAATTGGATGAATGTCAAGAAATTCATGCGTTATTTAGAGGGTAAAAAAATCTTCATGCTTGATCCAGGGAATTCATATTTTCTTGATGTAATTGGATATACAAACTCAGATTATGTTGGATTTCTTGATACTATAAAGTCTAATTAAATATATTTTTCATGTTTTCTGGTGCAACTATTTTATTGAAAAGTGAAAAACTGTCACTTGTAACTTCTACTATGGTAATATAAAAAATTTTAAAGATAATAAAAATCCTCTTTATAGATAATATATAAGGGTTATTATTTGAAATTTTATGTTCTTAGTAAAAACAATAAATAAATGTTATAATGTTATTTCATAAGTGTAAAGATCTATTAACACTTTGGAATGTTCTATCAAATATTTTTGGAGTCAGGTGCAGTTTTAGTGTATGATTCTGAGGCCCATAAAGCCTCAATAGAGATAACATAAAATAATTAATATATTAAATTAACCACAAAAAAGTTATCCAAAATAATTTAATATCATAAAAATGGTACATAGTATGAGAAATTTGATATGAAAATTAGGTTTATTATGTTATTTTTACCCTAAGTAGAGTATAACATTTCTAAGCATTAGAAAGTTGGTCAGGTCACTCATGGTGATATGTTATTTAACATTTCTTTTTAAAAATAAGTAATGTCTCTCAAAGGGTGCATCATATAAGAAATATGAGACCATCGTTAGGTCAGTAACATGGGGTTTACCCAAAATAGTAAATAAATTTAATGTGCATCAGGTTTCTGGCAGTATCGAACGTGATGAAACACATTTTATATTTAATTATTTATTTATTCTTATTTAAAAAAAATATCTCTCAAATGGGGCATTCTATGAGAAATTTAAGACCACTGGTAGGTCCGTAAATAATGGTTTAGCATAGGCAGGGTATAATATTTGTGACGAAAAGTTGTTAGGGGTTATTTAATTTTAATATTTAATAGTTAATAACTTTAGTAATTAATCATATTTTTAATTAAAAAATAAATTTAATGTGTCATATTCTTTCCCACATGTTTAAAAAATTTTCACATGGAGTGATATCTCAAATATTGTTTTTCAAAGCGTTTTTTCCAATTCCACCTTGTAGTGCCCTTAAGGAGGATGAATCAATGACTGGAGTTAAATTTTATTAGTTGAAACAACAGATTGGTGATGGGAATTGATTTGATTGGTCTTTGAATAGTGATCGGTATATGGATGGAGTTCTTCAAATATTCAAAACTATTTTCAATCACTGTTGGATGATTTTGTTGAAATCGATTGATAATGAGACTCATTCTATGTGGTTATTGAATAATTCATCAACCTATTATTCCTCCCTCATTAGTTCCACTCTTCCCTATTGTGTGCCTCATTCCAATATAAGTTTTATTTTGTTTTTTCGATATTTTTAATTTATATTTTCTATTAATTCAGTTTTCTCTCATTAATATATTATTCGATATTGATAGTAATTGCACGCCATTAGTTTCATTGGATCTGTCTCAACAAGTATAAGCTACATCAGATTTTTTTTTTTAATGTAACAAGGTATTCCTCAATCAGATTTTTCACATTTGAAATGGATCATTTAAAATAAATTAACAACATATAATTTCATGAATTTATTGAGACATAATTTATAAAATGGTCAAATGATAATTACTTTGAATTATCAAAGGACAATGACATGTTTTATCAAAAATAATTTTGAAAAAATCATTAAAGGATAATTTCATCAAATCATTATATGATAATATTGGGAAAAAATTATCATAATATAATTTTGAAATGAAAACATTTATGGAATAATTACTAGAATGTGATTATATAAATTATCAAAGGATAAATATATAAAACTATCAAATGATAATTTAAATACAATCAAATGATAATTATTAAAATTATCAAATGATAATAAAAGTATAATGAATGGTAACCATTAACAAAATTATCAAATAATAATTGGTAGATTATCAAATTGATAATTATTAAAATTATAAAATTAAAATTTCAACATTATAATTTATAATGATTAAAATTAGAAATAGATAATTGATAGATTATCAAAAATATAACTATAAAAGGGTAATCTATGAGAAATTATCAAAAGATAATTATAAAAGTATAATTTAACAGAAAATATAATAATATAAATTTAAAAAGGATAATTTAAGATAAATTATTAAAACATAATTATAAAAGGATAATTTATGAGAAATTAACAAAATATTTTTATAAAAGGACAATCAATGAGAAATTATCAAAATATAATTACAAAGTAAAAATTAATGAGAAATTATTAAAAGATAATTATAAAAGGTTAATTTTTACAAATTTATAAAAAGATAATTCTAATGTGTAATTTATGATAAATTATCAAAATAAAATTATAAAATATTAATTTATGATAAATTTACAAATAGATAATTTTAAAAAGATAATTTTCCTTAAATTATCAAAAAAATTATTATAATGGATAATTTATGAGATATTATTAAAAGATAATTATAATAGTATATTTTATGATAATTTATCAAAAAATATAATTATAAATTTAAAAGTTATGAGAAATTTTCAAAAAATAATTATAAAATGAAAAATTGGAAATTATCAGGGAGAGAGAATGTATCATCACATGTGATATTTTATAAATTTATGAAATAAAATAACCATTATGGATCTAGTAACCCTTGTTTAACCTAATTTATAGAAATTTATGATTAGATGGTTGTGAATTGGTCTCATTGACTAGTTTTTCCCCAGTTTTCACATCAGTAACTTTTTATGAAGGAAGTTCCTTAACATTTTTAAATTTGTTACACATGTTTCCATTATACGATTTACACGTAGACATGTTTGATATAGGTTCTAGTTTATGATCGAATTTGGGTGTGTGTAGACCTAAGAATCATATGTGACACTTTTTTCAATCAGTACATTTTAGCTTATTATTCATGTTCAATGATGATCACACGTATTGTTGTGTTATCTTACTTATGTAGATTTGTTATGTGTGTTTATCCAATGATATGGTATAATTTGATTCCATGATATTGATGTGATATATTGATTCAATGATGATGTTTGATTCACATGTTAATTCATAAGATGATGTTATATTTAACTTGATGTGTGCTATGGTTATTATCATTCTATGACTTGTCATGTTTTCCTTTGGAGGATTGTTATACATATACTGGAGATGTGTCCATCATGGTATGATTACACCTTATGGGTTGTGTGCATGTTGTGTGGCAATGATAAGGTCACAACATGATACCCTTGTAACCCAACATGTACATGGCGACTTTTGGATTCTAATTAGATAGACATTAATTGATGCCTTATGGTTTTAGAGTGTTAAGTGATGCCTTTTGGATTCCGGGGATGTTACAGACACTCGATGCCTTGTGTATTTCATGTATCAACTGAAGCCTTGTAGATTTTGGGTACGTCATTTTCAAAAAATTCCATTTGGATTCCATGTGATTGTCAACAGCCTTGTTGTTGGTTTTAGGAATTTTTTGGTATACAATATATTTCTAGCATGGTGTTGAATTAGGAACGGTTGGGGGTTTGTGGTAAATTATTTATTGCATGACCACACAGTTTTAGATTGTATGTTTATTATTGTTATGAATTGATCCTTATTATGAAATACATTGTTATACTTCAGAACATCTTTTCAAGGATGCATTTGTGGTGGCATGTTGAGTCTTGTACTCACACCCTACTCGGGCATATCGATGCACTTGTAGACTACATGACGTATTTGTTAAAGGGTAAGGTCCATGTGGTGTACACTAGAGTGGTGGAGCATAGATCTGGAGTGGATTAGGAGAAACAAAAGAGTACCCAACATATATTTGTTTATTTACATGTCTTTGATTACCAACTTCATACACTATGGAAGGGATTTCCACTGTGGGTTAAACTTTTATTTGTATGTCATTATTTAGTTTGAAAATTTTAATATGATTATTAAGGGATTTTTTATTATTGTGAATTATTTTCTATGTCAATGACTTGTTACAGACGGTTTAGTGTCCCCATTGTTCCACTTAAGACAATCACTTCTTATCAACAAACTATTTCGTATGAGGAGGCTTGCATGAGATCATGTGATCTATTAGATCATATCTCTCAAATAGTTCATTATATGAGAAATATAAGACCTTCTTTAGGTCTGGAATGTGTGGCTTACTCCAGGAGGGGAATAAATTCTTTGTGTGTCAGCTATTTGACAACATCACACACGATAAAACCCTTTTTAAATTTAATTATTTATTTATCCCAATTTTTAAATAATAAACTATTAATATCTCTCAATTGGTACACCGTATAAGAAATCCAAGACTGACAATAGGTGTAGAACATGGTGTTTACCCTTGGAGGGGTATAACATTTTTGAACAACATGTGTTTGATGTTATTTAAAATTTATATTAATTCATTTATTAATTTATTAATTAAAAAATTAATTTGATAAAATCAATTTAATGGGTCATTTTCTTCCCCAAACATTGCCACCATTTTCAAGATGATAGAAATCCAGGATCTACAATTTCTAAACATTTCCCCCAAAACAACTTGGAACACCTTAAATAAGGTAAATTAATTTTTCCAGTTACATTTTTTCTGTTGAAATGGTCGACTAATTAGGGTTATTTATATCTTTGGTTTTGGAATGGTTATGGGTACACAGTTTGGGTTTTTGAAATAGACTAACCTATTTTTCCATCATTTTTGGTTGATTCCATTGAAATTGATTAATCCTGATACACCTTCCATGTTGTTGTAGAATAATTCATCAATCTATTTTTCTCCCTCAGTGTTTATCATCCTCCCTTACTCATGCATATAGAAGTGGTTATTTTTAATTTTATTTTAGTTTGGTTTTATTTTTAATTCAATATTATCACATAAATATTTTCTTCGATATTGTTCCGAATATTTCGTTGTTAGTGTCGTTTGATTCATTTTAATGAGAAAAAAAACATCCTATTTTTTTGAAGGTAGTGTGGTATTCCTCAATATGATTTTTTTGAATTTTAAATGGATCATTTAAAATAAATTATAAATGGAAAATTACATGAATTTATAGAGAGATAATTTATAAAATTTTCATATGATAATTTCATTGAATTATAAAATGACAATAACATGTTTTATTGAAAATATTTATCAAAAAATTGTTAAAGGATGATTTCTTCTAATTATCAAATTATATTATATAGAAAAAAATTATCATAATTTAATAGTAAAATAATCATTTTTAAAGATTAATTACAAGATTTTAATTAAATAAATTATGAAATGATAATTATTTAGAGTTCTAAAATGATAATTGATAGATTATAAAATGATAATTATCTAAATTATCTAAATATATTCAGGAGATTATCAATGATAATTATTAAAAAAATATCAAATTATGATTGATAGGTTATCAAAATGATGATTATTAAAATTATTGATTGATAATTTCTATATTATATTAATATAATTACAAAAGTATAATTTATGAGAAATTATCAAAATAAAATTACAAAAGGATAATTTAAGAGAAATTATCAAAATATAAATATAAAGACTATAATTTATGATAAATTATCAAAATATAATTATAAAAATGTCATTTATGATAAATTATCAACATATAATTATGAAAGGATAATTTATGATAAACTAAAAAATATATTATAAAAGGAAAATCTATGAAAAATTATCAAAATATAATTATAAAATTATAATGGATGAATTTTTTTTAAATATAATTATTAAAGAATTATTTAGGGGAAAATATCATAAGATTATTATAAAAGAATATTTTTCATTAATGTATCAAAAGATATTTATAAAGGATAATTTATGATAAGTTATCAAAATGTAATTATAAAAGGTTAATTTATGATAAATTATAAAAAGATAATTATAAGAGGGTAATTTGTATTAAATTTTCAAATGATAATTATAAAGGATAATTTTTGTGAAATTATGAAAAGATATTTATAAAAAGATAATTTGAGGAATAATTTAAAAAATATAATTATAAGAGGATAATTTAAGAGAAATTATCAAAAGATAATTATAAAAATAAAATTAAGAAATTATCTAGGATAGAGAATGTATCATCATATGTAAATATTTTATTTATTTTTGAAATAAAATAAATTATTTTAGTTCTAGGAACCCTTTGAAAACCTTGAGTGTCGATATTTATGATAATATGATCCCAAAGCGGTTTAGTTGACTTGTTTACCCCAACCTTTTTACATCGATGACATTTGAAGATGGAAGTTCCTTACGTTTTTTAATTTGTTACATATGTTTCCATACTATTTTTTTATTTTTAGACATATTTGATAACCGTTCTAGATTATTGTCACACGTGGGTGTGTGTGTAGCCCTAAGAACCATATGTGGAACTTGTTTCCATGAGTATTATGAACATTATTATTCATGTTTGATGTTGATCACATCATGTATTGTTGTACTACATTACATGTGATGAGGTGTTATATGTGTGTATACCATGATATAGTATTATTTGATTCCATGTGATTGATTTGATAGCTCCATTCCATGATGATGTTTGATTCACATATTGGTGTATGTGATGAATCTATATTTATCATGATCTATGATCTGGTCGTTATCATGCTATAACATGTCATGTTTTCCTATTGAAGATTTACATGTGTATACTTTAGCAGTGGTTCTCATGGTATGATTACACCTTGTGGTGTGTGATCCTAATGTGTATCAATAATGACGGTGCAACATGAAAATCATGTTACCTAGAATCTACTTGATGCCTTGTGGTTATGAGTAGATGGATAACACTTGATGCCTTTTGATTTTGATTGTTACCCGGTTCCTTATGGATTCGAGGTAGGTTACAGATACTCTATGCCTTGTGGATTCCGAGTATTACCTGATGCATTGTGGCTTTCGGGTATATTGTTTTCACTCAGTGCCTTTAAGATTCAAAGTGACTCATCAGTAGACTTATGGCCCGTTTTTGATAAATATCGATATATGGTAAATTTATATCAAGGAGCTGAAGTAGTTACGACCAAGGGTTTGTGGAGGGTTAGCTAGAAAAGGACTTCATGATTCTATATTATACATTTATTCTTGTTACAAATTGATAATTAATGTGGGATATATGGTTATATTTGAGCACATCAGATTCAGGATGCATTGGTGGTATCCTACTGAGTCTTGTACTTCCACCACACATAGGTATTTCCTTGCGCTTTTAGATTTCATGAGGGATCAAGAAAAGGGAAAGGTCCATGTGGTGGACATCTGAGTAGTGGATCATGGAGTTGAGGAAGATCGGGATAGACACCATAGTACCCCACATGTGTTTGTTTATTTACATGTCTTGTATAACTAACTTCCAAAAATCTGGATGGGGTTACCACAATGGGAGATAGTTTTAATAATATGTCATTATTATGTTTACTCATTTAACCTAGATTACTTATTCATTGTTTTATTATTGTACATTATTTTCATACTAGATGACTTGGCATGGAGGGTATAATATCCCCATGGTTCCACATAGGATGATCACTTCTAGTCAAAAAAATCTTTTTACGAGGAGGAACACATTAAGTTTTTCAATCTTCCAACTTATATCTCTCAAATTATGCATCATATAAGAAATCTGAGACAACTGTCAGGTCCAAAACATTGTGTTTACTCTAGCTGGGGTATAAGTTTTTTTTACTGTAGGTATTTTACAACATCGCCCATAGTAAAACCCTATTTATATTTACTTTATATGTATTCAAATTTCAAAATAAAAAAGTAATATCTCTTAAACAATGAATCATATGAGAAATTAAATATCACCGATAGGTTTGAAACGTAGAGTCAACACAAGGCAGTGTATAACTTTTGTGAGCAACATGCATTTGATGTTATTTAATTTTAATATTAAATAATAAATTAATTTAAAAATTTATCATATTTTAGATAAATAGTATCAATTTAATGGGACATATTATTCCCCATGATTTACCACCAATTTTATATATAGAGAAATCCAAATGATTTTTTTTAAAACATGATTAACCCATTCCACCATAAAACTTCTTAAAGTGGATGAACAAATGACTATTGTTAAAAAAATAGATGAAATAGTGGATTAAGGATGGTATTGATTTATTTGGTTTTTGAATGGTGAGGGCACATAGATGGGGTTCATGAATTATTTGATCCTATTTTGCATCATTTTTCTATGATTATGTTGAAATTGACTTATCTCGATACTCCTTCTGAGCTGTTATTAAATAATTCATTGGTCTTTTTTCCTCCCTATGTGGTTCCACTCCTCCCCACTACACACAGGTAGAAGAAGGGTTTTGGTATTTTGTCATTTAATTTTACTTTTTTTCATCCAATCTTCTCTAATCAACCTCTTCTTTGATATTGATGGGAATTATGCACTGTCAGTGTTGTTGGATTAGTCTAAATGAGTAGAATCTAGATATTGTTTTTTAAGAATCAGTCTATTCCTTAAAAAAAAATTCATATTTGAAATGGATCATTTTAAAATAAATTAACATAGGATAACCACATGGATTTTATTGAGAGAAAATTTATAAAATTATAATATAAAAATGGATTGGATTTATCGAAGGAAAATGCCACATTATATCAAAAATAAATATCGAAGAATTATTAATGGATACTTGAATCGAATTATGAAATTATAATTTGTGGAAAAAAATTATCAAAATATATTATGAAATGAGAATTTTTATGGAAAAATTCTTAGAAAATAATTATATTAATTATCAAATGAATATTATTTAAATATATAAAACGATAATTGATAGACTATCAAATGAAAATTATTAAAATGATCAATGATAATATTGGGATAATGAAGAAAAATTATCAAACTATAATTTATATATTATCAATATAATAATTATTAAATGTTTCAAATGATAATTTATATATTATCATAGATAATTATTATATTTATCCAATGATAATTGCATGATTATCAAAATATAATTACAAAATGATCATTTAGAAGAAATTACCAAAGAATAATTATAAAGTGTCAATTTAATAGAAATTAATAAAATATAAATAAAAAAAGTATAATTTATGAGAAATTATCAAAATATAATTATAAATGGATAATTTATGAGAAATTAACAAAATATAATTATAAAAGGATAATGTATAAGAAATTATGAAAAAATAATTATAAAAGGATAATATATGAAAAAAATTCGAAATATAATTAGAAAAGAAATGATTATTCATAATTATGAAAATATAATTATAAAGGATAATTTAGGGAAAATTATCTAATGATAATTATAAAATGATTGTTTTTATTAAACTTTCTAATGCTAATTAAAAATGATAATTTATGATAAATTATTAAAATTTAATCATTAATGGGTAATTTATGAGCAATTATAAAAAGATAAATTTAAAAGAATAATTTTTTAAAAATTATAAGAAAGGTAATTATGAAATATAATTTATGAGAAATTTTAAATAGATAATTATAGAAAGATATTTTAACTGAAATTATCAGAAATATAATTATAAGAGGATAATTTATGAGATATGATAAAAATATAATTATAAAAATTAAATTTGGAATTATCCAGAAGAGAGAATGTATCATCACATGTGATATTTTACTTCGTTTGGAAATAAAATAACTAGTTTTGGTTATAGGAAACCTTCAAAAACCATGAGTGTCAATGTTTATGATAATAAGGACATATAGCGGTGTATTTGACTAGTTTATCCCATTCATGGGTCATGATCGATCATCTACATAACACGAGAGATGTTCTCCTAGAATTTCTCTATTCCTCTATTTCCCTAGTTCATCAGGGTCTCATTCTCTACTTCCAGGGGAACAATGTTAGAGATATCCTTTTGTTTAAAAACTGACACACATCCCCTTCGTGGAATTTCTCTATAATTACTAACATGATTCTTATAACACACAACAAACTACTTCCTCATATTATGTAAAAATAGGCCTTCCACTAACCATAAACAACTCACTTTGGACACCCTATCCCAATGGACATCATCAAACCTAGCATGATACCCTCACCCATCCCTACCATGGGTAATGGTCAACTTATGGTAAACCAACATACATAGTCATGATCCCTTTATTTGATACCCTTTATCATTCGCTTCTTTTTAAAATTAATATTTTAACTTGTGTTTATATTTTCATTAAACAAATTTCTTTGAGCATTACATCACATTATTTCCATTTAACCATTCTCATCATAGTTATTAAACACAATTTATTAAATTTTTCAAATAAGTTAAATGCATTATCCACTTCATGTATCACACATCTATATTTTTTTGTGCCTACCATGATGTATGCCACTTATATCCTAGGTTCCTATAATGATTCCTGAATTCACATGCTCATGCTATTTAGCCCAATAGGATCATATAACAACCACATCACACAACAAGTGTATCACCCAATGGTGAAATATCATTCAATTATTACAACACACAATAAGAAAAATAATTCCCACCATGGGTACTTCGGTATTCCTTGTATATTGGATAGCTACACCCATGCATTAGCACATTAATAAGGCGTGAAACTTCATAATCTCAAGAATACCATTCCCAAATAGTAAGAACCAGAATATATACCTTCTCTAATACCACTTTTTAATATCCCCAACCAAGAATCCACTAAACTGGTACCCCAATAAGTTTGATAAAATACCTCAAGCGCACCTCCCTATAAGCCAGAGGGTGCTGACTATTAGAGAGGGACTAAAAGAAAATGTGGGGAGACTATAACCTCATTACCAGAGTAATACCAAAAGATAACAATGAGAAGTAATGGAAAAAATAAACAATATAATATAAACTTGAATTTCTAGAAATCTCCCAGAACATGGTACAACCCACAACCAAACAGTAAATAATTTGTTTCCATGTCGTATAGTGTCATGAGATAGAAGAAACCAAATAATAACAAATAGAAGAATCATCAAAAGTTTTCCTAACTCCAGGACCAGATCATAATACATTCTCATCCAAAGCCCAAATCAACTCCCTTGCATAGGGACATTACCCTTATCCTAGTCTACAACCATAAAATATTCTTGAGTACCCAATGTTGGCCAGATCAAGGTGTGAGTACAACTCAGTAGGCCACCACCAATGGTGTCTACAAAACATCCAGTATAAATAGATAGTGTAAGCATGAACTAATGTATAGTAGGTATCAACAGAGTAACAATATTCCATTTTTAAATCATTATTTAATTTAAACAATCATCATCATTTAGGTCCATGGGTTACATGTTCCATTTATTGCACAATATTCTAAGTCGATCAACCACTATGCATAAGGTAACAAATCATGTTCACTATCTCACTAAGGAAAACATCACAGAAGAAAATGTTTACACATACCTTGGAGCATAATTCAAGGTAATATCAACCAATTTCATAACACTTATCTTGGAGCCTCAATCCAAGTATTCATCCAATTAATTGTTTGGGACCTGGAGATTCAGTCCAACTCCCTAACTCATGCATTCTAGTGGTGGTTTTTAGTGCCTTAATCAAAGCCAACCCATGGGAGTAAATAGTCCATAAATTCCCAAGACTACATTGTCTTGTGCACATGCTTCCATAAACTTTTATCCACATTCACTATATCAAAAACCATATTCCAAAATTTCACATCATATTCAAAAACTATTTATTAATCAACACATAAAATTTTTCTTCATTCCTTAACTCATTATCAAATTCACATTTCATCACATAATCCATTTTTCATAACCACTATAATCCATTTAACCCATTCACAATGTTCCAAAAAATCCCTATAACAATATCAAAAACTAGACACCACCACCATTAGTGCATTTCAAAATTTAAACTAACTTTTCCACACATATATCATGGGATCTATTTTATCATAACAATTTGATATTAAAAACCACAATTTTCCAAGTTCGAGAGGACATTGCACCCCATGGGTGGCCCTAATACCGGTTTAATAAACTTTAATATATCCCACATGGATCATGAGGGGTTGAATTCACCATTCATCCAAATATTTTCCTGAATCCTATAGAATGAATCAAATTCACCCTAATAGAGAACCAAAAGAAAAACCACTCATGCACGAATCAACTTTAAGACTATGGGATTTTACATGTAGAACACCTACATTGAATCCAAGGATGAATACATGATTAACCTTATCCTTAGATTTAAATTCCAGCACACGTTGAATCCCCAACCTTTGATCCATTATAAGAAGAGGTGTTGGGGATTCAAAAGAAGCATAATGAATATGAAAACCCTAATCTAAAAATGAAAGAAAGGGGTAGTGTTAGAATTACCCAGAGCATCTATTCACAACAAACGAAGCTCCAATCATCGTATAATTGAAATGGATTGATCCTTGAGAGGTATTTTGCTGTTTTGGGTATTCCATAGGGATATATGAAGATAAATTAGGATGAAAAATTTGGGGAAAACCTTAAAATAATGAGGAAGAAAACTGTAAAAACACACGTTTAATGAGGCACATAGTTTGGCCGCAGAGTTTACCAAATTGTCTGCCAACTGTGGACTAGATTCTTCCAAAGAGAGGTCCATGTATCATTGTTACCTGGGAAGCCTACATGTTTTGGAAAACCATGTGCAAAAAATGTGGAATATCTCAATCCAAGACTGCATGGTTTGGTCTCCAACTTTCATGGTTTGTTTAATTGAGTACCCATCCTAATGGAAAGCACTATTTAAGTGCAAAGTTTCTTTTAAATGTGTGAAAACTATGAAACATGCATGTGATGGAAATTTTTATATTTAATTTGTGTATAGAACCCCCAATACACCACTAAGCCTGCTCATAATCTAAGTAAACAATCAATAAACCATATTTAATTGATTTTAAAAAAAAGTTAAATAGGAACATACCTTCAAAAAATATGCGATCTTAGGAGCATCCCACCTTATATCAGCTCACCCTCAAGCCACACTTACTTGAATCAGTAATCTTATGTAGAAAAGAGACGGGACCATTATTCCATTATATCTTATTCCCTCTCCCTAGTTTTTTTAACAGTACATTGCTTTCATAAAATGTGAACCAAGGGAACTACCTTTCCCTACAATATTTTCGCACTATGATCCAAATAGAAACTATATGATCCATAAAGAATGCATCAGCATGAAGTTCAAAATCCCCAATATCAATCACATGAGATGGGTCAGGGTGGTATTGAGGAATTTGTGACAAATGAAATAAATTTTTCATGCCACTATGCCACTATGGAAGATCCAATTAGTTTAATATCAGTCCGGTCCTATATAATCTCTAATGGTACCATGTACATAGGCACCAACATACCCTCCTTTCAAATTTGATGGTGACTCATCGTTCATGACACTGAATGAAATACATGATCACCCACCACAAAATAAAGAGGTCTGTGATGCTGATATCTATATGATTCTTCCAACATTGATCCATAACCATACACTTATGGATTAACTGAACTTGCTCTAATGTCTCCTGTATGAGACTCAAACCCAAAAAATTCGACAACCCAATGTCCATCCAATATAATAGTGACCTTCACAACCTCCCATATAGAGCCTCATATGATTCCTTCATAATCATAGAGTGGAAACTATTGTTTCGGGTAAACTCAACAAGAAATAAGTTCTTATCCCAAGATCCACCAATGTCTATGACACATGCCCTTAACATGTCCTCTAGTACCTAGATAGTATGATCCAACTGCCCATCCATCTACAGGTGGAAATCCATACTAAAAAATACCTAGGTAGAAAACACCTTCTATTATCCCACACAGAAGTGAAAAGTAAAACTTGGATCACAAAGTGAAACAAACTTTTGTATCACCGCCTGAAAATATGATACCTCCCGAACACACAACTCTACAAATTTATTATTGATGAATGTCTTTAAAATAACTAAGAAATATTCCACGTTGGTCCACTAATCCATAACTAACCAGATCACACTATTCTTTAGAGGCTTTCTCATAAGGATCAAAACCAAATCCATCATCCAACCATCTCATTTACATTCTAGAATGGGTAGTGACTGCAACAAACCTCCTGACCACTAATGAACATCCTTCACCTACAGGCAGGTAAGACATCACACCATGAAAACTACAAACCTTTCTTCTTCCCTAAGCCCCAATATCACCAATGAAGATCATGACATATCTTCATCAATCTTGGATACACCTACCACTTTGAGGAACAAAACTCTCACATATACTCTTCATTCATACACATTGTCTCAACCACTCTTCCATGAAGTAAAACGATACCTTCCTCACAAATATCCCACTTGGAAGGTGATTCTCCACCTCTAAGACATTCCCATAGGGATAAAAATGCTAGATCCTCATGTTTCCCCACCTTGACTTAACACAAAATCATGGACTCAACTGCTAATGATGTAAGGGTCATCTCCCCTGCCCATCTTGCACCTCCTGATGCATCTTATTAAAAAACATGATCATCCTCCACTTGTAACTAAAGTCTTAATACACTGACTTTTGAGTCTTCTGACTCAAAGCATCTATAGCATTATTTTCCTGACCTGGTGGGTACACCAACTTGATGTTAAATAACTACATGTAATCCACCCATCATCACTGCCAAAGACATAAATCACACTGGGAGACGAGGTCCTAAATAATTATTTGATCAATATAAACCATGAATAATTATCCTAATATGTAATTATTCTAACACTTTATGGTATTAACCACCATATCCAATACAAGATCATGCATATGATAATTTCATTCATGAGGCTGAAACTTCTCTAAATCATATGCAACAACCCGATCATTCTGGATCAACACACCCCAATCCTAAAACTAGATGCATCCTTAAATAAGGTATACTCAATACCTGGCTCAAGTAGAATCATAATTGGTACAGTAGTCTGTTCCTTATTTAACTCCTAGAAGGAATTCTCACATTCCTCATTCCATTCAAACTTGATTTCCATTTTTGGTTAACACTAAAATTGGTTCATCCAAAAAAGATAATTCATTGATGAACCTTATTTAATATAATCCTATGCTAATAAAAATTCATATATTTGAAATATTCTATGGATTATCGTAATAAAAAACTACAAACACATTCTCTGGGTCTGCTAAAACACCTTCCTCAAATATGATGTGACTCAAGATGTTCACCTTGTCAATCTAGAAATAGCAATTGGATAGCATGGTGTAGAGCCTATTCTCTATTAGTGTAATCTGGATGATTTCAAGATGTTTATCATGTTGGTAATTAGTTTTTTTGTATGCCTAGTTGACATCAACAAAGAAAACTATGAACTGATCCATATATGGAGGAAATATTCGGTTCATTAGATGCATAAACACTACTAACACATTAGTCAATACGAATGACATGACGATAAAAACATACAACTCGTACCTACTCTTGAAGGTTGTTTTTGGTACATCTGACGACCTCAAACTTATCTTAAGATACATGGATCTCATATAAATCTTCAAGAAAACAGAAGCACCACTCAGTTTCTCAATGTAATTATCAATTCAAATAATAGGGTATCAGTTCATAACCGTCATCTGATTCAGCTTCCTTAGTCGACAAAAAACCTCAATGAACCATCATCCTTATTTTTTAAACAGAATTGGTGATCCCCAAGGTGATTTACTTGGATGAATAAATCCCTTTTTCCAATTTCACTAACTGAGTTTTTAGTTCCCGATGTTCTACTAGTTTTATTCAATTTGGTGGAACAAAATCTGGTTCTACCCACAACATTAACACAATTGTGAACTTCACATCCCACTCAAGTGGAAGCCTCATGAAAAATTTAGGGAACATATCCTAAATATGATCCACCACTAGAGGAATGGCATGCTTATCTACCCCCCCCCCCATCATTAAGAATATGAAAAGACACTTTGGATTTGATCTCACCTAATTGCCGTTAGACTAACCCCTCATGACATGCTTGGATATATGATTTTCCACGATTGACATAAGTATCCCATAACATGGACATTAATGTTAACATATAATGGTAATAGTAAATTTGTTCCTATTACATCACTACATAATGCATGATGAAAATCAAATGATAACCTGGCATCTAATACACAAACAAGTTTCATAGGAAATGGAACCCACAAACATCAATGGAAAACCCTTCACACTGCAAAATATTTTCTAGTCTCATCCCTAATAATGTATCAATCGACATAACCCCACAAAAATGTTCCACTTCATGACCAAACATAACCAGAAACTATGAATTCATAAAATAATATAGGAAACCTATATCATATAAAGAACGTACAAGTGTAGAAGAAAAAAAGAATCGTACCTTGAACTATTAGTGATCCGACCTCGCCACCTCTATATGTAGGCTAAACTACATGAAGATGATATTTCCATTTTCCATGGGATCTAATTTGAGTTTACAGTACTATAATAATCTAAGGATATGGACTCCCATGTCTTAAATCACTAAATCCACCAACCCAACCATTATGACCGGTAGAGCTCCAACTACCTACTAGATATGGAGTAACTGATCCCCTACCTACACTCTTCACTTTCCTCTTCCTTTATTCACTTCCAAACAATTGAGGGTTCATAGAGAACCTCTTCACATGACCTAACATCCCACATGTGTGGAAATCAAGTGGAGGTCGGGGAAACTCACTCTGAAATGTGTGCCAGAATTCTTCACTAATAATTGATGACCCAGTCACTACCCTGTGAAACTGATTCATTTTTCCTACTACACTATCCACCGCTGCCCTAGAGGATAATCTAAAAATGGGGCTTATTACCATCAAAAGTCAGACCACCAGATCACCCAACTGAAACTGCATGTATATCCCTAGAAGCCTTGTAGATATTTCATTTGAGATAAGGGCCAGATCCAAAACCTATACAAGCCACTTTAATCAAAATATATTTACCTCAGAATTGATTTCATGTATAAGTCCTTATTAAAAATGTCTCTCCATAGCTACATAATCCCTTAAAATTTTTGGAACATTACAGTAAAAGTAAGTGTAACCACAATCATAATCCATCACAATCATATAGCCCTTGGTCATACATAAAAAACACTTTAGCCTTGACCTTCATCAAGTACTCTAGATAGTAGTATTCGAATAACCTTACATATTATCTATTCCACATCATAGCCTCTACCTCCTCAGTCTGAATCAAGGTGTCCCACCAATGATTTTCCTAACCTCATAACATGTAGGATACCAGCTTGAATCTCCTCTTGGGGGAGTCTCTAAGTGATCAATAATCATCTGTATGGACTCTATCTTGATTTCAGCTAACTTGGGTCCACCCAATCTGATAAAGGATGGAGGGTGTTATAGCTGAAACTCTCATGTCATCTCAAATATTCTCAATGAATCCTACCCTAGTACATGTTCCATCATATGTATTAAACGATTGATGTTATCATGTAACTTATCATCTCATATGTTTTCCTGGATAACTAGAGTATCCTGCTCCAGTTCTAGGGGATCATTCTCAGAGATATCCTCTTATCTCCCAACCAGAACACGTCAGCATTGTGGAATTTACCAAAATTTTCAAACATGATTCTTAGAACACATAATATAATGATCTATAGTTTTCACAAAATAAGTATCTCAACTAACCATGAAAAATCCACTTTTCACATACTATCCCATTGGACATCGCCACAACTAGAACTCTACCCTCAACCATCCCTATTGTGGGTCTTGGTCAAAATGTGGTAAACCAACATATATTGTCATGATATTTTCATCAGACATTCTTTCCATTTCACATATTTATACAACCAATATTTTAACTCTTGTTTAACTTTTCATTAAACACAATTCTATAATAATCGCTTCACATTATTTCCATTTAACCATTTTCAACCTATTTATTATGCAACATTATCTTAATTTTTTTAAGGATGTTAAATGAATTCTACATTTAATGTCCTACAAATACATCGTATGTTTTCCTACCATGATGTTTTCCACCTATATCTCAAGGTGCCTACAATGATTCATGAATTCACATCCTCATTACGTTCCATCCAAGAGTAAAATATCATAAAATGGCCACATCATACAATAATTTCATCACCCAATGGGGAAATATCATTTATCTATAAAAACACACAACAAGAAAAACAATTCCTACCTGGGGTACTTGGGTTTTCCTTGAACATGTGTTTGAAACTCCAATGAACAAGATCATTTACAAGGTCTGAAACATCCCTAATATTCATTCTACCCTTCCCAAATTTTGAGGCACATAAAATACCTACTTTACAGCATGTTGTATCATCCTCAATCAATAATCCAGTTAAATGGTTCCCCAGGTATGTCACTAAATAACCTTAAGCTTTCCTCCCTGTATGCTAGAGGCTACCGAGAAGTAGCAAGGGTTGAAAAGAACAATATGGGAGACTATACCTTTTTATTAGATTAATACAAATTAGATAACCATGAAAATTAAAGGATAAATAAATAATAGACCAGAATCATTCATTACTAACCATTTCCCAAAACTAGGTACCACCCACAACTAATTTGTAAATAAGCTACGTCATGTCAGATAGTGTCAAGACATAAAAAACACCAAATAATAGTAAATAAATGAATCACTAAAACAATTCCTAACACAATGTCTGAATCCTAATCAATGCACTTCCCAATCCCAAATCAACTCTCTAGTAGAGGGTCGATGCCATTATTCTGACATGCAATCTTCAAATCGGATAGGGTACCCAATGGAGGCCCAAGTATAGTGTGAGTAAAAATCAATAGGCCACCACCAATGATGTCTACAAAATATTAAGTCTAAAACATAGTGTATGAATTCAATAATAACAATAATTAAAAAAGGTGAAATAATATTTTATTTAAAAAACATTATTTAGTTTAAACCATTGTAGTCGTTTTGGTCTATAGGTTAAGTGTTCCATTTATTTCACAACGGACTAAGTCATTCAACCACTATGCATAAGGTAATAAATTAGGATCCATTTACCAATATGGAAAACATAACACCATCAAATTTATTAAACATACATTTGATTATTATTCTAGATAATTTCAACCAATTTCATTACACTTGCCTTGGAGCCTCCGTTTAGGTAATTATTCAATGCATATATTAGTGGCCTGGACCATCAGTCTGACTCCCTAACCTGTGCATTCTACTGGTGGTTTTTAGATCTTCAATCCAAACAGACCCAAGGGATTGAAGAATCAATCAATACCAAAAAAATACCAATCCATGTTCACATGCTTCCATTAACCATTAAAAACATTCCCCATATCAAAAATCATATTGAAACATTTCACATGATAGTTATAAATCATTACTTAATCAACATATCAAATTTATTTTCTTGATTTATATTGTTAAAATATTCAAACTTCATCCTAGAATACATATTTCATAATCACTTTAATTCATTTAACTAATTCATAATGTTCCAAAAAATCCCTTATATCATTTTCTATCATTAGATAGATCCACTATTAGTTACTTTCACAGTTTAAACGGAATTTCCAACACATATATCATGGGATCCGTTGTATCATGACAATTACATTTTCAATATGCAGTGTACCCATCGTAGGAGTAACTAGAAGGGTTCTCTGAGATGGGTTGGTCACATGACATCAAGCACATCCCCCTGAATGCTAGAGGCTACCGACTAGAAATGATATTCCTTTTAACATGTCCATAGAGAATACTATTCCCTCAAAGGTAATAGATAATACATAGTGGGAGGAAAAAAAGTTATAACATGTATTCGAGTAATATTTATTATCAAAAAATAGTATAAGAAATTTAATAAAACCAAAAGAATAATTGAAAAGTGTGGGAGTTGATAAATTAAACCCACTACATCATGATGTCAGTAATAAAATTAAAGTATGAAAATCAAGATTAAAATACTAATATCAAACTATCATGAAAATGACAAAAATTAAAACAAAATCTCGTGTAAAAGTCTCAGTCATCGACCCCCATGTTCTATCTAAAACAACAAAGCAATCAAGCATTGGGAGCGGTACACTTCCATGTATCCATACTCAGAGACAGAAAGACTACTCAGGTACCAAACAGCACCCGAGCATGGTGTGAGATAAAATCCCAATATTTTTACAACCATGATGTCTAAACCCTTCCCATTAATCTTGTAAACAAAAGAAAAGTCCCAATATATAATAAATTCATGTAATTGAATAGATAAAATAAAATAAAATATAACTTGGACTAGGTTCTCAAAGACACATTTCCATACAACCGGCTTCAGCCTCAGTTGGGAATCTGAATAAAGTAACTGTAATAATCAGGATGTATATATATATAAATTCTATAAAAATTGAAATCAAAGAGAAAGGAACATACCCCCATGATTTTTCTTTATATGGTATATAATTTACATGTTAACAAAGTGTGCTTTAATGAACCGGAATGGTATCACAGTTCACAAGGAACCCAAAGCTACATCAAATAAACCATTCACGCATTATCATTTTTGTTAAATTAAATTTTAGAGTTTGTGGATGAGCTCGTCCTAAAGGTATCACTACAATACATCCTTCAATTTAGCTAATACCACAGATATCGTCCATGTAAATCTTCTAAAAGACCATGTATCGATCGATGAATGGCTTTATCATGAGTCAGTCTTGGTTATCGCAGACAAGGGGTCATGTATCACCCGAACCATTGTGTAGCCATTTTTTAAATGGGTACATGCTCTGTTTTCCCTTAGGGACCCGATATCACTCATGATTATATTGAAAACATAGGGAAACCCTCATTTATAAAATCCTATGAAAACACCCCCCCCCATCCCGTAGTGTTGTAACCAATCATAAACAGATAGTCCATGTATTGTCCTTGATACGGAACCCACATTGTCTCAACTCTCCGAGTTTAATTAGATTTAAAGGAAATTGATATCACATAGCATGCATTTATAATTACAAGAAAACAATTTATGAAACAAAGAGCCATTTACTTCCTAATCATTCTAGCCAAATTGTCACTGTCAAAACAGATTATCAAAAAAAGTAGAAAATTACTATTTTTCCTTTTATAATAGAATAGAATGATAATACTATTGAAAACAAAAATCATTAGTCATAAAAAAACCAAAAACCCCATAATTAATTCTTTATAATTATCATAAATAATTTTTTTTCTTAATTCTCAACCAACGAGTGGTTGTGCAACACTTTCAATTAATATCTTAATTGATCAGGGCTAAGAGAAATTAGACCAAATATGTTAGCACACCTAAAAGGGTATATAATGATGTTTCAATAAATTAAATAGGCTAGTTCATCTCAAACAAGATTTCAATTGTCAAGACAAGTAATTTAATTAAATTAGAATATGAAAAGTTGAAAATCGCAGATAGAGACCGACGGGTGGAAGATCTTGTGATATAAAAAACACAATTAAATTATGGGAATGATATAAGATTCCCTACTTCATAGATTAAGAGGATTGTATGTTACAAAATGATCTTTGATTTGAACTAAAATTAATGAAATGAGATGATTTTAGAAAAACCACAATTTCAGATAAAAACATTCCATGGAAGAATGGAAAAAAGATAGTAGATGAGATCCAATGATTCATGGATTTTGAGTTTAGCCTTACAAAGAGCTCTACAATTCACCTGACGATGAAGAAAACAGAGGACTGATGGAGTTGCAGTGGGCTTCTAATAGAGGTGGAGGTCAGGGCACTGTAAGGGGCGCTACAGGGGATCAACGCACCAAGGGTGAGGAGATAAGAAAAGAAAGGAAGAAATAAAATAAAGAAGATGAAAATGAAATGGAAATAAGAAAATAAGTAAAATATAAAAAATAAATAAATATAAATAAAATTAAATAATAAAGATGGGAACGAGAAATAAATAAAAATAATTAAAATGGGATAATTCCCATTTTAATTATTTTCTCACAACCCCCTTATAATTTTATATTAAAATTGATTTTTATCCATTTTTAATTTATTTTCATTTCCTTTCAATATCTTTATTTCTTTTTAATTATTTTTATTAGTTTTGACCCAAATGTTTACCTAGGGTGAGATGTAATATTTTATATAAAACCCATGAAATTATTTAAATAATTTTGATAGATTATTGGGATCCGAAATAGGATTTTTTGGCGCACACCCTAGGTCCTTTTAAAGATTCAGAATAAAAATTTAAACATTTTGTTCCTTTATTAAAGATGGGAAATTATAACCTCCCCTCCTTAAGAAAAAATTTCCACAAATTTCCCTTTCAAGGGTAGTGAAATATCATCTGAGAAATGCACCAGCCATTGATCATGCACATTGGTCTCCCACTCCCAGGTCTCATCCTGAATGTGTCCATGCTACCATACCCCCATACTAGTGGATCCGACCTACCCCAGAGAACATTCACTCTATGGTATATGATATGGATCTGACACCCCTCAAAGGATGCATCTACTTCAAGATCGATGTATTCATGATCAAATGAATGAGATGGGTCTAGATGATATTGTCAAGGATGAGATACATGTATGTCTTCATGCATGACAAGGTACCTTTGAGTTAATAGTAACCGATAGGCTATCATTCCAACTATCTCCACTAACTCAAATGGACCGATGTATCTTAGTGATAACTTTCCCAATCTCCTAATCCTCCTAAGTCCCAACCTTGGAAAAACATGCAAAACATTTCGATGACACACCTCAAATGTGAGAGGTATGTCATGACGGTTGATATAACATTTTTTTCTTGAATGAGATGTAGTCATATACCTCATAATCAGCTAAACATGCTCATACATCTCTTAATCATGTTGTGGGCCAAACAGAGTTTCCCCACCTACATCAATCCATCATAAAGGTGAACAAAATGGTCTACAATAGAGGGACTCATTAGGATCCATTAGAATTTTCACCTAGAAGTTGTTTTTATAGGTAAACTCAAAAAAGGGGAATATGTTTCTCCCAAGACCCTCCAAAATCAAGTATGTTATCCCATATCATATCCTATAACACTCATATAGTTCGCTCAGACTTCCCATTGGTATGAGGGAGACACACAATACACAAGATTACCTGTAAACCATGTGATTTCTATAACCATTTCTAGAACCATGAAGTAAAGAGGGAGTCTCTGTCTGAAAAAATCGGATGAGGTACACCATGATGTCACACCATCTCCCATATATATAGTCTTCCTAAATCATCTATATAAAAGGTCTCTCTGATAGGTAGTATGTGTTTGAACTTTTTCAATCTATCGTAATCACCAATACCACATCAATTCCTCAAGGAGATATTCGAAAGCTTGTAACGAAATCCTTGGTGATGTCATTCCATTTTAACTTAGTAATGGATAAATGTTGTTGAACTCCAGCAGGTTGTTGGTGTTATGCCTTCACCTGCTGACAGGTGGAGAATTGAGTGATGAAACCCACTACCTACTTCATCAAACTTGGCCACTAGTACAGATGACACATTTCTTTGTACATATTGGTAACTCCAGTATGAACGGATAAAACTAAGGTATGAGATTCCTTCATCAGTTCTTTTCGTATATCAAATGGTACCCATATAAAGCCACGGTGAATGAGAGATTCACTACTTCCAACAACCCATCCAGGAGAAGGGTTCTTTCCTGTGGCACATTCCCTCAAAAAAATCCACTCTGGATCAGATACATGTTCCATATAGACTCTCTCAAAAAGATATGATGTCACTATAAGAACTATTATAATAAGTTTCAAACACTATTCTTGAACAACCATATGCATCTCAAAAAACTAATCCATCGTCTTCCACTCACTGCTGGATTCCTAGATGGCTAGCATCAGTTTATTGTAACTCAATGAATCATCCATGGAATTTACCTTACTACGGGTATATGCAAGCTCAAAATCAAAAGGGCAATGTTATTAAACCCACCTATGCTCACTTAAACTCATGTATCTCTATGTGTAGATATATTTAAATAGTTTTTGATCTGTGAAAATCTTAGCCAACAAGTAGTGTCTCCAAAAATGTAAATAATGAACCAAAACTGTTAACTCAAGGTCAAGGGTAGGATGGTTACACAAATAAAGTCTCTGCTGGCGGGGTCCATATGCCATGACTTGATTTCCCTGCATCAAAATTTCTCCCAGTACAATTTATGAAGCAGCACAATAAACCATATAGATTTTTCCTAGCTTGGAAAAAATCAGGATTGGCAATGAGTTTAGTCTTCCCATTAATTCCTAAAAAGAATTTTCACAATCTTCTGTCCAGATTAATTGTACACCCTTATTAGTCAGGTCTGTAAGAGGCACTGCAAATTGAATGAAATTCTAGATGAAATGACAGTAATAGATACCAAGGCCTAAGAAAATGTGTATGTAAAAACAATTCTAAGGATATTTTCATAAAACTATGATGATCGTATTTTTTGGGTCAACTAATATTCCAGCCTTTGATATTAAATGACCCAAGAACTAGACCTTATCAATCCATAATTTTCATTTTCTAAGATTTTCATAAATACGGTTCACTCTCATTATCCTAATAATGATTTCAAAATTTGTTTCAGGGTCATGTATAGAGTGTGAATACATAAATATGTCATCAATGAAAACCACCACAAAGGAATCATGGTATGAGTGAAAACCCTAATTCATTAGAACCATGAAGACTTCTTGTGCATTCATAAGGTCGAAGGGAATAACTAGATACTCATATAAGTGTTACCTTCTCAAGAACATTGTATGTGGTATGTCATATGGTCACAAAGGCACATGGTGATATCCCGACCTTAGATCAATATTGGTTAGAATAGTATATCCTCGGTGCTGGTCGAGTAGGTCTTCTATATGAAGAAATGGATATCAATTCTTTACCATAAGTTATTTCAATCGATGATAATCCTTTCACAATACGAGAGTATCATCCCCCTTCTTTGAGAAAAGAACAGGTAAACCCCGCATCTATATTCTAGGACTGATAAAACCCTAATCCTTGAGGTTTTTAAGATTATATTTGTGGTCATGTAGCTCTTTAGGTGTTATCCTATAAGGAGGAAATGATATGGGTGTGGCACCTAGTACTAGCTTGTTAGTCAACTCCATGTCCCTCGTAGGAGGTAAAGCAGATAAATCATTAGGAAATACGTCCCTAAAATGATCCATAATGAGAGGGAAGTCCACCAGATGCATTCCCTACTCGCTTATGAAGAGGCTTGATAACGGAGCGATCACTCTTTCTAATCCTACACATTTAAGTCCTGCTTGATTTTCCTGTATATCCCATTCTCTATTGTGGTGATTTGTGTCACCTTCTAAGGATGTGAATCACACTGGATGACTATATAAATTTACTTGGGAGTGATAAGGTGTGAGCTATTTCATATAAAGAATGATGTAGATAAAAGATATATTGAGGATGTAAAAATTAAAAAAGAAATTATTCCCACCTATATCAAGGGTAACTTTTGGAACATGCATATGCCCTCTATTCTGAACACCAATGAAATGTCAAGAGACATAATGCCACTTGTGTAATCGATGTAGAACACACACCATAGAAGAGATTCTATGGAAGATGAGGTAAATAGGTAAATGTGGAATAAAGAGGGTAGGTTCATAGCCCGCCTCTGAGGACTACAAAACATATATCCCTCTTAAAGAGCCTGGTCTAGATAAGGAAGAGAAAATTTAGAAGGATCTCTAAAATAAGGACTAACACCTATTTCCTAGGTAAATTCAAGTTAACATATAACAACTATCAAAATTTTATATTTAATAAACATGAACTTCAAATTTTTACAACTAGGAACAATAATACTTAAATGAAAATATAAATATTCATGTCAAAAGTAGATATAGTATGGAAATATGCATGTAATTTTAATCCCCATGGAGGAAAATATGATGCATGTAAATGAATTGACATCATATCATTGGTCTGTAATAGTGAAAACCATTATATCCATAATAAAAATTTCAATAACAATACAAAACAAGTGTCTCACCAAATTGTTAAATCATGTCAACAATAACTAGCATAATCAATAACTACAATCCCAACCCAAGAATTTGGGTTTCCACTATACATGGGTTATCTACATCCAAGAATAGGGTACATTTCAAATTACTACATCTAGTCTTATATATTACAAAAATAGTAATAAAAAGAAAAAAATAACTACTTATGATACTAATTTGTAATGTCCCCATACGGGGAGCCTCTAGATGGGTGCCCTGAGCTGGGTTGGTCACATGACATCAAGAACATCTCCCTGAACACCAAAGGCTATCGACATGAATCGAGGTACTTTTTAATGGGTACTTAGGGGAGGTTATTCCCTCATAGGTAATAGGTAATACATATTGGATGGAAAAAAATTTATAACAAATAAAAAAAGAATTTGAATAATTAAACTACAATAAAATGAATTAAATAATCCCAACTGAATAAATGATAATTGCAGAAGATGAAAAATCAAACCAGCTACACAATGATGCCATGATATTATGTCTATACTAAAACAAAATTTATGGAATGATAGAATACTACCATTCCACTATAATGAAAATGGAACAATGTGAAACAACAATATGTCAGACAATGATTTTGTCCTCTTCCCCCATGCTCCACCCAAAACAGAAAACCAATCAAGTATTGGGAGTGGTACACTTCCTTATATCCGTTCCTATGGATAGAAAGTATACATGGGGTACTAAACAACACCTGAGAAGGGTGTGAGATAAAATCCCAATAGTCCAACACCCATGGGTTCTATGACTTTTCATTTCATGATGTAAACAGATGTAGTGTGACAATATACTACTAATGCAAGTAATTAAAAATAAAAATAAAATAACAATATCATAGAAAAGCTTCTCAATGGAACCCATCCATACCACCTGCTTTAACCAATATTGGTAATATAAATAATGTACTTTTATTAATCAGGATATATATATAGTCTAGAAAAGTAGATGGAAGAAAAAAAGGATCATACCCTCATGCTTGTGCTTTAGAGTCTTTCTAATTTATGTGCCAAAAAAATGTGTGCCACGACACCAGAAAGGTATGACAATTAAAAACGAACCCAAATGTGAATCAAATAAACCTTAAAAATATTATCATTATTTTTATTTTAATGTTTAATGTTGTAGTTTGAGCTGGTCATTATGGTGTCACTACGGTACACATTTCAATTTCTCCAAAAGCACCGAGCCCATCTGAAGATATATTCTGAAATACCATGAATCACTCGAGGCATGTATTTATCATGAGTTAGTCTCGGGTATCACACATCAGGAAAAGATTTTCTCCTAAGTCATGATGTATCCACTACTCCAATGAGACTATCCTTGATTTTCCCTGTGGTAACCTCTTTCACTCTAGAGTATATAGAAAACACATGGAAGCCCCCATCTATAAAAGCCTAAGACATCGCCTTCATAGTGCATATTGTAGTAACCAATCATGAATGGAGAGTCCATATGTGTTCATTAATATAGAACTCACATTGTCTCACCACCCTAAATTTTATTAGATTTTATTGAAGAAGATATTATAAAGCATGCATTTATAATCACACAAAATAATTTAATCAACAAAGAGCTACAAACATCCTAGTCATCTAGTCCAAACAGTCACAGTCAAATCACATTATCAGCACAAGAATAAAAATGAACTTTTATCTTTTATAATAGCATATCATTGTAAGAATTTTAAAAAATTAAATAATGAGGCATAAATAGACCAACAAAAACCTATAATTCACGATTCATAATTATTATAAATAAAATATTTTATTTAAAAGTCAACCCAATAGGGGTCGTGCAACACATGAAATTAGTAAATAAATTATTCAGGGCTAATGTAATTTAGACCAAATACGTTAGCACATCTAAAGGGGTATCTACCGATGGTGCACCAAATTAAACAACCTCGATCATCTCAAATAATGTTCCAATGATTAAGATATGTAATTTCATTAAATTAGAATAGGAAAATTTGAATATCACTGGTTGGAACCGGCGAGCGAAACAATGTGAAATCTATAAGACGTAATGAAACGACGGTAAATAAAGTATATTCCCTACCTCATAATCATAGAAGATCTTAATCTCCATGAAGATCTTTTATTTGACCTAAAATGGAAAAAAATCAGATGATTTTAGAAAAACCCCGATTTTGGGTAAGAACATTCTCTGGAAGTTTTCATGACTGGGAGTGGATGAGATCCTATGATTCTTGGTGTGTCAGGTTATCGTTACAATGAACTTTACTAAACACCTAAGAGTGAAGAAAACTAAGGAGGAATGGATTCACAATGGGATTATAAAGAAGGAGGATGTTAAGGCACTGTAAGGGGTGCTGCAGGGTGGTGATGCACCAAGGGAGAGGAGAGAAGAAAAAAAAAAGAAGAAATAAAAGAATAAAGAAAAAAGGAAATAAAAATAAAAAAAATTAAGAAAATATAACAAAGTGAAATAAATAAGAATGAAATAAAAAAGAATGGATGTTAAATAAAAGGAAATAAATATAATAAGAATGGGCTAATTCCCATTTTTGTTATTTTTATTATTTTTATACCCCCATTTTATTTTATTTTAGAATTACTTTTTATCCCTTTTTACTTTTTTTATTTCATTTAAATTTATTTTTATTTCATTTTAATTCTTTTTATTATTTTGAACTGAACATTGTGATAGGGTGAGATGTAATATTCTACATAAAACCCGTGAAATTATTTAAATAATTTTAATAGCTACACAAGACCTGTAATATGATTCATAGGAACACAACCAAGGTTTCATTAAATATTTTGATTAAAATTTTATATGGTTTGTACCTTGATTAATGACGAGATGTTACAGAACATCAAAATTTTCATTGTTTGGGAGGATGGAGCACCCCATGGGTGGCCCAAATATCAGTCTAATCAACCTCAATTCATCCAACGAGGATCATGGGGGTTTAATTCACTATTTACCAATCCATATGACCAAATCATATCAAATGTATCAAATTTAAAACAAGAGAGAACCAAAATCAAATCCACAGATTCACAAATCAATGTCAAGACTATGGGATATATCTTGTAGACCACATAACTCAAATCCAAGGATGAACACATGCTCAGCCATAGTCTTAGATCAAGATTCATGAACTCTTTGAATCCCCAAAATAATATCTGCTGGAAAATTATGGTTTCAGATATTTGTAAGCATAAGAACAAAACCACAAACCCTAATCGTGAAAAGGGAATAAAGGGGAGAGTTAGATTTACTCAGAGCTTCGATTTGCAACTGATGATTCTCATAAAGGTCTAAAATCAACTGAGATTGATCATTGGGGGGTATTATGTGTATTTGGTCATCATTAGGGATGAAAGAGGAAGAATTTGGAATAAAAAAGCTGAAAACCCTTAACATATTGAGGGGGGACAAAAAAGAACAACTTAAATATGGCACATAGTTTTCCCGCACAAGTTTCCAAACTATGGGAAAACCATGCACTAGACTATGTCCAAGAGGGGTCCATGTCACACAGTTACCTGGGAAGCCTACACTATATGAAAAATTTTACCCCAACCAAGTGGAATAACTCTATCCATAATCACACTATTCGGTCTCCCTTGTTGCATGGTTTTTTAACTATGCACCCCACCTCCTAGATAACACAGTTTGGGTGCACTATCCTCCATAATGTCTGGGATATTTCAATGAATATGCTAGATTATGATCACATGTACGTTTTTGTAGCCCTAAGAACACTATGGAATCTTTTTTCCATGAGTACGTTTGTAGCTAATTAGTCATGCTCGATGTTGATCACATCATGTACTGTTGTGCTGTCTTAATTGTGATGATTTTCTTTGTGTGTGTATCCCATGATATGGTATTATTTGATTCCATAAGATTGATGTGATAACCTAATTCCATGATGAAGTTTTATTCAGAAATTTTTTTATATGATGATTCTGTATTTCTAATGATGTTTTTATAGTTATTATCATGCCATGACTTGTTATGCTTCCCTTTGGAGGATTGGTATGTGTATACTTGACAAGTTTCCCTCATGGTAAGATTACTCCTTATGGGGTTAACATATGATGTGTTGAAATTATGATAATAGAACCTAATAACCTTTTAACCAGTAATCTACTCGATTCCTTTTAGATTCCTAATATATGGGTGACACTTGATTTAATTTAGATTCTGTGTGTTACCCGATGCCTTGTGAATTCCCGGTAGGTTACAGATACTCTATGCCTTAGGGATTCTGAGTATTAATTAATCCCCTATGGATTTTGGGTATGTTTTTTCACTTGATTTATTTTCAATTATTAGTGAATATTAAATATTTTTTTGTTGTTTTTGGAAACTTGTTGATATATAGTACATTTCCAACATGTAGATGAAGAAGGTATGACCAGGTGTTTGTGGCAGCTTCGTTAGTGCATGACCACTTGGTTTTAAAGTGTATGTTTATTGTTGTTTAAAATTGATCATTATTATGTAATAAACTTTTATACTTGATCATATCAGGTTAAAGATGAATTTTTTGGTGTCCTACAGAGTCTGTAATCATACTCTACTCGGGCATTTCGAAGTACATGTTGATTCCATGAGGGATTTGGTGAATGGAAAGGGCACTTTGGTTGAAGATGATCTGTGGATCATGGAGCTATAGTAGACTAGGGAAAACATTGTAGTACCGCACCTAAGTTTGTTTATTAAATTGTATTTTATTAACTACTACATAAACTATTGGCATGTTGACCTCTTTGGGAGCTATTTTTATATGTATTTCACTATTTAGTTTTAACATTTAAGTTTTATTATTTAGGAATTATTTTATTTTTGTTTTTTATTTTCTGTCTCGATGACTTGATGTGGAGGTTATATTCTCCCATGGTTCGACTTGAGACCCTATCTACTAGTCAGTAAACTCTTGCATATGGTAAGGCACGCATGAGGTCATGTGACCTTAGAGAATAGACTAGTGGTTTAGGTCAAGACGTTTCAACTATGAAAGTTTAACTTTTATTCTATTTTGAAGCGAGATGTGATTATATTTTTATTAAGAAATTCATTATGGGAATTAAGATTTTTATACTATATGTAAACCATTGAATATATTTTGTGACATTCAGGTAGTACATTTATTCTCTAAGAACAAAATGTCAAGTAGTGTCTCCAAGCATGTTTACATCACATATCTTGTTATGAAAGTAATGATCTAAAATTATATGGTATCTATAGATTATATTAGAACCAATTTTATTCTTGTAGATCCACTAAAAAATCCTTTATTGCCACAACACGAGAGAAGATTGGGCTCAATTCACAACTAACACATGCCCGCCTCAATAGGCCAGTGGATGGGGACAAGTGTTAAAGGAAGAAAAAACATAGAGGGTCCTTTTCCTAAGTACCTATATGCCCACATAAACCCCTTTAAATTAAATAATGTTTAGGGAAATAGTAAAATGTGGAACACTAATATAATGTAAACCAATCAATCATTAACATATAGGGAGTACAAAATAAGTTAGTGTAAACTAAACATCATTGGAGGAAATTACACACCCAACCAAAACCTGTCACAACCTGAAAAAACATGAAAAGTACATAGATGAATTAGGTGATATCCTAAATCCCATGCTATAATAATAATACACGGTCCATGCACCCAGCCTCCCTAAACTCATCTAAATTCACGGTCGACCTTTCATTCATCTATAAAAGACAAGACACCTGTGGCAAAATCCCATACATGGGTGAGTATATACACACACAGTGGGACACCTTGAATGTTAATGGAGGAGTATTAATATATACAATAGGAAAATAAAAATGTATGATGTAAGATTCTGTCAAAGAGGACAGCTCAACCCAACCTACAGTGAATGTAAGATCATCCAATCACAAGGGTATAACAGATGGTGGGAAGATGAACTACCCATCGAGTGTTTGCCACCTATAATAGGTGATTAGACTTATCCAAACAAGAGAATATAAACATTGAAAGAATGCTCTATACCCATCATGTCATCACCTATCCTAGAAATAGATTATCCAAATCCATGGTGAGGATACAGAATAATAATATAAATATTATCAATCTATGAATACCAAATAAGAGAGTAATGGGATATCTATATCACAACTCTTTCGAATGAGGATATTATCCAATAGTTCCCAGATAATATCAATGATTCCCAACACCTCATGCATCAACATAGAAGTAACTATCCAAAAAAAGACACACTTGTCATTGTGTTGCACAGTCGAGGGGCAACAATTTCTAGGTAGAGGACCCATGCCTTGCTACAATATGAGGGTTCCACTCTGTAAATATCTGTAGAGGACTTATGCACAAGATGATAGGGTGTTCCACTCTAGTGTCACGAGGACTCATGATTAGGATCATGGGGATCCACTTTGAAATGTAGAGTTCATGCGCCATAATAATGGTGGGTTCCACTCTAAAGGTTGAGAACCCACACATGAGTACCACATGGGGGTTCTACTCGAGTCCTCAAGGATCCACACCCCTGTATGTCAAGGTCTTTCACTCAGAAGGTATATGTAGAGGACTCACTCCCATGTAGATGGGGGGTCCACAGTAGAGGTCGAGGAACCACACTCTGATGTGACAGGGGGTTCCATTATGATCATCGAGGACTCTATCCCTGTCTGATAGGGGGATTCCACCTAGAAGAAGCATCTAGTGATCCTTCCTAATCACTGTCATCGCCAGGCATTACCTTATTAGGTTCCATGTCTAGAATATTTTACATCATATCTCTCAATCTACAATTGAGGGAAGTATCATGTTATATGCCTAAAAACACCCAATATAAGCAACTCTTTGGCTAAAATTAGACTTGAAATGAAGGAGGAACGTATGAATAATGTATCCAAAAAATATTTCAATAGTTATATAGTGTGTGAGGGGACAACACAACATGTGGTCCAGCTCTACCACCTTTTCATGTAATTATATGGAACACAGATCCATCCCACGTAGTAGTATACACCTATAGGTGGACTACACAGTGTGTCAACGCTAACCATGACCGGGTTGTGTCCAACTCATTGTGCTCGTGTACCAAACCCCATGTCTATATACTCGAGTTCACAATAATGTTCCTAGACAAATACATCCACACTATATCAAGCTTGTGTGACCCATCACATGGGTTCCCATATTGGGATGGGGTATAGGATTCCTAAGAGGACTACACGCCACATGATCCTTAAATTTTTTGAAACCCTAGCCACCGCCACTGAGGGGGATACATGCTGTTTTTTTATCCCACTACATGGAATGTAGTCAGGTTTTTGATAGAGATTCTAGATCTATAGAACAATATATGGAGCGTCGAACATGGTCCCACATCATCAAATCAGATGATATGTATGGACGGAAGGGGTGGATCTAGCCTGAAAACACTATTTCATGCCATCTCTCAAGGGAAAATAAGCCTCCATTCGTCATGGGTTTCAACAAATGTTCTGATTGTATCCAAGCATTCTACTATTGATTTATTGACCTTTAATCACAAAAACAAGCATCCTCACTTTGCATAAATTGTAGATCAGTGCTTGGTTCATCAATTTGTTCCCCATTCACGATGATACTATGAATCTAGTGGTACGATCAGGCTTGGTACCACTAGAAAAATGTCAAACTAGCACCACGAGGTCCAACTGGTGATGAACATAAATAATCAAGAGGGAGGAGAACAAGAACAAAGGTTTCAAACATCATTTTCCATGAGTTTTCATCTAATGATCTAGATCAGGAAACTGGGGTTATAAAATAATAGAGATAATCAAATTAATCAATATTAGGGCACATCCAATGACTTCAATTTGGGGAAGATTGATATCAAGTGTCGACGTGCTACAATTTTTTAATAAATATGTAATAAAGAACCAATTTATGAGTCCTAACTCTATTATGGATCATTATTTGTTGAAAATATCATCCACCAATGATCGAGATATGTCGTTGTATTCATTGTTTTTAGTGTATTGATTTCTGTTTCTGGGTTTATGTTGTGGTTGTATGCTTGGGCACCGGAACCCATTAAACCAGCTATTGAAAATAAAAAAAAGGGATTTCCAGCAGTGTTTCGTCATCATTCTAGGAGATTTTCTATCAAATGAGGGAGATAGAGTTGTAGATTTTTTCTAGGGATTTTGTAGCCAGCCCTGGGAAAATTAGTCTTTAAGTGATCTTATAGAACAATCCATTTGTGTGCACACAATTGTAAAATAAATTTAATATTTTTATAAAATTAATTATGGGAAAACCAAGCATCGGAATCTCACCCACCTCAGCTCCTTGTTCTTGAAATATATATAGAAATATTTCAAATTATTACTTGTAGAAAAAGAGTTTCTCTACATTGTTACCTAGAATAATTCATGTTCATGTTTGTATCATGGGATTATCTAGGGGATTTAATTTAGAGAGAACTTGAGTTTTTGGATACTCGATTTTATAATCACATGATGTTGGGATTCATGGATTATGAATGTCTTGTGGTTTTTTTATTATATTTAATTTTCTCTTTATTATTATGTATTATGGAAAAAATATTTTTTTGTAATTCATGGATAAATTTGATGTTATTTAAGGTTTATTCATTATCAAAAGTTATTCTAACTGATGTTTTCTATTCTATTGAATTTTTGACAAAGCAGTAAGTCTATGAATGTTATTTTTAGATTTTACATTGATTATATTTAGTGATTTGTATTAAAGGGTTTTTAATAAGGGGTACTAAACTATTGGTATAAAACTATTATTTGACTTTTTTATGTCTTTTGGCCATGTTGGAGAATATTGTACATGATAGGATGGAATCTGTAATTTGGAATTCATGATTACGTTAGTAAAAAATTTATACAAGTAAAATTAATTAATGTGTTTAAAAAAAATAACTTAATTATCAAATTTTATAACATGATGGGCATTCTAGTAATAGTATTTAGTATGGTTCAGTCTCACCTCCTATTCTGTATTTTATGATGTGTTTATGGTTGGTAGATAAGTATACAAATAGTTTAATTTCTAGAAAAGAGACATACAACAACAAAAGATCACATTTTCTCTTCTTCCTCTCAAGAAAAAATACTAAACCTAAAATACTGGAGGACACCATATCTGTTTATAGAGAAAATGAGTGAAGACCATGATTAATTACATAACAATGATAAATAATGGTTATTTTCTTTTTTAAAGTTTTTTGTTTATATATCTTAAAATATCCAGATAACTATTAGGAATTTTTGGGTACAAGATCAGAAGTATTATACCCATCAGAATTAAGATTCTGACATCCCCCTTATCCCTCTTATAACTTCCATTCCCCTCATTCCTCTAACAATCGCATACCCCATCATACCCACCCACCCTCCCTCACCCCATAAATGCATCATAAGGGAGTGTTTCACATGAAAAAAATTGTGAGTGGAATTGGGTCTGTAAGATTGTAAATGAGTAGGTCTCAAGTAAAAGAATGTTGGCAGGGACACATGAAGTACCAATTCTTATGATTTGACCCCTCTCATGCTGATAGGCAATGAAAACTCTCACAGATTAGTTGTAAATTTTTATAAATTAAATTTTAATGAAAATGAAAATTAGAATTCAATGGTTTATGATATAAAATGAGTAACATTTAATTAATTGGTTTCAGATTATGGTAATAAATAAACAAATTTAAATCAATTTGAGTAGTATTTGGTTATCCATACTTATTTGAGATATTTTGGAATGAATATTCTATGATATCAATTGATAATTGGGTGGGTGTGCAGGGTGCACCTTTGTGTTTTAGATTTTAGATCATTTCATTATGGAAATTTAATGTCCATTTGATCTATAGGTCATGTAATGGTCAAAAAATGAGAAGGGTCAATTTTATTTATTAAAAAACATAATATTTGTCCCAATAATAAAATAATTGGAAATAGAGGATTTTTGAGTCCATTGTAGAAAACCTTCATAGATCTTGAAGTTCCATTTCATAATTATCATGAATTGAACTTTTCAGAATACTACGATGGTGTCTTATCTATCATGGCTAGTTTAGAAGCTTGGAAAAAATAATGGAGGAAACTTTTTGGAGAATACTCCATGTGTAATTTATTATCCAAGTAAGTAATTAACTTTTTCACAAAAACAATACACCACTATAAAGAATTAGTTACTTGTAGTTTCCATTGACTAAGGAAAATTCAGGTCCTATCTCTTAGGATCCCCCTTCTGATCATTGAACACTAAATTTACTTATCAAAAAACAAGATTCTAATTCAAGATTTATTAGGTGGGTCATTATTATTCAATAGATTTATTTAACCATTAAGGATAAAAAGGGTATTGAAAATATTATAGTAAATCACCTCAATTGGGTGGAAATAAAAGTCTAATCTAATTAACTTTCTGTGCCTAATTCATTTCCTGATGAGCACCTATTTCTTATGAGTGATTTCCAATGGTATGTTGGTATAGGATACCATTTTCTCATCAGTGTAATTACAAAATTCCTTAAGATCCAAGCTAAGAGGAAATGACCTTTATATAGAAAACAATATTTTTTTATGATCCATACTCTTCGTGTATTATCCCAGAAAAATCATTAGGATATGTGTTCCCAAGTCTTTGAAATATGCCATTATAAAATTCTTCCATGGAGAGGCATATAGAGGACAATTTTCCACATATAAAAAAAGTAAAAGCGTCCTCCAAATTAGTTTCTACTAGACTAACCTCATTATGGATTCCTGTAAATTCTCCCAAAGTTGTCCTTAGTGTCAAAAATAAGGATCCACAACCAAAAAGATCAAATTAACCATACACCCATTCTATCCTCCTAATCTTTGATTATTGGGGAATTTATTTCATGGCACCATTCCTAATCTCTTTAGGATATCTCCAAATACACTTAGCTATTGATTAAATCTAAAAATGGGTGGAGGCCATTACAAAAAAGTACAATGACCATAAATTTGTGATCTTATTCCTAAAAGAGCACATATTTTTGTAGATTTCAAATCCATAGGGCTATCATCAGTGATAGTGGAACTTATTTCTACCGCTATACCTTCTCGACCCTCATGTCTATGTACGAGATTTCTCACATAGTTTCCACTACCTATAATCCTCAAACCTATGTTAATGCTATGTTTTAAAATAGGTAAATTATAAAATTTATTCAAAAAAAATCAATCCACCTATGAAATATTGGTCTATGAAACTCTTGGATTTCCTTTGGGCATATCATACTACATTCAAAACCATCCTAGGAATGTAACCATATAGGTTAGTTTATAGAAAGAATTCCAATTTCCTATTGAAATTGAATATAAGGCCTTTTGGGTAATAAAAAATAACATCGAAATTCTATTGGATAAAATAAAGATGAAATTAGATCTTAATGAACTTTAAGAACATAGGATGGAGGCTTATGAAAAAAAAGATTAATATAGCTATAGTTATAGCCTACTAATCTAGGAGTGTCAAATTAAAACACGTTGAACCAGGAAAATTCCTGATCTTGTATAGTTCTAAACATCATTTTGACCCATGAATGTTATGATCTAGATAATGTGGTCCTTATATAGTGCATCCTATGTACACCCATGGAGATATAGATAGTTAAGATCCCCCTAGTGTTCAGATCATAAAATTAAAGGGTCATTGGTTAAAAAAATTCATCAAATCATTCAATAAACATGACATATAGGATGATCTAACTGATCCAACCAATTAAATAGACAAAAGTGATAGACTTATGGTCCATGTCGATCTAACAACATTAAACAAAGTACTTTCAAGGAGTCAACAAAACCTTTACCTATAAATTGAATCAAGGATAAGAGTTTCAAAATAATAGGTATATTCTTTCTCTTCCATTTTTATGTATTTATATTTAGTTAATGTGACCTATCGAGGCTTCCATGTATTTAAATTTGATCTGTGTGTGCGAATCAAAGGCGGATGAGGACGATGTTTTCTTCAAGGAAATCTCATACATCCAAAAATTCCAAACCATTCTACCATCCACTACGAGGAGTCTATGAGTGACATGGTGATCAAAGGATCATTATTTATGTCTCAAACAAAATTAGTATACAACTAGGTGACATTTTTCCATAACTAAATTTGAAATTTTAATTTTGGTACTCTTATCCCTTACCCATATCATCTTTTAAATTTTATTTTCATAAAACACTAGGGATAGTGCTATTCTATGTTTAGAGGAGGTATGAATTAAAAAAAATTGTTCTTGTTTTCATAATGAAAAAATATATCTCATCTAAAAAATAATTTATGTAAATGGAAGGAAAAATTTATTTTACCTTAGAAATGATAATTCACATCTTAATATTTTTGACATAATATAAAATAATTTTTCATGATTTATTCTGATTTTAATCCATATTTATGTACATGAGAATATATTTTGGAAAGTGTGTCTCTAAAATGTGATTTTTCGCTATTTATATTTTTATCTAATTAAAAAAATTCTCAATTCACGTTCATTGGATTTTGGGGTATTAATTTGAGTTCATGGGATCCCATAATAGAAGGATTATTTTTTGTTATCATTCTAATTTTGACATAAATATTCAGAAATAAATACATTTGTGTGTAGAGAAATGGATTGACCAAATGTTTTCCTTTTAGCACTTGGGGATTGTGACTCTATAGTTTTATATCCTAGATTTGGTCTTTTGATCTCTATTTGTGCTAATTTGATTTTTTTATTGATTTAACTCAATATGAAGTTTGATTATGTGAACTTCACGTGGTTCCCTAATGTCTTTGAGCTAGAAAGTTATCAGCTTAGACACATTACATGGGTTTTCTTGATTTTCTTTAGTTACAATTACCATGGAAAAATTGACAAAAATAAAAAATAATAAAAATCAACACTCGTATTAATATTAAAATATGATTCTACCTAGTGATTTCATATTTCCTCTAGAATAAAAATGAACTCCCATGTAATGTCCCGACCCTAGTTATCCAGAGTCGGTGCATTATTACATAACATTGGAATGATCACAAAAGATCAAGTCTCGAAAGACCGATTAGTTTAGTAGGCTTGGAAATACTAGATACATTCATAAGTTTTACATTTAATTATATAATGAAAAACTACCACAACATAGTATCTATAGGACACACTCATATACCTTAGACTATCCCTGCAGGTCAGTCATAATATACTTCTTTGCATCCTGGGAAAAATAAAACATAGTAAGGGGTGAGCTCAGATGCTCAGTAAGGATAAAAATATAGTGGAAACTTTCATAAATAAGAATAAACATTTAAGGGAACGTAAGACTAAAAAAATACTTTTAAACATGAACTTCAGCATAATATGGAAAAGTTAAAATCAAATAATTATATTTTATTATTCACATGGATATTATACTAGTCGAATAATCATATGAAATATCAATATCCACATCCATAATGATGGAATACATAATGCCAGATTTCATAGCCACATATTCAAGGCCTTGTTCCAATACTACAACTAAGATTTTGTCAAGTCCTTGTGAAAAGACACTAGTTTGTCTAATGAGACCTACCGATCCATAAAGGAGTTATAGTGGGTTCCACCCATCACATACTAAGTCCAATTCATTCCTCATATGAAAAGGTTTAAACTTAACAGAAACAATCTTATTAAAACTAGTATAAATAATTTCAATCCATTATCCAGAAATCATGAATGGTGTAAAACTAACACATTCTTAGTCAAGCATATCAAAAATCCTTCAATACAATATGGATGTTTTTTATCATAATAAATCAACTTCAAATAAGCTTAAAATTCATCAAAGGATGTTGACATAAATGAAATCAAAATATTTTTAAGATAAATACCTCTTTCTATTTTAAAATAATTTAGAGGTCATATAAATATAAAATAAAACATTTATTTTTAAAATATTATTATATTCATGTAAGGGAAGCTTCAAAGATGTTATAATGGCAGAAAATAGCCACACCCGCTGTATAAGATAAAAAACATTCTTACCTTAATTTTGTCCAAAAGTTCATATGGTACCTTGTTTGGAGAATGACAGAATGATTCCTTTCTAAACATATAAGGTAAAATAAGGGTATAAATGACTCAAAACCATTGTCTATTAAATTGTAAATTTTTTTTTGAAATACATGTTTAAGAAAACATGGATGTGGATGATAAAGGTGTCCTAGTAAATACTCATGTAATAAACAACCTCAGATAATAAAGAGATTGTAAAAATTAACCCTTACCTTGTACTTTTCCTTGGTCGAAGGTAGGTTAACCTCTTGTATAATGGTGAAATAATTATTATTAAATTATACAATAACCATATACATTAATTTTATAACATATATGATCTTCTAATATTTCTTTGTTAATGATATTTCAGTAGTATCATCGTTTCAGGTGATTTCGGATTCGTTTTCCTTTATATGTTTTGTTATGTAAGTAATTTTTATCATGGATAAGATGCATCTTATTCATATTCAGAATGATATTAAGTCTTTAATATTTATTTTTTTAATCATCAAATGAATATTAGTCTTGAATGGATACGATGGGAATGAATCTCATCGTATTCGTGGAGATGATAATATGTACGTACGCCCGAACGACAATATCATTCTTTTGATATTGAAATAATATATAATTGGATGTTATATCATATATAAATAATAATTATCATGTTATATTTATTATTAATATCATTTATACTCATTATTATACCCATACAAATGATGAAGTGTTTGAATAACGAACTATACCATGAAGTGGAGACAGTAATTTTTACGTACGCACGTATGGTGACATTATCATTTATAGGATGAATAAAATATTGAATATGGTTTTTACATTTCTATAATAACATAAAATTATATAGATGATACTGGATTTATTATTTTATAATGGAAACTACAATGAGATAGTGAAAATGAAAACAACTTGAAAGAGGTGATGAAATATTTACCACTTCTTCGGGTTCTTCCTTTTGATTTGATCAAAAAGGGATCCATATGATGACTTTCTGACTAAAGTAAGGAATTTAGGATGAAAGGAGGATAGTTGGGAAGATATTTGGGGAGGGTTGGGCTGAGATAAAACGCTTTGGAGGTGTGAAATTTAGAGAAGGGGAAGTGCCCTTTTATAAGAGTGGTGAGGGTCACTTTAGGATAATCGTGAAATATTTTTTTATAATAAAATAATTTTCGGTTTCTAATGTCTTGAAAATGAATTATTTATAGTATAAGGTTGTTTTGGGTCTAAAAACACTAAACCAATAGGTTTTATATAGGTTTAGGTCATCATATTAACCTTATCTTTTAGATTTAACTCTTAGTTAAATAGTTTGTCATTTACCATGTCTCTTTGTATTTTTATATTATATGGTTAATAAAATTACTATAACATTCCAACAGAACCCCATGTGGTTAATCGTTAATATATATAACCTTATATATGTCCTTTGGACGAACCTTATATTTTTTATGAATATTATATCAATTAATAATATAATATTTGTTTTAAAAACACAATTTTGTCAATTTGGACATTATTTAATAAACGATTTATGATAAAGTCTTAAAAAAATTATTACTTCGAAATAAATTCATATTTTATATCATAAGATGTCATTTTAACCTATAAAATTAGTTTAATTCATCAAAAGTCCCAATTTACATTTGATTTGATATTTATAATATCAATTATTTTAATATATCATTATTAAGGTAATTACTATGTCATCATTGTGTCATAAATAAATTAAATAATATAATGTATAAAAATTATAAATAAAATAAAATTATGTAGGAAATATTTATATATTTATAATGAATGTTTTTAGTCGAATTTATATAATTTATAACACTATATTAAAAATGGTTTAGTTATCAAACTTTGAATTTAACTCTTTTTACTCTTCTTTAAATAAAATAATAATAAATGTTATAATTTAATCCAAGTGGACCTAAAGGATCATATTTTATTTATATGGTTGGTTTTGGTCTAATTACACTTATCTAATTGAATTATTACAAGTGTTAGGGAAATAATAATATGATTTTTAATCTTAATTACCCTATTTACTTTTAACATTGGTCAATAAATGTAAAAAGTTACTATTCCCCAAAAATTATTTTAACTTATTAAACCGCATTTTTCATACTGATATCAACTGTGTCTCTCATATTTTTGAAATTATACTCACAAAAGTGGTAAAATTAATTTTTATGCAAATTTACAAATGCTACTAGGAGGTGGGTAAAAGGCAGTAAAAAGTTCGATGAAATTCTATATATCTAAACTTCTTATAAAATGAATCCATTGAATTACATTGAACATATATAGGTATTAAGTATTTATTTTGACCAAAAATAAATTAAAATAATATAACTAATTATTTAAATATAAAGTTGGTTTTAACCAATAACGTAATGTTTTTCCACTATTCATCAAAAAATAAAAGTTTTCTAAAAAATACCAAAAATTCACCCTAAGAAAATTTCGATATTCCGAATCAAAAAATGAAGTCCAAATTATAAGATAAAATTTATAAAATTTCAAAAAGTGGCTATTAATATTCATAATGAATAGCTTTATTGGTTGTGGTGTGTTTGAACTCGAAGTTGGGTACAACACAAGCTGTTGTATTATTCAAAGAGAAACAAACCGTGGAAGCTTGGGGTGTTACATCCCATGTCTATTGTGATTCCCATACCATAATCATTGTAATTTAAAATTGTATGAAATGTGGTGATGAATTTAAAAAAGGAATGGTATTGAGATTGGGATATGGTTTTGAACCTAGCTTGTTTTTAATTATTTTTACGGGTTTTATAAGTTTTTTCTATTATGTCTTTTGGTGAGTGCAATATATTAACTATTTTTGAAAATTGGAATTAGAATTCCAAATTTTTTAGATACATTTTTCCCAGTAATAGAAAAATTTAATATGGGGTGTGATTTAACACTAAAAGAGGCTAAAATTTATTGTTAATATATATAATGTTTAGGTGCTTCATTATTACTAAACACCATTTTTAGTTCATTATAAAAATTTAACATTATTTCACATTATGATTTTAATTCCCTCTTAAAATGAAATATTACATGATACATTTTTAAACAACTCCAGAAACACATAATGTTCCTAATTTTATTTTCATATATCATTTTTACGTTTCACATTCCTTTTGGAATATTTCATTCTTCTGGAGAACGTGAATAATCACATTAGAAGATTACTAATATTGGCTTTCAAGACAAAATATTTGGGGCTATGTGAACTGCACAAAAACCCAAGAAATAAAATTATCAGCCAATATCCAAGACCAATTATTCTCATATTTGAACTTTTGTTAGATAGAATCATGGGGAAAATTTCATTTAATAGTTTCTAAAGTTAATTCTAATTACTAAATAGATCTATAGGTGGTCAAGTTAAAGATAAAATTCTAGGCCAAATTCTATGGCCTCGAAAAGTTGTGCATTCTTTCAATTATATATATAAAAACTAACATAAAATTGGGCTTACATTTTATAATATTAGGGGATATCTAGTTATTCATATTCATATTATATTTAACATCCCAATTAGGCCATCTAGAAGGTCAGTTCAGCACCACTTTTTGGTTGATACATGTTGCCTCTGATATTCATCATGGGTGGAATAGTCCACATTCAACAAACTTTACACCTCCATAGGCCTAACAGAATCATATGGTATGACATGGAATATTGGTATATCAGAGAAAAGCTTCCAAAATTTCTATTTGAGGCATTTTTCTGAAGGATTTAAGAATTCATTGATATTTGTTTCATTATAAATCTATACATCTGATGTTTCTTTGTAATGTTCAAATTTAATTTATAAGTTATTCTAATCACCTTAGTCTCTTAATAAACATATTTTCATTCTCATTTTTTGTTGTGTTTATTAACACATTGATACGATTTCATTATGGGATGAATTTATTCACACAACAAAACGATCAACCCTTGAATCATTGGTAGAGTGTTCGTTATTTTATTGTTTTTCACTTATTCAATTTTATCCTCATGAGTATACACCCTACTTTAATTGAGATAATATCATTAATGAAGGGATAAAAATATTATAGGATGATTTAATGGAGTATAAAGGGCATGTATTTGATGTTATTTATCACCATATTAATTTTAAATAATTTTTTTTAATTGAGAGTATCATTTTGACGATCATAATACTTATTCATCCTTGAAGAATTTTAAGGCCATTCACATCAAGTGATAATAAGAAATTTTACATTGTGTATAGGTGATTAGAATTAAGTTTTTGTGGCTGCTAAACAAAAAATGATGTAGTTGTTTTGATCTATTAAAATGAATGACACCTGAGAGTTATAAAATGAAATTGTTAAATGTAATTTTCATCTAATCCATCCCTTATAATAACCTAGTATTAAACCTTCCTAATAACTTCAATTCACGTGGATATAATTTTTCTATTTTAAAACCATATAAAATGAAACCAATGTTTTCAATTGAATATCCAAAAATAATCCATCTAATGTATGTGTTTGGAGGATTCTTCTTTAGGTCTCTGAGTATTCGACAACCCAATATACACTAAAATAGAACACTTCAACCATAAAAACTTGGGAAAATTTAAGAGAGACCAAAATTTGGCAACATTCACAGGGACCCAAGTAATTCATTTCAACACTCGATCTATTCTCCCCTATTTATCTTTTCTCTCTGCAATTTCTCTTTACTTTTCCCCTTTCTTTTTTTCACTTTCTTGGTGCATGTTTGTCTATACCCATGATGGATTAAACTGTATAGTTAGGGTGGATAGTCATGGGATTGGGGAGTCAATTACACCTAGGGGCCTATTTACAATATATCATAATCATCATAATATATTGGATTCAAAAATCGATCCCAGTCCATTGGATGTTATTCAAAGAAACCAACTCATAAACCTGGGTGGGAACCAAAATAAAAATCAAAATGAGGCACCCCAGACATGCAGAATGTGTCAATCAAACAAAGAATGACTACCTCACACCAGCTTGGAACAATGCACCCTTAAACATTAGGCATGCTTCCCTAGGAGAAACACATTGTGTCTTCTATCCTCATGTCCAAACCCACCTTCCATCCTTTCAAGGTATGGAGTCAGAAATGTATACCATCATGTCAAGGAGTCAAACAACAATGTTGAAACCATGTTATAACCACATCAACTTGATTCACCTAATATGAGGATCATTTATTTATCACCAAAGGATCGATCATGGAATTGGTCAAACAATCTGAAACCAACATCAATACACTCTTAGTACCAATTACAATGATAATTCTCTAAAATAATCTCCATAAATTACAAAACCATTTCACATTAAAAGAGAATGCAAAATGTTTTTGAAAAATATTGGTATTCAATTTATGAAACATGGGAAAGGTTCAATGGCACAAAAAACATGTAATTAACTATATATTTTAAATCCCAGAATAAGTTATAAATTTCTTTAAAGGGTTCGTTTTAGGAAAAAAACAATTCATTGATATGATTTGTAAAGAAACATTCAATAAAAGGCCAAAACGATGATTACAAGTATCTTGAATGCCTGGATGAACAAAACCTTACTTGTGGAAATTCACCTTAATAATTGAAGACACCCAAATATTTTGGAATTCAAACCCATAAGGATGAGGAAATACTTAGGAAAAAACTCAATACACTCACTATGAATGTCTAGGAGATCGATCATATGCATATCAAAGAAACACAAACTGTTGATGTAACACCCGATGATTTTGAGTATTATTTTATTTTTGAATTAATTTATCATTACAATATTTTTCATTTCACATGAAACTAGAAATAGTCCTCATATATATATATATATATATATATATATATAAATCACTATTTCAATCATTCCTTTTACATACAATACCAACTTGGCTTGTGCTACACGTAATACCAAGTTGGCTTGCACTACAAGCAACACGAACTTGGTGTACGATGCACGCAACAATAAGTTTCTATGAAACAAATATTTTTATTGTTTTTATCTAAATTATATAATTATAAAATATCCATTAGAATTATTAATTACTAATTTTCAAATACTATTTTTTTAAATAAAACATATTGGTAATAATAGATAATATTTTTGGTAAATTCCTTTTAGTTTAAAAATATTGTTTTCTTGAATGATTCACTTTTAATAATAAAAGTACTTTTAGAAAAATATAAAATTTAATTTGATAAAATAAACATCATATTTAAATTCATAACCTCAAATTTATCCTTGGGTAAAAGTTTTTGGATTTTTATGAGAAACGTTATTTTTTTTATAAGTGAAAAATACTATTTTGGTTAAAAACTACATTTTTGTCTAATAATTAAATAATTCCAAATGATATATTAATTTTTTAAGGGAACATTACATAAATATTAAATATATTAATAAAATTTAATTCATTATAATCAATTAAACTTTGAATATTAATATAAAAATTATTAAAATTATGACGATTTTTCTACTATAAGAAACACGTTATTTCACCCCATCTGCGATATTAACATTAATCATAATTTTTCAACTATTGTGATTAGAATAATAAAAATTCAAAAAAAAGATTTAATTAGTATGATATTTTAGGTTTAATTAGATCAAATAAATTTTATCTTACCAAAATTATTTGTGAATCTTATTAAAATTAATTACAGTGATTATGGTGCAATTAAGCATAATAAGGGACTAAACCTTAATATTAAGGACATAATGACTTGTAAAATTGCCCAAAAGCCATTGGTTTCCAAAATTTGACTATTTCCCCAATTTTTTAGAAATATATGTGTTATTGGGACATTATTAAATGGAAGATCCCTATAATAAAGTGTTAGAGAAAAAAAAGAGAAAAGGGAATTTTCCTTACCTTTAACATTTATAAAACATTTCAATTTATAAAAAATTCATATTTTCGGTTATATATATCATTTTTAAATATATATGGGTTATTTTTATCTTAATTAAGTATCATTAATTTTTAGATGTGGTTTAGTTAATTATAATTCGAAAGAAATTTCAATATAATGATTATTTAGTGAATAATTAACTAAAATAAATGATACTATTAATATTAAAAGTTGAGTTAATTGATTGAATTATTGACTTAATTTATTTTGGTAGATTAATATATCACATTAAACACCTATAAACCTAATATATTTTAATTTCAATATAATATTAATATTTTAAAATTAACATTAAATAAATATTGTCAAAATATACATTATTGTTATTTTAATATAAATGAATCGTATAAAATGATTTCAAATTGATAAAAATTATATATTCTACCAAGTGACTTGTAACTGTAAATATATATTAAATATTTTATACTAATGTAATAATTATATATTATAATTAACATGTTGACCAATATATTGTAAATACATTATTAAGACTACTCCGGTTCAAGCAGTGTTTTAGCGCATCACATGCAATTGTTTTAAAATTAATTTAAAAAAAGAAATGGGATTTTTATTTTATAAATTAGATATAATTTTGAATCTTCTGTCACTCTATATGTTGTAATTAATATCACATTAATATAGTCTTAATGGTAATATTAATTAGATTACAAAACAGGATGCTTTAATAAAAAATCCTAAATGATAAAATTGGGGAATCATAGAAGTTGAGGAACCAAATAATTAAAATGCATATATTTGTTTATGTATGAGGATTTAATAGACCATTATTATCCTTTAATTCACTTTTGGACCATTTTTTAGTAACAATAGGTATGATATACCACCCATTATTGAATAACTGTTGTGATTTACCAAAGAGTCACTCCCCCTCCACAATTAAAAGGCAAGCACTCTATTCATTCCTCACACATCTCAAGACTCATAAATTCGTCCAATACCTACCCAAATTGCCTCCCAAAAATCATAAATTCTAACTTAGTGGCTAATTTTGTGTTTAAAACCTCTCAAGTAATAATTTTCTCACAAACCAAAAAGAGTTACCCAATTCAGAGGCAACGTCTTCTCTCAAGCTGTTTTCCTTTATTTTCCTTTTCCACCCCTCAACTCTCTTTATTACATTAATGTATGAAAAAACAGTATAATACATATACCAGGATGTTATTATGAAATTTTTATTACCAAAACATAAACACAACTCCATCTAATTGATGTTGATCATATTGTTTCTTTTTACGACGAACTACTACCTCAGGAAATGATTATTGTTCATTTCTCCTTTATACCTCCAATTATGGTGCCCATTATGATGGAAAATCTAATTATATGTGTAATATGTTATATTTATTAAGTAATTAATATTATTTATTCTTTTTGTAACACACAACTTCTTACCTTCCATTTGGTGTTAATACGATAATCTCGTTTGAGGAAGTGTGGACTATTGCCCCCTCAAAGCGATGTGATTCATTCACACACCGCATGAATTGTATTAAAGATTGATTTAATGAAATTATATGATATATATGATATATTCATCCAACTAGAATATAGATATATATATATATACATATTTCTTTTACATATATTCTTTCAATATGCAAATAAAAAACAGAAAACAGTGTTCTTGTGTACGTACGGCTTACCGTCTCCGTGAATGATTTATTTCATTACGTACATCATTTTGATATAGATTATTATAATATATGTACACTATACATACATGATATTTTTATCATATTATAAATTTTTTAATAATAATATATGTATAAGGATCAATGATATGACAAAATTAAGACACATGGGAAAAACAAAGAGAATATTACACGAAGTTAAACCTTAACTTAGGAAAATTAAAAAGAAGGAAACATAAGGTTATAATAAAACCATATATGGTAATATATATAATAATATGATAATGTAAAATATTTATAATAGGCATATATTTATTATACTGGAAGCATGTATGTGTATGGAGATAGTCAAGACACAAGTTAAGCAGATTTCATCACACTTTTAATTTCTGTGATATACAAGCTATGATCGCAACTCTCTCCATTTGTGTGGAGTATGTACATACCATGATTATATTAAACGTGTTTTGTACATAAATTATTAGGTATTCACAAGACCATTTTATGATCATTATTTTATGGGGTTCAAGTTTAAAAAGTTACCAAATCGGTAAAAATGTTTGGACTCAATTTCCTATTTTTTAGACTCTAGTTTTGTTATATAGCTAAACTACTTTTAGAGGTGAACATACTTACATTTTACATTACTTATCAAGAATATAAATATTTTCATGATATTATATGCTTAATTTAATTTATTCCCTTACATGATGATCATGATCCCAATATACCATGTTTTAAGAGTTTATTGAGACAATCTCATTGCTTTTCGAGAGTGTTTATGTTTATACCTCATTTGATGAAATATTATGATCCATCTCTCAATAATATTCAGTATTTTAGTAATCCTATATTATTTCATGAAATTATCATGTATTGGTACCATTTTATAATCTTTTGTAGATAATATAGTTTAGAAAGTGTTTTTAGGAAAGCCCGACTTTACCCTCACTTCGGTCGGAAATCTATGTTTTCTATAAAAGAGTTTCCAAGAATATTATACCATTCCAATGAAATATCTAAAATAAATTTTTACCCTTTTTATATTTTAACAATATTTTCAAGGTAATAATATTTTTTAAAAAATATAATCTTTCCACCCTTTTTACAGTGAAAAATTAATGTTCTTTTTACCTATTACAACATGTACGGATTTACCCGCATCATTCCATTCAAGCTTCCTTTGAAATTTTTAAAAGGATCATCTTTAAGAAAATATATTTAAAACTATTTTTCCAAAAAAGAAAAATTCAAAATGTTTTTAAACTTATTTTATAAGTATTATAGAAAAATGGTTTTCAAAACGATTTCAAGCTCCATTTATATATTTTTGAAGTGCTTTCAAAGAAATGGTTTTCAAAACATTTTCAAGATTATTTATAAGTTTTCAAGAAAAATTATTTTCAAAACAATTTCATTATTTCTTTATAATTTTCAATGTATTATCAAAAAATGGTTTTCAAAACATTTTCATTCATTTATTTAAAAATTTCATGTTTGTTCAAAGAAAAACGTTTTTAAAATGTATTGAAGATTATTTTAAATATATTCAAGGAAAAAAGGTTTTCAAATATTTTTTCATGTAATATTTATAGGTTTTCAAGTTATTTCCGAAGAAAATGATTTTTAAATGGTTTTATTTATTAAAAAACATTTTTCAAACAAGAAAGGATATTTTCCTCATGAAATGTTTTTTGAGTATATTTCATAATTATTTTCAATCTAAGATGAAATGTATTGATGTTACCCATTCTTTTATAGGAAATGATCTCAAGGTTCCATTCATATCTTTTCTATAAATGGGTTATGATTAATTTCATGGTCTTTATGAAAGTTGATTTTCTTTCATATGTTCTATGCTTTTTAATCCAGCTTCTTTTCACAGTTATTTTTAGGATGAAATGACTATGAAACCTGTCTCTTTCAATAGATTATGATATGATTTCATGTTTACACTACAAGAAAATGGCCGTTTAGCGGCGGTTTTTTCGCGCGGTTTTAAAAATCGCTGCTAAATGCGTTTCGGGAAGCCGTTTCGCGGCGGTTTTTAAACCGCCGCTAAATGCCATAACTATTTTTTTATTTCATATTTATTTTTTTAAAATTTTTTTCGAGGATTAGCTGCGGTTTTTTAAAAAACCGCGGCGAAATAGCGGCGGTTTCTGTAAAACCGCCGCGAAATGAAAGGAAAAAATAAAAAAACACGAAAACCCTGAAATCACTAAAATGATCATAACTTTTGATTCGGGCGTCCGTTGGAGTGCCACGACTAGTAAAATCAAAGCTAATGAAGAGATCTATAGGCACATATAATAAAAACCATGAGACAGTCTAAGATGCAGAAGATATTAGAGTTATATGAATGTTGAAAAAAGTTCTCCAACTTTAATCGGCCATAACTTTTTCTCCGGTTGTCCGTTTGGGCTCTACCACATATCAAATCGAAGCCAGCAAAAAGATCTACACAAAAAATTAACAAAAGTAAACTTCTGTCTTGTTTTTAAACCCTAAAAACTCCTCCGAAGTCCTCCGAAACCCCGTTTCCGTTACCGGGGTCCGGTCGAACTTGTCTTCAAACGGATCTAACTTTCGATCCGCATGTTAGTTCGGACACCTCCACTTGCCAGATCATATCGCGTTCCATGAGATTCAGTTTGACTGGTCGCGGCGCCCACATGGACTCCTGGATCATATGTTATGGCCTTTTTTGTGGGTATCAGGTTTGTTATGTTTTTCGATGCCTCGTTTCTAGCACCTATTCCCCGTCAGCTTTTTTTAAATGGTCATAACATCCGATCCGCCTATCCATTTGGACTCTTTCACCTATCAGGTCGAAGCTCGTATCAGGATCTTTCATTTGACAGGTCGTGGATCTAAAACGGACTCTCAGATCATAAGTTATCTCCATTAATGTGAGTCTAATGTTTTTGTCTCTTTATGACCGTTTTGACGGGTTTTAACAGTTGCTCCATTTATTTCTATTTATTTGGGTTTCTATGACTTGTTATCTTTATTAATGGTTTTTTGTGGGTTATTATGATGATTATGATGAATTATTAAGGGGTTTTCCAGAGTTGTCATGAGTTTTCATGCGTTCTCATGCGTTCTCATTCTTTCGAATGCCTCATTCTTCATATGCTTCTCCATCTATTTTCATATGTTTTCATGATTTTTCATCCCTTACCACGTCTTTTCATACTTTTTTCATTTGTTACCTTTATTATTTATTATTTATTTATTATTTATATTTACTTATTATTTATTATTTATTATTTATTATTTTTTTATTATATATTAGTACTAATAATAAAATATTATTTTTAATAATAATATTTGTTACTGGTTATTTATTATTTATTATTTATTATTTATTATTTATTATTTATATAAATTATTTATATTTAATTAGTATTTATTATTTAAATTTACTATTTATTATTTATTATTATTTATATTTTTTTATTATTTATTATTTATATTTATTTATTTTTTATTATTTATTTTTTATTATTTATATTTATTATTTATATTTATTATTTATTATTTATTATTTATATTTATTAATTGTTTATATTTATTTATTATTTATTATTTATATGTATTTATTATTTATTATTTATTATTTATTATTTATTATTTATTATTTATTATTTATTATTTATATTTATTTATTAATTATATTTATTTATTATTTATATTTATTTCTTATTTCTTATTTATTATTTATATATACTTATTATTTATTATTTATTATTTCATATTTATTATTTATTATTTATTAATTATTATTAATTATTTTTTATTTATTATTTATTATTTATTATTTATTATTTATTATTTATTATTTATATTTATTTATTATTTATATTTATTTATTATTTATTATTTATTATTTATTATTTATTATTTATTAGTTATTATTTATATTTACTTATTATTTATTATTTATATTTATTTATTATTTATTATTTATATTTATTTATTATTTATTATTTATTAATTATATTTATTTATTATTTATTACTTTTTATTTTTTATTTTTTATTTTTTATTTTTTATTTATATTTATTTAATATTTAATATTTTTTATTTTTTATTTTTTATTTTTTATTTTTTATTTTTTATTTTTTATTTTTTATTTATTTTTATATTTATTAATTATTAATTATTTATATTTATTAATTATTTATTATTTATATTTATTAATTATTTATATTTATTATTTATATTTATATTTATTTATTATTTGTTATTTAGTATTTATTATTTATTATTTATTATTTATTTTTTAAATTTATTTTTTATTTTTTATTTTTTATTTATTTTTTATTTTTTGTTTTTTATTTTTTGTTTTTTGTTTTTTATTTTTTATTTATTATCAATTATTTATTATCTATTATTTATTATTTATTATTTATTATTTATTATTTATTATTTATTATTTATTATTTATTATTTATTATTTATTATTTATTATTTATTATTTATTATTTATTATTTATTATTTATATTTATATTTATTTATTATTCACTATTTTTGATTTATTATTTATTATTTATATTTATTTATTATTTATTATTTCTTATTTCTTATTTCTTATTTATCATTTATTATTTATTACTTATTATTTATTATTTATTATTTATTATTTATATTTATTTATTATTTATTATTTATATTTATTTATTATTTATTATTTATTACTTATTATTTCTTATTTCTTATTTCTTATTTATTATTTATTATTTATTATTTATATTTATTAATTATTTTTTATTTATATTTATTAATTATTTATATTTATTAATTATTTATATTTATTAATTATTTATATTTATTTTTTATTTATTATTTATTATTTATATTTATTTATTATTTATTATTTATTATTTATTATTTACTATTTATTATTTAATATTTAATATTTAATATTTATTATTTATTATTTATTATTTATTTTTCCTTTTTAATTTTTAATTTTTAATTTTTTATTTTTTATTTATTATTTATATTTATTTATTATTTATTATTTATTATTTATTATTTATTATCTATTATTTATTATTTATTATTTATTATTTATTCTTTATTATTTATTATTTATTATTTATTATTTATTATTTATTATTTATTATGTATTATTTATTATGTATTATTTTTTATTTATTATTTATTATTATTTATTTATTATTTATTATTTATTATTTATTTATTATTTATATTTATTTATTATTTATTATTTATTACCTATTATCTATTATTCATTATTTATTATTTATTATTATTGAGTTTATATATATTATTTATGTATTATTTGTTTTTTCAATTAATATATTTAAGTATATTAAATTCTGTTTATTAACCACATGATGAGCTTGCTGGAGTGGTAATGTCTTTGGAAAATTTCCAAGAGGTTAGGGGTTCAAATCTCACCAAACGCAGTATTTCTTTATATTGCATGGGATAAAATAAATAAGAAAAATAAAATAATTAAGAAATAAATAAAATAAATAAAATAAATAAATAAACAAAATAAATACTAAATAAATGCGAAATAAATAAAATAAATAAAATAAGTAAAATAAGTAAAATAAAATTAAAAAATTAAAAAAAATTAAAAAAATTAAAAAACCGCCGCTAAATCATTTATCGGCGGTTTAAACCACCGCAAAACATTCTGTGACGGTTTTAAAAACCACCGCGAATAGTTTCCCGACACACGATTTCGCAACGGTTTTTCAAAACCGCCGCCAATCTATTTAGCGACGGTTTAAACCGCCGCAAAACGGAAAAACCCGCCGCTAAATCGTGATTTTTCTGTAGTGTTATGATTCCTATTTCATTTCATAGGTTATGAAATGTTATTTATGATCTTTTGGAACATATATGTATGATTTAATTATGTGCTAGTTGGGACTTATATCTCCCTCCAATGCATTTGATAAAATTTATATCTCAAGAGATAGACGAGGATAGAACGATGGTTTACTCGGTTTATTAACATAGAGCTGGAATGAGGGTTATTTGGTTCCGTAATATAGGTCTGGAATGAGGTTTTACTGTATTTAGTAATACATGGTGAGAAAGTGGGTTTACTCGGTTCAGAAATGTAGGGTTGGAATGAGGGTTCACTTAGTTCAGTAATACATGGACAGAACGGGGTTTGACCAGGTTCAGTAAAGGACTTTATCCACTAAGGTGTTATTTTAAGTGAATCCTTGGATACTATGGAAATCATATTATATGCTTATGTTTTTGCCACAATTCCATGTCTTATTCCTATCTTATGCATTCATGCCTTATGCTCTTTATTTCATATGCTTCATATCTTATGAGCTTCCAATCATTATTCCATGATATATGTTATGATATTTGATACATAGGAAATGATCATCTATTTACTGGATCACATTCTCATACCATTATATCATGTTTATAGTTACATGTCTCCCTTTTTCCCTTTTTGAGCATTTGAGCTCACCCAATTTCATGTTTCCTTTCTCTATATTATAATGAATGGATTTAGGAAGAAGTAAAAAAGGGGGATATGTTTATTGGATATGTTGAAGATCATTCACCATGATAGAATATTTTTTCCAAACTTCTAAAGATAGTAAACTATTACAGTCCTTAAGCCTGTAATTTTGTAATATATGGAATATTCATCTAAAATGATGTAATATCAGTGTATGTTAATCCTAGGTCTATATTTTTTGTATAAAATGAATGGTTTAGTCAATATTTGGAAACAAAATGAGAAAACCTTATTGAGATCCCAAGGTTTATTTCTAAGGATATGTTTAGAGATTTCTCTAAGGATAAGTTTAACGATGAGTTTACATTTTAGAAATTTCCCTAGAATTTTGGTAAAGGATAGAGTGATTTGTTTCCCCAAAAATACATCCATGTCTAGATACTATAAGTGGATGTGTCTCTTGAATAGATGTAACTAGGTGTAACAACTCTGAAAATACATTTTGGGCTTAACTCGGAGTAATAAAGCACATGACAACGACCCTTGTACACACCTGGGATGACACTCCATGTGTATATGCTTTTGGAATTCACAAACTCTTCATGAACCATTATGAAATATTTAGATATATGTTACCAATTAATAACCTATTATAAACCCAATGTTTCCAAGATTATGGAAGGTTCTATTATTTGTACATCCTATAAATCATTATTTCCATGACTATGTGGTTTTCTACTACGAAAATTAATGTTTCACTCTATGTTTCTGGTTTTAGTCAATGGTGTGAACTAGAAGGAACTGGATTACTATTGAATGTGATGGATGATTTTACGATGAGAAATCAAGTGGGATGATCACTATAGAAAAAGATTTCATGATCATGCCTAATTATATTTCATGGAACATGATTAAAAAAGTTTACTTTAAACAACTCTCAGACTCACCATGGAAGAGAAAGAAGGAGTTTGCTGAGAGTTTGGGTAAAAGAGACAATGGAGGAAAGAAGATTTGGTTTCCTTTGTGTGACGATTTTTGAAAGAATCAACTAAGTAAATGTATTAGAGGAACAAGAAGGTTTTTTTATGATGGAAAAGAAGGACCTGAATCCAGTGACTACAAGGGAACAATGTAGAGTTCAGTTAACAAAAAGGATGGGAATTTTGGACACTCTAATTCATCATCGAAGGTTAAGTGTTTTAAATGTAAAGAAAATGGTCACTATGAAACCCAATGTCCCAAGAGGAATGTTCCTGAAGATAATCAACAAGGGGGTGCGAGTAGTGGTTTCATTTTGGATGACGACAACACTACAGATGAATTATTAAATAAAGTAGGTATTTTTGTAAATGTATTATGGATGATGCAATAAAATTGGTTATGTATTTGTATTCTAAAATTCATAATGGTGAATTATGTATAGATTATTCAGTATATGTTTTTTCTATGTATTTACAAGAATATGTTGAATGATCATGATAAACTAGAAAGCTTATCTCATTAATATTAACATTATGACTAAGGGAAGGTAACCCTTAACAAGTTATTTATGTTAAGATAATGTTTTATGGATAAGGAAATGTGGGTTATGAATAAGTAATTCAGAAAGCATTGATTAACATGAAACTAAGTAAGGATCTATTTATAGGTTGTTTGTTCTACCACTAATGATGTTTACAAATTTTCTTGATTTAAGGAGTAAATCCAATATACTTTGGAATGGGGAAGATTTCATGTTTTACAATAGGATTTATGGAAATTTAGGTTATTACCATGTTTTAGGATAATATATGATGAGGGTATTCACATTCATGGAATTTGAAAACCAAGAGATATAGTGTGTTGTATAGGGAAACTAATGTTTAATTGATTTAGTTACTTATTTATAATATTTTGTATTTTCATCCTTCCAAAGGGTTCTATAGTTAAACATTTTTGGAATGATTATGTATTATCGCACCTCATGAAGATTTTTTCATATTGTATATCCTGTTATAAAAATGTGGTCACGATGATAACTGATAATGGATGGGACAACATATCATGGAACTTTTGATCTGTTAGTACTTCCTAAACTACAAATTAATCATTTTTATATTGAAATAAGTGACGTATATGAAAAAACAATAAATGGGAAAAAAATTAGAAATCAATCAAGTATATCTTTTGATAAAAATGATATAACATTAGAAAAAAAATTCTTGTAAAAAATGTGGTCATATAATTATGTTTTCACTGAATCAAATGGTCCCTTATGTTATTACAGATTTATGGCTTTCGGGTTATTAACATTTTCTTAAACATGGTCTCTATCACTCTCCATCAGAACATGATGGTACAACTTTCTTTCCATATCCATGTTATCACATTCCACCAATGTCCTCCCATGTGGAAACATATTTATGTTGCTTTGGATAACCATTATGGTTCCAATTTTACCTTTTTAAGATAAGTTTTATTATCAATTTTTATGATATCAGTTTCTATGGATAAAACATTCAATTATTAAACCTTTGATAACCGAGATGAATTTCGAGGGAGAAATAAATTTTAATGGGGGTAGAATGTAACACCCCAAGATTTGGTGAATTTTTATTTTTCCATTAATTTATCTACCAAATAATTTTCAATTCACAGGACACATTTAATAGTTATATATATATATATATATATTAAAACAATAAGACACAAATTCCATTTACATGAAATACCAACTTGGATTGTGCTACACGCAATACCAACTTGGCTGACACTACAAGAAAACCTGACTTAGCTTACGATGCATGCAAAAATGAGTTTCTATGAAACACCTATTTTTATTGTATTTATTTAAATAATATAATTATAACCAGTACATTAAACATATTAATTACTAATATTCAAATATTTTTTTTATACAAATAAAACATATTGATAATGAAAGGTGATATTTTTGGTAAAGTCCTTTTTTGTTAAAAATATTGTTTTCTTGAATGAATCACTTTTAATAATAAAAGTTATTTTAGGAAAATTTAGAAATTTAATTTGAAAAAAATAACATTTTTTAATTCAAAATGTGAAAATTATCCTAGGGTAAATTTTTTGGATTTTTCTAACAAACATTATTTTTTTATGATAGTGAAAAATACCGTTGTTTAGTTAGAAACTGCTTTTTTGCCTAATAATTTCTTTATGATAAATGATATTATAAAAATGTATTATGGTCACATTAGATAAATATTACCTTCATTAACAGAATTTAATTTTATATAATCAATTCCAAATTTAAATTTAATATAAAAACTTAACAAACATTTGATCATTTTTCTACTATTAAAACCCATTATTTCACCTCGACTACACCATTAGCATTAATCTTAATTTTCCCACTTATGTGGTTATAATCTTTAAAATACAACATATCTGGATTTTATTAGTATGATATATTTTTTATAATAAGATCATAATAATTTGTTTAACCAAAATTATTTGTGAATGTGATTAAATTTTATTAAGGTGATTGATGTTTGATTAAGCGTAATAAGGGACTAAACCTTAATATTAACGACCAAAATGAATTGGAAACTTATCCAAAATACATTGGTTGACAAAATAAAACCAATTTTTAACTTGGTTATAAATATATTGGTTATATGTAAATTATCAAATGGAATTTCTATATAAAAAAGGTATGTAAGGAAAAAAATACAAAAACAGAAATTTCCTTACTTTTAACATTTATAAAAAATCGAGATATGTAAAAAACATCATATTTTCAGTTATATAAATAATATTGAAATATATTTGGGTTATTGTTTTCATAATATATTGTCATTAATTTTTAGATATGATTTAGGTACATAAAATTCTTAAGAAACATCAATATAATGATTATTTAGTTAATAATTAACTAAAATAAATGATACTATTAATATGAAAAGTGAAGTCAATTGGTTGAATCATTGTCGTTATTTATTTTTTTAGATTAATATATCATATTACACACCTTTATACCTAATATATTTTAATTACAATATAATACTGATATTTTAAAATTAACATTAAATAAATAACGTCAAAATTGAAAATCACTGCTACAACCTGGCCTTTTATCAGCGCTAAAAATGACATTAATAGAACTTGAAAATCATTGTTAATGACGGCGTCGATAAAGGGTGGGGGTCCATTTATCAGTGATCCAAAAAGTGCAGATAAAGGGGGGACTTTATCAGCGCTATCTTGAGCACTGATAATAGGGCCCTTTATCAGTGCTCTTTTAGCGCTGTTAAAGGAATCATTTATCAGTGCTCAAAAAATTGTTGATAAAGGAACCTGCCCCTGCACCTACACAACCATCACTTGCACACCTGCACACCTGCAGAAAATAGCACCGACACACAAACCAAGAACCTAAATATGACACAACGCACGCAATATTTTGACAAACAATGCAATATATATTTACTTAACATCATGAATACAAAAAAACACACTGCTATATAAATTTCAAACAATGTATAACATGGTTAAAAATAAAATTATCCAACAACAGTTATAAACATTAATGTTTCATCCTTTGATATCTGTGATCCCCTCTAAAAAATATTCATCTACAGTATTTATTTCTGAACAAATCATCCGAACTCAAGGAAAAAATTCACCTATATAAGAAAACAAATATTATGTTAGTAATAAAACAATGAAATAAATTAAAACATTAATATGAAAGAATACATAAATATTGAAATGTGAAACTAAAATAAGGAAATGATAAACTCAAATTTTTTCATTCTGATAATAATGAAAGAGAACAATGTAAAATCAATATGTTTTTGGATGATTTATCTCATTTAATAAATATTGATTCTCTATCTAATGAAAAGTTGTACCGGTCACACTGTGCATCGGATTGAGGTGTGGTTGATTCGTACACGTCACAAATGACTCATGTATTGTGGTCCTAAAGTATCAAAACAATCCAAAAGTGTTTTCTTGGTATTTTGTATGTCACTTTTGTTGTTTTCTAATGTTAATGTCAATTTCAAACTGATATCAGAAACTTTTAGACATATTAGACACACCATGCATCAGATTAAGGTGCTATTGATTCATACACGTCAAAAATGACTCATGGATCATTTTCCTAAAGTATCAAAACAATCGAACATGTTTTCTCGGTTTTCCCTATGTCACTTGTGTTGTTTTCTAAAGTTAATGTCAGTTTGAAACTGATATTAGACACTTTTAGCCATACCGGTCACACCATGTGTTAGATTGAGGTGTGGTTGATTCTTGCACCTAAAAAATTAGCGATGGATCGTTTTCTTAAACTATCAAAACAATATGAATGCATTTTCTCAGTTTTCCATACGTCACTTGAGTTGTTTGATAAAGTTAATATCAATTTCAAACTGATATCAGACACTTTTAGACATACCGGACACACCATGCGTTGGATTGTGGTGCGGTTGATTCATACATGTCAAAAATGACTCACGGATCATTCTCCTAAAGTATAAAAACAATCCGAAAGCTTTTTCATGGTATTCTGTATGTCACTTGTGTTGTTTTCTAAAGTTATTGTCAATTTCAAACTGATATCAGACACTTTAGCCATACTGGTCACAACGTGCATTAGAGTGATGTGTGGTTGATTTTTACACCTTAAAATGACTCGTGGATAGTTTTCCAAAAGTATCAAAATAATCTGAACCCGTTTGCTCGATTTTCGGTATGTCACTTATGTTGTTTTCTAAAGTTGATGTCAGTTTCAAACTGATATCGGACACTTTTAGCCATACTAGTCTCACCATGAATCAGATAAAGGTTTGGTATATTTGTACACGTCACAAATGACTCATGGATAATTTTCCTAAAGTATCAAAACAATCCAAACGTGTTTCCTTGGTATTCCGTATGTCACTTGTGTTGTTTTCTAATGTTAATTTCAATTTCAAACTGATATCAGACACTTTCAGCCATACCAGTCAGACTGTGCGTCAGATTGGTGTGAAGTTGATTTTTAAATGTCACAAATTACTCCTGGATCATTTTCCTAATGTATCAAAACAATCCAGAATGAATTTTCTCATTATCTGTATGTCACATGTGTTGTTTTCTAAAGTTAATGTCAATTTCAAATTGATATTAGACACATTTAGCAATACCGGTCACACCGTGCGTCGGATTGAGGTGCAGTTGATTCGTAAACATAAAAAATGACTCATGGATCATTTTAATAAAGTATCAAAACAATACGAACTAATTTTATTAGTTTTTCGCATGTCACATGTGTTGTTTTCTAATGTTAATGTCAGTTTCAAACTGATATTAGACACTTTTTTCCATACCAGTCACATTGTGCGTCGGAATGAGGTGTGGTTGATTTCTACACATCACAAATGACTCATGGATCGTTGTCCTAAAGTATCAAAATCATACGAACGCTTTTTCTCCGTATTCCATATGTCACTTGTGTTGTTTTCTAAAGTTAATGTCAATTTCAAACTGATATCAGACACTTTTATCCATACCGGTCTCATTGTGCATCAGATTGATGTTCGATTGATTTGTACACGTCAAAAATGACTCATGGATCGTTGTCCTAAATTATCAAAACAATCCGAACACATTTTCTTGGTTTTCATTATGTCACTTGTGTATTTTTTTAATGTTAATGTCAATTTCAAACTGATATCAGACACTTTTTGCTATACGAGTCACACTGTGTGTCGGATTGAGGTGTAGTTGATTCGTTCACATCAAAAATGACTCATGGATCATTTTCCTAGAGTATCAAAACAATCCGAATGCATTTTATTGGTATTCTGTATGTCACTTGTGTTGTTTTCTAAAGTTAATGTCAATTTCAAACTGATATCAGATACTTTTAACCATACCGGTAACATAGTACATCGGATTGATGTTCAGTTTATTCTTACACATCAAAAATGACTCATAGATCATTTCCCTAAAGTATCAAAACAATACGAATTTATTTTCATGGTATTCTGTATGTCACTTGTGTTGTTTTCTAATGTTAATGTCACTTTCAAATTGATATCAGACACTTTAAGCCATACCAGTCACACCGTGCATCGGATTGAGGTGCGGTTGTTTCATACATGTCAAAAATGACTCATGGATCATTTTCCTAAATTATCAAAACAATCCGAATGTTTTTTCTCAGTATTCCGTATGTAACTTTTGTTGTTTTCTAAATTTAATGTAAATTTCAAACTGATATCAGACACCTATAGCCATACTGGTCACACAGTGCATCATATTGAGGTGTGGTTGATTCGTACACCTCAAAAATGACCTGTGGATCATTGTACTAATGTCTCAAAACAATCTTACTGTGTTTTATCAGTTTTCCGTTGATCACTTATGTTGTTTTCTAAAGTTGATGTCAGTTTGAAACTGATATCAGACACTTTTAGTCATATCGGTCACACCGTCAGTCAGATTGAGGTGCAGTTGATTCGTACACGTCACAAATGACATATGGATTATTTTCATAAAGTATCCAAACAATACTAATGAGTTTTCTCGGTATTCTGTATGTTAGTAGTTCATAAGTGTCTCTCATTAAGTTATTCTTTACGAGATACTCTAATCATTTCTAAAACCATTCTTCATAATATAAGGATACGAAACATAAGAAAGGGTGATCATAGATTCTCAATAAGTGTAAACAAGGGATATATCAATGATCATATATAGATAACATAAGTAGTAGGAAATCACCTTCATTGTCCTATTTGTTTACATTCTTCCATTAGGTACATTGCCCATTCGTTTCTAAACACATCTATATCATCTTGTGAATAAGAGTTCTTTCAACATTCATAGTAGTATTGAAAAAATATAAATACAAAAAGATTAAAAACTATTTTAAATGAAGTAGTAATTATTTTCAAAAATACCTCTTCAGGGATGCTATTTTGTTCATGAAATATCATCTCTTTCATAAATTTACAAACATAATAACTGCAGTCCTTTCCATTTGCTTGTTTCAGACACTATAGAATGATCAAGAAAAATAAGTAATATGTTCTGATATGTATTTTGATAGTGCAATATAATTATTTGTACCCTGATACTTTTCCATTTGTAGATCTCATGCACCTTGTCGTCCTTAGGCCCTAGATTCATTCCATCCTTTAGACGATATTTATACACTGCCCTATCATAACAGAATCCTCATTAAAAGATAATATAAATTATATAACAAGATATTTACTTCTAAAATGTTGGATCTAGTTTATTAAAAATTAAAAATCGCCATCATGTGTGGTCGGTTTGTTGGATATACAAGCAGTGAATCCAAAAAATAAATCTTTGGAGTATCCTAATTGACTGCAATGAGCATCCAATGCTGCCTAAAAATACAAAAAGGAATAAGTAATGATAGAAATGAAAATATAATTTATATGATTAAAATGTATAGTTTTATCCCTGTAATGTTGCTATTAAAAAGAGTCTATCAGTCGTAATTTTTCATTGAATTTTTCTGAGCAGGTTCGACATTAATTCAGAATGAAAATAGGAATCTATTATTTTTTTTGTAGACATGGTTTGGGGACTAACGAGTCCAAATTTGTATTCATGGGAAAATCCCCTCAATTGTTTTTCATAGATATGACTTCGAAAAATATGAAACGTATTTAGCCATAATTTTCATAGTATATCAGCTTCTGTAAAATCAAATCATGAAAACATAACTCATGTATACATTTGTAACTGATGCACCTTGCCAGTCGTATGTGATGATTTCAGCTACAACATCGGCACTAACGAAATCTAATGTTTCCTCTCCATACATATCTTTTTCACAAAAAATTTTGTGATTATTTACACCTTTCATTTTCGTATCCACATGAGCTTGCAATGATATTTTATGTGGATATAGAACGGGCGGGGTGAAGGTGCTCTCAGAAGATCGTTTTGATTGGTTGGTTGATCCTCTGTGTCGCTCTTTAATTTTAGATCCTTCGTTTTGTCCTTTTATAATAAAATTAATCGAGTAATCCCTTTTCTAATTAAATGTTAAAGGTTCTACTTGAAAAATGAATTGGAAATGAATACATCCTGGTCGACATGTTATTTTACAAGATTAGACTCCCATGCAACGAATGTTCCAACATATTTTTCCACCATATGAATGTTCTCATCATCATTTGGCATGGGTATCTCGACGCTCGGCTCATGAGATACATTAATCGACACTTTAACATGACCGGTTGGAAGTGTTATGGAGTGTAGTTTGTCACTCTTCATATTGAACACTATAGCCCTCGCTACAAGGTGATGGGTGAGAGTTGACAGATATAAATCACAGTCTTTTTCACCCCATAGAATATCATTACAAGAAAGGTATCAATGTCTATGTGATTCACATTTCACTGAAACAAATATTAAAACATGGATTACCTCGGTTAAGTTGGGTCTTTGAGGGTAATGGCTTTCCTCAAAGCTGGCGGGGGGTGGGGTGGGATCTTCTTGTGCGGGTTGTTCTTGAGTTGTTTCTTCTATTTGCCTCTCCCCCATCGAAGTTGTTGGAAACTCTCCCTGACTTTGGATTTTTTTTTCAAGGGTAGATATTCTATCTCTCATTATTTTCATTTCTTTAGTTTGTTTCTCCTGGTGTTTTTTTTCTGAAAATATGTCCGGGGTGTCACCCCAAAACCCGCACCTCTGACCCGGACATACTGTTCTGGCTGTTTCAAGGCCGCTGGATGTGTGTCTGCATCCAGTGCGGGTGTTGTTGATTCCTTTGACTATGTAAAATATAAAATATAGGAAAAAATGTAATCATAATTATGTAATAGTGATTTAAATCAAAACAAATTTATATTATATCATACTTACACATGTTTCCCACACTTTTTGTGTCTTTTCATCTACCAGTTTCCCCTCATCATTAATACGATCCTCCTTCCATATCACATGGCGTGGGATGGAAGTGGCTTGGGATTTTGATTCATCAATCTACATATAAACAAAGAAACATGGTTATAGTGTTTTTTATGTCACATAAATGTATTACAGTACTTTTAAAATACATACCAATTGTTTTTCAATTGAAACGTACCCCAACCTTGCTTTATGGTAGGGGTATGCTGGTTTTGTCGCCCATTCATTATTTTCAACACTAAGTTGCTATTCCATAAATAAAAAATAGTCAATCAAAGTGATTAATACAAGTAACGTTAAACAATGTGTTACCAAACACAATGTACCTGAAAATTCTGCTCCGCACAACAGTTGCAAAATGCATCCCATGCTCCTTGGGATATCATGTGTGCTTAAAGAGGAGGTGGGTGCGGCTTGATTTTCCCTTCATCATCATTCATATGACATTTCGTTAAAATGGTGCGAAATCCACTATGAACCCTTCCTACCGGTCTTAATACATATTATTTGTGTGAGACATCTACTATAAATGCACTCTACAAGAGATGATGAAGACTTAGTCAATATTTCAGTATTTTATTTTATTTTATTTTAATAAATTTAATAAATGATATCGTAATTTTACCATAATCTCTTCCCACATTAATGTTTTTATCCCGTTGACAACATAGTGCCATGACTCTATATCAATCGGCACGCATTGCTGAGTGACGATTCCAATGTAGCTACGAAACATGGCTTTGTTGGGGTTTACATACTGGCCTTGATTATTCCATCCCACCTCATATTTGATGCCTTTTGATTTTTCCTTTAATTTTTTGGCAAAAACTATCAAACTACGATGCACCTATTTTTTATCCCACTGGGGTTTCATTGCCTACCATTTCCTCGGTTTCTGCATCATCATTATGTTCCTCTGAAGCACTAGCATCAGTATTGGGACCAGCAACAACAGGTTGATAAACCTGTTGTACCACAGAAGTGGGACCCGTAGTAACATGTTGAGAAACCTATTGTACCTCAGTAGTGGGACCAGCAGCAACAGGTTGATAGACCTGTTATACATTAGCAGTGAGACCATCTACAATAGGTTGAGAAACCTGTTGTGTCTGGGGATTGGGGCATCAGCAGGTGCAGAAGTAATTATATGCATAAGTGGTATAACATTTAATTTAGATAACATAAAAGATGTTGCGAACATATAATAACATAATGTCACAAAATCTATATTACAATAAAAAATAACCTGATTATTAAACTCTCTTTTTTTAAAGGCTGAATAGATTTGACCCCTCTATCAAAAATCCATATCCCTATATTGTGGTCTCATATGACATACAAAACGTCATCTACATTGGTACCACTATGAAGTGATGGTTAAGTCCCAATGAAAGGGTTATCTTCCATCGAATTTTCATCTGACCCTTCAGTTGTTTTAGTCGATAAGGGAACAATTGACCTGTTTCAGTTTGTGGGATCTGGAACATAAAATACTTGCACTACTTGTGATTCCATTATAAACATTTCGCCTTTCTCCCCTTCCTTATTGAAATCAAATTTCATGAATCCCAATTCATATATTTTAACAGAACTCCTGTTATCAATCCACTTTCATTAAAAAATTGGAACTTGGAATTTCGTATAATCCAACTCCCATATTTGTTTGATGATGCCAAAGTATGACATATTCACATAAATGGGATTTCTGTCCTTAACACCGGAAACATGCATCGCTTCACCCATAAGTGTAACCCCATTATTATACATGGTACTATCTTTATCATGTTCATTAGTATAAAATGTATAACGATTAACTAAATAAGCGTTGTAAGATAATACATACACACTTGGTCCTCCAGCTAGCCATAATGTCGTTCAGAAATTGACACTGGATTTTCATCTGACTTCTTAAAAATATTGTCCCAAAACCATCCTATAAACTGATGATTAGGTGTATTTGATATCCATTTTTCAGACCTAGATGGATTCAAATGCCAAATAATTTTATTATGGGTTTCAACATTTGGATCAATGTCGAAACTTTTATGAAAAACATAAAGGTGGGCATGCTCCCGATCTATAATATTGATTGTGACAACCTGTCATCCAGAAATTAATTCACCCTCAAGCCTCCCAGGGTGACGAGATTTCGGTAGGCCAATGCTTTCCACACCAGACAGGTATTCGGTATTGAATTCAATGGCTTCCTCAACAATATATCACTCTACAATACAACCCTCTGGCTAACTTTGACTTTTTACATACCCTTTCAAAATCTTTATATACCATTCAATGGGGTACATCCATCTGTAATGTAAAGGACCACATAGTTGAATCTCTTTCACCAAGTGGACCATCAAATTAACCATCATATCAAAAAATTTAGGCGGCAATAAAATTTCTAATTCACATAATATGACGAAAATTTCTCTTTCCATAGTTAGAAATTTCACTGGTTCTATAACTTTCCCGCATATAACATTGAAGAAGAAACACAGTTTTATTAAGGTGGGAATTCTTGGGGAAAATGCAACGTAAAGCAACAAGAATGAGATCTTGCATCAAAACAAGGCATTCATGTGATTTCAGACCTTTTAACTTCAAATATCGCATTAACACAAGGTTCATTATATTCGACGAATACCCCTCTGGAACATTTATGTCATTAAAGAAGTTTCAAAAATGATATATATCCTACCTGGAAAGAGTGTAAGCCATAGGAGGAAGAAATGCTTGTTTTTCACCCTTCACTGTTGCCCAATATTCTCGTATTCCCATCTCAAACATGTCCGACCTAGCTTTAATTACATATATTTTTCAGGTGTATTTAGCAACGTGCCAATGACACTATCAAATACATTTTTTTCTACATGCATAACATCAAGAAAATGTCTGACATATAGAAAATTCTAGTATGGTAACTCAAAAAAACTGATCTCTTTTTCCAAATTATTTTCGTAAGGTTTTTCGAAGCCGGTTTACCAATAGTAGTGTCCACATTTTTAACTTTCTCAAACAATTGATTGCCTATTAGTGGATATGTTACTATCCGTTCTTCTGAACATCCATCGAATGATGTCGTCCAAGATCAGAACTTATGTTATCGGGGTAGAAATCTATGATTTCCTAGAATCATGGTTTTCGATGAATGTTTCAACCTAATTGATTGTGTACCTTGTTCACAAACGGGACACCCTTGAGTTACTTTAATGCTATGTCCTGAAAAATTTCCATAAGCTGGGAAGTAATTTATCTTCCGGTACAACATGGATCTCAACGTGAAATCTTTCTTTTTGAAAGCATCAAACAATGTAACACCAGAATCCCACAATAATTTCAAATCTTTGATCAATGGAGCTAAATAAAAATCAATATCATTACCCAGTAGTTTTGATCCTGATATAAGCATAGATAAAATGATGTATTTTTGTTTCATACATAACCATGGTGGTAAGTTATAATTTACCATCATAACCACCCATGTACTGTGACTGTTTCTTTGAAAACAAAAACGATTCACTCCATCTATAAATAACGCAAGAAAATGGTTTCTCGATTCGTTTCCAAATTTAGGATACTCATGATCAATTCTCTTACACTAAGGAGAGTCTGTCGGGTGACGTAATATCCCATCTTTAATTCTTGTATCTGCATGCCATGTCAATTGTCATGCAGTCTGCTCACTTCCATATAGACGCCTAAAATATGGAATGATTGGAAAGTACCACAAAACTTTAGTAGGACACGATTCATCCTTCATGTCTCATGAAGCACCACACATTGGGCATTATTTAAGTGATTTGTTGTCCTTAAGAAACAATATATTGTCATTCAGGCAGGCCTGTATTCTTTCAGAGATCATACCCATCGAGCGTAGCATTCGTTTGGCGTCATATGTTCGGCTTGGGTGCTCATTATATTCTATGAGAATGTCATTTAGGATAGCAAGTAGTTCCAAAAAACTAGCATTACTCCACCCATTGTCTGCTTTCAAATTATACAGCTTCAGTACCACTAAGAGTGCTGAATATTTAGTGAAACCAGCATACAATGGCATCTTTGCACAACCTTTTAACTTCTCAAACAATTTTGGGATATCACGAAGTTCATCTTCGATGGTCCTTGTCATTTCATAAATACGATCTTCATCATCATTCACATCTGTAATCACATCCTCCATACGATCATCTTCATTGTTCATGCTTGTAATCATATCAGATGATCCATAAAATGAAGTTTTATCCCAGCCACTACCTACATTCGTTGTTTTTTCCCGTGTTTATTCCAACATGTATAACTCTGATCTATTCCATGACAGATCAATTGTTCTTCCAACTCCTCTGGACTAATTTCTTTTGAATCACAATAGCGTAAACATAGACAAAATATCTAAGAAGGGTCATATGCATGATCTTTTTTAAACTTGGTAAACTCTTTCACGCCTTCTTCATACTCTTTTGTCATCCGATTGGCATTCATCCATTCATTATTTATATTCATCCTATTTGAAAACCAAAGGATGGTTATATAGGTTAGGGGAGAAATAATAAGAGTATAATTTAAGTAAAAAACTCTATTCTTCAAAAATGGTGGGGGTGTGCTCAATAATAGAAAATCTTGGGTGGTTCATTGGATTCATCCATTATCTTCCTCTCTTCGATCCCCCTTGATGAGGGGTGGTTATTGGTAGTTATTTATAGCATGTTAGTGAGTTCTTCCATAATACTTCATCCATTACTATTTTCCTTTATTTCTCTATGATTTGGGATGATATTAACTGGGATTTGTGTGATGATTTCACTATATCATCTTCAAATCAATTCAGATGATGTAGATTTTTTTTGTATTGGATAGAGGTTATCCTCGTATGATGAACACACCATATTTTGTGTGGTTCAGGTGGTGTTGTGTTTCCCAGTGTGTTTTTAAATGAGTATTCCTAGTTATATTAAGGTGAATAATTAATTATATGTTTCTATAATTAATTATTTGGGAATTGTGCCTTGTGATTGTTTCTCAATCATTGGTACAAGATTAGATAAGGCATGTATAGTCTTGGTTGAGAATGAGTTGATCTTGGTGAGGGGGTTAATTCATTTTTTGAGGAAGGTGGACCCTATAATACAAAACCATGTTCCAATTTATGCATGTTTGTGCATTCATGCATGAGTATATGCGTTCCACTGAAAGGGATAGAAATCAAGAGTAACCTAGGAAAATAAATAGGGTTTTTTTGATCCACCAAGAGATAGAGTGAGGGTTCTATTGAATGTTTGTGATTTTGTGATCATCCATAGATTATGTCTCCTTGGAGGTGGGGTTTCTAGTTGTGTTAATGAGATTATCAGGTTTGGTATGAGATTTGTATATCCTAGTGGGGTTTTCTAAGTATATTTGAGTAGGTATTAGAGTCTTAGGCCTAAAGAAGATGGATAATATAGTTTTATATCTCATGTATGATGGGGAACACCCTCTAAAGGATATATAAGAGTCATGGTGTGTGTGATGAGTAGGATATTCCATATAGGTATTGGTGAAGTGTGACATAGAAGATTTCCTCCATATAATTGGATTAAGGGATCTCCAAGGGGAGATATGATATGGTTCCTATGTGGGGGTCATGGTAATAGTCAGGATGACTTAGCATAGGGTATCCAAGGATCTTAGTGTGAGTTTCTTAGGATGGTCATTATTTTGTTTTAATGAGTTTTAATGTGGGAATTAGAAGATTATATAGACTAGAATATCGAGGCCTAGATCAAGTATAGCATGTGGGTTGGGAAATTACTATTTTGAGATGAGTGTGTGTTGGTATTAATGATTAGAGATGGGTTAGGTTTGTATAACCCAATAGATTCCCTTATAGGAGGAATTATAATGTTGATAGGTTGGGAATAATTTTCATGTTAACCAAGATGGTTTTAGGGATATTATTATGCAAGGATAAATGGATGGTGACTTTTATCATTTATGGACAGACCGACTAAGAGATTGGGACTTCATATGACTTTCACCTAGTTGAAGTATTATCATCCATGTGGCCCACCTATTGGTGTTGTTGATTAGCTAGTACGAGAGGTTGGCTATCTAGATACCCTCTTTAGATTACTCTTTATATGTTTTGTGGCATGAGACAAGATGGATGGCCTTTATTTAAGTGATAAGGTGTTTGTAGGACCCTAATTTGAGTGAGAACGCAATGATCAAAGGGGATTGGTGTGAGACTTCCATGGGATCCACCTATTGATGTGCATTTTGACTTGTGATAGAGGTATTCTATTGTGATTCTCTCCTTAGATCATTTTTTGTCTGATAATATGATGTGAGATATAGAAATGGTGATCACATAGTATTGGTTTGGAGTAGTTTTTTGAGAGTTTTTCTATAGATATTCCCTCCTAAAATTGTTTTTTATGAGATGTGATGGTTAGACCCATGGTATCTGAGAGGGGAGCCGCTACTATGTTGTGGAATTAGAGGATATGTGAATCACACCCAATGTGAGAGGTTGGTGGCACTGTTATGTTATAACAAAGGATGTGATATTTAAATTGGTATATGACCCAACCCAGAGAGAGTGGGTAGTGGGAAGAAATAGGTAGAAACCCTACTATGGTTCATTTTTTTCAATCCCAAGGAAAATAGAGTACAATATAGTGTACAATATAGAACACACTAAACATATTTATCATCATGTTGGCATGCCTCACATAATGACATGAATTCACCAACATGGACGGTTCAAACCCTACCTGGCCTAACTATGGGGTAGTATCCAAAATTATAAAAACATCCATACTAAGGGCCAATAGATGGAGTGAAATCCTAATCTAGTGTAACAACCATTCACAAAAAATACACTCTCTATTCAGGTTTTAGTCACAAGGCTATAGTGGGGAGAGCTAATCAAGATCAAACATGTAACCACCCACATATACATGTGTCACACACACAAGCATCGCACTCAAGAATCACGCCAAATCCTAATTAATCTCAATATAGACAATAAATGAAAACATAATTAATTTATGCAATTTCAATTTTACTCACCTTAAGAAGGAGGACCCGATGGTGGAGGAGGAGGAGGCATCGACAGCAGAGGCAGCAGAGGTAGTAGAGGTAGGGGTGGCAGCGGAGGAGGAGGCAGCGGAGGCAGTGGAGGCAGCTCGGAGGCAGCAGAGTAGGTAGAGGAGGAGGAGGAGGAGGAGGCAGAGGTTGAGGAGGAGGAGTCGCGGTAGAGGAGGAGGAGGAGGAGGAGCCATGATGGAGGAGGAGTAGGGGGAGGATCCACAACAAGAGGAGGAGGAGGAGGAGAAGTAGTCATCGGAGGAGGAGAATGAGGCGGCGACCGCGGTAGAGGATGAGGAGAAGGAGGCAGTGGCGAAGAGGTGGAAATGGCGGAGGCGCAGGGTAGGGCTTCAGCGATAGATTGACCTGGTGCGGGGAGGAGGAGTCGTAGCAAGAGGTGGAGGAGAAAGAGGCAGCGGTGGAGAGGAGGCAACGACATAGGTGCAGGGTAGGGATTCCATGAGAGCTTGACAGGGTACGGGGAGGAGGAGGCGGACCTGGTGGCATTTATAAATCGCACAGGGACCTTTATCAGCGCTAAAATGAAAAGCGCTAATAAAGAGCCACTTTATTAGCGCTTTTTTAGCGCTGATAAATCAATATTTATCAGCACTAATAAAATCCCTGATAAATGTATAAATTTAATAATTTATTTATATTATTATATATTTATTTAAAATGATATTTATGCTAAATTTATATATTTATTAATAATTATAATTCTTAAAAATATATCTTTATTTATACTTATAAAATTATTAGAAATATAGTTATTATATTTATAATAACATAAATATATAAAATAAATATATTAATTATATATATTTAAAAGATTATAAATATATTACTTAAATATAGTTAATTATAATTATAACTACAAATGTATTTGAAAGGTATTTATATATATATATATCATTGAAAATATAATATATATATATATATATTTTAAATATAAGGAAATTTTATTTACAAGTTTACATTTTTTAGAACATATATATTATATGGGTAACATTATGAATTATAAATCAATAACACATCAACGTGATATATCATTATAATCTATAAATGAACATTATTCATGCACATATCAATCACATAACATATACACATGATATATTCATTGAGCCCAATTCATTGGAAAAAAACATATCAACAATTTCAATTATACATATATATTAAAAAGTATTATATATTTATAAATAAAACAAATACATTAAATATAAACTAATATAATAAATTTATATTAAATATAATGAATTAATAAATCTAATAAATATAATGAATTAACAAATCTAATAAATCTTATACATCTAATAAGTATATTTCTTATTAATCTTATAATTATTTAATTATATATATATATAGTTATAATATGTGTTTTTTATTTAATGTATACAATAAACATTATTTTTCAATATAAATATAATAATTTCATATGAAGTCAAGTGCTGATAAATGTAACCTTTATCAGTGCTAAGAAAAGTGCCACCCTTTATCAGCGCTTTTTTTAGCGCTGATAAATGATACATTTATCAGCACTATTATCTAACACTGATAAAGGACTAACCCTTTATCAGTGCTTTTCCATTAGCACTGATAAAGGCATGCTTCTTCCTTGCCCAGTTTTGTGGTAGTGAATATTTTTATTTTAATATAAATGAATTTTATAAAATGATTTAAATTTGATAAAAATAATATATTATTCCAAATGACCTATACGTGCTAATATACAATAAATATTTTATATTAATGGAACAATTAATCTTTTATAATCAACATATTGTCCCATATTATGTAAATACATTGTTAAGACTGACCGAGTTCAATCAATGTTTTAGCACAACACATGCGATTATTTTAAAATTAATTTACAAAAAAAATGTGATTTTAATTTTAAAAATTAGTTATAATTTGAATAATTAAGTGGCTGTGTATTTTTAAATAAATATCACATAAATTTTGTTTTAATGGTGAAATTATTTTGATTAGAAAACTAGATTCTTTAATAAAAATCCAAAATGATAAATTTTGGGGAACCTTAGATTTTAAGGAACCAAATAATTAAAATGCACATATTTCTATGTAGATTAGGTTTTTTAGATAATTATTTTCCTTTAATACATTATTTGTCAATTTTTTTGAACTTAAGTAATGTTAGACCACCTATTATGGAAAAACATTGGTATTTACAAAAGTGTCCCTCCCCCTCTCTTATAAAAAGGAAAGCACCCAACCCAACCCAATACTTGCACCTAGAAAGCCTTTTATGTTCAGCCAATACGTACAAATATTACCTCCCAAAAATACTCAATTCATCTTTGAAGCCTCCCTTTGGTCAGAAAACCTCTAAATGAAGTCTTTGGGCATAAACAAAAAGGAGTTTCCTAATTAAGAGGTAACATCTTCTCTCAAGATCCTTTACTTTATTTTCTTTTTACATCCGAGAAACACTCTATATTACATTATTGTGGGAAAACACCAGTATCATCCATATAGTAGGATATTGTTATGAAATTTTTCTGACCAACACTTACACAGACATCCATCTAATGTATGTTGAACAAACTATTTCTGTTTACGACGAACTACTGCCTCATGAAACTATGACTGTTCATTTCCCATTTACCACCATGGAGGACATTGTGATGGAAAATATATTTATATTTGTAATTTTTTATATCTATTATATTTATTATTTCATTAATATAATGTATTACTTTTTTAATACACATATTTTTACCCTCCAATGGGTGTTAATGTGATAATCTCTTTCGAGGAAGTGTGGACCGCCGCCCCCTCAAAGGGATGTGACCTGTTCAAACACCACTGACTAAAAATTACATTTTTATTATAAAAAAACACTTTTAAGGGAAAAGTGTTAAACCATGAAGTCCCGAAAACATGCATCAAAACAACCCATATAGAAAAAAATATAGGATCAGCCCCTCCCATCTGATGCTCTATGACAAAAGACATCACCAAGCAGGACCCTTCAGCAAGCAGTCCCGTGCAGCAATGCACAGGCACAGAACCGATGGCAATGCCATACCCTCTCAAGCATCCAAGTCTGAAAGGCCAGTATCGGTGAAGAATTCATTATTTGATCCTCTTCTAGAGTAGAACCAAGTAGTTTTCTGTAAAAAAACACCACACGTCGCAACAACACCGACCAAAAAAGAAAACCAGAAGCAGAAGAATTCCTCTCAGTCGAACCAACTAACTACTCACTCAACCAAAGTCATTAAAGATTAAATTAATGTTACCCAAGTCTGTTTCCCTAAAAATCTTCCAAGAAAACGATGTGATCTAAGTGGTAGGTGCATATGTAATAAGGTCCTCTAAATGTATGGACAGTTTGTCCCATGTCTGAATATACTCCTCAATATTGATCCTCCCATTGTTGAAAACTCCAACTAATATTAAATCTTGCATGTCTATCCAAGCATATTTTTCCTCATTAAGAGTCAATATTAATGGTATCCCCATCATTTTAGGAGCTTATTCTTCAGTTGAATTGAGATAAAAAGATTGTTCCACCACTTCTTCTTCTGAGCTCATGATCAAAACCAAGGGTTGTTCATACACAAAACCACCCTTGCCGTGATTGTCCAACTGTTTTCCTTTCAGATTCTTTGCTGACCTTGTCTCCATGGGAGGGGGTAAGGAGGAGTATTATTTCCTCCCCTTATGGTTTCCCGTCTGCCCTTCCAAGGAGGGCCTGACCAAAGGTCTTTCTAACTCCTGCACCATGTCACTAGTCTCTTTGAACTCATTAGCCGGTTGAACACCTGCAATGGATCCAGCCTCCTGAAATCTAGACTGAATGGCCTCGTCACTAATATTCTCCTCTGGAGCCTCATTCAGCACCACCGCCTGACAATGGGAGCCCGAGACTTCTTTCTTAGTACCCACCTGGGGCCTGCCCTCCTCCACATCCATTCCTATATCATCAACTGCAAGACACTAGAAACTATTGAAAACCTAGAAATTAGTAATGGCTCTTTCCCAACGCACTCCTGATGCCTTCACCCAGTCCTAACTACCTTCACCAGTGTCCACTCCATTTTTGTTTTCTGCCACAACAACCTAGTGGAACACCCCAACTCCTGCTGTATTGACCCCTTTCTCTGTAACCTTGACCTGAGCTGTATATCCAATGCCTTGACTTGTGGATGCAGAAGAAGTCATACCCATACCTGCAGAAGTGGTCATCCTTATGCATGTCAACCCCCATACATCCTGCAAACCCAAAGAAGAGGCCCTCGGCTGCTTTCCATTGAAGGTCTCAACTACCTGAACAAATTCCTTCTGCTGCGTGTCAAGACTGGGAATTGATCCTCTGTCAGGACCCTCACACTTGCCAACCAAAGGATCATCCATTATCTAAACTAGGTTCGGCCCAGGTTGAGGGACACCCTTGACTGCCTCATCAAACCGCACATACCATTCCCCTAACTCAAAGACTCATCCACACCGCTGTCCACATTCCCATATTTTCGCGACCCACATCTGCAAACCACCGCTGAGTGACCCAGCCTCTTGCAAGCAGAACAGAAGTCCACCCAGGACTCATACAAAACCCATTGTCTATATCGATACTCCTCTCCGATGGTTATCCAAACAATGTCTGGTGGCTGTCGAGATACATTGACCTCAACAAAACCCCTTGGGTTGACCGGGTGGCACAAAGCCTTGGTATGACTATCAGTACACAGAGACCTTCCAACGAAATTTCCCACCATCTTGATAATCGACAGATTCTGGAAAGGAAGCGTAAGATTAGGAAAGCTTACCCAAACCACTGTCAATGGGGAGTCCCTCTTCATGTGATAGTCATAGGTCCATCTGTGCAGAAAGAATATGTCCCCATTGCAGCTACGAGGCATGCACAACCAGGACTTAACCAAGTCTTCCTCTAATGAGAAGCACACCATAAAGCTCTTGTTGTCAAGTAAACCGATAATAGCCCTTTCCTGGAGACCCCACAAACTGAATACTCATCTGTCGAAGGAATCCACCGATGGCCTTCTCCCTGAAAAACGAGCAATCAGAGTCCGGTTGAGTAACGCTGAAGCCTCGTAGAATTATGCGAGTGACAATTAAAACTGAAAACAACATTCATGCGTACATATGACTTACCATCTCCATGAACAGTTTATTCTATTACGTACTTCATTATGAAATATTTTATTATAATTATAATATATTCAGCCAATATTTTTTTAATTTTCTACATTTTGGAATCACGATATAATTATAATGATAAATGTAATAAGGATGGGTTTAAGGAACTTATAAGATATATATGATATATTAATTCCTCTAGAATAATATATCTATATATATGCATATTTATATATATTTCATTTACATACTTTTTTTCAATATGACAATAAAAACAGAAAACAACGTTCATGCGTATGTACGACTTACCGTCTCCATGAACGGTGTATTCCATTACGTAATTCATCATGAAATATTTTATTATAATATAATTATAATATATACAACCAATATTTTTTTAATTTCATACATATTGGAATCACGATATAATTATAATGATCAATGACATAAAAAATTAAGACACATCCGAAGAACAATGAGAATATTACACTAAGTGAAACCTTAACATAATATCATTATCAAGCAGGTAATATAAGGTTATAATCCGAACATATATGGTAATAGATATAAGAATATTTTTTTTCATTTTTTTAATAAACATAAATTTATTATACAAGAATCCAGTATGAGTACGGAGAGAGTCAAGACAGAAGGTAATGGGATTTCATCTCACCTTTAATTTCTCTATGATTCTTGCTATGTTCGCCACTCTTTCATTTTGGGTGGGGTATGTAATGACCATGATTATATTATATTAATCTTGTAATTAAATTTATGGGTATTAATAGGCCCATTATATTATCCTTATTTAATGGAGTTCATGTTTAATAAGTTACCAAATCAGTAAATTTGTTTTGTCTCAATTTTCCTTTTTTGAGACTCCTATTTTGTTATGCACCTAAACTAATTTTATAATTTCATATAATTACACTTTAAATTCCATATCATGAATCTCAATATTTTCCTGATTTTATATTATTCATGTAATTTATTCCCTTACATGGAGATCAGGTTCCCATGATACCAAGTTAATAGAATTTATTGAGACAATCTCATTTCTTTTCAATATTGTTTTCGTTTATACATCCCTTGAAGAAATATTATGAACCATATTTCAAAAATATTTATGATTTTTCTTATCCTATGTTATTTCATGATATTATCATGTATGTTTACAATTTTCTAAATATTTATTACATATGATAGTTAAAAAATTGTTTTTAGGAAATCCCGACTTTACCCTCTCTTCGTTCAGAAATATATGTTTTCTAAAAAAGAGTTTTCCCATAATATTATAACATTCCCATATAATATATAAAATAAATTTTTATCATTTTTTCAGTTTTTTAATATCCTCAAGGTAATCTTCTTGTCATTTTCCAAACAACAAATCTTTCCACCCTTTTACCATGCAAAAGGAATTTTTCTTTTACATTGTATGACATGTATGGATTTATCTTCCATCATTTATTTTAATTTTCCATTATAATTTTTAAAATGATCATATTTATGAATTTTTTTTTTCAAAATTAGTTTCAAGAAAATTTGATTTCAAAATTATTTCAAAATTATTTTTGATTTTTTCTAGAAAAAATGGATTCTGAAACGTATTCAAGATCTATTTTTATATTTTTTAAGTTCTTTCAAATAAATTATTTTCAAAAAATTTCCATGATTCATTATATGTATTCAAGAAAAATGATTTTCCAATTTTATTTATTTATTTATGTATATGTTTACAAAGTATTTTAAATAAAATTTATTAAAAAACATATCAAAGAATTCTATATAATTTTTTCAATAGTTTTCAAAGAAAAAGGGTTTTAAAATATTTTAAAGTTATTTTAAATGTTTCCAAGGGAAAACTTTCTAAAAATGTTTTCATGTATTCTTTATAAGTTTGCAAGTTATTTAATAGAAAATTGATTTTCAAATGGTTTTATGTATTAAAAATCATTTTTCAATCAAGAAAGGAAATTTTCTTAAAGAAATATTTTTAGAGTATTTTTATAAATTATTTTCTACCTATAATAAAATCTAATGATGTTACTCATGACTTTTTATTAAATGATCTAAATGTTCCACTAATATAATTTCTATGAATGATCTATGATTAATTCCATGGTCTTTATGAAACTTGTTTCTATTTCATGGGTTATATAATTTTAAAACCCACTTATTTTCACGAGTTATATTAAAGATGAAATGATTATGGAACCTATCTCTTTCCATAGGTTATGATATATTTACTTGTTTATGATACCCATTTCATTTCATTGGTTATGATATGTTATTTATGATCTTGTGCAACATGTATGTAATATTTATATATGTTAAGGGTGGGACCTATATCTCCCTCAAATTAATTGGGTAACGATTTATATCTCATGTGATCGATATGTATTGAATGAGGGAATAATTTGTTTAGTAATTATGGGATTGAATGTGGGTTTACTCAGTTCAGTAATATAGGTCTGGAACGAGGCTTTGCACAGTTAAGTAATACTATGACCACCATGCACTTCATTACACACTTAAACATGATTTATTACATAATCTTGAACTTAAGGAAACTATGTGGTTAGAGAGTTCTAGTGTCTTAGGAAATTAGGAACATTACATAACAACATAGAACATGAAACACAACATCTTTTTTGAAGACTACCTTTTCATGACCACTACATTCCCTCGTACTTAGAATTGCATGCGATAATCTGAAAAAATTCATAAGAATAGGGTGAGATATAAATCCTAGTATGGGCGTAAACAAGGAATAAAATAAATAATAAAATACACATTAGTCAATAGGAATATCAATTGATAATAAGAGAAATATTAACATAAAGGCATGATATAACATGATTATTATAACAAGTAATTGTGGAAACAAAACTTCACATGGTATTAGCATTAGACAAGTATTATAGCACATGGAGCATGAGTAAACCGTCATTGCACTTTAATTATCATTAGTAAACCTTTATTTCACTTGAAATATCTTGTTACTAATCTTTACCCAAGGTATTGGAGAGCTATCTGGGTACACGCTTCTTAAACATTTTATTTCCTGCATAAGTGTGCCAAAATATCTTACAACACAGATTCATTAAACATCATAATTATTCCACAATAAAGGAATATGTAATTCACACATGAAACTCTTCCATTAATAAGTAAACGTGCATAATATTTAATACCCTTGAAAATGATATGGAATGGTATTCACTACCTAATTATTTTGGCTTGGAAAATTGTAGTGCAATTTCGGCAGCATAACGATGTGACATAAGACTTCTTAAAATGTTTGATGAGAGAAAATGGGGTGAATCACGAAATTTATATGAAATGGAAAGTATGGGGGTCATAAAGATACATGTATCAACATAATTAATGGAATTTATATTCATAATACAAAATAATTTCTTGAATGTAAGTGATGAGAGAGAAATTCCTTTCTAAATTTCAGCATAGTAACAGGTGTACATAGGAGGCCTTAATGATAGTGAAAGGGGTCTATCATCATTCAAAAATAAATAGATTAATATGAAGGAGGTGATAAGTCATAACCCAACATTTATAAAAGAAAATAAATAAACATAACAATACTATGAAACTTGGATAAAATTGGAAAGGAAGGAATCCCTTACTTGGAAGTGTGATCCCAAAAGATTGGGAGAGGCTTGAGAGAGGTTTCTTAGGAGCTCAGGACACCATTGGATGATTCTAGATAGATGAGGTAATAGGGTGTAAAACCTCAGAAGGATTTTAGTGAAGATGAAGTGGGATCTTGTCTTGGTTAATATAAGAAAAGGGAAGGAATTATTTATTATTTAGGTTTGGGACACCACACATTAAACTAATCAAAACCACAAACCATCCCATGGATTTTTTCACATGAATTTATCCAAAGGAGAGTGGAAAATGTTTTTTTATAAGGCCAATGGTATAACCTTTTAAAATAATTGGGTTACTTGTGTGGAGCCGAGTCGTGCTCTCTAGGAAATCAATTTAAAAAGTTAAAATATTTTATAATTCTTGAAGGATCCACTAAATCATTGAAAAATAAATAAAACAAAACTAAAATCACATTATTTTTATTGGAAAATATATATTTCCTGAACAAAATGTTTCGAGTATTCTATTACATCACTATTCAGTCATAATGATATCATGAAACACATTTGATATTTAAACGGTTTTTAATTTTTACCCAAAAATTCGACTGTCTCAGAAAATTATGAAAACTCCCCTATTGGATAATTTCCTCATTCCGATTCCAAAAATAATATTCATTTTATCTATATAATATTATAAATTTGTGAATATTTACTTTTAAAATAAAAACAGATAGTTATCGAAAATTCATGGGTCTTAAAAAAATAGATTTTTAATATTAATAAAAATCGCAATTGTATTCATAATAAATATACGATCATTTATATATAATAAAAAGTAATTTAGTGATAATATTTTATTAAAATATTATTTAATTCAAAAATCCATCAATTCATCTAAATAGATTTCTTAATTAACTAAAAATGTTATTTTTTCATTAAAAACTATTTACAAAGTAAAAATAAAAAATTGAATATATATTATCTATACAAAAATAATGTACATAATCATAGAACTGGGGTCTCGTTACATAACCCCTTATAACACCCGCATATGACTGAAGGGTAAGGTTGGTGATGGTGAAAAACTCTTGGTGTGTCTCAAATAACTTCGCTCGAGTGGTAATCTCTCTCAACATCCACTTCTCCCATAGGCGGTTCCGTTCATGCTTCACGCATTAAAGATCAGATTGGGATTGGTCAAGAGAGAATCCCAAAGACACAACCTCCTTTCCAACCTCTGACAAATGGGATTTGTATCAAGAAATTCTACTAGATGAGGCCATCACTTCCTTTTTATGAGTAAATTGGATTTGTTAAAGCCTTATACTTAAACTAATAATGTGATTACATTTTAACAGATATATTTGCAACAGTCACAATTCGTAATGGTATTTTAAAATCCATAAACATAAAACCAAATAAGTTCATATTTTATATAACCATTTTACATAATAATACATGTAATTAAATCAAGAAGAATTTTCATTAATGAAAATTTGGGTCATTAAAATCTTCCCCCCATAATAAATTCCTCCCTTGAAATTTCATTTTCCCACAATAATATAGATGTGGGTAACTATGCTTCATCACCTCCTTCGATTGCTACATAACTTCTTCAAACTTGTGGTTTCGCAACAACACCTTGATGAGGGAAATAGTCATATTTTGTAGAACATTATGTCTACGATATGAGATCTTCCCTAGTATCTCCTCATTAGAAAGATCATCTTTTAACTGTATTACATATGAATAGAGTACATGTGAAGGGTCTGGTATGTACTACCCTAAAAGAGATACATGAAAGACATAATGTACTTTGGCCATGGTTGGTGGAAGTGCAAGTTGATACGCCACAGCCCTGAAACGATCCAAAATCATGAAGTGGATGATGTAATTAGGACTTAACTTCCCCTTCTTCCCAAACCTCATGACCTTCTTCAATGGATATATGCATAGAAATACAAATATCCAACTTTTAAATCAAGGTCTCATCGATGGTTATTTGCATAATTCTTCTGTCGACTTTAGGATTCCTTGATACATTGCGGAATGGTTTTTACCGTCTCTACCATTTCTTCAACTATTTCAGGTCCTAGCAGCTTATTCTCAATGAAATCATCCCAACACACTAGTGTTCTTCATATTTTCCCATAAAGGATTTATATGGTTCCATTTGGATGTTCGAGTGGAAACTCTTATTGTAGGAGAATTAAACTAGTGTAATATGTTGGTCCCATCCTCCCTTGCAGTCTTTGTAACATGATCATAACATATCTTCCAGTGTCTAAATAGTTCTAGATTGGAAATCAGTTTGAGGATGATAGGCTGTAATGAAGTTCAGTTCAGTGCTTAGAGCATGTTGGAGAATTTTCAAGAAATTCGAGGTGAATCTTGGATCATTATTGGATATAATAGATAGTGTTACTCCATGTCGCCTTAACACATCTTTGATGTAAATCCATGCATTTTGATCCAATGAGAAGTCCCCTCGAATCGTGATAAATTGAGCTGTCTTCATAAGACGATCCAAAATGACCCATATAACATTGATTCCTCTATATGTCCTTTTAGTAAAGTGATAATGTCCATTGTAGTGTTGTCCCACTTCCATGTTGGTATGGGTAGTGGTTTTATCATCCTCTTAGACTTTTGCCTCTCATCCTTCACTAGCTGACATACCAGGCACTTTGATGTATATTCAGCAATATCCCATTTCATATTGTCCCACGAAATGGGTTCTTGGAGATCTTTATATATCCATGGCCTCCTCGGGTGAATAGAGAAGGTTGGTCTATGTACGTCATTCAGAAGCTCCATCTCTATCTCTATATCAGATGGTACACTTAATCGTGACCCAAATCTTACTATTCCATCATTTTCAACCATGAACACTCCTGATTTCCCATTTCTGATAGCTCCCACCTTTTTCAGAATTTCAGCATCCTTTCTTTTATCATTCATTATTTTCTCAATAAGGGATGGCTAAGCAATCATTTGAGAAAGGATTTATGATGTTTATCCCATAATGATTATCATGTCCATACTCAGCAAATATATAAAGATTGGATCCTTTTAAACTATCATCATTGAGAAAAATGCATGATACATTCTACATAGACCATCTGCCACCTTATTTTCCTTGTCAGGATGGTAGTGGATTGAGCATTCATAATACTTGATGAGTTATATCCATATTCAATGGTACATATTAATCTCTTTTTGTGTGAGTATATATTTTAGGCTCTTGTGATCACTATATATCTCACACTTCTCCCCATAGAGATAATTCTTCCAGATTTTCAATGCAAATATAATATTCACCAACTCCAGATCATGCATGGGATAGTTTTTCTCATTGATTTTTAGCTGCCTTGATGTGTAGGCTATCACTTTATCATTCTTCATCAACACAAAACCCCGGCCCTTTATTGAAACATCACTAAATACCACAAAAACTACTCCACCTATGGGTAGTGTGAGAACATGCATAATGATAAGCCTCCTTTTCAACTCCATGAATATCTTTATGCATTCATCACTCCAAGAAAACCCTAATCCCTTATGAGTTATCTTGGTAAGAGGGTTGGACTATCATGAGAAATTTCTCATAAATCAGTTATAATATCCAGCTAACCCCATGAAGTTGTGGATATCCGTTACTGATTCTGACCTCGACCATCCCTCAATTGTATCACTCATCAAGGGATCCATAGTTAAGCCTTTTATCATAATGATATGACCCAATAATGATACATCCTTCAAGTAGAACTCACACTTTATGCACTTTTCATAGAGATTCTCCTTTTTCAAGGACTCTAATAAAATTTGTATATTATCGTCAGGATCCTCCTTGGTTTTGGAGTAAATTAGAATATCTTCTATAAAGACTACCACAAAGTTTTCGAGGTAATAACTAAAGACTCTATTAATCAAGTCCATGAAGATTTTTGGAGCATTAGTGAGTCTGAAAGGCATTACTATGAATTTATAGAGCCCATATCTAGTATGAAAAGTGGTCTTTGGGATATCTTCCTTCTTCTCCCTTACTTGATAATATCCTTACCACAAGTCTACCGTGGAGAAGTATTGTGCTCCATGTAGCTGATCAAAAAATTCATCAATTCATGGCAGAGGATACTTGTTCTTTATCATTATTTTGTTAAGCTCATAATAATCGATGCAAAGGTGCATTGACCCATCCTTATTCTTGATGAAGAGAACTAGTGTACCCCATGGTGAAGAACTTGGGCGTATAAACCCTTTGTCCAGATTATTATATAGTGGTTTCTTCAGCTCCTCAATCTCCACAGTAGCCATTCTATATGGTGTCTTAGATATTGGCAATGCCCCAAGTATAAGGTAAATTGAGAATTCAACATATCATTTAGGTGGATGACTAGACAATTCCTCAGAAAACACTTCAAAAAATTCCTTCACAATAGGCATGTATTCATGGACGATTGATTCCTTAGTATCAATCACCTAATCAAGATACACATGATCATAGGGTAGTAATATCCATTCTTGAGATGATGGTGCTAAAGAAGATTCATCTTCCTCCTAGTACTTGTATAGAATCAGGTGTTGATTCTCTATATGGAGAGTGATTTCACTCTCATGGAAATATTTGTTGGTTCTATATAGGGAAATCCAATCCATGCCAATAATTTCATCAAATTCTACTAGAGGGAGTATGATGAAGTTTGCAAGAATGATTAATACATAGATTATGATAGGGGAGGAGTTTTATTCATGGGATGTAATTATTGCCCCATTTTCTATACTCCCCGACATCATTACTTCCTTGATTCACTAGTGTAGAAAACGTTATTTACGTCACCATTTTTTTACATTGATTATATATAACCGACGTGATAATCTGTGAAACATGGTTTTTTATGTCGGTTATTTTATAACCGACATAACAAATCCGCTAAGTAGATTTTTAACGTCGGCTATTTTTAATAACCGATGTTACAAATCACTCGTGTTCGATTTTTACATCGGTTATGTTATAACCGAAGTAAAAAACCAAAGCGCGGGGGTTTTTACGTCAGTCATGTTATAACCGACGTAAAAAATGAGATATCTATGGGTTTTTTACGTCGGTTATGTGATAACCGATGTAAAAAACTAGATATCTACGTGTTTTTTACGTCGGCTATAAAATAACCGACGTAAAAAAATGATACGACGTGTTTTATACGTCGGTTATTTTATAATCGACAAAAAAAAATGTGATTTTTGAGGTCTTTTTTACGTCGGTTATAGAATAACCGACGTAAAAAAATCTGTATCTAATACATTTATAACGTCGGTTATTATATTAACGGATGTTATAAATGAAAAAAAAAGTTTATAACATCGGTTATTAAATAACCGACGTTATAAAAACAATTGAAAAATTAAAAATCCCCAAGGATTGTGATTTACGAATTTTCATTCGATAGTCCGGCGACTCGCCTCTCTCGCGCGATAAACCCTAATTGGCCCGTCGATCTCGCTGTTAAACTTGTTTTTCCTACAACTTTTATCATCTTTACTCTCCTCGGATCTGTCATCTCAACTCGCAACACTCATTTAAGCCTTCAATGAATTTATTTCGTTCGTTTTTTTTCGGATAGTCTATATTTATGTATTGAAATTTTTGTGTGCTTTTTTTCGTTCATTTTGTGTGCTTTCAAATCGTTCTATTTTTTTGTGCTTTTTTTCCCGGATCTATCATCTCAACTCATTTTGTGTGCTTTTAACTCACAACACAAAATTCATTCCAAAACCCCCATTTCATGTAATCCTTCAACTCAGAACACAATATTTTTGTATGCTTTTTTTCATTCGTTTTTCCTACATCGTATATTTTTTGTGGTCCCAAATTTTTTTTGATGGATTTGGATATGTCTTTAATTTTATATATTCATTTTATCTTGAAATTGGGTGCTTTTAATGTGTGAATCTTAGGTTAATATTTGGGTGTATTTTATTACCTATGAAAGTGATTCATTAATTTTGAAAGGGGAATCCAATTATGGTTTTTTAATTCTTTTTTTTCATGTGGGCCTCAAAAGGGTGATTTTAATGGGTGTTATGTGTAAAACCTTGTCACACTTCTTGAAGGTGTTTTATGAAAAAGTTTGTTTCTCATGTGTATTGTTTGTGACATTATTTGAGGTAAATTATTAAAATTTGGGGGTGGTTTAATAAATGTGTATTGAGCTGAAATTTATATTTTGGATTTGTATTGGTATGATTTTTTTTCTTGAATGGGGGTTTGGAATGTCTTTTGGGTGAAAAACATGGTTGTTCCTCTTGGGATTGTTTTATGAAAATTGGAAAATGATTTAGTGAGTTAAAAAAGTGATAAAATGGTGTAAATGCAATATTTTTGCGATGTGAATCACCTAATAAGGGTTTTTGAAAGGTAAAGAGGTGATTTAAGATGTCAAACATTTTCAGAATGTTTTATAAATTGAGAAATTGTTTTATTAAATTGTGATGTTGGTGCGAATCATGTTTGTGGACTATTTTGTGTGACTTTTTTGATAAAATAAATTATGATATTAGTTATCGAGAAACATGTGATCAGTTGACTAGTTGTATAGCAATGATTATTTTTAATTGTCATACGATCATTTAAGTAGCCATATTAAATGCATGTGTTTTTCGTTGTTCACCATCCCTAGTTTTATATGTAAACCATTGTTTGGGGGTTTTCCAGGGGGTGGGGGTTGTCTAGAGGGTTGGGGGGTGTCCAGGGGGGTGTCCAAGGGGGTGGGTGGGTGTGGGGGGGATTTAAAAGGGGGTGGAGGCCTGTCCAGAGGGTTTTGGGGGTTGTCCGGGGGGTGAGGGGCTGTCCAGAGGGTTGGGGGTGTCTAGGGGGGTGTCCAAGGGGGTCAGGGGTGGCGGTGGTGTCTAGGAGGGGTGGGGGTGCTGTCTGGAGAGGTGGGGTACTGTCCAGGGGGTGTGGTGCTATTTAGGGGGTGGGGGGTCTGTCCAAAGGGTTGGGGGGTGTCCAGCGGGGTGTCCAAAGGGGTAGGGGTGGGGGTGGTGTCCAGGAGGGGTGGGGGTGTTGTCTAGAGGGGTGGGGGCTGTCCAGGGGGTTGGGGGCTGTCTAGAGGGTTGGGGGGTGTCCAGGGGGTGCGTGGGGGGCTGTCCAAGGGGGTGGAGGCCTTTCCAGAGGGTTTTGGGGGTTTTCTGGGGGTGGGGGGTTGTCCAGAGGGTTGGGGGGTGTCCATGGGTGTTTGGATTTACATTGTGATTTTCTCCATCTGAATTTATATTTTAAATATGATTTGATTCTCAGGTTTACTCCATTCTCTCCAATTTTCTATCAACCATGTAGGCGCCATGGTTTTCTTTTATTCAATGGAATTTAAAACTGTTATATCTATCTATATTTTGTTTTAATAATAATATTCAAGCATATTTTTTAAATACGCATAGATTTTTTTTATATTTCAAAATTGTTTAACATTCAAATTATGATTTTTTTCATATAAACTTATATTTTTCTAATCATAAAAATATATATATTTTTGATATTTGTTAAAGGTAATAATGAGTCGAAGTTGGATTACAGCACATTGAATGAGAAATGAATATGAGGAAGGTGTTGATTCCTTTCTATAATTTTCTAAACGAAATGTTCCGAGTAGTGACATTTTTTTCTATACATTCCTGAAATGTTTGAATATGAAGAAGTTGAAATGTAGAGAGATAAAAGATCATTTGATATGTCAAGGTTTTAATCTGAGTTTTATCCCTTGGATTTGGCATGGTGAAACCGGACGAAATGTCACTTATGATGATGATGCACAAGATGGTAACTCCGATAGAATTGAAGAAATGATTCGCGATATTGTAGCAGAACAAATTGAGATAGAACCGACAGTTGTGCGTCAATATGGTGATGCTGAAAAACTAGTATAACCTGGTTGTACAGATTTTACGGCTTTTTCGGCGATGTTAAGATTGATTAAACTGAAGGCGAAACATGTATGGAGTGATAGAAGTTTTACAGAGCTGCTACAATTGATGAAAGACATTCTTCCAAAAGATAATGATCTTCCATATTCACATTACAAGGCCAAGAAAATATTATGCCCGATGGGAATGGGATACAAGAAAATACATGCCTGTCCGAATGACTGCATTATATATAGGAAGGAATATAAATTTCTGTCAGAGTGTCCTAAATGTGGGATATCACGGTATAAAGGGAAAGAAAAATCATAGGCTGATGTAGAGATTACAAATCTCCCTTCAAAGGTATTTTGGTATCTTCCTATATTTCATCGTTTCAAATGTTTATTCACTAATTCGCATGATGCAAAAAGGTTAAGATGGCATGCTGATGAGCAGGTATGTGATGGAAAAATTCTTCATCCAGTTGATTGTCCACAATAGAAGAAAATTGATGCGCAATATTCTACATTTGGAAATGAATTTAGAAATCTCAGACTAGGGTTGTGCATAGATGGAATGAATCCATACCAAACCCTCAATAGCACACATAGTTCATGGCCTGTTTTATTGGTAATTTACAACCTCTCTCCTGAAGTTTGTATGAAGCGCAAATATGTCATGTTTAGTATAATGATCTCTGGTCCAAAGCAACCCGGCAATGATATTGATGTTTACTTGTCACCGTTGATTGATGATTTGAAACTATTATGGGCTGATGGTATTAGGGTGTATGATTCTTATAAAATGGAATATTCTCAACTGCATGCAGTGCTTCTGTTCACTATAAATGACTTCCCAGCGTATGGAAATTTGTTTGGATACAGTGTTAAAGGGCATAAAGCATGTCCAATTTGCGAACAATAGACGTGATATTGTCAATTGCATCATGGGAGTAAAACAGTGTACTTGGGTCATCAAAAGTTTTTGCCTATGGATCACCCTTATAGAAGACTAAAAAAGGCATTCAATGGCTCACAAGAATTTGATACTGCTCCAAAACCTTTATCCCATGATCTATATTTTGAGAGGGTGAAAAACCTTGATGTGACATTGGTAAAGACACAAAAATCTAGTAATTATAGACATATTTGGAAGAAAATATCAATATTTTTCGAGCTACCATATTGGAGGTATCGTGAAGTTAAACATAATATTGATGTCATGCACGTGGAGAAGAATATCTGTGATTGTTTGATTGGAACATTGTTAGATATTAAAGTAAATAAAAAAGATGGGTTGAATGCAAGATTAGACTTACTATCAATGGGAATACGTTTGGAGTTAGCTCCCACTCCTAAAGGAAGATGAACATATCTTCCCCGGCTTGTCATACATTTTCGAAGAGGGAGAAAATTAGCTTCTGTAAATGTCTTCATGATATCAAAGTGCCTCAAGGTTATTCTTCTAATGTAAAAAATTTAGTCTCATTGAAGGACTTGATGTTGATAGGTTTGAAATCAAATGATTGTCACGTCATGATGCAACAAATTCGACCAGTTGCACTACGTGGAATATTTCCCATTCGTGTCATAAAGACTATAATGAAGTTGTGTTATTTTTTCAATTCAATTTGTAATAAGGTGATTGATGTAAATTATTTGAACATTTTGGAAAAGGATGCAATTTTTATACTTTTTCAATTGGAAATGTATTTTCCTCCAACTTTTTTTGATATAATGATGCATTTAATGATTCATCTGCTTCGAGAAATAAAGCTTTGTGGACCTATATATCTTCGTTGGACGTATCCTTTTGAAAGGTATATGAAAATATTAAAGGGGTATGTTAAAAATCCATATCAACCTGAAGCCTCCATTATTGAAAAGTATATTTCTGAGGAGGTAGAAGAGTTTTGTACGAGCTACTTGGCTGTGACACAACACATTGGTTTGCGTCCATATCACCATGAACGAGTTAATAATGAGGGAAATGGGATTCGTGGCATGAAAGTAAAATCATTGTCAGCTGAACAGATAAAGAATTTAGAATCATACATCTTGAATAACATAGCTTATGATCAACTGTATATCACATTTCATATTAATGAGTTGAAACAATGTCATCCAAAGAAGAAAGAAATGTGGATTTTGAATGAGCACAACAAAACTTTTTTTTCATGGATTAAAAAGATTTTTCTTAGTAGATCAGATGTATCAGAGACATTAAAATGGATAGTGGGTGGTCCATGTTTAAATTTGATAACATGGTCCGGTTATGACATTAATGGTTATACATTTCATACGAAAGCTCAGGACAACAGAAGTGCATTTCAGAATAGTGGTGTATTGGTATTTACAGAAGCGATGCATGTTTCGAGTGCTAAGGACAAAAACCCAATTTCTGCATCATGTGCATATTATGGATTGATTGAAGACATATGGGAGGTTGATTAATTTAAAATTAAAGTTCCTATTTTTAACTGTAAATGGTTTATCGGTAACAACAGTGTCAGACACGATGAACTTGTAATGACACTTGTTAATCTGAATAGATTGGAAGACACAACTGATTCTTTTATAATGGAAACACATGAAAAACAAATTTTCTATGTAGTAGATCAATCAGATATGTAGTGGGATATTGTTTTACAAAGGAAAAAATAATATGTTGGTGAGGATGAACTTGATGAAGATGTTGATTTATGTGAGATCCCTACTTCCATGGAAAGATTAACAGAACATAATGATGAGCATGTTGAAGACATTGTTTGTTCCATAAGGAACGTTCACGATGAAGGAATTTCAGAAAAGAATCTTTTTGTACATTCCTAAAATTATAGGTAACATATGTTTATTTCCTGTTTACATTTATTTTTTTCATAAATGTTCGATATTGTAAGTTATTTATTTATTAAAACATGTTTTAAAACAAAATAAGTATAAGTTTTTGTTTGTTTTAAGTTTGTTTAGTTTACTTTATCATGTTTATAACCATTACATGAATTATATATCCATTATTTTTGTTCAGTGAAAATTACTTTACCATGTTTACCATGTTTACTAGGTTTACCATGTTTACCATCTTGACCATCTTTACCATCTTTACCATCTTTACCAATGTTTAACATGCTTACCATATTACCAATGTTCACTATTACGTAACTTAGTACACTTCTCAATTTTCAGATTACAGTGGTATTAAAATATTTTAATTTTTATATTTTTAAGTTCATTATTTATTAAAACATGTTTTAAAACAAAATAAGTATAAGTTGTTGTTTGTTTTAAGTTTGTTTAGTTTAATTTATCATGTTCATAACCATTACATGAATTATATATCTATTATTTTTGTTCAGTGAAAATTACTTTACCTTGTTTACCATGTTTACCAGGTTTACCATGTTTACCATCTTGATCATCTTGACCATCTTGACCAGCTTTACCATTGTTTAACATGCTTACCATATTACCAATGTTTACTATTATGTAACTTAGTACACATTTCTATTTTTTTATTACAGTAGTATTAAAATATTTGAATTTGTATATTTTTGAACTAACGTTTGTCTTTTTGATTTGAAGGATAATGACAGATCATTCAGTTGATCAACCACATTATTTTGGATATGAGAATATTGCGGGTCATACCTCTGGGGATGAACATTCACATTCTCCTATTAAGACAAAGAGTTCAAAGGTTTGTAAACAAGGGTGCACATGTTTACCAAAATTATCAATTTCCCATACGCAGGATCAAAGGATAGTCATTGAGTTTGATGATGATGATATTCCTAGAGGTCCGAATGCAAAAGATTTTATGAGTTTTGTAGGAACTCAGGATAAGAGAAAAGTAAGCATTCTGTATAATGATTGGAGAAGTGTGGATAAACTGTTAATCTCTCGGTTATGGGAGACGATTTTGGTAAGATCTTTAGTCATTGTTTGACTATTCATTTAATGTTTCTAGTATATATAATATGTTTAACCTCTTCTTTATCAGATAAAATTTGATATTCCTGACACTGGAGGAGTCAGGAAGAAATGCTTATCGTTGGCTGCCAAGAGATGGAGGGATTTCAAATCAACCCTATCATCTGATTTTATTTATGGTCATAGGAGTCATGACAATCCATGTTGTATATATCTTTTTATAGATAAAGACACATGGAGATAGTTTTTTGAAAGTAGAAGAAAAGATTCATTTCATGTAAGTTCAATGTAAACTTTTATAAACTTTCTTATATAAATGATTATATTAATGTTTTGTTAATGATTTCCTATTCTTAAATTATAGCAAACAAGGAAAGCTCATCAAGAGATCCAATCTAAAAATGTATACCCTCATAGTTTATCTCGGGGAGGGTATGCATTATTGGAAGAAAAAATGATGGGGGAAAAATTTCAACAACTAATAGCTGAGTCTTCAAGCTCTGGAGAGGTGGCCCCTCCATCCCCTCCATCTAGACATGAAAAATGAAAGAGAGCTCCGAAGGGAAAAAATGGAAATATCTTTCAGAAGAATCGAGAATCGTTGTTGAGAGGATTGTAAGATATCTATTTTATTTATTTAAGTTAACTATTTTCTTCATATATTTTCAATCATTACAGAAATGTTCAATTAATTAATACAGGACTCTCTTGAGGAGCAGAGTTTACAGGGGACATTTACAACTACTGGGAGGGAAGATATTTTATCTGCAGCATTGGGAAGGCCCAAACATCCTGGTCGTGTAAGAGGATATATAGTATGTGTATCAATAAGAAAAGTGTTTTCACGTTCTTCAACTTCTAACATTGAGGGGGTTTATAAAAAAAATAGAATCCTAGGAGGCTGAAGTTCAAAATATTAATGCGACGATGGAGGACAAGATTAGAGCGTCGGTGCAGTCTATGTTTGCAGAAATGAAAAGACAATTTGAAACTGCAGATCCCACTCCTCCACCTCCCCCTGCAGACCCCATTATATATCCTCCACCTCCGCCAGTAGCTTCCACTCCCCCACCTCAGCCTGTAGACCCCATTTTTTATCCTACTATTCCGCCGCAGCTTCCTACTTATTGCGAGTTGTTTGATGATGATTCTCAACATCATATAGTAGCATATGGGTTGGTATACTGTATAGGAGATACAGTTCATCATCAAAAATTAGATGTAGAGAATCAGAGGGTCACTATAAAGGATATTATAGATAGATCATCTAGGGTACCAATACCTACAGATGAGGTGGCGACAGTTGGACAGAGTATCGGCCATTTTTTAATTTGGCCATCCAGACTTCTTTGACTCATTACCATAGAGGTATGAATGTTATATCTTTTATTTTATTTTTTATTAAAGTTATTTTATCATTTGAAAACTAATATATTTTTCAATTTTTTTACAGGAATACATTAAATGTAAAAAAATACTGTATAGACAACAACAAAGACAAATGGCTATGACATCAGATACAAATTCTAGTAGTCTTGACAGATTGTCAAGATATTCAAATTTGTTGGCGGGTTATTATGAGCTTCCAATGGAAGCTCATGTTTGTGGACGTGAAATATGTGTGGGGATTACGAACACTAATATCTTGTAGCTTGTTACTGGAGATAAGTTGGGCATCAACGTGGTGCAAATTTTTTGCATGTAAGTCTTAACACCTTTTCCATGCGTTATATTTATTAAAAATGTATATTTATGTATGTTTTTTATTAGGTATCTTTATAAAATATGTGAGAGGAATGAGCTGACAGATGTATTTCGATTCATGGACCCGCAATTGATTTCACCAGAAGCATGTGCATTGAATGAGGAACAAAGAATGGTTTATATTTATGAAAGACTTGAAAATAATATAGTTACACAATGCTGGATGATGCCTTTCTATGAGAGGTATGAAACACATTTCTCTCATAGAATTAATTATCTTTTAACATAAAATACCTCTAACGTTTAATTTACTTTTATCAGTGATCATTGGATGTTAGGGGTTTTTTTCCCAAGGGAGAAAGCACTTTATTGAATATGCTCTGTCCATGGTGATGTGCAGGAAAGTTCTAATAATATATTGGAAAAGTAAGTTTAAATTTCTCAATAGTTTTATATATTATAATGAATTGTAAATTTATCCCATTCGTATTATTTTCTAACATTGCATGGGCCTAATTTTGAAAAAACACAAAGAAAAGGAATGAAAATATCAAATATGTGAATGCGAAGGTAAATATATATTTATAATTTTTACTTTTTGATTTATTACATAAAAATAATATATTGAATTTACACTCATTCAAACAGAATTTTCATGAACAACAAGGCCTCATCGAATGTGGATATTATATGTTAAGATTTATGTATGAAATAATAACAACTGTAACAATTGTGAATTTTGACATGGTATGATTTCCTCTTAAAAATTGCCATAATATTTCAATTTGATTTATTTATTATACATGTTAACTACATTCCTTTTCATTTGTATCTTTTTTAATACCCTCAAACATATACTACTGAAGACATCAAACACTTAAAAGTGGAGTGGTCAAATCATTTTACAGGTTTGATTGAGTTTTAGTTTTTTGTAATGTAAAATGTAATTTTGAATATTGTCGTTGTAATTGAGTATTTGGTAGTTGTTTAGGTTGGATTTAGTTTTTTTTTTGAATTTTACAGTGTATGTTTTTAATGTTATATATGTGAATGTTTAATTTTTCTCTACTTCTTGTTTTGGTCTACTTATGATGGTTTTTCTGGTATGGATTTTGCTCTGTGGGGGAGGGGTTCCAAGGGTATGGGGGTGTGTTCAGTGGGGTTGGGGGTGTCCAGTGTCTGGGAGGGCTGTCCGGTGGGGTGGGGGGGGGGGAAGTCCAGGGGGGTGGGAGGGCTGTCCAGGGGTGTAGGAGGGCGGTCCAAGGGTGTGTGAGTGATGTCCTGGGGTGGGGGGTATACATGAGGGTGAGGGGGTTGTCTAGGGGTGTTTGGGGCTGTCCAGGGGTGTGGCGGGGGCTTTCAAGTGGGGTGAGGGGGTGCTGTTCATAAGGGTGGGAGGTTGTTGAGGGGTGTTTGGGGGTGTCCAGGGGGTCGGGCGGCAGTCCAGGGGTGTGGTGGGGGCTCCAATGGGGTGGGGAGAGGGCTATCCATGGGGTATACATGAGGGTGGGGGCTGTCTAGTGGGGAAAGTTTTATATGTTATCAATGTAAATGCTTAAATTTGATCTCCTTCTGTTTTTGTGGTACAATTTCTCGATTTGTTTTCTGGTTGATTCTGGGGGAGAGCAGATGACTGCATTCAATTTTTTTTTAAAAAAAATGGGCTTCCACGTCGGTTATTTTATAACCGACGTGATAAAGAAAACTGGAAGGGTTTATCATGTCGCTGATTTCATAACCGATGTGATAAAAATCCTGGGAAATGGTTTATCACATCGGTTATTTAATAACCGACGTGATAAAGAAAACGGGAAGGGTTTATAACGTCAGTTATTTAATAACTGGCGTGATAGAAGGCCTAAGAAAGGGTTTATAATGTCAGTTATTTAATAACCGACGTGATACAAGGCCTGGGAAATGGTTTATCACGTCGGTTATGTAATAACCGACGTGAAACATGGGGGGCTCAGTTTATAATGTCTGTTATTATATAACTGACATGATAAACTCCCCTCCCCCGGTTTATCACGGCGGTTATAGAATAACTGACGTGAGAACCCCCCCCCCCCCCCGGACCGGTTTATCACATCAGTTATTCAATAATCGACGTGAAACATGGGGGGATGGGTTTATAATGTTGGTTATATAATAACCGACGTGAGAAACCCCCCTCGGACCGGTTTATCACGTTGGTTATTCAATAACCTACGTGAAACATGGGGGTGGGCTGGGTTTATAACGTCAGTTATATAATAACTGACATGATACACCTGTCCGGGGGGGTTATCACGTCGGTTAATAAATAACCAACGTGATAAACGATTTCCCAGGCCTTTTATCACGTCGGTTATTTAATAAACGACGTGATAAACCATTTCCCATGCCTTTTATCACGTCAGTTAATAAATAACTGACCTAATAAACGATTTCTCAGGCCTTTTATCATGTTGGTTATTAAATAACCGACGTTATAAACCCTTCCCATTTTCTTTATCACGTCGTTTATAAAATAACCGATGTGATAAATATCCCGAATTTTTTTTTGACGTCGGTTTTTAAATAACCGACATAAAAAACGTTATTTATAACGTCACTCGTATTAACGTCGTCTAGAAACCGACGTAAAAAATTAAAAATAACCGACGTGAAAAACATTTTCTGTACTACCGATTTGTGGTGCTGTTGTGATTCTTCTACTAAACATTCAGTATATTAAAGAATGAGTATAACCAGAATCAAAAGGTACATTCACTATTCTTGAATGAATAGCTAACATAACGATCACCACATCCTTTCTGGGGTTCACTTCGGTGGTAGTGATGGAAGAATCTCGCCCGTTCTGCCCAGGAGGATGATGGTTGCCTCCAAAAACCCTTGTCTTAGGTAATTGATTTGCAAGGTTCCCTAGTTCTTTTCCGTTAATGCACTGAACAATCTATTGAGATTTGAACAGAGAATTTCTCTCCTCTTTCATATCTGCAGGTTTTTCTTGTTGGTAGTTAACATCTTGGTTCCCTTGTCTTCCACACCAAAAGTATTTCCTCACCCCATTTTTTCAATTTTCGGGGTTCTTCTTTCGACACCATTGGAATGTGGATTCTTTATTTTCTTAGCACCGTTGGATATATCTATCGGACTTCTAGAACTGAATTCCACTTTACACTTCTTATCCCCACGATACCCTTGTGATTCTACAATCTATATTTCAACCTTCAAGGCACATCAGACAATTTCATCATAGCTGTCGAAGTCACATATCACCACAGCATTCCATAGGCTAGGTTTTGGCCCACCAAAGAAGTAGTCAACACTACATTCAGGGGTAATGACAGAGCTTGAGTTGTATTGTGCAAGCCTTATGAACTTTTCCTTGTACGATCCGATGGATTCCTTACCTTTTTTCATGAGGGCAAGGAATTACCTTTCCATCTTAAGCCGGAGGGTGCGAGGAAAGTATTTATTGAAAAACATTTTCTATATATCCTTCCCATCCAACAACTCGATCTCCATCTCAGGATTCATATTTTTTATCAATGTCCAACATTGATCGGCTTCACCCTCCATACGATAAGAATCCATAAAAACCTTCTCTTGTTTGGATCATTGAATGATGGATAATACCTTTTCAATGGACTTCATCCATTGTTCAGAGATTGAGGGATCAGATGATCCATTAAAATTAGGAGGCCTTTGTCTCATGAAGCTCTCAATAGCAACTTATTCTTTCATGGGGTGGGGGAAACATTCCTCTTGAACAATATTTCTATTCAAATATTGAGTTAACTGATAGACTATTGTTACAATTTTCACGATTCCTACTCTCATTAGAATGGGCATGTCATTAGAACAGTCATCACATTGATCTTCACATTGTTTGTTAGCCCGAGTCCTCCTATTACAGACCATTTCCTGGAATAAAAGGAATGTTAGGGGTAACACATAATGGGTAATCCAAGTACGAAAATGGATGAATTATAAATAACTTTTATTTCCTTAACATATGGATCTCTATGCTTCAATCTATGTTATCCATGATCTAATTCTCAACATATATTCTCAGGGGATTTTTTTCCATTTGTTAATAATGGTTCATACTAAGCTTGTGAATTTATTAAAACATATCCCCTGATAGTGTCATAACCATGAGTTCATCAAGGACTATTGTCATGTACTAGGATACCCCTGGAGAATCCTGAAACTCCTTGTCAGAGTTTTCAATCCTAGGTACATCTGTGCCATGGCTGACTCTACCTGCTCGTATCTAGACATGGATGTATTTTCTTGATAAACCATATACACAATACTCACCAAAATTTGGGCATGTTTATAATATACATAGTCATTTATTTAAGGGTTCTCTTGGGTTTTCCTATCCTAATCCCAGAAATAACTAAACATATCCTCTAATAACAACTATAAAAACCCTACTCTTCATTACACAATTAAACATGATTCATTACTTAAACATGCACTTAAAAAACTCTATGGATTGAGAGGTCTAGTATCATGGGACATTAGGAACATTACATAACATCTTAAAACATGGAACACTTTATATTTATTTAATACTTCCATTACATTACCACTAAATTTCGTCGTACTTAGCATTGTATGGGATAAACTGGGGACATGCATAAGAAAACAGTGATCTTTAAAGCCCTGTAAGGGAGTAAACAAGGAATAACATGATGAATACAATACATGTTAGGCATTAGGTATATGAATGGAGCATAATATAAAAATAAACATAAAGTCATGATATAACATGATTATCATAACATGGAAATGAGGCAACAACTCTTAACATGGTTTTAACATGATACAAGGCTCATTGCACATAGAGCATGAATAAACCCAGATTTCACTTAAATTAGAATGATTAAACCCTCATTTCACTTGACGTATCATGGTACTAATCTTTATCCAATGCGTTGGATCACTATCAGGGCTCACCCTTCCTAAACATTTCATTTCATGCAAAAGTGTGTCACAATATCATACAACATGGATTCATTAAACATCATAATTTATTCCCAAATAATAGAATGAGGAATTAATACATGAAACTCTTCTATCAATAAGTAAATGTTCATAAAGGCGAGTACCATTTATAGAGAAATGGGCATGGTAACCACTATATAATTTTTTTCTTTGAAAATTGCGGTGTAATTTCGACAACATAACTATGTGACATAAGGCTTTGTAAAAATGGATGATGAGAGAGAAAGGGTTGAATCATAATATTTACATGAAATGGAACGCAAGGGAGGTCATATAGAAACATGTCCCAACATAATCAATGAATTTTGGAGTCATAATACATTAGAATTTGTTGAATGTAAATGAGGATAGAGAAATTCCTTATAGAATTGTGGCATGGTAACCAGTGTAATTGGGAGTCATTAATCAGAGATAACGAGGTATCTCATCAGTCAAACATAAATAGGGATGTATGGGGGACGTGAGTAATCATAACCCAACATTTATATTTTAAAATAAAAGGACATAACAATATTAAGAAACTTGGATAAAATGAGAAAGGAAGGAATCCCTTACATGGAAGTGTGATCTCAATGGCTTGGGAGAGGCTTTTTGGGAGCTTAGGGCACCATGGGAGGATTATATAGAGAGGAGGGAAAAGGTTGTATGAAATCCAAATGCTTTGAGTGAAGAGGAAGTGGGATCATGGGTGGGTTTTATATAGGAAAAGGTAAGGAATTCGTTATTATTTAATTTTGGGGCACTACACATTAAGCTAATCAAAACCATGAACCAACACATGGTTTTTCCCAAAGGGGAGTGAAATTTAATATTTTATAAGGAAAATTTCCATACATCTTAAAATAATAGGGCTTCTTGTATGGAGGTGAGTCACTCTCATGGAAATCAATTTAAAAAGTTAAAATGTTTTATTAGTCTTGAAGGGTCCACTAAAGCTTTGTAAAATAAATCAAACAAAAATAAAATTACATTATTTTAATGGGAAAAGATATATTGTCAAAAAATAATGTTTATAGTATTTTATAAAATCACTATTATGTCATTATGATGTCATAAAACACATTATATATTTAAACGGTATTTAATTTTTACCCCAAATTTCAGGTGTCAAAAAATTATGAAAAATTCATATTTGGATAATTTTGACATCCTGATTCCAAAAATAATATTTATTTTATCTAAATAATTTTATAAACATTTTAATTTTTACTTTTAAAATAAAAACTGACATTTATGGAAAATTCATGGGTTTTGACCATGATAGATTTCATATCTTTATAAAAATCACAGTTGTATTCATAATAATATTACAGTCCTTTATTATTAATAAAAATAAATTTAGTGATAATATTTTATTAAAATATTATTTAACTCCTAAATTCATAAATTCATCAAAATAGATTTCTTAATTAACAAAATATGCTATTTTTTATTTAAAAATAATTTACAAATTAACAATAATAAAATAAATGTATATTTTCGATACAAAAATAATGTGCATAATCATAGTTCTAGGGTCTCATTACATAACCCCTTATTGCACCCGCATACGACCAAATGGTAAGGCATGCGATGGTGATAGACTCTTGGGGTGGCTCTGATAACATCGCTCAGATTGTAATCTCTATCAACATTTACTTCTTCCATAGCTGGTTTCATTCAAGCTTCACATGTTGAAGCTCGACTTGGGCTTGCTCAAGAGAAAAGCCCAATGTCGTCACCTCCTTTTCGAGCTCCAAAAAATGGGCTTTGTATGGAGCGATTATACAGGCTAAGGAGACCACTTCCTTTGTCTGAATAAATTGAATTTGTCGAAGCCCTGTATTTATACTAATCATCTGATCATTGTTTAACGACTATATCAGTAATAGTCACAATTATAAACGTTATTTTAAAATCCAAAAACATAAAACTAAAGAATTGAATATTTTATTTAACCATTTTACATAATGAGGCTTTTAATTAGATCATTAGTAATTTTCATTAATCAATGTTTGATTCATTACAAATATATGGTCGGAACAAGGTTTTACTTAGTTCAGTAATACAGGGCCAAAATGAGGGTTTACTCAGTTCAGTAATACATGGATTGAACAGGGGTTTACCTGGTTCAGTAAAAGACATTTTTCACTATGGTCGTCTTGGACGTGATGTCTTGGCTATTATGGAAATCATATTATATGCTTATGTTTTTTCCAAAATTCATTGTCTTATACCTATCTTTTTCTTTCATGGATTATGCTCCTTATTTCATTTGATTCATGTCCTATAAACATACAATATTTATTCCATCATGTATATTATGATCTATGACATGAAGGTTATGATCTTCTGTTTACAGGATCACATTATTATACCCTTATACTCATGTTTATCCTTAAATGTCTCCCCTTTTTACCCTTATTTAGAATTTGAGATCACCCCTTTTCATGATTCCTTTATCTTGGTTATGAAGAAATTTTTTGAGTAGCAGTACTAAAGATGGAGATATTTGTGGGAGATGTTGAAGATCTTTCACCAGGATAGAGGATTCTATTTCCATGATTACAAAGACACTAAACTATAATGGTTCTCTAGCATTTATTTTTGAAATGTACTGAATATTCATCTAAAATTATGTAATATCCATGTATGTGAAGCCCTTGTCTCTATAGTTGAGCCTATTTTATTTGTTTTTTGACAATCATTACCACAAGAATAACAACTTCTCAACCATACCTTCCATAAATAATTTTATTTTAGGTGGAACACCAGTGGAGATCAATGATCAAACATTTTAGAGGCCACAATACCAAAACACTTTCTACCAAGGGTGTAATAGACATCTAGGATACTATTTTAAATATAACCAACAATCTATTCATCCACAAAGGCCAAACCCCTACCATCCATAAAATGTTAAAAACTACAACTTTTTTTAACCACAACCAATCCAATACCAACATCCTCCTATCCAATACCAATAATCCTTCCAACAACCCACTGAACAACCATAGAATACTCTTTGGATAAACCAACTAGCACAATCCCCAACCCAATTTGTCCATCCCCCAACTCTTTAAAAGTTTTGTAAAAAATGGTGGAAATGGACTCTGAAGTCTCATACATTAAGCATGAACAAAAAACCATTACAACTGACAAGGAACCCATTCTTACTAAAGCAGTACCGTCCTTAAAAATATGGGAGAATCCAATTTCACAGAAACCACTAATGAAAAAATAAAATTAGTGGTTTTCTTATGAACTTGTAAATCCATTAAAAACCAAAACCAACCATTCTTGAACCACTGAAATATAAAAAATCATATGAAAATGATGAAGAACCCCCCTTATATCTTGGAACACTGATTGAGTATGTGAAATAATCACAACCTCACCAAATACTCATACAACCAAATCCATTCCTTCAATTCATGAGAGAGAAATTTAAACAAAAACAATATGAAAAATTACAAAAAAATATTCTCTCTGGTAAATTTGAAAATTCTAATTCCTGATGTAATCCTAACCATTACTACATACTAATTGTACCTTAATGGTCTTTTCAATTTTAAAAATGAATTTTCACCTCAAACCCAAGTCTTTTTGGATAATAATGTGAGTACCACCATTTAAGGTACCATTCTTCCTAAATTTAAATACCAATGTTGTATTTACATTAATGTTGATTTTGGATATAATAAATTTGTAAAATCCCTTTGTGATTTAGGATTTAGTGTGAACCTCAATCCATATTCCATGTATTGTCAGTTAAGGATTGAGTAACTCCATCCCACATCTTCCACACTTCATGTTTATGATCATAGTGTTAGAGTTCTGAAGGGGAACTTAAAGGATATTTTGGTGGAGTTCAAAAATTTAATTCCCCCATATGACTTCATTTTCATTGATAATAACCCATGAATAGGTCCTAAAGAATAAACCCGCATCATCATTGGTCCTCCCTTCTTAGAAACAATAAACCTAGTTATCTAAGATAGGAATTGTAACATAACAATAACTTTTGGAAACATGAGCCTCGATCTAAAAATTTACAATTAAAACTCTAAAATTTATGATGATTAAGAGAAAACCGAGATCAATTGGATAGGTAGTGTTGATTTTGAACCATAGGAACATTGAGTAATTGTTTAAGGATTTCGAAATCAAGATTTTATTTTTTTCCTTTGTTAATATTAGTGAAACCTGTCTTCATGGCTTGAATCACATTTAGAGGACTCATTGGATGATTTTTTTAGGATCACCAATCAATGATAACATTTTTTAAATAAAAATACACTGATTCCACATAGATTAATGACACTAATTTCTCCAATTTTGGTGGCTCAAATAGCTATTCAAAAGGAAACAATTCTGTTAAGAAATTTCGAAAAAGAAACTGAGTTTGATACAAAGATAAATTCTTCTTTAGAAAGTGCTAACAAATATGATCTCTAATTTAAGGTCCTACCATCATCAATCACGTATGCATTATTAAGGGAAAATATAGAATTTATTACTGAAATTTCTTAATATCTCAAATCCAATAAATAGAGGATACTTCTAGAAGTCCTAGGGAATCATAATAAATCAATTGGATGGACCACTTATGTTATTGGGATTATCCCACTCATTGGAACTCACTGTATTGTTCTAAAATATAACTCCAAACCATGTTGTCAAAATCAGTGGAGACTTTATCATAATCTTATGAATTTGGTAATGAAAAATCTTGTTAAGTTGATGGAATTGGGTATCAACCAGCCCAGTTCTGAGATTGAGTAGGTAATCTCAATTCAATTTTTTTTAATGAAAATTGGAATCACTATGATCACCAATAAGGATGGTGATCTTATCCTCTAAAAGGATCAGTAGTGGATGGACAGTGTGCATTTACTGTAGGAAGTTAAACACATGCACTAAAAAAATACCATTTCCCCTTTCACTTCATTTATAATGTTCTTCAATGAGTGGTGGTTCATGGGATCAATTACTTCTTAGATGGATTCCATGGGTATAATAAAATCTTGGTCTCCATATAGGATCATGTAAAAAACATGTTCACGCATCCATTCAACACTTATTCCTTCAAGTGCAAGCCATTTGGGTTATGTAATTCCCCTTGTACCTTCTAGTAGTAAATGGTGGGAATCTTCTATGACATGGTGGAGCATTGTTTATTGGTATTTATGGATGACTTATCCATATATGAGGATTCATTTTATGGATTCCTTGTTAATATTGAAACTATTTTTTTTCTAGATTTGAGGACAAGAATCTAATTCTAAACTGAAAAAATGACATTTTACAGTAAAAGAATAGCTTTTTCTAGGATATATAGTCTCGGATAGAGGGAATAAAGTAGATAAAGTTATGGTTTATATCATTCATCACCTACCCTCTCAAAAAAATTTCAAGTAAGTGAATCCCTTTTTAAGAAATGATAGTTTATATAGGAGGTTCTTTAGGAATTTCAGCTCTATTTTCCAACCAGTTTCTTCTCATTTAGTTATATATTATCTATTTATGTAGACAAAAGGCTATGAGGAGTTATTGTCAAAACTCAACTAATATATTTTCTCTCCAATTGTCATAGAATCTCCCAAATAGAAACATCTATTTGAACTCATGTGTGATGCTGGTGATTTCTTTATAGAAGATATCTTAGGACAATATTGTGTAAAAAATCCATGTGTCATTACTTTATGAATGTAAATTATTAAAATTATCGAAATAATCTACACAGTCACTAAGAAATAGTTACATTCTATTGTATTTTCCATATATAAATTCTAGTCCCATATCTTAGTTCCCCCCATCATTGTCTTCATCGACCATCCAACTCTAAAATTCCTTTTAAAAAAAACAAGATACTCAGACAAGATTAATTGTGTGGGTCATTCTTATTCAGGATTTTAATTTAACCATTAATCATAACAATTTTTTTGAAACTTATGAGGGTATATGAGAGCTATATCTCAAACACTACCTTCAGATATAGAATGGGAACTTTTATTATATAGTCATATCATTCAGTTTTCTAAACACACCAACAATATTCACGAGTCTTATGAAATCCATGTTTTGTGAGTTCATAGACTAGTTCATTTTCATATTCATCAATGATATATTGGTCTACACAAATTGATTGGTGGAAATTTCTAGCATCTCATAGCTATTTTACGGGTCCTTCAAAATCATTATATTTATTTAAAGTTGGACAAGTGTGACTTATAGATGTAAAAGATTCATTTACATGGGAATGTGGTGTCTTAGCAAGGTGTGTGAGTGGACTTGTTGAAGGTCAAAGGAGTTGGTTCTTGGGAAGCACCCAAAAACATGCTAGAGTTCCCCAGGTTTCTTGATATTGTATCCCATTATTAGAGTTTTGTACCCAATTTATATTGACATTATGCCCCATTTATAGTGTTTACTTGGAAGAACCCGGATTGTGTGAGGACAGATCAGTTATAAGAAGCATTCAGTGACCAAAATGATAAGTTGGTTAGTTCTCCAGTGCTTCAGTTTCCTGAGGGGAGTGTGTTGTTTGAGGTTTTATGTGATGTATCACATCTGGGATTGGGATGCGTGTTGATGAAGCATAGAGTGGTGATATATTATGGGTCTTGTATGTTATTTCCCAAGGATCATAACTATTACAACAATTATTTAGAGTTGGTATTAGTTATGTTTGAGATAATATTGTGGTGGAATTACCTCACAAGTGAGATTTTTGTGCTTTTCACTAACCACAAGATCCTGAGATATGTTTTCTCTCAATTTGATATGAATCTATTCAAGCAATTGTGGATGAAGTTTATTCATGATTATGATTTTAATATCTCTTACCCCCCACATATTTTAAATGTAGTTTCCAACACATTGATTCAAATGTGCCACGAGGATATGGAAAAGGAGCTGATAGATGATTGGAATTGAATGGGGGAGATGGTAGTGATGCATCTTGATGTTGGGGAGGGAAATGGATGAGGTTTCCTTCATCATATAAAATTTGATTCATCTTTGTTATGGAAGGTGGATGAGTCTCACAATTCATTCTCAATGGTAGGGGTGATGCACGATCGTGTTGACTATACAGACACTACTGAGGGATAGTCAAAGGATGATCAAAATCATATTTCATGGGAGTTTGTTTGTTCAGGTTGTGATTTGAATTGGATTCATTCATGGGTTTTATATATCAACATTAGTGGTACGCCTAGGAGTATCCATGATGTACCTTGTATTGAGAATTCATTTTTGGAGGCCTGGGAGGTTATGAGTGGTGGAAGAGTTCATCGAAAGGTGTTTTGTTTACTAGAAGGTAAAGGATTAGAATCATGTTCTTGGTGGTTTTTTCTATCATTTTGATGATCCTGAGTAGAAATGGAATGAAATATTTAAGGATTTTATCATAGGGTTACCCCAATATTAGGGTGGTATTGATGTTATATAGGTGATTTCGGAATAGTTAAAAAATCTGCCCATTTTTTAGTGATCAAGGAGTCAAGGACAGTAGATTGTAGGTCTAAGAGGTAAGTGGATGAGGTGGTGTGGATGCATGGTGTTCCAAGGACCAATGTGTCAGACTAGGATTCATGTATTTTCTCACAATTATGGAGGGAATAACATCATGCTTTTGGAACTCCGTTATGCTTCAACACTACTTTTCACCCTTAGATGAAGAAGACCATCTAGACACTGGAGGACATGTTTCAGGCATTCTTTTTAGACTTAGGTATATCATAGGAACATCATTTTACCTTTGTTATATTTTCTTATAATAATATCTATCACTAATCCATCATCATGGACCCCTTTGAGGCTTTTTACAGGTGACCATTTCGTTCTTCATTGTGATGGACAATGGTTGGGGAGGTAGTAGTACTTGGTTGTGATGTGGTGAAAAGAATGATAGATAAGGTTTAACTTGTTCATGAGGGGATGGAAGTAGAACATGACTAATAGAAATATTATGATGATCGCTGGAGGAGACACTTGATGTTCGAGTTTGGGGACCACCTATTCTTAAAGGGTTCCACTAAACAGGAGTGGTAGAGCGTTGGTATGGAGTGTAAGATATCTACATGGTTTTTTGGGCCATTTGAGGTGTTTGAATGATTTGGTGAAGTGGAATATCATTTGGTGTTGCAAAAATGGTTAAAGAGGGTATATTATTTCGTCATGTCTCTCAACCCTCTAATTATCTTCACGATGACTCCCATGTCATTGGCTACTGGTGTTTGAATATTAAGGGTAAAGTGATGTTTAAAGATCATCCCATAGTGATCCAGGATAATCATAAGAAAGTGTTGTGGGGATGAACCGTCCCACTATTTTTTATATTGTTGAGGCATGGTGGCCATGAGGACAGTACTTCGAAAAATGATACACATACGTGTTGCTAGTACTCAGAGCTATTTTGAATTATTTCATACTCTGTTTTTCTTGTGTTGTGATTTTTGGATCTTTATATGTTGTGAGTTTTTCTATTTTCTTAATGTATGATATATGATAAGGTTCAAACAAATGAAAATGGATGAATTTATTCCTAATTCATAAGCATTATATTTGATTCCATTAAACCCATGCGGGTGGGTTAGTTTCTTCCAACATGAATAGTATCTTGACATGGAGGATGGAATTCCCTAATTCTAGTGTTCAGGGTGGTACATTTTGTTGGTTTTATCAATTTTTGTTTTGGGCTGTATGGAGTTTTTGATTGTTTCATAGTGGTGTGGTTGTGTGAAATGAGGTTGTTTGTGACTTTTTAGTGTGTTCCATGGGTGTTTCAGTTTACGTGTTTGGATGATGGTAAAATTAAGGAGTAATGTGGTCATTAAAAGTTATATCATGAGTTGGTTGTTTGGATCCCTTTTCTTCTGGGATAGGCTTTGAATTCTTCAGGGAAAGAATAGTTTTAGATCATTTTAATCATGTTAAATTAAAATGTTAATTAAAATTTATTGGGAAGGGGAATGATTTTTATCCTTTCAAAGCTTTGATATTGTGATATTGTGTTAGTATGGGATGAAAAATCTACTGAAAATCATTGTTGTTGGGAGTCTTTTCTTGTTTAGTAGTGTTTCTGATAAGGAAACCTCATTTCATATTATTGTGATATCACCCCAAAATGGAAATTGGTTATCCAATTCCATTTTTTTAACAAAATGGTCTCCCAAAGATTTATGGATTGTATGATAACACCCCTAAAATAAAGTGAAATTTGATAAATCCAATTTTTAAAATCAATAAAATGATCTTTGATGTGTTTTGATGTGTGGTAGTGTTTTAGGGTGATTATTTGTGCATGTGAGGTGGTGTGGAGAGATGTGATATTATTTTTGGGGCATGCTTTTTGGATGGTGATTTTTCTGTTGTACGGTTGTGCATTTTGGGCCGTGTGGTGATGGTTATTTGGCCTTGATTTTAGGGTGGTGAGGTGATGTTTTGATTGGTTGTACTTCTAGTGAAGAAATATGATGGTTTTTAGCCATGATTTTGGGGTGTCAAGGTGATGGTTAGTTGGGTCATGATTTTGGGGTGTCAAGGTGATGGTTCAATGGGAATGATGATCTTCATGTGATGTTTGGTTTCATTTTGCTAGATTCCCAGGTAGTGATGCAATATTTATTTAAATATTATTGAAATTTTTTGGATTTTGTTTGGTTAATGGGATTGAAATGACTAAAGAATGAATAAATGATGGGTTGGGTGGTTAAATGTGGTTACTTATAAATAATGAAATGAAGGGATGGGTAATGGGATTGTCTGGAAATGATAAATTTGACTTTTGTCTTGTTTCGTGTTATGCATTTTGAGGTGGTAGTGAAAGTGGGGATGTTGTGAGTTGGTTAGTGTTTTGTTGTGAACCCATAGTTTGAGATTTTATTTAGATATATATATATATATATTTATATATATATATAATTGTATATTCTTTTAGTTATCTATACCCACAACACCTACATCAAGTACAATGTTCCGACTCCCATATTTTTTTAAGGATTGTTTTTTTTTCAAATATCCTCATGGTGAGAATGGTTGTATGGATACTTGAACTACCCCATTATCTCTTCTACGTGAGTAGATATGCACCGTCTATGATGGCTAGTGGTCTCTTAGTGCATTTGGTAATGGACCATGTTTCTTCGGTTGGGATGTGATATAAGCATACTATGGGGAAGCTTATGTTGGCGGTCATTCATGGTAGATGGTGAGAATGAGTTCGATGTTCTTCATGTCCATGATACCCTACCAGTATGGTAATAAAAGTGGTTGTGATGTGATTTACCAAGAATCATAGAGAGATATGAGATTTGATCATACTGTGGGGAAGTGGAACAAGTGTATATGGGCATGGCATGATGTGACAGAGCTTGGGGGTGGTGGTATATGTTATTCAGAGGAGATGGGAGTGGAAATATGTACAAATTTTGGGTGTGTGAGTTGTAAATTTGTGGGAAAGAAGTGTGGGGTACCTGTTATCGATATGATTCTTACTATGTTATTAAACTTTGATTGCATTCTTTGGTGAGCATGACTTGGTGAGGTTGTGATGAATAGTTGATATGTTTAGGTTCTATTCATTCTATTATTTTCTCAAAAGTGTAATATTACATTTTTTTCACATGTCCATGAGAGACTTCGGGTTTTCTACTGAGTATACTCATATTCTCACCCAATGTATATAAAATATTTTTTAGGGTTCCAAGAGTATTTTGTGCATTGTGCGGGATAGTACTACCGTGTACCTTTATGGGTAGTTTCTATGTTGTTTTTTTATCTTTTCTATAGTTTATTTACTTTTGGAGACTTTTATGTGTACCTGTATTCTGTATATATGCATTGTGGGATGATTATAGTTTTCTTTTACATTATTTCATGGAGTTTATTGTGGATAATTCATCTTATCTCCCAATCATTCATTATTATTAAGGGTAATACCTCCTATTTCATGAGATTTGTATACACGTAGTTCTAGTAACCAACCTCGGGCCTACAGGAGGTGGGACTGAGGGTTCATTATCTCTATCCCCTTGTTATGGTGTCTTGGTTTGATAGGGTCATGAAACTACCTCCTCTACATGATGTTACGTTTATGATAGAGTTTCAGTTATAAATGTCTCTAATTTCAATTTATTTCTATTGGATGATAGCCATAGATTTGTGTGAGTTTTGGTTTTAAGGGATCATCTGATATATAGGGGTTTCATCCAACCCAGTGTGTCTTTGTGGGGGTAATCTATTTTTTTCACTGAGAGGATGGATAGTAGTCTAAGGTTCTGTATAGACTACTTGAGGTTTAATCAGTTGATTGTGAAGAACCAATACCCTCTTTTGAGGACCAATTATCTGTTCGAACAGTTGATAGAATCTAGCTAGTTCTCTTAGATCAATATATGGTCCAGATATCACCAGTTGAGGGTGAAAGATGAGGATATTAATAATAATTTTTTCAGATGTTATTATGAGCACTTTGAGTTTGTAGTTATGTCCTTTGGTGTTACAAATACAACATCCAAGTTCATGTGGATTATGTACTCTATGTTCTATGAGTTCCTAGACTGGTTAATCATCATATTCATTGAAAAATTCTTGATCTACTCAAAGTCATAGGAGCAGCATGCTGAGTATATAAGAGTTTTTTCAAGTACTTACTCATGAACATACTTTTTGGATGTTGTCCATGTGTGAGTTATAGATGTGATATGTGTATTTACATGGACATTTGGTGTCTTGGGAGGGTGTTTTATTGGAATCATCAAAGGATGATGAAGTTATTTATTTGGAAAGAACCTATAATGTGTCACAGGATTATAGTTTCTTTGGTATCTCGAGCTATTAATGGAGGTTCATTCTTGAATTGTCTTAAGTTCTAAGTCTTTTAATAGCATTGACTAGGACATACCCAAATATTTTGTGAAAATTTAAGAGTTATGAAATGTTTGGTTATCTGATGAGGAAGTATGCTACTGCTTCACTACTTCAGTTTGGAAGATGGTGTGCTATTTGAAGTGTTTTTGTTATGTGTACCATCTATAATTGGGATTCATATCGGTGTAGTAGAGAGTGGTGATCTATTATTGTTCTAGGCAGTTATGTTCCCATGATTGTAACTATAGAACCCACTATCTTAATCCAATGGCAGTTGTGTCTTCACTATAGTTGTGATGGAATTACCTTCTTAGTGAGCATTTTGTGGTTTTCATTGACCACATGAGCATGAGATTTGTTTTCTCTATGTGGGCTCTAAATCTATGACAGAGAAGGTGGATGGAGTTTCTTCAGGATTACGATTTTGAGATATCTTACACCGTAATCAAGGGTAATGTAGTTTCCTAAACATTGAGTCATAAATCATGATAGGGTGTTTCTCGGGAGTGTGTGGATGTTTATCAAATAATTGGGGAGATTTTAGCTATGAACCTTGATGTTAGGGCGAGCTGTTGTTGATGTTTTATTCATCATATAACCGTGAATTTATATTTGATATAGAAGGTAGGTGATTCTCAGTGGGAAAACATAGAGGTTGAGGGGATGCATGATCGTTTGGTCCACAATGATACTCTTGATGGATGCTTAGAGGATTTTACGAACTTGGTATTATTCAAGGGGAGATTATTTGTCCCGTAAGAAATGTTTGATAGAATTATCATTGAGTTTCATAGATCACCCTTAGCAGTATATCATGGTGTTAAAAATATTTATTATGTCATGAGGATACAGCTTTTTGGTCGAGGATGAAATGGTCACTAGTAGAGTTTTTGGGAAAGTTTCCAGTTCGTTAGTAGGTGGAAGTGGATTACATTGTTCCAGAAGGTCTATTGTACTCCATTGATGTAACTGAATGTAAATGGGAATATATATCATGGGATTTGATCATATTTTTACCACAAGATTAAGGATAAAGTGACGAATTGTGGTTAATATTTTTGGTTATTAGTGGACCGACTAACGAAATCAGTTCACTTCCTTGTGCTTTGTGAGTTGAGTTCCATAGATTCTTTGGTAATTTAATTTGTGTATGATGTGTTTAGGCTTCACTGGGTACCAAGGACCATCATCATTTAAATGTATCCTTGTTTTAACTTATATTTTTGGAGGGGATTTCAACATTTTATTGTATATTATTTTTCCTTATCCATGCTTCCCTCCCCCAGATAGATGAAAAGATGGAGTGGACCGTCCAGACATTGAATGATATATTGGGGGAATGCATCAACCACATTGTTGGATCTTCGGTCTGACACCTGCCTTTGGTCAAGTTTAAATAAAATAACAACTAACGTGTTTTAATCATCATATCTCAATTTTAGGTGTTGTATTGGTGATCATGTCATTCTCCATTATGCCGGATGGAGGATGGGGATTCGACAGTTCTTGGTCCTGATGTTGTGAAAAGCATGATTTTGATGATACAATGGGTTTGTAAGTGGATGAGGGAAGTGAAGAATCCAAATAATTCCCATTTTGATCATTGGTGGAGCCCTCAAGAGTTTTATATTAGATACCATGTGATCTTGAGAGTCTCCCTTTTATGTAGGCACTACATTTTCTGAGGGTGAGTTAGTTGTATCCAAGGTTTGTTAGGTGGTTTGAGTTATTGGGGTGTGTTATTGAGGTGGTGTGTCAGTTGGAATTTCTAAAATTATTGGATAAGATACAAGAATTTTTCCACACATCTTATCTTTTTCAAAATCTTCATGAAGAAATAGATGTTATTGACTAGGGAAGGATGGATATCAAGGACAATGTGATGTTTTAGAGAAGATAGTGGAGTTTCAAGATCACCAATAGAAGGGTCTACATGGGTGGAACATTACATTGGTTCACATGTTGTGGAGATATGGTTTCTTAGAGGAGAGTACTTGGGAGTGAGAGGTGTATATGCTTTCTTAGTATCTCTAGTTGTTTTGATCTTTTCTATTTTCTGTTTAGTTTTTAATGATCTAAGGTTTGGGTTATCCTATATTATGAAATGATTTGTTTTCCTTGATAAGTGATGTGTGATAAAGTATCTAACACATGAAAATGGGAGAAATTGATTCCTAATCAATATCAATTATACTATTATATGATTAAAACCACGTGGGAGAGTCAGTGCTTCATAGAGTTGATAGTATCTTGACACGGAGAATGGAATTACATGATTTATGTGCTCAGTGAAGTGATGTGTGTTGGTTATAGAAGTGGTTTTTTGGAATGTGTGGACGTTCAAGAGTTTGTGTTGTGATGTATTTGCAAAAGGTGTTTTCTGTTTATTTTAGTATGGAATGTTTGGCTAGTGGTGATGTTTGAGGTATGATGAGATCCATGAGAAGTATCTCATGGGGTGGTTCTTTGGACCCCTTTATTTTCCTGGGTTTGGTTTTTTTCTCAATGATGATAATTGTTTGAGAGGTATTTGATGTATAGAACCATGATTCCTAGCCTATTAATTTATTTTTTTTTCTATTAGAGGTGTTCAGCAGAGGTCTAGATGGATCTGTGGGTGTAGGACTACAATAGTACTATAGGTGGTGGTTCCTCATGTGAACCAAAATTATGTCATGAGGTGGTAGTTCAAGACATGTATATTTATCTGATTTTATATAATGTATGTGGGAAATATGGGATTCTAGGAAACGAATTAACATCATGAAATATAAATTCATGAAGTGGAATAAATTCGAGCTTAGGTGATGCAAATTTCGGTGAAAAATGAGATGTCGGATTTTAACTCCTTGAATGTTGTTCATGATATGTAAACCATTGGACTCCATGAATTACACATCGTGAAAGGATTTCATAATCTGAAATGTATGGGATCTAGGTTTAAAATATTTCTATTCATCCAATTTTTATTCATTTAGTTTTATATATATCCCTTTCTCTCATTTCAAGGTGAACCCTATGTAAGTTTTTAGGATCTTCCAACCCTCATTCTTCTAATTTGATCTATTCTTTCTGATTGATTCCCGTTGGTGATCTATGGTGAGTAATCCTCTCTTAGGAATAGTTTTCCTTCTGTTCTTCTTTAGAGATGCACTTTGGTGGTGTGTTTTTTTAGGTTTTTGAGTATAGTCTACATTTTGATAACCCTTTGATATAGTGTATCTTTATTTTTGATATCGTGGTGTGGTTTTATTTTTAGGCAGTTTCTTCGTCTCTCTATTATGTGGAGTGATATCCAAAATCTTCTATATGGTAGGAGATCCTTGTTATCAAATTGTTATGTACTACATGTGAGATCTTCATGGTTTTTCATTCCATTAGGTTGATAGTATGGGATGATATAATCATAAAAATAATTGGAATGTAGAAAATATTTGATGGGAATGGGAATTTATATCATGTTTTTATGCTTTGATATATGTTTCGGGTGATTTTAAGTCATGTTAGTGGCTTTTTGAAAATGTTAGCTATTAGGACCCAATTTTTCAATGTAGTTGTTTTGTTGTGTGGGAACATGTTGTTTTTTTTGTGTTCTTACACCCTAAATAAAAATGATAAACAATTCATATTAACCTAATAAACTTCATGCCCCAGTATACAAGTTTGTGTGATAATATATGTTCTAAAAAAATATTTAACCTGATAAATACCCTAAATAATTGGGAAATTCAATTGGTGATGTTGTTGTGTATGCTTGTTCTTGGTATGTTTCCATAACTATTTTGGGTTTTTGTGAGGTGGTGGTAGGGTCTGGTTGGGCTATGTAGTACATTGTAGCAGTGATGTGGTGATTTTTTTGGCATGGATGTTATGTGGTCAGTGGTTTTGGAGTAGTGGATGTTGTTGTGGTATGTGGTGATAACATTATATGGTAGTTGTGTCGTAAGATATTGTCGAAATGTGATATGTGAGGTTAATGGGGTGAGATGGGTTGGCTAATGTGATGGGATGATGATAGTGGATGTGAGGGGCTGTGGTGGTGGTTGTGTATGTTGGGCCAATTGTAGCATAGCAAGGTTCAGATAATTTCCTAGGTTGGCATGGGTTTTACTATGATGATAAATGAATCAAAATAGGCTTGTAGATAACTAAGATGGACTGGAAACATATGTATGGTAAATAACTACCTTAATTGAATAAATAATGAGCAGTGTAATATGAAATTAAACGGACAACAAAAAAATGTGGTAAAACCTACAACAGAAGTGGGAAATGTTTTGGTGCTTGTGTGGCGGTTTCATGGTGTTGCATATTGTGGTGGAAATAGTTGTGATTATTGATCTGTGGTTTGGTTCTAGTGATGTTTTGTGATCTAGTGTAGTTTATGTGAACCAATAGGTTTTGTTTTGTGTTATATATATATATACATGTTTACGTTAATTTATATGTGGACCACCTATGTTTTAAAACAACACTTTCACATAGAGGTGATGAGTTCTAGGGGTTTTCCCCAACATCTCGGATGGTAGCGATAAGAATGGATTACTACCCCCTCTCCCCTGATCTTCCTTCAATAGTAGTGATATGGGTTATGGTTGGAGATTACTCATAGATGATGTGGGGACTAGGTGTTTGAAGTCATTATAAATGTGATACGATGTGTTCGCCCATGTGTCTATGAGTTAGCCGTGATGTGGTCTTATGTGACATATGGTGGGGGTTACTCGTGGTAGGTGTAGGGCACAAGTTCGATGTCCTTAAGGTTCATGATACATTACTTTTCTAGTTTGGGATGTGATGTGATGTGTGGCCAAGGTATCTACAGGCGAGATGTGATGTGATGTGATGTGTGGACCAAGTGTCTCCAGATGGGATGTGATGTGACGTGATGTGAAATGTGTCGTAGGAATGAGAGAACATGGTGTTCGATGGTTCGGTGTGAGAGTGGAAAATCATTGGGGTAGTTGAAGCAAGATGCCTTTCTTTTCTATGATATTGATTCTATATTATTATATTGGATTCCTGATTTGGTGATTGATACATGGGGAGGATGAATTTGGTTAGATGACATATATAGGTGCTTCTTGGTTATATTGTTTATTTACTATCACATTAGAATGCTCTTTTCTATTGTTCACTTGAGGCCTTGTATATCTCCCTAATTAGTATACATTTTATGCTCACCATACATATATAAACCATTTTCAGGGTTGCTGGAGGAGTTTGGGGACGAATTTGGGCATTACTAGCCGTGTTGGAGCTGTTATTGAGTCGTCTCAATAAATTTTTCTTTTTTTTAAAATGTCGGATTCTTTTATATGTGTATGTTTTAATTAATTCAGAAATTGTGGGATGGTTCTTTACTTTTATATTGTGTTCTAGATTTATTTGGTGAATTTTAATCATATATACTAGTCTTAATTAATTTATAGAGGGTAATTCCTTCTATAATGTGATATTTTTATACCCTTGGTACTGTTCCACAACCAGGGGCCTAATGGATACAGGAATCGATGGTCATTATCTCTCCCTCTAAATTGCAGTATCTTTGGTGGGAGGGGTTTGTGACAATGTATCATGTTAGATGCTTCTATGGGATCCTCCTCAATCACATGTGAGGATTATAGTGTTTTGTTTCCTAGAAACAATGGGGAATCCCTAATAATACCCAAAAATGATATTAAGGCCGCTATCTTATCATTTAGATTTAATAATTATTAGAAAAAGTAGATAATGAATTTGTTTATATAGAACTATGATGTTATTTATAAAAACGGTCATGGTGTATAATTATTTTACTAATCACTATCAGTTTTAAATAAAAATAGCTATAGTTTATGAAAAATTTCCCAAACCACTTCATAGTTACAAAAAATGGTCATGAAAAATGTTTCTCAAAAAATATATCATTATAAATTTTTGTTTTCTACATTATGGATTTAAGTAAAAATTACTATGGTTTGTATGGGAATTTTATTTCCATATAGAAAACCATGACATGATTAAATATTAACTCGTAATGGTGTAAAGGGATTAATTTTGATGACTCCACAAAAAAAACTCTGTATAAAAAATGGTTCTTGGTTTTCACTTGGTAAGTCATTTTCCCATGTGAAGAACCATGCTATGGTGAATTAAAACACAATGTTGTGTAATTTTTTTATTAAAAATTAAATAATTCTAAAAAAATCACTATTTTGGGCCCTATGAGCCCCTGTTAAATCCAAATGTGGCATTATATTTTACTAAGATTTATTTTGGTGGATGGGTTCTATATTTAAGGTGAATTTATATAGTCCTTGTTTATAATTTTAAGAATTTATGTTAAAATTATAATTTAATTTATAAATGGTTTATAAATTCAAAATTAAGTCTAAATATAAGTGTTTATATTAATTTATGAAATGTTCCTAAACTATAATGTAATTTTTTCATGTTAAATTCTTTATTTTATGAATTTATTTAATCCAAGTAAAAATGGATTATATGTATTTCATCGAAGGTTTTAATAATTAAAAAATATGTGATATTAAAATAATTTAAATTGTTTACATTATTAATATTTAGTGTTTAAATATTATGGATTAATAAGGGCTTATATTTCATAAAGAATAATATATTTTAATATGAAAGTGTTCATATATGGTCCCTATAAATAAATAAATAAGAAGATTTCGTATTGAAATATAAATTTTAATTGTTCATATTTCTATGAAATCTTTTCAAAATTATAAATTATTTAAAATTTATATATTTATGATGTATTTATAAATTTATATCAAGTTTCATGTATTTTTACATCTGATTTATTCATTTATTCTATACTAGTTTATTATACTTAAATATAAATTGTTTATATTATAAATTATTGTATGTTTTAGTCTAAATTATTTAAACTATTATTTATAAATGTCATACCATGTAAAAAATGAGTCATATTATAAGTGTGATATAATATTTAGTTTCATTCAACCAAGTATATATTTTTTATATAAAATAAATAACTAAGGAAAATAATGATTTATACTTATTACATTTCAAAATTGATTGAAATTGATATCCCTCCTGAGTAATAATCTATGTGTTTGGAGAGGCTGATCCATGTAACACTCTCATTGGGACTTTAGTTTTGTTAGAAAATAAATTAACTGACTACCCATTTAACCATAATTTCATTTATGTAGGATATTTGGTTTTATATATTTATATACCTTTACATGAAAGAGTTTCATGCACCGTACACATATGATAATGTTGGGTTCCTCTGAATATAAATAACTTTTATTTTAAGTGATTAGTAAAAACTATTAATTTAATAATGATTTATAGATTTATAAGTTTAAAACATATTAATTTGGTTGAAGGTAGAAAAATTAAAATTAAATCATTAGATTCAAGCATACACATAGGGAATACATGCGATTAGATGTCGAGATCGAAATATGACACTATAGAATAGTATCTATGAGATTACTTTCTAAGTGATCACTTTTCAACACTTTTATAATCCAAATGGGTAGGTCATGCACAATATAGATGCCAATGTATTTTCAATTGTAAGGAAGGTAGAATATTACTGACTTGAATAGGATTAATTTCTTATATCTAATGAAATGTTTAGTCTATAGTAACTTTGGTGACCTTAATAGGCTTAGGTGCCCAGTGGAATAGAGTTATGATATTCCATATGATGTAATATCCCAATGAGTGTCCACATAGCTATCCAAGAGTTAAAAATGATATAATTAACACAATTTTCACTCTATATTTCTATGTATTGAGAGAAAATACAAAGTAACTCAATATTTAGTGAAATATGAATCATGTGTCATTAATAGATATGGAAACAATTTAAAACGGGGTCATCATTTTAGTAAGAACGTATTTAAAAAAAATCATTATTTAGTACAAGTAAAAAAGGATAATAATATGATAAAATATTATTCCATAGATAAAATGACATCATCATCAAACTTGTATATGATACGAATCATATAAAAAAATTAATGGAATTAACAACTTGTATTGGTACAAAACCTTGATATTTTTTATCAACTAATCTGAAAAATTTTATGTACTGGTGGAGTCTCTTCCTAAATATATGATTAGTGAAACTATTCAGTAAACATATCTATATAATAATAGAAAACATAAAATTAATTCAATATATGCCTCTAATATCATGTTGTTAATTATGGAACTAAAGTTAGAAAAAAACATGAGAATATCGATAGATATAAAATGATAGATAATAATAAGAGGCTCTATTAGAAGTAGAAAATGAATGAAAGATATGTCATTTCAAGGAGATTCTTATAATTCCACATGATGAATTGAACATCAGTATCTACACAGGTTATCAATATGATTTATTATGAGAATTATTTGGTGAGGTTAAGGGTTTATCTTAGCTAATATTTGAATGTAAATTTAATTATACAATCATTTCCAGAAAGGCACCTATATATTGGTATGAATTATAACATGAATGATTTCAAAAAATTCTTAGATGATATTTAAATTATATTTATATTTTGGGATAAAAACATTATATATCCAATCTCAGGTGTTGTCATGACAATATATAATTCTATGGGAAAAATAAATTTGAAAAAGATTGCAATTGGAGGGTATAATATAATTCTGGGTCATTAATACCTATGGTGTTATAAACCCCTTCCCATAATTATATTGAAATGATGGTAGGGATATTGTGACTCCCAGAGTCCCACCTTTAGTAGGACTTGGGTTGAACACTATCACTAATGGTATAATAAACATTCATAATGGAGGCATTACCCTTTAAGAGAATCATAAAAAATAGAGAGATGATAAGGATACAAGAACCAACACCTGCTCAGACACATATACAAATAAATAAGACACAAATGAAAACATTCTATTTCATAAAGTACTAAACATCTTAAAGGAGAACTACATGAACCAAAATAGGTAACGACGATACCGACCATGAAGGCCAAACGGCTCCTACTAGACCCTGAACTAGTAATATCAAAATCGATCACCAAACTTCTCTGGATGAACAAAAAATGGTTTATATATACAAGGGTGAGAATAATAGTATACCCTATAGGATCCTCTCTAGAGCCTCTCATAAAAAATGATAATGAAAGCATGCTAAGTCATAGTGAACGATAATGAAAGTAGCTCATCACCTAAAAAGGAATACTAAGTTCCCAACCTCACCATGGCTAAATCTCACCAAGTATCCCATAAAATAGAGAATATATAATATTAAAACATTAAGGGTAACATGTTCCCACTTCCCCAATTGTTTTCTGCTATACCCCAATGTGGCACGTCCTGAGCATCTCTCTCCAAATGTAGTCCAACCTGAAATCAAATGGGAAAGAAATCACCACATGATCCTCGTAAGTCACATAACCACACCAGCTATATCACATATCCACATATAAAAACCAATTATTTTCTAGGATAAACCATATCATGTAATACTTATATCAAACATAGGGTATTGTATCTCAATCCATTACAACCCATACATTGAGTAAGTACCTCAAGCCATCACAACCTATACACATCATACCTATAACAATCCTTTGGATACTATAACTGGTAATACATGTGTGTGAAATTACCAAAATCTATCACATCCCAATACACACAAATATAGGGAATCTAACCATCATACATACCATAAAAATTTACAACAAAGGGAAGAGATCAATGTTAGAGGGGGTAGTTAGCCATCTATCCTCCCATTGGGATGTTGGAGAAAACACCCCATATGTCAAACAAGTGTAAGTTTCCCTAACCAAAATGGGTGGGTTAGAGTGTGGAATCATATAATATACATGATATAATATAGCTCGTAATCAAAATTTGGACATAACATAGATTTAGAATCAACTTCACCTAACATCACTTAGACTCCCAACTTTCATTACTATGACATGATATCCTATAAGAACATAAGAATATAAAAGAGATACGTTAATTACATATTTTATTAATAAATTTGATTTACATTAATTAATTCATTATCCATTAAATAAACATTAAAATTATTCAATATTACATTTCATTGCATTGCTTTACATCATTATATTAAATACCATTCCATCCATGAATATGCCCAAACCAAGGACTTGGTTTATCATGAATAAGGTATTTAAAACCAATCATTACATCATCAACCAACTCAACATGTTAATAAATAAATAATTTATTATTAGCATCATTCCATAAAATGGGTATTGATTGAATCCCATACTTAGATAAAAACAAGAAGAAGCACAAAATCAAGAACCTCTAGCTTCCTCAAACAGTGGGGAAAGTAGTGCATAAAAAACCAGCAACCCGCCCATCATCCTTTAAAGAGATTCAAAAAATCAAACCAGATATCAGCATCTCACTAATGGGTAATACCGAATTTAACCTATTATATCACATCTAGTTCCATACTTTACACCCACAAGCGTATACTGACGCATCTTACCATCACATAAATCAACTGATTTCTCATGTTCTGGGCCTCCTTTCCCACATATCATCACAACCATCATATGCTAAATAATACTAGGTTAACATTAAATCTGGGACTCCCTACCCCATGTCACTCAACATCCATCTAGGATCAACCATAAAAATCTCACATCATATTACTCGTATACAAATCACATCACAAAATCAGTTGGAAGAAGCATTAAATCTGCAGGGAAAATGGTCCCTCAAAATAACGAATTCAACCTTCTCATACAAATGAGATCTCACAAATCCAAAACATGGAACACATCCTTCTCAAAAAAAATTAGAAGCTAATTATCAATAAAAAAACATTATCACAAAACTATTTATTATTCAATAGTTAATTAATCGATTAATTTAATAATGGGTTCCAACTACAGGCATCCTATGTCATCAAGCTATAATATTCTATCAATGGAAAAACATGCACTTAGTATTTATTCTAGTTTAAAAAATCCAAGATATGTACCATTAAAAATTATAATTCCTTTTCAATTATCATAAAACACTACCAAAATTTAGTTTCATCAACAGATTTCAATTAAGTATTCATAATTGCATCAATTTGATCGACAAAAATTATATTAACCACCAGATTAAAAACATGAATCTTCGTTACATATTATTAATCCATTTAATTGACAATATAATTTGGATTTATGTTTACTTAAAATTTCCATAAAAAACTACATACTAAAATGGAAAGGTATAGATATCACTCTATATTGAAAATTAAGAGGCAGCCTGTTATCATAGTATAAAGAAACAACATCTCCAACATGTGATCAAACACAATTTCCTTAAAATAGTTAAAATAATTATTAAGATAATCTAGTTTTCACCCAAAGGTATAAACCATTCTCAATTTTCTATTTCACATAAATAATTAAGAGGATAAATGAATCCCCTACCTCAAAAATTCATCAATGTTATTCATAAGATAACATGATGCGTTTTAGATCTCTGATCACTTCTCCCGCAAGAACTACATCAATATAAGGATTCCATGAAAAAAAAGTACCAAAAAACCAAAGAAACCCAAATTGTAAACATGGGTGATGAAAAACCAATGCATGGTGATAAGATACATGATATAATAGAGATAAACTATAAGAAAATGAAGAAACAATTCACCTTTGATCCCCATGGATCACCACAGATCGAATACAGAAGGAAAATGACTGATTCCAATAGAAAAGTATGTCAAAATTCCTTGAAGAAGGGATGAAGATCACCTTGAATGATAGAGATATATTCAATTAATCCATACAGTTTATGGAACCTGAGCAACTGAAAAAATATAAATATGTACAACATCAATGGTTTACATGACATGCAATTCACTTTCCCATCATGTAATCCCCAGGGTTCAGTTCTCACTGAAAAAAAATCATCTTTTTTATCTAATCTAGATCTATTATAGATCATAAACCAAAATTAAAATAGTTTGGGACCTCACATACAATACATGTAATGATTATAAGTCAAGTAATCTCCCTAATTCCATGTGACACCTAGAAGTTTGTATGAAATATTGTTTATAAATAATTTTAATTCATTAATAGAATTCATTTCATACAATCATGAGATTAAACGAACCATGTGATGCCCTTAGTATAAAATGAACATTATAATCTAACCATACTATTAAGAGGAATAAATATAACTAACTTATAAAAATATCTATTGAATTCATTGGCTACCAATTATTTATGAAAAATTTAAATCGATTATATATTTGTATTTTTTTATTAATAAATTGATTGAATGACTATTATTAAATAAAATTAATGAAATATATATATTATATACTTAATAAAATATATTTTATATTCATCCAATAGATATTTTTTTCAATGGTTATGAATAAACCTAATTTATGTATTGAAACCTATATTTTTCAAAATGGTACATTTTCACATTTTAATGGAAAAGCCCATTTAAATTAACATGTTGACACAAATATTTTTTATATGACAATATAAAAATATTATTTGGAAGAATGATATAAAATGTTACTTTGAATGAATTTTTGATATTTTTCTGATAGCTTTCATGTTTGGATGAATAATAAAATACATTAAATTTTAATTGAAAAATTTCATCCAAATAATTTATATGGTTAAATTATATAATTGACTGGTTTTAAAGTATAAATAGAATATATGATTATCAGATAATATTAAGTGTATCATTTTCATAAGTTTTACATTGAATTGAGATATAAAAATCAATATTTTTAAATGTTTTAGCTTTTAAAACTCAATATCTCTTTATAACAACATAATTAATTTTAAATTAATTACTACAACTTTTGTGTTTTGAAATTTGGAAAATGGATTCCATAATAGAAATTAGTTGGTTCAAATTATGTAAATAATAATTTTTTATATTTTTCCATCATGAATATTAACTTTGTTAATTTTTATTAATATGTTAAAAGAGTAAATTGGGACATTATGCAGGTTTTTTGAGGTAGTTTGACTTTATTATAAATTAATATTTCGTGGAGTTTTAAAAATTTCCCCTCAACTAAATTATAAATGGGAACCTCCTCCCACATTTATGCCCAAAATTTTGAGCCTCCATGATTTTCTATCCCCTTCTATGTTCCATTATTATCTTCCCTCGTAATATTCTTGAGTCTTTGGAATTCTCTGAATACCAACTCTAGTGATTTAGGAAGTGATTTAGAAGGAATATGTTGAAGAAGTTGTAATATCCAACACTAATTCTTTAAAACGTATTTCTTCCTATACATTAAATTGATGTGTTGTTTCAATGTAAATTAATAACTCAAGTATCACTTATATGATGAAATGTTATTATGATTATGGAACAACCATATTCAACGTTCTACCCATCCTATGAGAAATGAAACCACCATTTGTGTGTACGTAAATCTCGCCATCTCTATGCCCTAGTATAATCAGTTTTTCACCCCCACCTTATGAGGATGATTATAATAATGGAAATAATATATATATATATATATGATTATTATAACATTATATTTATTCAAAAAATTCACACACCACCAAATTCAATACCATTCATCAATTATGGGAATGATTTGTTCAATCCTATATCTGTAAGGCCTATCATCTCCATGATGTGATAAAATTCATTCTACATGATCTTAATTAAAAAATTATTATATAAATTAATTTAATGAGTCAATAAGATATATATTGCACTAATATCATTCTGTAAATGATATAATTATATCCTAATATGATGAACATGAACTTATCCGATAAAACATGTGTAATAACATATGGTTAATACCTGATGGATGAATAATAATGTTACAAAAAAATGGACGATAATATGATCCTATATGATATCAAAAAAATGACTATAATTATGGAATAAGTAAATGAAATTATTTGAATCATTATATAGGAGGGTTATATAAATTCAATGGATATCAGACCTAAGTTAAGGGGTAATTTTGATATCTCCTTTTTATCTAGGATTGCTTATATATATGTATATACTGGGGTATATTTATCATCCATGTCCATGTTTTATACATATGAATTATAAAAAATTCATCATAATCTTATAATATTTTTTGAAGGAATTTTTTCCCATCGGTAAATTTTTATGAAACAGTGTGAACAAAATATTTTTTCGTTTGCAATACAAGGTACTTTTTAACATTATGAAAAAATTATGAGAAGAGTGTTTTATTTTAAGATATAGTGAATGAATAGATTTTTACACTTTCATAAAACCTTATTTCCATGATTATTACTTTATAATATTTCATGTTTATTTTCGAATAATTTTTTTTTCTCTTGAAATTTCATTGAATTCTAAGAAAAAGAAATGTTTTGGAAGAAGAAAAGATATTTTCTTCAAGAATTAATTTCAAGTGTTTTATCAAAATTATTTTGCATATAATATGACATTGTTTAAATAGGGTTATGTTTGTATCCCTATTATCACTATTATTTGATTGTTTTTATGATGGAATTAAATTTTTTAAATCCATTTGTTTTATATGTATAGTGGTGTAATGATGTTTAAGAAACCCATTTTATTCATTGGTTTATGCTATGCTGAATGATTTTTGTTTTTGTGGAACAAGTAATAATGACTTAATTATGAGAATGGTAGGACCTATATATCCCTCTAATTATTTGGATAATGATTTATATATCATGGGATAGATAATACTAGAATGGTAATTAAATCTGGTTCAGTAATATAGGACTGGTACGAGGAGTGAACTTTGTTCTGTAATGGGCATTTAATGCTCTGTTGGGATTGGAAATGAGCCTTGACTAATATGAAATTATTTTATATGCTTATGTGTATGTCACAAATTTCATGTCTTATGTTATCACTTTTCTGAATATGTAGATTGATTATTTATGAACTTCTGTGATTTATCCCATGACATGATATCCAAATCTTTCATATGTAGGATAATATTTTCAAATTTTATGTTCTTATGTCTTATGATTATGATATAATTGTTATCTCCCTTTTTTACCCTTACTAAGCATTTTATCTTACCCTTTATTATGTTTATTTTCCCCATGTCATGAATAAGGATATTAAGTAAGATATCTCCAGAAGGGGTATAGTTGTGAAGGAATAAGGTGGAGTCAATGTAAACATCTTATGAACCGACTATATATTTTTTCTAATTTCTAAGGAAAATAAACCAATACAGTCCTGTCATGTATTTGTTTTATTTTTTTTGGAATATTCTTTAATTTTTATGTAATATCTATGTATGTAATTAAAGGGTTGTTAGAGTCAGTATCATAGGAATGGTATAGTAAATATTTTAAAATTATAATGAGAAAACCATAGATAGAACCCTAAGGATTTACCGAAGTATAGGTTACATTCCTTGTGTTTTAGAAATTATCATGAATATCCTAGGTTAAAACCTAAAATTTATTAAATTAAAATTTTATTCTTTATTATTTGTTATTACCATTATGAATAGTGTTGGTCATAAAAGGTTTCTTGGTTTTAGTCAATGGATGGAACCCTACGGAACATTATTAATGTTGAATGCGATGAACAATGAAATGATTATCCTCCTAAGAAACCAAATGTTACGAGAGTTGGAATGAAGATACTTATTACTATACTCCCACAACATTCATAAAATATTAATCATGAAGGACTTTCAAATGATAAAAAGAGGGAAAAAAATTATGTTGAATCCATCATGAGGCATATTCCTTCTTCCTTCAGCAGGTCTTCTAATCCATTAGTGGCTGAACAATAGACCATACAACTAAAATAATATTTCCAATATTCCTTGGTTTAGAACATGATTAAATTATATTGGATGTCTATCATATGGAAGATGAATCTGATCAATGGATGAATATTATCAAGAATATGAGGAAAATAGATGAAATTGAATCCTTGGAATGGGATGAGTTTAAGAACCTATTTTTCAATAGGTACACCCCTCGTATTCTTGAAAAAAAATATAGAGAATGAGTTCCTTGAACTTAATAAAAATGATGATGAATCTTTTGGTACCTATGAAGAAAATTTTACAACCCTTTTAAGGTATGCTTCTGGAATTATTATCCAACCTGAGGGTAAAACTGGTCAATTATTTATTGGCATAATACCAGGTCTTTGAAAGGGAATTATTTTCAAGGGACTTGAACAGCAATGAGAAAATTGTTCTATGTGATCTAAAGGTTAAGATTTATATTGGAGTAACTTATCAGTACAATGGGTTTGATAAGAAGATAAAAATATAATTTAACAGAAAATATAATTACCACACTAAAAAGAATATGAGTTTTCCCTTATTCTCATAGTGTAGAATGAAACATGGAGGAAATTGTCTTAATGGAAATAAAAAAATGTGTATGGGATAGAATGTCATCATTTATTTGAATGTATAAGTGGTGGAAAAAATATTTCTAATGATCAGAATAAAGAATATGCTTTACAGAATAAACCCCCTACACTTCAATGTTATAAGTGAAAGGAAATAGGGAATTATGAAAAAAACTATCCCAAACCATGTGTTATTGATGACGATCGATGTCAGAAAACTCAAAAGGATAAATAAAAAGAAAAGCCTCAAGTGATCACTATCAGTGATGTGGAGTAGGATAATTATGTGGTGAAAGGAACCCTTACCATCCAATATAATGTGAAAAATGTTTTATTTGATTCTATATCCACCCACTCTTTTATTTTTAAATAATTATCTACTGCTATCATCATATTACCTAAAAAATTAGATGTTTACTTAGCAATGAAAACTCTTAATGGAACAACAATCACATCAAAAGTTTATAATTCTTCTACATTTTAAGTATGTGGGAATGTGTTTCCTGAAAATCATGTGATCCTTCCTTTAGTATAATTTTATGTAATTCTTTGCATGGATTGGATTTATCTATATGGATCTCATATCAATTACCAAGTAAGGTAAGTCACATTTAATATTATAGTTCAATCCATAATCATATATCACTAAAAAGATGATCATGACCTTTAATGATATTTTTTCAATATCATGGGTCTTGATTCCTATAAATTAATGTTATCTATCCCAATTGGCTCAAGATAAACTAACAATTAATAATACAACTATTGTACAAGAGTTTGATGATATCTTTTAAGAAGTATTTCCTTCTATTCCACCAAATTTTGAGGTTCAGTGTTCAATTGAAATTATACCATGTGATATGACTATTTCAAAGACACCCTATAAATGGACCAAATTCAGTTGTAGGAATTAAAGAAGAAGCTCCATGAGAATATTTAAATGGGATTCATACACCCTATTTTTTCACCATGGAGAGAACCTATTCTTTTTTTTATGAATAAATATGGATCAATGAGACTCTACATTTATTATCGACAACATGACAATATCACCATCAAGAAAAAATATCCTCTTCCCCACAAGGATGACTTATTCAACCGACTATGCAGAGCTCAATACTTATCCAATATTGATCATTGTTCATGATATAATCAATTAAGGGTCATGAAGAAGGATATACAAATGATGGTATTCTGTATAATGTATGAACACTATGAACTTATAGTGCCACCTTTTGGTCTTACCAATTCCCATGCTATCTTCATGGATCTAATGAATAGAGTCTTTTTACCCTAACATGATCAATTTTTGGTAGTATTTATAGATAATATTCATATCTATTCAAAGAGAAATGAATAACATAAATATAACTATATAATTGTACTGAATACCTTGATAAGATATAATATTTATGAAAAAATTACCAAGTGTGAATTGTGGATTCAGAAAGATTCCTTTTTGGGTCATGTAATATCAAGATAGGGGAAATCAATATATCCTTGAAAAAATAGATGTTTTTGAAAGTTGTTCGATACCAACAATGGTAACTAAGATCCGAAGTTATCTTGGTTTGGATAGATATTATAGATGTTTTGTAAAATAGTGTTCATTATAATCTAAAAAACTCACCATGTTGACTTGTAAGTGATAAAATCCAACATGTTGGGATAATGTTTTGAAAAAAAAATTATTTTTAACTGATCTTGTTAATTAAATCATAGATAAGTTTTGATCTATTCAATAACACAATAAGGGCATCTCAGAGTCAACAAAACATTTATGTTGACAAATGATGAAAAGACCTAGAGTTTGATGTGGCTGAAAAGGTGTTTCTATTATTATCTCCCTATAAGAGATTAATGGGATTTGGAAATAGGGCAAGTTGAGCCCTAGCTATATCTGTCTTTTTGAAATTATGGATCTCATCAAGAAGGTTGTTTATTGATTGAAACTTTCACCAAATCTCTCTAAAGTTCATGATGTGTTCCATCTATCTATACTGGGAAAGTAAATACATTATCCTTCACATGTACTAAACCTAGAAATTGTACCACTAGAAGAATAAATTTCTTATAAACAATAACTGATAATTATTCAGGATTTTTAAGAAAACTTTCTGCAAAACAAGACCACTATCTTGGTTAAATTTATATGGAAGAACAACCAATTTGAGGAATCTATATTAGAACATTAGGATTTGATGAATAATATGTATCCTTAACTATTTGTATCCATGTAATGAATTTTGATGGACAAATTCTGTTTATGGGGGGTTGAATGTGGCACTCAGATGTTTTTATAAAATATTTTCTTTTTTATTCTCATTAAAATATTTCCTGACAATTTTACATCTAAAGAGGAATTATGGACCTTCAGGCCAAAACATATCAAACAACAGGAAAGATGCAATTTTACCACAACAAACACCGCTAAAGAAAGAAGGCTAGACATCGATGGATACAGGGAGCTAAAGGACGACGTACAGGCCAGGGACATGAATATGTAACTACCCTATGAAATTGTATGTTGAATTCATTGGCTAGAAATTATTTATGAAAAAATTAAATCACTTATATATCAGTAATTTTGTATTAATAAATTCAGTAAATTAATATTATTAAATAAAATAAATGAAATATTTATTTTATATAATTAATAAATTATTTTTGATATTCATCTGATATATATTTTTTCATTGGATTTGAATAAATAGAATATTATATATATAAACCTATATTTTTTAAAAGGGAATTTTTTTCATTTTATATGTGAACCCCTTTTAAATTAATATTTATACACATTAATAATTTTCATATCAAAACCAAAACATGGTGTTTGGAAGTGGGATATAAATTTTTTTGGATGATTTTTTGATATTATTCTGATAACTTTCATGTTTTTATGAATAGTAAAAATACCCTAAATTTTAATAGAAAACAAATTCATCTAACTAATTGATATGGTTAAATTATATTACTAAATGGTTTTAATGTATAAATATAATATATTTTTATTAGTTTATATAATTTTGGTCATTTCAATTATTTTTACATTGAATTCATTTGTAAAATCATTTCCATCTTTTTCAATTCTTTGAGTTTTAAAACATGCTCTCTCTTTCTGACAATGAGATTAATTATAAATTATTTACAACAATTTATGGGTTTTGAATTTTGACAAATGGATTCCATATTTGAAATTAGTAGATCCTAATTATTTTAATATAATTATTTTATTTTTGGGAATTATGAATAGTAACATTTTTAATTTTTATTCATATAGTAAAAGGATAATTTTGGACATTTTAGATTTTTTATGCGTTTTGATTTTATTATAAATTAATATTTCTTGGAGTTTAAAAAAGCACCCCCATATAAATTATAAAAGGGGACATCCTCCATCATTTCTTCAAAACATATTGAGATTTGAAGCACTGATATACCCTTCCATTTTCAATTCTCATCTTCCCAAGTAACATTATTTAGTTTATAGTCTTCTCTAAAGACAAAATCTAGTGATTTAAAATGAGATTTATAGGGAGTGCGTCGAAGAAGAGGAAATATCCTCAAATGAATCTTTCAAAATTATTTATTCATATACTACCACATCATGATTTTTTTCAATTTAAAGTAATAAATCCAGTGTCACATATATATTGAGATGTAATTATGATTATGAAACAACTATATTACATCTTATTTTCATGATATGAAAAGTTAAATCACCACACGTGAATACGTATGACTTACCGTCTCCATGTCGTGGTGTAATTTGTTTTTCACCACCACCTTAAATGGATGGGTATAATGATGGAAATAATAAAAATATTTTGTTATTACTACAGGATGTTGATTTTGAAATATTATACACCAGCCACATCAAAACCATTTATCAATTATGAGAATATTATCATCGCTCGTTGACACGTATGACCTACCATCTCCATGATGCGATGTGATTCATTTGACATTATCAACATTAAATCATGATTATCTTAATGAATTGAATGAATGAATATGATATATATTATACTAATATAATTTTTTAAATTATATAACTATAGACTAGGAATGATAATAAGAAATTATCCAACAAAACATGTGTAAGAAAATAAAAAGTTTAATAACTAATGGATAAGTAATAATGTTACTACCAAACGGATGATAATATGTTCTTACATGATTCCATAAAAATAAATATGATTATGGAATAAGTCAATGACATTATTTAAATAATTATATGTGAGTTTCAGATACATAGAATTGATATTAGACCTAAGGTAAGTGATAATTTAAAAATCTTAGTTTTATCCGAGATTGTTTATATGTTTTTATTTATTTGGGTATATTTATCATCTATGTCTATGTTTTATACATATTAATTATAAAATATTCTTCATATTCTTCAACTATGGTCTAATATAAATTTTTCTCATTGGATAATTTTTAAAAAATGGTATAGAATGAATATTTTTTCATTTTCAATATTATGTACTTTTTGAATTTCCAACAAAAGTATGAGAATAATATATTTTTTATATTAAATGGAAAGAATGGATTTTTACTATTTCATAACACCATATTTCTATGAACAATCATTTAAAACATTTCATGTTTATTTTCAAATAAATTTTTTCTATTAAGTTTTTTGGCATTTTGAGAAAAGGAATCATTTTTTAAGAAGAAAAGATATGTTTCTCCTGATTTAATTTCAAGTGAATTGTAAAAAAAATCCATATAGGATTACATTAATTAAATAGGGTAATTTTTCTATACCTATTATCACTATGATTTTTTTTTTTGATGGAATTATATTTATGAAATCCATTTCATTTATATGGATTATGGTCAAATGATGTTTAAGAAACCCATTTTATTCCGTATGTTAGGCTATTATGAATGATTTATGTTTTTTTGGAACACGTAAGAATGATTTAATTATTATATGGGTGTGACCAATGTCTCCATAAACTGAAGTTGGTAATAATTTATATCTCATGAGATAGATTGGAATGGAAAGACGAGTAATTTTGTCTCAATAATATAGGGATATAACAAGGAGTGATCTACATTCAGTATTAGAATTTCTACATTATGATGGTCTTGGAAATGAGCATTGATTAATATGAAATGATTTTCTATTATTATTTTTATCACAAAAATTTAATTTCTTATGTTATAAAATCTTGTATTATGTCTATATATTCTTTGTAAACTTCAATTATTTACCCCATGACATGATATCATGATCTTTCATATGCCAGATAAGATTTTAAAATGTAATGTTCTAATGTCTTATGATAATGTTATAATTTATATCTTCCATTCATACCCTTACATAGAATTTGAGTTTTCCATTCTTATATTTCTTTTCCCTAGGTCATGAAGAAGGATATTAAGAATTATATGTCAAAAAGTGTTCTTGTTTTAATGGAATTAATTAGAGACATTGTAGATGTCTTATAAACTAGTTGTTTATGATTCCCGGTTTCTAATGATATTATACCTATATGGTCCTATCAGGTATTTGTTATATTTTGTAATGAATATTATTCAATTTTTAACCAATATCATTTTATTTATAGTATGGCGTGTTATAATCCAGTATTTTATAAACAAAACCCCTCCAAACCACTTCCAAGACTCATACAATATACACAGCCGTTAGGAAATAAAAAAGTATTACACAACATGGATATGGAATGTTACATTAGATACCTATCAAAAAATTATTTCTGGATGAATCCAAAAAAATGAGAAAAATGAAAAGGGTGTCATCCAGACATCCACCTCAAGAGATACCTCTCAAACATCACACCATTATAGAAGATCAACCGCCTCACGAGAGGGACGAGTGAAAACCACATAACAAAAACAACCAGATCCTAAAAAATCTCTTGGAGATATATCAATAAAATGAGACTAAATACACAAAAATAAGCAATAGAACCCATCTCATAAACCAAAAAGGATCCACATCCATAAGGGAACAACATCACAAGAGAACGGATGAACAACAAGTAGCTTGGAGTACTAAGTGTGCATCTGTGAGTCCCATTTCCAATTACTATCCTCTACACCATCATCCTGCCACAGGACATAAAGCTAGGGAATAACATGAACAGAAAACACCTTCTTTTAGAGGTCCTTTATCATTGTAGAGCACTCCTTGAAGGTCATGTAATCTTCAACTTTGATCATTCCCTAATCGATGAAAATAGAGGTTTCATGAAGATAACTATGGATATGTGACATGTGAAAAGATTTTTTTACTAACTCATCTACATGGGATTTTATATCTAATAATCCTTAGATCCTACCTGATCTAACACCACAAAAGGCCCAAAAATTGGGAGAATGATTACTGCCTGTACCAAACCTTTACTTCCAATGATGTGAAGTCACCTTTAAGAACATTTGCACTCTCATCCATAACTCAAGAGGTCTCCACATATGATCATAATTGGATTTATAATGATCATGTGTTTATTTATTCCTGTAATGAATTAAATGAACCATATATATCATATTATATACTAGTTCTAGATCATAAATTGCTAAGCTCTAACCCCAGTCCAGCACAATGGAGAATGGAATTTTTTCCCATATAAAATTAAACTGAGCCATACCAATGGTGGAGTGAAAACTTTTATTTTAAGATAACTCAACCCCGGTAATGTGTTTCATCGACAAACCTCCAAAATAAAATACATAAGATCCCAACATGTCTTCATGAGTCAGTATGGTTCACTTTGTCAAAAAATCTATCTATGGATGAATAGTAATGATTAGGTCTAACTCTGAACCATAAGAATAATGAATAACTCTTCACACCCTAAAGGTAAAATTAGGATCCTGGTCAGAGATGATTTTACTTAGGACTCTGTGGAGTCACACCACATCCTCCAGATAATTCCTCAATAAAACACCCACTGATCATGAATCCCTGATCACTATAAAGTGGTTAGATTTTGTAAAATTATTAACTATCACTTTTATTGCATCATTAATTGACTAAGATCAAGGTAAACCGATAACATGTTCGATTGATATGTCCTCCCACTTCCACTTGGTCACATTTAACAGTTATAGAAAACTATCAAGAACACTGTACTCTAAATTCACCTTTTGGCGGACCAAAAATCAATAAAAAAACTATGAAACTACATGCTTTAACCGAGGAAACCAAAAAAACTCTCAAAGCTTGGTACATAAAAGTCACGCCAGGATGTACCACCATAGGTGAACTATGTAATTATTGGAGAACCATCCTTCAAAACTCCAATGGAATGAAAATATCTTCCTAAAACAACGTCTGGTGATGTCCATCCTAAGACCAACCATTGGGGTCATCAAGAAAACCAAATTTGTCTCTCTAGAACTCCACCTTAGAATCCCCATATGGGAGTCCTCCATCTGCAATAACAAAGATGACTAAATTTTCTTCTAGGAAATATTACCTTTTTCTCCAAACTCTCCCATATCAAGATGAATTACTGAGACTTCCTCCATCACTCTCTAGGAATCTGAAGATTCATGCATGGCATCAACATGTTACCTCTTTCTTAGTGAATCAACTACAAAATTTCCCATACCAATCATATATGAAATTTAGAATTCATGATCCTATAATAGTTACATCCACTGATGGTGATGAAATATATAGTCACACTAGGTTAAGACATACCTCATGTTTTTATAGTTAGTAAAACCCAAAAGAATGCTCATCGATGAGGTAAATTTTCCACAACTTCAAGAAAAACACCACTATCACTATATCAAGATCAAGGGTGTCATAGCCACACTCATGGGGATGTAACAGCTAAGACCCGTAAGAAATAATTTATATCTACTGTGTTAGAACACAACCCAACCTAATATTTGAAGCGTCACAGAAAATATCAAACTAAATTCCCCCAGTTGGAATACAATGAACTACAGTTCTGACAATATTTTATTTCATATTCTGAAAATCCACCTAAAAATTGGTTAGTCCGTAATAAATTTTCATCCTTTCTTTTTAATATTTTCAGAGGAGTCACAACCGAAGATAAATTGCCTATGAGCCACCTGTAATAGCCTACAAGACTAAAGAAACTTCACACCTCTACTACTATCTTGGGGGATTCCCATGATACAACTACCTCTATCATTTAGGGTTTCACAACTACACCATGATGGGATGCCACATTCCATATGAAACAGACTTCAGGATCCAAGAACTCACACTTTTACTACTTCCCAAATAGATTCTCAAAATGAATAACTCCCAAGAAGGCACACGAATGCCCTGTAAGATCTTCGTTAGATGCGGATTACACAAGGCTGTTGTAAATGAAAATCACCAATAACATATCCAGCTGCTCTCAACATATTTCATTCATCAACCCAATGAATGCATCTGGATAACTATTCACACAAAACAACATCACCATAAACTCATAATGCACATGACAATAACAGAAAGTAGTCTTTTGAATATCCTTATCCTAATCCCACATATAGTGATATCCGGAATGAAAATTGATCTTCGATAACCAACTTGATCGCTTCAACTGGTCATATAAATCATAAATCCAAAGAATAGGATAATATATCATCACTCTCAGTTATTTCAAGTAATTATAATTCATAAAAAGAAAAAAACTATCATCAATGTTCTTTATGAACAATACTAGTGCACTCCATGGTGTCATACTCGTTCCAACCAAACCACTTAAAAAAGGTTTTTTGAGCTGTACTCAAAGCTCACGAAACACAGAAGGATAAATCCTATATGAATGCATTAATATAAGAGGCACTCGTCCTTGTATCTTGATCCTAAATTCAATATCTCATCAAGGGGGAAATGCTACAACCTCATTTAAAAGGCATTAGGTCATTCTTACACAACCCTTGAAAAAAAGAACTGATGAACCTACAACAAGCTCAGCCTCAACCTAGCTATAAATGATGAAAATTTCAAAATATATCTCTTACCCATCCATGGGTATCTCTCGTTGTTCTCTCCCAAATTTACCTAATATTTTAGGGTTAAGTGGTCTCTAGTAGAGTATCTTGGTTTTTCGATTCCTCATAAACATAAGAATAAAAGTATAAACACCCACATTATATGGATTGATTTTGGCTTTTAAGTGGCCAACATTGGGTTGATTTTAGATAGTTTTAAGAGAACAGTACACGATGTAAGTGAAATCAAATTATGAAAAGGGTTGATCCTAGGTTATTACAAGGGGTGTATTGGATTCACTTATTTTTTAACGATTTCAATTTCTTATATTCGATATGGGTTTACTCAAGAAGATCAAAAAACATCACAACATACTAGTTTTATACCAACAAACCATAATAATAATCACCTATACACTTGGTGGATAATATTTTTGAGCTCTCCATGGTAAAGGTCTGTATTATCACTAAAATTATGTGGCCTTAAAATTCAATAAGGTCGAAGAAGTTTTAAAACCATCAAATAAAAATCTCAATTCGAAGAAGTGATAAGACATTAATGGGGTGATAAATAACATCCAATAGAGTTCCTTGCTACTCCCTTTGATCAACCCATAAGTGGATTACTCCTCCATTTATGTTATTTTTTCAATGGAAGCAAGAAGTAGACTCATGATGGAGGAATTGAAGAAGAAGAAAAACAATAATAAAAACAATCACTCCATTGTTGGCTGAATAGTTTCACAAGGTTTGGTATGAATAAATTCACACTATAATTCTGTGGTATCAATTTGATAATAAGAAGAACATAATAAGAGATGATGAGTAATTTTTATTGATAACTAAGGTGATTCGAATAATTTACAAATAAAGAAGACCATTATAATGGAAAAGTGGCAGCATAACACTACAATGAAAGAAAGCATCCAAGATGATAAACTCCTCCACCACCACTAATTTAAATAGAAATTTAAAATTTCTAAGGTATAGATCCCAACATTACAAATTATCCAACTTGAGTATGGTAGGCCTAGGGTGGTGGAATGTAAGGGAGAGTGGACACCTTTATCTTGGACCTAAAGTGACAGCCAGCTTTCGTCCACCAAATAGAGGGCCCTAAATGACATTCTATATGGCCTAATTCTAGTGGTTCATAGAATAAAAACATGAATATAAGGATGTATCCTATCCCTCTGTAAACTTTCATCCCAAATGAAGTTGTAGTTGTCGAGATATGATTAAATTGATGTGCTGTTTTTTGGGCCGCAGAATCTAGCCCAATATTTTATCCCCAACTTGGGCCACCTAGAACACCATTAAAAAATGTGAATTAGATTTACCCACTATTTAATGAATTTTTTCCCATGGTTTCATCTATATTCAGTGACTATTTCATAATTATTGGGCTTCTATATTGGATGATAAAATAGTTTTATTGGGCTGATGTCCAGTTCACTTCACCAAAAATGTTGTTTGTTCAAGGCCAACATTGGTGGTCTTCCAATAAGAATCTTCAAGCAGTCCAAAATTATGAACTTTTTCCAATGTAATTAGAAAAATTATAATTAAATATGTAAATCAAATAAATATCAATGGTTACTCTAAAGGATGTTCAATAATGTACCAATTAATAGTGAATTTTAAGAAGGAATTACAATTATTATATGAAATAATTTTCAAAGTGTAAAACGAACTAAAATGGTTTTTATGAATAATAGTTCAATGAACATTATATATAATAACGATAAATATTAGCCTCATTTAGTGGCTAATCTGACAACCAACTTTAATTTTTTCTAATCTCAAGCAAAATATATCTCAAAAATGTGAAATTCGAATTCCCTATTCAAAAAACATTTTAATAAACAATGTTCTCCAAAACACTTATATCAAACATCTATGAAACCCAACGAAATATTTTATTACATGATAGTTTCATAAGAATATCCCAATCCCAATCCCATTCTTTGGTTCAAATTCATTTCAATAATTCATCCAATAAAAACTAAGTATGAGGATGTGTTGTGTATCACAATAGACAAGGGGGTTTATCATTATTCATGGGGGAAATGACAGAAGCGCTAGGTGGAATCACATTTCAATATTAAGATGAGTATTAATTTTTTTGAAATATTTCCATAGAAATTGAAATTTCACTCAAATGAGTCAACCCATGTAGCGAGACATTGTCGACGACTCCCAGGACCAAAGACCTTAGTGAACAATGTGAAGCCCACATACTCAGACATTATCTTGAGTTAACTCAGTAAAAAACAAAGTCAAATTACCACAAATATAGATAAAATTACTAACTTTGGGCCATAAAACTTTGGTGTCATGATCCCTAAGTTCTGAATGCCACACATTAGTTCATTTAATTGCTCTACATGAAATTTTTTTTTTATATTAAGTACTCACATTAAAACTAAAATGATCACAAAATATATGCTATTTATTTGGGGGACACCAAGAACTCAAAGTAATACCCCAATATCCAAACAACGTGCATTGTGATCTCATTTTTTTTGGATGAAAATATAAATTATTAAATTTCACATTAGATAGCCACACGTTCTAAAATCTATGATCCGAAAATTCTACAAGGATTAAAATTTGAATCAGGGAATGCTAAATTATTTGATATTAAATTTCAATTTTTTCATTTTGTATTATTAAGTTCAAGGTTAAAGAAATTTTTCCTTCGAACCATTTTTTTAAGAACACAAAATTAAATAATTATTTTCATTCTTTTCACCCCTCCCCCCAATATAGAATAACTTTGTCCCCGGTGTATAAAGAAAATAAAATTTAGAAGGGGGTAGAGGTAGATGAGATGAGTTTTAAAAGGAATTTGAAATATGAGGATCATGGAATGAATTCATCTTGTGGTTGATTTTCAAGTTCATACTACACTAATTCAATCCTTGATATCCATGTCACTTTGAGAGTTCCCTAGTGGAAAAAGGAAAAAAAACAAACAAACAAACACAAATATATATATATATATAGATTTATATATTTATTCATATAATAAAAACAATTAAAATATAATTATTTATAAAAAATTATAGAATAAGGAAGAACAATATTTCGTAGGTCAGTGGTAAGTGCATGCCCCTATCTCCCTTCGGTCCCAAGTTCGAGTCCTTGTGGATTCACCAGTTATAACAGGGCTTTCCCCATGACCTACGACATGTCATTTTAATTATTAATTTGTAATTTAATTTTCACCTAAAAATGCATAAAAATAAAATTAACTGATGATATATTGTCTTATTTTTAAATTTCTAAGTAAACTATTACTCAAGGATCACACCACATGACACAGATGAATAATGTTCTCCCCTATCATACCCATTCATACTCATAAAAGAAGAACATGTCAACAGTATAAATTTTTTTAACATTAAAAGGATTCATTATTCCTATTTGAAAAATAAATATGATTCAAAAATATTATAAACCTGATAGCCATGGGTTTCCTCCCATGCATCACTTTTATTTAATGTCGTTTGCCCGACATGGATCCTAAATCTATCAATTTTTTCTTGTTTCATAGGTTGGCATGGTTAACTCAACCTCTATTTCATATTTATTGAAAAATTCAATGAATGGTTTTAACCTATGACCATTGACCTTGAAAATGTTACCACATGAAGGATCTTGAATCTTTACTGCCCAATGGGGGTACGAATGATGCACTACGAATGGAACTAACCATTTATACCTTAACTATCCCAGGTGTAAATGAAATTTTGAACTATACAACAGCAAAAATCTTCCTACTTCAAAAATTTTTACTTTGATATTCCTAGATTGGTAAGATTGAACTCTATATATATTTATCATTGAATTTTTATAAGCCTCTATCCTATATTCCTCAAGTTCTGTAAAAACTAATTTCCTCTATTCTTCAGCCAAAGAAATATCGAAATTCATTTGTTTTGATTTCTCAAAATGCCTTATGATCAACTTTAATAGGTAAAAGGAATGATTTTCCATAAACCAACCATTATGGTGACATTACTAATATGGTTTTGAGTGTTTTACAATATTTCCAAAGTATATTCAATAGTATTCAAGACCAATCATTCCTAGAGGGATTTGATGTTTTTTTCAAGAATTTTCTTATTCTCCCAATTTGCTAACTCAGCTTGACCATCTGTTTGAGGATGGTACACAGTAAAAACTTTTTCATAAATCCCATACATACACATGCATTAAGAGAATGTTCGATTAAAGAAATGGGTTCCTCAATCATTGATAATAGCCCTACTAATACTAAATTTAGAAAATATGTGCTCTTTCAGAAATCTGATCACAACAAGATGGTTATTGGACATGGTGCGAATGGCCTCAACCCATTAAAAGATATAATAAATATCTAATAGGATGTAGAGGTATCCCCTAGAGTTTGGTAAGGTACCCATGAAATCAATTCCCGAACAATAAAATATTTCAACAACAAGAATGTGAGTGAGGGGAATTTTATTCCTTTTAGTAATGGATCCAAATTGCAAACATTGAGGACAAATTTTGAATAATTGGAAGGAATATTTAGTGAAGCTAGGACAATATAAACCACTTTGGAGGACATTCTCAATGATTTTCTCTGTAGAAAAATGGACTCCACATGCCTCTCCACGACAAAATTCTAGAATCGACTCTTTCTCGGACTCAAGAACATGTCTCCTAATGATTTGATCAGGACTAAACATGAAGAGTTAAGGATCATCAAACACATAGTGATTGGAATCAAAACGTAATTTCCTCTTATCATGGCTCCCTAGGAATTTTGGAATGTCACCTAACACCAAATGGTTTTCTATTTCATCATACCATGGGAAATCACTCAATGAATAGAGGTTCGCATTAGAAAATTAATCATATATAGAAAGGTGATGTGAGTTGTCATTGAATTATATCCTACAGAGGTGATCATTTACAACATTTTTAACACCCATTTTATCCTTAATGATTAAATAAAACTCTTGAAGAATAAGTGCACACCTAATCAATCTATCCTTGGCATCTTGTTTTTGGAAAAGTAATTTTAGGGATAAATGGTTGGGGGAGACAATGATGGGTGATACTAAGAGATAAGACCTAAATTTCACTAAGGAAAAGATAACAGAATGAAAATCTTTCTCAGGGGTGGTGCAGTTGATTTGTGCATCATTTAAAGATTTTATTTCATAATCAATGACACATAGAGTTTTCTCACAAACTTTTCATAAGACTGCTCCTACAGTGAAGTCACTATCATCAAACATGAGATCAAAATGATGTTTCCAATTTGGAGATTTCATGATATGTGGAGAGAAAAGACCTAACATGAATGTAGATAATGATTCCTTGCCACTTTCTTCCCATAAAAATGGATCATCTTTCCCCAATAGAGCAGAAATTGGTTGATAAATAGAGATGAAAATTCCCAATTAACCTTCTATATAAACTGTCATGTCCTAAGAAGGACCTCACTTCCTTAACCATTTTTGGAGAGGGAGGGTGATGAATTATGTCGACCATATCTTTATCAACTTCAATCGCTCAACCAAATACTAGATGGCCTAGAAAAAGTCCATCCTTTAACATGAAATGGCATTTTTCCTAATTTAGGATGAAATTCTTATCCTCGCATCATAACAAAACCCTTTCAACATTAAGAAGTCATCCCTCAAAAGTATCCCCAAATATGGAGAAGTCATCCATGAAAACCTCTAAGCAATCCCCCTCCATGTCCGAGAAGATTCCCATCATGCACCACTGGAAGGTACCAGGGGCATTACATAACCCAAAGGACATGTTCTTGAATGAAAAAGTGTTTAATGGAAAAGTGGAGTTTGTTTTTCCTTGATCCTCTAACATTACCTCAATTTGATTATACCATGAGAATCCATCTAGGAAGTAGTAGAATTGATGGCCCTCCACTCTCTTGAGGACATGACCAATATAGGGATAGGGGGAATGGTCTTTCTTGGGACAACAGTTGAGCTTCCTATAGTCAATACAGACACTCTATCCACTACTGACCCTTGTGGGGAGAAGGTCACCATCCTAATTGGTGATCACAATGATTCCATCTTTCATTGGGATTACCCACTCACTCGTATAAATAGGGTAGATGATACCCGCTTTATAGAATATAAGAAGTTATTTCCTTACCACATCCATAATCTTTGGATTTAGTCTCAATTGAGGTTGACAACATGGTTTGGATTCAGATTCGAGAAAAATTCCATGAGTTCCAATAAGTGGGATAATCCCCATAATATCTGAAAGGTTCCATCCAATTTCTTTCTAATTCTTTCTTAGGACATCCAAAAGCATCATCTATTGATTGGATTCAAGAGAGGAATAAATGACAATAGGAAATGATCAATTATCCCCTTAGAATTCATACTTGAGTGATGATGGTAGGGCCTTAAATTTGAGATCATATTGTTTATCACATTCCAAGAAAGTATTGGACTCTGTATTGAACTCAATTTCTTTTTCTAGATTTATTGACATAATCAGCTCCTTATGAACAGATTTTTCATCCACTTAATTATCCAAGGAAGTGTCATGAATGGGAATGGACTCAATGTTTTTTATTTCATCCATGGAATCATTTATTGTTGATTCTAGAAATTAATCAATAGATCTATCTGAAAGAGATTCAATCCATGAAGACAAATTTCCCTCATGTGAACAAAGAAAATCAATCTATTCTTGACTTAAACATCCTTCAGTAATTCCTTGATGTTCCTAGAGTTCACTATCAACACTTCCAATCCAAATAATCTCACGGATCAATTAATCATCCATAATTTTATAGTTTTCATTATAGATGTTCAAGTCTAGACTCATGTTCACAAAGGTTATTGTAAAGTTCCCATTTCGTACTCAGATGGCTGAGTTGATTTTTGATAAGAAGAAACGACCAAGGATGATGGGGGATTTTCTCCCTAAGACCTATGCTTGAGTGATTGTCAAGTACAATGAAGTCAGCTAGGTAAATTAAAATTTCTGCTTTCACTAAAACATCATTTAAGATTCTGTTAGGAACTCGAACACTACGATCATCAAGTTGAAGAGTGACGCATGTGGTTGGAGTTCATCGAGCCCTAACTAACAATACATGGAATAAGTAATTAGGTTCACACTAGCTTCCATATCACAAAGGTCTTTGAAAAATTTGTTCCCTCCTATCTCAAAAATAATTTATGGACATCCTGGATCTTTTAAATTTGGAAGAATGGTCCCTTGAATGGTGGTACTCACATTAACAGCCAAAAGGATGTGGTTTTTATGCCCAAATTCTCTTTTAAAAGTGAACTAGTCCTTAAGTACTTTGAGTAGGAAATAATGGTTTGGATTTCATCGAGAAGTGTAATGTTCAACATAAACTGAGAGAATATTTCCCTTAAATTTTCATTCAGTTTTGGTTTAGATTTTCCTCTCACGCGTTGAGGGAAGGGAGCATGTTGTTTGATTGTTTGGTGTGGTTGTAGTTCCCTCACATTATCATTGAGTTTTTCATAATCTATGGGTGTTTGTTCATCATTTTAATGAATTTTAAAAGAATTTAATGGTTCTGTAATGGTTTACTCAGGTTTCTCAATGGATTTCCCACTACATAAAATTCTCATTGCTTCGAGTTATTCATGAGATGTTTGTGTGTAACTGGATTCTACCCTTAATGTTGAGGATGGTACCACATGAGTACACATGTGTTCCTTCTCGGATTTAATGGTTTGTAGTTCATGTTTAAGGTATGAGACAACAAATTTCATTTTCTCTATTTTTTACATAACTTCTCAATGATTGGAAGAGGGACGAATTGAGTAGGGTCTTGTGTTGGTTGGTTTATCCCAGGAGGATACTTTGGTTGTTGTATTGGTTATTGGATGGGTTGTTGGATGGGTTGTTGCTATTGGATAGGAGGGTGTTGGTATTGTTCTAGTTGTGGTTGGAAGTAGTTATGGGTTTGGAAATTTTCTATAGGGTAGGGGTTTGGTCCTTCTGTTTGGCTAGGTTCTTGGTTATCTTTCCAACAGAAGCCTTGGTGGTCTTTATACCTTGTGTTGAAAGTGTTTTGGTATTCGGGATTTTGGAAGTTTAGGGAATTGACTTCAGTAGGTGGTACTCCTAGAATAACATCTTTGATGGATGTAATAGTTGGGATGTTGTCTTTCTTTTAGGTCACGATTGTCACAAATTGTGAAAACATGGTCTATAGTTTTGATTTCATGGATTTTACTAAGGTCTATCACTTCAACCTTCCTAGAGAGTGGTGCGAGTTTATCCCTAAGGCTTTACTCATATCCAATTTTATTAAGTCTTGTAATTTTTTGTGACTTTTAAGAATAATTTTATGTTCCCCATGTTTTGGTTTTGTTCAGATATTCCTTCTAGTTACTCATAAGCATCATTTGGGGCTAGTTTTCTGAAAGTTCCATAACACATCATGTCAATGAATTGTTTGTTCCCTGGGAACAACCCTTCATAGAGAATTTGAACTTTTCTGGGGATTGAAAATACATGGTGAGTTACAATGTTGAGTGTTTCTTTGAACCTTTCCTAGGTTTCAAAAAATGACTCACAATATTTTTCAAAAAAGATTTGGATGATATTTTTAAGTGAAATTTTTTTGTGATGGGGGAAGTATTTTTTGTAGAATTATTTTTATAATTATTCCTAGGAGTGGATTGATGTAGGTATCATATTATGTTACCAATTATTTTCTCTATCCTTTAGTGATAATCGAAAGAACCTCATATTAGCGTACTCAAGTTGATGTGGTGGGAACCTAGTTTCAACAACGTCGTTGAACTCATTGACATGAAGGTATGGCATTTCTGACTCCATCCCATAGAAGGTTGGATGGAGGTTTATGACTAGAGTATTGAAAAAAATAGTTGGTTTATCCTAGGGAATCATGCCTAATGAAAGAGGGTGAAGTGGTCCAAGAATGTGTGAGGTATTCATTCATGTTTTGATCGACTTCATTCCCCATGTTTGGGGCTTCCTTATTTGGATTTCCATTTCAGTTCCCACCAGGGTTTATGAGTTGATTTCAGTAAAGACCTTCCATTGAAATGGTAACAATTTTTTACTATATAGTATTAAGAATATTAGTATCTAATGGGAAGAGTTACCTTGGGGTACTTGACTCCCCAACATAGGGGACTATCCACCCTAACTAGAAGGTTTGATTGGTCACGAGTGTAGGCGGACATGCACCGAAATAAAATAAAAAGAGAAAGATAAAAGATAAAAGAATTTGGGTGATAATAAAATTAAAGTGGTTTAATTTAATGTAAATTGATATAAAGTAATTGGTTCAGTTTAAATGGAACCCAAATTTGGTCTCCCCCTAATTTACACAAGAATTTAGGGTTAAGTGGTCGCTTAAAGAGTAGCTTGGGTTGTCGATTCCTCAGAGACCTGAGAAGAAAACTATCGACACACACATTATATGGAATGATTTTGGATATTATGTGGACAAATTTGGGTTGATTTTAGATAGTTTTAATTAAAAACTACATGACATAAGTGAAATCAAATTATGAGAAGGGTTGATCCAAGGTTATTACAAGGGGTGGACTGGATGAATTGTTTTTAACGATTTCAATTTCATATATTCGAGATGGGTTTATTCAAGAAGATAATAAAACTTCATCACTAACTGGTTATATTCCAACAAACCATAATACTAATCATATATACACTTGGAGGATCAAATTTATGGGCACTCAATGGTAAAGGTTCGTATTAGCACTTGAAGTATGTGGCCTTAAAATTCCATAACGATGAAGAAGTTTTAAAATCATCAAATAAAAATCCCAATTAGAAGAAGTGATTAGATATTAATGGGGTGATAAATAACATCCAATATAGTCACTTTATAATCCCTTGTATAAAATCCTAATTGGGTTATCCCTCCATTGATGTTATGGTTTCAATGGAAGCAGGAAGTAGACTCGTGAGGGAGGAATTGAAGAAGTAAAAAAACAATAAAAACAAAACTATCACTCCACCGTTGTGTGAATAATTTCACAAGTATTGGTATGGATAAATTCAAACCATAAATAAATGGTGTAAATATGATAATAAAACTAAATTAATCAGAGAATATTAAGAATTTTATTGAAAACTATGGTGATTTGAACAACTTACAAATGATGAAGACTGTTATAAAGTAAAAGTGGCAGAATAACACGACATTGAATGAAAGCATCCAATAATATAAACTCTTCCACCACTGCCTTAAATAGTAATTTCAAGAGGCTTGGGATGAGCTTCCAACATTAAAAAAGATCCCATTTGTGATTGGTTAGCCTAGGGTTGTGGAAAGTAAGGGAGAGTGGACTTTTTTATCCTTGACCCGAAGTGGCATCCTGATTTCATCAACCGAACAAAGGAGCCTAAATTTCTTTCTATATGGCCGAATTTGAGTGGTCCATAGAAGAAAAAAAAATTAGATTTTTGATATACGTATCCTAGGTCTCTGTAATGTTTCATCCAAAATTAAATTTTTCTTTTCAAGATGTGATTATATTAGAGGTTTGTATTTTTGGGCCGCAGAATCTGGCCTAGAGTTTTATCTTCCACTTGGGACGCTTATAACTCCATTAAATAAAATCCGAATTATCTATGGAAAATTTTTAATGAAATGTTTTCCATGATTTAATATATCTTTAGTTCAATATTCTGAATTAGTGGGCTTGGATATTGGCCATTATAGCAGTTTTATTAGGCTGTAGTTCAGTTCACTTCACCCAGAATGTTGTCTCTTCAATGCCAACTTTGGTGGTCTTACAATATAAATCATCAAGTACTCAAAAAATATGAATTGTTACCAATGTAATGAGAAAATTGAAAATTAAATATAAAAATAAATTCAAGATCATTGGGTACTTTAAATTATGTTAAAACATTTACCATGTAAAAGTTCATTTTAATAAGGAGTTACATTTATAATATGAAATAATGTTCAAAGTGTAAAATGAACTAAAATGTAGTTTATGAATAATAAAGAACATGAATATCATATATATTAACAATTAATATTATCCTCATTCATTGGATAATCACGTGGTAAAAAATTTAATGGATCTCCATCAGCATCATAGAACACAACATGCTTCCTGAGGAAATCCATGATGTCACGACCCGTCCTCGGGGCCCGTGCCGTGACTACCCCAAGCCCGCCTTCCATAGGCCAGGGGATGGCGACTAGCACTAAGGCATAAATACCAGTAAAAAGGGAAGGCATTGCCTTTGTAAAGTAATGAAGCACCACAGAGTAAGCAAGCGGAAGAAGTAAACACTAAGTGAAAACTGGTACAACAGTAAGTGCGGAAAAGTAAAGGGGGCCGGAAATACAAGCCCAACTATAAAGTACAACTGAATGGGGAAAAACAGCAACTGAAAGACAAAGCCGCAGCGTCGAGCCTTCCTCTAAAGCCCCACCTGAAGGGTGGGTATAGATAGCCTCCACAGCTACTCGGTCCAGCCGTCCGCTCCGAGTACACCCCGCCCAGTGGTCCACTTCCAGGTACCGTCCTGCTCCGCCAACCTCGACCACGATCAACGCTGTCTGCCATTTGCAACCAACACAACGTAGTGCGGGCATAGCCCATGCAGGGGTGAGTATAAGCTACTCAGTAGGGACCCCGAGACCCCCGAAGGTCTACCAGAATCCACAAAGGATAAACCAAAAAGGAAAGATACAATCACGAAGTAACATCCGACACGGCTTAGGTATATGCTCATACATATACCTAAGTCATCAATTCTCGCTCGGCTCCAACATCCGAGCTCAAGTACAACCCAGTCCACACAGGATAGCACAACACAATCCACAAAGGAAAGTAAAACAGGATTCATCTCACACAGGTATACTTCTTGGAATGACGATAGAGATGATCATTGATCCATCTAAGTCATTGGACCCACAAAGGATCGACAGGTACTAACCCCCGCAATGACCCACAAAGGATCTGAACCACACAGGGTTGATAGGTAACTAACCCCCGCAATGACCCACACAGGATCGGACCCACACAGGATTGATAGGTAACTTACCCCCGCAAAGACCCACACAGGATCTATAGGCACTGGCCCACATAGGACCGCTGAGTGCTGACCCACACAGGATCAGACCCACACAGGATCGATAGCACTGACCCAAAAAGGATCGCTGAGTGATGTAGTCGTCGCCGTTGAATCCACTGAGGATCTCTGCACAGTCGTCGTCGTCACAGAAGCAGTCGCAGCCAACTCTAGGGTTCTCGCACATAGCAAGCTCATTCGGGAGGGTCCGCTCCACGAGCAGAGAAGCTGATACATCAACTGACACATAGTCCAAAGTTGATGTATCCAAATGTTCCGTATCATCAACAGGAACTCAACGTCGCGGACAGCGCGTCAATCGGACGCCCGGTCTGAGAGTTATTGGCCTTTTCGTCCCAGGGGCCCGATTGGTTTTTAAGGCAAAACCAACCCGCCTGTACTCCACCTACGTCCAAACCTCGGGCGGAGTATGCCAAAAGATCCATCTCACTTAGAGGAAATACAACAAATGCGATGGCATGTCAATCGGACGTCCGAAACTCAAGATATGAGCATTTCCGCTCCGAGGGCCCGGTTGGTTTCGTGTACGAACCAACCCGGCCGAACCCAAAGTATTCCAAAACCTTGAGTTTGATATATCAAAACGACCGTCTCGATCCAAGGATCACATCACCACTGACGGCACGTTGTTCGGAGGCCTGTAGCTCAAGTTATGAACAAAAGACCAAAAAGGTCCGGAAACGGGGGGTCTGGGCCCGGGCCGACCCCCCCCTGGGTCGACCCGATCCGGGTCCGGGTCCGACCCGGTTGGGCGCGACCCGGCCCGGCCTGGGCGTGACCCGGCCGGCGGGTCAGCTCGGCTCGTCTCGGCTGATCGGCCGAGCAAGGGAAGCCGCGAGGCGTGCTGTCCCCACGGGAAGAGGACTCGCGGCCCTGCGTGGGGCCGCGCTTGGTCAACGAATGCGGCAATGTCGCGTCCCGTGTCTCGCTGGACCCGCGTGGTCGCTGGTCTAGTCGGCCGCCACCGCCGCCTCCGGCTGCCGGCGCCGCTGGTGGAGTCTGCGGGCCACCCGAGTTGCTCCGGTGGTCCGATTCCATTTCCGTCTGCGCCGTAGCTCCTCCTGGGGCCCGTTCTTCACTGTGGAATCAACAAATCGTCTCTGTGACCCGTTTTGTCATCGTCCGCCGTTCCGCACACCAAGAACAAAGGGCGGTGGGTTCGGAATTATTCGTTGGTCCGCACCCACCACGTTAGCGGTTTGAAACAACACCATAAAAAATCCCAGCAATTGATGAACCACGTCCCGCAGTAATAATCCACGGACCAACTTGTTAATCGGTTGGTCTGTGTTCTTCCCTTGGAGGAAAACAAACATGGGTAAAACATTTTCAAAATGACCCCTAACTCGTAGCTGTCATCGGACGAGTGCGAGTACGTCGTGGAATTGACCGTCGCGGTAGGAGGTGATCGTCGCGTCTTGGAAGGGCGTCGCATCGTTGCGGAAGGGCGTCGCGTCGATGATCTCCGAGGGTTAAAGAAACACACGGATTTAATTATAACAATTAAATCCATGTTGAGGATAAAACCCAAAAGGAATTAAAAGGATTGCAATCTCTTACCTCGACGGACGATCGAAGATTTGTCGCGGAAGAAGCGCCGCGGAGGGAGAATCGCCAGCGTCACGTTGTCGACCTCCGGGGGGCCTGGCGTTCTTCGTCGCCCATATTCGGAGGCCGGAGTTCTTCGCGTTCTTCGCGTTCTTCGCATTTTTCACGTTCTTCGTGTTCTTCGCGTTCTTCGCGATGGAGGAGGAAGATCTTTAGAGATTCTCCAACGGTTTAACACAACATTCAAGAAGAAGGTGTGTTGGCCTTATTTTATTAACATGCCAACAAATTAAAAACGTGTTAAGAAACGAAAAAAATTAATTATAGAATTAATTTCAATGAATAAACCGCCCAATTAATAGGAGCGTTTAAGAGTTTAGAAAACGTGTCAGTTGACTTTCATTTAATAGGGGTTTTCGCAGGTGCGTTACTTAGAGGAAAAGAAACGGTGGGGCTCGTGCGGGACCCACCTCACAAATATCCTACCAAGAGGTTAGGATATTTTTAATTTCACCTAATCAGATTTAACTCAGCTTAAGCTGCTTTAAGTGGATTTAAGCAGCTTTAAGTGAAATAAAATAAAGTTGTCGCACCACTTTATTTTATTTCTTAATTAACCCCAAAAATTTCAAAACCACACCAGAGAAAACGCATCTCCGAATGAGGCGTTTCTAAGAAATTACCAGCATTGCGATCGCATCGGTGGCCTTGGAATTATATTCTGAGCACCAGTTCAAAAGTTAGAAAAACCTGCTCGTCCGTTCACTGAACATACCCGAGCCAAACTTCAGAAAATGATTCTGGGCACACCGGGCCTCAAAATCTGGTGCCGTATGAAACTGCGTTCTTGTAAAATTCCAAAGAAAATTAAGAAAAAAATTTCCATGAAATTTACGGGTCTTTAAATCACTCCCACCTCAGGGCTTTACATCCCCGTAAAGATACATCAAAATCTAGGGAAACAAATGTGGGTACTGAGCATGCATCTGAGCTTCCCGCTCCCAAGTGCTCTCCTGGAGGTTCCCGTGCTGCCATATGATGCGCACTAGAGGAATCGACCATCCACGTAGGACCCGATTCTGTCGATCCTCGATCTCCACCGGGATCTCTGCAAAATTCTCCCCATCATCAACGTCTAGCTCCCCATGGTCAATGATGTGCGTCGGGTCATGCACGTATCTCCTCAGCTGGGATACGTGGAAGACGTCCTGCACCCGGTGCAACTGAGGTCGTAGATCCAGACGATAAGCCACCTCGCCAATCCTGCTGAGGACCTGTAATGGTCCGATGAAGCGTGGAGACAACTTTCAGCCTCGTCCAAATCTCCGTAATCCACGTCGAGGTGAGACACACAAGAAGATGTTGTCTCCATCCTCGAACTCTAGTGGCCTCCGCCTCCTGTCAGCATAAGACTTCTGTCAGCTCTGAGCTATCCTCATCCTCTCCTGGATGACATGGACCTTCTCTATCGTGGCCCGGACCATCTCTGGTCCCACAAGTGCTGACTCCCTAGGGTCTGTCCAGCACAATGGAGATCTGCATGGTCTGTCGTACAATTCCTCGTATGGTTCCATCCCGATGGTGGAGTGGTATGGGTTGTTGTATGCAAACTCCACCAAGGGTAGGTGGTCCTCCCAGCTGTGACCAAAGTCGAGGACACATGTGCGGAGCATGTCCTCGAGAGTCTGAATGGTCCTCTCCGTCTGACCATCCGTCTGAGGGTGAAAGGCGGTGCTCAGACGTAGCTGCATCCCGAACGCCTCCTGCAACCCCTTCCAAAGCCGGGAAGTAAAGCGAGCATCTCGATCGGAGACGATAGATGATGGCACACCATGAAGCTGTACAATCTCCTTAACGTATAGACGCCCCAAGATCTCCACTGAGCCCTGCTCTCTGATGGGTAAGAAGTGAGCCGACTTGGTGAGTCGGTCGACAATCACCCAAATGGAGTCGTGACCTCTGGAAGTGCGTGGATGTCCAGTCACGAAGTTCATTGATATCCCATCTCACTTCTACTACGGGACCTCCAAGGGCTGTACCAAGCCTGCTGGTACCTGGTGCTCTGCCTTCACCTGCTGGCAGGTGAGGCATCGAGAAACGAACTCTACCACAACCTTCTTCATTCCCGACCACCAGTGCTGTTGTCCGAGATCCTGGTACATCTTCGCAACTCCAGGATGTACTGCCAAAGGAGAAGTGTGAAAATCTCTCAGAACCTACTCTTGTAAAGCAGCAGGTACTAAGGTACATCCTCTGAAAAGGATGTTGTGCTCTGCTCCAAAGGAGAATCCATCAGGTGCGTGTCCTGAGGATATCTATGCATGCCGCGTCTCACAGTCAGTGTCCCCACGCTATGCCTCTCTGACCCACTGTAGTAGTGGAGGGGTGACTGTGAGAGACTAAAGGAAGGCTGATCCATCTCTATCGACAAAAGATATCTGCAAAGCGGCTAGCTGCTCTGTCACCTCCTCAAGTAGCTGAATGCCCGTCCTCCTGCTGAGAGCATCAGCTACTACCTTCCCCTTCCTAGGAGTATATAATATCTCAAAGTCATAGTCCTGGAGGAACTCGAGCCATCGCCGCTGTCTCAGGTCCAGGTCCTTCTGCGAGAAGATTTACCTGAGGCTCTGATGGTCAGAAAAGACTATAAAGCGCTCTCCCATCAGATAGTGTCGCTATGTATTCAGAGCGAAGACCACTGCTGCTAACTCCAGGTCTTGGGTAGCGTAGTTCTGCTCATGCGGCCTCAACTGACGTGATCCATAGGCGATCACTGCCCGCTCCTTCATCAGGACACATTAGTGTCCGGTCCCTGATGCATCGTAGTAGACTACGTACCCTACTCCCTCCTCAGGCAACCTCAAGATAGGTGCGCTGGTCAATCTCTGTCTCAGCTCCTGGAAGCTCTGCTGACATCTGTCTGACCACACAAATGGTTTCCCCTTCTTCCTCAAAGCTGAGAGTGGTGCCGCAACTCTGGAGAAGTCTGGCACAAATCTCCGATAGTATCCAGCTAGTCCCAAGAAACTCCGCACCTCCATCACGCTCTTAGGTGGCTCCCAAGCTAGCACCGCCTCGATCTTCGCAGGATCCACTGCAACTCCCACCTCAGAGATGATGTGCCCCAAGAAGTGGACCTCACGTATCCAGAACTGACACTTCGAGAGCTTTCCATAAAGCTGTTGCTCTTGGAGTGTGTCTAGTACAACCCGTAAGTGGTAGGCGTGCTCCTCCTCAATCGTCGAGTATATCAAAATGTTGTCGATGAAGACTACGACAAATTGATCGAGGTATGGCATAAAGATCCTGTTCATGAGGACCATGAACACTAATGGAGAATTGGTTATGCCGAATGGCATAACCAAGAACTCATAGTGGCCATACCGACATCTGAAGGCCGTCTTCTGCACGTCCTCATCCTGAACTCTGAGCTGATGACAGCCTGACCTAAGGTCTATCTTCGAGAACCACCGTGATCCCTTGAGCTGATCGAAAAGGTCATCAATCCTCGGTAGTGGATACTTGTTCCTCACTATCACCTAGTTCAGGCGACGGTAGTCGACACACAGTCGCAAGCTCCCAACCGCCTTCTTGGCGAACAATATCAGGGAGGCCTAGGGTGAAACACTGGGTCGGATGAAACCCTTGCCCTGCAAGTCCTCCAACTGTACCCGTAGCTCTCGAAGCTCAGCGGGGGCCATCCGATATGCTGGAGTCGATATCGGGGTGGTCCCGGGGTACAGTTCAATATAAAAGTCTACCTCTCTGCGAGGAGGTAGCCCTAGAACGTCGTCAGGAAAGACGTCCGCATACTGATCCACCACTACAGGAAAACTAGGACTCCGCACGTCAACTGCTCCTATGATGAGGCTAGCCAACAGATGAGTGATGGGTTGTCCTCTCCTCTACGGAAGTCCATCCTGTACTGCGAAGGCTCCCTTCTCGCCAGTGAAGGTGAACCTGCTCCCGTCGGTGCATACACATCGCACCTTGCGCCTAATACAGTCAATTTGTGCATGGACTGTAGATAACCAATCCATGCCCAATATGACGTCGTAAGGCCTCGACACCAATATAAGAAGATCCCATCCGAAGCTCTCACCTCCTAGAGTAAGCTCACACTGATAGAACCAGTGCGTAAACATCGAGTCTGCTCCTGTAGGAGTCTCTAGCCGTAAGGATCGAGCCAACGGCTCTGTCGGAATCTCCGAGCTCCGAACAAGGGCAGTGGCTATGAAAGAGTGACTCGCTCCTGTGTCTATAAGAATTTCAGCAAGGGTATAATAGACACAAATAGTACCTCGAATCAACTCGGGCGCGCCGTGGTCGTAGGCCTCCGCTGCCTGGAACTGTGCCTGTCTCTGCCAGCCAGCTCCTTGTGGTCGGGGTGGACCTCCTGGTGGTGGTGGTAGAGCCTCGAAGCGTCGCCCACCACCTGTTGCACGGCCAGCTCCTCTGCCTCGTCCAACTACTCCCTGCGAATCCCCACGGTCGACCCTCTGCCTCTGCCTGGGTGGCCCCTCAACCGTATGCTTCTCCTCGGCACGGTGGGTTGGGCAGTCATGAGCCATGTGGCCATGCCCGCCGCATGTGTAGCACTGCCTGCCTCTCGAAAGACTGGCTCCACGCTGTGTGCCCCGCACTGCTGAGCCAGTGTCCAGAGGTCGTCTTCCATAGGGTATGGTTTTCCTGGACCCATGAGTCATCTGTCGACTGCCTGCTGCAAAGACTATGCTACATGCCGCTCCGCGGTAGGTCTCGCTGCTGAAGAAGGCTCAACAAGAAAGCTCTCGATCAAAAGGGCTCGCTCCAGTACTCCTTCCTAGGTCTGAATTCTGAGGTAGATTAGAGATGCCCTGATCTCATGCCTCAATACCTGCTCAAAGGTCCAGGCCCGGAAGAATGGGTCTCGTACCATGTCTGTCGAGTAGCGCTAGAGATCGGTAAATCTCGCCGAGTATTGGGCGACCGTCAAGCTGCCCTGCCGCAGCTGAGGAAGCTCCTGGATGCCCACCACATGGAGGGTGGCTGGGATGAACTCCGAGCAGAAGAGGCTCTCAAAGTACGTTCAGAGAAGAGATGCCTCATCGTGCACCTGGAGCATCAAGCTCCACCATCGGCCCGCTGCTGCGTGCAGTAGGCTCGCTGCGAGGATCACCATGGGGTCTACTGGTGTCCTCACTAGCCTAAAAATTCGTACAAATGCCTCCAGCTAGTCCTTAGCTACCTGGGGGTCCGTCTCCCCGCGGAACCTGGGCGGTCGATGGTGCTGGAACTCATGCAGTGCACTAAGGCGATGTGCATCGTCAGCGGCTAGGGATGGAAGCATCGGTGGCTCAGCGGGTAGAGGTACCGCCGGTGGCCCAGCTGTCAAAGGGACATGTACCAAAGCCTCGTCACTCGACGGGCTGTCGTCACACTCAACTCTCGAAACCCTAGCTGGATGCCATCATTGGGCCATCCTGAAAAGAAATAGGTGAACCATGGTCAAAACATTATACCTGGTGAGCAGACACAAAGTAATCACAAAGAAAACTTGAAACACACATGCAATCAATGTTTTCGTGCATTAAGTCGGAAATCAGAAGTCAGGGTCCTGGTGTATGGATACGCTGGCTGCCACACCAACACTGGACTCCCTGAACTGATAACCACACCCAATATGCTAAACAATATTGCTTCACATAGAAAAAGATCAGAGTCCCAAGTTCCACGGTAGAACAAAACTCCTCTGATACCAATTTGTCACGACCCGTCCTCGGGGACCGTGCCATGAATACCCCAAGCCCGCCTTCCATAGGCCAGGGGATGACGACTATCACCAAGGTGTAAATCCCAGTAAAAAGGGAAGACATTGACTTTGTAAAGTAAACAAGCACCACAGAGTAAGAAAGCGGAAGAAGTAAACACTAAGTGAAAACTGGTATAATAGTAAGTGAGGAAAAGTAAAGGGGGCCGGAAATACAATCCCAACTATAAAGTAAAACTGAAAGGGGAAAACAGCAACTGAAAGAAAAAGCCGCAGCATTGAGCCGTCCTCTGGAAGCCCCACCTGAAGGGTGGGTATAGATATCATCCACAGCTCCTCGGTCCAGCCGTCCGCTCCGAGTATACCCCACCCAGTGGTCCACCTCCAGGTACCGTCCTGCTCCGCCAACCTCGACCACGATCAGCGTTGTCCATCGTCTGTAACCAACACAACGTAGTGTGGGCATAGCCCATGCAGGGGTGAGTATAAGCTACTCAGTAGGGACCCCGAGACCCCCGAAGGTCTCCCAGAATCCACAAAGGATAAACCACAAAGGAAAGATACAATCACGAAGTAACATCCGACACGGTTTAAGTATATGCCCATACATATAACTAAGTCATCAATTCTCGCTCGGCTCCATCATTCGTGCTCATGTACAACCTATTCCACACAGGAAAGAAAAACGTAAATCCACACAGGATAGCACAACACAATCTAAAAAGGAAAGTAAAACAGGATTCAGCTCACACAGGTAGACTTCTTAGAATGAAGATAGAGATGATCACTGATCCATCTAAGTCGTCGGACCCACAAAGGATCGATAGGTACTAACCCCCGCAATGACCCACAAAGGATATGAACCACACATGATCGATAGGTAACTAACCCCCGCAATGACCCACACAAGATCAGACCCACACAGGATTGATAGGTAACTAACCCCCGCAAATACCCACACAGGATCGGACCCACACAGGATCTGTAGGCGCTGGCCCACATAGGACCGCTGAGAGCTGACCCACACAGAATTGGACCCACACAGGATCGGTATTACTGACCCACAAAGGATCGCTGAGTGTTGTAGTCGTCGCCGTCGAATCCACTGAGGATCTCTGCACAGTCGTCATTGTCACAGTAGTAGTCCCTGCAAGCTCTAGGGTTCCCGCACACAGCAAGCTCATTCAAGAGGGTCCACTCCACAAGCCGAGAGGATGATACATCAACTGACACATATTCCAGAGTTGATGTATCCAAAAGTTCCGTATCGTCAACAGGAACTCAACGTCGCAGATGGCGCGTTAATCGGACGCCCGGTCTGAGAGTTATTGGCATTTTCGTCCCAGGGGCCCGGTTGATTTTTAAGGCAAAACCATCCTGACCGTACTCCACCTGCATCCAAAACTTGGGTAGAGTATGCCAAAAGATCCGTCTCACTTAGAGGAAATACAAAAAAGTCGGCGACATGTCAATCAGACGTCCGAAGCTCAATATATGAGCATTTCCGCTCGGAGGGCCCGGTTGGTTTCGTGTAAAAACCAACCCGGCCAAACCCAAAGTATTCCGAAACCTTGAGTGTGATATACCGAAACGACCGCCTGGATCCAAGGATCGCATCGCCGCTTACGGCGTGTCATTCGGAGGCCCGTAGATCATGTTATGAGAAAAAGACCGAAAAGGTCCGGAAACGGGGGGTCTGGGCCCGGACTGACCCGGCCCGAGCCCCCTGGGTCGGCCCGACCCGGGTCCAGGTCCGACCCGGTGGGGTGTGACCCGGCCCGGCCAGGGCGGCCCGGCCCGGCCTGTGCGCGACCCGGCCGGCGGTTCGGCTCAGCTCGGCTCGGCCGAGCGGCCGAGGAAGGGAAGCCACGGGGCGTGCTGTCCCCGCGGGAAGAGGAGCCGCCGCCCCGCGTGGGGCCGCGCTTGGTCAGCGGACGCGGCAAAGCTGCGTCGCGTGTCTCGCCGGACCCGCGCCGTCGTGGGTCTGGTTGGCCGGTGCTGTCGGCGACCCGCGCCGCCGGTGGAGTCTGCGGGCCACCAGAGTTGCTCCGGTGGTCTGATTCCATTTCCGTCTACGCCGTAGCTCCTCCCGGGTCCCGTTCTTCACTTCGGAATCAACAAATTGTCACTTTGACCCGTTTTGTCATCGTCCGCCGTTCCGCACACCAAGAACAAAGGGCGGTGGGTTCGGACTTGTTCGTTGGTCCGCACCCACCGCGTTAGCGGTTTGAAACAACACCAAAAAAATCCCAGCAATTGATGAACCACATCCCGCAATAATAATCTGCGGACCAACATGTTAATTGGTTGGTTCGCGTTCTTGCCTTGGAGGAAAACAAACATGGGTAAAACATTTTCAAAACGACCCCTACCTCTATCTGTCGTCGGACGAGTGCGAGTACGTCGTGGAATTGACCGTCGCGGTAAAAGGTGATCGTCGCGTCGCGGAAGGGCGTCGCGTCAACGGGGAAGGGCATCGCGTCAACGATCTCCAAGGGTTAAAGAAATGCACGGAATTAATTATAACAATTAAATCCACATTTAGGATAAAAACCCAAAGGAATTAAAAGGATCGCAATCTCTTGCCTCAATGGACGATCGAATATTTGTCGCGGAAGAAGCGTCGCGGAGGGAGAATCGTCGGCGTCACGTTGTCGATCTCTGGGGGGCCTGGCGTTCTTCGTCGCCCTTCGTCAGAGGCCGGTGTTCTTCGTGTTCTTCACGTTCTTCGTATTCTTCGGGTTTCGCATTTTCGCGTTCTTTTCGAAGGAGGAGGAAGATCATTAGATATTCTCCAAAGGGTTAACACAACATTCAAGAAGAAGGTGTGTTGGCCTTATTTTATTAACATTCCAACAAATTGAAAACGTGTTAAGAAACGAACAAAATTAATTCATAGAATTAATTTCAACAAATAAACCGCCCAATTAATAGGAGCGTTCAAGATTTTAGAAAACGCGTCAGTTGACTTTCATTTAATAGGGGTTTTCGCGGGTGCGTTACTTAGCGGAAAAGAAACGGTGGGGCTCGTGTGGGCCCCACCTCACAAATATCCTACCAAGAGGGTAGGATATTTTTAATTTAACCCTATCCTCTTTAACTCAGCTTAAGAAGCTTTAAGTGGATTTAAGCGGCTTTAAGTGAAATAAAATAAAGTTGTCGCACCACTTTATTTGATTTCTTAACTTAACCCCAAATAATTAAAAATCACACCTGAGCAAACGCAACTCCGGAAGAGGAGTTTCTAAGCAATTACCGGTGATGTGATCCCATCGGTGCCCTAGGAATTCAATTCTGAGCACCAGTTCAAAAGTTAGAAAAACCCCGCTCGTCTGTTCACTGAACGTACCCGAGCCAATCTTCGGAAAATGATTCCGGGGACACCGGGTCTCGGAATCAGGTGCCGTCTGAAACTGCGTTCTTCTAAAATTCCAAAGAAAATTAAGAAAAAAAGTTCCTTGAAATTTACAGGTCTTTACACACGACATCCTATATTGAATAAAGCCAATTCATGTTGAGTATGGTTTCATATGGTTGTATATATAAACATGGGAAATCTCCCCAATAGTAGTGATGCCCTAGCACTTGATCAGAGACTCTACATGCTTAATATAAGTCATCTCAACCTCTAACTGGTGTGATCAATGCCAAGGGAGTTGGAATATTCTATACCCAAATCCCCAACACATGGAAAGGGTAGGTAATATAAAATAATGTGTTTCTCCTAAATCAAAAAAATCATACACCCAAGTTGAAAACAAGAAAATGGTACCTCGAAGGTTGCATGGATCACTTGTCTTTGAAAACACTAAACCCTGAAGCTGGCCATGACCTACTCCATGGACTCCCTAACCCTACTAATGACCACATACATAGACACACTATACTTTATATGGATTTGGAGAATCTTTGGGATGTCCTCCACCTATCCCGTATCCTATCTACTAATAAAAAATAGGACGACCCTGTTGCTACTACCTCAGCTGAAACTATTTCAAAGGAGGGACATAAATTGGAACACCTATCAACCGCTAACTACTCAAAATTGTTGAGCACTCTTATTGTTGATGATCTCAGTATCCCCAATAAAAACATGCATTTGACCCCTTGAAATAGGCTTGAGAGCGACATATTCTAGATAAATGATATGGTTATAGGTGGGACCTACCCTAATCTTACTAGAATGTCTTTTTCCATAACAATTTCGAACCCCAGACCACATATATTCTTCTTGAGGAATCCTGAAGTCTCCATTCTTATAATGAATTTATTATGGACTGTGTCCTCTAAATAAGCACTGATCTCACTTGAACATTGAGACACATATTTAGCATAAATAGTATGACCTATTTATAGATCTTTGGATGAAAACACTCTTATAAAATCTCCAAAATTTAATACTCATCATGAAACAAGTCTGAATCATATCGTAAAAGTACCCAGAAATAGATCTCAATCTCTGGAATAGTGGATCTCCCCTGGAAAAGCCTAAGAATCCCTTCGTGAATGGATTCCTTTAGAGTCAAATAAAGAAACTCTTCCCAAAAACATGTCTCAAAAATTCTCCCATGAGACTACCAACTCCTCATGATCCCCATGAAATAATAACAACCACTGCCTAACTACCCCATGAAACATCATCATAGCCAAAGAGACCCAGTGTTCCTGTTGATATAGAATCAAAAATAAATCTATCTCAAACTCCTCCAACCAACCCTTTTTGAATTCATATTAAAGGGAGCCCTAAAACTTTTTAAGACTATGGAATTGAAACTCTTAGAGTTTCTATCTCAATGTTTCATCGTCTTTGACCACTATACTATGGTGATCTGCTGGCACATTCAACTGAACATATTCAACATGAACCCAAAAAAGACATCATATTGGGTTGATTCTTACTAAAGAATCATATATTTAGAGTTACCGAGCCATTAAAATGGAATATTTAACATTAATTAATTAATTTATTTATTACCTTTCTAGGGGTTTAACCTATCCTACGGTCTACCCATTTCAAACACATTTAAAATTAAGAATGATGCATGATCATTTCCTAGGTCTCTACCCTTCAGCCAATTTCACTTCATCTAGCAGGATCTATAAACATAAATGTCCATGAATCGATCAAAGTGGTCCCTAAATACACATACCTCAGTTGGTCTCTCATGGTTACATCAGTTATTTGAATTAAATGACACCATTCACCAAACAACCCATGTAACCTCCCCTTTTTCTTAACTCCAAAGCCCATCTTATCCTTCACTCCGAACCTTTGATACAATTTTTCATGAACCCCTCCCCCAGAAGATACCATAATGAGGTGATAAACAAGTTGATTACCTGATTCCCATCTATAGTAGGCCCTGGGTTTCCATCTAGCATTGAGGGTATAGTAAACATGCATATGGGAGTAATTACCCACTAAGAGGGATATAAAAAATGTGAGAGATAAGATGTATGAGAAAACCAACACCTAATAAAAAATAATCATGTAAATAAGTCCCCACATGAAAAAATGACATTCTATACATTACAAAACAACTGATAATAAAAATTCATAGACCAAAAAAGGTAATGACAATATAGACCACAAAGACCAAACAACTCCTTTTAAACCCTTAACTAGTAATATCCTATCCAATCACCATACTAATATATTTAACCTGAAAAAAGGATTATATATATGTTGAGTGAGAATAACAGTTTTCTTCATAGGATCCTCCTTATAGCCTCTCGTAAAAAAGTTAATGAAAGCATGCTAAATCATAGTGAACAATGGTGAAACTAACTCACCACCAAAATAGGTGTACAATGTTCCCAACCTCACCATGGATCACTCCCACTAAGTATCGTATACACGGGAGAAGATATAAAAATAAAACATGAAAGGTACTCAATTCCCTCTTCCACACTTGTTTGTCACTATTCCCCCAATGTGACACGTCCGGACCATCTCTCCCCAAAAGTACGATGGCCCAAAAACCCTAGGGCAAGGAATTTCCACTTTCACCTCATGAATTACATAACCACACCATCCCATATCACTTATCCACATATATAAACCAAGTAGTTTGTAGGAGCAACCATATCTTCTATGACTTATACCAAAAATTGGGAATTATGCCTCTATACATTACGACCCATAAACCATGTATCTACATCAATCCCTCACATCGTATACATTTCATATCTATAATAATCCATTGGATACTATAAGTGGTAATACATGTTTGTGAAATAACCACAAGAACTCTAAACCCTCTAAACACATGTATATGGAAACTAAGCATCATGAATACCAACACAAGTAACTACCAAGAGAAAAGAGAGGTGCCATAGGAGTGTAGTCAGCCATCCATCCTCCCGTAAGGATTTTGGGGGAAACACCCTCCTAGAGTTTATTGGGTGTCAGTTTCCTTAACTGACATGGGTGGTATGAAATCATATAATATACATGATATAATAGAACTCAGAAACACAATATGGGCCAAACCTAGTCCTAGAATCAACTATAGGTAAATACCCTTGGACTCTCGACTCCCATGACTAAGACCATATATACTACAATCCCACAAGATTATAAAACAACTACTTACCCACCTATATAATTAAGATATTCCATTTATGTTAATTAATTCATTACAAATTAATTAACTGTTAACATTATTCTATATTACACTAAATTACATAAAATTACATCATCAGAGTAAAGTCCATTCCTTCCAGGTATATGTCCAAACCAAGGACAAGGTTTTTAATGATTAAAAACTTTTAAACATGTTCATTATATCGTCAATAGACCCTATAGTTTTAGAATTATTTAATTCATTATTAGCATCATTCCACAAACTAGTTATCTAGGAAAACAATCCTACATTACCACGAAGAATAAACATGCAACTAGGAACCTCAATCTGTCTTAAGTAATGATAAAATGAATATAAATAAAGTAATCAACCCAAAAATAGTCTATTTAATAGATTCAAGTGAGAATACTAGCTCCGAACATCTCATAAATGGGTAAAACCATATTTAACCCATTTTATCACCTTAAGTTACATCCTTGAAATCCACATGCATATACTGATGTATCTCACCAACATAGGTATAAACATCCATCACATCATTCAGGCCTCTTTTCCCACATATCACCACAACCATCCCAGGCTCAGTAAATCCAGGATCACATCCCATCCAAGCCTCCCTACCCCATATCACATATCAGAACTTCTGGATCGACCATGTGAGTCACACATCACAAATCTCAAATCTAGATCCCATAAAAATCTATAGGGTCAAACATTAAATAAACATGGAAACTAGGCCCTCAAAATAAGGCATTTATCCTTCTCAATAAAATGTTCTCTCAGAGCTCCAAAACAAGGCACTATACATTCTCAAGTTAATGGGAGACTCAATACCTATAAAAAATATTTATCACATAACCAATTAGTATTCAATATTTAACTATCCAATTCATTTATTCACTGGTTCCAACTATGGTCAGTCTATCTCATTAATATATAACAAGCAATCAATGAAAAAACATGCACTTAGAATTTATTTTGGTTTCAACAAACCTGGATAAGAACAATTATCAATTAACATGCCTTTTCAATTATCAATAAGAACTATCATTCTTCATGTTCATTAATAAATTTCAATTACACAAGTATACTTTCATCAATTTGATAAACATCAAATAACATTAACCAACAAACTAAAAACATACATCTTCTATAATTATTAAGTATCCAAGTAATTATAAATTAATTCCATATTTAAACTCATTGCCAATTTCCAGAAAGAAAAACATGATAATAGAGAAAGGCATATGTTTCACACTATCTACAAAATCATGCGGCCAACTACTATCGCGGTACCAAGAAAAATCACCAACATGCGATTGCAACAAATTTCCAAAATGCAGTTCAAAAAATTATAAAGTTAATCCAATCATAATCCAAAGGGATAAATCAGGATCAATTTTCAATTACACATTAATAAATTATAGAATAAATGAATCATATACCTTAAAATTTTTCAATGTTCTTCACATGAGAACATACCATGATTCAGATCTCTGATCACCTCTCCCATAGGAACTACATCCATGTGTGTAAGAAGTAACAAAACCAAACCAAAAAAGAAAAATTAAACCCCATTAAAAACCTATGTGATCAAAATCTATATCATAGATTTAATAAATTGGAAAAAATATGATCAAACTAAGAGAAACCACTGGGAAATGAATGAATAATGCACATTGGATCACCATATAACACCGTGGATTGAAGAAGGAAGGCTACGGATTGATTCCCATCAAAGTGATCACAAAAATTTCTAAAAGGAGGACTGAGGATCACTTAGGTAGTGAAAGTGCTGATAAATCTATAAGGTTTGATGAACCTGAGCATCAGAAAAAAATTAAAGATGTACAACACTAGGGATTTACAGGACGTGTAACCCCCATTCACATCTTCTAATCCTTTGGGATTCAAATTTTATTGAAACAATACATCACACTTTTTTTATTTGACCCTAATTAATTATACATTGTGAACTGGCCCCATACAAGTTTAGAATCTCATTTACATGACATGAAATGATTATATAGGGTTTAATCTTTCAAATTACATTATTTTATAGTCAATCCTCTCCAGACCACTTCTGATCCCCCTCTAAGATCCACTAGCCTCAGGAACTCTTAAAGGGTTAGAACACATAGATCTGGGCCCTTACATAAGGTAGTAATAAAAAATAAGGATAATGTTTCCATTTCGGAAATGTTGGACATTAGAAATGAAACTACCTGGAATACCTAAAGGGATTTAAGAAATACCATGGAGATTCCATGTTTGGTATTAATATTACAGAATTCAATTATACTATTTTTTGTGGGTGTATAACACTAAATGTATATTATATAGTTGAGTTGAATATGTATAGGATTTAAAAATTAAGGAAGAGTTTCTCAATAAATCTTGAAGTTAATGTCTAAAAGAAAACATGAGTTGTTTCATTGAGTAAAAATACATTGATTTAGTTTATTAGTTAATGTCTGATGAAGTCATTCTCTTTTTATTCCATTTGATCTAGTGTTATGGGGGGATATTTAATGTAATAACATAGATTGTTTTTATAAGATAATGTTTTATGGAATTAATTATTCATTTTCATTCGATTTATAACATATTATGATAATGAAGGTATATATGAAATATTTTCATTAAATTGATATAATATATTCTATCAATTTAATAATATATGAAAATGATTTATCTCTTTATATTATTTTCTATTTATTTCCAAAAATAAAAATTACATGATATATATGAAAATAATTTTAGATAGTGTTTTTTTGGTTCAAAAATGTATTTTAAGTCTTAAAAATTATATATTTGGAGAATTATATTTACTTTAATGTTTGTGAGTGTTATTAATAAAGATAGAGAAGTTAAGAATTTATATAAATTAACATTTTTACAAAAATAATTATTTCTGAGATTCTAGTTTAAGCTAATGTGATAATCACAATATTTTATATTCTATTAGTGTTTAAAAATATTAGGAATATGATCATAATAAAAAATACTTTAATATAAAGAGTTTCATTGTTAATTGTTTCCAATTTGGTCAAGAAAATTTTTTATTCTAAGAATGGTTTTTATTTTTTTTACCATTATTAAATAATTCAATTTAAAATAAATCATAATATTTGATATTATGAAGTAAAATTATCCATATATAATGTTCAAAGTGTTCAATATAAGGATTAATAAGCCAACTCTCACAATTATCCAACTATACATTCTTCAAAGATGACATATCACTAAAAGAATTAATTTATTGAGTTTTTTATCCATTTCCCACATGTAGATATAGAAGGTGTTTTATAGTAATGTAATAGGTGTTACATAAATATGTAACATGTTTTAATAAAATCATTGACAATAGTAAACCGTAAGATCATTATGGACTCTATGTATTATGATTTATTGAGATTGATTCTTATGTATATTTTTATGTATTTTTGTGATGGTTTTTTATGATTATACATGTATGAAAATTATAAAAACATATTTATAATTTATAATTCATTTATGAGTGCTTGATATATTATGGAGACTTAAATGAAAATAAATCTTTTATAGTTGAAACACGATATTATCCCTGGATAATGACTTTTTTGTAAAATCGTGTGTTATAATGAAATGTTAAGGTCAATGTGAGCAGAGGATTACATATAGATATATAGTTCACTAATGAGATAAAATAAGGTTTTTTGTTCTGGAATTATAATACTTATATTCTTATAAATTATTTCATTAATATATCAAGCATGCATATTTTATACTAATCTCATTTATAAGAGGTTAAAATGGTTCCTTACAATGAAACCACTATTCCTTGTTAACATTCTTACACTAGCCTTGATACCCAAATAATCAAAGCATAGTTTGGTACGTTAATGATAGTGTGGTATGTATGTAGAGGACATGGTTTTATTTTCTCATTATTTCTAATGTTTTAGAGGGAAATTAATTATTTTTTACCTTAAGGGTAATATTATATTTTTTCATATTATAGATAATATTGGGATTAATGTTTTTGATAAAATTATATTAGGATTAGTGATATTAAGCATTATTGTGAATTTCATAGTTGTAAATGGTGTTTTATTTTTCTATTTATACTGGTTGTTTAATAGTTCTTAGGGATAGTGTCTGTAGCGTTATCTATAAAAATGTCATTGGGTTATTATTTGAAGGGATTTTCCCCTCTCCAGGATTTTATCTCTCAATGTATGTAAGAAATATGAAGGAAGAGTTATTTTTTAAGAATTCATAGGAAGATAAGGGTTTTTCTAATGGGGTTTTCCCCACAATTGGAGGTTCTTATATTTTATATTTTGATAGAGAAGTGGTGTGGAAATTGGTGGCATGGAAAGTTTTCTTAGGCATACAATCTAGTTATTGGTCCCACTAATGTATGATACCCTGAGGGGGGAATATTCATATTTCAATTCCAAATTTACTCTCTTATGATATTTTTCTATAGTTTATAATTATATGTATCACTTTCTCAGCAAATATGATAGAATTAAAAGCATTTGATATAGTAAATTTTACTTGGTTCATCCTCATTGAGTTATGTATAAGGATTATACAATGGTTATGTACCAAGGTAATAAATTTTTCTAAATTAACAACTTGTATAAGATTTAAAGGATCCTCATTGTTCTTCTTTGTTTTCAAACAATTATAAGTTAAAAGATAACTATTATCTTTAAAAAATTACTCATTGTTAAAAAAGTGAATTATTTTGATCCACGAAATAAAAACAAAAAGTGTATAACTAGGTTTTTGTATCAATAAAATCTATCTTTATCATTTTTATGATCTTTCCCACTTTTTTTTGGATTGATCTATTAATGAGATTGTAACGGCCCACCCCATCATGACCTTTCCATTGAGTTGAAGTTCCACAAATCCTCAATTTCAATTCCCAATCACTGGAGGATAGGTAATAGTATAATGGTTTTGTCATTGTCTCTTTGGGATTGATTTACTCTATAAGGGTCCATCAAATAGAAGATGAAAATGTGTGTGATCCCTTGTATAATAACCCAGGACCTACCCTTACAAGTCTAGTGATAAAATCATAAAATTTACATTTCAATATTTTATACAAATAAATGGGACTAGATTTTAACTATCCAAAAATAACAACATAACAAGAAAATATTTGATCACATACATACACAAGGATATTTTAGGCTGAGAGTTTTATATAATTAAGACAAACATTTAACTAATTATACCCAAGACTGTAAGTGAGCCTTATTCCCACAATAACCAATTTTTTACTACATTATATATTCATTATTTATCATACACATCCTTAAAACCATGTGAAATTTATTTTAAACATGGTATGAGAACAAAAATATTAGCAAGTTAAATAAAAATAAAGAAAACTAGTCATTCTGGAATACTTATAATTTTCTTTCCTTTTTTCAAAAATAAATATTGGGCTCAAAATATACATTTTGTTATCTAAGTAGTCACTTTTTCAACAAAAATATTTTCCTCAAACATTTCATGAGAAATATGGAAGGATAAATAACACTGATAAAATAAATCATGAAGAATCACAAAAAATTACATAATAATAACTCTATTCTTCCTGTTAAAACAAAATCACATGTTGGAAGGAGTCCCATATTAAATTTGATCTACTACCTAATCCCACACATAACATCTCACGAGATAAAAAATTTACCCATTACATTGGAGTCTTATCTAGATAAATCCATATTAAAATTTTAATGACTATGTGTGGAATAAAAAGAAATCATTAATAAATAATAATTACAATATACAGAATCTTATATCATATAAACATTCTTTACACCAATAGGAAAACATTTTTGAATCTTGGTTAATCTCTTTTATTTACAATACACTTTTCCGAACTAAATTTTTTAAAAAAAGCGAAGAAGGGTTTTTATTTAAATAAAAAATATAATATAATGAAGGATTCAAAAAATAATATAATTTTTCTAGAGGTAAAAAAACCATTGATGATCTATTCATTAATGCATACAATTCCTTTTATATTTGGTAAAGAAATTCAAAATGTTCTTTATAAAATATGTAAAATTATTTATTTTGAAAACATTAAAAATAAATTAAAAGGATAAAAAAAATGTACTATATTAATACTAAATACAACCATAAATTAATTATAATAATATTGAGATTCAAGAGAAATATTTATGAAATAAATCTTTAAAACATTTAAAACAAGGATTTTAATGTAAAGTCTCCCTTAACTTGAGTTTGATTCTTCACATACGTTCTTATTTTTCAATAATAATAAACTAATCTAAACTATTAAATATATTAATAACAATTTTAATTTTTATTAATCCCTTTTGTTTATTACCTTTTTATTTAATTATTTAATTAATTAAGTTCATGTCATACATTTTGATGATATTTGGATTGTATGTACAAAATTACTCTGGTAGGTTGACTATGGTCAAAGAGGTCATTATTTCACAATCTTAATAATAATATTCATGTAGTAATTATAATATTTGTACATAAATTTTTCTTTTAAAACCAATCATGATAGATGAATATGAAAAATCAACTATGTTACAATCATAGTGTCGGTAGGCTATACTTATGCATGAGTAATGTTTACATTTTTCAATGATAATTATGAAAATAAGGTAAGTATTATTTAAACATTAAATAATGATAATTATATAATAAATATCATATTATTTAATTAAATACACTTATATATATCATCCATTTTATGAGGTAATGCATAGAAAATCACATCGCTTCCTAGAGGTCCTAATCTACAAGTAATCATGAACAACATTATCATTTTCATTGTGTAGAATGGTAAAAAAAATATAATATATTAATTTTAATTTATTATAAATAAGTCATAAATTAATATATATACATTAAATTCATCATTATAACCATATGTGATAGCTGGTGATAGAAAATGAATTACATCAGTTCGTGAGGTGGTAGTCTGCGTTACACACAAATGAAAATTTCATTCCCACTTTTTTCGAATAGGAGATAGATATAGGGTGTGACATTAACAATGAGAAATCTAAGTATATTCTAGATAGAGTTTTTATTTTTTTTATGGTTTAATAATATTTAAAGGGGCTAGAATAAGAAATATAAGGAAAACTCTTTGTTAAGAACCGCACTTCTTCCTCAGAAATCCACATTTTCTTTACACTTAAAGCTCTATATTTTTGATTTTATTACAAAAATAATAAATGTTGAACATGTTAGTGGAATTTAATAAGGTATTTGGGTATATATTGAAAAAACTAGCCCTCAAACTATGTGTAAAAGAGGATAAGAGGTTCCCTTTTATAATTAGGGGAGGTGCATTCTTGGAATGTCATAATGTATTAAATTAATATAAATGAAATTTGTTTTTATAGTGGACACAAGTTAATATAACTTGAATTTATGAGTATTTTCAGGGAGATGCGCTTGAAGTTATTCGATGCACTAGTCCGTCCACCATCTTATAGTTGATCCAGGTCGGGAAGTTACATAATTCATGTAATTATGGAACCTATTTGACATGATTTAGACATGTATTATTTTATATTATTTCATTTGTTCCCAAAAATGTAATATCATAGAGGGACCTTTTTATGTCTTTAGGGGAGACTATGACCTCATAGGTAACAGATAATATCAAAGCGGAAGTAAACAACAATAAATAATATGTTGCAGAAGCATGAGAATAAATAAACTACAGCAGAAGCAATGTAAATAATCTAAATGAATAATAAAAACCAAGTGTAGAAACTAAAAAAAGAGTTTCATGAAATGATATGAGTCTAAACTGAAAGTAAGGGAAACAGAAATCAAACACATAGTCAAATAAAAGAAAATACACAAGCAGTAATTGCATCGCGAGCAAGGCCCGGTCCTCTGCCCCAGTCTCCATCCTAAGCAGTAATGAATAGTCAAGCATCACAAGCAACATGCTTCCCCTTGTCAATACATGCGACCATGTAATCTACTCAGGTGTCGATGATGCCCGAGAAGGGTGTGAGATAAAATCCTAGTAGGTCTGCACCCACAGTGTCAAAAACATTCCATTTCGTGCAAAAAAAATGCAATGTGGCATTACATAACCATTTAAAATAAATTAATTGCAGTGTAATGAAATAAATAAGTCGGCCTGGGTCCCAAATGATACCCATGCCAAATCACCTTCTTTAACCTAAGTTGGTAGTCTGGAAGGGTACCTGTCAGCAGAATGCATGAACACACATATATGTATATATGTAAAACCCATAAAGCAAGGTAAAACCAATAAAAAGTATACCCCATGCTTGTGATCTAACTTGGGGTTCAAGTCCAGTGTCAACCAGGAACACTTCCACATATCAGGGGAAATATCACAATTATCAATAGACTTAATTACCAATAACATAAACCTTATGTGCATAATTATTTAAGGATAAAGTTTAGAGTAGGAGTCTGACCTCATCCCAAGGTTATCGTTACGGAACATCCGTCAATTTATCAAATGACAACGAGATCATCCAAGGTAATATTTCGAAATAACACGTATCCCTTGAGTCATGGATTTTCCCTAAGTTCTTCCCAATCTAACAAAAAGGGGACGAGTGTCTTCTGAGGATGGCTTAGCCACATTGCCAATGGATCTGTCCCGATGGGCCCTTTTGGAAATAGTATCACCCAAAAGTATTAGAATGTCTGGGGAAGTCTCGGTCGGACAAAGCTAACGACACCGCCCCAGGAACATAGAGGTAACCCGTCGGGAATGGAGGATCTAAATGTGGCCTTTAATACATGACCCACCTCCTTTCCCCACCCTGAATTTAATTATTTTTTTCACAGTAGCAGATATGACATAATCAGCATATAAAGTCGCAGCTTGAAAACTAACCAGATACATACGTGCATCACAAGACATAAATTTAACAGTACAACACAACAACTTGCAAGCAAATATACATATCATATCAACCTCAGCTAATAATTCATATTTAAATAATAAACAGTTCAGCAAAACAAGTTCCAATGATCCAATAATTAAAGTTCATGTTCAAGTATCTATTTGTATAATTTAATTACAATAAAATGTTTCCACAAATCTCATGTAATTAATAAAACAATAAACTCATCTAATGGCATAATACACCGATCATGATGACATTAACAAAGGGGTGTCCAACTTTGTTGCAATAATTCAAACAACTATTCATTTAATTTAAAAATAATAAAATGGGGATGCGCAATACCATCCGCTAATTAAACTAATAACCTGGCTAACGAAAAAATTCACCGACCATGTCGGCACACCCAAAAGGGTATCCAATCTTGTTTCAACCATTCAAAAAAATTAATTTAAGATGATTAAGTCTACAACAATTAAGGAAAACCATTAAAGTAATTAAAATGGGTAAAATTGAAAAAAGCTGGTAGGCACCAACTAATGACACAATGAAACGTTTTTATAAATCACAACGAAAAAGAGTGATAGCGAATACACACCCTACCTTGTAGTCGTATATGACTATAAGATCCGTGGTAGGCTTTTATTTGACCTAAAATAGGAGAAAATGAAGGATTTTATAAAAACCACAAAATAGGGTAAGAATCATCCACGACGAACTGCACATAGAATACTCAACAGAATTCAACGATTCCACTTGTGAAATATTATCCTTTCACTAATGTTTTCTACGCACCTGACGGTGAAGGAATTGGACATCTGATGAAGGAGAAACGGCCTTTTGAAGGGGTTGTTGGTTAGTGTGACGAGATTGAGGGGTGTGACGTGATGAGTGGGAGAGGGAGAGAGGATAAGAAAAAAAGGAAATGAGAGAAAAGAAATAAAATGAAAAGAAAAGAAAAATAAGAGAAAAATAAAATATAATGAAAAAAGGAAATAAAATAATAAAATAAAATAAAAAAAGAGAATTGAAAGGAAATTAATAAAAATAATTAAAAATGGGAATGCCCTATTTTAATTATTTTCCTTTTTCTCGTAACCATATCTTTATTTTATTTCATAATTTCTTTTTTTCCTTTCTTGCATTCTTTTAAATCATCTTTAAATCCTTTATTACTCTTTTCCAATCCTTAATTAATTATTTAAAACCCAAACATCGCACCAAAGTGCGATGTGAAGTTTTTCTGGAAACATCTACAATTATTTAAATTAAATAAAAAGATGCTCGGGACCTGCAGCAAGGTGCGCAGGCGCGCGCCCTAGGTTGTTTAATTAATTTGACTGAAATAAAGTAAAAATGGTCTGTACCTGATTAATCACGAGACATTACAACCTCCCCTATTTAAGAAAACTTATCCCTGAGTTTCCCTCCCGAGGGTAGTGGAATGTCGCCAGAGAAGAGTTTTGGCCGCTGCGCACGTACATCTGTCTCTCGCTCCCAGGTCTTGTCCTGAATACATCTGGGTTACCACAACACCCATACCAGTGGGACTGACTTTCTGCAGGGGACTTTCATGCTACATTCGATGAAACAGACTGGATGCTCTGCAAAGGATGCATCAGCGTCAAGCTTGATGTCGTCAAGGTCAAAATATTGACACGGGTTTGGATGATATTGTCAAAGATGAGATACATGGAAAACTTCGTGCATGACACAGTACCTCTGAGGTAGCAGTAACTGATAGGATACCAACCCAACTCTCTCCACTGTCTCAAATGACCCAACATATCTTGGTGATAACTTCCCCTGTCTTTTAATACACCTATGACCCAACCTCATAGAAACACGTAGAAAGACTCTATATCCCACCTTGAACTCCAGAGGTATACAACGATGATCGGTATAAGAATTTTTCTTAGACTGTGCTATATTCATATGCTTCTGAATCAACTGAACTAGCTCAGAAGTCTCCTGAACGAGATGAGGACCCAACAGAGCTGCCTCACCTGCTTTGAGACAGCATATAGGTGATCGACACATTCTAATATAGAGAGCCTCGTACGGAGCCATTTGGATTGTCGCTTGGAAGCTGTTATTATAGGTAAAATCGACAAGATGTAAATTATTCTCCCAAGAACCCCCAAAATCAAGGATAAAATCCTGTAACATATCCTCTAACACTCGTATATCTATTTCGGATTGTCCATCGGTCTGGGGGTGATATGTAGTACTCAGAAGTACCTGTGAGCCCAGTGCCTTTTGAAACCCTTTCCAGAACTGTGATGTAAAATGGGAATCCCTTTCGGAGACAATACAACATGGTACACTATGAATTCTCAAAATTTTCCGGATATACAGCCTTCCCAACTCATCAATCGTAAATGTATCTCGGATATGCAAGAGGTGTGAAACCTTGGTCAACCTATTGATAACCGCCTATAATGCATCGATGACTTGGGGTGATCTTGGAAATCCTGTAACGAAATCCATGGTGATGTAATTCCATTTCCATTTAAGATTGTATAGAGGCTGTAGGAGTCCAGCAGGTCATTGGTGCTTTGCCTTCACCTGTTGGTAGGTGGAGAACTAAGTGATGAAACCTGCTATCTTCTTTTTCATACCAGGACACCAATACTATCGACAAATGTCTCTATAAATCTTGGTCAGCCTAGGATGAACTTCCCAAAAAGAGGTGTGATATTCCTTCATCGTCTCTTCCAGTATACAAAAAGGTACCCATAAATGGCCATGGTAAAAGAGAGTTTCATTGCCATCAATAACCCAACCATGAGGTGGGTTCCCTCCTGTAACACTTTCCCTCAAAATGAGACCCTCATGTTTAATCAAATATTGCTTGCAGAGATTCCCTAGAAGAGATGATGTCACCGTAAGAGATGCTAGAACCGGTTTTCCACTATGCTCCTGAACCTCCAGATGCATCTCTGAAAACAAGGCCAACATCTGCCACTCACTACTGGCTACTTGTATAGCCTCTGTCTGTGGCATGTGGATTAAAGAGTCCGCCATAACATTTCCCTTCCCAGGGGTATAAGAAAGCTCAAAATCTAATGACTACAGGTATTCAACCCACCTGCGCTGACATAAGATAAAGTGACATTGAGTGGAGATATATTTCATGATTTTATGATCTGTGTAAACAAAGAATATCGAACCCAACAGATAGTGTCTCTAACAACATAGAACAAGAACCAAAGTTGCTAACTAAAGGTCATGTGTAGGATAGTTCTCCTTGTGAGGTCTCAGCTAGTGGGATCCATAAGCCTTGAATCGATCAACCTCCATCAAAACTGAACCCTGTCCAATTCCTGAAGCATCACAATATATTGTATAGCTCTTACCAGGTTCAAGAAGAATCAGGGTCAGGGCTAAGGTCAGTCTTCCTTTCAACTGTTGAAAAGGCATTACACAAGCTTCTGGCCAGATGAATCGCACACCATTCTTAGTCAAGGTTGTGAGAGGTGCTGCTAAGTGGAAAAAATCCTGGATGAATCACCTATAATATCCACCAATCCCCAAGAAACTGCGGATATCAAAGAAAATCTTCGGATGCTCCCAGGAAACCACACCATTCACCTTTTCTGGGTTAACTGATACCCCTACTTTAGATATAATATTACCCAAGAAGTGTACCTTATCAATCTAGAAGTGGCATTTACCGACCATAGCGTATAGTTAGTGCTCTCTTAGTGTACTCATCACGATCTCAAGATGGGTTTCATGGTCGTGTATGGAACATGAATGCACTAAGATGTATCCCATGAAGACTACCACAATGAAATCAAGATACGGATGAAAAACCTGGTTCATTGGGGCCATGAAGACTGCTAGCTCATTAGTGAGGCTGAAAGGCATAAACAGATACTCATACAAGCCATTTTTTCTTTGGAATTCGGTACATGGTATGTCATGTGGTCGCACACACACCTTGTGATATCCCGACCTTATATCAATCTTTGAGAAAATAGTTTCTCCACATGGTTGGTCAAAGATATCATCAATACGAGGAAATGGATATTGATTATTTATCGTGAGCTGTTTGAGTCGACGATAATCCACGCATAACCATTGGGTATTGTCTTCCTTCTTGGGAAAAAGGACATGTTAACCCAATGACGATGTGTTAGGTCTGATGAAACCCTTATCCTAAAGTTCATCAAGATGCCTTTTGAGTTCTTGTAGCTTTGTTGGCACCATCCTATAAGGAGGAATAGACACTGGTGCCGCACCTGACACAAGCTCAATAGTGAACTCCAAGTCTCTCATAGGAGGTAATCTAGAGAAATCATTAGGAAAGACATCCCTGAATATATTCACCACAAGAGGGAATTAAACTAGTTCTATTCCCTAATCGATCATGAAAAGACTTGACAACTAAGCGGTCACTCTTCCCAACCTCGCATATTTAGGCTTAGCTCGGTCTGCCTGTAGGTCCCATTCTCCATTGTGAAGATATGTGTCGCCCTTAGGGGATGTGAAGGATACCCGATGACGTTAGGAATCCACATGGGTCTGGTAAGGAGAAAACATGTTCATCCCAAGAATGTCTTTGATGCCAGACATATCGAGCATATAGAAATTCCAAACAATATGGTACTCGACTATCTCGAGAGCCGCTCTTGGAAATGGTGTATGCCCTATGTCCTGACCCCAAGCGGAGTGTCAAGAGACATGACGCCATAGTGGTACTCAGTTGGAAAACCAAGACATTCAACAACAACATCAGATATAAAGGAGTGTGACGCACTGGTATCAAAAAGATAAGAAACTCAAGTATAGTCTACTATAATAGTAACTCAAACTATTGATGTCCCTACACAATGCTCCTCTAGTGCTTATTGCACTTCATACATGGGACCAGAGCCACAACCCTAATACGCTGCTTGGTTTTCCTATGCAGGTCCACTCTACAGAGGCTGCTAGTCTGGAACTTGATTTCCTCGACCACAACCTCCACCATTTCCTCAGCCTGATAAACCAATGGAAAAAAAGAACTTCAAACCTGCTATGGAGTCATAGATCCCATACCTGATAGAGGTGCAGGTGCAGATCCTCTACCATTGGATGCTGAAGAGAAGGAATGGAAGAAATGATGAAGTTGGCCCATCATACCGCAAGCTCAGCACTACTTCAGATCTCTCTTGCACAGTGGCTTCTTATGATCATCCCTTCCGTACTGATAACATGTGACAGAACTATCAAGATGTGCTGTTTGGATAGGATTTCCCCCATGTGCACTTTCAAAATGACGTTTCCTGCTGCCAGAAGAGCCATCACCCAATCTCAAAATTGAACCTCCTTGGCTCACTAGTTTAGATTTTCTGTAATTTTTCTTTGAGATGAGATCCTTATTCATGATCTTTGTAATAGAGGTCAAATGGAAGATTTTCACCTATGAACGGATAATGTACTCAACTTCTTCCCCAAAACGCCTCGTATTAGTCCGTGCATCGCCAATCAGAAATGGGGAAAAACACTGAAGTTTTGTGAAATGAGTATAATACTCTAACATAGTCATAGAGCCCTACTGAAGATATAAGAAATCCCGTGCATGATCATCTCTCAGAGTTTGAGGAAAAAACGGATTGTAGAAGGCTGCTTGGAAATCATCCCAAGCCATGTCACTAGCCTAATTCGCCTGAGAAACAACATCCCACCAGCGTTTGGAGGTGTCACGAAACATATAGACTACATGCTTGACCCTTTGCTCTGGAGGTGTCTCGGGGTGGTCGATGATGGACCGTACAACTTCTATCCATGATTCTAAAGCATGAGGTTCGCCACTCTAAGAGAAGGTGAGAGGGCGCTGCTACAGAAAGTCCCGTGTATGGTCTGCCATAGACGTGGAAGGTCTAGGAATATTCTAAACTGACTACATAAACATGATGAGACAATCCCTGAACTATGCATCAGGGTCCGTTGGAAGATCGACAAGCGGTAGTTCCATAGGAGGCTCTACGAGAGGAACCACTAGTGGTTCAGGGCCCACTATCTCTGGAATGCGCTTATTTCCACTCTCCCAACACATATCATAAAGAAGTCATGGCGGAATATGTCTATGACATCCAAACACACCATTAGACAAGGAGTAAAGAAGGTGAGAAAACATGTAGGGTGGAAAAGAGGTTAGTTACATCTCCTTCCTCAGAGAACTAAACAATAGACAACCCGCCTCCGGAGCTGGGTTTCAATATTGAAGAGAAAACTAAAAAGGATTACTAAACAGTTCTATATCCCACTCATAGGTTGATTCAGGCTAACATATAATAGACTAACACAACCTTATATTCAATAAACCAACAAATCAGAACATTACCACTAGGTATAACAACAATCACATGCAATAGGAAAATGAACGTTGAAAGTAGATATGGCATGGAAATATGCATTTCCTTTAATTCCTATAGTTCCTATCATTATGGATGGGATGTCTTTCCCTTGTACCATAGGGATGCAATGGTAAACCAATTATTTCAATATTACCAGCACATTAACAATGCAATAAAAGTGAGTCACCCAAGGTGAAATCATATCCACAGTAACTGGCATAATCAACAACTGCAATCCCAACCTAGGAATTTGAGGTTTCCCATATACATGGGTTAGCTACGTCAAAACACAAAGTACATCCAAAAGCCCTATATCCCATTATCCAATATAACCCAAACAGTAAGACAAAAGAAAAAACCACATATGACACCACTATGTAACATCCCGACCTGACTCACCTCTAAGACGGTGGCCGGACCAGTGCGTCACATAACGTCAAGCACATCACCTCAAACGCCATAGGTTTCCAACTAACACTGAGGGCCCTTTTTGTTCCCATGGGGGAGACTATGCCCTCATTGGTAATAGACAATATCAAATATGAAGTAAACAACACCAAATAATAAGTAGCAGAAGCATGTAAATAAATAAACTGCAGTAGAAGCAATGTAAATAATCTAACTGAATAATAAAAACGAAGTGAAAAAACTCATAAAAGGGTGTCATGCCATGATATGAGTCTAAATTGAATGTACGGGAAACAAAACTCAAACACACAGTCAACGAAAATAAAAGACACAAGAAGTAACTGCATTGCAAGCATGGCTTGATCCTCTACCCCAATCTCCATCCTAAATAGTCATGAATAGTCATGCATCAGAAATAGTATGCTTCCCCTTGTCAATTCCTATGAGCATGTAATCTAATTGGGTGTCTATGATGCACAAGTAAGGTGTGAGATAAAATCCAATTAGTTTGGAACCCACGGTGTCTAAACCATTCCATTTCATGCAAAAATAAGAAATGCAGTGTGCCATTACATAACCATTTCAAATAAATTCATTGCAATGAAACGGAATAAATAAGTCGGTCCGGGTCCCAAGCAGCACTCGTGCCTAATCACCAAATTCTGTCTAAGCTTGTAGTATGAAAGGGTACCTATCATCCGAATGCACAAACACACACACACACAAATATATAACCCAGAAAGCAAGGCAAAACCATGAAAAATTATACCCCAAGCATGTGCTTTAACTTTGGGAACAAGTCCAGTGTCAACCAGGCACACATCCACATCTGAGGGGAAATATATCAATTCACAATAGACTCAATTTAAAATAACATAAACCATAAGTGTATCATTATTTAATGATCATTTTGATAGTTGGAGTTTGATCCCTTTCTGAAGGTATTGCTAGCGAACATCCGTCAATTTATCCAATGCCACCGAGCTCGTCCAAGGCAGTCTTTCGAAAGACCAAGTATCGCCCGAGGCATGGATTTATCCTGAGTTTGTCCCAATCTCGCAAAAAGTGGTCGAGTGTCATTTAAGGCTGGCTTAGCCACATTGCCAACGGATCCGTCCCGATGGGCCCTTTTGGAACTGGTGCCACTCAAAATTATTAGAAAGTTTAGGGAAGTCTCGGTCGAGAAAATACAACAACATCACCCCCGTCACATAGAGGTAACCCTTTCGGAATGGTGGATCTCAGTAGGGCCCTTAATACAGGACCCACCTTCTTTCCCCTCCCTAAATTTGATTAATGTTTTCACAGTCGTAGATATAATCAACATATAAATTAGTAGCTTGAAAACTAACCAGATACACCCGTTCATCACAAGGCATAAATTTAACAGTACAACACAACAAACATTCAAGGCAATACACATATCGTATAAAAATTAGTGGATAATTCATATTTAAATAGTAAACAGTTCATCAAAACAAGTGTCAATGATCAAACAATTGAATTTCATGTTCAAGAAACTATTTATTTAATTTAATTACATTAAAAGGTTTCTTCTCAACAAATAATATTAATCGAACAATAAACCTGGATAATGACAGAATACACCAATCATGTTGGCATGCCCAAAGGGGTGTCCAACATTATTGCAATAATTCAAAAAAGTATTCATGTAATTTAAAAATAATAAAAGTTGTCGTGTAATACCTACCGCTAATTAAACCAATAACCCAGCTAATGGAAAAATACACTGAGTATGTTTTCACAACCAAAGGGGTGTCCAATATTTTTTCAACCATTAAAAAAAATTAATTTAAGATTATTAAGGATGAAATAATTAATAAAACTCATTAAATAAATTAAAATGGGTGAAATTGCACAAATCCGGTATGCATCGACTAACAGCACAACAAACTGTATTTATAAATCACAAAGAAACGGAGGGAAAGCGAGTAGGCACCCTACCTTGTAGTTTTAGATGACTCTAATATCCTCAGTAGGCTTATATTTGACCTAAAATAGATGAAAACAATGGATTTTAGAAAAACCCCAAAATAGGGTAATAATCTTCTGCAACGAACTGTGCACAAAATACTCAACAGAATCGAACGATTCCACTTGCGCAAAGTTAGCCTTTCCCTAAGGTTTATTGCGAACCTAATGGAAAAAATAGAAGGACAGTTGGAGGAGGAGCGACCTTCTGAAGGGGCTGCTGGTTGGCATGATGGGATTGAGGGGTGCGACATGATGAGTGAGAGAGAGGGGGGGGGGAGAGGAAAAAATAAAAGGAAGAAACAGAAAAGAAAAGAAAAAGAAGAGAAAAATAAAAGATAAAGAAAAAAGGAAATAAAAGAAAAATATAAAATAAAACAAATGAATGGAAAGTAAAATAATTAAAATTATTAAAAATAGGAATCCCTAATTTTAATTATTTTCATTTTTCATGTAACCGCCTCTTTATTTTTTTCAGAATTTATTTTTATCCTTTCTTCTTTTCTTGTAAATATTCTTTAAATACCTTATTACCCTTTTCCAATCCTTAATTAATTATTTAAAACCCAAACACCATGCCAAATCACGACATGACATTTTTCATGACACATCTACAATTATTTAAATTAAATAAAAAGATGCCTGCGACCCCCAGCGAGGTGCGCAGGCGCGCGCCCCGTGTCGCTTAATTAATTAGACTGCAATAAAGTTAAAATGGACCATACCTGATTATGGTTGGGATGTAAAAAATTATAAGATAAAAAAGATATGATATTAATATAAATATATAATAATGTTTAATTAGGTTTGATATCATTTTAAACTTTACCTTTTTTATTAATCCCTTGGTTAACCAATTTTAACATTCACTAAGATAATAAATTATTCAATATTAAATAGTTATAATTTTATACATAAAGATATAATTAGAAAATAAATAGCTATGTTATGAAATTTTAAACAATTTATCATCATAATTGTCCATTTTAAACATTTCTATTACTTTTTAAAATTTAATAAAATATAATTCCACATAAAAACCATCAATGTAATTTTTTTGCATTATTGATTTAATTGGCCTTTGAAATAAACATGAAAACAAAGTAATAAAAATATAATACACTCACATATCAGAAAAATGTTAAATTTATATAATAATTTGATAAAAAAAATAATTCATTAAAATTATATTATTTTAAATATTTTTTAAATCAATAATTTTATATTTCGATTAATTGAATAAATACTATGTTAGTATTGTATACACATTAAAGGTAATTATTTCATCACTAAATTCTAGAAATAAATCAACATGCTAATTTTTTTTTTTACATTACTCTTTTATAACGGAAAATATCATTTATTTATACCTATGTCAAAAATGTAGATATAACAATGAAAAAAGAATGACAATTTTTACTTTCTTTACATAAAATAATATAATGTTCATAATAAAATAAATATGACACCCCATCAATATATGTGTGAAAATTGGATTGAAATGGATGAAATACACTCATAAAAGATGATAAATGCAACTTTTAGGGTCATTTTTAGTACTTACCAGATTGTTTTTAACCTTAATTACCAGATATACCCTTACCATGGTGATAATAATTTACTAAGGCTAAAATTCCTAATGACCAAACATTAAAGGGAAATATTTATAAAATTGCAACTACTTGTTCCAAATATAGAAAAAAATTTCAAGATTTAATTTTTATAAGTGGAGAAAATTAATTTATGATTAAAATGAAACACAAAATGAAAAACAAAATGAAAAACAATATTTCTAAAAAAATTATTTTTAAGTATAAAATGTTTTTATACCAAATTGAACCATAAAATTGATTCTAATGAATTTAATTATATTATTAATAATAAAATTTAAATATTGTTAATTTTAAACCATTTTTCAATAAAAATTAACTTCACAAATTGTTTATGAAAAATCATTTTAAATTATAATCAGTATTTTTCACTATTCATTGGAAATTTAATATTTTCCAAAAAATCACTGAAAATCACTCGAAGATAATTTTGAGATGTCCATTTCAAAAATTAGATCCTTTTTGTTGTATATAATTTCTTAATGTTCTATAAAATAATAATAATATTTTCTCAGAAAAGAAAATAAAAACCATTTTTTATGAAAACATATTTTTGAAAAATAAAAAAACATTACTAAATATTTTGTGATTATTTAACAAGATTTATCAATATACTAATATTTAGTAGGAATTAAATATATATTTTATAAATTATTTAATTATATTCAAAACCACCAATTAAATGTATAGGTTACAAGGGTAATATTTAAATAATAATATTTCATGCTTGATTAAGATTGGAGTGTTCTGTTGTATACGCTATTGAACATATGTTTTTTTAATATCAATGAGTTACACCAGATCGCCAAAGGCTGGTGAACTAAACTAAGTATTTTTTATTATCTCTTATGGAGTGATTTACACTCTAAAAATCTATCATGTCAAAATATAAATGTTAAAAATATGATATAAATAATTAATGGAAATAAATGATAATATGATCAATAATATCTAGATAAAATCTGATAAATACCCATATATATTATGTATCCAAACAATAACTCAGAATAAAATTGAAGTAACGTAACATGAAAACTAAAACTAAAATGATAAGGACAATATAATTTGTGAAGGACCTCCACATATCTCTAAATTCATAATAAAATAGCTACAATATGTATCCAAAAAATAATCTCCCTTTAACCAAGGCATCGTTCCATAAACCTTCAATACAATTCTTATAATATGTATGTATAAGAGGTGTGTACAGACAAAGAGTGAAAAATAATTCCTTAGTATAACCCAACATAACCCCAAAACATCTTAGAGTTTAATTTTATTATATAAAAATTGTGAAATGTTATTAAATGATTTAGCAATATATTTTCAAATTTAAAATTAAAGTATTAGGTGCTAACTAGTCACCTAAAAAACCAAATGCTTACTATGGTCAGATTCAGTGGAAGTCCTCATACCAACCGTGGACCAAGTATCTAAACACATGTATTATGTAAGCACTATTCCAAACCCATGTAATATAATATAACCTGAATACTATCACAAGGACTATCCAAAACTCATGGCTTGCATATCATCATCTCATGTCAAAGCCTAACCTAATCATCTGTTATGTAACAAACATCATGTAACATTCACAAAAAAAAGTTTTGTCATACTAACAAAAAATAACCTTAATATTTTCATGTGATGATATAAATAATTTTTCCATTTTACAAATTATATTAAGATAATTTGAGTTTATAATGAACCTCCGAATTGTACTCTAGAGTCAGGTGCCAAAAGAACATTCTTTAAACACTTGATTGGATAAAATTGTGACGAAAAAATATAAATATACATATATTTCACATTATTTTCATATAATAAACATTACATCTCATAATAATCTTATAATCCAAATAAAGAAATGTTTAATATCTTTGAGGATTAGATACATGTAAACTTATTTTATGATACCTATGAACATTTTTTATAATTGAACCACACTAGGCTTCCTGGTTTTCTTTCATATTTTATACTCATCTTTATGCCACGGGTAATGAAAACATAATAAATAGGTGAACTCAAATGATCATAAAGGTATAACACATTGTAAATTGTTTGATCATTATCATATAACAAAACACGTGCATGAAGGAATTTTCTTATTAAAAAAACATGATATAATAAGAGTTATCCCCAAATCATGATAAAAAATATATAATCTCAAATAATCAAACAGATTTCATGGTGTAGGAGTGTGAGATAATCATAGAATAATTAAATGAGATTATGATTTCATAAATTCAAATAATCATAAATATGTGACAACAATATAAAACAAGTAATCATAAGCATGAGTCAAGGCTCACATCCAAGAAAACATAACGTAACATACTGGGAAAACTTCTCATGCAGCATACATTGTATTTCAAGACGTGAAACATTTCCCCATTCATTTTAGGGATATATAATTTTTTTCCAATCCATTATATCATAATATGTACAAGAATATTCATTCCACGTGAAGAAAAACATATATAAACCATAGTCATGATCAAAACAATTTGAAGGAAGTGGGTTTCATAATCTTATCTCAAAGCATAATGAAAGGCTATACCATAATGATTCACCATAGAAGAATGAATTAAATCATTTTCTATACTCATAATTGAAATAAAAAAGGTATTTAACATGAATTTTCAAAAGAAATTTTTTTTGTTAAGTATTAGAAAATTAAGGATAAAAAAATGAGCCACTTAAGTGGTACTTTCTTAAAGGGTCCTTGAAAGAAGGAAAGAGCCTTTTTTTTATTTAGACCAGAATTAAACTAGGAGGGTTTTCTATAAAATAATGAGTGTTTTCAAAAATTAATCATTGTTAAAAAAATTTAATGAGGGTGGTAATTAACAAGAAATAAGACATACAGAAGTGCCCTTATATTGAGTTTACTTAAATAAGGCAGCTACTAGAAGGACATTAAGAATGTATATCCCCAATAAGTAAATGAATACATGAATAGGTATATATGCGAGGAACATATATACAAAATTATGGGAAGAATATGTGAAGAATATTAAGGAAATGAGAGAAAAAAATAGAAAACCCAAATGCAACAAGGACAGTTTGAAATATTCCTTACCCCACGTCTTAATTCTATTTATATGTGCTCTTAACTTCCCAAACTATCAAATTAAGATTATTAATAAATATATTAAGAACCGTTTTCATCTATAGTACATTTTCTATTGTCTATTTATTATCATATATCATTTAATTATTAAATAGTTTTTACTTATGTCAGTTACTTGAGGTGGTTCACTTAATATATTTGAAATTTCCTCGGTATATTAATTGTGGTTGAATTTTTATTAATCTAGATCCTTATGACCCATTTTATTTTGTTTCTAAGAGTTTGGATTTAGTACAGAGGCTAGAAAAGTTTTTTTTCATCTTGAGGACCCCCATGTTGTAGTAGTGGGTGTGGGACTGGCTATTTTGAGTATCTTGGAGCTATGTAAAAAGGGTAATGCCATTTACCTAAGTGTTTTAAGGGGGGTGTGAGAATATTGGAGTTATTTTCATGGTTATATGTGAACAATGTGTAATCAAAACACCATAGAGGATAATTCAGTATGCCTTTTTTTAGTGAGGATACATATGAAAAACAGGAATGGAGAAACACCCAAGGAATTTTGTGTGTTGACATGCAAGGGGGTGATAGATATGAACTTGAAATCAAGGAGGAAATGATTTTAAGGGGATATATATGTTGTAGTATTTGGTGTGGTGGGTCAAAAAGAAGAGTTTTTTATCCCTATGTGGTGGTTGAGGCTATATTGGTGGTCAATTGTGGTTTTCAATGTCGTGTGAGGGTAAAGTCGATCCACATATGGGTCAAAAAATATTTATCCATACCTATGTATAGGTATATCCCTTAGACTCTATCATTCAAGGGTATTTTTCTTTTTTATACAATGGTATCATCCCCTATTTAATTGCTAATAAGGTTCATCTCCTTCATCATTTTCAAGTAAGCCTGTAACACCCCGACCCTAAAAGCCCGGAAGCGATGCATTACGTATTACATTGGCATGACTAAAAGGATTGAAATATCAAAGGAATGATTAGTTTAGTAGTATTTAAGAAACTATATATCAAAATTTACCTCAAATTACGTTTGGAATGATAAAAAAATACAATACATAACAAAAACTAATAAAATTAATCCATGAGAACAAAATAAATGGTCTCCACTTCATGACCTATTAAAGGAAAAGAATGAAAGGTGTGAGCTCAAATGCTCACTAACGGTTAAAAATAATTTAACCATGAATCAATAATAAGTGAATCATTATCAATTTTACATTAATAATATGGCATGATTAATAAATTAAAATACTTTTCATCAATAATATGAGAATAAAAATGCATCCATTGATTTTTTCAAAGTGAAAACCTCATGTACAGTAATTAATGAATAATTAATAAAGAGAATGATTATTTTTTAGAGGTCATGAATCTGGAACTTGAGCCGTTATACCATCAAGACAGTTTAATTTGGTGGGTAGAATCCCATCTGATTTTGGGAAATAACCTCGAAGGGTTTGCTACAAACTGATTTGTCTCATGATACCTATCGATGCATCCAGGGAATATAGTGGGACCCACCATAATTTCTAGTCCAAATCATTATTTATACATAGATTTAATACAATAACAATATTCATTTTTGATATCTATATTAAGTAGAGGATATGTATTCATCAATATTTCCCTAGTTAAAATTTGTACTCACAATAAGCATCATATGTGAAATGGTATATGAATTAAAGTAATAATCATATCCATGATACAATAAATAATATATTTAATATAATTATATTTTCAAATGAAAAATGATATCAAATGGGTAGTAGATACTATTGAGTACCAGGACGGTACATTAGAAGGCGGTGGGCTGGGAATTTAATGAATTTTATGCATCACCGAAGTGATGTAACCATATCAACTCTAGTGATATTGTCCCAGTTTAGTCCAAGGATCTCGCAAGGTTTAAACAGAGAACAAAAGTAAACTAAACACGTACCAAGTTCGTAATTTACATGTGGAATTCTATTGCAAGACACCGGTAATCATTTCTCGAAGACTCCGACATTCAATCCCTCCAGATCTTCCACACATGCCTCTCAAATATGCTCTCACACCGTTTGTCGAGATACAGTTGCTAGCACGGATCTTCGACGCTCACTTTATCACAACGACGATCACTGCAAGAGAAGAAGTTTCATTCCGAGATGGATGAACTTGAAGATCTTCCTTAGCTTGAGAGGCACTCACTCTATATTCCAGGAGGAGAGAGAAGCTATCAATCTTAACACATGAATAGTTTTCATGGGAGAGCCTCTCTCTCACGTATATAGGGAGTGTTTAAAACACGCTAGATGGTTTTCCAGCCCCCATGTAATAGACATCTTCTATAACACCCGAGACTTTTATGAGAAATATTTTGTTTTTATGTTATATAAATCATCAAAGGAATCTTTCGCTACACGAAATCGCGACCTTCCTCGATAGCGTGTGTAGTACGCAATACCGAATTCCACTAAATTATGATATATTATTATAATATTATAAACTTTCCGTTATGAATAGTATTAACTGAATTTTAAATTTTACAACATTATTATTCATCTTACACATTTTCTAGAACATAGTAAGAGAACAAAATTATTTTTTTTGGGTAAAATAAGTATGTATCAAAAAATGCAGTTTTGCCGCCTTTTGATGGCACAACCACATTAAATATAGTTTTTGACACGTTTATAAGTTCAATTTGACAAAATAAAATTCTTCTTTTGAATCAGGATATAAAAATTTACTTTGGATAAATTTTTGATATTTTTTTGATAACTATCATATTTTGATGAATAGTAAAAATACGCTAATTTTTTATTAAAAACAACTTTTTTCATTGAGATAATTTATATGGTTAAATTATAATATTGAATAGTTTTAAAGTATAGATAGAATATATTTTTACCATTTAATATAATGTATGTCATTACCATTAATTTCACATTGAATTTATAGGTAAAAACATTTCAATCTTTGGCAATGTTTTGACTTCTAAAACCTATTTTCTTAACAACGGTAATTATATTAAATTAATTACTACGACTTATGTGTTTTGAATTTTGAAAAATGGATTCCATATTTGTAATAAGTGGGTCCAAATTATGTTAATAGGTTACTTTTTAAATTTGGGCATTATGAATAGTAACCACGGTAAATTTTATTTACTATAGTTAAAGGTAAATTGGGTAATTAAGGGAAAATATAAGATTATAAAATTACCCTAACACCTGACAAAATCCTATTGGATGACTAAAAGTCGACCCATATCACCTAAGGGTTGGATTAGATTCATTTAATGGACTTTTGTCCATGAAAATAATTTTATTATTATTAAAACCAAAGAATGTGACAACATGTCACTTTCTTAAATCTTATAAGTATAATAATTTTAATTTAGTGATAAACTTAATGAAACTTCGAACATGAATAATCTCCAGAAATATAATACAATTATCTACAACATAGGAATTTATTTAGCATTTTTAGGGATTAAATAATTATCATTAATTATGACACAATAGAGATGTTGAAATTATTTTATTAATTAAAATATCAAATAAATGGTTTTAAAAATATTAAAATAATTATTATATGCACTATTTAATGTGCTCCACTAATTTTCTAGATACATATGACATTTTATTAATCTATTGAAGCTTTTTGTCTGAACATATACTCTGTATATATTTTATTTAAATTCAAATAAATGAATAGTGTCAAAATTGACACCATTGTTATTTTATAAAAATAACATATTATAAAATTGTTTAAAAATCACAAAAATATTTAAAAAATTATAAATTAACTTTTATATGGTTTAAAATGTCATAAAGTGTCAAATGATGTAAAATTCACAACACATATGTAATTATTAATAATAATTTAAAATTTATAATATTATTACCACAAATAAAATTAAATTGATAAATAATGATAAATCAAGTTGATAATGTTTAAAATAAATTCCTAACATGTGTAAATTTTATTGGATGATGAGATTACAACCCTATCTTATCTAATATTCGTATATGAGTCATTTTGGAAGTTATTAAGTGGGGTTGGGATTTAATATAAACTAATATTTCATATATTTCCAAAGGTGCCCCTCTCCTCCCTTATAAAAGGGCACCTCCTCCCTCTCCTCCTCACACCGATTTGAGCCTTCAAGCTCGGACAAACCCTGTCCATTTTACTTCCCCACTTCCCTAGAATCATCCTAGAGGTTTTTTTCTTCTTCAAAGACCAACCCTAGTTCCCTAAGAGGAGGTTAAGAAGAGGCGCGTCAAAAAGAGGTAATATCCATTACCGATCCTTTACAAATTCTTTCTTCTTCAACTTCTTATTATTTAGTTGTTTAATTATGAAGTAATAACATCAGTATCACTCATATACTGATATGTTATTATAAGTATGAAAAAACCCTATTTCACCATCTATCCATCCTACGGAAAACAAAATCACTGCGCGTGCGTACGTACGGAATACCGTCTCCACGCCGTGGTGTAATCTATTTTCCCCCAACACCTTACTTGGATGGGTATAATGGTGTAAATAATTACTATATATGATTATTGTAGATTGATATGGATTCTGAAATAGTATACATACACTCCAATACAATTCTACGATCATGGGAACGATATCATCGCTCGTGCGTACATACGGAATACCGTCTCCACGATGTGATGCGATTCGTTCTACATGATCTTCATTGAATAATGATTATATAAATGAATGGAATGAATAAATATCATATATAGTACATTAATACCATTCTGGAAATGATGTATCTATAACCTAAAGAGAAGAATAAGAATTTATTCGACAAAACACACATAAGAACAAAAAGTTATAAACACCCGAATAACAAGTAGCAATACTAAGAAGCTAAGAATATGGCCATATATGATATCATAACAATAATTATTATTCTGGAATAAGTCAATAACATTATTTAAATCATTATACAGGAGGTTCGGACACTTACGAAGCAAATCGGACCTAAGGTAAGGGAAAATCTCGCAATCTCAATTTTTATCCGAGATTGTTTATACTTCAGAATTTACTGGGGTGTATTTTATCATCCACATACATGTTTCCTCAATATTTAATATTATTTCCATCCACCTAAAATTTTTTAAATACTATTTTACCCTTCGGTGAGTTTTTAGTAAAAGATATTAAAGGAATCTTTTGACATTTTTCGTACGAGGTACTTTTTGACTTTTCCGACAAAAGTATGAGAAGAATGTTTTTTAACTTATACGGAATGAATGGATTTTTAAAACATTATTTCCAAGAATCATCCTTTACAAGTTTTCAAGTTTATTTTTAATCAACTTATTTATGTTTAAAATTGTATGACATGTTAAAGAAAAGAAAATATTTTTGAAGTAGAAATGATATTTTCCTCAAGAATGGAATTAAAGTGCTTTATCAAAATTATTTTACATATAAGCTAATATAGGGTTTTGTTTCTATCCCTATTATTACATTGGTTTGATTATGTTGTGATGAAATTATTTTTATTAATTCCTTTATCTTATATGAATTGTTTTATGATGTTATGTTGTTTAAGAATCCCATTTTTACTATATGGGTTATGCAATGATGTATGATTTATGATTTGGTGGCACACATAAGAATGGTATCATTATGAGATGGGTAGGACCTATATCTCCCTCCAATTCATTGGGTAAAGATTTTATATCTCATGAGATAGACATGGCTGGAACGGCAGGTTAAACCGGTTCAGTGAAACAGGACTGAAACGAGGAGTGAACACAGTTCAGAAATGGACTTTGTCCACTAAGATAGTCTTGGCAATGAGTCTTGAATAATAAGAAATGATTCTCTATGATTATGTGTGTATGACACAAAGTTTCATTCTTTACGTTATGATTATTGGTATTACATTTCACTACAATGATTTATCTCATGTTATGAAATTATGCTCTCTTTTGCAGGTTAAGATTTCCAAAAGTTACGTTCTTATGAATATGATGTGATTGATATTTCTTTTGTTTACCCTTACTGAGAATTTGAACTCACCCTTTTGTATGTTTTCTTTCCCCAGGTCAGGAAGAAGGTTAATATGTATGATATTCCAAAAGGGACTATATATATGATGAAATAAATGGGAGACAGTGTAGACTCTTTATGAACCAGTTGTTTATGTTTCCCAGTTTCTAAAGACACTATACCTCTACTGTCCTTTCCTGGTTTTGTTATATGTTGTAATAAGTGTGCTTCAATTTTGAAGTAACAACAATGTATGTAAAGTATGGTTAATTATAGTTGGTATTAGAGGAAAGGTATAGTCAACCTTTGAAAACTAGGATGTGAAAGCCTTAGTAAGAACCCTAAGGATAAGTCTAAGCATAGAACACAATCTTTGCGTTTTAGAAATGGCAATGAATAACCTAGGATAAGACCTTAAATGTGAAATTTTATTCTTTATTATGTGGTTTTCCTATTATAATTAGTGTTCCTCACACTATTCTTCTTAGTTTCAGTCAATGGATGGAACCCGAAGGAACTGTGTTAATGCAGAATGTGACGGGCAATGCAATGATTGTCCCCCTGAGAAACCAAACATTATGGGAGCTGGAATGTAAAATCTTGTAGCCATGCTCACAAAACTTTCTCAAGCTATGAATCATGTAGGACTTCCAAACAAGAAAAGGTAGGAGAAACATTCTGTTGAATCCTTCATGAGGCAGCGTCCACCTTCATTCAGCGGGTCTACTGATCCATTAGTTGCTGAACAATGGATTATTACTACTGAAAAGATATTTTCAGTTCTTCAATATTCTGAACATGATAAAGTCATCTTAGCAGTGTATCGTTTGGAAGGTGATGCTGATCAATGGTGTAATCTTATCAAGAATACGAGGCCAAGAGATGAAATTGAGTCCATGTAATGGGACGAGTTCAAGAACTTATTTTTCAATAAGTATTTCCCTCATATTCTTCGAAAAAAGATGGAGAAGGAGTTTCTTGAACTGAAGCAAAAGGTTGATGAATCTGTTGGTACCTATGAATCAAATTTTACAAGACTTGCAAGGTACGCTTCTGGTATTATTATCCAACCTGAGAGTAAGATCGATAGATTCTTTAGTGGCTTAAAACCAAGTCTTCGAAGGGCCTTAGACATAAGGGACTTCAATAGCTACGAAGAAATCATTCGATGTTCTCTCAAAGTTGAGATAGATATTGGAGTAACCCATTAGTCATATGGGTTTGATAAGAAGAGGAAAATGGAATTCAATGGAAAATCTAAAGAGCACACTGAAAAGAAGATGAGCTTTCCCTTATGCTCAAAGTGTGGAAAGAAACACGGAGGGAGTTGTCTTAAAGGGACAAGTAAATGTTTCAAATGTAGAAAGGAAGGTCATTGGGCATTTGAATGCCGCAATTATGGGAAGAATATGTCTAATGATGCAAACAAAGGAAGGGATACACAGAATGAACCTACTACACTTCAATGTTTCAAGTGCAAGGAGATGGGCCATTATGCCAATCAATGCCCAAATCCAAGGGTTGATGATGATGGTCGACACCAACAAACTCTTAAGGTTAAAGATAAAGGAAAGTCACATGCAATTTCTATCAGCGATGTGGAGTACGATAACGATGTGGTGAAAGGTACACTTACCATCCACTCTAATGTAGCAAATGTTTTATTTGATTCTGGATCCACCCACTCTTTTATTTCTGAAGAATTTTCAAAGGATATCACTGTATTAACTCAACAATTAGATGTTGAGTTAGCTGTGACAACCCCTAATGGCACAACAGTCACATCAAAAGTTATTAATTCTTCTCCGATCGATGTTTGTGGGAAAGTGCTTCCTGCAAATCTTGTGATCCTTCCTATAGTGGAATTTGATGTGATTCTTGGCATGGATTGGATTTCTTTATATGGAGCTCATATCAATTTCCAAAGAAGGGAAGTCACATTTCATATTCCAGATCAATCTATGATCGTCTATTAATGGAAGGATGAACATAACCTTCTAGTGGAAATTTTTTCCATCTTATGGGTCTTGATTCCACTAAATAAAGGTTATTTATCTCAAGTGGTTGGTGAGAAACTCACAATTAAGAATATTCCCATTGTACGGGAGTTTGACGATGTCTTTCTGGAGGAAATACTGGGTCTTCCACCAAATCGTGAAGTTGAGTTTTCAATAGAACTCGTACCGGGTGCTTTGCCTATTTCAAAGAAACCTTATAGAATGGCTCCAATTGAGTTGCAGGAATTGAAGAAGCAGCTCCAATAGAATCTTGATAATGGATTCATACTCCCTAGTGTGTCACCTTGGGGAGCACCTGTTCTGTTTTTTAATAAGAAAGATGGATCAATGAGACTCTGCATTGATTATCGAGAACTTAACAAGATCACTATCAAGAACAAATATCCTCTCCCGCGCATTGATGACCTATTTGACCAACTACGTAGAGCTCAATACTTTTCCAAGATTGATCTTCATTGAGGGTATCATCAATTAAGGGTCAAAGAGAGGATATACCAAAGACGGCATTCCGTACAAGGTATGGACACTAGGAATTTATAGTGATGTCATTTGGTCTTACTAATGCCCCTTCTATCTTCATGGATCTGATGAATAGAGTCTTTAGAGACTATCTTGATCAGTTTGTGGTAGTATTTATAGACGATATTCTTGTCTATTCAAAGATCAAGGAAGAACATGAAGATCCATTGAGAATTATATTGAAGACCTTGAGAAAGGAGAAGCTTTATGCCAATTTTACCAAGTGTGAATTTTGGATTCAAAAAGTTTCATTTTTGGGTCACATTGTCTCAAAAGAGGGGATATTTGTGGATCTAGCAAAAACATAGGTTATTAAAAGATGGTTGAGACCAACAACAGTAATTGAGATCCGAATTTTTCTTGGTTTGGCTGGATATTATCGACATTTTGTGAAAGACTTTTCACGATTATCTAATCCACTCACCAAGTTGACTCGGAAAGGAGTTATGTTTGTCTGGACAGAGGAATGTGAAGAGAATTTCAAGTAGTTGAAAAGAAGGTTATCCAGTGCACCTGTGCTCACACTGCCTTGTAGTAGAGAAAGGTTTGTGATCTACAGTGATGCATCCAAGAAGGGATTGGGGTGTGTTCTTATGAAAAATGATATGGTGATAGCTTATGCCTCGCGACAATTGAAAATCCATGAGAAAAATTACCCAACACATGATTTGGAGTTAGATGCGGTAATCTTTGCATTAAATATTTGGAGGCATTATCTTTATGGAGAAAGGTGTGACATTTATACTGATCATAAATGTTTAAATAATATTTTCACACAAAAGGAGCTTAATATGCACCAAAGAAGATGGCTGGAGCTAATTACGGATTATGACTACTCAATCCATTACCACCCTGGGAAAGAAAACAAGGTGGCAGATGCATTTAGTCGACAAGACCATGCTAGCTTATCCATGATGAGGATCACAAATGATCCAATATTTATGGATTTACAAAGGATGGATCTTGGAATTATAATGGAAGGGGAGAAATTGTATCTTTCTCAAATGAATGTTCAACCATCTATACATGTAAAGATTAAAGAGGCACAGAAAGAAGATGTCGAGTTACAAAAGAATGTGAGAAATGTTCCTGAATTCAACCTTGATTGTGATGGGATAATAAAGTTCATGAATCGGGTTTGTGTTCCTCCCATCCCAGTATTAAAGAAGGAGCTGCTGGATGAGGCACATAGTTCTTCATTCTCTATTCATCCTGGAAGCACGAAGATGTATAGGGACCTGAAAGAGTAATTCTGGTGGGATGGCATAAAAAAAGATGTTGCTGAATATGTCTCTCGATGCTTGGTCTGTCAGCAAGTTAAAGGTGAGAGACAGAAGTCTAAGGAGATGTTACAACCATTACCCATACCCGAATGGAAATGGGAAAACATCACTATGGTCTTTGTCACAGGACTTCCTAAAACATCCAAAGAAAATAATGCTATCTGGGTCATAGTTGATCGTCTTACAAAGTCTGCACACTTCATCGTTATTAGAGAGGATTTCTCTCTGGATCAGCTTGCGAAGATATATGTAAAGGAAGTGGTAAGATTTCATGGAGTACCACTTTTTATTATATCTGATTGGGATCTGAGGCTTACCCCAAAGTTCTGGCGAAGTCTCCAGCATACTCTGGATACAGAGTTGAGTTTCAGCACTGCTTATCATCCTCAGACAGATGGTCAGTTTGAGAAAACATTTCAAACTTTAGAAGATATGTTGAGAGCTTGATCTATGGATTTCAAAGGTGTTTGGGATCAACACCTACCTTTGGTGGAATTTTCTTATAATAATAGCTTTCACTCCTGTATTCAGATGTCTCCTTATGAAGCTCTCTATGGAAAGAAATGCAGGACTCCAACTTGCTGGGATGAAGTTGGGGAAAGAAACCTATTAGGACCTGATCTTGTTGATGAGATGGCAGAAAAGGTCTGATCTATTCAACAACACATAAGAGTAGCTTAGATTCGACAGAAAAGTTATGCTGACAACCGAAGAAAAGAGCTAGAGTTTGAAGTGGGTGATAAAGTGTTCTTACGAATATCTCCCTGGAAGAGGGTCATGAGATTTGGAAAGAAGGGGAAGTTGAGCCCTAGATATATCGGTCCATTCAAAATACTGGATCGTGTTGGAAAGGTAGCTTACCGATTGGCGCTTCCACCGAATCTCTCTCAAGTTCACGATGTGTTCCATGTATCTCTCCTGAGAAAGTACATACCTGATCCTTCACATGTACTCAGCTCAGAAGTTGTACCACTGGAGCAAGATCTTTCTTATAAAGAATAGCCGATATAGATTCTCGATTGTAGCGAAAAAGTCCTACGAAACAAGACAACTCGCTTGGTGAATGTTTTATGGAAGAACCACCAATTAGAAGAAGCTACATTGGAGCTTAAGGATATGATGAGGGAGAGGTATCCTCATATTTTTGTTACAAAGTGACGAATTTCGACGGCGAAATTCATTTTAAGGGGGGTAGAATGTAACACCCGAGACTTTTATGAGAAATATTTTGTTTTTATGTTATATAAATCTTCAACGGAATCTTTCGCTACACGCAATCGCGACCTTCCTCGATAGCGTGTGTAGTACGCAATACCGAGTTCCACTAAACAATGATATATTATTATAATATTATAAACTAGCTGTTATGAATAGTATTAACTGAATTTTAAATTTTAGAACATTTTTATTCATCTTACACATTTTCTAGAACATTGTAAGAGAACAAAATAATTTTTTTTTGGGTAAAATAAGTATTTATAAAAAAATGTAGTTTTGCCGCCTTTTGATGGAGCACCCACAGTAAATCTAGTTTTTGACACGTTTATAAGTTCAATTTTACAAAATAAAATTCTTCTTTTGAATCAGGATATAAATATTTACTTTGGATAAATTTTTGATATTTTTCTGATAACATTCATATTTTGATGAATAGTAAAAATATGCTAATTTTTATTTAAAAACAACTTTTTTCATTGAGATAATTTATATGGTTAAATTATAATACTGAATGGTTTAAAGTATAGATAGAATATATTTTTACCATTTAATATAATATATGTAATTACCATTAATTTCAAATTGAATTCATAGGTAAAACCATTTCAATCTTTGGCAATGTTTTAACTTCTAAAACCTGTTTTCTTAACAATGAGATTTATATTAAATTAATTACTATGACTTATGTGTTTTGAATTTTGAAAACTTTATTCCATATTTGTAATTAGTGGGTCAAAATTATGTTAATAGGCTACTTTTTAAATTTGGGCATTATGAATAGTAACTACGGTAAATTTTATTTACCATAGTTAAAGGTAAATCGGGTAATTAAGGGAAAATATAAGATTATAAAATTACCCTAACACCTTCCAAAATCTTATTGGATGACTAAAAGTCGACCCATATCACATAAGGGTCGGATTAGACTCATTTAATGGACTTTTGTCCATGAAAATAATTTAATTATTATTAAAACTAAAGATTGTGACAACATGTCACTTTCTTAAATCTTATAAGTATAATAATTTTAATTTAGTGATAAACTTAATGTAACTTAGAACATGAATAATATCAAGAAATCTAATATAATTATCTAAAACATATGAATTTATTTATAATTTTTAGGGATTAAATAATTATCATTAATTATGACACAATAGTGATGTTGAAATTATTTTATTAATTAAAATATCAAATAAATGGTTTTAAAAATATTAAAATAATTATTATATGCACTATTTAATGTTCTACACTAATTTTCTAGATACATATGACATTTTAGTAATATATTAAAGCTTTTAGTTCGAACATATCCTCTGTATATATTTTATTTAAATTCAAATAAATGAATAGTGTCAAAATTGACACTATTGTTATTTTATAAAAATAACATATTATAAAATTGTTTAAAAATCACAAAAATATTTAAGAAATTATAAATTAAATTTTATATGGTTGAAAATGTCATAAAGTGTCAAATTATGGAAAATTCACAACACATTTGTAATTATTAATAATAATTTAAAATTTAGAATATTATTACCACAAATAAAATAAAATTGATAAATAAGGATAAATCAAGTTGATAATGTTTAAAATAAATTCCTAACATGTCTAAATTTTATTGGTTGATGAGATTAAAACCCTATCTCATCTAATCTTCAGATATGAGTCATTTTGGATGTTTTTAAGTGGGGTTGGGATTTAATATAAACTAATATCTCTTATATTTCCAAAGGTGCCCCTCTCCTCCCTTATAAAAGGGCACCTCCTCCCTCTCCTCCTCACACCAATTTGAGCCTTCAATCTCGGCCAAACCCTGCCCATTTCACTTCCACACTTCCCTAGAATCATCCTAGTGGTTCTGGTGTTCTTCAAAGACCAACCCTAGTGCCCTAGGTGGAGGTTAAGAAGAGGCGCGTCAAAAAGAGGTAATATCCATTACCGATCCTTTCCAAATTATTTCTTCTTCAACTTCTTATTATTTAGTTGTTTCATTATTAAGTAATAACATAAGTATCACTCATATACTGATATGTTATTATAAGTGTGAAACAACCCTATTTCACCATCTATCCATCCTACGAAAAACGAAATCACCGCGCGTGCGTACGTACAGAATACCGTCTCCACGCGGTGGTGTAATCTTTTTCCCCCCACCACCTTACTTGGATGAGTATAATGGTGTAAATAATTACTATATATGATTATTTTAGAGTGATATTGATTCTGAAATAGTATACATACACTCCAATACAATTCTACGATCATGGGAATGATATCATCGCTCGTGCATACGTACGGAATACCGTCTCCACGATGTGATGCGATTCGTTCTACATGATCTTCATTGCATAATGATTATATAAATTAATTGAATGAATAAATATGATATATAGTACATTAATACCATTCTTGAAATGATGTATCTATAACCTAAAGAGAAGAATAATAATTTATTCGACAAAACACGCATAAGAACAAAAAGTTATAAACAACCGAATAACAAGTAGCAATACTAAGAAGCTAATAATATGACCATATATGATATAATAACAATAATTATGATTCTGTAACAAGTCAATAACATTATTTAAATCATTATACAGGAGGTTCGGACACTTACGAATCAAATCGGACCTAAGGAATGGAAAATCTCGCAATCTCAATTTTTATCCGAGATTGTTCATATTTCAGAATTTACTAGGGTGTATTTTATCATCCAAATCCATGTTTCCTCAATATGTAATATTATTTCCATCCACATAAAATTTTTTAAATCCTATTTTACCCTTTGGTGAGTTTCTAGTAAAAGATATGAAAGGAATCTTTTGACATTTTTCGTACGAGGTACTTTTTGACTTTTCCGAAAAAAGTACGAGAAGAATGTTTTTCTAACTTATACGACATGAATGGATTTTTAAAACATTATTTCCAAGAATAATCCTTTACATGTTTTCAAGTTTATTTTTAATCAACTTATTTTAGTTTAAAATTGTATGACATGTTAAAGAAAGGAAAATGTTTTTGAAGTAGAAAATATATTTTCCTCAAGAATGGAATTCAAGTGCTTTATCAAAATTATTTTCCATACAAGATAATATAGGGTTCTATTTATATCCCTATTATTAAAATGATTTGATTATATTGTGATGGAATTATTTTTATGAATTCCTTTATCTTATATGAATTGTTTTATGATGTCATGTTGTTTAAGAATCCCATTTTTACTACATGGGTTATGCAATGATGTTTGATTTATGATTTTGTGAAACACATAAGAATGGTATCATTATGAGATGGGTGGGACCTATATCTCCCTCCAATGCATTGGGTAAAGATTTTATACCTCATGAGATATACATGGCTGGAATGGCAGGTTAAACCGGTTTAGTGAAACAGGACTGAAACGAGGAGTGAACTCGGTTCAGAAATGGACTTTGTCCACTAAGATATTCTTGGAAATGAGTCTTGACTAATAAGAAATGATTCTCTATGATTATGTGTGTATGCCAAAAAGTTTCATGTTTTATGTTATGATTATTCGGATTACATTTCACTACTTGATTTATCACATGTTATGAAATTATGCTCTCTTTTGCAGGTTAATATTTCAAAAAGTTGTGTTCTTATGAATATGATCTGATTGATATTTCTTTTGTTTACCCTTACTGAGCATTTGAGCCCACCCTTTTGTATTTTTTCTTTCCCCAGGTCAGGAAGAAGGTTATTAAGTAAGATATGCCAAAAGGGACTATAGATATGATGAAATAAATGGGAGACAATGTAGACGCTTTATGAACCAGTTGTTTATGTTTCCCAGTTTCTAAAGACACTATACCTATACGGTCCTTTCCTGGTTTTGTTATATGTTGTAATAAGTGTGCTTCAATTTTGAGGTAACAAAAATCTATGTAAAGTATGGGTCATTAAATCTTCTATATAAGTGTTATAAATTATTATTTATGACAAATAAAATTATTAAATAAATAATATTTATAATTTATCACTTAATTATAATATATTAATTTATTACGTGGTAAATTTGTGTCTTTAACTCGACTCACACCTCCTATTAATATTAAACGAACCTAGGATATTAAAATCCATTTGAATAATATTAATACTTGTATTTAATATATAACTTGTAAATACATGTTATAAATAAAATCAAATAATTATTCTAAATTTGAAATATTAATGAATTTATTTATTCTTTTGTGATCCATAGAACATGGATAGTTCTTGGACACTTTAGTGGGGACAACCATGTTCAATAGTCATATTACCATAATAGGGAAAATTCTTAAGGTGCTATTGTGTGTGACCCTCTAGGCCCTTACCGAAATAGCACTGAATAATATCCACCGACCTAGAGTGGGGTCTAGCAACCCATATAGACCCCTATATAGATAAGGCAAATCCAAAGCAATGACTTTCTCCCTATGAACACTGTCCGTGTAATATTTTCTCTTCGTTATCGATATCTCAATAAAGTAGAATGCACACTAGTGTCATCATTCTTTATTTTTCATTATTTTATTTGTTGATTTTTCCGGATGGTCTTACCTTCCCACTACCATGGCCATGGATTTAATGAAGGTGGAACCATTCTAATCAACCAGGCCCATGATATCTCTTCCTAAACTTAGAAGCAACAAATCCTTTCTTGATCATTCAATCAATGCAATGCCATTATTGACGTATGAGATACAAACTACCTCACCACGACTTTGTCACCATGGATTTCATCGTGCATCAAATATATGTAATTAAATGACATCCATTGACAATGATATCAAGTCTAAAGACCATTACACATGTACATAGATAGGAATGACCAATGAAACCTAAAACTTGTGGTGTTCCTATTATGTGGGTCTGTCCTCATGATATCAACTATTAGAGATCATCAAGTGAGAACTTCATGAGAAGAAGTCTCAATGCTTATGAGTCCCCATCACCTGATGGTCACACATCATCTATTTCGTTTTCAAAAAGATGTAACTGGACCATAGGAAATTACATTATGATTTCTATCATAGAATCTCAGGGTTCTAATTATAGCCTCGGATCTATTATAACCCTTTTATGCAACAAGTAATCTAAGGAAATTGTAATAATCAATGTGGATGCAGATGTATCTGTACTATTATGGAAATATAAACACATGTATTATAACAAAATAAATACATGTAGAGGTAATCAATGTACCAAACAAGGTGGGTCTAGGGAACCTACATTCAACACTCCCACTTACGCTAGAGACAACTGATAAAATGATTCAATTCGGTAGATCTCACATGTAAATCATGCTTCCGCTGAGAAATGGATTTAGTCAGGGGGTCTGCCACATTGTCCTTTGTGGTTAGTCTGCTAACTGGCAATTCACCTCTTTGAGTAAAATCCTTCAAGAGATGAAATTTCCAAAGCATATGCTTTGTTATCTGGTGAGACCTGGGATCCATCGAAAACACCACTAGAACAGTATTATCACAATATACTGGTACAGGGTCTGCACTGCTATGTATAACACCAATGTGTGATATAATAATTTGTATCTCAGCTGCCTCTTTTGCTACATCAGAAGCTAAAATATATCCGGACTCTATTGTAGAATCACCAACCACATATTTCTTTGAGCTTCTCCATCTCACTACACCACCATTCAGGCAAAATATGTAGCCTGACTGTGATTTCATATCATAATGATCTGTCTAAAAACAAACATCACTATATCCGCTCAAAACTAGTTCCCCATAACCTCCATACACCAGGAACATATCCTTAGTATGCCTCAAGTAATTTAGGATAGTTTTAACAGCTGCCCAATGCAACACTCCTAGATTGGATTCATATATACCCACCATGAGTAAAGAAATGTCGACATAAAAACTAATACATAGCATGGAATACATGATAGAACCCACTACCGAAGAATAAGGTACTCTACTCATTCTGTTAATCTCCTCCTCTATTTTTGGAAACATTTTTAGAGATATTTACACCATGTGACATAGGTAACAATCCTCTCCTGGATTGTTCCATATTGTACCTTTTGAGTACCTTGTCAATAAATGTACTTTGACTTAGCCCAAGTATCCTTTGAGATATATCTCGATAGATCTTGATCCCTAGAATGTGGGCTGCTTCACCTATGTCTTTCATGGAGAAGCATTCATTTAACCAAGTCTTAACTGACTATAATACTTTCACCTCATTTCCCATAATTAATATGTCATCAACATATAGTACTAGGAAAATGATGGCATTCCCTTCAACCTTTTTATAGACACAATTCTACCATCCATTTTCTGACAAAACCAAAATCTGTTATGGCCTCATCAAAACGAATATTCCATGATCATGATGACTTTGTCAATCCATAAATGGATCTCTACAGCTTTCATACTTTATTGGAATTATTTGACTTGAGAAACCCTTCGGGTTGAGTCATATAGACTTCTTTAACAAACATTCCATTTATAAAAGTAGTTTTGACATCCATCTACCAAATTTCATAATAATGAAAGGCTGCTATTGCAAGCAATATTTTGATGGATTTATGAATTACTACTAGTGAGAAGGGTTCATCATAGTCAATACATTGACGTTTTCTGAAACCCTTTGAAACTAGTCTTTCTTTAAAGGTATTAACCTCACCATCCATGTCCAGATTCTTCTTAAATACCCATTTGCATCTAATGGGCTTTACATTAGCTCGAGGGTCTAAAAAATTCAAAACATAATTTTGTTACATGGAATCCATCTCAGAATTCATGGCTTCCTTCCACTTAGTAGCTTCTTTTCCTTCTGATAATTCCTTGTAGGTTAGAGGTTCATCATACTGAAGGACTAATGTATCACCTGACTCGGTGATAAGAGAACCATAAAACTATGGTTCTCAAAGCTCTAGTGTAGACCTATGCAGAATCTGTGTCTCAGAAACAACTTCTTATTGCACTTGTTCTTGTGGAGATTGTTCCTCTAGGAACTCTTGTGCATCTTGTGTATTAACCTCATCGAAGTGAATCTTTCTCACAATATTTCCAATATAAATATGTTCCCTTTCTATAAATTTGGTGTATCTTTCCAAAATGACATTTCTATCTAAAGGGTTATATAGGTAGTATCCTCTAATTTCCTTACGATAACCCATAAAGATGCACTTAGTGCTACTGGAAGCAAATTTGTCACTTGGTATAGTCTTGAAAAATGCCTCTCACCCCCGTACATGCATTTGTGTTAGGTTAGGTTTCCTTCCATACCATAACTGATATGGAATTCCATATGCAGCTTTATTTGGTACTTAGTTAAGGGTATATGCTGATGTCTGCAAGGCTTATCCCCAAAAGGATAATAGAAGGGTTGCATGACTCATCATTTGTATGACCATGTAATGAAAAGTCTTATTACTCCTTTCACTAACACCATTCCATTGTCGTGTATAAGAAGGATTGAGTTCAGATACTATCCCACACTCCTTCAAGTGATCAATGAAAGTATAGTTAAGATATTATCTGCCTCAATCTGAGTGGAGTGATTTTATCTTCTTACAAAGTTGGTTTTCTACTTCATTTCAGTATTCCTTAAATATCCTAAAGGAATATGAATTATACCCTATTAAGTAGATATATCCATACCTACTATAGTCATATGTAAAAGTAATGATGTATAGAAAACCAACCATTTCCTCTACTAGAAACGAACTACATACATCAGTATGTATAAATTCCAGCACTGCATTGGCTCTTTCTCCCATTCCTAAGAAAGGTTCTTTGGTCATCTTTCCTTGTAATCAGGCTTGACATACATCTAAGGGTTCTTACTGTAATGATTCTAGATACCCTTATTGATACAATCTTCGTAATCGCTTCTCATTTACATGACCAAGCCTGAAGTGCCATAGGCGGGTGTTATTTAAGTCATGTTGGCTCTTTTCGTCATTAATTTCAATTACTGAGTTCTCTAGTTACATCATATATAAACCATTGTTAATATGGTCCATACCATAACATAAGTTATCCCTATATAAGCGACAACATTTATTTCCAAACATTAAATAAAAACCCATAGTGTCTAGAAATAACATAGAGATAATGTTTCTGGTAACAGAAAGTACATAATAGCAATTTTTAAAACTAGAACCAATCCAGTCGGCAAGGTTAAGTGATAGTCTCCCACTGCCAAGGCTTTCAGACATGCCCCATTTTTATCTCAGAGATCCACTTGACCTTTTGCATTCTTCTGGAACCTACTAGGTTCCTATATATGAATACAAATGTGTGAGCCACATGACGTAACCAATACCAAACTTGTAGATAAAGACAGATTGCATTAAATGAAAAAAAAAATGAAGTAGAAGCATCAGTTTGCTTCATCTTCCCTACTTTGCAATTCTTCTTCCAGTGTCCTTTCTTGCCACATCCAAACTAGACACCTTCATGCTCATTACTTTGCCTCTAAATCTTTGGATACTTTGCAGGACGATGCATTGGTTTCTTTGGTCTTGACTTGGCCTTAGATCCCCTTTGCTTTCCCTTGTTTTTCTTGTTCACCATAAGGACAGATGAATTTTTATTTTTCATATCCCTTTTAGCTTGGAAAACTAAATCCAAAGGTTCTGGGAGAGACTTTGTCATATCATTCATATTATAATTTCCAATAAAATTTGAGAATCTTGATGGTAAATAAGCAAGAAAGAGATCCACTACTAGTTCTTGGTTCAGTTTTAACCCAAGGGCATGAAGCCTCTCAATAAAACCAATCATCATGAGTATGTGAGGACCGGCTTGGCGCCCTTCTGCTAGCCTGCACTAATAAAGTGCACATGAGATTTCAAACCTTTCTTGCCTGACCCTCTCCTCATAGAGTTCATGGAGATGTGAAAGCATCTTGTAGGCTTCCTCATCCACATGAATTTTTTGCAATTGGCTGGACATGGATGACAACATGATTCATTTTACATCATGTGAATTGTCTACATGCTTTCTCCATTTATCTTTTTCTTCCTTACTTGATCTCTGAGGAGGCTCAGCGGGAATTGGGGATTTCAGCACATATAACTTTCTTTCATGGTGTAGTACTATGCGCAAGCGCCTCTACCACTCCTGGAAGTTATTACCAGACTAGATATTTTATTTTTCCAAGACCAATCGTAGTGATAAAGTACTTGGGGTGTTGGTGATTTCCATTTTGAATCCACATCAATTAAACATTTAGAAGTTAGTACTTTTTCTTGATTACCTTTTTACATTTATGATTAATAAATTATTATATCATTTTTATGACTTGCACTATTTTAGTGAACCTTAATAGCCCTAACTATTAGATTCTGAATACTCTATAACTTGAGTATTCTAGTGGAAAGGATCCTCGAAACCTCCCCCGTAGTCCACAAGCTAGGGCTACGCCACAACATGGAGGGTTTCATGGTAGGCACTAGACTGGACAACCACTTGTTCTTGTGGTTCCTTGTGTTGTTGAGTAAAGCCTCAAGTTTTGGAATCTGAACTTGATTCCCTCAACATAATGCCTCTAAAGTGATTGAATGTTATCTAAGGCTAATCCATGACTACTCACTTTAGTAATGTCGACCCATTTCTCTCATGAAAACTCCCTGATAGTAAGAGGCACTCTCAACTTTGGCTGACGAGCACCCCAAACACCATGTTTTGTTTAGATGGGAGAAATGGAAGGATTTTAGACTTCATATATCTTTGACGGAGTTTTATATTTATTAATTATGAATATAATCCTTTTCTATTTATTATGTTCAAACTGGGTTGTTGCGCTCACAATTGAACATGAAATAGAACATAATTCATCACATCTTTATGCATTTTATCTTGTTTACTATTCTATGTGATCATGAAATAATCATGAAGACACATAAAATAATAAACTATGCATAATGAAAATCATGTGATCTGACTAGTTTTGAGCATTCTCTAAAGATCGATCCAAAACAGAACAATTTTGACCAAAGGGAATCCATACCTATGTCATGAATTGACTCACATCGTAGCTAGCCTAGTGTAATGCGCTTATCTCCCATTTGATTTTCCACCTCGTCTTGGCGGGGTCTGCATCTCAGATCATAATTTAATTAAAAATATACTCATACATAGGAGAGGTGGTATAGGGGTACAAAATACATCTTGAGCATTGGACACACATGCCCTTATACATATTGGAAATTAAAAGGAGGATTCACAGACCGTCATTTATCTAATTAATTATTTCATGCATCGCACGCATTGAAAAAATTATTAAATAAATAAATAAATACCAGACATACTTAGTTTAGTCACGTGCTCAAGACCATTCGGGGTAAAATATGCACACGGAAATTAAATTACAACAAATTTAAATAGTGCGGGGGTGTTCTAATAAATTAAATGAAATTGATTAAATTCAAATAATTTATTTATTGGTTCCATTTGTTTAATTTAACTTTAATTCTAATAATTAAATTAATCCATTAATTTAATTCTAATATTAAATTAAATTTATATTTCAGATGAAAATAATTTGAACCCCCAAATTTATTCTAATTAATTTAGTTTAAAAATAACTAAATTAATTAAAATTAATTTAAATGAGGGTTACATCTAGCCAGGGAGTCTACCAGGACTGTGAACCACAGCGGTGTGTTGTCCTAGAGTAAGGCCAATTATAGCATTATCATGGCGTGGCCAAGGTGTAGCTGCGACATGGCCATGGTGGGACCGCGGCGTGACAGCGGTGTGACCACTCGGTCCAGCGACTCCCACAGTGGCAGAAACTTCCAGCCAGGTTCGAAGGGAGTGGGAAGAGGCTGGTGAGAATTCCTGCCAGCCGCATGGCTGGAAGCCCGCTGCTCCGATGAGATGGAGTCCTAGACCAGAGTGGTTGAGACCGGCGGCGCCCAGTGTGATTCGGTCTATGTGAGAAGGAGTGACGTAGGATGGGGTTCGGGAGCGACGCGGGTCGTCTTGCGGAGCTCGGGGCGGTGAGATGAGGCGGTCCGGCCTGGGGTGGTGGTCTGAGGCAGCGTGGCACGGTGGTCCAGCGGGCTCTGTCCGAGGTAGTGCAAGGGCAGCCGGGGTTTGGTAGGGGTGCAGTGCGGTGGTCAAGTGGGCTTGGGGCGGCGGTCTGGTGGGAGGCGGTCCAACGACGTGGAGCAAGGGGTGGTGTGCGGCTATGGTTTCTCCCACAAGGGGGAGCTTCACCCTTGTGCGCTGCGTGAAGGAGAAGACCCCTTTGGGTCTTCTTATATTTTTCATTATTTTAAATTGTATTTAGACAAATGATGCCACCACCCTTTTTTGAAAATAAAAGGTGGAAGACCCCAAATTGGGGTCTTGGTCTCTCCTCCCCCTTTATTTAAAAGACATTGTGAAAAATATTTTCCATACCTATTTTATGGAAAATATTTTAAAATAAAATATTTTATTTTATTTTTTAATAATAAAATAGATCATTTAATTTTATCTCAATAATCATTGAGATTAACATCAAATGAATGAAAAATAAACCATTAAGTCGATCTGATTAAACTTCTTAAATGATCGTAGCTTGATCATTTGAAAATGAAACGATCTGCGGTCAGATCTGAATGAACTGTTTTAACACCCCGTACATACATTTATTGAAAGTTAATTTTATTGACTCAAAAAAACCTTGTGATCGCTCTGATAACACTATTGGGTACTGAGATGATGCAGCAGAATCCAGTGGGCCAAGAATTAAATAACTTTTATTCATCACCGAAGTGACATAAACCTATCAACTCTGGTGATCTTGTCACAATTTGGTCCAAGGATATCTTAAGGATTAAACAGAGCAGAAAAAATAAACTGAACATGTACCTAGTTTGGAATTGACGTGTGCACGTCCACCAGAGGACGCCGATGGTTGTTACTCAAAGGCTCTGGCCTCGAAGCCCTCTAGATCAACCATATACGCCTCCCAAATCTGCTCGTGCGTCGTTCGTCGAGATCCGGGTGCTAGAGCAAATCTTCGATGCTCACTTCAGTGCAGCGACGATCACCGCAAGGGAAGAAATTCAATCCGATATGGAGGAACATGAAGATCTTCCTTCGCTTGAGATACTCTCTCTCTAGATTCCAGGAGGAGAGAGAAGCTCTGAATCTTAATACATGAATAGTTTTCATGGGAGAGCCTCTCTCTAACTTATATAGGGAGAGTTTAAAACATGTGGTATGGATTCCCAACCCCCATGTAATAGTCGTCTTCTATATAAGTGTTATAAATAATTATTTATGACAAATAATAGTATGCCATAAATAATAATTATATTTTTTCACTTACTTGTAATATATAAATATATTACGTGATGAATTCGAGTCTTTAACTCGACTCACACCTACATAAAATATTAAACGAACCTAGGATATTAAAATCCATTCGAATAATATTAATACTTATATTTACTATATAACTTGTAAATACATGTTATAAATAAATTCAACGAATTATTCTAAACATGAATAATTAATGAATTTATTGAATATTTGGTGATCCATATAACATGGATAGTGCTCGGACCCTTTAGCAGGGCCAACCATGATCTATAGTTCTATTCCCAAAATAGGGCAGATTCTCAAGATGCTATTGTGTGTGACCCTCTAGGCCCTAACCTAAACAGTAGTGAACAATATTCACTAACCTAGAGTGAGGTCTAGAAACCCATCGAGGCCCCTATAGAGATAAGGAAAAGATAAAGCAATGACTACCTACCTAAGAACACAGTCCTGGTAATATAATCTCTACATCACTGATATCTCAATAAACCAGTATGTGCACTAGTGTAATAATTCTTTATTTTGCGTTATTCTATTTGTTCATTTTTCTGGATGTTCCTACCTTCCCACAACCATGGCCATGGATTTAATGAAGGTGATACCATCCAAATCAACCAGGCACTAGATATCTCTTCCTAAACTCGAAAGCGAGAAATCCTTTTTCGATCATTTAATCAATGCAATTCCATTATTGACGCACCTGATACAAACTACCTCACTAAGAATTTGTCGATGTGGATTTCTCCTAGCATCAAATAAACATAATTAAATGACATCCATTAACAATGATCTTAATTCTAAAGACCATTACACATGTCCATAGATATGAATGACCAATGAAGCCTAAAACAGGTGGTGTTTTTTGTAATGACCCGAAATTTTGAATAAATCTTGTTTCCTAATTTTGTGTGTTATTTTATTTCATTTAATAACATGAGTATAATTAAAATGATACCGTTGGGTTTTGACTGTTATATGACCATTGGTCAGTATGACCACTGGAACTAAACGTTTCAATAATTTTCTCTAAATACAAGTGATCTTGGTTAATTAATATAGAAAGAAGATTCGTTGGCCTCTTCGAGTAGTCTTGGGACGATCGAAGCCCATCTAATAGAACTTGGGAAGGAGGTAGCACCACTGGGCTTTGCTCTGGACCAAACCCAAGCCGAACTTAATCGTGTAAAGCTAGAACGGAATTGACTTCGAGAGAAGTTTAAACTGATAGAAATTACTACTCATGCGATGTTGGCCGATCCACCCTCATATTCTCTAACCATAGCACACCTTACACATAGGTCATATGTTAGTGTTATAAGGGAAATGTGATGAGAACGTAGCTTCTTTGTGTAATCCTTTGGGTTGAATAAATTGAGATTTCTTCCTTTAGTGAAGTTTGTGAAATTTCAAATGTCCAAATAATTTTAGGATGTATTTTATTTATGAATTTTGGAAAAAAAATATTTTTAAAAATATTTATGTAAACCTTAAATAATTAATGATGTGTAATGATTTTCAAAAAATGGTTTTCTGCAAAAGTATTCAGTAAGGAATTTGGAGTCTAATAATATCAACTTTATTTTTGATGAATAGTAAATTATGAATAGTGATTTTACGCTTAGGATTAGTAATGTGACCAATTGGATTAGTAATCTCACTTAAAGATAGTTTTAATATAATCTAGGCACCTTGATTAGGTAATGTGATTCAATAAAATGGGTAAATAATGGTTTCATAAATTATTAGTCATGTATTAGTTTTTTCAGGTTAATAGTGTTTTTTAATTAAAAAATAAATTAAAAATATTTATAAAATTATTTTTATAAAATGGACTTCATTTTTGAACTCAGAGCATCGATATTATGTTATAGTAAATTTTGGGGATTTTTTGAAAAAAAATGAATTTTCGGTGAATAGTGTATTTATTTACAAATAAAATTAAAAATATTTAGAAAAATATTTTTATAAAATAAATTTCATATTTGTAATTAGAGCATCGATATTTGGTTAAGGTGAAATTTTGGGATTTTTCTGAGAAAGATGAATTTTCAGTGAATAGTACAAATGCAGTTTCAGGGTTTCAGTATGTTTAATGACATCATAACTGTGTCATGATGATTTCATGAGATATTTTAAGGGTTGGACGACCAGAGGTGATGAATCGTTGTATTGGGGGCCCCATGTGGCCTAAATACATGGGAAATACCATGGGAGAGCCCATGGTTTTGAGAAAACCACTTGTCAGGTGTCCCTTGAAATTATTAAAGTATCACCTCACCTTACCTATAAATACCCACCCTTTCCTCCTTTAGTTATCACTACCAACTCTCACCCAATGAAGCTCTGGTCTAATTACCTCCCAAAGTATCCTCCCAAGGTTCCCCCAATCCCTCAAGGTCCCAACCTTTGGGTTTTAAGATATACGTTTTAAGGTAAGGGATCATACCTCTCTCTTTCTTTTCAAGTAATCTCTTTTATGTCATTTCTTTTATGATCCATGCTCTTATGTTGGAGTATGTTCTTTTATATTCCTCTTACTGACCTTTTTATGTTCATATTATGAGATAACCCATCATTCTCTCATGAAATAATCTTAAGAATGTTTAAATGACGCCGTTAGGCTACCGAATTTTTAAGGGATTCTTTCACCTTTCTCATTTTTCAATGTTCTAATTTCATGTCAAGTCTTACAAGTTCCTTTTTATTATGTTGGGGTATGATCTATATATATATCATACTGATATTATATGTTCATATGATTTGATACCCTATTTTATCTCATCAATTCATTTTAAGAAATTATAAATGACGCCGTTAGGCTGCCGAATTTTTAAGGGATTCTTTCACCTTTATAATTTTTCAAAGTTTTACTTTCATGTCTTGTCTTTCAAGTTCCTTTTTATTATGATGGGGAAAGATATCTATATCTATCATACTTATCTTCTATGTTCATATTATTAGATACCCTATTTGATCTCATCAATTCATTTTTGTTGAAGTTTAAGTGGCGCCGCTAGGCTGCCGAATTTTTAAGGGATTCTTTCACCTTTCTCATTTTTCAAAGTTCTACTTTCATGTCAAGTCTTTCAAGTTAATTTTTATTATGTTGTGTTATGATATATATATCTATTATACTGATCTTATATGTTCGTATTATGAGATACCCTATTTGATCTCATCAATTCATTTTGTTGATGTTTATGTGACGCTGTTAGGCTGTTGAATTTTAATAAGAGAAATATTATTTTTGTCTTCCCTCTATGTTTTTCATTTCATATGGTATGTCTTTCAAATTTCATTACCATGTTCTTATATCCATCATATTATGTCCCTATAATTTTCTTTGGATAATTTATTAGTGGGTGACCTATGTCCCCTCTCTTTTCAATGTTTTCTAAAACCCCGATGCATAGTCGTTATGCTGCAGAATTTCCATCTCAAATGTCTCTCTCTTTTTCTCAAATTATTTTATTTTATTAAGTGAATACTCAATTATATTCCTTCTAAAGGGGTATTCACATATATAAAAAAAATTTATATTTTAAATTATTGGATTTACATACATGATACCTACTTTCCTTTTCCGTGGGTTTAAAGTGACATAAAGATCATGTCTTTAAAGCAGTTTTTAAAACGTTATGATTATGAAATGAAACCCATTTATTTGATTCTGTATGGTGTTTTTATGAAATTATTGATGATTATATATGGGCTCACATGATAATGAAGGCAAATTTAAGGGTGCGCCCTGATAGCACTCCAATGCATTGGGTAAAGACTTAATCTCTAGAGATGACCATTTTTAACGATGCCTTGGTTAATAACCTTGGTAATTTTTAATGACACCTTGGGGATGGACCTTGGTGAAACGGAAATTATTGCCAATGTTAAATGTTGTAGAAACATCTTTAAGTCCTGAAATACGTTATTTTTATTATGATATGCCTCATTATTTTTTTCTCATGCCTTAATTGTTGGAACCAGGTTCTTCAAAGCATGATTTGGTGTATGGTTTGTGTTTGTTGTCAATCCTCAGTGGATGTTCAGGGTGTGTACCAACAAAGTGATCATACTGTTCAAGCAGAAAACAGTAGTGAAGGTGGCGTTGTTTCCCAGTGTTTGCCAAATTTTTGGGCCTGAAAATCCGTAAATAAAGTAAAGTGTTTTTGGAAAAGATACTTGCGCGCCGAGCTCTTGGAGGATGAAAGACTTGCGCGCCATATGTTTTTGAGGATCAGAACATCACAATTTGGCTATGGAAAGAAGGTCGCGCAAGTGTTGGTCGGGTCGCGCAAGTAACTTGCGCGACAGAGGATCTGGAGACAGGACTTGCGCGCCGTCGAGGGACTTGCGCGCCGCCGCGCATGGGGTCCAGTTTGCCTATAAATACTGGACCACCCCTCCTCATTTCCAATGGAGTTCAAGGCCGAGAGATTGTTCGAGCTCTCGTCGCGCAGGTGGTTGAGTCGCGTAGGTGGTTGTTTTGTCGCGCAAGTAGAGTTTGCGCGCCGGTGTTTGGCTGTTCTCCCAAGGCAGTTTGGAAGAGAAAGGAAGTGGATCGCGCAAGTATTTAGTTCAAGAAGGCAGTGTCGCGCAGGTGCTTCAGTTACACTTGCGCGCCAGTTTAGTCTTGCGCGCCTGAGACTTGTGCGCCGCCGGGAGACTTGCGCGCCGGGCTTGAAAAGGAGACCTAGACACTATTGAAGCATGCCTGCCTTGCTGGAGCTGCACTAAAGCCGAGAAACTACTCGGTTCATTCGAGGAAAAGTGATATTCTTCTTCTGGTGAGAATCGGACTTCAATAGAGCATCTACATTCAACAAAGGATGCACTCTTATGCAAATGAACAAGAGACCTACACGTCTATAAACTGAGTGGGACTTCACCAACGGCAGTGAGCCAGGGGGAGTCAACGGGAGTGATTCGAGGGACGCAGTGAGTTATCCCTGAACTATTGTAAAGGTAGTGAGCCTGGGACAGAGTGTCTGTACCCGAACTTTTGTATCCGCAGCTAGTGAAGCATAGTGGATTTAGGTACGACCGGCAACCTGTCGGCGTATGCTCCTTGGACGTAGCCCTTAGTGGTGAACCAAGTAAAAATGACTGTGTCTTCTCTGTGCATGTGAATGTTTTCTTTTTGATCGTAATCATCATACATGTTCAACAAGTTCCTACCAACGTGGGAACAAGATCCAAAAAATTAAAAGAAAAAGTGGTCACCCTGATTCACCCCTCCCCTCTCAGGGTGTCCCGGGGTCCTTCAAGTGGTATCAGAGGGTAAAGGTTGCTGGCGTTGAATCTGACCTTCTTCGTCATGGAAAACGCGATCAATGTCCGGGGAGTCCCTCACTTCGATGGAAGCAATTTCCAGATCTGGAAGAACAGAATGAGATCTCATCTAAGATCTCTTGGAATGGAAGTTCTTTTTTCTACTGTGCAAGGAATACATGTCACTGATCCAACAGGTCTGGCTATGACTGAAACAGACAGGAAACTTCTTGATGCAGATGCCAAAGCACAGAATGCTCTCACTGCTGCCCTTTCTGATCAGATTTACCTGAAGGTGATGAATTGCACCTCAGCAAAATCTATGTGGGATAAACTTGAGAATATTTATGAAGGTGATAGAAAAGTGAAGGAGGCGAAACTACAAGTGCTACACAATCGGTTTGATGATCTGAAGACGCATCCAGACGAGAATGCAGACTCTTTCTTCAATCGAATTACTGAAGTGGTTGGAGCAATTCGGGGTCTAGGCGAAGAAATCAAAGACATTGATACTGTAAAGAAAATATTAAGAAGACTTCCACCTCTGTATAATGCGAAGGTGTCAGCTCTTGAGGAAAGAGATCTTTCCAAACATTCTCTAGATGACTTACTGAGCAGTTTGGTAGCATATGAAATGAGAGTCAAACCAGAAGATGCTACGACTCGGGTGAGCAAGGAAATGGCATTCAAGGCCATGGATAAATTGAAAATCTCAAAGGATAGTAGCGGTGATGATGACGAAGAGAAAGAAATTCTTTCTCTCATTGCAAAGAAGTTCCAGAAGGGGAAAGGGAAATTCAAAGGGAAGTTACCTCTCGTATGCTTCCGTTGTGGAAAAGTTGGGCATATTGCCTCTCAGTGCTTGAAGAATATCAATGATGATGACAGTGAAGATGAAAACTCCAAGAAGCCTCAAAGAAGGTTCTTCAAAAAGGGAGACTTCAAATCTAGTAAGAAAATGCAAAGAAAGAGTTTTGTCTGTGAAGAGGAAGAAGATGACAATGAATTCTGTGATGAAGAAGAACCAGAATTCAAAACTGGGAACCATGCTTCTATGATGGCCACTATTGAAAAGTCAGAAGATACTGATGGTGAAAAACAACTGAGAACTTGTGTAGATCCTGAGGTGCAACTTAAGGATGCAGTTAGTAAGCTTAAGATTAAATGTAAGAGCTGCAATAAGTGGAAATCATTTGTAGAAGAATCAACTGAATATATTGATCAACTTGAAGCTGAAATTGAACGACTGGAAGAATTTGTGAAGGTACAGTCTAAAATAATTGAAAGCAATGATGATGCAGTTGATCTGAAGCTGAGAATTGAAGAGCAAGCAAAGGTCATCAATGACCTCACATCCAGACTGGATGAAAAATCCAAGACTGTTGAGGGTCTTGAGGAGGAAGTAGTTACTCTGAGGAGTAAAATGGAGACATAATCAGTTCCAAAAGAATCGAGGAAGAAAATACAGTTCGGAAGATTCTCAGATGCAGAATTACTTGAAAGAGCCAAGTGTGGTTCAGATGGGGTTGGAAAAGTCTTGAGTGATCAAAGACCTGCTTGCATGGGAAAGAGTGGAATTGGCTGTGAGGCTGAGTCATCAATTGCTGGAAGTGCAAAGATCCAAAAGAAAGATAAGATGAAAGTTGAACATGTTGAAATGTTACCTAGAGTGCTGAAAAAGGAACCCTCAATCCAAACTAAAAGGAGACCTGAAAATTATCCTCAAACTTTCAAAAATGGCAGACAGTCTTACTATTCTCCCAAGGAAGAAGCTATAAGGAAAAATTCAAGTGAGAAGACATTTCTTCTCATGAAATGTCAGTTCTGTGGCTATCTGGGCCATACCATGTCCTATTGTGAAGAGGCAAGAAGCTATCTGAATGGAGAAGATATAGATGCTCAACAAAGGAGAACAATTTCATATCCTAATTCTTATAGAAGAAATAATTTCTATGGATATTGTTTTCATTGTTCTAACTTTGGTCATAAGTCCATTAATTGCAGGCAGAGAAGGGAAATTGACACCTCATGCAGAAGTTCCAGACATGTCAAGTCTCGTCAGCAAGACGATGTTTCTCTTTCAAACAGGTTCACACCTCTTAAAGAAGACTTTGACTATGAAGAACCTGGGTTTGCGGAAGAGATAGTTGAAAGGCCATCAGTTCTATATACTCAATCTAATGTCTCATGGAAGGAAAGGAGGAAGATTGAGAAATCAAACCTTGCAGAGGTAGCTCTCAAAGCTACAAAGAACAACAGTACCTGGATTCTAGATAGCGGTTGCTCATCTCATATGACAGGTAATGCCGGTCTACTAAAAAATATCATAAAGAATGTTGATGGTACAGTAAGATTTGGTAATGATGGGGCTCTGAAAATCAAAGGGAGTGGAAGTACCAAATTAGCTAATGGAGAACTAAAGAAGACTGAAGTCCTTTACGTAGATGGCCTACGTCATAATCTCCTCAGTGTGAGTCAACTATGTGACTCAGGACTTATGGTTACTTTTAATCAGAAAGGCTGCACCATCAAGGGAAAAACCGGCAATTCACTTATGAAAGGATGCAGAACAGAAGGCAACTTGTATCAGGTTGATAGTGAAGAGAATGTTTTTTACATGACTGTTGAAGAAGAAAACAATATGTGGCATCAGAGATTGGGACACATCAATCAACAAGACATGGAGAAAATATCAAAATTGAGAATTGTCATGGACATTCCCAACCTGAAGCGTGAGCGTGAAAAATCCTGTGATGCTTGTATTCGTGGGAAGTTGGTCTGTAGTTCATATCGGCCAAAGAAGAAAAGGCATCTCACCTTCTTGATCTGATTCATACAGATGTTTGTGGTCCAATAAATGTTGCCGGAACTCATGGAGAAAGGTACTTCGTCCTTTTCATAGATGATTACAGTCGAATGGCATGTGTGATGGTCATTCACCGGAAACGACAGGTCCTTGACTGCATGAAAACATATCGGCGAATCGCCGAGAATGATACTGGACGAACAATAAAAGTGTTGCGATCTGACAATGGAGGAGAATACACATCCATTGAATTTGAAAATTATCTGGAGAAGCATGGGATACAACATGAGGTAGCTGCTGTGAGAACTCCACAACAAAATGGAGTTGTTGAACGAAGGAATCGACAGGTGAACAACATGGCACGAACTATGCTGATTGAGAGTCGTATTCCACGACATTACTGGAAAGAGGTTGTTCAAGCTGCAGTGTACATTCAGAATCGAACAGGACTTTATATGGGTGAGACGAAGACACCATATGAATTGTGGCATGAACGGAAGCCTTCTCTAAAATACTTTCGTGTTTTTGGAAGTAAGTGCTTCATCAGGAACAAAGAAGGAAATCAGGGGGAATATGGTGACAACGCAGATGAAGGAATCTTCCTCGGTTACTCAATGAACAGCAAAGCCTACAAATGTTTCAACAATCGTTTGGGAAGGATTGTGGAAAGCAATGATGTTAAGATAATTGAAGAGAAAACCACAAATGCTTCACGGACGTCATATGCTGATGTGATAGAAATTCATGAAGAATGTGGACATGAAGAAACTACAAATGCAGAAATAGAGGAAGCTGTTCAAAACACTCATCAATCACATAATGATGTTGACTCAGAAGAAGAATCTGAAGAAGAAACTATGGCTGAAGAGAATACTACTGAACCTCGCAGGAGAAATCGAAGAGCTGAGATTGATCCATCCAACATAATTGGGGATAGGAGCGCACCCACACAAACCAGAAGGATGAGGAATACCACGCAATCTGCATTTCTATCAGTTGTAGAGCCATCCTCATTCGAAGAAGCTGCAAAAGATGAATCTTGGGTGAAAGCCATGAATGATGAATTAGATCAGATTGATAAGAATCAGACATGGGATCTTGTCCAGAGACCTGAAGGTCACAATGTGATTGGTACCAAATGGATTTTCAAAAATAAGTTTGATGAGAATGGAAGTGTTATCAGAAACAAGGCACGACTGGTATGTAAAGGATACTCCCAGATTGAAGGTATTGATGTTGAAGAAACCTTTTCTCCAGTTGCTAGACTGGAATCAATCAGGCTTTTCCTTGCCATGGCACTCCAAAGAGGATATAAAGTATATAAAATGGATGTTAAGACAGCATTCTTTAATGGTGTACTCGAAGAAGAAGTCTACATTGAACAACCGGTGGGGTTTGTCTTGGGTACCGATGAAACAAAGGTCTGCAAACTAAAGAAAGCTCTATATGGTTTGAAGCAGGCACCACGGGCATGGTACTCACGGCTAGATTAATATCTCAAGAAGTTGGAATTCAAAAGAGGAGGAGTTGATCACAATCTCTATGTGAAGAATTCTCCAAAAGATCAGTTCATGGTTCTTGTCTACGTTGATGATATCATTTTTGGTGGCAGCAGGAAGAAATCAGTGGATGAATTTGCCAACCACATGAAATAAGAATTTGAAATGTCAATGATTGGGGAACTCACATATTTCTTGGGGTTGCAAGTAATTCAAAAGAAGGAATACACTTTCATTTCTCAGGAAAAATATGCAAGAGAGTTGCTGAAGAAGTTCAATATGCAAGACTCCAAACCAATGTCAACTCCGATTCCTGTTGGAACTAAACTTGGAAAGCATGAGGATGGGAACTCTGTTGATCCCACCATGTACAGGAGGATCATTGGAAGCCTACTGTATCTGACAGCGACAAGGCCAGATATTGTCTTTGCAACATGCCTTGCGGCCCGCTTTCAGAGTAATCCAAAGGAGGAACATATGTCAGCAGTAAAAAGAATCATGAGGTATATTCAAGGCACACATAACTTCGGGTTATTTTTTGCTGCAGGCAGGGACAGTGAATTATCAGCGTTTTCTGATGCTGACTGGGCTGGGGATGTAGTAGACAGAAAGTCCACTAGTGGTGGAGCTTTCTATATTGGGCATAAATGTGTTGGCTGGTTGAGCAAGAAGCAAGAAAGTACTTCTCTTAGTACTGCTGAAGCTGAATATATCTCCGCCACAAAAGCATGCACTCAACTTCTTTGGATGAAGCAGCAGCTAACAGATATTGGTGATAAGGTGCAGCAACCAATGGTGATTTATTGTGATAACAAAAGTGCAATTGATCTTACGAAGAATCCTGTTCAGCATTCTCGTACAAAACATATTGAAATACGGTATCATTTTATCAAAGAAAAGGTTGAACAAGGCGTGATTAAAATGGATCATGTTGGAACTAATGAGCAAGTGGCTGATATCCTAACCAAGCCATTGTCCGCGGCTGTGTTCGAGAAGCATCGGTTGAACCTCGGTGTTCGACCACCTCCTACTGCATAAGGAGGCTGCGGAAGTCCCCTCTCCCCGTTTGTTTTAACTGTTTTTATCTGTTTATGGCTGTGATGCAGGTTTATGGGGGAGATACTATCCAGGGGGAGTATGGCTTGAGCTGAACGTTGAACAAACTTTTCGGTCTTTGGTTTTATTGTCAATGGGGGAGAAAGGAATAAATTCAAGGCAAGAAATTCTTCTGTGATGAGAAGTGTAAGCTTGTGATGAGAAGTTTAATAAGGATAACATCGGGATGGAGAATTTCGTGTACGATTTCAACACACTAAGACCCAATTCAAGCTTTCTCTCTTGTTTTCTACACCGAGCATTGCTCACGTAGACATAGAGTGTTAGCTGAGTTGATTCTTGCGTTTTGGATTTGCTCATGGTTGGAGATCTATTGAATTTATTCTGATTTCCAACAAACCCAAAGGGGGAGATTGTTGGAACCAGGTTCTTCAAAGCATGATTTGGTGTATGGTTTGTGTTTGTTGTCAATCCTCAGTGGAAGTTCAGGGTGTGTACCAACAAAGTGATCATACCGTTCAAGCAGAAAACAGTAGTGAAGGTGGCACTGTTTCCCAGTGTCTGCCAAATTTTTGGGCCTGAAAATCCGTAAATAAAGTAAAGTGTTTTTGGCAAAGATACTTGCGCGCCGAGCTCTTGGAGGATGAAAGACTTGCGCGCCATATGTTTTTGAGGATCAGAACATCACAATTTGGCTATGGAAAGAAGGTCGCGCAAGTGTTGGTCGGGTCGCGCAAGTAACTTGCGCGACAGAGGATCTGGAGACAGGACTTGCGCGCTGTCGAGGGACTTGCGCGCCGCCGCGCAGGGGGTCCAGTTTGCCTATAAATACTGGACCACCCCTCCTCATTTCCAACGGAGTTCAAGGCCGAGAGATTGTTCGAGCTCTCGTCGCGCAGGTGGTTGAGTCGCGTAGGTGGTTGTTTTGTCGCGCAAGTAGAGTTTGCGCGCCGGTGTTTGGCTGTTCTCCCAAGGCAGTTTGGAAGAGAAAGGAAGTGGATCGCGCAAGTATTTAGTTCAAGAAGGCAGTGTCGCGCAGGTGCTTCAGTGACACTTGCGCGCCAGTTTAGTCTTGCGCGCCTGAGACTTGCGCGCCGCCGGGAGACTTGCGCGCCGGGCTTGAAAAGGAGACCTAGACACTATTGAAGCACGCCTGCCTTGCTGGAGCTGCACTAAAGCCGAGAAACTACTCGGTTCATTCGACGAAAAGTGATATTCTTCTTCTGGTGAGAATCGGACTTCAATAGAGCATCTACATTCAACAAAGGATGCACTCTTATGCAAATGAACAAGAGACCTACACGTCTATAAACTGAGTGGGACTTCACCAACGGCAGTGAGCCAGGGGGAGTCAACGGGAGTGATTCGAGGGACGCAGTGAGTTATCCCTGAACTATTGTAAAGGCAGTGAGCCTGGGACAGAGTGTCTGTACCCGAACTTTTGTATCCGCAGTTAGTGAAGCATAGTGGATTTAGGTACGACCGGCAACCTGTCGGCGTATGCTCCTTGGACGTAGCCCTTAGTGGTGAACCAAGTAAAAATGACTGTGTCTTCTCTGTGCATGTGAATGTTTTCTTTTTGATCGTAATCATCATACATGTTCAACAAGTTCCTACCAACGTGGGAACAAGATCCAACAAATTAAAAGAAAAAGTGGTCACCCTGATTCACCCCTCCCCTCTCAGGGTGTCCATGGGTCCTTCATTAATGTTCTTTTTCATGACATTGTTGATGTATCTCAAGTTCACATGTTAAATGTTTTCCTTGTTTCCCTTACTGGGCCTTCTGCTCACCCTTTCTTTTGATGTATTTCCTCAGGTTGAGATGCAGTAATGAAACTAGGATGAACATAAGGAAAATCCTTTCAAGTTTTTGAGAAGGATGTTTTATGTTTTCATGTTTTAAGTTCTTGGTTTCCAAGACAATAAACCTTAAATATCCTCGGTTTTGTAAAATGTAATGAAAAGTTTATGTGATAAAAAGGCAGGATGTCATAGTTGGTATCAAAGGATGGTTTATATATTTTTAGAAATTAGGATATGAAAACTTTAGGAATAAACCTATATAAATGTTTAAATATAATAAATATTCCTGGTATTTTGGTGAGTATTGAGTAAGGGGTTGCCAAGAAAATACATCCCTGTCTGGATACGAGCAGGTAGAGGTGGCTCTGGCACAGATGTACATAGGGGTAAAACCCAAAAACACCACTTTGAGATAGACTCGACCGAGAACTGGTACACGAAAACGGGCCTTGCTGCACTCTTGGTTACGATACTCTCAGGGGATATGCTTTGGTAAATTCATAAGCTATGTATGAACAATTATTAATGGAACAAAGATAAAATAAAATAAAGATTCACATAAGAATATATGATCAAGGATAACCTAGAATTGGAACCTAGGGGATCACAAGTTAGGGTATAATTTCCTTCTACAAGTTTATCCTTCTATGCTTAAAGTTTCCTTTTAATGATTATTGGCTAAGTATTTAAGCCCCTAATTATACTTTCTTTTTTTAGTTAATGGGGGGAATTGGAAGAACATGTCCCAACAACCAATGTGATAGGAAATTTGATGATTTCTCTATTAATGTGACAGAGATGACGAGAGATCAAGTTGAACATATTGTGATTATGCCAAACTAGCTATCAAAAAACACAATTAATAATTAGTACCTAGTTGAATGCCCAAATTCATCAAGGAAGAAGAAGAAAAAGTCTCAAGGATGTTCATCTGATAAAGTTGATAAGGGAAAGAATACCCAATTTCATTTTTGAAAAATTTGTGGAAAGAGGCACCAAGGAGAATGTCACAAAGGAACTGGGATATGTTTTAAGTGTGGGAAGATAGGGCATAATGTAGAAATTTTTTTTAAACAAACGGATAATGTGATGAATGGAGATAAAGATCAATCTAATAATTTTCGATGTCATAAATGTGGAGATGTTAGACATTATCCAAGGAAATACTCTCTTGGAATGGGTGAGAAGCATGATGAGAATCAACAATCTTATAGGACAAGGGAACAATGCAAGTCCTATGCTATGATGGATCATGATGACTGGAGTACATGTAACTTCTTTGCAATAATTGTCTATGTCATCTTGTATTTCAGTTTGTGCTCTATGAGAAAATATTTTATGTTTTCTAAGATCATCGAGTCACTACCTAAGATGATTTTATATCATTAAGTAAAAAATCTATTTTAATGTACCACATGTTTAAGTAGTGCAGCTGTTCTTCTTTAAAAAAAGGTGATTAGTGGATTAAAAGATGATTATTATTTTGGAAGAGGTTCACTATTTTGGGAACCCAATTTGATCGAGGTAAATAGATTACTGTGGTATTTTCTTTGAGGAGTAAAGATTGAATTATATTTTTAAGAATCGATGAATTTAAGGTGGACTTATATTAATTTAGGTTACTTATGGAAATGATTAACCTATCTTGGGGAAAATATTTTTAGGTTAGCTACTTTTGTTATAAGATGATAAGAGTGGTTGATGTTGTTTGGAGATGAACTATAAATTCTATCTTGGAAGACTGTGTTATGATATCGTTCTTATAATTGGGTTTCAATCTTAGTTTGGTTTATTTTGTGGAATTTTAAGGATAGTTATTTATGGAATGGTCTATGATGAACTTTGGGTAGTACCATGGAACTTTGAAGATTTAAAAGTAGTTTCCCTTCCTATGGGATTATTTCTTTTTGAAGAGTTGTTTCATCTTACCCATTCTATTTTTGGGATAATGTTAAGATAGAAGAAATTGATAGTTAATATTTTGTGGATTACGTGACTCTCAAAAAGATGATTCTTGTGCTTTGATGAGACCAAGTAGTTTTTAATGCTCATAGTATGGAGAAAATATTAGTTTTGGTAGAAACTTATTAAATGATGAATCTCTTCTTGAAGGTAGGTATATTTCCCTGTGTTTTATTCTATGTAGTAAATGAATTCCTCAAAACTAAGAAAAGGAACGTAAAAAAAAATTGTTTTCTGTTAATGTTTCCCATGCGAAATCAAATATTGTTTAACCCATCATAAGTTTGTGATTTTCTTATTGTTAACTTTCTCCTAATCATGTTTTCTATCACTCTCCCTCAGAACGTGACCCTTTGTTTTCTCATCCATGTCATTTTTTTCCTACATGGAATCCTAGTATGGGTTAACTTGGGTGACCTTTTTACTTCCCTTTATTTCATTTAAAGTAATAGTGTTACTAACTCTTTTTTCGATGTGGGACTTTCAATGAAATTTCCAATCCCAATTTAAAAAATTTCTAAGAAGAAATTTCTTAAGGGGGAAGATTTTAACGACCCGAAAATTTGAATAAATCTTGTTTCCTAATTTTGTGTGTTATTTTATTTCATTTGATAACATGAGTATAATTAAAATGAGACCGTTGGGTTTTGACTGTTATATGACCATTGGTCAATATGACCGCTGAAACTAAACGTTTCGATTATTGTCTCTAAATAAAAGTGATCTTGGTTAATTAATATAGAAAGAAGATTTGATTGCCTCATCTAGTAGTCTTGGGCCAATCGAAGCCCATCTAACAGAACTTGGGAAGGAGGTAGTAACACTGGGCTTTTCTCTGGACCAAACCCATGCCGAACTTCATCGTGTGATGCTAGAACAGAATCGCCTTCGTGAGAAGTTCAAACTGATAGAAATTACTACTCATGTGATGTTGGCCGAGCCGCCCTCAGATATTCTCACCATAGCACACCTTACACTTAGGTCATATGCTGGTGTTATAAGGGGCTATGTGACAAGACCGTAGCTTCTTTGTGTAATCCTTTGGGATGAATAAATTAAGATTTTTTCCATTAGTGATGTTTTTGAAATTTCAAATTTCCAGATAATTTTATGATGTATTTTATTGATGAATTTTGAAAAAAAAGGATATTTTAAAATATTTATGTAAACCTTAAATAATTAAAGATGTTTAATGATTTTCAAAAAATGGTTTTCTGCAAAAGTGTTCAGTAAGGTATTTGGAGTCTAATAAGATCAACTTTATTTTTGATGAATAGTAAATTATGAATAGTGATTTCATGCTTAGGATTAGTAATGTGACCAAATGGATTAGTAATATCACTTAAAGAATGTTTTAATATAATCTAGGCACCTTGATTATGTAATGTGATTCAATAAAATGGGTAAATAACAGTTTCATAAATTATTAGTCATGTATTAGTTTTTTCAGGTGAATAGTTCTTTTTAATTAATAATTAAATTAAACAAATTTAGAAAATTATTTTTATAAAATGGACTTTATTTTTGAACTCAGAGCACCGATATTATGTTATGGTAATTTTTGGGGATTTTTCTGAAAAAAATGAATTTTCGGGGAATAGTGTATTTCTTTAAAAATTAAATTAAAAATATTTAGATTTTTTTTATAAAATAGAGTTCATATTTGTAATCAGAGCATCGATATTTGGTTAAGGTGAAATTTTGGATTATTTCTGAGAAAGATGAATTTTAAGTGAATAGTAAAAATGCAGTTTTAGGGTATCAGTATGTTTAATGACATCATAACTATGTCATGATTATGTCATGAAATATTTTAAGGGTTGGCCAACCAAAGGTGATGAATCATGGTGTTGGGGGACCCATGTGTCCTAACTCAATGGGAAATACCATGGGAGAGCCCATGGTTTTGAGAACACCACTTGTGAGGTGTCCCTTGAAATTATTAAAGTATCACCTCACCTTCCCTACAAATATCCATCCTTTCCTCCTTTAGTTTTCACTAAAAACTCTCCCCCAATGAATATGTGGCCTCATTACCTCCCTATGAGTCCCCCCAAGGTTCCCCCAAGCCCTAAAGGTTCCAAACTTTTAGTTTTAAGAGATACGTTTTAAGGTAAGGGATCCTACCCCTCTCTTTCTTTTCAAGTAATCTATTTTATGTAATTTCTTTTATGATCCATGCTATTATGTTGGAGGATGTTCTTTTATATTCCTCTTAATGACCTTTTTATGTTAATATGATGAGATAAACCCTCTTTCTCTCATCAATTCATTTTAAGAATGTATAAATGACGCCGTTAGGCTGCCGAATTTTTAAGAGATTCTTTCACCTTTCTCATTTTTCAACGTTCTACTTTCATTTCAAGTCTTTCAATATCCTTTTTATTATGTTGGGGTATGATATATATATCTATTATACTGATATTATATGTTCATATTTTGAAAGACCCCATTTTATCTCATCAATTCATTTAAATAAAGTTTAAATGATGTCGTTAGGCTGCCGAATTTTTAAGGGATTCTTTCACCTTTCACATTTTTCAAAGTTATACTTTCAAGTCACGTCGTTCATGTTATTTTTTATTATGTTGGAGTATGATCTCAATATCTATCATACTGATCTTATATGTTCATATGATGAGTGACCCTATTTGATCTCATCAATTCATTTTTGTTGAAGTCTAAGTGGCGCCGTTAGACTGCCGAATTTTTAAGGGATTCTTTCACCTTTCTCATTTTCAACGTTCGACTTTCATGTCAAGTCTATCAAGTTCCTTTTTATTAGGTTGGGTTATTATGTCAACATATATCATACTTATATTCTATTTTCATATGATTAGAGACCCTATTTGATCTCTTCAATTCCTTTTGTTGAAGTTTAAGTGATGCCGTTAGGCTGCCGAATTTTCATAAGAGAAATCTTATTTTTGTCTTCCATGTATGTTTTTTATTTCATATGGTATATCATTAAAATTTCATTACCATGTTCTTATATCCATCATATTCTGTCCCTCTATTGTTCTTTGGATAATTTATGAGTTGGTGACCTATGTACCCTCTCTTTTCAATGTTTTCTAAAACCCCGATGCATAGCCGTTATGCTGCAGAATTTCCATCTCAAATGTCTCTGTATTTTTCTCAAATTATTTTATTTTATTAAGTGAATACTCAAATATCATCCTTCTAAAGGGGTATTCACATATATACCAAAATTTTATATTTTAAATTCTGGGATTTTCATACATGAGACCACTTTCCTTTTCTGTGGGCTTAATGTGACATAAAGATCATGTCTTTAAAGCAGTTTTTAAAACTTTATGATTAAGAAATGAAACCCATTTCATTGATGCAATATGGGTTTTTTATGAAATTATTCATGATGATATATGTGGCTCACATGATAATAAAAGAAAATTTATGGGCGCTCCTTGATAGCGCTCTATTTCATTGGGTAAAGACTGAATCTTCAGAGATGACCATTTTTAACGACGCCTTGGTTAATAACCTTGGTAATTTTTAATGACACCTTGGGGATGGACCTTGGTGAAATGGAAATTATTGTCAATGTTAAATGTTTTATCCACATCTTCATGTTATGAAATACATTATTTTTATTATAATATGCCTCATGATTTCATAAACATGCCTTAAAGTTATTTTTCATGACATTGTGGATGTATCTCAAGTTCACATGTTAAATGTTTCCCTTGTTTCCCTTACTGGGCCTTCTTCTCACCCTTTCTTTTGATTTATGTCCCCAGGTTGAGATACAATAATGAAACTAAGATGACCATAAGGAGAATCCTTTCAAGTGTTTAAGAAGGATGATTTATTTTTTCATGTTTTAAATTCCTGGTTTCCAAGACACTAAACCTTAAAGATCCTCAGTTTGGTAAAATGTAATGAAAAGATTATGTGATAAAAAGGAGGGATGCCATATTTTTATTATGCGGGTCTGTCCTCATGATCTCTAATACTAGATATCATCAAGTGAGAACGTCATGGGAAGAAATCTCAATGCTTATGAGCCCCCAGCACCTAATGGCCACACACCATCTGTGTCCTTTTTAGAATGATGTAACTGGACCATAGCACATTGCATTATTATTACTGTCATGGAATCTCAGGGTTGACATTATAGAATTTGATCTACTATAACCCTTTGATGCGATAAGTAATCTAAGGACATTTCCATAAACAAAGTGGAAACAGAAAAATCTATACTATTATGGTAAGATAAACACATGTATTATAACAAACCAAATTCATGTAGTGGTAATAAAAGTAAAAAACTAGCTGGGTCTAGGGAACCCACTTTCAACAGATACACCACATAATAATATTTAGGTGCACAATACCAACTAAGTCTCAATGAAATTGAAATTGAGACAAAGTCCATTATGGCATTTTAATTAATCAAATTGTATGACAAAAAATTAATAATTACCAAATGATTTACATAATAACATGAATATAAATATAATTATGTTATTATATATCAAATTTCAGTACACATACATCACATACAAGAAATATGTGGTTAACAATGGAAGTATCATAGAATTAAATGTGAGATGAGAAACCCTTACATTATGGATGAAAGTGTTCTTCGATTGATCATAAAACTAGAATAATAAAATCTATCCTCATTAACTAAATATTCCATAACCTACCACACTTTTAATTGATTTATTTTAACCTTATTATGTTCACTAATATCCTTTTTTATGGGTTTAATAGGTTCAATTTAATTGTTCATGATGCATTTTTTCCTTGGTTTTCATGATCGGTTTACTTGTATTCATGAAAAGAATTTCATTTGAAAAGTGGTTAAAAATCCTGAATAGTTAATATATATTATAAGTGACATCATATAGATATAAATTATCTTATAATAATTTTTTAATATACCATGACGATGACTCATTATATAAAAGTTAAAGATAAATGCATGGATTAACATGGATGTTTTGTGAAAAATGAACTTGTTTGGTATTATTATTTTATATTATGGGTTTATATGGATTACGTGACATTAAATAAGGTAAAATAAAAATATTCTGATCTATTACAACCATTAGAAATGTTTCATGACCTGTCTTGAAGATAGTAATGCAAATTGGAAACCAGTCTTCGTTGAATGTGATAATTAACACATCTCAGACAATATTTTAATTAATAGTATAAAAGGATGGAAAATTTGAGATGATGATGGAATATTCCATTATCATAATAATATTTAATTAAATATAATTTTACCTATTTTTAATAATATTTGGATGATAAGAGGTGAAAATATAAAATATTATTAACTAACTTCAAAAGAAAACAAAACAATTGAAAAGAGGAATTTACCTCTTGAATCTGTCTTCCTTTTAGAGCTTATTTGGGGAATATGATTTTTTATTTTGATGATACCAAGGGATTTTATTCATGGGGGAGGAGCTTAGGGAGAAATTTTATCAAAATTTAAGAATGGATTGAATCTTGATAGGTGTAAACAAATGAGGGTATAGGGGGTGGTATTTATAGTGGAGGAGAGGAGGGTTTTCCTAATATTATATTCATTAATTTATTATTTCTCCACAAGACTACCGATAGTGAAAATTCCATGTCCTATAATAGAAATAAGTTCATGTATTCTCGATATTTGTGTAGTTACGTCACTAAAGTAGTTATAAATAGTTTATTTTAATTATAATGCATTTATACAGTAAATTAATGTATTTTACTGTTCACAACAAATTCATGTATTATAGAAAAAGAAAAAAATACACCCTTACCATATTTCAAATTAGAGAATAATAAGATGAACTCAATTTTTCAAAAATAATTTTTAAAATATGAGAAAGATAAATTTTAAATAAAATCAGCATTTAATCAAAAAATACTGACACTTAAAATATTCATCTTTATTTTTAAGGTGCCTAAATTTTATTTATACATTCATTGGTAATTTTACCATTAATAATGGTCAAGTTACTATTCATAAGGGTAAATTAATATTCATAAGGGTAAGTTACTATTCATAAGGGTATGTTACTATTCACCAAAAACATAGTTGACTCTCTCAAACTCCAAATATCACCCTAATATCTTCTGTGTATGTCAATTTTTTAAAATCCAAAACACATAAATGGAAAATTTATGTGTAATGGATAACTTATTAAAATATCTTATGAATAACCATGTGTTGTTTCATATGGACTTAGTGAATCATGATATATAGGCTATCTAATTAATTGAATGTATTTAATAGAAACATACCATAAAATATTTGGTGTGTTATATTCTTCCCACATAAATAAATTCCATCCTTGAATTTTTTCTTGTATAAATCCCTCAAAAAATATATGGGTGGTACTTCTTCATAACATTTTTTGGTTCCCACATTTCTTACTATATTTTATGGTTTCTCTAAAGAACCTTCTCCAGATGAGTCATCCGATTTCTCAATACTTGTTCTATAGTGTGAAGAATCTAAATAGGCTCTTCACATTAAGACACATCATGTTATATATGTATTTATTCATATGTGAGTACATTCATTGGTTTTGGAATGTATCTGTTTAACAATGACATGTGGAACAGATTATAAACTTTGGAGAGACTTGGTGGCTTTGCTAAATGGTAAGCTATAGCTCTGATCCTTTCAAAAATTTAAAATGGTCTAATATACCTATGGCTCATTTCCCCATTCTTACTAAACCTTAAGAAACCCTTCCACTATGATTCTTTAAGAAATACACGATATCCTACTTGAAATTCCAAATACGTCCTCCAATGGTAAACATAACTCTATTTCCTACTTTGGGGTTCTTTAATATGGGCCTTAATTTATTTACCTTTGCAATTTTCTCTTAGATAAATTCAGGGCCTATAAGTTTCCTATCACTAACTTCATCTCAACATGAAGGAGTTCGACACCTCCTACATATAATGCTTTATATGTCACAATTGGAATTCTCTAATTGAAACTATTATTATAGTAAAATTACATCAAAGGAATGTATTGATCCCACATACCTTGAAAGTAATGAGAGAAGGATCTCAACATGTCTTCTAGTGATTGAATATCCTTTTCAGACTGTCCGCTGGTTTGGGGGTGATATGTAAAACGAATATGAAGCTCAGTATCCAAATCCTTCTAGAGACTTTTCCATAATATTAATGTAAATTGGGGATCTCATTCATCCACAATCGATAGAGGTTTATAATAAATTATTAAAACATCATTAATATAAAGTCTTTCCATGCGCTCAAGTGGAAAAACCTCTCTTATAGTAAGGAAATGTGCTGATTTTGTGAGACGATCAGAAATTCCCTATATTTCATCATTCCTTCTAGTTCTACTCATTATTACTATGAAATATTCCATTGTATTGTAATAACACATACACATATAAATAGGTAGAGGATCCATGACCCTTCTAGGATGTTGTCTCTCTACCTTCACTTGTTGAAAAACTAGACACCTTGACACATAGAATGACATTTCTCACGTCATGTTATCCCACCAAAAACGTTCCTTCATATCTATATACATCATAGTGCTTCTAAGGTTTGTAGAGAAATTTGATCTATGGGAATTGTCTAATAGTTCCCTTTTTAGTCCAGGAACTGATAGAACATATAACCTCTTCCCAAGTTTCCAAACACCATCCTCATACATGAATTCATTCAATCATCCGTCCTTAATAGCATTAATTTTATTAAATATATTCACCTCATTATATTGAGATCTTTTTATCCTATCTATTAAAGATGGTTCACAAATAATTTGAATGAGGATAGATGTTTTCCCTTACTTAACAATTCCTATATCCATATTTATTAGATCTACTATAATAGGATCTTTCTCAATCCTCATTTGGGTCAGAAGTCTATGATCATTCCTACTTAATGCATATGTCACCTCATTTTCCTTTATTGGGTGGAAGTGTATTGAACAATCTTATTCATTGAATCACTCGTGCCATCTCCTTTTCCTCATGTTGACTTATTTCTGTGTAAAAAATTATTTTAAACTCTAGTGATCAGTATATATCTCAAATAATTCACTATAGATAAAATGAATCCATATTTATTGAGAAAATATTATAGAAGATAACTCAAGATCACAAGTTAGACAATTTTACTCACGAGTCTTCAACTACCCTGATGCATAACCAAAAACCTTATCAGTTTTCAAAAGGATACAACCCAGTCAATTCTTTCATGCATCACTGTATATCACAAATCTTACATTTTCAGTTGGAAGAGTCAAAATTGGAGCATTGGCCGATCTTGTTTTCAACTATTCAATGCATTATGTATATTCTTTCTTCCATACAAACTTATCCCCTTTATGTGTGACCTTAGTTAGTGGTTTTTCTAGTCAGGAGAAATTCTGAAGGAAATACTGATAGTAACCTGCTGAGCAAATAATACTATGTACCTCAGTTATGTTCATTGGTGTGGACCATTCTTGGATTACATTTTTCTTTGCAAGATCATCTAAGATTCCATCCGTAGACACAATATGGACAAGAACAGAAATGTATTGATCCCAAAATTCAAACCTTCTAAACTTCCCATATAATTTGTTTCTTCTAAGAGTTTTCCAAATAATCCACAAGTGAGTCTCATGGTATTCATAGCTTTTAGTGTATACTAGGATATTATTGATAAATTCCACAAAACATTCATCAAGAAATTCCTTGAAAACTCTATTCATTATATCCAAGAAAATAAATGGTGAATTATTCCGTCAAAAAGGAATTATTGTACACTCATAATCTCCATACCTAGTTTGAAATACTCTCTTTATAATATCTTCCTTCCTCACACACATTTGAGGACATCTAGATCGATGGAAAATCTTTAAAAATACTGGGCTCCTAGAAGTTGATCAAATAAATCATCAATGTCTATTAGATGAAACTTATTAATTGTATTAATAGCATTGACGTCCCAATAATCAATGTGTAGCCTCATGGATCTATCTTTCTTCTCAAAAAAGAGGACAAGGGCTCCACATGTAGAAACACAAGATCGAATAAATACTTTGTCATTCAATCCCTCTAGTTGTTTCTTTATCTCGACTAATTCCAAAATGCTTATTCTATAGGGAGTCTTTGATATAGGTCTTTCACTAGGAATTAAATCAATAGAGAACTCAACTTCCCGCTATGGAGGATGTCCAGGTAAATCCTATGGAAATACATTAATGTATTCTTCCACAATTGGTACATCTTCAATTTGAAGATTTATTTCTCACCCAATGATATTGTGTTATCCTCATCTCCAATATTTTCATTCAATAGAGATACTAGGGGTGGTTTTAGATAAGAACCATATGGATAGGTTTCCTCTATAAATATAATGGATTCTACACCATTCAAAAAAATTGTAACTTTCTTATTCTTGCAATAGACCATCGCATCAAAATTTTAAATCCAGTAAATAAAAAAATTATATCAAAATCAATCATTGATATAATGATATGGTTAAAAAATAATGCATGTTTATGTTTCATAAGGGGGAATAATCGACACATCTTTTTTTGTAATGATACATCCCATAAGAGTTTAAACTAAAAAATTGTTTATTAATTCCAATTAGACATGACTAATTCTCTTGGAAAACTGGGAAGATATAAATGAATGAGATGATCCAGAATCAAATAAATTATTAGATTTGTTTGAGGAAATAGTTAAATTACATTCCTCCACATCATTAGGAACTTCAACCTTCAGAGTTATAATAGCATAATATCTCACTTTCCCTCCTAGCCTTTTCTAAGGCATGTTTGCTTGGTTCTTAGGAAACCCATTTTCATTGTGAACCATCTCTCTACAATTGTAGAACTGATCATCATTAACTTATTTGTTCTTCATTCATTCATTAGATCGATAACCCTATTCACCACAGTTATAGAAGACTCCCATTCCTTTAAATCATTTCTGAGGATGACTCTGTCCACAGTTCTCTCATAATGGGAATTTCTTCATTCCCTTATTTGGTGCCTCACATTTTCCATGGTTATCAGAGTAATAATTCCTATATTCGTTTCCCTAGAAAAAATTTAATCTAGAAATTTCATTCTCTCTTTTGATGTAACTTAATACAACTTCATTGTATGAAGAAAATGCTTGAGAAGTTAGTTCCCTTCGAAGACTTGTATTAATACCTTCAAAGAAATGATCAATATTATCCTCTAAATCACATAAGTAATCTATATAACACCTAGCTAATCTTATGAAGGTATTATCATACTCTATAACACTCTCTTCTTCCATTTTCTTTTGTCTGAGGAATTTCTTATTCATTTAAGTTCATTGTTCATGAAGGAAATATTTATAAAACAATATTTCCTTAAAATTTATCCATTCCATATCTTCTATTTCTACTTCCTCCGTGATTTTCTGGATCAAGGACTATAATTGATTGGAATCACCCTTGATTCAATATACTTCCAGTACAACCTTTTAATTTTCATTATGTCTTAATACTAGAAATATCATTTCAAGGGACATGATCAACTCTACCATAGGATTAGTATCCCCATTATAATATACGGGCTTCTTCCACATGAAATGACCCAATATAGTTGTATCGTGGTTATTCGACACATCTTAAGTAAGTTTTCCCAATATGGTCATGATCTGATCCTCTCCAACACTGACTATGTTGGATTTCTTAGTAGGGAAATCCCTAGATTTTCCATGGTCATTGATTCCCCTTCTTCCATTAGACACTGTCACTAAACAATCATATACATTAAATTAGGCCATATTTCATATTTTCTAACTAGAAAACTCTTAAGATAATTTGAAAATTAATGCACAATTAATCTCATAATCATAAACATTATTTATATTTAATTTTACATCAATAAAAATTATTTGTGAAGAAAAATTGAATTATCCTAAGTATATCCCCTAAGAGTGTAAAACCAGGTGCATAGTAAGTCACATTGTTGTGTACTAGGATACCCTGGGACAATCCAAAAACTCCTTGTCAGACTTGTTACTACTAGGTACAACTGTTCCAAAACTGAATCCTCTTGTAGTATCCAGATAGGGATGTATTTTCTAGGAAGACCCATCTAATCTATAATGAACCAATATTCCAAGATATTCTTCTATTATTATTCTCAAATCTAACATAGGTTTATGTCCTCTAAACAATGTTTCCTAAATCTAGTTTCTAAGTTTTCTATTAAACTTCGTCTGATACCAACTATAACACCCCAACCCCGGAAGCCCGGAGCTGGTGCATCACTTATTTCATTGTAATTATTAAAGGAAATTAAATACTGAAGGAATGATATATGGATAAGTATTGATGAAACTAGGTACATACATGTAACTCATATTATATTCAGAATGGTAACAAAATACAATACATGACAAAAAACTAAAAACTTGCATCCACGAGAACTCAATAAACATTATCATATTCATAACCTATTGAACACAAATAAATAAAATGGGAGTGCTCAAATTATCAGTAAGGGTTTAAAATAGTGTAAGCATGAATCAATAATAAGTGAATCATAATCAATTATATATGAATAATATTGCATGATGAATAAAAAAACTCTTTCAATTAATAATCTGATAATAAAAATGCATCTATATAATTTTTCATAGTGAAAACCTCATGGATAGTAACAAATTAACAATTAATAAAGAGAATGATTATTATTTGGATGTCTTGTATCTAGAACATTAACCATTATACCATCAAGATAGTATATGTTTGTGTATAGAAACCCATTTATTTTTTTGGAAATAAACTCATAGGGTTTACCACCATCTAATTTGTCTCATGAAACCTATCAATTCATCGAGGGGATATAGCGGGCCCCGCCCATCACTGATATTCCAAATAATTCATTATACAGAGATTAAATATATGAACTATATGCCTTTTTGATATCAGTATTGAATAGAGGATATTGATTCAGCAATATTTACCAAGTTAAACCAACATTTCAAAAAATCACCGTATGTGAAAAGGTATACGACCTACGGAAATAATCATATCAATGATACAAGAAAATGGATATTTAATAAAATTTTAATTTCAAATTAAAAATTATATAAAATGGGCATTAGATATATAAAAAATAATTATTAGGGCACAATACGAAGTTAGTCACAATGAAATCAAAATTGAGGCAATGTTCATTACTACATTGTAATCAATCGAATCGTATGAACAAAAATTAATAATCACCCGATGAATCCCATAATAACATGACTAAAAATAGAATAATTATATTATATATCTAATTTAAGTACTCATTAACCACATTTAATAAATAAGTGGTGAACAATGGAAATATCAAAGAATTAAAAGTTAGAAGAGAAACCGTTACCTTATGCCCAAATGTGTTCCTCGATTTATCTTAATAACATGAATAATAAAACTTATCTTCATTAATAAATAATTACATAACCTCCTCCACATGTAATATATTTATTTTAATCTTATTGTGTTCATTACTGGCCCTTTCGATGGGTTTCATTGGTTCAATTTAATTGCTTTGGAAGCATTTTCTTCCTCAGTTTTCATGATAGATTTACTTTATTCCTGAATAGAAGTTCATTTTAATTGTGGGTAAACATCTGGAATTATTCATATATATTATTAGTGAAATTTCATATATATAAATGATCTTATAATAATTTTGGTTATACACAATGAGGATGACTTAGTAGATAATAGTTAATGATGAACGATTGGATTAACTTGGAGGTTTTGTGAATAATGAACGTATTTCTTGTTATTAATTTATATTAGGAGTGTGTAAGGATTAAAAAACATTAAATAAGGTAAAATACATATATTCTGATATTTTTCAAACATTATAAAGGTTTCTTGACCAGTCTTAAATATAGTAATACAAATTAAAAACCTGTCTTCCTTGAACGTGATAATTAATACATCTCGGATGGTGTTTTCTATTACAGTATAAAAGGATGGAAAAGAAGAGATGATGATTGATAATTCCATTATAATAAAAAAATTATTGGACTTTTTTGTTACTGTATTTTTCATAATATTTAGATGAGAAAAGGTGATAATATAAAAGATAACAAAGAAACTTAAAAAGAAAATAATATAATTGAAAAGTGGAATTTACCTATTGAATCTATCTTCCTTGGAGAGCCTCCTTAGGAAAGAGGATTTGGTATTTTGAAGAGATAAAGGACATTTGGACGTGGTGGAGGATCTTAGGAAGATATTTTTGTAGAATTTATGTAGGGATAGAATCTTGAGAGGTGTAAATAAATGAGGGTATAAGGGGTGGTATTTATAGTGGTGGGGAGGAGGGTTTTCTTAATATTAGATTCATTAAATTAATATTTCTCCACCAGAAAAGAAATATTGAGGATTCCATGTACTATAATAATAATAAGTTCATGTGAGTTCAATATTTGGGTTCTTACATCACTCAAGATGTTAGGAATAGTGGGTTTAAATTTTAATTTATTTGTATGGTAAATTAATGTATTTTACATTTCACAAATATTAATGTATTTCAGAAAAATATAAAAAATCCACCCAAACAATTTTTAAACATGTAGAATCATAAAATAAAATCCATTTTTAAAAAATAATTTTCCAAATATGCAAAATTTAATTTGAAATTATAAAAATCATTTAATTGAAAAATACCAACACTTAAAATATCCATCTTCATTTTTAAAGTGCCTAAATTTTATTCAAACATTCGTGACTAAGGCTACAATTTATAAGGGTCATATTAATATTTATATGGGTAAATTATTTTTCATAAGGGTAATTTAATATTCATATGGTTATGTTACTATAAACTAAAAATTAAGTTGATTCAATCATACTCCAAATATCACCCAAATCACAACTATGTTTGTCTATTTTTTGAAATTCAACACACAAAAGTGGAAAATTTATGATTAATAGTAAGCTTATGACTATATTCGATAAATAACAATGTTTTGTGTCACAAATAATCAGTGATTCATGTAATATAGGTTATTTAATGAGTTTAATGTATTTAATATAAACAGATGATAAAATGTTTGGGGTGTTATAGAGCCACTATTATGATGACTTGTGTGAGGATACATTGTTTTTCTGGATTGTATTAGAGTTATTAATATCAACCATACATATTATTCCCTTATTGTCTATGGGAATAAATTTTTAATCAAAAAATACCATATTTTATCCAGAAATCTTTTATCAAATTGATTTAACATAAATAAAGGGGAAAATAAATGAAAATACGTGGTTTTGAAATTATTTAAGGGTTTTAAAGGGAATCTCTAGCCTTTAATATTTATTAGTGTTTTAAATGGGTCATGTGAGGAAAATAAAAATATATATATAAATTATATGAATTAAAATTGAAATCATGATCATGTATCATCAAAATTTCTAATAGAGATATTATAGTCTGTTATTTAAATAAAAACTAGATTATTCTCCCACTTTCAATTATTTATAATCATCCCTAATATTTTGGATGATTAAACATCTAATAGCCTTCTAATATCAGTTTGAACCCCTTCCTCACATTGAAGGAAAATTATTACTTATCTATCTTCAATTTGTAGCTACTTATGAAGCTCCTTGCATAGGTAGGGAATTATATACATTCTCCTAATTGTGTATATAATCTGTTTATCAGGATTCTATTTTTGGATAATTTGAATGAAATAATTTAAAAATAACTAAATACATATGAAGAATGAATGAAAATAGGGGATGTGCTGAGAATTTATTTTTTCTATATATTTTTATGTTATTCTATGTTCTATTTCTATAGTTATTTATCTGAAATATATTAGTATGGATCTCCAAGTACAGATTATATAGTAAAAAAATAGAAAATTTAATGTGGTAAAGTGACATATGAAACTATATATTTTTGAGATAGGCAAGCCTTCTTAATATTAAGAGAACTAATCCATGTTTAGTCCTTGAGGTGGGCCACTATTTATGACAATGAACAAAATTTCATTGAATAGATCCTTGTATTTATATTTAAATTTTCTGAACTATTTTCATGAAATATTGTTGACTATGAAATCTAAAATCACTTTTAATAATTATGTAATTATTAAAGTTAGTAATTAAATGAGTTGTTTGAATAATAAAAACTTTAATGATGTTGATATGGGCTATGTAATATATAATCCTAAAATTATGTTTTTTTAACATTTCTATATGGTTTTTAATATGAGAAATGGTGTGAATATGATATAGATGCCTAAATATATTGAATGACGATGGAATATAGAAATTATGGGATGCTAATTAAAATTTATTATGGTGATAGAGTATAGAATTGAATAATTTAACATGGAAGTTAATGTGAAGTAATTTAATTAATGTATTAATTATTTTAAAACAAGATACAACTTAATAAAATCCCATGTGGGGGAAGATTAGAGTGGGTTGTCATTAAATATGAGATTAAAATGGATTAAATAACTAATAATGGGTTTAAATGTGATAATTTAGAAAATGGCTGAATTGTGGATTATAATAAGGTGAACTATAGATTGTGTGTGGTTTTTCTAGTGGTGAGTATCATTTAGTTGTAGCAGTGGTTGGTCGAAAAATGAGGCAACATTAGTATAGTGTTGATGGTTGATAAATAAGATGAAGTATTAGTGTGAATACTTTAACTGAGGCTTTTGTGATATTAAATGTATGTATATATATATATGTGTGTGTATGTATATATTTTATTTTCCTTGTACTTTCTAAACTCAATCGATCTAATTCAAGAATTTTACACCGATTCCATTTTTTTTGGTTCTTGGTGATTTCCCCAAAATGAAGGTTGGGAAGATAAGATGATCAAATACCCATATTCCCCACTATCCCATTAGTTTTTGACAAGATGTTATGGAACAGGGTTGGTATGATAATGTAATTTCTGAAAGTGGTATGTGGATTACCTGATGAGGTGGTGATAGTGTGATGATGGTTATGTGGTAGGGGTAATTCGTGGTAGGAGGAGGGAATTCCATTGATATCCTTCATGGTAAAAATAACATATTACTCAATTAATGAGGTGATTAATTTGTATGGGATGTGGTATGTAGTTTTCTCTAATGAAAAAAATGATATTCTATACCTTGTGAGAATTGGGGTAGGTAGGGTAATGACCCAACCCATATTAGACATCACGGGATGGGAGCACAAGTTATTTGACATTGGGTTGCGAGGGTATCAAAGTACTTGGGAAATGGTTATGGGGCACCTATGATTATATTATAATGATATTATCTTTTTATGCATGGATGATATACATTGTGAGTGATCCTTGGTGTAGCTAGGAATTTTTAGTTGACATATTAGATGAATTTTGGTTCTACTTTTTTCTCACTGGAGAATTATTTCCTTTATCAAATTTTCACGAGAGATACTAAAGACGGTATTCCTAAGTGTGTATGTTGCGATCTATCCTCTATATATATTCAAGTTTATCTACAGGGTTTTTTCTGACTAATTCAAATCGGGTTATCATGGAGCTGGAGATTCTCTTTGGGGTTGATGCTTATGATTTACTTTTGCTATTAATTTAGAGATTTATATTGTATGACATGACATGCATAGCTATATTTATTTCTATATGTCATGGTTTATTTTAAATGATGTTATGTATATTGTTGTTTCATATCTTATATATTATCCTAAATTAATAAATTTAGGTTAATTACCAAAATATTTTGTTTTATACCCTAGGTTATTGTTGCTAATCAAAATAATATTAGAGGTGCGCTTCAGGGGTCACTTGTTCTCTTTATTGTTGACCCAGGAGGGGTACCGGTGGATGGGGTTCATGATAACATTCGTTTTAAAATAGATTTAATATATCCATAAATATACAGATGTAGGAATTTATTATTGTATTAGAAATAAAATTATAAAATTTTGTATGTTTTCCCAAAATGAATTCAAATTAAGAAATATTTTTTGATATGTTTTTTAATGTTATTAAATTTTCTATGATAGCTTATTTATACTATCACTAATATAATTTACAATGTTATTATTAAATTAAATTAATAGTTTCATAAGTGTCATTTTTATCACATAAATATATTTTTAAACACATTTTTGTTAGTTGTTTATAGAGAATTAAATATGACGTCTATGTGGAAGTAGTAGTTTGTACATACACACAATGGACACTTCTATTTTAAATAGAATAGGAATTGAAGAAAATGAAAGAACATATTATTTGAAAATCATAATCATGTTCTAAATAAAATATTTTTCTAATTAAATAAAACCTTTTAACCATCTTTGTAAGGTGGTGATTTAAAATATAACATGTCATTCATGGGGGTGGTAGTCTATCTTATGCATGATGAAGTCTTAATTTTACAAATTGTTTTGGAAGATGGTAAAAAATGGAAATAAAATTATAATAATAATATTTTACCATGTTAATAATCCTAATTTTATTATAAATTAGATGTTATATATTTTAGTGGGTAGAATAAGAAACAAATTATGTGGGCTCAACTGAGAAAATTACTTCTCACATTAGATATTCCAAATTGGGTAATATCCAATGTCTTATTAGATTAGTGTTTTGGAAGAAACAATTATTATAAGACATGAGGATATAGTTTATGAGATATGAGGGTTGAGTTATGGTTGAGTTATTTCTTTTTAATGAGTTGACTAATGAGGAGGTGAAGGGTGGAATTTATAAGTGAGAGGAGTGACATTTTTTGTAATAATAGAAAAGGTAAAATCAATTTTGAAGGGTCAGGTTGATCAAATAATTAAAAATAAATGATTGGGAGAATGGATAAGGTCAAAAAATCCTCAACCATATATTTTTACACATCTTTTTTACATTCTTTTAAGTCTTTTACTCTTATATTTTTCATCTTTACAATTTTTATTTTTATCGTGGTTGCTAATTTTTATCATTGAAATTTAATTTAAATTCCTAAAAAAAAAATCATCCATATTAAATAATTATTAACTAAAGATTCCAAACATGAAATATATTTTTAAAAATCAAATTGCTATTTGTGAGAAAAATTATTTATAATTTTATTGAACATAAGTGTAAAAATAATTTTTAGGAAAAAAAGTGTATTTTTAAGCCTAAAAACATTATATTTAAGGAAATATTATCAATATTTTGATTTACATGGTTTTAATTAGTTTATTATTAACCAAATAAAATTTACATGTCTTAAAAATCAAGGTAAAATTTAATTCTAGTATGTGAAAAAATAAATAATTGAAAGGGGGGAAGGGTTTTTATTAAAATAACTGATGACTCATTTCAAAATGATAAGCATGATATTTGTAAATTAAAAATATTAATTATAAATGAATATATTTAATAAATAAGAAAATTGTGCATGAGGAATTTTGTATTAGTTATTTATTCATACATACCTTTTTATATAGCCATAAATGATATGATATGAGTAAAAACTATTTTCCACTATTCATATAAAAATCAATTATTTCAAAACAAATCACAAAAATATATCCCAATATATTATTTTTCTTAAGTTGAAAATGAAGTTAATTTTTAAAAATTAAAATTCTTAAATTTTAGAATTTCATTTTTAAATAATAAATAAAAAATAGTGACAACTATTTTAATTAGAAACATTTTTTATAAAAAATCAACTGATCTTATTCTTATTTTCTATCAATTAACAAAAAATTTTGTGTTATTATATTATTAATATCAATAATAAATTATATATTTAATATATTTAGTATCCTAAGATAATGAGTACACAAAATTCTAAAAATAATATTTCGAGCATAAAATGAACTTATTAGTAATTTAGCAACATTAATTGAATTTTATCAATGCATTTATATTAGAAATTCATATTTTAAATCTATATACAAATATATCATAATGTGGTTAGCACCATTTTCCCCTCTATTTTGAAAAATACATTTTAGCTTTTATATAACGTTCTACAGTCTATTTTGGTTCTCTGTTGTGTGTGAATCATGATATTTAATGCATTAGGTTTTGAAAAAAAAATATAGTTTAAAATATCAAGTTGTAACAATGTTACCCCTTAATTAAATTTAACCCTTACAATTTAATCACCTCTTACTAATAAAAATAGATTAGGGTATCTAAAATATATACATAAGGTTTCTACCTTAATATCTTATGTACAATTAGGAAAACCATATTTTTCATTCAATGTGTTAATTAGTTACTTCATCATTCCTTGAAAACATGTTTCCCTATACCCTCATTTTCCACACAATAAGCGACTAATAGTTCCTTTTAGATATTCATGTATAAATTTCTTCCCAAATTTTTGACATGTACCAAATCAAATTTCATTTCCTTCATCCTCTTTATCACCATAACATCAATGATACTCTATATTTATCTCCTTTTGTGTGTTTGGAAACTCAAAAAATTTCACATTTTTAATCATAAATTATGGTATATAATTTGAAATGATGATATTATTTTTCATTCTATCACTTGTATGATTAGGTTTCCTTTTGGTAAAATATCTGTATTGTCCACAACACCCACCATTAACTTGTCTCCTTCAAGATTTAGTAATTACTTATCCTAAAACTAAGATAACATGTATAATTAACATAATAATAGAATTATCATAAATAATCACTTGAAAAAGTCAATATCAAAGTGTATTACACTATAAAACCATTACATAATATTTTAGTCTACCCTAAATAACTATTTATCCAATCTAGGTTTCATTAATTTGGGTTCTCTCATACTATTTAACCTAATTCCTTAACATAATAAATCCTTCATAATGTATTCGAAAGATAATTTTATTATCCAAATAATATTTCCTATGTCTGTATAGATAAGTGTGAAATCCTAGAACCACTTATTAATCATAAAGGGAAGATCGAGTTGATACTCAACCATAATTTTTTAGAGTGATTACCCAAAGGTGCATCTATTCCATAGCATCATGCACATGCTAGTATCCCAATATATATTTAATAACTAGGAAACCACTCAATATCTACTTTACCAAAACATCATGATGTTATTATATACTTTGAATCATCTCTATGTTTTTCAATAATGTTCTATAAAATAATCATATACACGCACACCCAAATCTGGTGATAGAAATATAATCATTATATTTCTAGCTTTGATACTGTTAAATGTGCCCTAATTTTTTCCATCCAAACCTTATAACATAAAAACGAAATATTTGATAACCTAAATACCATACAACCTTTTAGGTTCATAATTTTACATTATTATGAAAAAAAATCTTACATAAATAATACCCTTGAATTCATGGGAGTATTTATTCCACTAAAACCAAAATTTCATATTCAATAATTAGTCTTAATCATATCTCAAAAACATCATTTTGTTAGAAACCTTTATACATTAAAATCATGTAATCTTCACTCTTAATGACCCGTCAGATAAGAAACATAATAAGGGTAAGAAAAATTTCTCAATAATGGTAAAAAAATGAATCAAAAATTGAAAAATCATCGGTGATCATAAAAAGAGCATAATGGTATGATGACATAATCAAATTCAATGAGCATAAAATCAAAATATTCATACCCATAAATACTTATATTTTCAATCATGAAACATGGAATACATATTTAACAAATTCAAGAGTCTTAAGAATTAATAATTATGATCCATGTGATTTAATTATTTATTATAGGATTCATTACAACCCCATAAAAAGTATAAAGAAAACATGTACGCAACATGGGACATTATTTCCATATCACTATTGGAATCAAACTTATAAATGGAATAACCATATTTTCAACTTCTATACCCAATGCATTTGGGGGATATCATAGACCCACCAATCCTTGGTTTATCATGGAACCATTCATCTTTAGTTTATCATAGAACCACCCATCCTTAGTTTATAATGGAACGACTTCTCCTTGGTTTATAATGGATCCTCCCGTTATCATAAACAATTACCAATAACCATAACTTAATAATAAAACAAGTAATCTCACATTTCATTAGAAAACTCATAGATCATAAATTAATAATTTCATAAGAGGATTATCATATGGTAAAAGAATGGGGTCCATGGAAATATATACGAAATAATCAAAATCCATAAATAGAAATAATTAGGATGGTATCATTACGAATTATACTCTTTGGACTATATGTCACATCAAGGTTTTTTAGGTTGATGAATTAAAATAAAATTAAAATATCATTAAAAACATTCATTAGAAAAATAAAAATTTCATATTGAATAGCATCAAAGGATGTCATCTGAGATGGAAAATGATTTTGAAAGATAACATGTAAAATTTATTGATAAAAATACTGTTTTCATTATGAAAAAAATTATTTAAAATCTACAACATTCTAAAATAATCATAATGGAAAAATAACATTATGTTTTATAGAGGAATGAAAATATAAAATAATAGTCATGGTGGTAGTAATGTCATCACCGTCAAATACGTTAAAAATAAACAATCCTTTTTTAGTAAAATTCTTCATAGAAAAGGATTCATTTTGAAAACCATTTAATGGAATTAAATGTCAAATGGATATATTATGAACTTTATAAAATAAGGGGGTGTGTGTTATCAAAATATTCCTCAAGGAAAGGAGATTGAGAAAGAGTCCCTTACCTTGAGTAAGACATGTCACGTACACTATTTAAATTCCTAAATAATAATCTTAGGTCAATTTTTATATTCATGATAACCTTATTCAAGATTATTATTCATTTTATATCACTTATTACCATGTTATAAAAATTATATAATTATTTATGTTCATACATTTTGTTTTGTCGATATTCATTACTTGGGTTGAAAATGAACTTGTTATGATGTAAATTGTCCATGTGATCATAATTCCCTAATATAAAGAATATTATTTTTCACATAACCATCACTTTTATACATTAATAATACTTTTTAAATCATTCTATTAATTATGGTTATGAAAAATGAAGATTATTATCATCATGGAGACAGATGGTTGTATGTACGCATGAGTAACATTTTCCATTTTTCAATGGTCAATATAGAAATAAGTTGATTATTATTAAATTTTAATAGAATTAAAATAATATTTTTACGTTATAATAATCATTTACAAATACTTACTTTAAACATATAAGTGATTTGGTGAATAAAAATTATTCACATCTCTTCATGTTGGTGATAGTTCACACGTACGCATGAACAACGTTATCATTTTTATGTGCATGGAAGGTAAGAAAATATTTGAACTATTATCATTTTTAAATGATAAATATGTCATTAATATTATATATAAATATTCATTACATCATTATAACCATTCTCGATAGACTGTAATGAAAATGAACTATATCGGTTCGTAAGGTTGTAGTTCGTCGTACACACGAACAAAATATTAATTTCCCATTTGATGAAATTGGAGATATATTTAGGTGACGATATAAACATAATAAAATCATGGTTTTTGGGATACTATATATATTATTTCATCATGTATTAATGATATTTAATGGTATTGGAATAATAAATAAAATAGAAATACATAAAAAACAATACATTTTCTTCGGTTGATCGCCATTGAAGAACACCTTAACACCTATAAGAACAGTGTTATGCCAAAAATATGGCCTCCAGAAATTGGGTAGGGATTCTAGGAATATATTTGGAAAATTATTTCCTATAACAAATGTTTCATTTATTGAGATTATCATAGAACAGTGGGTACCTTTTTATAGTATTGAGGAGGGGCACCCATGGAAACTCTTAAAATATTAAATAAATATTAATTGATTTTTTAATCCAAAGACTCTAACTTGAGATATGTCGAAAATAAGATGAGTATAGTTAGATATACTCTCATACAATAAATTTTATACATGTATTCTTTTTATTTGAAACCATATCTTTTCAGTTAACCCTTCATTATTCTCTTTTAATTTTAATTATGGTAACTAAAATTTTAACATTAAGAGGCTATAAATTTTACTTTTATGGGGTAAATTTCAAATAATTGGACAACTAATGAACGTTTAGACCTTATAATAGATACTCTGTGATTTTAAAGGTTTTTTAAGGATTTTTAAATAATTTAATATTTTTTTATTTTTATAAAATATCAATTATGTCAATTTTTACACTATTCAATTCGTTGAATTTAAATAAAATCCAAAAAGAGAGATAACATCAAAAAAAAATTAATTTACTTAAAACATGTTATATGTACATATAAATTTTCTGGATGAAAAACCTTATGTGAAATTAATATTATTTTAATATTTATAATATCACTTATTTGATTCATTCATTAATAAATCAATCACTACACCATCATTGTATCATAATTAAATTTAATTATTTAATATCGAAAAATTATAAATAAAATACCATGATGTAGGTAATACTTTTACCTTTATAATGAATATTTATAGTTGAATAGATCAATTATGTAATACAAAATAGAAATTCATGAATAATAAGAGACATCTTAATGATATTTTTGCCTTTACTATTAATTTAATTTTAAAAATGCATTAATCACACCCAAATGGATTCCAAAGTCATGATTTTAGCCCTATGAATTTTATGGTTGTCCAAAATTCATCCAATAAGGTTAAGAAAAGTGTTAGGGTAGTTTTATGATATTATAATGTTATTTTAACCCTTATTTACTATATTTACCATTTAACTTTGTCAATAGAATTTATTACTCCATTTATTATTCATAATGTCTAAATAAAAGGGTTTACATAATTTGAACCTTATTATTACAAATATGGAATCAGTTTTTACAAATTCACAACAAATAATTGGTATAAATTAATTAAAATTTTATCTCATTGAGGGAATAAGAAAATAGGGTTTTTAAGTAAAATGTATAGAATATCACATAGTTTCTCAATTTAATTTTAATTTGAAAAATAATATAATAAACTAATTTGTATTAAATAATAAAAAATCATACAATTTTCCCCCAAAACCATGTAAAAAAATAATGTATCAATTTAAATAAATTATATGAAAAGGCTTTTTTGAATTAAAATGATTAATTTTTTCACTATTCAATAAAAATGAATTTCATCATAAAAATACCAAGTATTAAACCAAAGTGAGTTTTGATGTCCCAATTATAAAGAATAAGATTATTATATCAAATATAACATATGAAAGATAGAAAAACAATATTTAAAAGTGGTTTTCCATCAAAAGGTGGTAAAAAACCTTTTCAAAATATTACAGTGTTTTATTCTTAAAATTGGATTTATTCTCATTTTAAGCCTCTAAAAATTATTTGAAGAATGTAAAAAATTTAATAAATATTTGTAAAAATTATATATTTAGTTCTGTTCATTACCACCAATGCAACAACTGGTTGTTAACTACCATTTAAAATAATAACATTTATAATGTATTAATTTTAAGTATAACTCATCCATGTGTGCAATATCAGATTTTGGATAGACCTATTATTGCATGTCGGGTATGCTATCAGACAAAGAGTCCCTTTGAAAGTAATATTAATATCAAATTAATTATTATTAATTTGTAAATATTTATAGGAAAATTTGTTATTCTATAATAAATAGAGATGTCACATCTTTCCCCCTTATTGGAAATTGCATCCTCATAATTTTATTCACATATCAAGTAAGTGGTGGTATTTTTCCCTCATAGAATTTTCAGATTCCATTGTTGCCTATTCAACCATATGGTTTTTTACACAAAACCATAACCTGATAAATCACATTATTCCACAACACATTCCCTCTGTGTTCAAGAATCTAGACTACTTGTTCCTCATAAGAAATATTCTCCTCCAGCTAAACTATTTCCAGACACAAAACATGAGATGTATCCGGCATATAATTTCTTGATATTGAAACATGAAAAAAATTGTGTACCTAGGATAAACATGGAGTTAAAGCAACTCAGTTGGAAACTGATCCAAATTTCTATAGGATTTCATAAGGTCCAATGAACGGTGGACTTAACATCCACTTATTACCAAATTGCATGAAACTTCTACATGATGAAACTTTAAGAAAGACATGATCACCAACCTTGAAAGAATGATCCTTCCACTGGTTATCCACATAAATGTTCTTCCTAATCTAGGTTGTCCTCGTGTTATTTTAATCCACTATGTTTTTTTTTCATCTCTTTCACCAATTATGGTTTCATATACTTCCTTTCACCTAATTCATCCTAGAAATCTAGAGTTCGACACCACATTCTATATAATTATTCAAATGGTAAAATTTGGAAATTATAATGAAAACTATTATTATATTAAATCTCAACCAAGGAATGATATTTGTCTAAACCTCCGTGGTAATCCATTTCACAAGAACATAGCATATCCTTCAATGTCTTAATTTTTTGTTCTGACTGCCAATCTTATTGAGGATGAAAAGTTGTAGTGAAATTTAATTTATTTCCCAATGACTTCTGAAGGCCTTTCCAAAAGATAAAAGTGATCCTGCGATCACAATCAGATATAATAAATAGAGGATCTCCCTATAACCAGACTACCTCTTTACGATATAACCAAAAAAAGTTGATATAGAGATAGTGTATCTCAAATGGGGATAAAATGATTAGATTTAGTCAATTGATCAACAATAACCGAAATCAAATTATTATGTTGATAATTATTTGGTAATCCTACTATGAAATACATGGATATATATTCCCATTTCCACAATGGTACTCATAAATTCTGAAGTATCCCCTTTGGCAATTGTCATTATGCATTAACCTACAATCAAGTCAAAAAATTTCACTATAAAGTAAAAAATTTCTCTTTTCATTCCATCCCACTAGTAATACTTTGGATGGTCACAACACATCTTAGTACTTCCAGGATGAAATTAAAATAGAGAACTATGATCTTCACATAAAAACTTGTTCTTTAACTAAGGATCACTAGGTACACAAAATCTATTCTCAAATCGCAAAATAAAATCTTTATCAATGTTAAATTTTGGAAAATTAACATTCTAAACAAATTCATTCTTTTTAAGCAATTCTCTATCTTCTTTCTATGCTTTCTTAATTCTGTCAGATAGTGACGATATCTGCGAAACCTGAAACAAAATAGAGTAATTTCATGTACCATCAACTTCCTTGAAAAATTTCATCAAAATATCAATCAAAGGGTCACATTACAAATGTAACATGGTTAATTTAGCCTCAATTTTATGACTCAAAGAATCAACTACTTTGTTTTCCTTTACTGGATGGTCATAAATCATGAAATCATAATCCTTGATTAATTCCATCCATCTCTTATGTCTCATGTTCAATTATTTTTGAGTTAATATATACTTTAAACTATTTTGGTCGGTATATATTTCACATTTTACTCCATACAAATGATTCCTCCAAATTTTTTATTCCAAAACAATAATAACTAATTCTAAATAATGTTTAGGGTAATTAAACCCATGATTTTTTAATAGACATGAATAATAATAAATTACCTGATTATTCTACATTAGGGAACAACTATGTCCTTTCAATGAAGCATCACTATAAATTATAAAATCACCATTTTTGGAGGGTAATGCCAATAATGAAGCATTAAAAAATATTATTTTAAAATTATAAACACAATAATCACATTATTTTGTCTCGATGAACATAAACCCTTTTCAAGTTAACCTTGTCATTGGTCTAGATAACCGTGAAAAAGTTCCGACAAACAACTAGTAATGGCCTGATAAACCAAGTAAACCATGAATCTCGGTTATATTTGTGAGTCATAACCATTTTTATAAAACATTTATTAGCAGTTTCAACAATTATTTCATCTTTAGAAACAATATGACCAAGGAATGATGCTTGTGGTAACCAAAACTCACACTTTCTGAATTTTCCACATAGTTTATTTTCCTTAATGGTTTGAAAAAAATATATTAATTGGCATTCATGATCCACTTTACATTTAGAATATACAAAAATTTCCTCAATAAACACAACCAAAAACTTATCTATAAACTCCTAGAATATTCTATTTATAAGATCCATAAATATAGAATGTGAATTCGTTAACCCAAAATAAATAACTATAAATTGGACATATCTGGTATGAAACACAGTCATCAGAATGTATTCTTCCTTTACATTTAATTGATGGTACCCCGACCTCATGTCAACCATTGAAAAATATTTTGCCCCTTACAGCTGATCAAACAAATCATCGATATGATGCAAAAGGTACTTTTTATTAATAGAGAAGTTATTCAAGGCTTTATAATCAATGAAAAGACTCATTAAACTATCGTTATTTTTTACAAACAAGAAAGAATCACCCCATCATGATGTGCTAGATGAATGAATACAATAACTAATAAATCATTTAATTTATTCTTAAAATCTAAATGTTAAATTTGAGCTATTTGATAAGGGGTTTTTGAATTAGTTTAGCATCGGGATTTATGTTAATAGTAATTTCAACTTCCTGATCTGGTATGATAAAAGGAAAATCTTTAGAAATAACATCAAGATACTCATTTACCACTAGTACATAATTTATCGAAATATTTCCTTTGTTTTCGACAATATTTTCAAGATAAAATTCATTTAAATTTTTAAATAGTTTCTCATCTTCCTGATATGTTATCAAAATTAGGGGTTCATTATTTTACAAAAATGAAACTCTTTCTAAAATGAAATATCTTTAGCCCTATAGTGAATACTAGCTTGTTAAATATAAATAAAATCCATACCCAAAATAACATCAAAGTATACTAGAGGAAAAATGTATGGTTTGTAGTTATATTATTTCCACACACAATGATAGGAAGATTATTATAATTTCTTTTTAGCTCAACATTTCCCAAAGGTTTTTTATCATAATTTCTAGATTCATTTCTTGAGGGGGATTCCCAATTTAGTAGAAAATTTATTAAAAATAAATGAATGTTTAGAAACTAAATTAAACATGACATTTGCATAATCTGAAAAAACAAATGTACCTGATACCACTTTATTTGATTGGCCAACATCTACAGAAGTAGTTGCAATGGATTTCACAACACCTTTCTGTTTATTGTATGGTTGCATCCCATCATTTGGGTTCCTCATTGGATACTCATTTCCATAATGACCCATCTCACTGCACTAGAAACATTTTACATACTATATGTCAGATTTTGTCTTACCACCACCTTGTTCTTTCTCCATGCAATTAAGAGACTTATGACCCATATTACAAAATTAGAATCACTTACCAAAATTCAAAATGAATTCCCCAGTTTTCTTTTTTCCACAATTTTCATAGACTGTAAACTTGTTTTTATTACCATCATATTTTTTTGAATAATTCATCCCATTTTCTTACCAACACATCCTCTTATTCTATTGTTTTTTAAAGAACACATGATTATTATCAAATTCCATTTCCACTATATCCGCATATCAAACAAGTTTTTCATAACTTTTGAACACATGAGAATCCAATGCCCCTTGATACTTTTCATTTAATAATGAGTAAAAATGATTGATTTTACAATCAAGATCCCTAAAGAAATTTTGACCATACCTTTCCAGCCATGTGAATTTTTCATCATAAGAAGACATTGAGTAATCCTCCTACCTTAATTACAAGAATTATTTTTCCGTACTAAGTCAAAAATCATTTGGAAAATATTTCTCAAAAAACATACCTTTGATTTCATCCCAATCAATAACATCAATGTACTCATTATCGTTGATATTTTAAACCATAGACCACCACTGACCGGTTTCATATTTAAAATGGTAAATTGAAAGACTAACCTTTTGATTGTCTGAACACCCGATGATATCAAAAATATTTTCTCTGTTTTTAATCCAATATTTAGTTATTATAGGGTTATATAATCCTTTAAATGATGGATAATGTTGCCTCATGAAATTCTCCAATACTGACATGTTCCTTTGAGGTTGATTTGGCTGATCTCATGTGTTGAAACCACCATAATTTATAGCATGATTCAACTACACCAACACTACACCCAAACTGTTCAGTTCTAATTTTTACCATATCAGGTTACTAATTAAGAAGGTTGTTTTCCTATTGATGTTGTCTTAGCATAGCTACCTTGATTACTCTACGGAAAACCATTCTGAAAAAACATATCTTAGATGAAGCAACAAGGTAATCATAAAATTCTATATCATTTCAATTGACCATAATGTAAAAATAATTTATGGATATTATATTAATAATATTCCAACCCCTAATGTTATCTAATATGACTTCTGATGGAAAATATAAGGAAAAATCTTATGAATTACAAAATCTTGAGTTTTAATCCAGAATTTAATTTCTTTCACATTGAGGATATTTTTTGGGTTATAGTTTTAGGTAATTTGGTCATAACTATTACATAAAATCTCAAATATTACAAAGTTGACACTTCTACTAACTGTCCATTTTCTTCAAAAAATGAAACTCTTTAAAATATAACATGATTTAATTTTATTGATAAAAAATATTCATAACAATCATCTTTACTTATTCCTTTAGTTTACCCACCCCAATAAAATGTGAAAAATATTCCAAAAAATAGGGATGGGCACAAAAATCTTAGTATGGGAATATAAAATAATAGAAAAAATTTTATTCCATGAATACTTATAAACCCATGAAATCATACTCCCACCCCATAAAGTATAAGATCTTTAACATACATCATGAATTATTAGGATTCATGAAAAACTCATAAAAATTATAAATCAGAAATGTAACTTATGGAATCCATATCATACTTACACTTTATCTCTCACAGATATATAGGGAGTAACTTTCATGGTTACATTTGGAATACCTATCACAAAATATTTCATGAATTTCTTATGAAAAACATTATCGTCTAAATCTGTCTCATTACCTAATGCATTACAGAGCTATTATAGGCTCACCCACCCTCATTTTATCATAGAACCACCCATACACATAAAAAATTCCCAATAAACATTACATTGTCGTAAAACAAAAACAAAAATATAAAGGAAAATATAACATTTCTATATTACAATCACAATATTTCAAGATATTGGCATAATAAATACCTTCTATAAACCATTTTCAATACTAAAATAGATGAAAACAGAATATGTTATTTATTTTTCTTTTAAAACATTAAGGATTATAGAGTAATCCAAACATCAAATAATGGTCACAGTGGCAGAAATATCATTGTTTCCATGTACGTTAAAAATAAAAAATCATTTTTATCATTTAGTAAAACAATTCATAGAAAATGATTCCTTTTGAAAAACATTGAATGAAATTAAAATTAAATGGGATTTGTTATACATCTTATAAAAGAAGTGGTGTATGTTTTCAGAATATGCCTTAGTGAAATGGATATTGAGATGACGTCCCTTAACTTGAGTAAAACTCATAACATACAATATTTATATTGATGAATAATAAACTTATGTAAATTTATACTTTATTGAGAAACTTTTTCAAGTTTATTTTTTATATCACATATTTATATGTTATAATAATTCCATAATTATTAATGTTCATATCAGACGTTTTGTTGATATTCGGTACTTGAATTGAAAATGAACTTGTCATGATATAAACTGTCCATGTATCCATAAGTCCAACATCTCCAGAACATTTTTCAAGAAATAATAATTGCATTTATACATTCATCATAATTTTTAAATAAAACCATTAATTATTTTTATGAAAAATAAAAACAATTATAATCATGGATATGATAGGTTGTACATACGCATGAGTAACGTTATCCATATTTCATTGATCATTATGAAAATAAAGAAATTATTATTTTATCATTCCATAAATATTATAAAATTATTAACATAATAATAATAATATAAATTTATATATATATATATATATATATATATATATCATACAAGTCATGTGGTGAATAGAAATAATTCACATCTCTTTGTGGAGGGGATAGTTCACACGTAAGCATGAACAAATTTATCATTTTTATTTAAATGAAATGAAATAAAATAATAGAAATATTACTATTTTAGAATTATAAATATTTCATTAATATCATACATAATCACTTATTCCATAATTATAAACCGTCTTGATAGACGGTAATGAAAAACAAACTATATTGGTTCACGAGGCGGTAGTCCCCCATACACATGAAATAAATGTTCATTTCCAATTTGATAAAATTAGAGATTAATTTAGGTGATGATATTAACATAATAATTTATTAAAATAATTTGGATAATATATATATTATTCTATCTTATATGAATTATATTTTAAGTAAGTTGAAGAAAAAGTAAAATGGAAATACTTAAAAAACGATGCCTCTTCGTCAGTTGATGACCTTTGAAGAATACCTTAAAACCTATAAGAAGAGTGTTGTACCTAAAATAAGGCCTAAAGAAAGTGAGGAGGGGTTCTAGGAATAGGTTTGGTCAAATTGTTTCTAATCCAAATGGTTCTTGAAGTTTGAGTATTAGAAAAGAGTGAGTACCTTTTTATAAGAGAGAGGAGGGGCACCCATGGAAACTCTTAAAATGTTAAATTAATATAAATAAATTTTTTTTAATACAAATGACTCAAAAATGAGATATATAAAATATAATAATATTAGATTTCAAAATTATCGAATTTAATAATTTTTAGAGATTTATTTATTTTATTTCAAACCATAACTTTTCAATTTACCCTTAACTATTCCCTTTTAGTTTCAATTGTTGTAAAAACATTTTAAATATTAAGAGCCTATAAACATTACTTCTATGAGGTAAATTTTACATAATGGGAAACTTAATGAACATTTAGACCATATAATAGTAACTTTGTGGTTTTAAAAGATTTTTAGGTTTTTTAAATAATTTAATAAATAACTATTTTTATAAAATATTAATTATGTCAATTTTAACCCTATTCGTTTAATTTAATTTAAATAAAATACAAAAAAATATAACTTATTAAAAATAATTTCATAGACTTATAACATGTCATAGTAACCTAAAAAATTCTTGGATGACATAAATTACATCAAATTATATTTATTTTAATATTTATAATATCATTTGTTTGATACATTCATTAATTAAGCAATCACTACATCATCATTGTGTCACAATTAAATTTAATTATATAATTTATAAAAATTATAAATAAAATACCATGATTTAGTTAATCTTTTATGTTTATAACGAATATTTATCATCAATGATATCACTTATATAACACCATATTAAAATTGTTTTAGTAAAAGAGACATATTTATGATATTATTTTCTTTACATTAAATTAAATAATATAAAAAATATAATCACACCCAGATGGATTCCAAAGGAAAAAGGATTAGCCCCAAGATTATTTTGGTCATCCAAAACTCATAAAATAACGTTAGGACAAGTTTTAGGGTTGTTTTATTTTATTATAATAGTATTTTAACCCTTATTTACCTGATTTACCCTATAATCGAGGTAATAAAATTCATTACTAAAATTACAAATCCTAATATAAAAAAATAAAAGTGACCTATTCACTTAATTTGGACCTTATTATTCATAATATTCAGCCCATTTTTCCAAATTCAAAAAACCTAATTTGAATAAATTAACTAAAAATTACACTCATTGACGGAATAAAAAAACTTTTTTTTAAGTAAAATGTTCAATAGTTTACATAGTTTTTCTATTTAATTTTAATTTAAAAAATAATCCAATGAACTAAATTGGAATAATTTATAAAAAACTTAACTAATTATTATTTAAAGCTATGTAAAAATACAATCTAAAAATATAAATAAATTATACAAAAAGGTAGTTTTGAATAAGAATGCAGTATTTCCTCACTGTTTATTAAAAAATGAATTTTATCTGAAAAACTCCAAATATTTTACCTAACTGAATTTTTATGTCCCACTTCTGAATAAAAGTTTTTTTTTGTAAAATAGAAAATATAAAAGTGACCAAAAATATATTTAAAAAGTGTTCACCATGAAATGGTAGTAAAACTACCTTGAAAAAATATTAGTGTGTTTTATGCTTAAAATTTGATTTATTCTCATTTTAAGCCTATAAAATTTATTAGAAGAAAGTATAAATATTTAATTAACATGGGTAAAAATAATATATTTAGTTATATTATTTCCCTCCAATACAACGTCTAGGCATTGACTACCATTGAAAATAATAATATTAATTTTTTTTATTATTTGGTATAACTCAGTCTTGTGGGAAACATAAGATTTTGGAAAACCCCATTTTGTGTGTCGAGTACACTATGAGATAAAGAAAATTTTTTAAAGTAAGGTTAAAATATAATTAATAAATATTAAAATATATGAAATTTTATTATTCTATAATTACCTTGGATATTATAATGACATTAAAATAAGCCTTAATTACAGGAAATTGAGACATAATCCAATACCTCAATTCCAAAGTTTCCATGTATCTCCTTTTACTCTTATAAAATAAAATAATATCTATTATTTGGTGTGTTAAGATCATTTTAAAGGTTTAGTAACTTATAATTAAATAATATATTTTATTATTTTTTTAATTCTATATTTAAATACATAATAAGTTAATCCCACCTCGAGTGTTTTGAAGATGTGCATTTCATTGTTTCCAAATCGTTTTTGGTGTGTTGATTATGGTAAAAGTGGTCATTGGTACATCATCTCCAAAATAATAATAATTAAATAATTATCATTTTTTAAAATCATCTATACTTTAAAAAAAACAATGAAATGAGGTTTTGAAAAATGAACTACGATACAGTCTTAGAGACGGTATGACATACATACGCATGAGTAATGTTTTCTTTTTTCAACTCTAGTTACAGAAAAAAATTTATGTATTATTTTATCAATAAATAATTATCGCTGTAACATTAATATATTATTATTATTTTAAATATAATAATATATATCATTCATTTTATGTGGTGGAAAAATCACATCATTTTATAGAGGCGGTATTCCACAAGTACGCACAAACAACGTTATCATTTTACAGTGATTGTAAGGGTAAGAAATTAAATGATATATCATATTTTAATAGTATTAAAAATTAATTTCTTATAAAAAAAATTTCACATATATTCATTTAATTTACCCTTATTACCTTCCTTAAAAATATTTAGTAAAATGAAGAACATCACTTTACATGGCGTAATTCTGCAGTACACATGAGAAACATTATCGTATCCCCAAAAAATGGAATGTAAGAAGTTATTTGTGATATAATATTTGAAGTAGTATTATGAAGTTAAAAATATGATATAAATATTATAACTTCATCATTATAATTATTCTTGAGAGGATATGATGATAAAAAATACATCGTTTCATGAGGCGGTAGTCCTCCACACACATGAATAATGGGTTTGTTTCTCATTTGATCGAAATGATAAGGATTTAGGATATGAAATTAACATAATAACATCAAAGTAAATGGTATAAATTTTTTTATTAAATGAAAATAATTTAATATGGTTTTATGGAGGTGGAATAATAAATAAAATAAAAATGCTCATTTATGAATGATACATATTCTTCTGACAACCTCCTAATGTTAGTGTTTAGAGCCATTATAGGATGGATTTATAATCAAAAATATGATATTGGATTTTTTGATGGAATTAATTGACGTATTTGGGTAGTTATTTTCCATGAAATATGGCTTTGAAGGTATGAATACTAGACGAGTGATGCTGTCCTTTTATAAGTGAAGTGTGTGGCACATCGGTAATTTTTGAAAATAAAATGGTGTACCCATATTTTTGCATGAAAAAGGCTCCAAAATGGTACATTTCCGTTAATAAAATAATATAATATCAAAATATGTCCATTAAATGGATTTTATAAATTTTTAGGTCATTTTAATCCTTATATTTTTAGTTTAACCGTAGAAAAATATGTTTTTACCTCAACCGCGGAAAAAGATATTTAATATTTTCACAATTACATAGGAAAAAAATTACTTTATCTTACTATATAATATAAATTATGATTACTAAAATTATGGAAATATTTTATTAAATTTAATTCATATATTTCAAAAAAAAATTAATTTAAAATGATACACATATATGCAATGAAAAGGTGGTACTCAAGAAGAGTATTTTTCATAAAAAGGATAATTTTCCTTTTACTCTATTATTGGTAATAATAAATATATATATTTTTTAAATTAATATTTATATATATATAATTTATAAATTTTATTTAAATAATTCCTCATTAGGGGTCATTTTTATTAAATAATACGGAGAAGCACATTGCACATTAAAACAGTTTTAGGAAAAATCATGTTCTTACACCAAAAAATAAATATATAATAAAATTTAATATACAGTGGATTAAAAAGAAATTAAGATGATTAAATATAATTTAATGTTATTTATTTTACATAAATAATATTCAAAACAAAATTGTACTTTTAAATTACATAATTTATAAAAAATAAAATACATTTTTGAAACAAATCTCTATTTTTCACTATTCAGTACAAAATAAATAGTTTTTAAAAACCCCAAAAATTTCACACTAAGATAATTATTATATGATGAATTAAAAAATTATTTCATTTTTTAAACTATTTTTTTAAATTGTTTAAAATTAATTTTAATGTATGTGCATAATGTGTGAAGAAGATGCATTTCAATAAAATACAGTTTCCTTAATAAAACATTTCTTTTTTTAAACAATTATAATTTTATTTTATTATCCAATGATAACCATTTAATTTATTTATTATATGTTTAAAACATTTAACTTCAATAATTTATTAATTCATATTCATACCATCCAATTTAATATTTATTTTTTAACAGTATACTATATTATAGTTCAATTATACTCAGGGTTGTGTGTACCGTAATCTATTAAAGTGATTAAACATAAAGAAATATATTTCATGGGTCTATTAAGCTCAGTGTTTCATATCGAATACACTATCAAATATATCTTTATTTTTTTAAAATATCAGGGTTACATTCTCCAATCTAAATCCAAAAAAGAAGTAAAAAATCCTCAATAATAACTAAATCATAATATAATACCAATTGAGGTTCCACATACTCGTACTCCATAGTACCATGCCAAACACACATTATTTAAACACCAAATATGATAAAAAGGTAAATTACCCAAGATAAATATACATATATTTCACATAATTTTTATGTATTAAAAATAATATGTCACAATAATCATATAATTCCAAGAACAAAAATTTTAGTAACTTTGTGGATCATATACCTGACTAACTAATTTTCAAATACCTAGGATCATTTCTTTATAATAGATCCATACTAGGATTCCGTCAAGAATTATCATAGGTTATAATAATCTTCATAACCTCATTAATGTAAATATAATAAATGGGTATGTTCAAATGATTAGTAAGTGAGAACATGTTATAAAGTGTTAGATCATAATAATATAAGAAAACATGAACATAGGAGAAATATTCTATTAAAATTAACATGATACAATAATAGTTATCCATAGTTCGTGATAGAAGAACATGTAATCTCAAATGAAATAACATTTAACCTGGGATATGAGTGTGAGATAAGCATGGAAACATGGAATAAAGTGAAGATATCATAAGTTATTCAAATCATAAATATGTGTAAACAACTTAAGACATTAAATCATAAAAATAAAACAAGGATCACTACTAAGAAAACATTACATAGTGTTCTAGGAAAACATCCCATGAAACATACATGGTACATCATGATATCAAAACATTACCTAATTAAAAATAGGGATATATAATTTATTCCATATATATAATCACTATCACCGTTGATCATACTCCTTGAAAATGGGTTATGATTTACCCCTCTATGTTACAATCCTATTTTTTATAAAATTTGTTGAACCCTAAAATCCCATGAACATAGTTGTTTCTCCATACCATATTGAAATATATTCAATTAATAAACATTATTATCATCTTAATGTATGGTAAATCCATCTATATATTTATTGAAAACTTATTTTTCAAGAACACTATTAAGAAAATTTGAAATAACATCCATTTGGAATGACATGAACTAATTTTAAACCATGATTTCAAAAATTAATTAATTAATTCCCAACTATACCATGCTATAAAAAATTCCATCATAATTTATTACTTTAATTTTCTAGTATCTGTTTCACACTATTTGATCTTTGTTTTGAATCACCAATCTATCTTCATCATATTTGTTTTGAAAAACCCATTTAGTTTCGCTGAAATTCCCATTTTTTATCTTTGACACTATATCCCATTATTCATTTTTCTCAATCTAAAAAAACTATTTATTAAAAACTTATATTCAAATCACATCTTGGAAAATCATATAAAAAAATTTAGGATCTACTTGATGCACAAAATTATTTATTATAGATATATCACCCTTAACTTTTTCACTAGGGATTTCATATCACCAATAACGTTTTATTAATATATATTAGATATATAAATTTACTTTATTTATATTTATTAACATGATCTATTAACCTCATAACTAATTCATCCTTCTAAATCATAAAAAAGATCTCATTTCCCCTAAAATATAATTATTTCAATAGATATTCCATTTATAATTTCCACATCGGTTTTCTAAAATACGTGCTGATTTACACATTATGATATCTTGACTATCAATTAATTTTCATAAATTTTTGATAAAATATTTAGATGCATGGATCTTGGATTAATAACAAAATAAAATTATCTTAACCCTTTAAGTCAAACTTTTGGTGGCTTTTAACTTTATAGAGAATATAAATTTTGCATCCTTATATTTAAAAATAGTTCAAGGTTAATTTCATCCCATTATATGTTTTATAAGTTGTATTCTCTTCATCTTGAAAAAACAAGGATCTGTTCATTATATAGATCGAATTCAAGACCACTTCTATAAAAAAAAATTAAATTAGGTATTTTTTAATGATAATCATATGAGACATATTGTTTATTACCTAGTTTTCCCTTTCAATAAAACCATTATTTAATAGGGTTATCACTATAAAAACATAGTTACATGTCCCATACTTGTCAAGATAAATTTTTATTTTAACATAGGTTAACTCTTCAACAAATTTAATAAAAATTTAAAAATTATATTATTTTTACTTATATGAATTCTAAATTGAAATTTTATATTTGAAAACATCATATATATGAGTGTTATCACATGTTATATGTGGAATATAATATGTACATTCATGTATCACTAATTATTATAAGTATTTTTAACTTAATCATCCATGTTATTTATTTTATAAGTTGTTTTTAACCACCATGGTAAGGAAAAAAATTATTCTTTACAAATAAGGTATTGATTCAAAATTTTTCTATTTTCTTGAATCATAATTACTCTCTATTTTTCAAAGAATGTCTATTCCATCTTTATAACGTTTATAACAAATTTTGAGTCAAAAAAGTTACATATACATAATATATTGTGTTCAAGACCTCAAATTTTGGCATTCCCATCGGTGACTATCAAAAATCCTTCTTTATTTCCAAATATGGAATCTGTTTTTCATATTTTATATCCTTAAAAAAATTATTATTTCCTTTTATGTTGGAAGTATTTCCACTATTAAGAATCTGTGCTTTGACTCGATATATTTCCTTTAAATAAATATATACTACTTTAACCTTCTAATCTTGTAAATTTGAACACTCTTTTTTAGTTCTAAACTTACTCAATGAATCATTGACCTTATACTTATAACCACTTTGGAAGTCCTTTGGAACATTACTTTATCTTATTATTAATAAATACCTAGATTTTTGGACCATAGTCATCACAAAAAAAAATAACATTCACAGAAATCAAACAGGGAGTATTAAATTCAGCTGGTCCATATTTTGTTTTCTGTTGTTCCTTTATGTAACTATTTTATATGTTGTATACTCTTTTTAAGTTCCATATATTTCCCAAATAATAAAAAATTGAGTATTATTATGTTTATTATTGGTTATTTGGTGGGTTTTTGCGTCACATCTAAATCAATCATCTTCTTCAGAGTGATGACTAGTCTTCCTTATTTGACCTTGATAGAATTTTGTAATAGTAATGCCCCAAGATAAAATTCCATTCATGGTAATGTTTTTATTATTTTATGTAGTCTCTAATATCCTTTAAGGTATCATCATGTTTCTCATTCACCTTTTCCAGAGCCCGTGTGAAATAGATACTCTAACTAATTATAGGATTCATAACACTTTAATGATCTTCTATAGTTTATAAAAATTTAAAAACATTTCCTTCAAGATCATTGATCCTTTTGACCATATTTTCATTGTATTATTAAAACCGTTAATGATTTCTCCCCAATCAAACACATTTATATTAATATTAATAATATTTTCAATATTTTATAACATCATAGATTTAATAATTTCAATTTTGGTGTTTAACTTATCTTTCACCGGTTACTATTATGATATATATATTTTAAATCCATATACCACTACATCTAATTTGTTTTTAATCTTTACAAAAATATTTCTTCTTCAATGAAATCAATAGTTCAATTTTTTCATTAACAACACCCTCAACATAAACATATTAACTATTGATTTTTTCCTCACTTTGTATTAGGTAATGATATTCAGAAGAACATATTCAATGATGTCTTTTCAGTACTCCATATTTTTAACTTCTAATTATTCTTTGTTAATTCCTTCTTGTGAAAGTATATTATTTTTTTTATAAGGTATTCTTAGTGATCCTATTTTCTTTTACATGCCTAGAGAAATTATTCAATGGTGTCTTTTGTTCCTTGTCATGTAAGAATTTCATTCGACACATAGTAGAAAGGTCCCAAACCCCTCCATATAAAATGCATGAAATTGAAAGCTTTACTGTAATCTTACCATTACTATTTTTAGATTTTAGTAAAGTAATGACACCACCTCATTAACTTTATTCTTTTATATATCCACTTTAACAGTGATATTCTTTATTTAATTTAATGAAACTTACATAAATTTACCCATTTTTATAGGACCATATTATTTTTTTATTATCTAATATGTGATGATAACTCTATGAAATTCAACCATTGTTTCTATATCAAGTCAATTATACTCAATAAATAAACCATTTTGATTAATATATAGTGTAAGACATCAAAATATGTGCTTCTTAATATTGAAATATTTATGTATTTCACCAAGTCTATTTATCTACTCCAAAATAATATTCAAAATTTCAAATAATGAATTAATTTATTCTACTGGGTATATACTCAAATCATTATAATTTTTACAATGTATCCACAGTTTTTATTTTCTCACCTTTGTCTCTCCATTAAATATCTTCACAAAATCATTCCACATTTCTTTTTAAATCAGGTAAGACACCACCTTTATGTAACTTGTGTTATAAAAATATAAATCTAGAGCAGTAATTTGATTTTATTTGATATTGAATTCTTAGTTATCTATTGGTAGAAGTACTCCAATTTTAATATATAGTATAATTCCTTAAATGATGTCCACATAAAAATCAAATCTATGTGATTATAAATAGTTTTTTATCTAATTCTTATATATTTTAAGCTTATGTCTATAAAAGTATTAGATTACCTTGTGATTAATTACCACTACGGTATCAATCAAATATATAAAAATATATTGAAGAAGAACCATTAGATTATATGTCACATCCAGTTCCCTACAAGAACTCTAACACCAATTGATGGACTAACTAAGGGTTGATACCTTGAGGGTGGGTGTGTGGGGTGAATCAAGGTATTTAAATTTGGAATTATCCCTCCCAAGATATTATTCCATTGGTATTATGAATAAATAATATTTTCTCACAAAATATTAAATTAGTGAAAGCACAAGAAAAAAATAATTTTACTTGGTCCACCCACACTGGGTTATTCCCGAGGATTACACAATAATGTTTTGATGATGTACAAAATTACACTATTAGAACTACTTGTAAAATATTTATACATGACTCTATCATAACCCCCTCCCTATAAAGTAACCTATATCAGTATCTGCTATCTTTATCATTTAGGGTTTCATAACCTGGTATTTTTCTACGGTTTCATCTCATCATAGTAGTGATTTTAGGTTTTCTTTTCCGTAGTTCCTATTAGGGTTCTAATCTAGTTCCTTCCCCCTCACTCTTTTTGTTTAGTGTTCTATTTTTTTTCATTTTTTTGAAGGTGTTTAGTTATATTCTTATGTTAAATGTATGAAGATGGATTTGTATAGAAATATGGTTATGGCCTTGTGAAGAGTTTGTGATGCATCAAGGATGACATTAGTGAAGGTTATGCTATGAGAAGTTGGTGTCTAGATGGGTTCTTCCTCGATTTGTCTTCTTTAATGAATCTAGTTTTCATGGAAGGAGTTCTTCTCAGAGGTGTTATGGGAGTTTCATTTCAAAGTGTTGGAGGTTTTTGGTGGATTCAAAGTCTAGAGTTCTCCAAAGTTTTTATGGATTGGGGATCGTGATGATGGTCGCATTAGTGTGGATACTCAAGGCAGTTGATTCTGAGGTTTTATTCATTCATATTTTTATTCTAGTTTTCGCATATCCCTGGTTCATGGTCTCTCTAGTCAGAGATGGTGATGTTTTTTCTTTAGCATCAACAAAGGAATTGATGTTCAATATAGTGATGGTGGTTATGAGACAAGCTTTTGTGGGCATGTGATGGGTCAGAACATGGTCCAAGAGTTTCTAAGGTGGCATAATGTCTTCAGTTGGATAGATGGATTTTTAGGATTTTCTATGATGCTGATATCTTTTGAATTTTTAAAAAGGGTTCATATAATAGTCTTGGTGCGGTGAATGGTTCAATATTATTATTTTTAAATTTTAACTCTATAATGTGTGTTTTGTGAGGGTGTGACTTAATGTTGGAGGTATGGTTTTATCAGTTCCCAGATACCCTCAAGGTGTCTTTTCAACAAAATAAAAAAATGGATTGTGGAAAAACACAAAGGAAAAGTAATATAAATAAAACTCAAAATAATATCCAACTATAATGACCCAATATTTTCATACATAAATATTACATCATCGTAGATGAATATTACATAAATTTAAAAAATACATTATTGAGTAATGTAAAGGTTTAGTGTCTTTGGAGGATAGATACACAGTCTTCTTATTTAATGAAAGATTTCATCATCTCCCACAAATATCTTCCCATTTACTAACCTTCATAGAAATTCCCTACTTAAATCATTCCTCAAAACCTGGGAAAAGTAAACATGTGAAAGGGTTGTCTAAGATGATCAACAAGGTTAAATAAAAAGATATCAATAGATGATAAAAATAATAAATAAGATAATAATAAGGTCATTAGATGAATACTTATAAGGTTCATACCTAATCTATCTAATATCATGAACTTGATTTGTTTAATAAAACATAATCATTTAAATTAAATGAATTATAAGAGTGAGAAATAATTATTAATTAATCATGATTGGAAAGTTCATGTCATATAATCTTGGACCCATAATAAGTACAATAACCATTTAACCTGTCATGGTTAACTACTTGGACTGTCAAATAATAGTAGATCATGCATCCCAACTAGTTTCCCATAACATAAAAGATCACAAATCCTTAATAGTTTCCCATAGTAGGTCAATTACCTTGATGTGATTCCCATAGTGATTCAAGCACATCATCTTATTTCACAGAGCTGATGAAGCACATTATTATTTTCCCATAATGATCTCATCAGATATTAATCTTTACACAATGTATTGGAGGAATATATTGGTCCCACCCATCAAAAAAATGAAAATCTAGCATATGTGTTCTTTTAGATCATAAACATTCATTATATTAGAACCCATGATAAGAAATGGGTTAGATAAACATTTTATCATGGCCTAATCTATAGTTACCCTAGCCTTTTACAGATATCATTACATGATTTTACACATAATTAACCATCACATACATCCAAGGATTATAATGCCAAGTGTCTGTGGAATATTATTTACATAATTAGAAATCATTAAACCAGAATAAAAACATATATTATTTAATCTTCAAAATGAGCTCCTACCTCTATTTTATCCTTTATATTTACATAGTATAACCTGGGGAATACCTGAAGAAAAGGTATGAGATAAAAACCCATGGTAAGGGAAGATGCATAGGAGTAAACATAGCATATGGATTTAAAGGAATAACATGATGACATAAAAGGCATCGAACACAAACAAACATAAGGAAAAATATCATAAATAATATTGTAACATTTAACCAAGATATAAAAGGAATTAAGAAAAGAGATATAATGTGACATAAATGTGATTCAAGGCTAACGGTAAGACTATACAACATAGTGAATAAAGTCCCATTAATGAATCATGTTCACTCGCTATCCCAATATGACATCTCATTAGACTAAACAATACCCAATTAATTTGAGTGGAATCTGGTCACACCCATTAAAAATTTTCATGAATATGTTTTTTACATGAATAATCATATGTATGGAATCAAACATAAACATAAGGTTTACCCATGGAAGGAATTGTTTATCATAATCATGTCAAATGGAATAACATAAGATAATGTCATAGTGGGGTCGAGGATAGAAAGGTTTTATATAATACATGGACATTAATTAGTCAAAATAGGTATAGATATTTACTAGTGCTGTCAAACTAATGTGAAAACATGCAAAATAGTGTTTAATATATATTATAAATGAAACATTTTATTGGAGTTTAATGAAAAAATATTAAAGAATGTTCAAAGCAGAAAACGACATATTTGTCTTCGTAAGAAATGAAATAAACCAAGGTAGTTTTTCCTGATAAAATTATTTATTTTAAAAAAATTGTTTTTTTAAAATATATTATTGATTACACATTGAAATAGTTATGAGACTAGGAAGTTCCCTTGATTATGTCTTTCTTGTCGGGAATAATTGGGAATGGGAAATTTTTTAAACACATATTTCCCCATCAAATAAAGATGATATGATCTAGATACATGAGTTCGGAACACATAAATATAATTTATAACTATTACATATAAATAAAGAAGCATTACATTGGGGTAAATAGAGAGAAAAGGTAACCTGTTGGAAAAAAATGGAGGTTCAGAAGGAATCCCTTACCTTATGTACAAAATGGATATGAACTTGATCTTAATGTCTTGGAGTATCAGATTAAATACATTAATTAATTAATTCATGACTTTTTATAATTTTTTTATTTATTATAATTTTATTACACTCATTTATGGCCCTTTTAATGATTTATGAGATTCAATTTCAACGTTTGAGGGCGTTGTTTTCCTTGGATTTCATGATCAGTCTACTTATATAAATGTATGGAAAATCATATAAAATGAGAATGGATGTATGGAATTGAATTAATATTTTATTAATGAAAATATATAATATTATATGGTTATATAATTATATTTTTTTAATTTGGTTCTAGGATGGATCATTATATAAGACGTTAGTGATAATCATTTAGATTATTTTGTGGGTTTTCGATCATCACAAACTTGTTTTATTTTTTTACTAAATATCATGTAAATATAATGGTTAAAGAACATTGCATGGGATTTAATATGCATATAATAATCTGGATTAACCAAAAAATTTATTTTATGCCCAAACTTGAAGGATGTAATTGAAATTGGAAACTCATTATCCTTGATTGTGATAAATTAACACATCACGGATGATGTTTTTTTAGAACAAAAAGGTGATGGGGGAGAATTTATGATGGATTACTAAATTATCTTATTAAAATTACAAAATATTTAAGGTATTGGAGTTATCAGACCATTTATATGAGGGGATTTGAGTATAAATTAAATAAAATAAAAGAACTTGAAAGGAAATTAAAATAAAAGAAATGGGATTTACCTCCTGAATAATTATTGTTTAGATCCTCCTTAGGTGGATTATATTTGGTATTTTTATGATTCAAAAGGCTCATAGATATGGGCTAAAGGGTTTTTAATAGTATTGTGAAGAATTTTGTCAAGAATCAATGAATTAAATGTGTGAGGGGAAGAGGTTGTGTGGTGTAGTATTTATAGTGGATGAGAAGGGTGTTATTATTATTATTTTATTGAGTAGTTTATTAATTTTGGTTCAAGAAAATAAATTGGGATAATGACATAAATAAATACATAAAATTGATAATTATAGTTTGATATTATGGTTCTTAAATCAATGATTAATGAAGTAATTTTGTATTTAACATATAAAGTATATATACTGTAAATTACCATATTTTACTATTTTATAAAAATCTCCAAAATTCATCTAAAACATTTTTCAATCTGTAGAATTAAAAAATTGAATCCATTTTATGAAAATAATTTCCCAAACATGAGAAATTTAATTTCTAATTAAAATAATAATTAATTTTTAAAATACCAGTTTTAAAATTATAACTGATTATATAACACATTGAAAAATTACCCTGGGTCTCATAAATTTATTCTATACACATAAGAAAAAAAAATATTTATGAATAAATTTTATGAAAATTCTTTTTCATTTCAATAATTATATGAATTATAATATTTTAATAAAATATTTATTAATTGAAAAAAATACCTACACTTAATTTGTCATTTATAAAACATTTATTTACATACTCTAAGATATAGATATATTATATTTGGTTATAAGATGCCCAAATTTTAGTTATGCTTTCATATGTGATGTTACTATTCTATTGGTTGGTTTACTATTCATAAGGGTCACATTAGTATTCCTAATTTTATGTTACAATTCCTTTGGTATAGGTTCCTTAACATCTACAAATACCTATTATTTCATTCATTAATCATTTATAATTTTTTTATTGTGTTCATAATGTGATTTTATGTGATCATACTATATTAGAAAATTATAAGAATGTAATTTTTAAAGAAAAAATTCCAGGTCATTACATTATTCTCCCCTTATAAAATTTATCCTTGTAAAATTTCATTTTACAAAATAAGGGGAAAACATGTGAGGATACTTCTCCTTCATTACTTCCTCTAGTTCACATGTTACCTCTATGTTCTTATGGATCTTTCATAGTACTCTGACTAGGTACATAGTCTTTTTTTGTACATCTTTATCTCTACGTTCTGAGATCTTCACTAGATGGTCCTCATAAGATAGATCATTTTCTAACAATGTGACCTCTTAATGATTTACATGCAAGGGATGTAGTTTTTAGTTTCTTAAGAGGTATACATGTAATACATATTGTACTTGAGACATGGTAGGTGGAATTTATAGTTGATAGGCTACATATCTAACATTATCAAGGATCTTAAAGGGGTTGATATACCTAGGACTTCTCATTCATTTATTCCAAAATCTCATGATCCTATTCCATGGATATATGAGGACGAATACCATGTCTCCAAACTCAAAATATATTTCCCGCTGACGATTTTATGCATAGATCTTCTATTGACTTCGGGCTGCCTTGATGTGCTATTGATGGTTTTCAAATTCTCAACCATTTGATCGAAAATTTCAGTTCTACCAGCTTACGTTCCCTGAATTCATTCGATAATTGTAGTGTTCATAACCTTTTAACATATAGATATTCATATAGAACCATTTTTATGCTCGAGGGGAAGTTGTTTTTTAAAGGAGGATTATACTAGTGGAATATGTTAGTCTCATCCTCATTTGAAGTCCATAGAACATGATCTCAACATATCTTCAAGTGTCTAAATATTACATTCAGATTGGGAATCATTATGATGGTGATAGGTTTTATTGAAGTTGAACTAAGTGTTTAGAGAATGTTGGATATGTTTGCAGAACATTGAGTTAAATCTTAGATCTTAATCGGACATAATCGATAGTGGTACTTTGTGTAGTCTTACCACTTCTCTAATGTATACCCATGAATATTGATCTAGTGATAATTCCTCCTGGATTGAGATAATGTGAAATGTATTTATAATAAATAAAAATAACCCATATAGTATTATTTCTTATGGATTTCTTCGGATGTCTGGTGAAAAAATCTATGGTGATGTTTTCCCACTTTCAGGATGCTATGGGTAATGGTTGAATCATCTCATTAGAATTTTTTCATTGTGTATGTATATTCTAAAAAACAATAAAAATTGGTATATATTAAACTATATCCACCTTCATATAATCCCACCAACAGTTCTCTTAGATATCCTTATATATCTGTGTGCTCCTTGGGTGAATAGAGAAGGTTGAGCTATGTGCGCTATTCAGAAGCTCTTTCTTAGTCTCTTGATTGGAAGGGACACATAGCCGTGAATAAAATATTCTGACTCTGTACTCATCGATCTTAAACACGTATGATTTCCCATTTCAAATATCTTTCACCCTTTTCTGAATTTCCACATCACTTCCTAGAGCATGCTTTATTTTCTCCATAAGGGTTTTTTTGTGTAATCACTCGAGAAATGATTGATGATGTTCCTTCCTTAATGATTCTCATGTACATAATTTGAAAATCTAAGAATACTGGATCATTATCAATTCTCAACATTGATAATTATGTTGTGACCCTTCTATTTAGGTTATATTCTCCCTTAGTTTCCTTTCAAGGATGGTAGTGGATTCAGTAGTCATAATCCTCGATAGTCTCTAACCATATTCACTAGAGCCTATTAATATTCTTATGTGTGAATATATAATTTAGGCTCTTAGGAGGAGTGTATATTTTACACTTCACACAATATAGATTATGACACAATATTTTCAACACAAAGACCATAGCTACCAACTCTTGATCATTTGTAGGATAATATTACTCATTAATTTCCAACAACTTTAAGGCCTAGACAATCACTTTATACTTCTTCATTAGTACGCATCATATATCACTTCTTTGAAGCATCATTGTGCACCACAAATATTTCCCCACTTTTTGGTATTGTGAGTATTGGTGCAGTGATTGGACTCTTTTTCAACTCTTTGATGATGTTTTGACATTCACAAGTCCATTAAATCGTCACAACCTTCTAAGTTAGTTTGCTTATTCGGTTTTAAAATCATGAGTATCTCTTCATAAATCATCCGTAATACCTAGATAAAAAAGGAAACTAAGGATCTATATTACATATGTTTTCCTATTCCACCCATTGATTGAATTATCTTAGAAGGGTCTATAATTATTTTCTTTATAATGATTACATTTCCCAATAATGATACTTCCTCCATATGGAACTCACATTTACTGTACTTTACAAATATTGTCTCCCTTCTCAAATTCATTAGTATAATATTTACATGATACACATGTTTCTCATTTCTCTTGGAGTGTATCATAATATCATCAATAAATTGAACCAAAAAACTATTGAGGTAATATCTAAAGACTCTATTCATCAAGACCATAAAAATATCTAGATCATTAGTGAGTTCAAAAGGAATTACTATGAACTCATAGTGCCCATATCTTTTTTGAAATGTATTATGGGAAATATCTTCTTTCTGCACACATAACTGGGGATATATCAATTGAAGTTATACCTTAGAAAAATAATAGTACCCTTATTGCTGATGAAACAATTCATCTATATTTGGTAGGGGACAATTGTTATTTATCGTTATTTTGTTGAGCTTACAATAATCAATGCATAAGCGCATTGATACATCCTTCTTCATGAATATGTGGATTAGTGAACCCCATATTGAAGCACTCGGGCATATAAAACCCTTGTCTTGATTCTCTTGTAACTACTTCTTTAGTTCATATAGCTCAATGATGGCCATTCTATAATGTTTCATTGATTTAGGCAAAGACACAAGAATATTTTCAATTGGGAACTAGACCTATTGATTAGGGGGATGTCTAGGAATGTATTTAGGGAATAAATCTATATAATCTCTCGTGATGGGAATGTCTTCGAGAATGACTCTATCCATTGTCTCAATCATCCGGGATAGATTTTATTAGTCATTAGGAAACAGTATCCACAATTGAGATGATGGTTCAAAATGAGATTCATCTTCTTCTTTACAATTATACAAAATTAGAGGATTCTTTGGGATGTTAATAGTGATCTCCATTTCTTGATAGTTAATGTTGGATTTATATAAATATAGAAAATCCATGCCCAATATAGAATCGGGATGTAAAAAAGGAGAATAAAAATATTTTTTGGGAGTTTCACTCCAAAAAACGTTATTGGGGAGGAGTTATAAATTTGTGAAGAAACAATTTCCCCATTTTTGGTTCTTACAGATAACTCAACCTCCAAATTTTTAGGAGGTGAATGAATAGTTATACTAAACATGAGTATATGAAATAATATATAGAACCGAAATCAAATAGTATGTTCACTATTCTTGAATGAATAACCAAAATACCTATCCCCACATCATTTTGAGGCTCCAACATAGTAAGAGATTTCATATTCCCTTCATTGTTGCCTTGGAGGTTGTTATTGTTTATTTCCTCTAACAACCCTTGGGTTAGGGTAATGTATTGCATAATTCCCTTGATCCATGCATTTGAAAAACTACACTACATGATTAGTGTTGATATAAACCATCCTTCATTCTTCCTAATTAGTGGTATTATTCATATCCCTTCAGTAGTTATTAGCCTTGTACCCCTCTCTTCAACATTTGAAGCATCTATCGGTTCCCAATAAGAAGTTTCCAGGTTTCCTCTTACCAATAATTTTACATGTGGTATGTCGGGTTTTCATTCCATTTTGGGATTTATCACCCTTATTAAAATCCATTTTCCCCCTATTCTTCAAAGTCTTTGAGGCTATCGAGATTCAATGGTCTCTATTTTATCCTTAGGGGCACAAAGAACAATCTCTTTATAACTATCGAATACTTGAATCGCAATCTATTTTAGTAGAATAATATTAAGTCATCTAAATAAGTGATTTTCCTGACCCATCCGCTGGGGCCTGTGTCGTGGATACCCCAAACCCGCCTCCCATTGGCCAGGGGCTAGAGGCCAGTTCCAAATAGGCATATCCCAAACAAATGGATGGAATTTTCCTAAGTACTTGTAAAAACGAACACCAATACAATCCACAAATGATGGAATATTAAAACACTAAGTAAACAAACACAATGTAGGACAGTAGAAAACTGAATGTAAATGGTGCCAGAATACAAGCCCAACTGAAACAAAAAAGTACAAGTACAAGCCTTTGGAACTCCTCTATAAAAAACCCTACCTAAAGGGTAGGAACAAAAATAGATGTATAAAGTAATATAAGTACATTTTGTCTGTTGTGTCACTCTATGAACAACCTATACATGTTACACTAAGGACTCCCTCAATGCACTGATCATCTACACAAGAAATGATAAATGCGGGTGAAGCCCGTGAAGGGGTGAGTAAAAAAATACTCTGTAGGGACCCCAAACCACAAATTTATACCACAAAGCAATAAAAAAAAAAATAACAAAGAGGTACATGAAGTGTAACCTCTAATAAGTACAATAAAAATAGTCACTTGAGTTATCTCTCATAGGTATATCATAAAGTATAGATGTTAAGACTATCAGTCAGAAGGATGAACATCTTGTACTACTGAGGGACTAATCCCCGATTTTCCATTATGGTCTTCTTGGACCCTAAGATCTGGTCATCTATTGGGACACTGAGGTCCTCCTATCATCACTGAGGTCTGTCGAGCCCTTAAGGTTCACTTCTCTACCAGGCCACAGAGGTCCTCTCATCTGCCATGCCACCCAGGATCACTCGTCAATCGGTCCACTGAGGTATACTGGTCTATTGGGCCACTGAGGTCCGCTTGTGTGTCGAGCCACTGTGGTTATCTAGTCTATCGTCCCACTGAGGTCCAATAAATTCTCAGTCCACTATGGAATTCTTGCCTACTAGGCCACTGAGGTCCGTTCTCCACTTCCTTCTTTCCACATCCAACTGTAGGATTTCATCTCGTACCGCAAATGATTCTGGGCGACTCTAGTCCTCAAGTGATTGGTTGTATATCAACATCCCCTAAAACTCACCTGTTGTATTCCAAAAGGATCTTCCCATCATAAGGGCCCCAATTCCATAAATGTATCATCAATCAGACACCCAGTTTGGAAGATATGCCATTTTTTAAAAAGGGTTCAGTTGGGTCAGGGCCTGGTACGACCGGGTCGGACAAACCCGACCCATCCCGATTCATCCAACCCGACCCAAAACCAGTTAGGACTGGCCCATTGGGCCTTCTTGACCTGGGCCATTGGGCCAAAGGTCCAACCCATAGGGCCACCTGGTGTGATGGTTTGGTCCAACTCGGACATGGAAGGTGACGCATATTCCCTCTATCTTGCGGCCAGCTAATCCATGTGCATACCCCCTCACACGGTCCCACAGACCTTGTTCTAGCACCAAAATTCAGCCCAACCAGGGGTCTCCTAACCTAATGTGGCACCATTCTAGCATCGCAGTTCCACACCTCCGCGGCCTCCTCCGTAGTAGTGAGCACCACCTCCCTCACGCGGTCGCTGCCGCCTACCGGCTTCCCTAATCCACCTCTTGTGATGGTTGTTGTGGGTTCTGCCATCGCAAGCCATTGATATGGAAACCCACCTGGTCGATTCCTTCCATTTCCACCAATGTGTTCCCTATTGGACAGAAATTTCAATTACATCATGATGAATAGAAGAAAAGGGTCGGAGAAGAAGAATGCAAAAGAAACTCACGAAGTACGGACCACAAATTTTGTTCAAGTTGGTGTAATTTTTCCTTGTTTGGAGTTTAACAAAGTATGAACAAAACATGAATACAACTTCTCATAACTTACAACATGGAAATCCATAATCACACCAGAATAAATGACCAATGGATCAACTTGTTAGTGGGTTGATCTGCATTCATTGTTTAGAAAGAAAGAATACAGAATCTGATTCATAAATATCAAAACCCCTACTAGGAATCGGATTTCTCAGCGATGAAGAACAGAGTCTCCCCACCATAATTCGTTAATTATCAATCCGGAACTCTCATCGATGATGATATCCTTTGAATGGGAAGAAAGGAACTTCTGAAATTTCATCACTCCTCACCATTCATCACTTTCCAAAGCCACTCCTCCTGAGCCTCAGAGAAAATCCATGATTAGGCTAATGATCTCATATCTATGTTAAACAATTAAATAGAGGAAAAGTGTTTCAATGTTTCTATTATGTTGAGTTGTCACGTCATTATAATATTTCATTTATGAAATTAAATAGTGTTTATTTTATTCTTCATTTTTAGCATCATTAGGATGCTTCATTTATGAAATAAAAAATATTTATTGACATTGCATTACAGTGAAACATTTTTGGATAAAATAAAATTTTGTAATTTTATTTTATTTTTCTTTAAAATTCCGATAAGGTAATTTTACCCTCAACCTGTGCCGATCATGGTTAGGCCCTAACCAAGGAAATCATACCCTCACAAGCTCAATGGTATTATCGTATTGCCATTTTGAGTTACCATTTTTGAGTTATAAGGATTTGAAAATAAAAAAAATCTTTATTTAATTATTTTATTTACACTGATGTACCAAAAAAAAATTCTACAGTTGACCCGCATCAGCAGATGTTAGGCTTTTCCAAAGGAAATATAACCCTCATGAGCTCAACAGTGGTCTAAAATTTTCAATACAAGTCACCATTCATGAGTTATAATGATTTATAAAATAAAATAAATTTAATTATTTTATTTATGGTTATGACATTTTCTGGGTTTCACACTAGAGGCTCATACTGACTAAAAATAAGTTTCTCCTATGGTAAATGAGTCATTTGGAATGCAATGGATACCTATGATTTATAATTTGGGACCTTTTTAAGAGTTATTTAATTTTTGAGGAAAACATATCATGCACGCTATTTAAAAACATAACCTTTTTCGATGGACCATTATGGGAACCCTAGGCATTAGAATCATGTGCCGTCTTAGTGCCTGGTCATGATATTTTCCTTATAATTTTCAATAAATAAAATACGGAAAATACAATTCACTACATCTTCCCAAAAATTAGTCTTTATGTCCCCAAAATTCAAATGAATGGATTCCCAAACAAATTAGAGTACAAGCATAAACCTGAGCCTCCCGCTCCCACATTCTCTCTTGGAGATTCTTATTCCACCACCAAACTTGCACTGGAGGAATTGATCACCCATAGAGGTTCCTCTCATGTTGATCCTTGATCCCTATTAGAAAGCTCACAAAATTTTCCTTGTCGTCATAGTAAAACTCTCTCTAGACAATGATAAGTGATGGGTCATGTGCGTACCTCTTTAGTTGGGATATGTGGAAGAAGTCATGAACCCTCTCTAACTAAGGAGGTAGAGCCAAATAGTGTTCCAACACACCCACTCTATGCAGTAATAAAAAAGTTCTAATGAACCTCGTAGATAACTTGTCTCCCCAACCAAATCTCAGTATCCCACATTCAGGAGAGACCCTAAGAAACACATGGTCTTACTCCTCGAACACCAAGGGTCTCCATCACCAATTAGCATACGACTTGTGAAAGCTCTATGTAGTAATCAACCACTCATGGATGACCTGCACCTTTTCTGTAGTACCCTACGCCGACTTTTGTCCCATGAGTGTTAACTCTCTGGGGTCTGTCCACTAAAGTGGTGACCTACATGTTTTCCCATACAAGGCCTCAAACGGTGCCATACTAATGGTGGAGTGGTATCTTTGATTATACGCAACCTCCACCAGAGGTCGGTGATCCTCCCAACTGCTGCCAAAATCAAGGATGTAAGAAAAAAATCATGTCCTCTAGGACCCAAATGGTCCACTCGTTATGGACATATGATTGTAGGTGTAAATATGTGCTCAAGCGTAGCTGAGTCCCAAATGCCCCTTGAAATATCTTATTTAACCAGGATGAAAAGTGTGCACCTCTAACAGAGAATATAGTTTATGGGACTCCTGTGGACAACTGATCACCTAAAGACCCATAGTCAGCATCATCGAGTGCTTCCTCCCTGACACACTTTAAGAGTGGAGGGGTAATAACCACCAATTGTTGGTAAGATACATCATATGTATCCATGAAGGATAATGGTTGCGAAGACAAATCCTATGTTTCCCCATTCAGCAACTATAAAATGGACATCCTGCTCAAAAAATATTCTACCACATTCCCCATACTAAGAGTATAGAATACTTATAAGTCATAGTTCTGGAAGAACCCCAACAATTATCACTATCTCATGTTCAAATTATTCTGAGAGAATATATGCTTGAGACTAATTTGTTATTGTAGATGGTAATCCATTCTCCCATAAAGTAGCGTCCTGACATCTTCAATGTGAATACTACCACTGCCAACTCAAGATCGTAGGTTGCATAGTTATTCTCATGTGGTCTAAAATATCTTTACCTATAATAAATCACCACTTTCCTCTACATCAAGACAGAACCACATCTGGTCCCTAATGCATCATAGAACACTATGTACTTTACTACCTCCTCTGGAAAACTCAAGATTGGGGTACTCTTAAAACTATGTCTCAATTACAGAATGTCCTACATGAACCTTTCTATCCCTTTGAAAAGAAGACCCTTTAAACTGATCGATGAATTCATCATCCCTTTGGTAGTGGGTACTCATTCTCTACGTCCACTAGGTTAAAATTCCGGTTATCCACACTTATCCTCGAACACTGGGTCTTACTAATAACTTATTTTTCAAGTCCCCCAACTACATCGACATCTCGCAAAGCTCTGAAAAATAAATCTGATATACTGATGCAGATATTAGTGCCATCATAGGGTGTTGAATGATACAGAAGTCCATCTCCTTGTTGGGAGACAATCCAAGATACATCATCAGGAAATACATCCCCATCTTCTACGACTACTTTTGGGATGTAAAAACTCAGAACATTCACTACCACAAGGGAAAGTATGGACACTCATGTGTGATTAGATAAACCGTAATATGCATGAGTTTATCCAGTGCTTCCTAGGTTTCCTTTTTCACTGATCAAGGAAAACCACATTCCAACACTGTGGACATACAACATTCTTTTGCCAAAAACATTCAATCTGAGCATGAATGGTGGATGAAAATTCCATACCCAAACTAACATCTTAAGGCCTCGATGCTTCCACCAAGAGGTTCCAATCGAAACATTCATCTCAAGGGTCCGATCACACTCTCAGTATATGTGTGATTATCGAGTCACCTCCCATAGGTATCTTCAGACGTTAGGGTCAAGTCAACAATTTAACTAGAAACTCAAGGTGTTGAACAAGAATCGTGATAACAAGGAATGATTAGCACTTGTGTCTATTAATACAATAGATAAGTGTATACACAGAACATACATCAAATTATTCTTAAATCTATTAGGCCATATGCCTTGATTGCATGCAACAACCCCATTCCCCTATCATCTTGCTCAGTGAGCCTGAAGTGGACCATATTGGGGTGGTGGCTTTAGCATGTGGAAATGTATATCACCTCCTGTAAATCCCCCAGCACCTCTGCCACATCTACAATCTTGCATATAAATTTGTTCATCTCACTTCCTCTACCCTGGTGGCCCATCCACCATTTCACTATCAACCCGATGGGTTGGACAATCTATAGAAATATGTCTCCTAATAACTTTTGAAAATCATTACCTATTTCAAGTCAAACTATACTCGTCCTATGAGCCCTGAGCTATTGATCCCCTATCTTGGGACCCCTTCTCGAAACTTATCACACGTCCAAGTCTCTAATATTAATATCAGATTATTGCTTTCCCACTACTGACATCCACTAACTGTATCTATACATCCAAATGATTTTCAACCACAAAGTGTCTTTCTAGAAACCTAGTATATATAAGAATGTACAGATGAATAGGGATGGATCATATGTCCCTAAACACACCTATCTTGAAGGTCCAAGCCCTGAAGCACTGGTTATATCGTATTCATTGAGTACTAGGAAAGGTCGGTACACGTTGATGAATACTCAGTACCGACATGTATTACTGTTGAAGATACAAAAGCTCTTGGGAATTCATAGACCTTAACTTCTATAGAGATAACCCTTATTTGATAATGTTTATCATACTCTATACACATAAAAATCACCTCATCATAAGATCAAGTAATCTGAGCCCCGTTATTTCCCTACTAAACCACGTAGAAGGATCACTACCAAGACCACCATCTGATCTAATGGTGTCCTGAATGGATAGAAAAATATGGTAACCACCTCAAGAAAATCCTAAACCACTTATATGTCAGGTTTTCCTAGAAACCTGAGGGGTCTCTATTATTGAAACACGTGATGTTCGTTCAACCCATTCATCTCATCTACTGGTACTACGAGTACCAGGTGCCAATCTACAGGGGGCGGTATAGCTGGTACACAACCCAGTGGTGCTATCTCTGGTATGAACCCTTGTACCCATATCATCAACCTACATATCATCTTTGTGATCTTGTGGTGTAATCCTAGATGGATGTCTATGTGGAAGGATCTTGAAATAAAACACGATATACCGCGATCAATAGAGTATACATGCTGACCTGACTCAAAAAGGACATGGAAAACACAACCCATTTCTATATGACTCATGTACCATCATTTTTACCTGAAAATAGTGTTTTAATGTACTGAGTCTAAAAATATAATTCCGGGTCCTGGTGTGTGGATATGTCGGCAGTCGCACCAATACTAGATTCCATGGCATGAAAGTCAAACTGGAAACACACAACACTATTTTGAAAAACCAAATTCATAGTCTCTAGGATAATAAGGTAGAACTGACCACCTTTGAAACAACTCTATCATGACCCATCCCCTCGGGCCCCTACTACGACTACCCCAAGCCCGCCTCCTATAGGCTAGTGGTTGGAGACTAGCACCGAGTTGGAATATCCCAATCTAAAGAGAGGAATTTCCCGATGTACCTGTATACATGCACACAACTCCAAGCCAGTAATTCTGGTAGGTGAATACACTAAGTAAACAAACACAAGGTTTGACAATAGAAAACTGAAGGTAAATAGGGCCAGAATAAAAGCGCAACCAAAACTAAAAAGTAGAAGTACATGTCTATAGGACTCCTCTACAAAAAACCCTACTTGAAGGGTATGTACAGAAACAATTGTCTGAAGTCGCAGAAGCACGTCTCTTATGTTGGGTCACTCTAAGAACCACCTAGCCCTAGTCCACCATGGAATTCATCAAAACACTAGTCATCAATAAGACATGATACATGTGGGTTAATCTCGTATAGAGGTGAGTTAGACAATACTCATTAGGGACCTTAAAATACAAAGGTATACCACAAAGAAATAAAAATATTAGACTACCAATGAGGTAAATGAAGTTTAACCTCTAATAAGTACAGTCAAGATTGTCATTAGAGTCATCTCACATAAGAATAACATAATGTTTATAAATTAAGGATATTGGTCATAAATAAAAACATATTTTACTACTTAGGGACTCATACCCGATTATTATATGATGTCTGTTTGAACATTTAGGTCCACTCGTCTCTTAGGCCACTATGGTCATCTTGTCGTCATTGAGTTTTATCGGGCCACTGATCTCTGCTCATCTGTCGATCCCATGAGGTCCACTCATCTTCGGAGGCACTAATGTTCGATCATATATGGGCCACTCAGGTTTTATCATCTATCAGGCTGCTAAGGTCTACTCGCCTCCCGAGCCACTAAGGTGTTCTCTTCTACTATGCCAAAGAGGTCCGCTCTCCACTTCCTTCTCGTCACAGCCAGCCGTAGTATTTCAGCTCATAGCATTATGATTCCAAGATAATAAACTCCTCATGTTGCCAGTAATATGTCAAACTCCCCCAAAACATACTTGGAGTATGCCAAAAGGACAGTGTCATCACAATGGTCCCAAACTCACAAATGGCTCATATATCGAATGCACAGTTTTGAAGTTATTCTTATTTCACTGAAAAGGGTCAGGTTGGGTCCAGCCCGGGCCGGCCCCGTCAGAACTGATTTTTCCGACCTGACCTGACCCTATTTGGTCTTGGCCAACCCTATCCAACCTTGTCCAAGGGCCAGCTGGACCCAGGCCATTCATCCTAGAGTCGAGCCCGCAGGGCTGCCCAACGACCCGATCTACCTCCGGCCCGCACTGGCAGGCTGTTTTCTACCTAGTCATTTCGCCCTATGGCCTAGTTTCCCAGTGGAAAGGCATGAATTATTGAGACGTTTTGGTCCAACCCAAACATAGTAGGTGCTTCATCGGCCCCACATCACACAGTCGGCTTGATCGACCGACTCCCACCGCACATGGACTGTGTTCCAGCACTAACCAACTACTCAGTCTCAGGTCTCTCGACTCGATACAGTGCCATTTTTTCATTGTGGTTCCACCCCACCAAAGCCAGTTGTCCACAACTTCTTCCTATGTGGCACACTGGGGTCAATTACTACCACGTCCCTCCTTTCCATGACCTTCAGTCGCCACCATTATAGTTATTCTTGGACTGTGATTTCCATTACATCATGAAGAACATAAGAAAAGAGGCGGAGAAGAAGAATGCACAAAAACACACAAAGGGCCGACCATGAATTATGTTTTTGTTGGTGTGATCCTTCATTATTATATGTTTAATGAAGGAATAAAAAATTGTGAATCCAAATTCACATAACTTCCCACGTGGAAAATTTATAATCCCGCAAGAACAAACGACCCTTGGATCAACCTGTTTGTGGGTTGATCCGCATTCATTGTTTGAAAAGAAAGAATGGGGAATCCAATTCCTAATGTACAAAATCCATTACAAGAATTGGATCGCTCTTAGATATAGAATAGAGTAATTCCATAACCGTTCATTAATTCTCAATCAGCAACCCTCGTCGATGAAAAGATCCTTCGAAGGGGAAAGGGGGAACTTGTGGTGATTATTCATTAATCATCAATCATCTCTTGCCAATGCAACTCCTCTAGATCCTCAGAGAAAATCCATGGTCATTCCAACGATCCCCTACATTTGTTAAATAATTAATTGGAGGAAATTTGTTTCATCAGTAATGTTACGTTGAGTCACCGAGTCATTACGTTGTTTCAATTATGAAATGAAATAGTTATTCTATTATGCTTGAGTTGCATCGTAGTTATGGTGTTTTATTTATAAAATGAAGTAGATTTGTCAACATTGTGTTTAATTTAAATGTTTTTTTATTATATAAAATTTCATATATTTTTTTTCATTAAAGCACCCAAAAATTAACTTTTACCCTCAACCTATATCGATCATGTTTAGGCCCCGCCTTAAGAAAGCACACCCTCCTATGCTCAATAGTTCTCTTGGATTTCCAATCTGTGTAACCATTTTCGAGATATACGGATTTAAATATAAAATAATATTTATTTAATTATTTTATTTAAGGTCACATCCCAAAAACTACTTTCTACAATTGGACCACACTGGCCTATGTTAGGCTCTACCTAGGGAATTCATGACTTCACGAGCTCAATAGTGGTCTCAGATTTTAAATCTAAGTCAATGTTCGTGAGTTATAAGGATTTGAAAAATAATGTAATTTTATATATTTATTTTATATATGGTTATTCCATTTTCAGGTTTTCTCACTATAGGCATGCACTAACTAAATGTAAGTCGCGCCTAGGGTAAACCCACCATCCTGAACAAAATAGTGCCCTCTGATATTTTATTTGGGCACCCATTTAAGAGTTATTTTATTTTTTTCTGGAAAACTTCTCATGTGCAATATTTAAAAACAAGACATTTTTTGATTGACCCTTCGAGGCACACCAGACCTCAGAATTTCATACCGTCTTAGTTCCCTGTCTCAAAATATTCTTAATAATTTTCTAAAATTTAAACATTGAAAATTTGAGTCATTATAGTGACCTGCCATACTTTTTGTGTTCATGAAAAATCCATAGGCATATCTTTCAATCCTAGTAATGTTTTCCTCATATGCCATAATAGACTCATCTTCCTTATACTTTAGTCTGAGGAATTTACTTTCCATCTTGATATGGAGTGTTTGGGGAAAATATTTATTGAAGAATATTTTTTTTGAATTCCTCTACCTCCTGGGAATCAAGATAGACTTTGGACACTTTGTTCATGATTAACTCCATCTCTAGTTAGCCTCACCTTCAAAATGATATACAGCTTGCAAAACATTCTTTTCTTATAACCATTAGAGTATAGAAATATATTCTCAATAGATTAAATCAATTGTCCTATGAGGAAACAGTATAAATATCCACTTAATATGGGATGCATTTTCCACAAGAAGGATTAAACAATATCTTTCTCTTTCTAAATATGAGGGAATTCCACATAATTCAAGTTATTATTTATAACTTGAGCCAGCTTTGTAAGTATTGTCACAATTTTTTGACAACTCGTTCCCATTATATTTGGAATATCATTAGGGAAAACATCACTTCCTATCACATTGATTGTTTCCAAGAGTTATTTTATTTTAATCCATTAACTACAGTAAATAAAGTACCCTTAGGGTGCTTTAATACTTTTCTAATAAAATTATAAAAAGAAATCATTAAACATATAAGGATAAACTTATAAAGGAAAAGCATGTCCTAACTTGTGATTCCCAATGTTTCAATATAGGTTATCCATGGTGATATAATTATCCCCAGGGTTCTTATTAAATTTTTCTGGTCCTAATCCACAAAAATTACTATTCCTTCACTTAATTCCAACTATAGAGACCCTATCATTTTACCCATATTATTTCATGATTTTAAGCATAACTCACCATCAAATACATCCAAGGATTGTAAAGTATATTGTCTTTATATGATTAGAAAGCTAATTAAAAATCATGAAACTAGAATAAAAAATGATTTATTTAATTTTCACAATGATCTCTTACCTCCCTTTGAGTCCTTATTTATACAGAAGACAACTTATGGAATACATGAACAAAAGGGGTTATCTAAAAACCATGTAAGGTAATTATCATAGGAATAAACATAGCATGTGGGTTAGAATACATAATATGATGACCTAAAAGGCATGGAACCTAAATAAAAATAAGGAATAATAATATTTATAACATGGGAAATAATAACCAAGACATTATTGGAAATGTGTAAAAGTTACGAAACATGACATACACATGAGTCAAGGGTAACTACCAGGACAATATCACTTGGTGGATAAAGTCCCATAAATGAATCTGGTTCACTCTTTATCCCAACATGACATCTCCAGAGACAAAACATTACCCAATGTTTTGAAGGGAAATTTTAGCTAACCCATAATAAAATTTTCATGAATATTTGTTCTATAAAAAGAATCATACATAAGGAATCAAATATAAAAAGAAGGGCTCCCTATGAAAATAATCGGGTATCATAATCATGTCAAATGGCATAATATAAGGGTATATCATAATGTTGTCCATGAATAAAAGGATTTAAATCATACATGGACTAATAAAGGGGAAAATAAATCATGATATGTGTTTTTTAACTGAAGTGAATACATGAAAAACACTATTTAAGAGACATTATAAATGAATCATTTTTTGTGTAGTTTAAGGAAAATATTAAAGTGTGTTTAAAGAAGAAAATATAATATATGTTTTCATAAAACCAAAAATAAACCAAGGTAGATTCTCATTATAAAATGATGTATTTGTTGAAATATAATGTTGTTTTAAAATAGATTATTTAGTTCACTTGAAAATTGGTATGAAATCAGGTTGTTCCCTTGAATCGGGCTTTCTTATTAGGGAGAATTGGGAAGGGAACATTTTTTTAAACATGTCTTTACCCATAAAATATGAATGATATGATATGGATACATTATTTTGGAACACATACACTGAATTTAGAAGTGATAAATAAAAACTAAGAATCATTACATTTGTGTAAATAGAGATAAAAAGTCACTTGGTGGAAAAATGGAGGTTCGGAAGGAATCCCTTACCATATGTCTGAAATAGTTCAGAACTTGATCATAATGTCCAAGATAATCAAATTAAATCCACTAATTAATTAATTAAAAACCTTTTATAAATGATCTTTATATAATATTATATTATTAAGTTCATTTATGGCCCTTTTTATGGGTGATGAGATTCAATATCATCATTCGGGAGCACTATTTTCCTTGGGTTTTCATGATTAGTTTACTTATATACATGTAGGGGAAATCATGTAAAATGATAATGGTTGTAAAAAATTGACATTATATTATATTAATTAACATTCATAATATTAAATGTTTATATAAGTCATTTGGAAATTTTTCGTGTGGATGAATCATTAGATAAGATATATGTGATAATCGTTTAGATTATTTTTGTGGTTTTTCGATCATCATAAACTTGTTTTTTTATTACTTAATATCGTTAAATATAATTTTTATAGAACATTATAATAGATTAAATAAATATATTTTATTTTTTTTAACTATAAAATTCGTTTTAGGACCATCTTTTATGGTAGTAATGAAAAATGAAAACTCTTCTTCCTTGAATGTTAAAAATTTACATATCACGGGAGAGGTTTTAATATTTAGAACTAAAATGTGAGGGGAAATAGTTGATGATGGGTTATTCCATTATAATAATAAAATTTCAATATATTTAAGGTAATGGAGCTATAATACCATTTTTACGAGGTTAGGTGAGGATATAACAATAAAAGAAAAGAACATGAAAAAATAGAGAGAAGATTTTACCTCTTGAATCCTTCTTCTTGAGAAGCTCCTTAGGGGGATTGGTTTAGGAATTCTGATTAGAAAAAAGTCTCATGGACACGAGGGAGATGTTTTGGAAGTTTATTTTTTAGAATTTTGAAAAGGAACAAATCTTGAACGTTTTAAGGGGCAGAGGTGGTGAGGGGTTGTATTTATAGTGGATGAGAGGGAGTTTTTTATTATATAATTCATTAGTTTATTATTTTGGCTTAAGAAAAGAAATAGTTATGATTCTATGACTAAATACTAAAAATATAGAAGGATATATGGGTATTATGATTCTTATATCATTTATCACTCATGTAAGAGTGTATTTAACTTATAATGTATATATACTATAAATTACCATATTTTATTATTCACTAAAAATTCAACTATTTTAGAAAAATCATAAAACATATACCTAAGAATTTTTTTATGCATAGAATAAAAAAATGGGATCCATTTTATTAGAATTATTTTTAAAACAGGAGAAATTTAATATCTAATTAAAATCATCATTTATTTGAAAAATACCAATTTTTAATTTATAACTGATTTTACAGCACTTTAAAAAATTAACCATGGTCTTGTAAAATTATTCTATAATAATAAGCTAAATAAATAATAATTTATGAATTCATTTTATTAAAATAAATTTTTTTTTTCTGAATCACTATATTAATTAATTTTTTTTGATTAAATACATATAACTTACAAAAAACACCAACACATAATTTGTCATTCCTAAGATAATTATTTACTTATTCAAAGAAATATATATATCAAATTTTTTCATTTATATACCAAAATTTTATTTATTCTTCCATAGTTGAGTTTACTATTCTATTGGATGGTTTAATATTCATAAGGGCCACATTACAATTCCATAGGTAAAGTTACTATTCCTTTGGTGTATGGTCTTTATCTTATAGAAGTACAACTTATTTCTTTAATTACACATTCATCAATATTTTATTGTGTTATTACTTATATTTTTGTGTGATTATACTATATGAAATTATTATAAGAATCAAATTTCCATTGATAAAATTTAGATTCATTAAATAACCCATGGGAAAGAAATGGGTTTCATAAAAATTTAATCTTTCTATGATTTCATTACCTATAGAAATGGAATGGGTTTCTTAAAAAAATTCATCAGAAAATTAAATAATTTACATATTTAATAGGGATGGTATCATTGGATCTTATCCTTAGTAAATCTCATGTAACATAATAGGATACCATCATAGATGAAAATTTATTTTGAGAGGTCACTTGTAAAATTTATTGAGAAAAATATCATTTTCTAATTGAAATAAATTATTTAAAAATATAAACATTTCCCAAATAATATGGAAAACATTTAATTTGAAAATATTATTGAAAAATTGTTCTGTAAACTTTAAATAATTGGGTGATAATGACAGTATAAAATTGATTATGGTGAAACAAAGATTCAATTTTAATTTTCATTAAATATTCAAAAGCTCCTCATTTGAAAAATGATAAGAAGATTAATATTAAATAATTTTTTAAAAATATAATCATGGTTTAAAATTTATTTAATTATTCATCATATAATACAAAAAACTTGAATTTTTTTAGAAAACATGAATATAGAAGAAAAGTGATTTTCTACCGATGATATAAATAACGAATTTTTTAATAAAAAAACATACTTTTTCCCTCTTTAGTTATTGAAGATAGTAGTATGAAAAGAAAAAAATTATTCTATATAAATAACCATGGGATAATAAAATTAATAAGTTTAATTATTGGTTGACTAGAATATTGTATCATAAAATACATAATCATAAATAATCCCGAAAAAATGTGATTGTGACATAAAACATTTAATACTTTTGTAACTTTTGATCCATATGATCTATTAAATAAATATGATTATATGGATATTATTGTCCCAGAATATTTATGTTAATAATCATAAAATATATTCATTTTTAGTATAAATATTCCACACAAAAGAAACAAGTCTTTTATAAGGCATGTGTCCCACAGAACTAAAAGCAGGAATAAAATCACTTACCGCTTTGGTAACTTTTGAATCATAAGGCCATTGGAGAATTAAATTTAAATAAAACCTTATATCTCATGAGAATAAATAAATTAATGGTATAATATTTCAAATAGGTCTTTATATACACATCGTAAAACAAGATATGTTCATAGTATAACACATGTCCCAAGGAAGATAATTTGTGACGAAATTCCCTAACCACTTTAGAAGAATTTGAATGGTAATCCCCATTAAATAAAAAAAATTATAATTTAATTATCATTAATAGAATAATTTTCATTATATAATATTTCCCAAGGGAAGTATATATACCCCAGAAAACAAACAAGAAGTGAATATGACAAATGTCTCCCATAAATAAAAGAGAGACTAGAAATCCATTACCTCAAGTCTCCTCTTTATTCATACAAATTAAAACCTCAGTTATGATAAATATAGGTTTATTATATAACTATTACATAACCATAATTATAAATTTCATTAAATATATTATTTATTTATTTACTTTTTATTACCTATATATAATTAATTCCATGTTAAAGTCATATTTTAGGTAATAACTGCTTCATTTTTTATGTGTGCTTTCACTTTCTATTTTTAATCATTATAATTTTTTAATTGTTATATAATATAAATAATTTTTTACATGATTTAAATATAATTTATATTCATTTTATATGTATTTATATTAATATATAAAATTTATATATTGAAAAAAAAAATTACAGCGTTCATTGATAAAGTACATCGATCATACGCATAGATGTTATTTCTATTTTTTCAATGAAAATAATGGAACAAAGGTAAATAATATATTTCACTTGAAGAATAATTTTTTATTTCCTATATATCATTTAAATTTATTAAATATAATCATATTAACATCCATGTTAAAATAAAATAAAAAATGTATCACATCGCTTCATTGAGGTGATAGTCCATATATATTCATGAGCGAAACTATTACTTTTAAAATGATTAGAATGTATGAATTTACATGTGATACTATAATTAAGTAAGATTAATTATGTATTTAATATAATATATGTACGTAAAATTCATCATTATATCCATTCGTGAGAGGTGGTGATGGAAAATGAATTATACTGGTTTGTGATTCGGTAGTCCGCTCTAAACATGATCTGAGGTTTTGTTTCCCATTTGATGGAAGAAGAGATTTATATGGATTTTGAATTTAAAATAATAAAAACTAATTATATTTTATATATAAATATTAATATATCATTATATTTAGAGGCCATCTTATGGAGGTTTAACAATAAATAAAACAAAAAAGTACGGTTAAGAACAACACTGCTTCTTCAGAAAACATCCTTAGGGTAAAACCAAAATGCTTCATGTTATTGATTAATATTTAACATAAGGCCTATGTTTTGGGGAGAGTTAAGTAAGGAAGATATTAGAATAGGTATTTCTAAAAAAGGCTTTGGTATTGTGAATAATAGTGGAGAAGGTGTTCCCTTTTATAATGGGTGAGATGACAGACTTGAATTTTTTAAATTTAAAAGGTATGCCTATATTTTAAACATGAAAAAAGGATCCAAAATGGTACATTATTTAACCATATATTATATAAGTTCCAAATATGGACATAAAATCTGAATTAGATAAATATTTTAGGTCATTTTATCCTTTACCCTTTTAATTTAAACTCATTTTAAACCCATTTTATGCATAACTGTAGTAAATTATTTTTAATATTTTTACCATTTTTTATGTCCAAATATTAGGTTTAAGTTATTATTTAATATTAATTACTAATATTATACAAATTTAATCCTTTTTAAAAATTCAATTCATAGAAGTATCATAACATATTTTCAAATTCATCTCTAAAACTAGATGAAAACACGGGTTTTAAAATTTCATAAGTTTAGAAAGATTTAATATAACAATTAAATATCGAATTGAATTCAATGAAATAAATTAATTAATAAATGTATAATAAAATTAATATTAGTTTTAAAAATATCTTAAGATAAAATGGAGATTAACTTTCATAAACACAAGGTAGGTTCTAATAAAATTAGTATTTGTTTACTATTCATCAAAAAATAATTCATTTAATAAAATTCACGAATCATCACTCAAAGATAATTTTGACATATATATTTCAAAAATGAATTTTATTTTACCAAATAAATTTTATAAAATTTTCCAAGATTACTTTTACTATTTATTTCAAAAATGTTAATATATCATTTTTTTTGAGAAAAGGGTTTTTTCTTAGCCTATAAGGAATTTACTAAAAATTATGAAATTATATATAAATATTTATTATTTCAATAAAAAAAATATATATAATTAAAAAAATATTTATTCATATTCATACTTCAAAATTTAATGGTTAGGTAATAATATTCATGTTTAAATAATAATATTAATAGTATATCACAGTTTTTCAAAACACTGTATTAAGTGTAACACAAGCCATCGAAGTAGTTTAATTTATTTGAAAAAAATATTCCATAAAAACTCTATTTGTTTAAATTTTACCCCATTAAAGTGAATTTACCCCATTGATATCATTTCTATAATATAAAAAAATGATGATACTTCTGCATCATCATATCCTCAAGTTATCATATAGCCTCCTCGAGTTGGTTGTTTCAACATAAAATAGTGTCCACGTGAGTGGTATTGTCTCGCAGAACATTATCTACATAATATAAAATCTCTATTGGTTTTTATTCATATTAAAAATCAGTATCTAGTTGTAAAACCTTTTATTTATGTATACGTGAAGAATTAGGTGTGTACTTCCTTAGGAGAGATACATGGAACACATCATAGACATGAGAGAGGTTTAGTGGAAGTGCGAAGTGATAAAACATTGTACCTACTTGATCATTAATATAAATGGGGAAAATATTCCTATGTATCTATTTTCATTTCATCTTGAATATCATAACCTAATTATATGGATAAACTCTTAGATAAATATTCTCACCAACTTTAAACTCCAAATCACATTAACGATTATCAACATAAAGTTTATGTTGACTTTGTGATTCCATTATGTGTTGTTTAATGGATATAACCTTATTTTCCATTTATTCAGATAGATTAGGTAAAAATATCCTCCTTTTCAAAATTTCATTCCATTATGTTGGATTTATACGCATATATAAATATAGGGATTCATAAGGATCCACCTGAATGCTTAAGGGAAACTTTTTGTTGTATGAAAAAACAACTATTGTAAGGTGTTGATACCAATGTCATTTGAAATCAATATAAAAAGATATTATAATATCCTTTAGGGTATAAATTATTATCTTAGAATAAACAACATTCTATTGATGAAATGTTTTTCTAAAACATAGCCCTATAAAAAAAACCTATTGAATACTTTTCATTAACATTGAGTTAAACCTCAAATCTGGATCATATACAATTGAATGAGGCACTCCATGAAACCATACCACTTACATAATGTATATCATGGTAATATAATCTTGATAATAATATTATTTGATATAAACAATGTCCAATGACTTCATAAGCTGATCAAATACAACCCATATGAAATTATACCCTTTAGATGTTTTGGGGAGCCTAATGATAGAATCCTTGGTGATATTCTCTCATTTCCATTTTGGTCTAGGTAATGGTTGTAAAATCCTCATAGAATATTTCTCTCAGACTTAACTTGCTAACATACCATGAACCATGATACATATTCTAAAATATGTCCCATCATTCCATCCCACTGTAAATACACTTTCAATATCACTGTACATCTAAGATCAATAGAGAATAAAGAACTATGAGCTTATTCTTAAAGTTACATTAAACCTGGTATGAATAGAATGCATACATGGTTCCTAAACATTATCATTCTATCATGACTGTGGTTAAATTTGGGAACATTTCTAACCTTCTTCTATATGAATACATCAGACTTCTACACCTCCTTAATCTTCACATGGATAGATGGTTGCACACTCATTTGATAAGGATAAAATTTGAACCATTCCTTCAAGCTTTCAATATCCATCATTAGAAAATATAGAAATATTGGATCTTTTGTGATCATCATTATGGGAAGGCTAGCATGTTCTTTCTGACTCAAAAAATCATTCACGTTGTTCACCTTCCTAATATGGTAATATATTGAGTAATCATAATCATTAATCAGCTCCAACCATCTTCTCTAGTGCATATTAAACTCTTTCTATGTGAATATATACATTAATCTATTATTATTAGTACATATAACAAATTCATCTATAAATATAATTCCTCCCTATATTAGATACTAAAATTTCTATAGAAAAATCAAAATCATGAGTTGGAAAATTATGACCATGAGCTATCAATTTTTGTGAGGCACAAGCCTTAACCATGTCATTATACATGAGAATGCATCCCAATCCCTTATTTAATTCATCCCTATAGACTAAAAACCCTTCTCCACCAAAGGTTAATGTACGAACATGTTCACTGACTGTCCTTCTCTTTAGTTCCTTGAAATTTTCCTCACATTCATATGTCCAAAGGAATTAGTCTTCATTCTATGTTTACTTGTTGAGTTTATTAGATAGTCTTAATAAATTCATTAAAAAGAGATTATAATATCTATCCAATCCAAGAAAACTATGAATATAATTCACCATGGATAGTTTGAAAAACAATTCAATAGGCTTTGTCTTTTATGGATCCACCTACATACCATCTCTTTATATTATATTACCTAAAAAAAGAGACTTTTTTATATCCATAATTCACATTTCATTGATTTTATAATACATTTTCTCCTCCTCATGGTATTTTATACAAACCTCATGTTATCTTCATGATATTCCATGCACTATATATAGAAAAGAATGTCTTCCATAAATTCTACCATAAACTAATCAAGGTAATCTCTAAAGACATGATTCATTAAATATATAAAGATTGATGGGGCATTAGTAAGACCAAAATTCATCATTATATATTCATAGTTCCCATACATTTAAATACAATCATGGGTATCTCCCCATTAACCCTCTATTTACAAAATAAATAATGATGGTATATGTCGTATAATAATGAGACATACATCATTGGTTAAAAAATCATCAATACAAGGTAGATGATACTTGTTCTTGGTTGTGATCTTGTTTACTTCCTGATAATCATTTCAATATTCCATTGATCCATCATTTTTCATGAAAAACGAATAGGTTCACCCCATGGTGACACACATGGATGAATAAATCCATTTTCATGATTCTCTTGGAGTTTCTTCTTCAACTCCTATAACTCAATTGGGGTTATTTTGTAAAGAGTCTATGAAATAGGAATAACACCAGTAATGAGTTCAACTGAGAAATCAACATCACTATTTGGTTAAATATTATGAAACTCTAATAGAAATACATTAAAAATCTAGAATAATATTCATATCATAGACAATGAGTTTTTCTGAGCCATATGAAATCAATACCTATTTTGGAAGGGAATAAAGACCCAAACAATGGGTGAAATTTCAATTGGATGATTATATTGATCATCACATTGATAGATGATCATATGTTAGTTTATAAGATCAAATGTGAATTATTATCCTTAGTAATAGATTTTGGTTTTATATATAGAAATCCAATTCATTTTGAAGATATCATAAAATTCAAATTGAGGTATACTAAAACGATTTTTAGGATGCACATTCCCACACACATTGATCAGTGATGAATCATATACATGAGATGAAATTGCCATACCATTATAAGTTTTCACTTATAATTCATCATATTAAAATTCTAGTGATATTATGATATCATTAAAAAATTATATAGAAATAAAAGTGCGTGTTGATCTATAATCAAATAAGATATTATCAGTTTTAGAGTATATCGTAAGGGAACCTTTCACCATTTCGTTATTAAAACCCTCATTGAAAATAGTGATAATATGAGTTTTTCAATTATATCTCTACATAGGAGGTTTTTAATGTTTATAACCATGATTAACCTTTTGATTCAATCATTGGTGAAAATAATTATCATACACTATAGATTTTTAATACTGGTGTATGGGAGGTGCATTTCACGGAGTTTTCCTCAATTCACATCATTTGATAACTTATTCCTATAACATTAATTTTCATCCACTAAATGAATTTCCTTTATATATTTAAAACATTTTTTACTGCCTTTAAGAAACTTTCCTCTATTTTACCTTCCACACTTTACTCTTAAATGAAAGATCACCTTCTTTTCTCTATGGTTTTTGGAGTTTCTCTTTAATTCCATAATTCTTTTATTATCAAAACCTTGAAATTAATGGGTAACTCAAATATCCATTTTCACCTTGATAGCAAGATAAATGATTTATTTATAGCTAAAAAATTCACTTATGGATAATTTAATTTTGAGGATTTTTTTTAATCCATTAATGAATTGATCATACTTACTTTCATGTTGGATAATAATACCAAAACCATACCATGAATGACTTATAAAGTTTTCCATATAAGTACCAATAGATTCATTAAACTTTCTATTTATATCATGTAATTCCTTATCCACATTCAAATAAAGAATATTTAAAAATTAATTATTAAAAAATAATCTCTTAAACTCATCCCACTCAATAGAGTCAGTTTCATTTTTTGGCCTCATATTCTTGAAAAGAGTCCACTGTTGATCTACTTCTCCTTCTAAGAAATAAATGACTAAAATCAATTAATCTTGCTCCAAAAATTAAAGTAAAAAATATTCTTTAATGGTACTTATATATTTATTAGAAACTAGTGGATCAACTAAAGCACTAAAAAATATAGACACCACCTCATGAAGGACTATACAAAATATTGTTCCCTCTTTTCTCATTTGGAATTTCATCATGATTTATAGATTGAGAATGTTGTGTGAGAATATCAATGATATATTTTATTTTATATCCAATAATTTTTTGTTTCTCAAGAGGAGAATAATTACATTATCTAACACATTCAACATTAATATGGTTCCCTCTCATTCTAGTAATTTCCTAGAACAAAAAAATCATATTATATGCAGTAATTATATTTTTTTAGAGCCACATATTCATGAAAAATAACTTATAGGATGTCTAAATAAATTACACCATTTTACAAATATAACACCTTAGGAATAACTTAGTTCATTTATGATAATTATCGATTCAAATCCTTTATGATGGTTCGTAATGAATGTGAATTTCCAAAAAATATGCCCTGGGAGTGTCAAACTAGGTGTGAAATAATACCAATTATTGTGAACCGTGGGATGATCAAGTCAAAACCCGATTTTCCATTTTCAAAGTTATTAGCCATGGTTAGATCTATTCTAGATCCAAACCCTTTTACACTATTCATATAGGGATTTAATTTCTTAGAAACCAATCACTATATCCTTTTCCAGAATTCAATGACATTTTTCTATAATTTGGATTATCCTTAGACATATCCATCATGATCTCACTAAAGTTTTAGCATCATATTTTATAATGGTTAAATAAATATTTCCTATGGTACTAACTATAATGGACCAGTATTTTCATATATATATAAATATTACATCCTTTTAGATTATTATTCAATACATTTTAAAAATACATGCTTGAGAACTGAAAAGGATTAGTGTATTTAGTGACTATATACAAAATCTACTTATTTCATGAAATATCTACAACATTTCCAATAAATAGATTTCAATTTGGTAGACTTTATAGTCATAAACTGCTTAAAACATTCCTTATAGCCTAGGGAAAGGAAAAATATTAAAGTTTGAGCTTAGATGATCCGTAAGGGTAATAATCGGAGATATAAATCAATGATCATAAGAAGTTATAAAATAAAAATAAGGTCATTATATCATAACTTACAAGTTTCATGCCCCATATTTGAAAGATAATAAACATGTATCATGGAATAAAGAATTATTTTTTCAAATAAATGTATCATAGGACAGTGAAATCATCATAAATCAATCATTACTTATAATTTTATCTCATATAAGTATGTCACCATTATAAGTATAGAAACCTTTTCATATTTCAAGGATAACTTTTGAGACCATAAAATCAAAGTGGATCAGAAATCCCTACCAACTTACCAAAACATAATATATCATACAATATAAACTATTTATCATAGTGGATTAAAAACACAAACTTTTTTCCAATAGTGGATCATGAATAGTTTCACTTTTACGATAGAAAATCATGAACATCATCTTTATTCCCATAATTATCTCATTAGATATAAATATTACCCAATGCATTAGAGAGAGATGTTGGTCCCAGCTGTCACCTAATGAAAATCATATATATGTGTTCTGTATGATCATAATACATTCATCATATTATAACATATTAAAATTAATGTTTTTTATAAACATATCATTATGGTATTTCCCATGAAAAAAATAGGATACATAAAATTTTAATCTCTTCGTCATTTCATAACTCGTGGAAAAGGAACATTTTTCATAAATATATTATCATCAAAATAATAAATCATCTAGAAAAAGAATAAGGATGGTATAATTGTATCATATCCTTATTAAATATCTTGTGGCATCAGGGGATGTCTAATTATATAGAAACTGATTTTGAAAGATAAATTGGAACATTTTGTGAAGAAAATATACATTTATATTTGAAATTACATATTTAAAATATAAAATTTTCTCAAATATTATAGAAAAAAAGTTTTTTAAAAAATATTATTGAAAACTTTTAAATAACAATTCTAATTATTGAGTGGTCCAAATGATTTAAATTGTTTATGGTAAAAAAATTCACCTTTCACATATTGAGTAAAAATTCAAAAGCACCTAATTCGGAAAAATAAAGGAATATCCATTTTAAAACATTTTTTTAAATTCGAAAATGGGTAAAAATGGATTTAAAATTTCATTTGGGAATATTAAACACTTCTGTTTAAATTTTATTAGAAAAAATTTACATGGAAGAAAAAATATTTTTTCCTTAACAGAGAAATAAAAACTTTTTTCTTAAAATAATTATTCTCGTTGATTATTGAGTAATTATAGTGAAATGAAAGGAAAAAAATAATTCAATTGAAATGACTAGAGGATAAGAAAATAAATGAGTCTCAAGAGAGATAGACCAAAATATTTCATCATTATTAACTTATTCATAAAAAATCCTGATAAACAATAATATTATAACATTAAACTTTTACCACGTTGGTAAATTTTGATTTGTAATACACATGAACAAAAGACACTTATATGGATATATATATCCCATTATTTAATTTTGAATAATCATAAAATAAATTCATAGTAATTATATATAAATATATGACCTAAAATAAATAACTATTTTATAGGGACTGTATCTCATAGAAATAAAAATGAAACAAAAATCAATTACCACTCTGGTAAATTTTCAATCATAAGCCCCGTGGAATAAATCATTAAATAAACCTTTAAATATCAAGATAATATTAAATATAGATATTAAATTTCATTGGGTCTGGATACACACCTCATAAAATAATAGAGGTTAATAACATAACATATGTCTCAAATAATAGAATTTGAGATGAAATTCCCTTAGAACATTGGAAACATTTGAATTGTATGAACTATTACATAATAATGTAAAATTAAACATTAATAATGATTAAAATAATTATTTTATTTATATAACATGTCGGAGGGTCAATATATACCCCCACATAAAATAAAAGAGCGATGTGTATTCGAAATGCCTTCTAGAAATAAAAGAAAGACTAGAAATCCCATACCTCAAGTCTCAACATTCTTCATACACATTCAAAACTCAGGTATAATAAATATTAATTTATTATAAATATATTAAATAATAATTAAAATATATATCATACCATATATTATTTACTTATGGACATTTTTTAAACATTTTTTAACAAGTATTAAAAATCAAGTTTTGAGTAACACAAACTTCATTCTTCATGTATGTTTTGGTGTGGTAATTCTTGTACATTTACTTTGATCATGGTTCCAAAAAAATATAGATTTATACATGATATAAATAGAATATAATTAATTATATATTTATTTATATTAATCTATAAAATTCATAGAAATAAATATAACTACATAATTCATGGAGACGATAGACGATACGTATGCATGAACATTATTTCCAGTTTTATGATTGATAGAACAGAAGAACGGTAATTGATATATCAAATATATATAATATTGTATTGTTATATATGTCATAAATTTTCATTAAAACTATCCTAAGTTCCATCCATTTCAAAATAAAATGAAAAAAGTATTACATCACTTCGCGGAGGTGGTAATCAGCACCTACGTACGAGGGATGTTATTATTTTTCAAAGGATTTGAAGGTAAGAGGTTAAATGTGATATTATAATTAAATAAGAATAATTATTTCATAAAAATCACATATAAACCTTGAATCCATCAATATATAAAACATTGAGTGGCGGTGATGGAAAAATAATTACATTAGTTCATGACGCAACAGTTCTTCAAACACACAATCAACAATTTCATTTCCCATTAGATGAATGAGGAGGTGGATATGAGTTATTCCATTAACATAATAGATTTTAAGAATATGTTAAATAATTATTTTATTATATAATAAAATTTTCAGAATATTTGGATGTTTTTTAAAAATAAATATATCAAAGACACTCAATTAATAATGAAACCTTTTTTCCGGACAACCTCCATAGGTTTGCAGCACAAAAATTTTTAGGAGGGATTAACAATAAAAATAATGAATATATGACCAATTTAGGGAATTAAAGAATATATTTTTATATTTTATTTTATTATCCAATACAAATTAATGTTTTTAAGAGGAGAGGATATGGGTTCTATTTTATAAGTGTGGGAGATGACACACTTGGAATATTTGAAATGGAAAATGTACAACCACATTTTACACATTGAAAAAGGCTTCAAAATATCTATCAGTATAGAACCTTATATTATATAAGATCTAAAATTGTATATCCAATAAGAATTGGTCAATTATTTATATCATTTTATTATTTATCATTTTTTTAACCTCATAATAAACATGTTTTAACATTAATCATGGTAATTAATAGTTTCTGTTTTTAATATTCATTATCACCAAAAATTAAGTTGACATAATTAAATAATAATAATAATTATTATTAAAAATATTGTATCTTTTTCTAAAAATTTAATTTATATATTTAAAATAATCTAATATAAAACTAATTATGGAGACGCGATGAAAAAATGATATTTCAACAAATCATTTTTATAAGTGTAGAAAGTTTTAATATAGGAATTCAACATGAAATTTATTTTAATTATTTATATTGTATTATTAAATATATAATTATACTAATTTTACTTTTAAAACAATATTAATATAAACTAATGTTTTTAAATGGATTAAAAATTAGTTTTTATTAAAAATCAGTATTTTTAATATTCATTGAAAATTAATATTTTCAGAAAATTATAAAAAATTATATCAAAGGTATTTTCAAAGTTTATATTTATATAATGAAGTTTATTTTTTGAAATAAATTTCATAAATGGTTCGAAAATAATTTTAATTTTGTAAAAAAATCATCAATAATTTTTTTTGAGAAAATGGAATTTTTTATTATATAAAGAATTTACTGAACATTATGTACTTTTTATAAAAGTATTTTCATTATATAAAACTATTAAAAATAATATTAAAAATATTTTTATACCTTTTCATACATCCAAGTATAATAACTATGTTATAATGATTATGTTTCAATAATATTATTGATAGTATATTCTAGTTCGTGACAACATCGTGATGTGTGTAATACAAGCTATTGAATAAATTGAAATTATTTGAAAAAAAAATCATAAAATTATAGGTTGTTAAAAAAATACAATATAAAAACTTCTAGATTAGTTGTTAAAATTATTCTGTAAATATCAGAAATATTTTATATACCTATGGTGAGAAAAACATGTATACTTAGCATGATCATACCAAAGGTCCCTTATACACATGTGCATGGATCATACTAATGAAATAGTGAAAAAACACCAAAACCGACATGCACAAAAATATTTAAAATAACCAATCCCAACCTCCCATGTCTTTTTCACCAAATAATGCATCTAATGTAGTAAAATAGTTTCATATAATAAAGAATAATTGATACCCATAACCACTTCCCCTGATTTGTTTCATTCATACCCCAACATCAAATGTATTGCGATTCCAATCCTTTCAAGAATATCTCATCACAGGTCCATCCATATATGATGTGGGTCAGGTTTCATCCTTATATATAACAACCTCCCATATGGTATAGCATCCAGTGTTATCATCAGTCACCATCCCATCGTAACCTCATCCACGTAACTAGAACAGGGTATCAAGGACATGAAGGACATCAACCTCACCCCATCATCTTACAATGAATGACCCCTAAAACATATAAAATCCTAATAATCCTTATTATAAGGTATCCAACACCATCCTAATATCATTAGGTAATCTCCAACTCTGAACCATAATCAATACCACTGAAGGAATAGTGGGGAATATAGGGTAGCTAGCAGTATGATTCACGACCAACTTGTATGTGAGCGAAAAAACCCCAAAATAAAAAACATTTAGGAATTGGTAAGGTTATAAAACTCGGGTAGGGTGTGCATAAAATAACCTGAAAGTATAATATAAAATTTTATAACACAATACCCAACCTATTGGTTGAGGTCAACTACACTACCATACTCCACAAATCCACCATCTTACCACATTATGTTCATCACAACCATTGCCACCACTAAATGCATCACACCACATAATAAGAAAACATAACCACAAAAATTCAACCTTGAACGTAAATTTCTTCAATTTCCAATTATTATCTATTACAATCCAACATTAGTTCATTAATATTTAATTTAATAATTCAATTTTCACACATTATCCTTCCTCATATACTTCCTTCATTTTCCCAAGTCATCTATCATTAATTCATTTAATCCATTTACGAAACATCAATTACATCCCTTGATATAATGTTTTAGTATTTCAATTCATTCTATGGATAACTGAGAAAATAACACAATAACACCATATAACATCTCACCCATATCACATCCACTCGAACCACAACACAATTTATGAAAATCTATTATCAAAACCCAACCATCTCACTGCAAAAACCACAAACCAACCATCATACATCATCCCACATGATATCATAATTCTATTATCCATTGATCCACTGACCAATGAATTCCTCAAAAAATCTATTCACCACCATCACTGATCAACATATATTATGGGTTACATAACCACAATAAATTACCATAAATCTTATTAACACAAAATAACACTGTTTCTTCCCAAATTTACCAAAAATTTAGTTATATCAAATGGTTTTAATCATATCACTTCATTACTCACCATGTGTATTTTAACAAATATTATATAATTAAGAGGGAAAAATGAATTATCTATATATAATTTCTTAACTTTTTATTTATGGTGAAATATAGTAATCAACACACCAAGGCTTCCACAATTATAACATCTACAACATGAAAAAGGCTTCCAAAGACCATGATTTTCAACAATACCAGCAAGCAAGCATAATTCCATTATCAATAATGTCAAAGACAATAAGAACATGTGAATATTCTCCGTACCACCAATTTTAGTTATGTATAATTAATTATCTTCTTTTTATGACCCATACTATCTACCCAAAGGGACAAAAAAATATGCAACCTCCACACATTCATATAAAGAGTTATAGAATGAGGATCTTATGCCTCAAATAAATCGTTTAATATCAATTATCAAAGTTATAATAGGAGGAAGACAACCACCATGTACCAAAATTTAAGGAGGCACCTTGAATAACCTAGAAAACAACCTCTCTATCAATATCCCACTATAACACTACCCAAACCATCCACCACCTCAACCGCAACCTCCTTGGAATAAAGAACTAGTAAAAGGGGGTAATTTAGAATTTATGATTCTAGATCTCTTGATGATGAGGGTAAAATTATATAATGATAAGTTCAAAATAATCCCAAAATAACCGAGGATCCATCGTAGAACCAAGAGTAAATATTTTGGGAAGATAGGGTTCTAATAGGTTTTAAATTTATAAGGAAAACTACAAATTAGAAGAAAATAGTGAAACACCCATCACTATTACACAGTGGTACGACCATAAGAAAAGGTTAGAAAATAAAGGAAGTGACCACACTACAATAAATATGGTCAAAAATACATCCAAGATATATGATGTGATCCGTGTCATTGATCCTATAAAAATAGGATATGGACCATACTGTAAATGATACAAGCACACCATAGAATTCAATCTCCATGAAGAAGGCCATTTGATATCCTATATTTATAATAGAACTACCAAAATATTGATAAAACCATAAGAATCTGTCTTATAAGGACATATTAAATAGAATATATTCCATGCCATAACTATACTGAAAAAATAAGATCCACATACACCCCAATGACCAAGGCTCTACATTGTATCTAATCTTTACACACTACAAGCACTTCCTTTATAAGGAAACATATTCCTCCAAACCACAGAATAATTCCCCATTGTAAATTTCAGCTATAAATACCTAATATAATCCTCAAATCCCTCATAACATCCCTTAGACAACTTAGTCTATTAAATTCCCATAATGTAATTGGATGGATGGTCTGGACCGTTACATTAGATTTCTCTCCGAAAATTCTTTTCCTTGAGAATCAAAAATAACCCATAAAACGGAAAATAACGGTTCTAAAAAACCACTTCATGAGATACCTATTAGGTATCTTTTTGAAACTAAAACAATACAACTAGTGAAACACATCCAGACAAGCCAATAACTATGAAAATCACCACACAATGCTGCCTCGAGCACAAAAAACAAGGAAACTCGCCCTCCAAATCAAGTTATTGTCTTCTTTTGTTGGTATCGACTCACCCAAATGGTATCAAACATTTCATATGTAACACAATAATCTCAAACACTATGTCTAAAATAGAGTTTCACAAGACCTCATGGGCATCTCTCCATATGAAAGAGGCTTACAACTAGAAGTAAGGGTCTAAGTCCATCGATGGGGAGACTCTACCCTCAGTATCACATCATAAAACAAACAAATATACAATATAATAAATTAAATTAAATTTTAAAAGTAATATGAAGAAAATAAATGATATAATACGAGTTATAAAAATAATTATATAGGGTCCCAATTAGGCTAAACAACTCAGAATATAATCCATGTAGGTAAATAAACAAATAAAAATATGCAGACTCTTCTAAAATCTATCTTGGTCCTCCACCAGCTTCATGCTCCTCTACTCAGACATAAATCACAGGAATTGTTCCCTTACTAAGATCCCTATAAATGAAGTATTAATGGAAATAAGTATTACCATGTCAGGTGTGATTAATAAAACCTAATACTATACTACCACTGCATCCTTAAAAAGGTGAACATATATAACAAGTGCATTCCCTGATAATAATAAATGAGAAGATATGAATATCAAATATACAATAACATACCAAATAGATGGTAAATAACCAAACATCTATAGTCCCCTATATTTACCTCATTCGACTCCATGCTAGAAGGAAATCTAGGAGATTTCATAAGAAATGAAAACAAGCCATAGGGCTAGTGAATGTGTTGCTTAAAAACCTAATGGCATCATGTGTACATGGGACTAAACCTTCTTAGGACTCAAGTATGGAATGATACCCACATATCACAAAGAATTGAGTGCACTACTCATGAATCACTTTTTATCATGAAAATTATTACCTAGCCATGTAGGCATAAACTACATCCTCTATATGGCTTTCCATAGAATCTTCATATCTCTTCCCTATACTGAAGTCCATCATTTTCATCGTAGAAGTTATGATTGCTTACACTGAAAGTTACAATCATAAAAAGGTAGGACATTCACAATAAGAATATCATTATGAGAACAATGTAGCAATGCATAATAACATGTGATCATAATTAAACATGGTCATCAAGATTATATTACAAAATTCATGAAATGAAACATCATAATGGGTCTCATGGGCCACACACACTAACCCACATGTGGTCACAATCAAGAAAAATCACCAATAATTCTAATCACAAGAATTATACCAAGTAAAACATGTGTATACAAGGTCAAAAAATGTAAGTAACTTCCTACATCATTATTTTCAATGCGATCACAAAGGTTCATCAAGGAATAATCAATAGAACCACATCTATGGGTTCATCGGGTCAAACGTCTTTACAAGGATTCCTAGAATAAAATCTATTATATTATTTCCAAACTGAAATAAAACAACCAAGTATATAATATATTCTCTATCTTATATAATCTTTAATAAACACGATAATTACATATTATCCTCATTGTAATTTCAGATTATTTCTCATAGAATAATTACAATTATAGTTATAGTAATAATATCTCTCTCCAGAATAATCCTTGATAACTAGAGAAAATAATTATTTTTTCAATATTTGATAATTAAAATATAAGATATATTTATCCAATTTATATTATAGAAAAGAGATAAATAGATTTAATATTTCTCCTGAAATAAGTACGAATGAATATGAATTCTTAACATAAAATTCATCCTCAATTAAAAACATTATACCAAACATTTTAAATTAAAACAATAGTTGTTTAAGATCCTAGAAACTAGAATAGAACTTTTTTTTGGTCAAATATGACTTCACAAATCTCACATTAAAGAATTGCTAAACTACCTGAACTTAAAAATTATCAATAGAATGAACATAAAAAGAATTATGTATTTTTTAAGGAAAACATTGTGGGTTTCTAACAACATTAATATTTATAAACTAAATTCATTATATAATTTTACATTTGAATGATTAATTAAAGATAGAATGATATAATATTTCATAAAGCGATTTTAAACATTAAATGATTAAAAATAATCAATTACCACATTTTAAAGAATTTTAAAATAATGAAAAATAAATTTCTATGTTAAAAAGTTGTAATTACAACTAATAAGGTAAAAAAAAACCTTATGTATAGATTATGTGATTAGCAAGGGTAACATGGTTTTAATATTACATTGATGGTGACCATTATGAAGGATTTGGAAAAGCTAGGGTACCCTTATGTGATGCTTGGTTTTCCATTATGAAACTCTAGTATTGTAGCAACCCTATCCTTTTACAGATCACATTACATGATTTTATGCATAGTAAAATTTCATTTTACGAACCAAGGATCATAAAGTCAAATGTCTTGGAACACATGGGACATTATCGAACATCATAAAAACAATTTTTTATTTAATCTCTATAAAAATCTCATAACTTCTATTATGCTCATACATCTAAATAGGATAACCTAAGGATAACATGAACAAAATTATGAGATAAAATCAAAATAAGTAATTAAACATATGAATAATGATTTAGGAAATTGGTTAAGAATCATGACATAATGATAAAAAAGGAATAAAATGTAATTGAACATACAGAACCATAATATGTATAAATTGGGATCATATAAACATGAAATCATTGAAATGTGGAATCACCCTAAAACATTATTTTAGCATGATTCATTGATTATTTCACTTAGAGGAGAACAAGTCATGTTTAACCACCAAGACCGTTGTAAATGTTAGAACAAGTCAAGGCTAACCTCCAAGACTGTTTCACATGGTAGCACAAGTCAAGGCTAACTGCCAAGACCATTACACATAACAACTCATGAGACTCAACTTTACCCAATGCATTGGAGTTCTATCAAGGTGAAACCATAATTAAATTTTCTTGAATATTCATTCAACATACATAATCATACATAATCAATCCTATATAAATATTAGGGAACCCATCAAAAGAAATGGGCATCATAATCATGTCATAAATCAAAATTTAAAAGGTGTATCATACAAGTGTCAATGGAAGCAAGTAATTAGAACATAAATGGACATTAATAAATGGAATATAGGCATATTAATTATAATTTATTTCAAATTAAATTGATAATATGTAAAAAGAATATTTAAGTGTTTTTTGCATAAAAACCTTTTAGTGTGATTTTAAGGAAAATTCTAAATATCATTTAAAATGAAAAAATGTGTAATATTTTATATAAAATAAGAATTGAAACAAGAAGTTTTCATAATAAATATTATTATTTTATAAAAGAAATGGTGGATTAAAATAAATGTTTGAGTGCACTAGAAATTGTGTAAAAATTCGGGAAGTTCCCTTAAAAAGGGTGTGCTTATCGGGTTATACACAGGTAATAACTTAAATGAATGTATATAACCGAAATGTAATGATTAATGGATATTTGTACATGATTTTTTAAATATATAAAACAAATTTAATATGTACATAAACATATTATAGGGTGTCCTTGGTGTAAAAAGAGAGTAAGAATAACCAGAAAGAATAATGGAGGATGGGGTAGAATCCCATACCTTAAGTATGATGGTGTTATCCACTTGATATTAATAACCTGAATAAAAAAATTAGGTTCATTAATAAATAATTACATAACCTATTTTATATGTAATAGATTTATTATAACCTTTTTGAGTTCATTCATAACCTTTTCGATTTGTTATGAGGTTCAATTTCTTTGTTCAGTCTGTTTGTTTCATGATCAGTTTACTTATATGCATGAATGGATAATCATGTAAAATGAAGATGATTGACAATAAATGGTGTTATATTTTATTATTGAAATTATATAAGGGTTTATAGTTTTAAATTTCATTTGGTTACATGGATTTATGTTGAATCATTATATAAAAATTTAGTGATAACCTTTGGGTTAATTGGCGGTTTTTGATCACCATGAACACATTTTGTTTTATAAATCACAGCCATGTGTAAAAAAGATTCCAGAACCATAGATGATACCTAATAAATATATAATAGTATGGTTCGACAATAATAATTGTTTGATGAGAAGAATTGAATATGGTAATTGAAATTGAAATTGAAAACACATCATCATTGAATGTAGTAAATTAACACATCTCAGATGTTTTCTTTACGACTATAATAAAATAAGGGTAAAGGATATATGATAATAACATATTATATTATCATAAAAACATACTATTACATATAATTTTCTTGATTTTTTATTAAATTTGGATGAGAATAGGTTGGAAAAAAAAGGAACTTGAAAAGAAAGTAAAATAATTGAAAAGTTGAATTTACCTCTTAAATTAATCTTCCTTGAGAGACTCTTAATGGTAGAAGATTTGGCCTTTTGTGAACACCAAGGGATGATGGAAATGGTGGAATATCTTGGAGAGATATTTGAGTAAAATTTAGGAAATGAACAAGGCTTGAGAGGAGTGATGATTAGTGGGGAGTGTGATTGTTTTTTATGGTTGAGTGGAGGAGGGTTTTCTTAACATTTTAATCATTAGATTATTATTGTTCCATAAGACAAGCAATACTATTGATTCCATGACCAAAAACAGTAATATATGAATGTGAATTCCAATAAATGGCCATTTAAGTCTTCCATGACTCATGCATGATGCATAAATTCAGGTTTTAGCATTTATAATAAATTATTGTATTTTATTATTCATCAAAAATTGAAGTATTTAAGAAAAATCCCATAATTTCACCCTAACCATTTTGATGTTTTGAATCCAAAAATGGAATCAATTTTCCAAAAATAATTTTCTAAATATGAGTAGTTTAATTTTTAATTAATATCATAATTTACTTAAAAAATGTAGATTATAAAATTATAACTAATTTTATAAGGTTTTCAAAAATTATATAAGGTCTTATAAAGTTATCTTAAAACTAGAAGACATAAAATTGTTATTTTTTGAACACCTTTTAAGAAAATACATTTTCTTTTAAATTAACTAATTAACTGCAATTAATTATTTATGACTTATAGACATAAAAATACATTTACTATGGTCATATTATCACTTATAAGATTGATAAATTTTATTTATACATTAATGGGAGAGGTAAATATTCTTTTGGATGATTTAATATTCATAATTTTAATATTACTATTCATAATGGTAGGTTACTATTCATACTGGTGGGTTACTATTCCCCCAAAAAATTATTTTTGCCTTATCGGACTCCAAACATCTTAATGATTAAAACCATGTATGTCAGATTTTTGAAATTCAAATCACAGAAGTGACAATATTATTTTTAAAGGTCACATAGTAGTTAGTAGTTCATTAAGTCTTGATGTCATGTGATTTTATGACATAATTATAAGAAGGGTATTTATATTGACAAAACATTGGTTTGTTACATTCTTTCCCCCTTATGAAATTTTTCTGGGAGGTTCAGCCCACAAACATTTACTGAGGAGGAGTTATAACCCATGTACACAATAATTTCCCTATTCGCTGTTCTCATAGATAGCTTAACCTCCAAATTTTGAGGTGGTGTTAGAATTGTTATACTAAACATGAATGATATGAAAGAATGTGTAGAACCGGACACAAATAGTAAGTTCACTATTTTTGAATGAATAACTAGAATATCTGTTGACACATCTTTTTTTGGATCCACATCAGCAGTAGTGATAACATAATATCTTCCTTGTTGGCTTTAATTTTTTTATTTCCTCTGACAACCCTTGGATTAGTGAAATTGTCCGCATAATTCCCAAGCTCCTTGCAATTGTAACACTTCACTGCTGGCTGATCATTTATCTAAAACTTTTTTTCTTCTTCCACATTATCAGGATTCTTCATATCCCTTCAAAAATTATTTTCTAGATATACCATCTTTCCACATTTGAAGCAATTCCAAGTTACCTTTATACAGTTCATAGGCTGCTTCTTCCAACAATTTTGACACATGGGATGCTCCATCTTCTTTCCATCATCAGATTTGTTTTTTTAACCACCCATATTAGACTCCATCTTACAATTTTTTCCATCTTGTCCATGAGACCACTGGGAGTCTTCGATATTCATTTAAACTTGAGGGAACAATGAGAAATATACTCATAACTTTCGAGGTATCGAATCAAAAATGCTTTTCATAGACTCATATTTAGCCTGATAAATAAGTGATCTACCTTTCTTTCTATTTTTATGAAAAATATGGAGGTATATCTTGAAAGCCTTTTGAAGTTTTCTTCTTACGCCCTGATGGACCTATCTTCCTTCTGCATGAGTCCAAAGAACTCACTTTCCTTCTTGAGGAGGAGGGTTCACAAAAAATATTTATTGAAAAATATTTACTTGAATTCCTCCCAATACATGGAATCAATTTCCTCATGGGACATCGTATTATTGACCAGTGTCCACCACTGATCATCTTCCCCATCCAAATGATAGACCACCAGTATGAATTTCTCGTATTTTGAGCACAAGATGACAAAGAATATCTTTTCAAAAGAGTTAATCCACTATTCTGCGAGGAGGATATTAGAAGATCTACTAAACATGGGAGGCCTTTTACACATGGAGGATTAAACATAAATATGAACATTCCATAGAGAAGGACGGTGTTCCACTTGATTCATGTTATTGTTCATAACTTGAGCTAGCAGAGGAAGTAATTCATGATGTTTTGAGCACCCATACCCATCATATTTGGCATATCATTAGGGTAATATTCACATTCCCCATAACATTAATTATTAGAATGTGTTCTTATATTTCCCACCCATAAATAAGAAAAATAATTTACAATTAGGGGCTCGAATACTTAGCTAATAATCATAAAGGAAACATTGAACATAAAATGATGAACATGTAAAGGAAAATTACATCCTAACTTGTGATTCCCTAGATTTAAATCTAGGAAATCCTTGACCTATTTTTTAACTTATATTCTTATGGGAAAATTTTTTCCTTAATAAAGGTTTGTACCAACCTCATGAATTTACCAACAAATATCCCCTTGGAGTATCAAACCAATAGTGAAGTTAGGCTTATTATCGTGCAGAAGTTCTCATTCGAGTCTAGCCCAAAGTGGTATTTTCTGGTTTAACCTCTATATACATATGTGCTAGATGAACCTCTATTTGTTTTTATCTAGACAGTTATGTCTTTTCTTGATAACCCACATACTCTTTACGTACCATAATTTAGAGGTTTTTTCTTATAGTTAATTGAATCCCTAAAGTTATTACTAAAGTGCTCTATTCCTAGTCTCCAAAAATAACAAGACCATTTTGTGATACTAAATGTAGTGACACTATCATTTTATACATAACATTTCATGGTTTTACATATAGTATATCATCATATTACAAGACAAGTATCATAAAGTCCAGTGTATTGGAAGACTAGGTACATAATTGAACATTATAAAAACAAATTCTTTTTTAATATCCACAATGAGCTCATAAATTCCATTGTGCTCATACATCTGCATAGGGTAACATGGGGATAACATGAACAAAGGGATGAGCTAAATTCCAAGTAATGGATTAATCATAAGACTAAAGATTTATCACATTGGTTAGGAAGCATGAAATAAGGATATAAAAGGCATAAAATTTAATTGAACATATGGAACCATAACATATACAACATCAGATCATATAAAAATGGAATCATATTAATATTTTGGCGACAAAAAAAATTAATTTTTCACGATTCAAGGCTCATTGCATTATATGTGAACAAGTTGAGGTTAACCACCAAAATGACTGCTCATGGTAGCCCAAGTCAAGGAAAACTTCCAAGACCGTAACACATAACATCTCATGAGACTCAACACTACCCAATGCATTGGACCACTATCTTGGTTCCCCAATCATAAAATGCTCAAGCATTTTCTTTTCGTATACATAATCATATATAATCAATCAAACATAATTATAAGGTAACTGATGGAAGGAAATGAGTATCATAATCATGTCATAAAGCATAATGCAATCGGTGTATCATACATGTGTCCATGAAAAAAAGGAATTATAACATACATGGACATTCATAAGGGAAAATAGGCTTATACCATGGTAATTCATATAAAAAATAAGTGATAACATGTAAAAAAGTGTATTTAAGAAATTTTAGTATTAAAACGTTTTTGTGGGATTTTAAAGAAAATTCTAATGAGAATTTAAAATAGAAAAGGGAATATTATTTTATATAAAACCTTATGTTAAACAATAAGTGTTTCATAATAAAAATACTTATTTTATTAAAACAATGGTGGCTTAATACATATGGTAGAGTGCAATTCTTCTTGGGTAAAATTTGGGAAGTTCCCTAAAAACGGGTTTTCTTATCAGGAAATATTGAGGAGGGAATCACATAAAGCATGTATATCAACAAAATATAATTTTTAATGGATCTTGATATCTGAGTTTGGACATATAAATTGAAATTATAAGATGAAAAGAATCAGAATATAGGATTTCATTTGGGAAAAAATTGTGTAAGAATAACCAATAATAAAAATGGATGTTCAGATAGAATCTGTTACACTAAGTCTGATGGTATTCTACACTTGATATTAATGACATGAATAATAAAATTAGGTTCATTAATTAATAATTAATTAACCTATTTTACATGTAATTGATTTGGAATTACTTTTTTATGTTCACTCGTAACCTTTTTGATTGGTTATGAGGTTCAATTTCATAGTTCGGGTCCTTTTGTTTCACGATCAGTTTACTTATATATGTGAATGGATAATCATGTAAAATTAAGATGGTTTTCCAAAATTTGAGTTATATTTAATTATTTAACATCAAAAAGGTTACATTTTTGATAATATTAGTTGGTTACTTGGAGTAATGTTGAACAATTATATATAATATTAGTGATCTTTTTTTGGGTTAGTTGGCAGTTTTTGATAACCACGAACACATTTTATTTTATAAATAAAAAACATGTATAAAAAAGATTTCAAAACCATAGATGAGTCATTATACATATATATAATAGTCTGCTTCAACCAAAAGAAGGGTTTCATGACCAGAATTATAGACGGTTACAGAAATTGAAAATACATCATCCTTGAATGTGGTAAATTAATACATTTGGGATGGTGTATTTGCTACTAGAATAAAATAAAGGTAATGAATAGAAGATATTAAATTATTATTTTATCATAAAAACATTCTAGTACATATAAGTTAGGTATGTTTCATAATATTTCGATGAGGAGAGTTAGGAAAACGAAGGAACTGGAAAATAAATTAAAAGAATTGAAAAGAGGAATTTACATCTTGAATTAGTATTACTTGAGAGCCTCTAAAGGGGATTGGATTTTGTATTTTTAGGAGATAAAGGGAATTTGGACGTTTGGGAAGAGTTTTTGGAGATATTTGAGTAGAATATATTCATGGAAAAAGGCTTTAGAGGAGTGAAGATAAGAGCGGAGTGTGGGTGGTTTTTATAGTGTAGGGGAGGAGGGGTTTCTTAATATTTTAATCATTAGATTATCATTGGTCCATAAGACAAGAAATAATAATGATTCCATGACCAAAAAGATTAATAAGGGCATGTGAGCTCAAAACAACATCCATTTACATCATCCATGACTCATGCATTATTCATAAATTCAAGTTTCAGCATTTATCTTAAATTATCGTATTTTACTATTCATAAAAAATTCAAGTATTTTTGAAAAATACAAAAAAAATCACCCTAAACATTATTCAACATGTAAAATACAAAAAGGAAATCAAATTTTCAAAAATAATTGTCTAAATATGATTAATTTAGTTTTTAATTAAAATCTTAATTCACATGAAAAATATAAATTTTACAACTATAACCGATTTTATAATGTTTTCAAAAATTACATAAAGTCTTATAAAATTATCTTAAAACCATAAGACATAAAATTGTTAATTTATGATATAATTTTAGGAAAATAATTTTATTTTATATTTATTAATTAATTTTAATTAATTTTATATAACTTACAAAAATACAATGACTTTTACTATGGTTATATTATCACTTTTAAGATGCATAAATTTTATTTATACATTCAAGGGTGATATTACTATTATTTTGGAAAATTTATAATTTATATGGTTCATATTACTATTCATAAAGGTATGTAACTATTCACCAAAAAAAATAATTTTTCCATATCAGAAATCAAATATCTTATTGATCGCAACTGTTTATGTCATATTTTTGAAATTCAAAACATTAAAGTGATTATATTATGTTTAAAGGTCACATAGTACTTATTAGTTCATTGAGTTGTGATATAATGTGATTATATGAAATATTTATAAGAAGGGAATTTCTCTTAATAAAACATTTGGTCATTATAAGTATCATGAGAATATCGAAACACGGGTCGAAGCTACACTAACATAGCCTATTTAAAAACTATTATACCCTTGCGTTAGAAGTATATTAACCTTAAAAAATAATGGAAATAATGGGCTATGCCTTATGTGGATCCTCTTTACCCTTCATAGCCCATGAATAATATATATTACCCATACACATGTCAGTCCTTCCCATATATAGAAAATGAAAAAGTTCCATTACCATTATAAAACTCAAAAAATAACCTCTACTCTTACAAAAACATTTGAAAATACATGTTACTCTTATAAAAGCAATTGGTATTGTGTAAGTTAAAAAATTAAATTGAGTTTTTTGAATTTTTCACACAAGGGTATTGTAATATATAATCAAAATAGGGGTATATGAACATTTCAAGATTTATAATTATAAAACTCTTCCCCTAAAATGAATTGCAATCCTCAAAAGGTGTCTTTAGAGGTCTTTTTCAAAAAAATTAGGCCACTGATCTTGAATATCAGACTCTTGGTCCCATGACTTCTCTTGTATCTATCCATGGTTCCACATTATTTGGAAAAGGGGAACCTTATTCCCTTGAAGTAATTTCTCTCTTCATTCTATAATCTGAACTAGATGCTCATCATAAGATGCATCTAGATCCAAATCAATATCCTCAACGACTAAAATATGTGTAGGATCACATATATACCCCTGAAGATGAGAAACGAGGAACACATCATTCATTCCCCGACAATCTGATATATGATTTGTATGTTATTCCACTATCTCTACCCTGTTGATGATCTCAAAGGGTCCAACATAACACAAGATAATTTTCATTACTTCTTAAATCACTTGTTCCCTAACTAAGGAGTCACTCAAAAAAAACCCAATCAACCACAATGAACTCCAAAGTTATTCTACTACAGCTGACATATGATCAATGCTTATTCTACATGGTGATCAACCACTTCATAATTAGTTTCACTCTCTCAATGGTCTCCTGAACAAAACAGGACCCCACAACCACGGCCTCACCTGCCTCATGCCAACAATGTGGGGAACAAAATTGCCTTCCATAAAGAGCCTTGTAAGGATTCATCTGAACTAAATCTTGGTAAATGATGTTGTATGAAAAATCAACTAAGGATATCTGATAATCCTAATCTCCAACAAATTATAGAACATAATATTAGAGAATACCCTCTAGTATGTGAATCATTTATCCAATTATGTTGTACTCAAGCTCAGTTGAGCCCATAGTTCCTTCTATAAGCCCTTCCAAAAGAGTGATGTGAAATGTGTGTCCTTATCATAAATAATGTTCCAGAAAACAAAAATTAAACATACTATCTCTTGGAAATAAATCTTTCCTAGGTAATCCACTAAGTGAATCTCTATAATCAGTATGAAATGAGAAACCTTTGTCCTCGAATTGATAATCACCCAGACAAAAACATGACCCTTAAATGTAACAATCAGATATTTTATGATAAGTATTCTCTTTAATTTATATGATGTCATGTGTTTTATGCTTCAACAAGGTTATCTTGTGCTATACGCCACACTGTATTAGCTTGAAGTATACACAACACTATTCTTAGATTGTGTTACACAAAATTTCAAGTTTGTTTTATAATAGTCATTCTACGAAACATTGAGTGTATATATATATATTCAATGTATAAATGAAATATGGTTGGATTTTGTTATACGAAAGAACGAAGGATTCATTCACAACACGCAAACCTGACTTTTCTTGCATTACACGCAATCACGACTTTCCTCGATAGCGTGTGTTATACGCAATATCATGTTTCACTAAACAATGATATATGGTTTTAATATTATTATGAACTAGCCTTTATGAATAGTATTAACTAAAATTTTAATGTTATAACTTTATTATTTCATCTTACACATTTTCTAGAACATTCTATATGAACAAAATAATGTTTTCGGGTAAAATAAGTATTTTTTAAAAAATGATGTTTTGCCGCCTTTTGATGGTGCACCAACTTTAAATATAGTTTTTGAAATATTTATAAGTTAAATTTTACAAAATAAAATTATTATTTAGAATCAAGATATAAAATTTTACCGTGCATAAATTTTTGATATTTTTCTGATAACTTTCAAATTTTAATGAATAGTAAAAACATGATATATTTTAATTAAAAACAACTTTTTTCATCGTAATAATTTATATGGAGAATTTATAATATTGAATGGTTTTATATTATAAATAGAATATATTTTTACCATTTAATATAATGTATGTCATTATCATTGACTTTACATTGAATTTGTAGGTTAAATCAATTCAATCTTTTACAATGTTTTAGTCAAAACCCCATTTTCATTCGACAACGGGATTAATTTTAATTTAATTTCTGCAACTTCTGTGTATTTAATTTGAAAAAATGGATTCCATATTTGGAATCAGTGGGTCCAAATTATGTTAATAGGATACTGTTTATTTTTGGGAATTATGAATAATAACTACGGTAAAGTTTATTTACCATAGTTAATGGTAAATCAGGTAATTGAGGGTAAATATAATTTTATAAATTTACCCTAACACATGCCAAAATTATATTGGATGGCTAAAATTATACCCATATCACCTAAGGGTTGGATTAGAGTCATTTTATGGACTTTGGACCCTGAAAATAATTTAATTATTATTAAAACCAAAGAAAGTGACAACATGTCACTCTCTTAAATCTTATAAGTATAATAATTCTAATTTAGTGATAAACATCATAAAACTTCAAAAATAAATAGTCTCCAGAAATATAATAAAATTATCTACATCATGATAATTTATTTATAAATTTTAGGGATTAAATTATTGTCTTTAATGGTTATACATTAATGATGCATAAATTATTTATTAACTGAAAAATCAGTAATATAGTTTTTATTGAAATAATAATACCCATTAAAAGACCCACAAACCTGACCAAATCTTATTGGTAGTGTATATCGGCACCATAACCATCCAATGACATAATATATAACCGTTTTGAGTCTTATAAATGTGATTATGAAACTTATATTATTTTATTTTAAATGATGCCAAAGTTGTTACCTTCATAATTTAATTAATATAACAATTTAAATATTGTGATTTTAAGATGATAAATTCGAGTAAAAGTATTATTGTGAAATTTAATATATTTATATTCATCATAGGATTTTATTTTTAATTTTTATGCAACAAATAAGTATATTAAATAATTATACAATAATGTTATATTAAATATTTGATTAAGAGAAAAACCAAATAAATGGTTTTAAAAATAATAAAATAAATATTATATGAACTATTTAATGTTCTCCACCAATTTTCTAGAAACATATGACATTTTCTGAATCTATTAAAGATTTTAGTTCAAACATATCTTCTTTATATATTTTATTTAAATTCAAATAAATGAATAGTGTCAAAATTGAAACTATTGTTATTTTATAAAAATAACATATTATAAAATTGTTTACAAATCACAAAAATATATAAAAAATTATAAATTTAAATGTATATGGTCTAAAATGTCATAAATTATCCAATTATGGACAATTAGTAACAAATAAGTAATTATTTGTTATAATTTAAAATTTAGAATGTTATTACCACAAATAAAATTAAATTGATTAAATAATGATAAATCAAGTTGATAATGTTTAAACTAAATTCATAAAATGTCTAAATTTGATTGGTTGATGAGATTACAACCCTATATAATCTAATATTTGGATATGAGTAATTTTTGGAGGTTTTTATGTGGGGTTAGATTTCTTATAAATTAAAATTTTTAAGAATTCCAATGGTTCCCCTCTCCTCCCTTATAAAAGGGCACCTCCTCCCTCTCTTCCTCACACAACATTAGGCCTTCAAGCTCGGCCAACCCCTGAAAAATTATCTTCTACATTTCTCTAGAAACATCCTAGAGGTCCTGGTCTTCTTCAACGACCAATTTTAGTGCCCTAAGAGAAGGTCTCAAAGAGGCGCTTCAAAGAAGAGGAGGTTCAGACACTTACGAAGAAAATCAGAACTAAGGTAAGGGATAATTTTGAAAATCTCATTTTTAACTGGGATTTCTTATTTGTAAGTATTTACTGGGGTTATTTCTATCATCCATGTCCATGTATTATAAAATTGTATTCATGTAGGTTTAATGTCCTTTTTACCCATTTTTTACTTTTACTACATGGTATGTATGAAATCTTTCTTTTACGAGGTACTTTTTGACATTTCCGTCCAAAGTACGAGAAGAATGTTTTTTTAACGTATATGGAATGAAAGGATTTTTACGGTTTTATAAATCCTTATTTTCATGAAGCTTCCTCCAAAAGATTTCATGAATATTTTCAACAAAATATTTTTCTTTTAAAATTGCATGATATTTTGTGAAAAGAAATTGATTTTGAAGAAGAAAGGATATTTTCCTCAAGAATTCATTTCAAGTGTTTTATCAAAACCATTTTCCATCTAAGATGACATTATTTCATATGTGAATGTTTCAATTATATTTTCTCTATGATATAAATGTTTTCACCTTTCTTATGATGAAATATCCATTTATGTGGATTATGTGATGATGGGATGATGTTTATGAAAATCATTTTATTCTTTGGGTTATGGTGAATGTTTTAAGTTTATTTTGTGGCACAAATAAGAATGATTTCATTATGAGATGGGTGGGACCTATATCTACCTCCAATGCATTGGTTAAAGATTTATATCTCATGAGATGGACATGGCTAGAACGGTAAGTTAAACCGGTTCAGTAATAAAGGACTGGAACGAGGCGTGAACTCGATTCAGAAAGGGACTTTGTCCACTAAGATGGTCTTGGCAGCAATTCCTTGGCTAATATGGAAATCATATAATGTGCTTAATGGTTTCCACAATTACATGTTTTATTCCCATGCTATTTTGTCATTCTTAATGTTTCTTTATGATCTATGCCTTACGTACTTCCATGTTTTATGACATTGCTCAAGCTTTTGATGTTTAAACATTATGTTCATGTTTTAAGGTTCAAATGTATATGGTATGTTTTATTTTATCCATGCATACCCTTAATGTGCATTTGGGCTCACCCTATTTAAGTTTTCTTTTCCCCAGGATATAAAGAATGGTTTTTGGTAAGAAAAAAAGGGGAATATCTTTATGATGTTGAAGATCTTTCACCAAGATTAGAATATTACGTTCCGAGTTTCCAAAGACACTAAACTATTACGGTCCTTGAGTTTTGATATTTGTTATGTATTAAGTATACTTCAAAAGTAATGTATTTTCCATGTACGTCAAGCTTCGGGTCTCTACAGTTGGTATCAGAGGAAAGGTTTAGTTAACCATTGGAAACTATGATGCGAAAACATTAGTGAGATACCTAGAAATATTTCAAAGGTATGTCTAGGGATGTCACTAAGGGTAATTATACATGTAGGATATACTCATAGAACTATGGTAACGATCATAGAATTTAACCTATGATTATAGATATTGACGGTACTCCCCCTTTACTATGTTGTTTTCCCTAGCATGATTTTTTCCTCTCACAGAATTTTTTTTGTTTTAGTCAATAGAGGGAACTAGAAGTAATTCGGTTAACATTGAATCCAATGGACAAAATGGTGACTATGAGCAACAAAATTGAGTAATTCCTAGAGAGAAAGATATTGTGATTATGACGAATCAGTCATCACGATATATGATTAACAAGGTGAAATTTAGTGGTATGCCTAATTCATCAAATAAGAGGAATGTAGACTTTTATGCATGTTTGCATGTTGAGGAGAATAAAGAAAGGCAGATTGAGATTTCTAAAGAAGGGAAGATGAACCTTGGGGAATAACTCAAATGGAGGGGAAGATGTTATCTGTGTGGAGAAAAGGGTCATAGAGTGATAGACTGTTATGGAGTTCAATGTCTTATTTGTGGAGAACATGGGCATTACCAAACTCAATGCCCTGACCTAAAAATTTACTTCTAAATCATGGAAGGACTGATTCCAGGACAATCAATGAAGAGGATGGACTGAAGTGTTTATGTATTGGTATTCAAGAATAATGCTGTTGAGGTACTTTTATGGTGTATTAAAATAAATTTTGTATTAGTCTATTGTGGTTTTCAATAATTTTATGGTACCAGTAACCATGAAAAGTGATTCAAATATTTTAGAAAGCAGATGATATTTGCATAATGAAGGGATAAGGAGAAAATGAAATATTTGATAGTATTCATAAGCTCATGATTGATATAAGGACTAAGTGATATCATGGTTTGAGTATATATAATTTTGAGGATTTTGGTATGTGGAAAGTGTTAACATTTAACTGCATTCATGTTTTCACTAAGGTTCAATGGGTATTCATTCTTCAAGAGAATACATGATTAAGGTATTCACATGTTTGAAATTTGACCAACAAGATATATCTTATGATATATGGGGGATAAATGATGGAATTCACGTCATTTTTATGTGAAATTTCATGTAATCATTTTCTTTATACTATGAGCTTGGACCGAAGTATTTTAGATAAGCCTAAATATTGGAATGGATTATTTTGGACATAAGTTAGTATTGTTTAAGGATAGAACTTTTTTCGATATTATTAATGAGATTTTATAGTAATATAGTTTTAATAAAAAGGACAACCTGCAGGACGGATGACAGCCCATCGCATCGGACAAGGCTATGGGAATCCAACCCACAACCGAAGTGCGACTGGCCTTTATCGCCTACCACTGGCCTACAGGAAGTTCCTGGTTAGTAGAAACTGGTTTTATTTTATTACGTGGTATAATATATAAAGTATAAGTTCATTTTTGGAATCGTATACGATTAACCTCACCATAGATGGACTTATGTATTTTTGATAACTTTTTCTAACCTTTTGTTTGAAACAGATGGAATGACCCATCATTCTATCACATGATCTGTTAACACTTCACGAATAGCAAATTCAACTTCATTTCATTAAGAGATGAAGTGGAAATTGTTCAAAGCACGAACAACAGTGAGATTGTACCAAAATCAAGCAAGTATTTCTTCTAATTCAAAATTTTCAAATTTAGGGAAATGATATTGAAAACCAAATAGTTGTCCTAGTGCTCTTATATCCGATGAATCAGATGGTACCTTATATCATCACAAATTTATGGCGTTGTAATTGATGGTTTTTTCATAGCCATGTTCTCTACCACTCTCCATCAGAACATGATGGTTAGATTTTTCTTCCATATCCATATTTTAACCTATGTTATCCGATATGGAAACCCAGTGATGAGTTACTTTGGGTAATCGTTACGTTTCATACTTTAGTTTTTAAAATTAAGTTTCAGTATTCCTTTTTATGATGTGGGTTTCTATGAATAGTAAACGATTTATAACCCCGACGAATTTCGAGGGAGAAATTCATTTTAAGGGAGGTTGAATGTAACAACCCGATATTTTATGATAAGTATTCTCTTTAATTTACTTGATGTCATGAGTTTTATGCCACAACAAGATTATCTTGTGCTATACGCCACACTGTATTAGCTTGAAATATACACAACACTATTCTTAGATTGTGTTACACACAATTTCAAGTTTGTTTTATAATAGTCATTCTATGAAACACTGAGTGTATATATATGTATATATTCAATGTATAAATGAAATATGGTTAGATTCTGTTATACGAAACAATGAAAGATTTTTTCACAACACGCAACCCTGACTTTGCTTGCATTACACGCAATCACGACTTTCCTCGATAGCGTGTGTTATACGCAATATCATGTTTCACTTAACAATGATATATGGTTATAATATTATTATGAACTAGCCTTTATGAATATTATTAACTAAATTTTGAATGTTATAACATTATTATTTCATCTTACACATTTTCTAGAATATGGTATGTGAACAAAATAAATTTTCGGGTAAAATAAGTATTTTTCAAGAAATGCAGTTTTTCCACCTTTTGATGGCGCACCAACTTTAAATATAGTTTTTGACAAGTTTATAAGTTCAATTTTACAAAATAAAATTATTATTTGGAATCAAGATATAAAATTTTACCTTGCATAAATTTTTTATATTTTTCTGATAACTTTCATATTTTAATGAATATTAAAAACACGATATATTTTAATTAAAAACAACTTTTTTCATTGTAATAATTTATATGGTTAAATTATAATATTTAATGGTTTTAATGTATAAATGTAATATGTTTTTACAATTTAATATAATCTATGTCATTAGCATTGATTTTTCATTGAATTCTTAGGTTAAATCAATTCAATCTTTTGCACAGTTTTAAACAAAAACCCGTTTTAATTCGACAATGGGATTAATTTTAATTTAATTTCTGCAACTTCTGTGTATTGAATATGAAAAAATGGATTCCATATTTGGAATCAGTGGGTCCAAATTATGTTAATCGGATACTTTTTATTTTTGGGAATTATGAATAGTAACTACGGTAAATTTTATTTACCATAGTTAAAGGTAAATCAGGTAATTAAGGGTAAATATAATATTATAAAATTACCCTAACACATACCAAAATTCTATTGGATGGATAAAAGTATACCCATATCACCTAAGGGTCGGATTAGATTCATTTTATTTACTTTTTACCATGAAAATAATTTAATTATTGTTAAAACCAAAGAAAGTGACAACATGTCACTCTCTTAAATCTTATAAGTATAATAATTCTAATTTAGTGATAATCATCATAAAACTTCAAACATGAATAGTCTCCAGAAATCTAAGAAAATTATCTACATCATGATAATTTATTTATTATTTTTAGGGATTAAATTATTGTCATTAATGGTGATACATTAATGATTCATAAATTATTGATTAAGAGAAAAATCATTAATATAGTTTTTATTAAAATAATAATACCCATTAAAAGACCCAAAAACCTGACCAAAACTTATTGGTAGTGTATATCGGCACCATAATCATCCAATTACCTAATATATAACCGTTTGGAGTCTTATAAAAGTGATTATGACAGTTATATTATTTTATTTTAAATGATTCCAAAGTTGTCACCTTCATAATTTAATAAATATAACAATTTAAATATTGTGATTTTAAGATGATAAATTAGAGTAAAAGTATTATTGTGAAATATAATAGATTTATCTACATCATAGGATTTTATTTTTAATTTTTATGCAACAAATAAGTATATTAAATAATTATACAAAAATGATGTAGTAATTATTTGATTAAGAGATAAACCAAATAAATGGTTTTGAAAATAATAAAATAAATATTATATAAACTATTTAATGTTCTCCACCAATTTTCTAGATACATATGACCTTTTATGAATCTATTAAAGCTTTTATTTTGAACATATCTTCGGATATATTTTATTTGAATTCAAATAAATGAATAGTGTCAAAATTGAAACTATTGTTATTTTATAAAAATAACATATTATAAAATTGTTTAAAAATTACAAAAATATATAAAAATTAAAAATTTAAAATTATATGGTCTAATATGTCATAAAGAATCCAATTATGGACAATTCACTACAAATAAGTAATTATTTGTTATAATTTAAAATTTAGAATGTTATTACCACAAATAAAATAAAATTGATTAAATAAGGATAAATCAAGTTGATAATGTATAAAATATATTCCTAAAATGTCTAAATTTGATTGGTTGATGATATTAAAACCCTATATAATCTAATATTCGGATATGAGTCATTTTTGGAGGTTTTTATATGGGGTCATATTTATTATAAATTAACATTTTTAAGAATTACAAAGGTGCCCCTCTCCTCCCTTATAAAAGGGCACCTCCTCCCTCTCTTCCTCACACAACATTGAGCCTTCAAGCTCGGCCAAACCCTACCAAATTATCTTCTCCATTTACCTAGAAACATCCTAGATGTCCTGGTATTCTTCAAAGACCAATTTTAGTACCCTAAGTGGAGGTCTCAAAGAGGCGCTTCAAAGAAGAGGAGGTTCAGACACTTACGAAGCAAATCGGACCTAAGGTAAGGGATAATTGTGCAAATCTCATTTTTAACTGAGATTTCTTATTCGTAAGTATTTTCTAGGGTTATTTCTATCATCCATGTCCATGCTTTATAAAATTGTATTCATGTATTTTTAAATTCCTTTTTACCCATTTTTGACTTTTACTACATGGTATGTATGGAATCTTTCTTTTACGAGGTACTTTTTGACATTTTCGTCCAATGTACGAGAGAATTGTTTTTTTAACGTATACGTCATGAAAGGATTTTTACGGTTTTATAAAGCCTTATTTTCATGAAGCTTCCTCCAAAATATTTCATGACTATTTTCAACAAAGTATTTTTCTATTAAAATTGCATGATGTTTTGTGAAAAGAAATTTATTTTGGTGAAGAAAGGATATTTTCCTCAAGAATTCATTTCAAGTGTTTTATCAAAACCATTTTCCATATAAGATGATATTATTTCATATGTGTATGTTTCAAGTATTTTTTCTCTATGATATACATGGTTTCACCATTCTTATGATGAAATATCCATTTATGTGGATTATGTGATGATGGGATGATGTCTATGAAACCCATTTTATTCTTTGGGTTATGATGAATGTTTTAAGTTTATTTTGTGTAACAAGAAAGAATGATTTCATTATGATATGGGTGGGACCTATATCTCCCTCCAATGCATTGGGTAAAGATTTATATCTCATGAGATAGACATGGCTGGAACGACAAGTTAAACCGGTTCAGTAATACAGGACTGGAACGAGGAGTGAACTCGATTCAGAAAGGGACTTTGTCCACTAAGATGGTCTTGGCAGCAATGCCTTGTCTAATATGGAAATCATATCATGTGATTAATGTTTTCCACAATTACATGTTTTATTCCCATGCTATTTTATCATTCTTAATGTTTCATTATGATCTATGCCTTACGTACTTCCATGTTTTATGTCATTGCTCATGATTTTTATGTTTAAACATTATGTTCATTTTTTTAGTTTCAAATATATGGGGTATGTTTTATTTTATCCATGATTACCCTTACTGAGCATTTGATATCACCCTTTTTATGTTTCTTTTCCCCAGGATATAAAGAAAGTTTTTAGGTAAGAAAATAAGGGGAAGATCCTTATGATGTTGAAGATCTTTCACCAAGATTAGAAGATTAAGTTCTGAGTTTCCAAATACACTAAACTATTACAGTCCTTGAGTTTTGATTTTTGTTATGTATTAAGTATTCGGCAAAAGTAATGTATTGTCGATGTACGTCAAGCTTCGGGTCTCTACACTCAAGTTTCTGGGTAACCCTATCACAAAGTCCGTTATGATTTCCTCTCACATCCACATGGGAAATATAAGTTGTTAGAGAAAACCACAAAGACGGTGGTGGTCATACTTTACCCTTGGGTAGGTAAGACATTGGGAAACAAATACAGTGATGTCTCCCTTCATCCCTGGACACCAATACGATTTCTTGAAGTCATGGTATAACTTTTTACACTAGGATATACCACCCATATAGAGGCATATAAGTATCTCATAATCTAAAAATTAATTTAAGTATTTATTGATACTCTCTAAGGTATATAGTCCACATCTTCCACACCCACCGACCACTTTGATATTGGGTCACCTCAAGCTACTTTCCCCCACATCACAACACACACTGGGTCAGTGTCTTATCCAACCATTACCTAGTGTACATGAGAATATGTGATGACCAATGGAGCACATGTTACCAATCTTTAAACCTCATATTATTCATTATATAATTTTAAAACAATTGTATCAGGATCCAATTCTCCTTAAAATGCCACTCACCAAGCCTTTGAGATACCTACACCTTATGGATAAGAAAATTTACTAGGATGTTACCCTTCCTAGGTGAATATTATTTCTCAAAGTCAAACAACTGTAGATACTCTACCAAATTCCATTTCCTTATTCTTAGTTCCTTCTATGTAAATATGTGTGTTTAGAAAAAAAATACCTCAAGGTTTCATTATAGTATTTTTGAGGAGATTTTGATTGTTGAAAAAGAGGGCCTCCAGGTTATGTTTGATGAAAAAGTAGACCATGATGTTCAATTTTTTGAAAAAGTTGGTTTAAATGATGAGTTTGTTTGTTTAGTATATGTTTTTGGCAATCCATTATTTCAAGAAGAATCTAAACAATGCAATGGATGATCAGTTGGAGGTAAAAAAGAAAAGATACATTGTGGTGTTGTTTTCCACTGTTTGAAAAAATTTTGGGGATCAAAATCAGAAAATGTAGAAAAGTTTCTTTTGAAATTAAACTTATGCACTAGTGTCTTGGATACTGGGAAATTTTTGGGCCATATTATTTCCAAGATAAAAACATCAAAATATGGAAAATGAAAGTGGGGCACCGATGTTCTGATTTGGGTATGCAAGGTGAGTGGGGGGACTTGCACACTAGGAGATAAGCTGCATGAAACGCTCAGGGTTTCCAAAATTCCTATAAATATGGTCTAACCTTACTCATTTTACATGAAGCTATAAATGTAGAAATAATTTGAGCTCTATTCAAGTAAGTAGGATTGGGAACACAAGTGGTGGTTAAGTCACACAAGTATAATGTTATTTATAAGCGGTGTTCCAATTGATAGATGTGTGCCAATATTGGTTTGGGAATAAATGGGTGTGAGTATCCCATGTTTGGAGTTAAAGAAGGGAGTTTCGTGCAATTGGTTGGGTGACACTTGTTCACCAGGCTTGGAGAAGAACGCTGGTCATTCCAGGTTTTTCAAATGATGGAAGACATCCTAGAACGACAATGGTAAAGGGGTATTAATTAGTGGATGAAAATCTTACATCAACATTGAATCCACATACAATAGGGGATGCATTCATTAGAGAAAATTAGAGGATCTACTAGTCTTTATATTGTGAGTGGATATTCTGAAGAAGTAGTGAGCTCTCTTCAGTTGAGAGAGATGTGAGCTAAAAAATTGGGTTTTGTTTTAAACCATGAGGGATAGTGTGTCCGCTCTGAACATTGTACACAATAGTGTGCTTTTAGTCGATTTGGAACATCAAAACATCACTAGTGTATACTACTTTGACATAGCCCAATGAGGGTGAACCAAGTAAAATTGATGTGTCAAGTGATTGCTTTAATATTTTTTCATACTCCATAACGGAAAGAAGAGAGAAGAGAGTTTTTTCTAACAACGAAACAATATCAATAAGAGAAATTATTTTAGTCTATCATACCCTAATTGACCCCCAATTAGGGTATACCTAGTGGACCAAACAATGTAATAGAGTCACTTATGGTCAATATAGACAACAAACATATCACAGAATAGATAGTCTCACCAACACATTAGAGCATGAACCATGGCCTCTAGATCCAAGTCATTAGTGGGAAGTTCCTCCCATGGGGACACAATTTATATGACCCATAAGCATCCACCAACTCTATATAAATCATTACCACCCCCAGAACAAATCCTTATGTATCACATAAAACTGTATATCTGATCAAAATCATGGAAATTATTAGTACTAGTGCTTTATTCAACCTCCTCTTTAGCTTAAGAATTGATTCATCGCATTTTTCTGGCCACTATAACATTACTACCTTCTTCATAATTATAGTTATAGGTGTACATAATTGGGATAATTATTGAATAAAAAAAATAATATTCTAGTAATCCTAGAAATACCCTCACCACAAACATATTTTGGGGACCTTTCCAGGACATCACTGCCTCCAGTTTTTCTGGTCCAAGGATATACCTATATCAAACACCTCGTGCCCCAAATAAGTTCTCTTACTAAATATATAAATCACACTTATACCTAGTAGAGTAATGTCTATGTTCTTTTAATCATAATGGAGACAATATCAATGTTTTTTTCATAATTTTATGGTGTCAATTAGTAGATTACAATGTCTTCAATGAACTCCATGATGAAGGGGTCTAGGTATAGATGAAAGACCTTATTCAAGAGGTCCATGGAATCTATTAGCACATTCTTAAAACATATCCACCCCAGAAAGTACTCATATAATTCATTATTTCTCCAAAATCACATCTTCAGGATGTCCACCTCTCTAACCTGTAGTTGTTGACTTCTTAATAGAAGATAAATCTTAATGCACCACCAGGATCCTCATAACTTATTGAAATGGTTGTTGATTATATCCAAAAGATATTTGTTATTCACTATCACCTGGATCATATAATGGTAATAAATTTATATTCAAAGACTAACATTTTCTTTCCTAGAAATCAACACATGTTTACCTCATGGTGATGTAGTTATCTTAACAATTCCCTTATTTACTAAATCATCGAGTTATACATTGAGATCCTTCAACTCTACTATAGAAAAATGATAAGGTGTTTTTAAATGGGATGTGCACATAACAAAAGATCAATACTAAATTAAACTCAACTATTAGGAGTAAGTCATCTAAATTCATTTGGTAGAACTTACTAATAGAGATAGATGACAGGATGAAATGTTGAGGGGGATACTACTACTCCTACTAAAAGAGCCAATCCTACCATATGTACAATAATCATCCCAAGCCAACTCAATCCTAGACCAACTCTACCTACTCTCAGTTCCAATTATCTAGCCATTAAGAACCTATATCCCTTTGGAAATGTAAAATATACCCATCTTTGATAGAAAAAAATGTGAGCTTAGTTGTTGGTTATCCAGTCCATGCCATGAATCACATAAAATATCGTCATCCCTAGTATCATGAAGTCCCATTGATTTCCATAAATAAAAATGATTATAGGAAACTTTATAATAACTAAATATGGTTTACCTTCATGTCCAATAGGCTATCAATGGATTTTGACTCATATGATAAATTGACCAGCAAGTCAAGTTAAGGAACTACTTTTACAGATTTGATAGAATGGAAAAATCTTGAGGCATGAAATCCAAAAGAATAATATGTTGATCCTTCATATTATCTACTATGTAAAATATTACTACAACTATTTAATCTCCTTACTCACAATACTAACGACCACTAGTACCATAAAATGATGCATAATAATGGATTTTAATGTATCATCATATTTGACCATTGTTTTGGTGGAAGAGACCTTACTTCATAAACTATAGATCATGTATAAAAGCATGATTTGTTTCATACTCCTTAACATCTGGTGGTAGAGCAGAAGAATCCTCCCTTATTATATTTTTTTAGACTCACATCACAAACAGTCCCATATTACTAAGTTGATTTTAATTATTATATAACACGAAGTAAAACCTTAATAATAACCAGTGTTTTAGGGATAAAATCTAATCAGTCTATCATATCAAAAACGTTTCTAGTATGATTTTACCCATAACCAAAAGTATAACCCTCCATATACTAACCCTTGTCCCTATCTATTTATGATAGTAATAGCCATATATATATACAAAGAAACATAACATCATGATCAAGTTTATCTAATTAACACCAATAAATATATCATAACAGTAAGGAAAATATATATATCACAAAATGAAGGGATATGGTACTATACTGAACAGATAACACAAATAGAGAATTAACTAAAGAACTTGTATACAACAAAAAATGTATATATATGTAATGTGATCCTATGTGCCTAATTATGATGCATGAACACGTTTGAAAATTTAATATAATTGTAACAAGAATCTTGTCAATGGAAACTCAGAGGTCCATTACACCTGAGCTAGCCAAACACAAGGAAACTACCATTCCTGGGTCCTATATAACTATATTATTTATACCATGTCCTAGGTCAATAAAAAAAGGAAAATAATAAAACTAGTGCTCTAATACCATTTTATAACACCCCATATTGAACCACTGGGTCCAAATCAGGCATCCATAATACCTCATTTGTGCCTCCCCATACGCAAGAGGCTATCGATTAGCACTGAGTGTATAAGTCTACCGAGGGGAAAACTATAACCTTAGTATCATGCCATAGTACAAAAAAATAAAATATAATAAATAATCATATACATAATTGAGTTACATGAAGAAACCAAAATATTAAATTCCAGCCATACACATAAATAAATAGGCCCCTAAAGTGATTAGAAAAAATACAGTGTAATGAAGGATGGAAAATAAAAAAATAAAAAATAATGGATTCCTTTAGAGTATTTCCCGATCTTCCCCAATATCCATGAACCTCTTATTTTACATTATCAATGGGCCCAATTCCCTTACTTATATATTTATACATTTAGTCTATACATGCATTAGAATACCTATGAAGAGTGTAATAAATAAGACCTAGTAGTACACCACCATTGAATCCATAAAAATGTGAATTTTTTTAAAATGTTTATAACATGATAATAAAAAAATCCAAAAAATCCATATCAATCAAAAAATAATTCATTGATTAGTCATGTGTTAACCACGTCTCCATAGACTTTCGACTGTATCTTCTTTAGCTATAAGAAAAAATGAAAATAAGGAGAAGTTGGAAGTAACCAGAACTTTCCATAGGTCTATTGAATTCATTGCTTTAAAACCACATGAAATTATGTGTACATAAGAATCAAATTCTTGAGGCCTCATGTATGAAATAAATATCACAAAACACAAGACATCAAGTGTGCTACAAATGATTCACTACACATCAACCAACCTGATACATTTCCATCCAGGCATCGATTGCATCCTCAACAAGATATTCTATGGAATCATTATATCTTTACTATATTATTTGGTAAATACTATACATAATCATAATTCATTAACACAACCACTCTAAGTGAAAATAATTTCATGATAGTCCACCTATTCAGAGCACCTAGAATTATACCTCCAATGGTAAAGTATCGTATATAACATGGCATAAAAAACAAGGAATGAAAATCATCATGAGAATAAAGAATCAATATATAAAAGCATGTGACAATATTAAAAAACACTCATCATGATACTCTAGAAATACTAATGCCATCAAATATCATAATGGTACTTACGTGCTACACATACACACCCACATGTGATCATAATAAATAAAATTCATCTAGTATTCCAATTAAAAGAATTATTCCAAGGAAAAAATGATAATATTAAATCTCCTAAATTTGAGGAACATTATACCTCAATATTATCAATGATATCACCATGGTTTGTCACGGAATCATTACTCAAACCATATCCATCTGTTTGTCACCTCAAAATACTCACAAAGGATTCCTAGAATAGATTATATTATTTTATTTCAAAAAATAAATAAATAAATACTAGTAATAATAGATTCTCTCTCATGGATAATCAATAATAAATATAATAATTCCATATTATCCTTCCAGATATTTCATGATTATTTTTTAGAGCATAGTTACAGTTCCACTTATTATAATAATACATCTCTATACAATAAACCTTGATAATTATAGATAATAAATATTTTATCACACTTCCATAATTTCTTAATATTATCACATAATATAAATTTACACGATATCTTTATAATTAATGGAAGAACTCGATTTAGAATTTCTCATGAAAGAATAAAAATGGAATATAAATTCCAACCTAGGAATTCTTTCTCTTTTAAAAAGATACACCCAATATAGGAGATGAAAAAACATTATTTTATATTCATTGAAACAGGTAGAGAACCTTGTTTAGTTAAAAATACTTCTCATATTTTATGTAAAGGAATTTATGTACTTCCTAAACATGGGGGAATATCAAAATAAAGAATAACAGAGGGTTCAACTATTTTTTATAGAGAAGGATGAGGGTGGATCACAACATTAATATTCCCAATTTAAGATAAACATTTCGTTTTCTCTTCAAATAATTATTGAATGTCACGGTTTTAAAATCAATAATAATGGAACTAAAACCATTAAATAATACAAAATAATCCATTATCAAAATTTAAGGAATTCAAATATTTTATGAAATGTGTTTACATGTTAAATAATATAAATTTTAAAAAAATTGAAAAAAATTAGTAACCTTGCGTATAGTGTATTTACACTGTAAGGGTAACTTGGTTTTCCCATTATGTGATTTGTTACCCTTGTGTGTTATTTAGAAAATCAAGGGCACCCTTATGTGAGACTCACCCTTAAATTACTCTATCCTCACATTAATACCCTTAAACAGGTTGACTCTACCTTGAAATGTCCTATTTAAATACCTGGATACCCTTACATGAGAATTATATTACCCTCACACAATAAGGGAATGTCTAGGATAGCCCTTACACAGCTCTAGTTTACCCATACCACATGCATTAATACATGAAATCACCCTTATATAGTTAAATACTACCTGTAAGAAGTGTATGGAAAAGTGAATTTAACCACATTAAACTCAAGGAAAACCTCATTTACCCTTATTAAACCCTTGAAAAAAACAATTTACCCATAAAAAAAATAGATTGTTTTTTTGATGGTCTAGAATAAAATTAATTTTTTTTAAATTTTTCTCACATGACGCTTATAAAATATAAAAAATAGAGTTTTAAGAAAATTTAAATATTGAGAATGATACATTGTTAATATACTATATATTTATCAGGAAGTTTTTTTCTATGATTCATATGATTAAATCCATAACACACACCACTAATATAAGAAAATACACATATCATAAATTGGTAACTTCTCATGTATTACTTCATCCAAGAAAACAAAACAAAGAAATATTCAGAAAATTCAAAATAGGATATGTTACTAGGCATACATTAGCATCTCCAACTCTTATGTACTATCCAACAAGTTGAAATAACTCCACATCACATAATCCAAGTGAATGGATCATCCACACAAAACCCTCTATTGAAATTATTGGATCTCTACTGGTCACTGCCTGAATGCCACATCATCCTCAATATCCAATTCACCTAAGTCACTGATGTGGGAGTATTTTTTAATATTACAATGAAGCTGACACATATGGAAGACATCATGGATCTTTTATATCTATTTTAGTATTGTCACTCAATATGAAAGTCAGAAAACATTCTCCAACACCTCAAAAGTTTCGATGAACCATGGAGAAAGCATAATTTAATATCCAAACCTCTATGATGCCCGACATAGGGAGAGCATCAAGGATACATAGTCCCCTAAGGGCCTCCACTTATGATCATCAAATTCCTTATTATTTTTATTTTCCACATTTATCCTCTCTCGGACCATATTAATATTCTTGGAAATGATTTGGGCCACATTAGGATCAAGGACTACAGACTCCCTAACATCTTTCTAGTACAACAGAGATTGACATGGATACTCATACAATGCCTCAAAAGAGTACATACTAATTAATGGGCGATAACTACTTTTATTAAAAAACATAAATAATGTTATGTGTTTCAATCATGAACCACTAAAATCTAATATTAAATATCAATACATATATTCTAATTTCCGGATCATTTGATCCATCTTCCCATCTTCTTATGCATGGAATGTAGTGCTGAGGAAAAACTGGGTGCCAAATGCATACTAAAATCCTCTCCATATTCATTAAGTAAAATGGGGATCCAAATTGGAAATTATTATTTTTAGTTCCCCATTAATCTTGACCACATATTCTATATACTGTCATTCCAAAATAGCTACTCCAATTGATTCACATATTTCTATAAATATAGTCAACATCATTGGCTCATCCACTATCACCAAAACTGCATCACATCGTCCATGAGGCTAGGGTATCCTGGTGAATAAACTTATCTAAATTTCTCCCAATTTATTCTTGAGTACATCTAAAGGTAGTAAAACCCATTTAGGAACATACTTTTTTACTTTCACCAACAAAAAATACCAAGAACAACTCCACAAACTCCACCACATACCACATTCCTATAGGCCACCAAGGATGACTCTTCTTGCAATGATATATATTATACACACATAGATGCACTGCTAAGGGTGAGTAATTAAACTATTGTATAACTATCACTTTAATTGATAATGGATCAAATAACCTCCCTCGGATTAAAACATTTGATTTCCACCATCATCTAATGATACCTCTAAAGCGTCTCCATAGCCAACATTATTATTCATCATCTTTACAAATGATTCACCCACTAATAATCCTCCACCTACAAAATGAAATATAATTTAACTTCCATTGAATAATGAAAACCTATTCTATTTCCTTCTACAACATCAAGATGCATCAATACAAGCTCTTTCATCGCCCTACAAACATTCACGGACTCTCGAACCACCTCACCTTAGAACATCAGAATTTTCACATCATCAATGAAATCCCCAATTACTAGGGTGTAGGATATCAAAAAGTCATAATCACAGTGAATATAAATCCACATATAGAGATGAAAATTCAGTTATTGTTGATAAAAATGTTTTTAGGATATTGTGGCCCATGAAAATGACAATGCACTCACAGATGATGTAATTTCTCCACAAATTATTCAAAAAAACAACCACCTCTAATTCTTTATTATAGGTGTCATACATATGATCATGGGGGTGAAAATTTTAGAACATTAATAGATCAATTACCTCTTCCAAATAGATATACATCCCAAACCTAAAAAAGTTGCATCAAAAAATACCTTGAATATCACATCCTCCTAAGGAATTTGAAGCAATGGGGAACTGATCAATATCTTCTTAAAATAGTAGAAATCCACCAAAAACTAATAGGCCTAGATGAAATCCTGGACTTTCTAAGTTAAATATGATACCAAGGATAAAATAGAAGAGAAATCGGACAAAACGATCTTGTAATAACCCATTAGAATAAGCTAAAAATTAAATTTCTTAAATATTCTATGTTGACATGAAAGAAACAACTACATTGATCATTCATAGATCCATTACCAGACCCCGATGAGACACCACATGCCTATGTAATTCCACCACTCATATCTTGAACCTATAATTGTAAAACATTAAATATAGATGATGATGTCGAAGAACCTACAAGTGAACACTCTAATGATTGGCATGCTTCTCCTATGACTTAAAGTAAATCAATATGTAATCATTGAACACAACTACAAGATAATTTAAAAACTCATAAAACACAAATTTCATGATTCCAATTAATAAATTCAATGATTTTATGAAACCAAATGGAATGGACAAAAACTCTAAGTGACCATATAAACACATGATGATAGTATTTGCTATATCCTCATCTATTACCATTATTTGGTGATATTCGTACCTCAATTGTCTCTTCAAAAACGATATTGATCACCTCATCTAGTCGAATAGATCATAAATCCTAAGAAGGGGGTAAATTTTCTTGACTATAACATAGTTCAGCTTCATGTATCATAAGTAAAACCCTAGGATACCATCAAAAATTTTGGGGGACAACAATTGGGAACCCTAGGGAGAAAAACAAGGCCAGATGAAAACCATCTGAACCAGATCATCAACCTACAAGCCCAACTCACACAGATCTTTAAGATCCATTTGACTGGGAGGAATTAAAATTATAGATGCATCTAGTTTCAACTCTATTCTAAACTTGATGTCATGTCAAGGGGGTAGGTTCATAGCCTCGTATAAAATGAAATTAAGAAACTCCTCCAAAACTATTGAAAATTCCTTTGTCTATCTATCCTTTAATAGCTCATCCAAATGATACAAAAGAGGCTCTACTTACTATCGTCCAACTAATAACTCCACTAAACAAAAAAACACTTGTTGGCCTTATACATCAAAAAAATGAAACTATACAATGGAAAAAATTGAAGATTGTATGCACAAAACATAAGTAATTCATTTCAAGTATAAAATCATATGGTGAAATCTATAGCATGAAGAAATCCCCTATTGATTGGTAAACCTCATCACTTATATACATCCCCAGTACACATTAAACAAAACATCCTAACAAAAAACATTTATGGATAACACTGGGGGGAACTATAATTATCTCTAAACCCAGTCCCAAAGCACTAACCAAAAAAACAAAAACAAATGAGTTTGAGGATCAAGAATCAAACCAAGAAAAGAACTAGGGTATATGTTAATTAATCATATCACATTCATCCTCAATCCATGGTGGCTCATATGCCTCCATCGCATACAAGTTCCCACACCATGATAGTGTGGATCTCTTTTAATGGCCTCCATAACCATGCTCTATTCTATGTCCCTGAGTGTAGGGACCATCATGGGGTGTCCCTCTTCAAACTTCCTTTGTCCTTGACTAGAAAAAATCATATAGCCTCAACTGATGAAAAAATGTTGATGACTTGTACTGTTGTTACTACCTTTGAGGAAAATACTATTTCCATTGAAAGGAGGCATGAACACCCATTTTATACTTACATCCATGAGTTATTGAACATGGACCACGTATTTGGCCATAACCCAAATATACGTAGCATGAAAATGAGAAGCCCCTAGTAGATGCTCGAGATCCAATAGCTTCCGATCGATTTGATAATATTTCTCAAGGTCAGTCCATCACTAATTAGAACATTGATTTTATAGACATCATTGATCTATTTCTTGAAAATCAGATCCTAAATATTTCATACCATCCACCCTCTCAAGGATCATCCATATAGAAGGAATAGTTTCTATAACCTCCACACTTTTATATATCACCAAATATGTCGGAACTGTAAATGAGGGGACCATATATATAATTTTATGGTGTAATAAAACCTCTATAAACTGAACTATGGACTACTCATATAGAAAGAAATCTTTAGAAGAATGCAGTAGGTCCTTAAACCTAACATTAAGATCCCAACCACGCAATATTCCCCACCGAAGGGTGGCTATATACTATCTATTTCTTACCTTCATCGTTTATGAAAATAAATCTAGATGAAAATCAATTTTTAATTAATCCCATTAAAAATCATCCTTATTTCTGTCCTTAAGATGAAAAATCCACTGTTGACGTGCAGCTCCCATCATCGGGTTAACTAACAAAAACACCCAAAACTCTTTCCCAATCTTTAATCAGACTAAAAGAAATCTACATCTCTTCCAACCAGCACTCTATCCCTAGATATGAGACACTCTCATCATACTTTCATAAGATCTACCACTAAAAATTACACAACACTTATTTTCATGCCTCATATACTCCTTTCAAGTTAATCCTCCTACAATCAACCTGATCATCCTACCAAATCTCTAATAACTAAGTTTTATGTAGATGACTACTAGGATAAATTCCAAAAAACCAAGGAAGAACCCTATGACCAGTAGTAAAAATATTACCTAGGTTTATATGTTTAATTTAATTTTAGTTCCCTAAATTCACCCCAAATCTAACATGAATACAAAAAATAATAACGCACATACCTTCCCTAGGTCCCAAAATTATAAATAGGACAACTTCACATAGTCATTCAGTAGATTTAGGGTCATTTTTGTTGCATCACCTAGGGCCCAAAAGTCCCATGTATTGGTCAATATCCCAAACCTATATCACATTCCAGTATAAACTATAATTTTTTTCCAACCAACCCATACAATCCCCACAGTTCATAACTCTAAACTCCACTCTATCCATCAACCAAATCCTTTCTACTTCTCTATCATATCCCCCTCCCCCCAGAGGTACACCATTTAGGCTATTAAAAAAAGAATAGAGATAATGACTCTCTGAGTTCTTCATTCAATAGCTTCTTGTTGGTCACTAGCACTACAAGTATTAAATTCTCACATAAGAAGGGTGTCACCCTCAATGATAATATTGGATCGTGATATAGGATAGATAATCTATCCATGAAATAAACCACATAATAGAAAAGTAAACCAAAACCCTTGCACCATGAATGAACAATGTCAAATGTATACACATAAAATCCTCCAAATAAATACCAAGAGGACAAGTCTAATAATAGTGACACAAAAGAAGTGCTAATATACAATCAAGAAAAATCCATCTTGGTCCCCAAAATCCTTTTGGAAACATAAATAATAGTTTATATATGTAGGGTGATAATACCGTGTATACTCATTAGGATCATACCCAATGTCTCTCATGAAAATGTTGAAAAAGAATACCAATGCACCAGTGAAAAACGCAAATGAACCAATATATACCTAACTAGGCTAGGTAACTAATCCCAAACTCAATATGGAGTGATCACCAAACAACACATCCAATGAGTTACATGATATAAAATAATAAATAACATATCTACACTACAATCACTTCACCACATCTTTTCTACTCCCACACCTCACTGTATGACATCATGTGTTCCCATTCCTTATATGAATACCTCATCAAATACCCATCCATCTATGGTGTGAGTCAAGAAAATCAATACGTGTATCATTTCAACCCTGAATCGTCTATCTGGTTCCCTAAGATGATGGGCCACATGGCCTTAACCACACGTCCCAATATGCTAGAGGCTAACAACTATTAGTGAGGGCCTAGGGTGTGTCTGTGGGAATACTATTCCCTCATGCCAGAGTGTAACATAGTGGTAAAAATCATACAGATCAGTAGAGGAAGTAGTTAATCATCTAGAAATAAGGTAATAACCAAAACAAGAATAAATAAACAATGCCAAATGTAATCTCATATACACCATTTTGTCATTTCATGTCACTAAAAGATAGGAAATTAGGTATACAATCATCAAGTACTATAAAATAATAAAAGTCCAAATAAAAGACCAAAATAGACAATATATGGATAACATCATGATTCTAGCTCGGTTGTGTGCTATCCAACTCTTAACCAACAAGAAGATCAAGCATCTTATAATGGGTTCTTGTCTCGGTCCCTCCCTACATCGATGAAGTCTGTTAGGGTATCAAACAGTGTCCCAAAATGGTGTGAGATAAAACTTAGTAGGGCACTAACAATGATGTATATAACAAATCTAGTCTATGCAGTACAAGCTAAATCTTTGGGAAATATACATCATAGGTATAATAGATATTAGAGTAAAGTGACCATGGAATATGTGATAACAATAATGTGATACTACCAATCCAAATAGTGATCTATACAACAATAGTGAAGTTCCCATAAATAAGGGAATCTATAAATACAAACAAACAAGCATATAACATTCTAGTCTACCCCCTGTAGTCTAATACCCATACCATGAAATTCAATAAAACATGCTAAAAATATTCACAAAGACCATGAAGTGTAATCACAAGTGTATAACATTCATCATGTCCACGTCGTATAATCTAGAATATAACAATTTCCACTACCACACTGTATATTCAAGTCATCTACAATGACCTCACCATGTAATCAAAAGTGTCAGAGCATGAAGGGTTGGATCCAAGGTATATAAGACCAAGGAATCCACATTGATTCACTGGAAAATCGTTATGGGAACTCTATAACAACTTAGGTACTGTCCCAGGTTCATGTCAATAGACAATGTCTAATGAAAGTCAATCTAAGTCGTGTCTAATTGGTACCAAAACCCTTTACATCCTATGGAATCCTGATGAAAAGAGTAAATAAGTCTAAGGCATCTACTAATGAAATCAATACCCATGGAGTAGAAATTTCTATGGTGTCTTACGGAATTATTATCCAAGGTATACCAACCAAGGCATCCACTACCATAATAATTAGTTATCTCATTTCATTCATATTCTATAAATATTTCATGAGATCATCCAAATCATATAAAATTATCTATTTAAATAATAAATTCAATTTCAATCAAGTATATACAAGGATAAGAAGGAATAAACGTATCCTAATCAACTCAATTCATTTCATTTCATTTAACATGCATCCAAATCAATAGAGATCTAACACACACACAATGGGGTGGTATACCCAAGGAAAAAAGAAAGAGCACAACCCATGGATGGAATAGGTTTAGGATAAATGAACTCCATCCATAAAATGGTATTCAAGTGGAAACCAAATAGGTTCTATTTCATTCAATTTAAACATTTAGTTAAATTTCGAGGCATTCTCAAAAATTCATATGTTCTGAAAAAAGACAATACAGCTTATAAAACACCAAACCATATGGGAAAATGTATAAAACAACGAATGTATTTTTTACTAGAGAACTCATCTAGTATGAAGATTTTATTTTCTCCATATCAGAAGAAAAATGAAGAATATATCATGAAAATTGAAAATAGGGCAGATTATCTTGCACCTAAACAACTCTGTTTATACCAGTTATATTAAATAATAACACAATATGATAAAACAACTCATCAATAGTGATCCAAAGAGATGATTGAAATTTCAATATGATTTTGTATCATGATTCAGTGGAAAAGAATATGCTTTTGATTGATGGAGGATCTCTCAACACCCATGGTCAGTCAACCAGAAGAAGGAGAAAATAGATTCAAGTTATATGGACTCTTAAATAAATTCTTCTCATTTTTTGCAAAACACTAATTCTTAATGTTTGGCCTCACTGTTGGATAAACTATGTGCCAAACATTCTCCCTTATCAATGTTAAGGGGGACTCTGAATAGTTTCATGAACATGGTTTATATAACTATGTAAAAAATGTGCTCCAACATAGGAAAAAATGGTTGGGCCTCCCACCTTGGCATGTTTCCCTATTTGTGTGGTTTCCTAAAACCATACAGCCTCTTGAATCCCTCTGACCATCCCTCACATATTTTCTCAAGCTATGCGAGCTATCTTACATGTTTATTATTAAATTTACATCCCTTATTCTTTTCAAGAAATGCTTGGTTCCGGTCTCTAAACATTCCCCAGGCACCCCCTAATTTTACATGACATCATTACGAACTCGCAATAGGCTAGAAAAAATTATTTAAACTAAAAAAATATATCCTTACCTCATAGGAAAACCTGATTTCAAACAATATCCACCCCCCCAATAAATTTTTCTTTGGATTACCTTCATAGGGTGGTCAAGAATCACATGAGAATAAATCTGATGACTAATCACATACATAAGACTCCAAATAACAAGTCTTTTTCTATAAATGATTGTGATTCAATAACACCCACACTAGAGGAACTGATCAGCCTCAGAGAGCCTTCATGGTCTTTTCAACAACATTTTTATGATGCTCCTCAAAGGATGCATGTTTCTATAACTAAACCACCTCAGGATGAAGAATATAAGACCAATATAAATGATAATGGTGTAACTAAGATAAATGGAAGACATATTGGATACCTTGGTACATATGGGGTAACAACAACATATATGTTTCTGGCACAACTCTCTCCAAAATCTCAAATTTCCCAACATATCATGGTGAAATATTACCCTAACTCTTGATCCATCAGTTTCCCAACCATGGCAAAACACGTAAAAATACCCAATCCATAACCGCTTTCTCTAGTGATCATCAATAGAAATTTATGTGAGATTTATATCAGTACTGCGTAGTAGAAATCTATTTCAGAATTAACCTTACGTAGTCTAAAGTCTCCTTCATGAGAACTAGTCCTAGTAAAGCTACCTCACCCATCTCTAAGTATCATAGGGGTGATCAGAATTTATTACTATAAAAATCGCCATAAGGTTCCATATTTATAGTGTCTTGATATCTATTATTGTAGGTGAACTTAAAAAGAGGTAAATTCCTCTCCAAAGAGCCCCCAAAATTCTCGATTTATGGTCACATAATGTCATTAAGAACCAGTATAGTGTGCTCTTAATGTCCCTCATTCTAAGGGTGGTATGTTGTGTTTAGAAGAACCGTTGTGCCCAATTACCCAGAAAACACTCTTTTAATCGAGACATAAAATGGTTTCACCTATCATATACAATTGTTTGAGGAACCCCATGATGTTGTAAAATATCATGGATCTAAAAATACACAAGATCATTTACTCTAGTGGTCTACCTGATCGGTAGGAAATGAGAAACCTCTGTTGGCCTATAAAAAACAACCCAAATGGAATCACTACCTTACAGTTACTTCAAAAACTCGGTCATGAAATATATCACAAAATCATTCCATTTACAATCAAGAATAGGTTACCCTTGTAAAATATTATTTGTTCTCTAATGTTCTAGTTCCACCTTTCCATAAGTTGAACACAGTGTAACAAAACCAACTACCACACATTTCATCCCCAACCACTAATACTAGCGACATAAATCATGATACATATTGGTATTTCCATAATGCACTTATCAAATTGAGTCATGATATCCATGCATAAAATCCTTTATCGTACCTATAAAACCCCAAACATGACCATGGATATGAAAGATTTCATCCTCACCCATAGTCTAACCAGTAGACGTGTCCTCAACTTCCACACTATCCCATAAGACTATGATATCAATATCAGATAAATGTATCATTCTCACTCTACCTAGAAGAGTATATTTAACTACTATGGATGATATAAATGTTCAGAAACAACTATCATACACCTCTGAGTGCATCTCTGAAAACCATTCCATAATATTACACTCACTACCAACCTTCTGAACCACCTGTATTTTTGTTCCCCTACTTAGACCATATGAAACTACATTGAATTTTCCAGGCATTTATGAAATATTTAAGTAAAAAAGACTATTGGTACTCAACCCACCATCTCTACCACAGATTAAGATCACACTATGTAAATATATACATGAGGCTTTTTTGGTTTTTGTACACTATAAAATACTCACCTAGAAAATGGTGTCTCCAAAAGTGAAAAGAAGGAACAATTGACGCTAACTTGAGATTGTGCATTGGATAATTCATCTCATGTGGACACAAATTATAATACCCATTTTACATGACTCTATCCACTACTTTAGAAAATCCCCTAGAAAAATACCTAATTAATCACAATACACTATAATGATTCTTCCATGATTTGGTAGAATCCTGGCTAATGATGAAGTTAGTCTCCCTTTTAGCTCCAGAAAGGTTTTCTTTCAAGTATCTGACCATAAAAACATCACACCTTTCTTATTAAAGATTTAAAAGGTGTTGGTAAGTGTGATAATTCCTATATGAAATAATTTTAATATTTATCTACCCCTAATAAATTACATATATCAATGTTGTTATTGGGATACTCCCTAGAAACTACATCTCTCACATTCTCTAGACCAATTAATAGTACTTTATCTTAGATAATATGACCTAGGATGTGAATATTATCCACAAAAATTGTTTCTTTTATAGATTAAAATATAACTAATTATCTCTTAGTGTATCCTGAATGATCTAAGGATGTTTGGAATGATCATTTAGATTATAATAATACCTTGATATCATCCATGAATACCATGTAAAAAAATTCCAAATAAGGATAGAAAACCCAATTCATTAGAACCATGAAATCTTATGTAATTTTCATGATACAAAAGGACATAAAAAATACTAGTATAGACCATAGATTATATGAAAAGTTTTACAAGGTAACTTTGTAGATCAAACACATACCTAGTGATATCCAGACCTCAATTCAATATTCTAGAAAACCTGATCTTCACAGTGCTGATAAAAAAGGACATATATCCATGTTACAGGATACAAGTTCATAAACATAAATTGAGTTAATGTTCGATATTTCACACATATCCTAAGGGTACCATCCTCCACATTCACCAAAATACATAGGTGAACCCCATGGATAAATACTATTTCGTATGAACCCCCTTTTCCCCATGTCCTCTAGCTTCCTCTTGAACTCCTACAACTTTGCAATATCCATACTGTAAGTAGGAATGGATACTGATGTGGCTCTTGGAACCAGCTCAATGGAGAACTCCACCTCCCTCTAAGGACATAAACTAGAAAATTAATCAAGGAGAACATCCCAAAAATGATCAAGCACTAGAGGAAAGTCTTATTAACATGATCCTTGAACATCTAGATAAAAATTGCAATTTGGGTTGTCATCCCGCCTAGACCATGATGATCTTGTCAATATCGGTTCACCTAGACATACTATTCTCCCTTGTGAATGAAAAATTCACCCTCTAGTGACGTGAAATGTCACCCTTAAGTGATAGAATTCCACATGGAATTGGTAAGAAACCAACAAGTAAATCTTGAGTATGATGTCAAACATGGTCTTCTTGAGCCCAAGAAGATCCCATACAAAGTGACACCCACAAAACTCAATGGGGAACTCATTTAACTATAGTACACTCTCCAATTTGATCCCCAATAGAGTATAAAGTGTCATAACACACTCAAAAAACAGAAAAATGATCCCAAGGATCTCCACCACAATTAATGATATGAAAAAATGTGATGAACCTATATCAAAATGAAGAGATACTAGAATAGAGAATACTAATATCATACCTCTCAATGTATATGTCTTGTTGATCTACTACTTACATATAGGATTTAAGGAATATAACTTATGTGAACTGCATCTCTGTGAAACAACCTTACTACACAGAGTTGTCCCTCTCTACTGTCTAGGAACAATAGGTTCTTGGATTCATCATGCATTACCACTACCTTAGTCTGAACGACTGGTACTTCTTTAGCTCATAGACTAATACTGAGATATGAAATCCACTCTTGAAACTACAATTAGAGTCTATACCCTTCCTTTAACTTATAGATGGAATGTTACAAAAAAATGTTTCATGTGGACAATCTTATAGTATGATCAACTCTCAATAGGGTCTTGATCACAGTGATTCCTCATCTGAAAACATATACCACAATTATTAAAGAACGAAAATCCACCAACACTACTTTACTAACTAGTAATCCCATCTTGAAAATCTGTGAAATACTACTTCCTACAACTGGATGATGATTTATTTGGTTGTGTGACTGAAATTCTCGTCTCTGCGCCCCCAGACTCTCTTAGGTTCCACTATATAACAAACTCCTAATACACTATTTTAGTAATAGTCATCAACCTGAACATGGTGACCTGAGATGAAAAGGAATGTATGGGACCTTCCTAAAATCTGTTTTCACTATATAGCTTATCATAAAGGTATATAGATGAAAAATTATGAATCTCTATAAAGCATGGATAATATTTCATAATAGTTATCACACCCTTCTCTAGATGCACAAACTCAATGGACCGCTCTTCTCATAGAGTCTCAGGTAAAATATAGTCATAGAAATTGTATTAAAAACCCTTCCAAACCATATCTCATAGAAAATTAACCCGGTTTGAAACATCCAACTAATTTTTATCTTCCCCTCAAAGAATATAGGTCAATTGATTCACTCTCCTCTAATGAGGTGTCTCAAATTTCTCAAATATAAAAAAATTTAGTCTCAAGATATAGCTCAATATCTTATGGACCACTATCCCCTGAGAAAAAGGGAGGATAATATTGCTAGAACACATGTGTTATGTCTTCCATAGATGAGTTAAGTTGTAGTTTTTTCTGAATGGATTGCATAAAGCAGATAAAACCCTCATGAAACTGAAACATAGAAACTCTGTCAATTAAAACTACTAGTGCCAAAACTTTCACTATATAAGGATATAATGGTGTACCATGTCCCACCACCTCCAAATTATGTTCGTCACCACCATCCTGGTGTACGACTAGAGGTCTCTATGGTGTAATGTATCTTCAATTCAAAAAACATGCCTCCAGAAATATTGATAGTGAAAGATCGCTTGTAAAAAAACTAGAAAAAGTCGAAATATTCCTATAAAAATTACAACCCTCTTCCTACAACTAAATCTAGGACATGGTAAAATGTAACACCCACATATATCACCTGAGACACTGCCTACCTACTTCTCAAAAGTCAGGTTGAGGTTATGTTCTCTATTTTCAAAATTTTAGTTTCATTTTAGTTCACCTTTATATAAATATTTTATTCAAATGGTTGAAAAAAATGGATCAACACTTTTAATCTAAATGGTTTCAGATACCTCTTTAATAAATGTATGGAATCTACTTAATCAAAACCATAAAATGTTCCAGTCAATGATACTAATGGTCAATGACTCAATGTGCCATCATTGGTTAGTTAGGGTGTCTATTTTATACTATGAAATAAAACTGTGCTAAGGTTATGAATTGAACTCTAATTAAGAATCATGTTTTCTAATCCACTATAAACAAATATTGCAGTTAATAGTCATATAACTTAAGGAACAAATCAACATGTCATATAGTCAATCAATGTATCCTATATGGAATGGCATAATGCATGTAATGTGAATTCAAGAAGGTTCCTAAAATGATGCATGAGATGGAACACCCTCATCTAATCGGGTTTCAATAAAATTTTTCCCTCAATAATATCAATAATAAAATCACATATCAATTGAATTACCCAATTATGGAATCTAATCAACTATAATAGGAAAAATTCATAAAACAACACTTTCTATTCTAGGAAAATTATATTTTTTCCATACGTGGGTTAGAAATTACTAGGCACAACTCATTAATAAATTTCAAAACATTCCTTATCTTCTATATACTATCGCAAAATAGTATGGAAACAAAAAAAATCCTCTGATACCACTTTCTAATGTCCCAAACCAAAATCAACTATCAAGTTCCCCAAGCAGGTTGGTTAAATAACCTCAAGCATGAAAACCTATATTCCAAAGGCTTCTGACTAGCAGTGAGGGCCAAAGGTGTGTCGGTGGGTATACTATTATCTCATTTTGGAGTGTGACATAATGGAAACAATCATAAATATCAACAAAAAAGTAGTAAATCACCTAGAAAGAATGTAATAACCAAGATAGGAACAAAGGAAAGATTCCAAAAGTTGTCGCGTATAAAATAATGCATCAATTCATGTCGCTAAAAAATATGGAAAAAGGTATAAACATTATCGAGTAGAATACATGTATCAATATACACATAAATTCTAAAAATGACAATCTCTAGATTGAATCACGAGAACATCTTTGACATTCTCTTTCTTTATCCTAAACAACAACAGGATCAAGTATCGTATAGTGGGAACTTGACCTGGTCCCTACCTGCATCCCTATAGTCTGTCTGGGTACTAAATTATAGGCTAAACATGGTGTGACAGAACACATATTAAGCCAACACCAATAATATCTATAACACATCTATTCTGTGCAATACAAGCTAAATCTTTGTGCAATATATTTCACATGTATAATATATATGAATGTAATGTTTCTGTAGCATATGTGATAACTGTAAAGTGATACTGACCTTCCAAAAAAGGCTCCCAAAAATAATGGTTAAGATCAAATAAACAAGAGAAACTATAAATAGAAATAAATAAGTGTATAACATTGATGTCTACCCTCTGTAGTCTGATACCTATAGCATAGTTATCTGTGAAACATGCCAAAATATTTCCCAATGACCATGTCATGAAATCAAAAGTGTGTAACATCAATCACACATTCACTCTATAATATAGTATATAACAATTACCATGAATACACCATAAAATCAAGTCATCTACAATCGGCTCACTGAGTTACCAAAAGTGTCATACCATGAAAAGTCATCTCCAAGGTATAGAAGACCAAGGTATCTACATCGAGTCCAAGGAGAACCTTGATGGAAACTCAATAATTACATGGGTGGAGTCCAAGGAGCGTGTCAATAGACTATGTCTAATTTGATTCCATGAAAGCTATATCTAAGGTCAAGTAAGGCCCTTAGCGTCCTATGGAATCAAGATCCAAGTAGTAAACAGGTGTAAGGAATCTATTAATTCAATCAATACCCATGATGTAGAAATTTCAATGGAATCCAATGGAATTAGGATCCAATGTATACCACATATGGAATCCACTTCCATAATCAATCATAATCTCATTTCATTCACATTCTATAAACATTCCTTTAGCTCATCCAACTCAAATACCAATTTCCATTTAAATAGTCAAATTATTTCTTATCATGTAATCAAATGGAAAAGAAGGAACAAACTTCTCCTAATCAATTCAATTAATTTCATTTAATTTAACATTCTCCTAAATTAGTGGCGAGCTAACACGCAACAGAAAAGGTTGTATAACATTGGGAAAATGCATGGGTGAACCCCATGGGTGTCCTAGGTTGAGGCTAAATGAACTCCAACAATAAAACGGTACTCAAGGGGGAACCTAATAGGTTCAATTTATAAGGCCCCAGCCTTAAAACTTACTTAATATTGAATTAAATGAGTAATTCAAATTGAGGATCTTTTCAGGTTTAGAGTTTTAGAGAATTAGGACATAACTATTACATCTCAAAAGATTACAAAGTAGTTGCTTCTTCTAAATTTCAATAAAATAAAAACTCTTAAAAAGAAACATGTATACTTCCATGTTTTAGGTAGCATGACTTTCCCTTGATCCCATCCTTGACCCTATTCCACGCTAAGTCCGGTGAAAAACATTTCAAAAACTTGGGATGAGCATAAGAAGATCAGTAAGGGATACACAAAGAATGAAAACTGTTAGTTTTCCAAAACAACAAGTAAACCATGAATACTTTATCAATGTAATACGTTTCACCTTCATGAAGTAGTAAAAACTCTTCACTGAAAAAAAAGTATCATTACTTACCTTTTTGTAACCAAAGGATTACCATAAAACCCATATAAAGAACAGATAACATATATAAAGTTAACTTGGGACATAAACATACTTAAGTGGAATAACCATACGGTCGACTCCCAAACATATCACTTAATGGAATAGCCATACGGCCAATTTCCATACATACTAAATGGAATAGCCATACGGCCGACTTCCATACCCAATGCATTGGAGGTTATAACATAACCACCCGTCCTGGTATTCACGGCACCACCCGTCATATGGTTTATAACATAACCACCCGTTAAAATGTCCAAGTACCAGTATAAAATCATAAAACATAAAACCAATATAAAGGAATGATAACATTTCCACATTTCAATCACAATATATCATAAATATATTGACATAATAGAATCCTTTTTCAAAACCATTTTCAATAGAAAAATACATAAAAGAGTATATGGTATTTATTTTATTCTAAAAACATTACGGCTTGTTGAGAAAGCCAAAGACCAAATAATACTCGCGGCGGCGGAAAAGTTCTTTGTTGCCGTGTACGTTAAAAGAAACATTCCTTTTTGTCATTTTGTAAAACGCTTCGTAGAAAAAGATTCCTTTTGTATAAAAGTAAAAGTCAAAAGGGTTTATACACCGTATAAAAGAAAGTTGTGTATAAAACGAAATATGCCTCAATGAAAGGAGATTGAGACGAAGTCCCTTACAAAGACGGTATCCTTGGTTTAAAGATAAATCAATTACATAATTATGTGTGACAAACGAATACACCAAATATAAGTGGATATTAAGTGTAAAATAATCAAAGGTCATTCACACATATTCAAAGGATGACATATTCAATAACAACATGTTGAACCCAAAGAAATCGAAATTGGGTTAAGAAGTTCCCTTGACAGCCTAACGACGTCACATCAAAATGAGTTGATGAGAGATTAAAAAAAAGGGTATCTCATCACTTGGACATAAAATTTACATCAATAAGGATATATGAGAACATATCCCAACATAACAATATGTAAATTAAAAGACCCAACAAAAGAAGTCTTTTAAAAAGAGGAGGGTGAAAGGTTCCATTACCAACTTGGGTAGCTTTCGAAAAGTACACCCCATTGAAGAAGTGTCATACAATGAATATTTAAATACCCATAAATGGAATTATATTACAAAATGAGTGTAATAGTGGGCAGTACATAAACCACTCAATGGAAATTGTGGCAAATGTAGCATAAATCTCACGGGAATAAAAGTGAGATGAAAAATCTCTTATGAAAACTCGGCAGCCTAACGTCGCCACTTAAAACTTACAAAATGTATTGATGAGAGGAAATAGGGTCTCTCATCACATCAAAATACTGTTTAAATAATGAGGAATATAAAATAACATCCCCCAACATAACAAATAGGAGCTTAAAATAAGTGACATAAAGGAGAGTACTTTAAACGAAAGAGAGAGGTTAGATCTCTTAAGAAAATTCGGCAGCCTATCGGCGCCACTCAAAACTTCCAAAATGGATTGATGAGAGAGAATAGGTTCTCTCATCACATGAACATAAAAATTACAGTAAGATTAATATAAAAGAACATCCCAATGAAAATAAAGATGAGCTTTAAAAGGAATGACATAAAAGAGTGTACATAAAAAGAAAGAGAGGAGTAGGATCCCTTCCCTCGGGTCCGACTTGACTCGATCATTCTTTAACGTCTTGAATAATAAACTTGAGTTAATTTCTATTTTCTTAAGAATATTTTTCATGTTCATTATTCCTTTTATATCACATATTTCCATTTTATAAACATTATGTAATCATTTATGTTAATAATGTTTGTTTTGTCGATATTTGGTTCTTAAGTCGAAAGTGGACTTCTTACAATTACATGTTGTTCATGTGGTCAAAGGTTCTTTATATCCAGAATGACATTCTGATTTTGATATCATATATATCATTTATATCCAGCATATACATGTATTTATAATATTACATAATCATTTAGAGGTAAGAAATGAAATGCACCATTCATGGAGACGGTAAGCCGTACGTACGCATGAACGCTACTTTCATTTCTTTCTCATATTAATGGAATTAAAATTAAATGAGAGGTATGTATAATTTAATTCCAGAATTATATTAATCATTTAGATGTATCATTAATTATATATATTCATTATATACATATACTTTTAATTGTACATTACATTTGGGGATAAGAAATGAAATGCATCGTTCATGGAGACGGTAAGTCGTACGTACGCATGAACGCTTCTTTCATTTCTATCTCATACTTTAATGGAAAGAAATAATAATGATATAGAGGTATATTATAATTCCAGTATAACATCATATATAATAACTTTAAATCCATCCTTTACACGTCCCACATATGGCATTAACGAATCACATCACTTTGAGGGGGCGGTAGTCCGCACTTCCTTAAATGAAGATATCGTGTTTACCCATAATGGAAACCATAAAGGTATGCCCAAAATGAAAAATACAGAAGCTTAAAGAAAAAAAATAAACATATTATATATCATATATAAAAATAGTGACATCATAATGGCCACCCTTGAAGGTGTTAAATGAGTATTGAACAATCATCGTTTCGGGAGGCAGAATTTCGCCATCCACGGAAACCGTATGTTCTTTAACCATTTGATGTAGTTGTGTGAGAGTTTAGATCGAATAAATCTTATAACAACATCCTAGTATATTGAAGATATTTTTGTTGTTACAAAAGAAGTAAATAAAAAGAGTTTATAGGGTTGGAGAAGAAAAATAAAACAAATGAACAAGAGAGAATGAATTACCTTTAAAAGTGTAACTCCTTTTGATTTGAGCCTAAAGGCTTCCTTAGAAAGGATTATGCCCAAATGGAATCCTCAAGGATTAGGAGAGGGATGTTGAGAGAGTAAATGGGCAGGGTTTGGCCGAGCCAAAGGCTTGAGGAGTGTGTGAAATGAGGTAGAGGTGGGGGCCTTTTATAAGAGGAGAGGAGGGGCACTTTTGGAAAGTAAAGAAATATTACTTTATTTGAAATTTTGTTTCGGGTTTAAAAGGACCCACATTGATATAATTCGTGGATAAGGTGATAAGGGTTCGAAATCCACTCATACAATTGGTTTTGGACATGTGTAGTTCATAGATTTTACATTATCATTCCATTTTATTTAAATCTTCAAGTAATGATGTCATCGCTGCATCATTATTATGTCATTAATTAATTTAATATATTTAATGTCTAAAAATTATAAAAAAACTACTATGATGTAGGAAATCGTTTTAGATTTCCAATGACTATTTATAATCAAAAATCTGATCTTTATAACCCCATGTAAAAATTGTTTTCGTAAAACATATTATGTTTGTGTCATTTTTACTTTTACATTAAATAAAAAGTTATTTATGTCATTTCCCAACCAAAGTGTCTCCATGGGGTCCCCAAGTTGACCCATGGCTTGTCTTGGTCTACTAAGACACAACCAATGAGGGTATGAAATGTTTCAAGCTCATCTTATTTTATTAAAGCATTATTTTTACCTTAAACTACACTAATTACCACTAATCGCGATTAAGAACTTAATAAGTTACTATTCACCAAAAAATTATTATAATCTCATTGAACCACATTTCACTTCTTAATGACAACCCTGTATGTCGTATTTTCTAAATTCAAAACACAATGATGGCAAAATTTCATTTAAACGGAAAATCAGTCTTTATAAGTACCACTTAGTGGTTTCACTATTCATCAAAAATTGAAGTATTTCAGAAAATTACCAAAAATTCACCCTAAGATATATTTGATATTACGAATTCAAAAATGAAGTATATTTTACAAAATTCAAAACATATAAGTCACATTAATTAATTTAATAATTAATTCCCGCTGTCAGAGCAAATAGCGTGTTTTTATAAAACAATAAGTATCAAAAGATTTGCACCAGTTTAAGTCTAATTTCAAAGTGAAATTGATTCCAATGACCACCATTGGATTAAATGGTAAAAATATATTCAGATTACACATTAATACCAATTCAAAAGATAATCTAATCATATAAATAAATTAGATTAAAAAGAGGTTTTGAATTTAAAATACAACATTTTACATTATTCATTAAAAAATGAACTTTATCAGAAAGATACCAAAAATTTACACAAAGTAAATTTTGATATCCCGATTCTCAAGAAGAGTTTTATTTGGTCTAATAGAATGTATAAGAGTGAACAAAACTATATTTAATGATGGTTCAACATCAAAAGGTGATAAGTGAACCTTTAGTGAAAACTAGGGCATATACGCCTAAAATTGAATTCTTTCCGTATTTTAAGCCATTATATTTTATTGGATAAATGTAAAAACATTTAAAAACATATATAATCATATTTTAGTTATTTCTATCCATTCCCGCCAATAAAACGGCTACATGTTAACTACCATTTAAAATAATATTATTTTATTATTAGAGTGCAACGTAAGATTCCCAAGAAACTCGTTGTTGCGTATTGGGTACGCCATCGGGCATAGCATCCCCTTTAAAGTCATATTAACATTTTATTCACAAATTTGGATAAATAAGAAAATGTCATATTCTTTATTTACCTGGGGTGTTACATCCTTCTTCCCTTTTGGGAATTGCGTCCTCGAAATTTTTAAAATTGAGCTTGGAAACATCCTTGAAAGTCCCACATCGGAAGAAGAGTCGGTAAAACAATCACTTTAAAATAAAGAAAGATAAGTGCAGAGGTCACCCGAGTTAACCCATACAAGGACTCCATGTAGGAAAACATGGAAATGGAGAAGAAAACATAGGGTCATGTTCTGATGGAGAGTGATAGAAAACATGTTTAGAAGAAAGTTAACAATAAGAAAATCACAAACTTGTGATGGGTTAAACGGTGTTGGGTTCCCCAGTAGGAAAAGTTAATAGACAACATTTTTGTTTTAAGTTACTTTTTATTGAGGAATTTATTCATAAGGAAACATAATCACTTATCATTTTGACTTTCAACTTTTACTAGATTCCTTAATCAAACTCATATTTTTTTCAAAAGACGAGTATTTAGGGAGACTTGTTCGCATTAAGAGTACTATAATCAACTTCTAGAGAATCACCTAATCCACAAAAGATAACTATATACATCCAATGTCTTTAGGATTTAACCAAAACTAAAACCAAAAAGATTAGTACAAGATCAGATAACTCAGAAAAGGATAACCCATTAGAAAGAAAATCTATTCTTAATCTCCAAAATTTGTCCAACAAAACCCAAAGTTCAACGAGGACCATCCGATAAGCAATTTGTCCATAAAATTCCTCAAAGTAAACCAATATAAGATTGAAACCCAAACATTTGAAGGATTTAGTCACATAGTCTTCCAAGTTAAATCGTAACATTTATCTCCAAACAAAATCAGTTGCTCTTGATGTCTCTCATTGAAAAGTAATTATCCTAATCACATATCCTCCATGATAGGTTAATCATTTTCATAAATAACCCAAAATCAACTTACTCTTAATTCATAAAATCATATAACTAAAAAGAATCAGTCAAACTAACCAGGGACTTCACGTAGTCCAGTGGTAGGCGATAAATACCAGTTGCACTTTGGTGGTGGGTTCGATTCCCGCAGATTTGTCCGACGCGACGGGTAGTCACACGGTCTGCGTGTTGTCCTTTTTCCAAAACTATATAATTCTTAAAACATTCCCCAAAATGAGATAAAATATTCAAAGATGATCATAACATATTTTAACCTCAAGTTTATCTCATGCCTTTCATTTTCCATCATAACATATAATAACCCATAATTACCTCAAAAGTAAGGATCATATAAACCCTAATGGTTACCTTAATAATTATTACCTGAATTTCCACATCGAGTTGGCCATCTCGTACATGATGCATTAGAGAACTCACCAAGGTTGAAGTGGTTGATCATGACTCTTTAATAGTTGGTTTAGAACAACCATGAGATTCTTCATTGAATCCCCCATCTCATCCAGTCTCTTAATCAGAGAACCACCACAGTTTCCTTCAAACCCATTGTCACTTTGGTGCCTGCTAGATCCAGCCATTTACTAAAACCAAAAAGGTCAGGGTGAGTATATCAACAAAACCATCAAGTACCAATGAGGAAGATAAACACTAAGATATACTTACTCATTCACTTTATCTAAAACTAGGACCCTTTCTGAAATCCTAACCATTATGGTAATGTCACTTATGCTTAAAGAATACCCTAACCTCTAAAGTTATCTAAACCGACCTTTGATACCAACTATAAGGCCCCCAACCTTAAACCTTACTTAATATTGAATTAAATGAGTAATTCACATTGATGATCTTTTCTGGTTTAGAGTTTTAGAGAATTAGGACATAACTATTACATCTCAAAAGATTACAAAGTAGTCGCTTCTACTAAATTTCCATAAAATAAAAACTCTTAAAAAGAAACTTGTATAGTTCCATGTTTTAGGTAGCATGACTTTCCCTTGATCCCATCCTTGACCCTATTCCATGCTAAGTCTTGTGAAAAACATTTCAAAAACTTGGGATGAGCATAAGAAGCTCAGTAAGGGATACACAAAGAATGAAAACTGTTAGTTTTTCAAAACAATAAGTAAACCATGAATACTTTATCAATGTAATACTTTTCACCCTCATGAGGTAGTAAAAACTCTTCACTGAAAAAAAGTATCATTACTTACCTTTTTGTAACCAAAGGATTACCATAAAACCCATATAAAGAACACATAACATATATAAAGGTAACTTGGGACATAAACATACTTAAGTGGAATAACCATACGGTCGACTCCCACACATATCACTTAATGGAATAGCCACACGGACAATTTCCATACATACTTAATGTAATAGCCATACGGCCGACTTCCATACCCAATGCATTGGAGGTTATAACGTAACCACCCGTCCTGGTATTCACGGCACCACCCGTCATATGGTTTATAACGTAACCACCCGTTAAAATGTCCAAGTACGAGTATAAAATCATAAAACATAAAACCAATATAAAGGAATGATAACATTTCCACATTTCAATCACAATATATCATAAATATATTGACATAATAGAATCCTTTTTCAAAACCATTTTCAATAGAAAAATACATAAAAGAGTATATGGTATTTATTTTATTCTAAAAACATTACGGCTTGTTGAGAAAGCCAAAGACCAAATAATACTCGCGGCGGAAGAAAAGGTCGTTGTCGCCGCGTATGTTAAAAGAAACATTCCTTTTTGTCATTTTGTAAAACGCTTCACAGAAAAAGGTTCCTTTTGTATAAAAGTAAAAGTCAAAGGGGTTTATACACCGTGTAAAAGAATGTTGTGTATAAAACAAAATATTCCGCAATGAAAGGAGATTGAGACGAAGTCCCTTACAAAGACGGTATCCTTGGTTTAAAGATAAATCAATTACATAATTATGTGTGACAAACGAATACACCAAATATAAGTGGATATTAAGTGTAAAATAATCAAATTTCATTCACACATATTCAATGGATGACATATTCAATAACAACATGTTGAACCCAAAGAAATCGAAATTGGGTTAAGAAGTTCCCTTGACATCCTAATGGCGTCACATCAAAATGAGTTGATGAGAGATTAAAAAAAAGGTATCTCATCACATGGACATAAAATTTACATCAATAAGGATATATGAGAACATATCCCAACATAACAATATGTAAATTAAAAGGCCCAACAAAATAAGTCTTTTAAAAAGAGGAGGGTGAAAGGTTCCCTTACAAACTTGGGTAGCTTTCAAAAAGTACACCCCATTGAAGAAGTGTCATACAATGAATATGTAAATACCAAAAAATGGAATTATATTACAAAAGGAGTTTAATATTGGGCAGTACATAAACCACTCAATGGAAATTGTGGCAAATGTAGCATAAATCTCACGGGAATAAAAGTGAGATGAAAACTCTCTTACGAAAACTCGGCAACCTAACGACGCCACTTAAAACTTCCAAAATGGATTGATGAGAGGAAATAGGGTCTCTCATCACATCAACATACTGGTTAAAGAATGTGGAATATAAAATAACATCCCCCGACATAACAAATAAGAGCTTAAAAGAAGTGACATAAAGGAGAGTACTTTAAAAGAAAGAGAGAGGTTAGATCTCTTACGAAAATTCGGCAGCCTATCGGCGCCACTCAAAACTTCCAAAATGGATTGATGAGAGAGAATAGGTTCTCTCATCACATGAACATAAAAATTACAGTAATATTAATATAAAAGAACATCCCAATAACAATAAAGATGAGCTTTAAAAGGAATGACATAAAAGAGTGTACTTAAAAAGAAAGAGAGGAGTAGGATCCCTTACCTCGGGTTCGACTTGACTCGATCATTCTTTAACGTCCAGAATAATAAACTTGAGTTAATTTATATTTTCTTAAGAACCTTTTTCATGTTAATTATTCCTTTTATATCACTTATTTCCATGTTATAAACATTATGTAATCATTTAAGTTAATAATGTTTGTTTTGTCGAAATTTGGTTCTTAAGTCGAAAGTGGACTTCTTACAATTACATGTTGTTCGTGTGGTCAAAGGTTCTTTATATCCAGAATGACATTCCTGATTTGGATATCATATATATCATTTATATCCAGAATATACATGTATTTATAATATTACATAATCATTTAGTGGTAAGAAATGAAATGCACCATTCATGGAGACGGTAAGCCGTACGTACGCATGAACGCTACTTTCATTTCTTTCTCATATTAATGGAATTAAAATTAAATGAGAGGATTGTATATTTTAATTCCAGAATTATATTCATAATTTAGATGTATCATTAATTATATATATACATTATATACATATAATTTTAATAGTACATTACATTTGGGGATAAGAAATGAAATGCACCGTTCATGGAGACGGTAAGCGTACGTACGCATGAACGCTACTTTCATTTCTATCTCATACTTTAATGGAAAGAAATAATAATGATATAGAGGTATATTATAATTCCAGTATAACATCATATATAATAACTTTAAATCCATCCTTTACACGTCCCAAATATGGCATTAACGAATCACGTCACTTTGTGGGGGCGGTAGTCCGCACTTCCTTAAATGAAGATATCGTGTTTACCCATAATGGAAACCATAAAGGTATGCCCAAAATGAAAAATACTGACGCTTAAAGAAAAAAATAAACATATTATATATCATATATAAAAATAGTGACATCATAATGGCCACCCTTGAAGGTGTTAAATGAGTATTGAACAATCATCGTTTCGGGAGGCAGAATTTCGCCATCCACGGAAACCGTATGTTCTTTAACCATTTGATGTAGTTGTGTGAGAGTGTATCTAGAATAAATCTTATAACAACATCATAGTATACTGAAGATACTGGTGTTGTTACAAAAGAAGTAAATAAAAAGAGTTTAGAGGGTTGGAGAAGCAAAATAAAACAAATGAACAAGAGAGAATGAATTACCTTTAAAAGTGTAACTCCTTTTGATTTGAGCCTAAAGGCTTCCTTCGAAAGGATTATTCCCAAAGGGAATCCTCTAGGATGAGGAGAGGGATGTGGAGAGAGTAAATGGGCAGGGTTTGGCCGAGCCAAAGGCTTGAGGAGTGTGTGAAATGAGGTAGAGGTGGGGGCCTTTTATAAGAGGAGAGGAGGGGCACTTTTGGAAAGTAAAGAAATATTACTTTATTTGAAATTTGTTTTCGGTTTTAAAAGGTCCCACATTGATTTAATTCGTGGATAAGGTGATAAGGGTTCGAAATCCACTCATACAATTGGTTTTTGACATGTGTAGTTCATATATTTTACATTATCTTTCCATTTTATTTAAATCTTCAAATAATGATGTCATCGCTGCATCATTATTATGTCATAAATAATTTAATTTATTTAATGTATAAAAATTATAAAAAAAATTCTATGATTTAGGAAATATTTTTATCTTTCCAATGACTATTTATAATCAAAAATCTGATCTATATAACCCCATGTAAAAATTGTTTTCGTAAAAAATATTATGTTTTTGTCATTTTTACTTTTACATTAAATAAAAAGTTATTTATGTCATTTCCCAACCAACGTGTCTCCATGTGGTCCCCAAGTTGACCCATGGCTTTTCTTGGTCGGCCATGACACAACCAATGAGGGTATGACATGTGTCAAGCTCATCTTATTTTATTAAAGCATTATTTTTACCTTAAACTACACTAATTACCACTAATCGCGATTAAGAACTTCATAAGTTACTATTCACCAAAAAATTATTATAATCTCATTGAACCACATTTCACTTCTTAATGACAACCATGTATGTCGGATTTTTTGAAATTAAAAACACAATTATGGAAAAATTTCATTTAAACGGAAAATCAGTCTTTATAAGTACCACTTAGTGGTTTCACTATTCATCAAAATTGAAGTTTTTCAAAAAATTTCCAAAAATTCACCGTAAGATATATTTGATATTCCGAATTCAAAAATGAAGTCTATTTTACAAAATTCAAAACATATAAGTCACATTAATTAATTTAATAATTAATTCCCGCTGACAGAGCAAATAGCGTGTTTTTATAAAACAATAAGTATCAAAAGATTGGCACCAGTTTAAGTCTAATTTCAAAGTGAAATTGATTCCAATGACCACCATCGGATTAAATGGTAAAAATATATTCAGGTTACACATTAAGACCAATTCAAAAGATAATTTAATCATATAAATAAATTATATTAAAAAGAGGTTTTGAATTTAAAATACAACATTTTACACTATTCATTAAAAAAATGAACTTTATCAGAAAGATTTCAAAAATTTACACAAAGTAAATTTTGATGTCCCGATTCTCAAGAAGAGTTTTATTTGGTCCAATAGAATGTATAAGAGTGAACAAAACTATATTTAATGATGGTTCAACATCAAAAGGTGATAAGTGAACCTTTAGTGAAAACTAGGGCATATACGCCTAAAATTGAATTCTTTCCGTATTTTAAGCCATTATATTTTATTGGATAAATGTAAAAACATTTAAAAACATATATAATCATATTTTAGTTATTTCTATCCATTCCCGCCAATACAACGGCTACATGTTAACTACCATTTAAAATATTATTATTTTATTATTAGAGTGCAACGTAATATTCCCAAGAAACTCGTTGTTGCGTATTGGGTACGCCATCGGGCATAGCATCCCCTTTAAAGTCATATTAATATTTTATTCACAAATTTGGATAAATAAGAAAATTTCATATTCTTTATTTACCTGGGGTGTTACACTATTTCATTCACATTAAATATTTAATTAATTCTTAGGGAAACTATCGAATGTATAGCATGGGGCATAATAGAAATAAAGATTCTAAAACACCAAACCATAATGGTAAAGGTATATACCACCTACCATGGGTCCTTAGTAGATAACTCATCCAGTATCAAGCTTTAATTTAGTATAGATCAAAATAAAAACAAAGGCTGGATGAAGCACTTGGGAAATATGGCATATTGTCTTGAACCTAAATAAATCTTTTCATACCAAGTTAAAAATAGAGCGACCCAATATGTTTGAAGAACTCACTGGTGAAGATCTAATGAGATGATTGACACTTGAATCTTGGTCTAGATCCATACATGATGATAAATCCTATACATTGGCTTCAAGGGGTTTCTCTCAACATCATTGGGCTATCCACCGGAGGAAGAATGGAAATAGATTTAGGTTGTAATAATTTTAATGGGATTTTGTATTTTTTCCCTTAAATATTGGATCACCCAGTTTGGCAGCACAGTTGGACAAATCATGCACCCACTATACACACTTCTCTATTTCAAGGGGAAATCTACATAGTTTCATGTTCATGGTTTGATTAACCATGCACAAACTATGCTCCATCATCAGCTAAAAACTACATATCCTCTTACATGGGTGTGTTCCCATGTCAATATTATTTCTTCAAACTATGAGTCCACATAAATACATTTTTCCAGCACTCACATAGTTTCTCAAACTATGTAGACATTCCCGTGTAGTCACTACTAATAGTGTTACCCTGCTTCTTCTCCAAAAAAGTCGAGATGTGGGCTCCGAACAAGGCCTGAATACCCCCCAAATTTCCTATAACCTCATTAGGTAGTCATATAAGGCCTTAAAAAGAAATTAAACTTAAAAAACAATCCATACATTATATGAAATCCCGAGATCCTACACTGCCTATCCCAACCACCCGTAGGATCTAGAATCTTGTTCTAGTATCAATTATCATCATATAAAAACCTTATCTACATAACTTTTGTAGTAAGGTTTCATGAATGTGAAAGAAATAAACTGTGTTCCCTCCCTTGCCACACATGAACTGTAACACATATTGCATCATCATCGTCATCATTGGGAGATCTCCAACACCAAACATATATCGCCGGGTAATATCCATGATTAAAACAGTATAAGTACTACTAATGGAAGAGCAATTATGTGGGGGTAGTCCACTATCTGATTCACCACCATACTGAATGTTTCTAAAAACGCCTTGAAACTAAAACATTTTTTGGAATTTTTAAGGTTGTCCATCATAGGTGGGCTTTATAAAAAATGACATGAAAATACAATATAGATATATAATATTCAATACCCAACTTATGATTAGACATAAAAAACACTAGTGTACTCTACAACCCCAACACTAGAAATCACGATGCCCATCACAACCGCTACCACCAATTAATGTATCACATTACACAACCACCACATATAGATGGACAACATTCACTTGGAATTGTAATTTATTTCATTTCCCATAATCAGAAATTAAAACAAAAAATTATTTCATTAGTATTGAATTTACTAATTCAATTATCAAACCATAGATTTTGGCCCATACTTTTTTTATTAACCCATGCCATCTATCCGTAAATTCATTTTATCCAATTACTATATATCCATTTCATTCCATGATGTATGTTTTTATTATTTAAATTTATTCCATGGAAAATCAATAAACTAACACAATCACAACACATAACAACTCACCCATCTCACATCCACATCCACCACAACACATTTTATTACACTCCATTATTGTGACCCAACCATCCCACTGTAAATATGGTAAACCAACAACCTCACATCATCCAACATCACATCTCATGCCAACCAACCATAACTTCACTTTTTAACATGTTTCCTACATAATGCAGTCACCATCATCATTCAAAAGCCCCATCCATTTTTAAATAACAAAAATAGTTTCACAATATAAACATTAACACATAGTAAAAAATTCCTCCTTCTACAATTTACCCTTAATTTTGATTAATTTAAGGTATTTAATCTCATCAATTCATTACTCAACCTGGGTATTATCACACAAATTATATTTTTCCAAGGGTGACTAATTCATTATACATATATATAAGCACTGAACCATTAATTTAGGGTGAGATAAAATAAACAACACTTCAAGGGTTCTATAATCATAATTGCTAAAACATAAACAAGTATCCCAAAAGACATGATTTTCAACAACATTAACAAGAAATCATAATTCCATTAGTATTATCATAAAAAATAGTAAAAACTTGTGAATACCCCCTTCCCAATAATTTTAGTTTTTTAAATTAATTAACTTCTTTACATAACATGTACTGTTAACCAAACGGAAGAAAAAAGCATGAAAACTACACACATACACATAAAGAGGGAAATAATGAGGACCCCCTACCTCAATAAAATCTTTCCAAATCATTGTACAAGGATGGAAAACGAATAGAGACAACCAAAAGGTTCCAGAACATAAGGAATCACCCCGATCAACCTAGAACACAAAAAATCCATCAATATCCCTTCATAATGCTATCCACATACTCTGTGACAACCTCCTCATAAAGTAGAATAAAGAATGAAATAAATGGGAGAGGAAAGTCACATATAATTATTGATGCTTGATCATTATATACTGAGGGTAAAATTCCTTAATGATAGGGTGACATACCTCCTAAAATACCCTAGCAGCCTACCCCAAATTAAGAGAAAATATTAGAGTAAGATAGGTTTCTAAGGGGATTTGGAATTTATAGGAAAAGCTGAAATTAGAAGACCACAAAACAACACCCTTCACCACGTCTTAAGGGTACCGACATGAGATAGGGCTATGACATAAAATACGGGACAAACCACTATAGGTTTGGGATAAAAAATATCTAAGATATAGAATCAGATATAATCCTTTGATTATATAAAATAGGAGAACGATCATGACTCATGGGAAGGCACTATGCCATAGAATTAAATTAGCATAAATAATTCCTTGACTCAGCATATATCTATACTGAAAATACCCTAAAAGTGATAGTACCACATGAATATATCCTCTAGGGATCCATGAGTAACATAGAATCCATGTCGTAGCTATTCCAAAAAAATAAAAACCACCCAAACATCATTCCGGATGACTCATTCTTCAGTTGATCTTTCCACACCACAAACATCCCCTTATCATCACAACATAAGATGTAATGTCATTAAATTATTCCCCACATGAAATCTCAAATAAAAATCCTCCATATAATAATAGAATTCCTCACAAATTCCCCTAAAAACCACCATCACATGAATTATGATAAATTACCAGGTTGAATGGTCTATACCCATACCGGATCACTATCCATCTTGGTCAACAACCACTCAAAAGTTTAAAACTCACTACTACCTTTCACAAGAATGATTTGTTTTAAAACTAGTAAACATGGTTACTCCTTAATAATGAAAATAGAAAAGAGTAAACCTTTGGTTCTATTGATAAAAACTCCATCTTCATCATGTATATTATCTCATCATTAAACATTTGGATTGATGTATTAATGGTATCCATAATCCTCTATTATTTTAAAATATATCTCTCTAGAATTTATATAATTTTTTTAACCTATCCTTTTCAATTTTTAGTTTAGTTTCTCTAATTAAATCCACTTTCAACATATTCTAAAAATGTGAAGCATTTACCACTCCAATTAGTTATTTTTATTTGTTTCTATAAGGCCATTAGAAAATCAATTGAATATATTATTAAAGTAATCCCTACATTTATAAATATCAATAAATCTTCAAATCAATTAAATATATTGAAATCCACCAAATCATGAAGTGTGCACTTAAATACTGGTATAGTTTTTAGTCCATTAATTTGAATTCTAAACCCATTATTTCAAAATCATCACATCCCTAGAAACCAATGCATTTTTATATTTTGAATTTCATATTTTTTTAAAAATCTTATAAGTGTTTTTATATATTACAATTTATTTATATTTTTAATATTCAATGATTTCTCCATAGAAAATATGTCAGTTCATTCTTGAAACCATGGTATCCTCATCAATTTTTATTAAAAACAGTCCAAACCATGAAATGATTTTATATTCAATGACATAGTGTTGTTAAAAAATGATGTTTTTTTATTCTTCATGATTTTTAGGGACTTTTAAAATCACTATAAGATCTAAAATCACCACCCTGATCAGAACAATTGTAACAACCCTCAAATTTTAAGGTGTGTATGGATTATTACTTTTCGTAATCATATATATATTTTTAGTCATTTAAGGGGTAAAGAGTGTCTTGAGTGTTATTTTTTCTGGGAAATAACCTAATTATGGAGTGGGAAGTCTATTACAAGAATCATTCATGGAGTAAAAATAGTGTTCCCATTTTGAATGTATTGAGGTAGAAATAAAGGCCTCCTTCTTGGAGTGGTTCTCACCATGAACCATGTATTAACACTATAAATGGGCTCCCATGTAGTTTTTTAGGGGAAAGGATTTAATATTACCTTAGACCCCTTAAAAAAAATTATCTCTCAATAATCACTCACTAAGGATTTTAGTGCGTATGGTATCATATTTGATATATTTGGATCCGTCCTCTTCATTTCGTTATGGATTGATGTACCACATATTGAGAAATGTTTTATGGTATGACTAATTTCATAAAATCACTTAATTCATGTTTTCTCCCCTATATATAATTTCTCATATCTAAAACCCTAATATTTGAATTATGGGTTATCTTTTTAGCATTTGGTGAATTAAGAATAACTTGATTGGTGATTATTGGTGATTGAGATACATTGTAATTGAGGTAGGAAGTCCTTATCATTTTATAAATTTTAAATAAATTTGTGTGTCTTTATTTTCATGTGGTTTCATGTGTACCCATGTGGTGACTTTTCCTAATGTATCCAAGTGAATAGGTAGGTCTTAAATGGCGCAGTTGTCCCTTTAAGGGGGGGGGGGATGAGTTGTAGTTCTATTAAATGTGGAATTTCAATTCAGTTCATGAGTAATTATAGTGTTTTCCGCCAAATAAATGTGACTTTATAGGATCCATTCTAGTTTTGTTGAGGCTATATGACTTTTTAAGATAATATTGGGGTTTCAGTGGTGAATTAACCTATTGTGTCGTCTTATGATGCATGTTGTTTATTTTTTCTTATTTCTTGATGTGAACTCCCTTGAGTATGTAGGTATAAGTTGATGTTCTTCATGTAACCTCCAATGAGTGTTTGGGGATGAGTCAGTTTTCTTGGCATGAACTCCTTTTTGTGTGAAGGAATGGAAATATGTGCTTGATGTGTCCTCCCTTGAGTGTGTGAGGATGGGTTGATGTGCTTGATGATACCTCCTTTGGGTGCATGGGGATGATTTAGTATCATTGGTGAGGTCATGATATGAGTGTATGTTATTTTCCATGTGACATATCTTCTATTGAGATTCTCACTGACATTCCATTCATTATAGAGTTGAATTATAAATGACTGGGGATTCATGGTGGATTGGTTAGCATAAGAGGAAGCTATGGGTGATTTTTATTTATTATTAATTTACTTATGTTGATTAATCTACCTTTGCATGCTTACTACATTTTTGTTGAGGTATCATTGGTTGTCTTCTACTGGGATTTTTCTCACACCATGAAAATACATCTTAATGTGCATGAAAAATTCATCTCCAAGGATCTAGCCATGGGAATGGTTCCTATTATAGACTGCTGAGTAGATACTATTAGAAAATAATAATGGAAATACCGAAAAATTCATGGAGATATTTTATTGTGATACCTCTTTTATTGTTTTGTAATTTTTTTCTAATATATTGTTCCACTACATGAGAGGACATTATTTGACTTGATTTATATGATATTTTATACCACTTTGTTAGCTCAAGGGATGATATTATTATTTATTTCAAATTTCTACTCTCGATATTCATTATCTATTTCTTCTCAAATATTCATTTACATTGATGGAAATATGATACAGTGGGTATAGTCACCCCATGGTTTCATTTAGGCCCTCAACCCTAGTCAAGAACTTCTTATATATAGGGAGGAACACATAAGGTTATGTGTCACCTCGGTCTAATACAGGGAGATTAAAATTATGGTATTACAAAATGGTATCATCTCCTCTTTTATTTTTAATATTTAGGGGTTGGGTTTGGTGAAATATAGATAGGATGGATTGGTCTTTGGTAGGGAAGCTAAGAATACATCATCCTAACACTCATGTTGTGAAACTTAGAGTTACCAAGGATGTGGGATTGAATTTATTCATTGTGTGGTGATAATTTAATGATTTTATTGGGTGATGTTTTTCTAATATGATTTAAGGGATTTTTTAATGGCCCATTTGGTAAGCGTTGGTGAGTTCATACATCATGTACAGTAATGTATTTTCACATTTCATATTCTTTATTTATATGGATTGATATATGTTTAAATAAATAAAATTACAATGATAATATATTCATGTTTTTGAAAAGTACCTCATTTATGAAATCTAACTAATTTATTCTAAGCATGCCTATGTAATATTTATTATGTCTATGACTAAGGTTTATGCAATGAAGTATTGGGATTATTCATTGGGTAAGACCAAATAAGGCTGTGACTTGTGATTTGGGTAGATCTGGGGTGTGTTTATAAGGGTCTTCGTGAATATAAGTATTTTAATTACTTAATTACCTTAATATTTAAGATGTTAAATGTGTTTCTGAGTGTTTTTGTTCATGTTAGACAATTCCACCTAATTGAAATCTCACGGTTCCATCAACCGACAAGGATGAGAATGATCATAATGTACATAATTTTCTAGTTTTACCTTTGAAAATCCATTCAAGTTCATATGATCATGCCCCAAATATTTCTCATATAGTATTGGAAGTTGATCGACTTCATCTGAGTGTTTTTTATATCATACTTGTGGGAGGTGGAGGTGCCCATCTGGGAGGGCCGATGACGGTGGAATATTCTTGGGACATTATTTTATAGCACCCTCCGGTCTTCCTGGGATTGGGTGGCACTTATTAATCCAAAAAAAAGATCAATATTCTAGATGGAATATCTGATCTTGTATATATTCTTGATGATCATTTAGTGAAGTTGGTAATTTTTAGGCTATATGGACCTACCAAGAGGTGGTGGGCCTTCATGATCCATGATCAAAGACATGAGGGTCTGACATGGGTAGATTTAACTAACCTATTATTTGAGTATTTATTTTTTAATATGTTAAGGCTGTATAGAACATAAGAGTTCATTGAGATCTAGTAAGGGATGATGTCGGTGGCTAACTATCTAACACATTTTGGGGACATGATTCATTTTTCTATGATGTTATGAAGAAATGAGGATTATAAATCTAGAAATTATAATATAAAACGTTTTAGTATGGTTAGGTGATAGGTCTAGAATATTTACCTAAACTCATATTTAATAGTCATACACAAGGATCAAATTATTGAAAAGGGACTAGAATATAACAATATAGTTAGGTTTTCATTCCCTTTAAATTGAAAAAATATTAGACTTTTGAGTGGTGTTGTGAGGGACTATTATATAGTTCGGAAGAGTATATTTGAGGATATGAACCAAGTTATTGATATATATTTTTGTAAGGGTAATATTTTATCTCTTATACATCATGTAGGGACTCCTCTTATCTGTTTTCAATGTGGGTAGTTTGGGAATTTTCAAAAGACATTTTCCTGTCAACATGGGGAGTTCCATTCTTAAGGGAGAATAAGATATCATCAATACTTTTTTTAGGTTATCCTAGTCAAATGTGGGAAATGGTTCAATATATAGATATGCCTTGAGGGTTTGGTTAGGTTTACCTTAGATAGATAGTAGAGTTATGTCTGGTAGATCATTCTGGGGGCCACAACATCGACAAAAATAGACACCTTACAATTGACTTCCACAGGAGATTTAGGGATCATGGGGGGAAAGGATATAAATCCCAGTTTTGATGATTTTATTATTTTTATTAGGTTCCATATGATGAATATTATGTTCCTTTAATTGATAGAGTTATAGTTTTTATCACTTTAATAATTTCAATAACCTTGTTTGTTTTTTTGGATTCTTATACCTCTATTTTTTTCATTAGTTGTATCAGACATGGATTTCCTATATAGTTTTACCAAGGGTTATTGTTTATTGATACCAATCTCAGAAAGGGGATTGATAATGTTAAAAAGTATCTCTCATGTGTTATACTGGTTGAAGGCTACAGGAAATTGTTGGGTTTTCTAGTCCTGAATATGATGAGTTTTAATGTCATTTTTAGGATGTATTGGATGACATGATTATCTGATCACATTGAATTCTAGTTGATGATGGTGTATTTTAAATCCTTCAAGGGAGAAGAGTGTGTTATAGAGGGATAATTAGATTCTTAGGCAATAAGAGAAAGATCATACCTTATCTAAATTAATTCCATTATGAAAATCAACAGGTATAGCTCTTATAGTGGACTATGTATTGGTTCCCCATATTTCCCTTCCAATAGTGGATTGAATATTAAATTTAGTTTTAGAATATTTCTCGAGACTTACTCCCAATTGGGATATAATGTTCATGATTGATCATATGTTGGGTTTAACTCCCATAATAATACCCCTTTATCATATGGGACCATCTAAGATGAAATGACTAAAGAAATAACTTGTGGTTCATATGGTGAAGATATTTCTTTTTCCAAGTACCCATACATGGGGTGCTTTAGATTTATTCACCATGAAGGTATATGGTGGCCTTAGGGTGTGCGGATTACTGGACGATAAAACAGGTTATAATGAAGAATTGGTATCTCGTTTTGATGATCAATGGTCAATTTAAACTACTGAGGGGAGGTTCGAGGTTCACTAAGATCGATATCTGATCTGGTAATCAATAGTTGATATTTAAGAAAAAGAATATACCAAAAATAGTGTTCAGGAGGGGGAATGGGTTGTATAAGTGCCATGTGATTCCATTCGTATTTAAAATTGTTTCAACGGTGTTCATGTATCTCATTAATATGATCTTTTACAAATTTTTAGATTCTTATATCTTGGAGTTTATAGATGACATCTTGATATATTCATAGACCTAGGAATCACATAAACATCATCTTGAGATCCTTATGAGTAAAATTCTCGTGAATTGAAATTATCCCAAGCAATTAGAGTATCACATTGGATCAAATAGGTGACATTTATTAGTTATATGATACAAAATGTAGGATTATACTTGGTTTAGAGAAAATAGAGGTAGTTATGTATTGGTTTTGACATAAGAATGTGTTTTTGATCAATAGGTTCTTGGGATTTGATGGGTATAATTGGTGATTAATTATATACTTATCTCATTTTTCAGTGCTTATAATAGGGCTGTCATAAAATATATAATTTTATGAGTGGACTGGAATGTCTGAGGAGTCTTTTATTAGGATGGGAAAGCGCTTAACGCCTTCTCTAATTTGGATTATTCTAGACCTAGAGAATATTTATGCTCTATATTGTGATATCTTAGAAGTCAAATGGGATCTATTATGAAGTAGATAGATCAGGAAGCCACTTATGGATCTCTCTATTTATGAAGATTCAATCATAACAACCCTACCCATGGCTTGGAAGTCACAATAGTGGTTCATTCCTTGATGTGTTGGAATCATTATCTCTTTAATGAGAGGTTTTTCATCAATATTAACTATAATAATATGTGAGATATATTTTACAAATGGGACCAGATCCTATGATAGATATGTTTGATCATGTACCTCTAGAAATTCGATTTCATGAATTCATAAACCTTTGGTAAGTGGAATTTCATGGTAAATTCCTTTAGTAGGGAGACCCAAGTGTTGGGATTTCAGACTTACGATTAGGAATATAAGCGAATGTTCTTTCTCATGGAATGGTATAGTGATGTGTTGGAGGATAATGTATTAGTGGATTATGCTCCGTTGACTATTAGGTCCTCACTTTTGGACAAATTTAAGGATAACTAGATGTCTAATTTATATTTAATTGTGATGTGGGAATGAATTTTGTGGAATAATCATATCCCAACTAGTCCTTGGATGAAGATGATATATTATATTTCCATGTTATGGTGGTGGTCCGTACTTCATTGAGGGAGGATATAATTTGGGAATCTCATGCCTCATGATGGGTGGTGCATCCATGATCTTGTAAGATGTGTTGGGATAATAGGTGGTGTTTCTGGTGGTTGGGTATTCACACGAATGTTGTAGGGGTTATCGCTTGTTTCCTAACATGTATGAAGGTAAATGCGGAGAACCAATGACTATATGGTTTAATTAAACACCTTCAAGTACTAGTACGAAAATAGGATGAGGTGACTATGGACTTCATCATAGGACTACCTTAGACTCTAAGGAGTCATACTATAGTATGGGTGGTAGTTGATTAAATAAAAAAGATTCACCATTTCTTGAATATTTGGGAGACTCCCACCATTTTTGAGTTGGGCAGGCTATAAATGTGGTAAATAGTGTGGTGTTATGGTTTATCTTTTAGTATAGTGTTAGATCAAGAAGCATGATTTATGATGATATTATAAAAGGGCAAAGGGCATATAACATCTCATAATTTTACCTATGGAATTTCCCTTCTTAATATATAATTTTTTCATATCTATTAAAATAATATTATATAATTCACAGACATAAACTTATAAAACAAATTATTTTATCATATTAATTAAAACCACGCATTTAGAGAATAAATATGGCCTTAATAATTGAATGTATTTGAATAAAAAAAATATAAAAATATATAACAATAATAGAAAATTTTGGATATGTACAATCCCCCTGGGTAATCGCACCAGTGAACTACAGTATTGAAATGAAGCAAAGTGTTTTTCCTGAAATGCACATTTTGAATATGAAAATATATAACCATGAGATAAATTATAAGTCAATGATGAATTGTTTAAATATAAGATATTTATAGGGTGTAGGAAACACCATATGACTATTACAAATTTGATGGTTGGAATATTAATCTAATAGTTGAAATAGTAACCAAACCTTTGGAATAGTAATATGACCGTTAGTAAAAGTAACTAGACTATTATAATAGTATCTTCAATTATGTATGTGTAAAATAATATTTAGGTACTTTATAAAACGAAAATATGATATATATATATATATACTATGGTACAAGTAATAAATATTCCTAATTTTTCTATAAATGGTAAATTATGTATTTATATTTTTATATAACATAAATGTTTTAATTTAAATTTCATAATAAATATAATGATTTAAAATAATTTTCATTTTAATAAATTTTATTTATAAATTAATATTAATGTTTATTACAATTATTAGATAATTTTATGAGATTAAAATTCACTTTTCAAAAATTCAGAAAATTTATCATAATATTAAAATTTGAATTTTTAAAATAGATGATGATTTTATCTAAAAATTAAATTTATTATATTTGGAAAATTATTAGGATTAAATATATTTCTTTATTTCTATTTATTTATTGAAAAATTGTTACAATTAATTTTTGTTATTTTCATAAAGTGGTTTACTATTTGGTGAATAGTGAAATACAATAAACCACGCTATTTAACATTATAAGTTGAATACATGAATTTTTGAGTTATAAATGATGTAATAACCCATTAGGTAGAACTATCATAAAATATATGAAGCAAGATTATGAAAATCATTTCATTCAATGGTAAATTATTATGTTTATGACTTATGATTGATTTTTTTTATGGAACACATAATCATATAAATGTTATAATGGGTCCACCAATATTTTACTTCAATGTATTGGGTAATGTTTTTGTCTCATGATACAATTTTTAAGGGATTTAGGGGTAAACAAAACCCATGATGGGACTTTGTAGGCCAAGTGATGTTGTCTTGGTGGTTAGACTTCTATTATGCTTATGTCATGTTCATTGTTTGTGAAACCTTCCAATACTGAAATTATCATATAACACAAAGTTATATATTTTTATATTCCATGTTATTATTCTCAATCCTTCTATAATATCCCTATATTTTAATAGAACGCAATGTTTGATAGCGTATACAATATGTAACACCGAGATCAAACGAACCATTAACTTTTATTATATGACTGATATAACCTCTCTATTGAACTAGTGTTTTTAATAGGATTAATTTAATTATAAAATATATATGAATTTCCTAGTGAATATAAATTTATTGATTAACTCATAAAAAATAAGCATTTAATTTTTCAATAAAGTCATCTTATGCTATAAAAATATGTTTTCCTCGAAAATGATTTTTATTTATTTTTTTGAGAGAATATTATACATAAATAATCAAAATTTTATAAACGTTATTTTATAAAAATGAAATAATTTTTTAAACCATCATATCAATATTATTACAGGGTGTAAATTTAGATTTTTCTACAAGGATCGTTTTTTATTGCATAGTGAATAATAACGATTTTTGTAAAGCTACCATTTCCTTTCATCAGAAGTACCATTATGATTTTAATTTTGAATTAAATTAACATAAGCTTTATATATTTATATAAAATATAAACAATTAAATTTGAATAATAATTATACATGATTCTAGTATATGTTCAATTTTGAGCTTAAAAATTTATTTCTCTAAAAAGTATTTTTCATTTTATTTTTGGGATTTAAATTCAAAAAGATTTCCTCCACTTCTAAAAATTGAATCAAGAAAACCGGATCCCATATTTTTTACAATTTGATTAGTTTTTTTAGAAAAATCAATTTATATTTTGTCTTTGTGAATAGTAACGATGCTAAATTTTTGTTACCATAGTAATGGTAAATCTGATAATTATGGTTAAACATCATATGATAAGGTCTCAAAATCATCAAAAAAACATTAAAATATTTAATTTAATGACTATATTATATCAATAATTTCCGTAAATTTTAAAATTGGGGTATTTTTTACACATTCTTTTGATTATAACATTTATATTATTTTATGAAAATATATAGTAGAAATGCCACTCTCTTGCTTTTAATATATATGATATTTTGTGAAAGTGATAAAAAATATCTTTTGATATAAATTTTTATTTGAAATATAAATTATTTTCATTTATAATGAAAATTTATTTCAACTATTAGTGGGGAAATAATTAACTTAACTTCTTACACATTTCTAATATAATGCTTGTGTATACTGTAAACAAAATCATGTAAATGATTTCAATAACTCTAAAAGAAATATTTTTTGGGTGAATTATAGAATAAAATTTATTTTTTAGATCAATAAAATATATTGTGGTATTTTTTAGAGGTTTTTATTTAAAATAAATTAAAATATTCCTTTTTAAAGTCATACCAGGTGAATAGGGTAAAAAATGACATTAATGTAACTTTATGTAATATAATAATTTATTAATTTATTTTGAAATCATAAAAATATATAAAGTGGACATTTAGGAAGTTAAATGGCCTAAAATTTCATGCTCTATCCATTTATGATCAAATTTTTACCTTATTATAAAAATGATATCCCTTTACTATTGAAAAAATCATTAACTCAGTTATGGTTAAAATTGTGTAACTGAGGGGTTAAACCAAAAGATAAGGTTTAAAATGATATATAAACCTTAAAAAAATTAATTTTATTATTTTATTAAGACCATATATTCTATATGTTATAATAATATTTATATTATAACCTTTTTTAAAATGATATGCACATATTATTTTATAACATTTTATGTATTCTAAAAAATGACATTAATTATATTTAATAATAATCAATATTTTATACAAATGATTTAAAATCCATAAAGATATTATCATAATCTAGTTAAATGTGTTTTGTTTAAAATTTCAACCATGGTCCATTTACGGGTCACTTTTGTTTATATAAACTATCTTAAACACTAACGAGTAAAAAACATTAATGCCACGGTAATTTATAGAAGGGTTAATGGTGGTTAAAAAATAGATAAGGGTAAAAATATATCCTAAACGTGTCAAAAAATTATATAATGAGATTATTTTGACTTATACCAATATTATATTTTAATTATATGAATTTCAATCCATTGTTTCCTTGAAAATTAAATTATATTAAATTATTACTTTGAGAAATTCCAAGGATTCACCTTCCCACACATATAAATGTGCACCCTCTCATCTTTTCTACATATTTCAAGATCCATTTGATTTATCCATGTCCTACCAAAATCCATTCCTAACATCCATCCCCACTTATAGAATTATATTTTGGGTATAATAAAAACCATAGAGGGCTTAAGGTTTAATAAAAAAGGAGGTTGTATGAAGAAGGTGTGTTCAAGGACATATGTAGCATGTCTAGATGTGAGGTAAGGAATTGCATCTCAATTTTACTTCATTGAGGAATGATTTGATGTTATACAACTAATTTTTTTTTATATATTATATTATTCCATGTTTCATGTTATATCATGTACCCTTTAAAATTCATTTTATTATAATTTTCAGTCCAAATGTTTTCATCCAAGGGGATTAGACTTGAATGTTACACAATGGTAAAGGGTTTATTAACTAAATTTCCTTTTTTTGGGTTATAACTCAACTTCATTTATTTTTTTTAAAAAAATCATATTCTAATTTATCTATAAATAGTTTTATTCTATATTTAATCTTTTTTTGGATTAATATTTTTTCCACATAATCACCCCATTGATTAATTCTCAATACAATTATATGATATTCATAATGGTTATTTATCTTTAATTATCTTTCATTGATAAATAAAGTGGTGTTATACACCTATATTATTTTAGGATCTGTATATACTACCCCTTAGACATGTGATATAATGAATATCATTATGTTAATGATATTTAAATATTTACTTTATGAAATTTCTTTTTAGGGCATTTGATTCAGAAGTTACCAAAGCATTATAGGATTTATATTTCAATCCAATTTTAATTGGGATTGATTATACATAAATTCACATTGAGAAATTATATGACCTTTATTTGATAAACCCATCCCATTTCTCTTCACCTATGTTTTTTCTAGAATTTTTCATTTTTATTACCATTTTCATCTCCTTGGTACTTTAAATGGTTCAAAAAATGTTTTTATGAAAATATGATCTTGTTTCTATACTTTCAGTCATTTTTTTTAAATATCCTTATTTTATAAAAATTTATTATAAAATATTGTTGAATATTATTAAATGATTTTAAATTTAATTTTAACCCTTGTTTTAATTTTCATTAAAAGGTTTAAAAAAAAACTTCTTGTCATTTTCGGAATATGATATTTTTTTATCAATGGTGTAAAAAGAATCATTATGTTAACAATTATAGAATGACCAGATTTTCCCACTATAATTATTGTTATGTGATTAAAATATTACATTATAGTAATAAATGGTCATTTTAAAATAAAAATCTTTTATCAATATTTTGAGAAGTTTTATATTTTAAAGTAATCAAACAAAATGGGTATTTCCCATGTTTTTTAAGAAATGTTTTAAATGTTATTTTAAAATTATTTTCATATATATATGAATATACTTTAATGCTTACTCTATTTCATTGGGATTATGATCTTATAGTACCATCCATATTATTTCTATGGTTGGATTACATTAATTTTTTAAATATATTCTCTTAAAACCCATTTCTTTTCCATGGGAAAATTGATATATCAAGGAATTAAATCTATTGTTAAAAGTTAGATAATGAAAATGCAAGATTCAAGGTATTTTATTCGTATACAACACTTGGAAATTATTGGTGATGATGGGTAAACCAAATAAAACTTATATGTAGGGTGAGACTCATACATATTACATGAATGGAGATCAAAACACAACATATTTGACAGTTGATCTTGATATAGCTTATAAAATGGGTGATCCCAATACATCTTATATAATAGGTGATCCTGATTCAGCTTATATGATGGGTGGGACTAATAGAGCTTATATAATGGGAAATCCTAATATAGATCCCCAATGAAATGGGTAATGATTATGTTTTTCATATAATTATGTTGTTAGTTGACCGTATTAGTTATTATTCTTGTAAGGGATCTATTAAGGGTTATATAAAGATAATTTCCCAAGATACCAACATGTTCATACATTATTTTCATGGGTTTTAATTATTCCTTTCATCAATATTCATATGAATTGGATAATGATTATTGATTCAAATGATTATTTATATTCTTAAAGATTTATTTAATGTATCATATTTTATAATATAGTTTTTTATGGCTATTGATTATCTTATGTTATGATCCTGCACTTTTATTATGTATCACAACTGTATGAACATATTATGAACACTGATGAAATTGAATTGTTAATGATTAAGTATACCATTACATTGAATTTGATATCACCCTTCTTATGTTTCATTTTCAATCAGTTATTAAGAATGATGTGAATTGATTTTTGTCGAGAAATGTTTCTTGTGTGGATAATTTTATAATATATATTGAAGACTTATTTGGAAATAATAAAGTTTAGGTATAATTGGAAACAATATCATAAGATTTCATGGGCATTATTATATAATATTTAGTCATATTTGTCTGATAATTTAAACCTCAAAGGTCATTCTGTATGTAAGTGATCCAATAACTCATTTAAATTTTATATGTTTTTTATTCTTAAGATTAGGTCATGATAATTGGTTTCAAAGAAATAAATGTAAATATTATGTGTTAATCACCATATCTAGGAGTGAGGTTTTGAGGTTGTTATTATTACTACCAAAGTAGGGTTTATGCGGCTTTCATAATTATTATTTTTTCATCATAAGTGTTATGTATACCATAATGGGATTATATATTTATTGTTGATCATAAGTTCTATGTCTTATAAACCCCATTTGAGGTTTTAATTAATGTCATTTTAGGTACTTAATGATATTTATGAAGATGTTTTATTGGGTTGGGGTATTTATAAATCACATATTAAATGTAAAGGATTATTTTTGAATAATACTATTAATTTTTTAGTGATGTATGTTGAAAGGTATGAGATAAACATTGAGATTAAACAATTCATTAATGTTTAGGTAATTGAAGTTATTTTGGATATGAGTTTTTTTATTTACAAAATGATTTATGTTAAATCTTTTATGTTGTGGTTGAAATTTTGGAAATTAATGTATTATTTATTTATATAAATATTTCAATATTTTGGGAGATTATCATAAATTTTTATAACCATTTATGTTTTGGTTATTATCTATATACAAGAAGAATATATTTCTATACTTTTATGTATTATGTTATCTGATAGAAGTTTACTTTAGTTTATCAGGCATGATACAATTCAACTAGATTACTCATCATTTAGAAAAAACGATGCTATTGTGGTAAAAATTGATTAAATGATGAAAATATAATTTTAAAGTAAGTATAATTCCTTATTTTCATAGTCTATACGGTAATGTAATACCTCAACTCTCGGAAAAGGATACAGGAAAAAAAATGTTACCTTCATTTCTAATGAATCTATGGTCATTTTCACATATCATAGGTTTAGGATTTTTTGGTCATTAAATTTATCTTGATCATTCAATTTGTTATGATAAATTTTCTCTATTAGTATCCATAATTATTTAGATATTAAAATTTCCCTCCATGTTCATAATTTCACTTCCCACTAATTTTCTCTTATTTGGAAACCTAGTTATGTGTGATTCCAGATAACCTTTGTATTTCCCTTTCCCTATTTTCAATTCGAGTTTTTATTGTTCCCTTCTATGATGTGGGATTCCAAAAAGGTTTCTTTGAACCCTTTGATTACTGATATAAAGCTTAAATTGTGAGGAAATAATTTATTAAAGGGGTAATAATATAATATCTCAATATTTTTATATAACTCTATGTTTTATAATGTATACGACACACAACATAGAGATTAAACAAACCATGAAATATTATTATATGACTGATATAACCAAGTCATTTAATTGGAAAGTTTTAATAATATTAACTAAATTATTAAAAATATATAAAGGTCATATGGAATAAAAAATTTATTTATTAAATCTTATGAAATAAAAACTTGATTTTTCAGTAAAGATAATTTATGCTTCAAAAATATGTTTTTGTTAAAAAAAATTATGAGAGTATTATAAATAATTTTTGATTTTTTTTTCAAATGATATTTTATAAAAATAATATAATTTTTGAAATTATCATATCAAAATTACTTTAGGGTGAAATTTTTGATTTTTTCTAAAAAAATGGTTTTTTAGTGAAAAGTTAAAAATAGATATTTTGGTAAAATAGTAATTTCCTTTCACTAAAAGGGATATTATTATTTAAATTTTATCTCAAAGTAACTTTAGTATTTTTTTAATTATATATAAAATAATTAATTAAATTTTAAACATCAATATACCAGATTTTTTGATAAGTTTATTTTTGGCTTAAAAATACATTTTTCTATAAAGTATTTTCCATTGCGTTTTATAAATTTAAATTAAAATTGATTTCCAAAACATATAGTAATTTAATCCTGAAAAATGGATCCTATATTTGTAATAATTACGTTCATCATTTTTAAATAATCCCCTTTTATTTTTGGTAATCTTAATAGTAAACATGATAAATTTTTATTACAATGGTAAATGAAAATTGAGTAATTTTGGTTAAAATAAGCTGATAAAGTCTCCAAATCAACCTATAATATTTCTATATATCATTATATGTGTATATTTCGTCCATAATAATTCAAAATTATAAAATTAGGTAATATATTTCCACTTTATTTTTATTATAACATTCGTATTATTTTATGTAAATACTAAGAAAAAATTCCCCTCTATTGTTTTTAATATCTTTATAATTTTTTGATAGGGATTAAAATAACCTATGTTTGGTAATCAATATTTTTTGAAATATAAATTATTTTTTTTAATGTTAATTTATTTCTAATTTTTAGTTATAATATAATTTCCTTAAGTACATACGCAATACCATCATAGTGCTTGTGCAGGCAGTAAAAAATCATGTAAGTGATTTTATCAAAATTTAATGAAAATTTTTTTGGTTGAATAATAGTATGAAAAAATTATAGATCAATATAAAATATTAAAGAATCTTTGAAATCTTAATATTCAAAATCTATTAATACCATATTGTCATTAAAGTCAAGCTATATTAGTAGTGCCAAAAATGGTATTAAGGATATTTTATGTTATACATTTTATTAAATAATTTAATGATACTAATAATATAGAAATAGAAAAATTAAGTTGGAAATTTGTCAAAAATTGAATCCCTTATTCATTAATGAGAAAATTTTTACTATATAATAAATATTATAACTCTTTAATATTGAAAATTTTATTACCCCTGTTAAGGTTAAAATTGATTAACCAATGGGTTAAACCAAAAGATAAGGTTCAAAATGATATCAAAACCTATAAAAATTAGATTGGATGATTATATTAATACCATATTTGCCTTATCTTCTAATACATTCCATTTTTCAACTATTTCATAAGATATAGACACATTATATTATAATATTACAAGTATTTCCAAAAAATGAAATTAATGATATTTTATATTTAATAATATTTAATTAAATGATTTAAAATTCATAAAAAACTTTTTTCATCCAAGTTATATGCAAATGTTTTGAATCATAAACTCTAATCAATTTATGGGTCTCATGTTTGGTTATAATAACTTCTTTGACCACTAAAGAGTAAAAATATTGATATCTTGATAAATTTCAAAAGGGTTAATATGGGATTTAAAGAAACCGATAAGGGTAAAAAAATCTCCTAAAATTGTGAAATTTTCATTATATTAGATAATTATGACTCATAATAATATTATGTTAATATTTTATCCATTTAGAACCATTTTACCATGAAAATTAATTTAAATTATTTTAATAAATTATAAAATACCTAGAATTCCCCTTCCCTCACTTATAAAAGGGTGCTCCCTCTTCTCTCCTCTACAAACATAAATATCTATTTTATTCGTAAAATCCTGAATGTGTTTTCATGACATATCAAATTGATTATGATTTAAAGATGATTTAATAGTCTAAAGAAGACACTTGGTCATCTCTCAAGGAGCGTTGATAGGTTTAGTGTATGTGTTTTAATAAAAAGACCTAAAAAGCGGTGTTTTGAAAATAGTTTTATGAAAATAACTTACTTTAAAGTGTTTAGTTGTTGAAAAACGAATTTGATTTTGAAAAAAAACAGACAAAAAGGAATTTTTTTTATTTCACTACACACATTTCAAGTTCATTATTCTTAGAGATTCATTCAGGTTTAAAGTAATTCTTTAGTTGAAAATAATTGAATCTCGATTTATTCATAAGAATGTATTCCCAAGCATGAAGAACCAAACCATGACATAAAAATCATATATCCAAGGTCTAAAGATTCCTTATGTAATAATATATTACAAATAATATTTAAATATTAATAAGGTGATTTTCAAAAGGATTATTTTATCGTACAATCGGAACAACACACATCACACACTCAAAACCTCGCACTGATTGGTTGGAAATTAAGAGCTAATCAATCACATGCATCAAAACAAGAATTAAAGTAAGAAATAATATGATATAAGTGGAAAGAAATGTTTTAAAAACAAAATTATTCCAAACTTGTAGATAATATATGGGTTGGAACTCCCATGACATGTGTGTAGCTCCCTCAACAAACGTCCACCATTTAGCCCAACATTGAGAGGAGGAAGAAGCTAAGGTGAATCTCATTCTTCATCCTTGATCCCCTATTGAGGATAGGGTATTCCATAACATCATGGATGAAGATAGGGATCCTATGTAACTCTAAATTTTAATCAATTTACTCCTTGTCCAAACATGAAAATGGGGATCCCATTGTATCATTTTATAGAAAAATTAGAAGGTGGTTTTGAGATACTAGATTTTGAGAAAACAATTGGACCATGGTTTTCAACCACCATAAAGTATTATTTCTCTTTGGTAAAAATTAAAAAGTTGTAGCACCACATCTTGAATATATTCACTGAAAATTTGAAACCATTTTGGAAATCACATATGTAGATTTGGATAAAACACAACACACCACTTTTGACATTATACAGATTCAGTGGCTTGGATAGATCAGTCCGGATACGCCATTATTTAGATAAATTGGGCTTGGGTTATTTAATAATAGTTTAGAAAAAAATTGTATGAATATTTTCACAAAATATCATCCCATAAAGAATTATTTATTGTGGGAAATACACCTAATAAGGGATAATTTTGCTTCAGATTCAGTGTAGTTTGGCTAATTTTACTTATGGATCATATTCATCCTTCCAAATCACCTCCACCTACAATCTAATTATAAAAACAAGTAATATTTAACTTTTTAAAAGTTATTAAAATAAAATAATTGAATCACACATGAAGTGTATTATGTTATTATTTTTATAATTTTCAATACAAAACTAGTTTAGCATAGTGGTGTAAGGGTGAAAATGAAATAGTAAAACACGGTGAGATCACACCCCCACACATAAACATCTTAACTTCTAGGAAAAGTCACATTTCCATAAAATATATAGGGAGATATTTTTAACATCATGAATATTTAACATTCAATGAAAATTTATTTTCTGATAGAAATGTTATCAAATAAAAAATCACACTAAGGAGTTATTCTTAGTGGTCATGGAAAAGTACATCTCAAAAACTGTATAAAATGAAATTCCAAGAGATGAATTATACCAATAAAAGAAAATAATTCAATAGTTAATCATGTCACTAATTCTCTCTGTGTGTGTGTGTGATGACCATTTCATGATATTATTTCCACTTTTAATCGAGTAAATATAGGTTATTTTAAAAAAATTATGCTTATATGATGGTTTCCACTGAAGCATCCCTACATCCTTTGTAATAAAATTTCATGACCCACTCACTTAACCATTCCCTAAAGTCAAAAAAATAATATCTTGACCTATATATCCCCATATGTTTATATTTCATCAATCCCATAATTTTTTTTTGTTTTTTTGGTATTTTTAGGGAATAAAACAGTCGGATAACAGGTATACACACATATGTTAATCCATTATAGTATTGAAATAGATCAGATTATGAATTAATGTATAGAAAAATAATTTTAAAAAATATAGATAAATTATAAATTAAATTTACCTTCTATTAAGTAAAAAATTTCACACTTCCGGGTTGGGTGCAGAGATGGGTGAAAACTTTATGTGACACAATTTTCCGGTAAAATATTTACACAAAGGGTACCATTCTTAACTATAGTTTCAAAATGATACAACCATTTATATCATTGACAAACAACCAAATTTCAATTGACATTCACACAAAAAATATTTAATTCTTTGTAAAATTCACATTTAATCAGAATTTTTATGAATGTTAAAAAACATAAAATAAAAAACTTCCTTGAGAATTTTTAATAACTTATATGATTTTATGGGAATCATTTTCCGTGAAAACGTGGTCCAAAAAAATTAACATTCTGACATAATATTGAAGGAGAAAATGAGGCGGAAAGTGGAAATACTATACAACAAGAGAAAAGAAGAAAAAGAAAGAAAGACGATGAAAATTACTAACTATCCCGGGAAGATACCCATCCTCCAACACCTAGAGAATATAGTTTTATTATTTAAATAAAAAATATATTAGAAGGAAGGATTATACCTAGTGGGTTTTATTCATATATTTCTTCTTTAAAATCATGTTCCTCTATCAAGGATTTCAGAATGGCTTCATAAAATTACTTCAGCCACTACCCATTGACAGTGATGGTTTCTAGTGTTTCTTTATTTTCAACTTGAACAACACAAAACAGATAAACATTAGTAATAGTGTATGGTCCAAACCAGGGGTAATGATGCTTACCTGGATGTATGTTCAACCATGCATTGTAAAAGAGGACATTTTACCCAATGTATAATTGATGATTAAGGATGAGATCTTCATGGGAATCCTTGGTTCACTCCTTTTAAATATAGTTTTTCTAATATGAATCTATAATCATTTCCTTCAGATCCTGAATCTACAACATTTGTTGAGAACCAGCACTAAAAGATTATAATTTCAATGTTTGATAGCCCAGTCGGTTTGGTGCTCAATCCCTATAGGTAGGTGACAACTCTATCCAAACACTTGATAATATTAGGACATTCCAAAGGGGGTTTAGAAAGTATTATGGTAAGATCATAATGAATCATTGAGTCTAATAATGATATCTTTTCTGTTGGGTTGAACTATTTTTTCATGAATCTATTTTATCGTGCTATTTGACACCTTTTCTTGACCATTGTTTTGAGCGTGATAAGAAGTAAGACTATAACACCATAAGATTTTATGAGATATATTATTTTTAATTTCATTGATGACTTATATTATACACTACACCAACATTAGCTTGTACTATATGCAACACCGTATTAGCTTGTAGTATACGAAACACTATTCTTGGCTCGTGTTACACACAATTTCAATTCATTTTGTGGAAATTATTCTACACAACATTAAGTATAGATTTTGTTTAATGTATAAATGAAATAATTTTTGATTATCTTATATGCAACACCAAACAGAGCTTTCACTACATGCAGCCCTGACTTGGTTTGCATTACACGCAATTAAGACCTTCTTTGATAGTGTGTGTAGTACGCAATACCAAGTTTCACTAAACGAGATATTATTATAATATTATTATGATCTAGGCATTATGAATAGTAATACACACTTTTTGAAAATTTATAAATTTTATCTTTCAAAATGGACTTCATTTTTGGATTCGAAATATTGAAATTAGCCTAGGGTGAATTTTTGGTATTTTTCTAAAAACATTCAATTTTTTATGAATTGTGAAAACACTAGGTTACTATTTAAAGACCGACCTTTATTTAAATAATTATTTATTTTATTTCAATTTATTTTAGCTCAAAATTGATACATAATACCTATATAAGTTCAATGTAATTCATTTGTGTCATTTTATAATAATTTTAGATATATAAAAATTTTATTTAACTTTTCACCTTCTTTTACCCACCTCCTAGGAGAATTTGAAAATTTACATAAAACATAATTTTACCGCTTCTATGAGTGTAATTTCAAAAATCCGAGAGACATGGTTAATATCAAAGAGTAAAATGTGGTTCAATAAGATAAAAATAATTTTTGGTGAATAGTAACATTTTACTTTTATTTACCACGGTTAAAAGTAAATAGGGTAATTGAGGGTAAAATGATATTATTATTACCCTAACACATGTCATAATTCTATTGGATAAGTGTAATTCGACCGAAAACAACTTTAGGAAAAAATATTACCCTTTAGGTCCACTTGGATTAGATTAGGACACTTATTATTATTTTATTTAAATAAGAGTTAAAATAGTTAAAATCAATGTTTAATAACTAAAACCTTTTTAATATAGGGTTATACATAAGATAAATTCGACTATAAATATTTATTAGAAACATAAAAAGCATTACTAAATTTTTGTATTTTATTTTTAATTTTTAGACATTAAATAATTTAATATATTTATGACAAGATGATTATGCAGTAATTACCTTATTAATGAAATATTAATATAATTGGTGTTATAAATAAGCAAATAAATGTAATTTTAGACTTTTTTATGAATTAAAAAAAAATTCAAGGTTAATATGACATGTTAGTATTGATTCAATTAACGTTTTTCGAACTAATAATTTTGTTATGATTTTCACAAAAATCAATAACCAAATAGTGTCAAAATTGACATAAAATAGTTTTTTAAAAAATATTATATTATTAATTGTTTTTATATTCCTAAAAATCTAAGGTTAGGCCAAATGACTTAGATAAGGTTATATATATTAATAATGAACCACTTGGGCTTCGTTTGTCTTGTTATAGTAAGATTATTAACCATATAGTGTAAAAAAACAACAAAACACGGTAAAAGTTAAATTATTTAACATAGAGTTAAATCTAAATGATAAGGTTAAAATAGTAACATAAACTTGTCTAAAACCTATTGTTTGAGAGTTCTTCGACCCATACCCAGCTTAGCTTCGAAATAAATTTATTTGGAGCTATTATAAACTGAATATGAATTTATTATAAAATAATATTTCATGTTTTTCCAAAGGTGCCCCTCTCCTCCCTTATAAAAAGGGCACCCCTTCCCTATTCGCTTCCCACCCTTTTGAGACATTAAGCTCAGACAACCCCGACCAATTACTCTTCTCAACCTCTATAGTTATATCATGGAGTTTCTGGTCTTCTTAAAATACCAACTCTAGTTCCCTAAGAAGAAGTTTAAAGGAGGTGCATCGAGGAAGAGGTAATCTCCTCTACAGACTCTTTCAAGTTTCTTTCTTCTTCTACTTCATCATCCTTAGTTGTTTAATTATAAAGTAATAACAAAAGTATTACCTATATACTGGTATGTTATTATAAATATGAAACATCCCTATTTTACCTTCTATCCGTCATACGAAAAATGAAATCACCGTGCGTGAGTACGTACGGAATACCGTCTCCACACCGTGGTGTAATCGGTTTTTCCACCACCACCTTACTTGGATGGGTATAATGGTGTAAAGAATGACTATATATGATTATTATACCATCATATGGATTCTAAGATATTATATCATCCACTCCAATTCCATTCAATAAATATGGTAACGATATCATCTCTCGTGCGTACGTACGGATTACCGTCTCCACAACGCGATGAGATTCATTTTCCATGTTAACAATTCAAGAATGATTATAAAACATATTTAATATGTAATAATGAAATATATTAAATAATAATTCTAATATATATATATATATATATATATGTATTTCATCTACTTAATTCCATTCAATTCAACAAGGAAACAAAAAAAAGCGTTCATGCGTACGTATGACCTACCGTCTCCATGAGTGGTGTATTTCGTTCCATTTATCGATCTATTATATATATGTATATTTAGAATAAATATTATATATAAATCAGGTTTTATATTATGTAATTAAGTAATCGTGATCTAAGTAATCATAATAATAATTACAAGTCAAAACACGGATGATAAATGAAACGATTTTACCCAAAAGGCTACTTTAACATTGAATTGTCAAATGAACGGATAATGTAAAGTCATAAGTGAATCTTATATGATGTCATAATTATTATTATGGTTCCGTTACAAGTTAATAATATGTTTAAACCCACTATAAAGGAGTCTCAGACACATATGGAAGAAATTGGACATAAGGTATGGGATAATTATTCCAATCTCATTATTATCCGAGATTGTTTATTTGTAAGTATTTAATGGGGTTATGTTCATTATCCATGTCCGTATGTTCTCAAAATAATTTCATAAAATTTTTACTTTTCTTACCTGTATGTTTATTGTCATTTTTACCCTTTTTTACCTTTACTACATCATTTGGAAGGAATCTTTTTTTGTTTACCATACAAGGAACTTTTTGAATTTTCTGGAAAAAGTACGAGTAGAATGTTTTTTTATCTTATATGGCATGAACGGATTTTTTCGGTTTCATAATGCCTTATTTTCATGAAGCATACTCTAAAATATTTAATGAATATTTTCAACAAAATCCTTTTCTTTTAAAATTTCATTCCATTTTGTGAAAAGAAAATGATTTTGAAGAAGAAATGATATTTTCTAAAGAATACATTTCAAGTGTTTTATCAAAACCATTTTCCATATAAGATGGAATTATTTCTTTTATGTATGTTTCAAGTATAATTTCTATATGATTTACATGGTTTCACTTTTCTTATGATGAAATGATATCCTTTTTTGTATGGATTATGTTATGATGGGATGATGTTTATGAAACCCATTTTTATTCTTTGTGTTATGATGAATGATTTATGTTTATTTCGTGGCACAAGTAAAAATAATTTCATTATGAGATGGGTGGGACCTATATATACCTCCAATTCATTGGGTAACGATTTATATCTCATGAGATAAACATGGTTGGAACGGTAAGTTAATTTGGTTCAGTGTTACAGAACTGAAACGAGGAGTGAACTCAATTCAGAAAGGTAATTTTTCCACTAAGATGGTCGTGGTAGCAATGACTTAGCTACTATGGAAATCATATCATGTTCTTAATGGTTTTACACAATTAAATGTTTTATTCCCATTTTATTTTATCATGATTAATGTTCCTTTATGACTAATGCCTTACGTACTGCCATGATTTATTTCACAACTCAATATTTTGATGTGTAAACTTTATGTTCATGTTTTGAAATTAAATTGTATATGGTTTGTTTTATTTTGTTCATTCTTGCCCTTACTGAGCATTTGAGATTACCCGTTATATGTTTTCACTTCCCTAGGATATAGACGAAGGGTTTAGGTATGAAAACAAAAGGGGAAGATCTTTATGTGAGAAGTTGAAGATCCTTCACCATGATTAGAATAATTTGTTATGAGTTTCCAATGACACTAAACTATTTTGATCCTTGTGTGTTTGGTTTTGTTATGTATTAAGTATTCTGAAAAATTAATTTAATGTCCATGTACATCAAGCTTTGTGTATCTACAGTTGGTATCAGAGAAAAGGTTTAGTTAACCATTGGAAACTGGGATCTAAAAACTTTAGAGAGATCCCTAGAGATATTTCTATGGTATGTCTAGGGATATCCTTAAGGTTATCTATAAGTATAGGTTATAGTCCTAGAATTATGGTAACAATAATAGAACTAACCCTGCGATGTTATTTATTGAAGGTACTCCCCCTTTATTATGTTGTTTTCCCTAGCATGATTTTTGCCTCTCACACTATTCCTTTTGGGTTTTAGACGATGGCTGGAACACGAAGGAACCATGTTGATAAATGTAATGCACAATTCAATGATTTTCCTCTTGAAGAAACCAATGTTATGGGAGATGGAGTGAAAAATATTATTACTATACTTACACAAGATATGAATCATTATGGAATTACAAATGATCAGAGGAAGGAACAATATTCTATTGATTCCTTCATGAGGAAACGTCTACCTTCTTTCAGTGGGTCTTCTGATCCACTTGTTACTGAACAATGGATCAGTACCATTGAAAATATATTTTCCATACATCGTTGTTCGGAACATGAAGAAGTAATTCTAGCTATTTACTATTTAGAAGGTGAATCAGATCAATGGTGGACTCTAATTAATAATATGAGGCCCCGAGATGAAATTGAATCGATGGAATGGGATGAGTTCAAGAACTTATTTTTCAATAAGTACTTCCCTCGTATCCTTCTAACAAAGATGGAATAGGATTTCCTTGAGCTTAAGCAAAAGGATGATGAATATTTTGGTATGTATGAAGTGAATTTAACAAGGCTTGCAAGGTATGCATCTGGATTTATCATCCAACCTGAAAGTAAAGTTGATCGATTCTTCAGTGGCTTAAAACCAAGTCTTTGAAGGGAATTAGAGATAAGAGACTTTAGTAGCAATAATGAAATTGTGAATTGTGCTATCAAGGTAAAAATGGATGTCGGTGTTACATATCCATCTCATGGTTTTGACAAGAAACAAAATATGGAGTTCAAAGAGAAATCTCAGAATAATGGTGAAAAGAATATGAATGTTTCTTTATGCTCAATGTGTGGAAAGAAGCATAGTGGAGATTGTCTTAAAGGGACTAGAAAATGTTTTAAGTGTGGAAAAGTAGGTCATCGAGCAGCTGAGTGTCGAAGTAATGGAACAAGGGTTTCTAATCATATGAATAAATATAATACTACATAGAACGCACCACCAACACTTCAATGCTTCTAGTGCAAGGAAATAGGGCATTATGCAAACCAATGCCCTAATCCAAGGGTTAATGATGATCAACGTGAGAAACCTCCTAAGTAAAAGGATAAAGGGAAGTCACATGCAATCACTATTTGTGATGTTGAGTGTGACAATGATGTTGTGTAATGATTTAGTGTTTATGTAATGGGATTTGAAAAAAGTATCATTGAATCTCATTTATGGCATCGTGGAATTTTGGAATATCAATGTACTGGTTTTCAATAATTATATGGTACTGGTAGACATGAAAAGTGATTAGAATATTTTTGTAAAGAAGATGATATTCACATAATGAAGCGATAAAGAAAAAAAATGAAATGATCTCATGACTGATATAAGTAAAAATTTATATTTTGGTTTGAGTATATAGAAAATTTGGGATTTTGGTATGTGGAAAGTGTTAAATTTTGACAGCATTCATGTTTTCAATAAGGGTCAATGGGTATTCATATTTCAAGAGAATACATGACTAAGGTATTAAATTTTTTGTAATTTGTCCAACAAGATATATCATATGATATATGGGGGGTAAATGATGGTATTCACATGATCAGCAGATGACATTTCTAGTAATTGTTTTTTTATACTATGAGCTTCGACAGAAGTATTTTGTATAAGCCTAAAAATTGGAATGGATTATGTTGGATATAAGTTAGTATATTTTAAGGCTAGAACTTTTTTTGAGATTATTTGTGGAATTTTATTATAATGTAGTTTTGGAAAAAGGACAACATGCAGGACGGGCGACGACCCGTCGCGTCGAACAAGGATGTGGGAATCGAACCCACAACTGATGTGACACCGGACTTTATCGCCTACCACTGGCCTACAGAATGTCCCTGGTTAGTAGAAACTAGTTTTATTATATTAAGAATTATGATATATGAATTATAAGCCTATTTTAGGAACCATATATGATTAATCTCACTATAGATGGACTTATGTATTTTTGATAACTTTTTCAAACCTTTTTCTTGAGACAGATGGAATGACTCATCATTCTATCACATGATCTATGAACACTTCACGAATGAAAAATTAAAATTCATTTCTTTAAGTGATAAAGTGGAAATTTTCCAAGGAATGACCAATGGTGAGATTGTACCAAAATCAAGAATGTATTTATTCTAATTCCAATTTCATCAACTTTCGGGAAATGATCTTGAAAACAAAAAATGTTGTCCTAGTGCCCTTATATATGATGAATTAGATGGTACCTTAGATCGTCAAAAATTTATGGCTTTGTGTTTGTTGGATTTTTTATAGCCATTTACTATACCACTCTTCATCAGAAGATGATTGTTATATTTTTCTTCCATATCCATTTTTTCACTTATGTTGTTCTATGTGGAATCCCAGTGTTGAGTTACATTGGGTGAATGTTATGATTCTAACTTCCCTTTTCTAAATGAATTTTTAGTATTCCTTTTTACGATGTGGGTTTCTATGAAAGAAACATTCCAGTAGTAAACCATTTATAACCCTGACGAATTTCAAGGAAGAAATTCATTTTAAGGGGGTAGAATGTAACACCTCGAGATTTTATGAGATATATATTTTTTAATTTATTTGATGTCTTCTATTATACACTACACCAAGATTAGATTTTACTATACGCAACACCATATTAGCTTGGAGATACGCAACTCTATTTCTGGCTCGTGTTACACACAATTTCAATTCGTTTTGTGGAAATTATTCTATACAACATTAAGTATAGATTTTGTTTAATGTATAAATGAAAAATGTTTTGATTATGTTATGCACAACACCAAACAGAGCTTTAACTACACACAACCCTACATGGAATTCGTTGCACTCAATCAATAACTTCTTCAATAGCGTGTGTAGTACGCAATACCAAGTTTCAGTAAACGAGATATTATTATAATATTATTATGAATTAGCAGTTATAAATAGTAATACCCACTTATTGAAATTTTATTAATTTTATCTTTCAAAATAGACTTAATTTTTGGATTTAGAAAATCGAAATTATTCTAGGGTAAAGTTTTGGTATTTTTCTGAAAACATTCGATTTTTGATGAATAGTGAAAACACTTCGTTACTATTTAAAAACCGAGCTTTTATTTAAATAATTATTTATTTTATTTAAATTTATTTTAGGTCAAAATTGATACATAATACATATATAAGTTCAATGTAATTCATTTGAGTCATTTTATAATAATTTTAGATATATAAAAAAATTATTGAACTTTTCAACGTCTTTTACCCACCTCCTAGGAGAATTTAAAATTTTACATGAAACTTAATTTTACCACTTCTGTGAGTGGAATTTCTAAAATCTGAGAGACATGGTTAATTTCAAAGAGTAAAATGTGGTTCAATAAGATAAAAATAATTTTTGGGGAATAGTAATTTTTTACTTTTATTTAGCACAGTTAAAAGTAAATATGGCAATTATGGGTAAAAAGAATATTATTATTACCCTAACACATTTCCTAATTCTATTGGATAAGTGTAATTCGACCAAAAACAACCTTAGGAATAAAATATTACCCTTTGGGTCCACTTGTATTAGATTATGACACCTATTATTATTTTATTTAAAGAATAGTTAAAATAGTTAAAATCAATGTTTAATAACTAAAACATTTTTAATATAGGGTTATACATAAGATAAATTCGACTATAAATATTCATTAGAAATATAAAAATATCTCCTAAATAATTTTATTTTATTTAGGAGATATTTTAAACATTAAATAATTTAATTTATTTATGACATGATGATGATGCTGTAATTACCTTATTAATGAAATATTAACATAATGGATGTTTTAGATACCCAAATAAATGTAATTTGAGACTTTTTATGAGTTACACTAATTCTATAGGTTAATATGAAATTTTATTATTGATTCAATTAATGTTTTTCGAACTAATCATGTTTTTATGATTTTCACAAAAATCAATTACCAAATAGTGTCAAAATTGACATAAAATAGTTTCTAAAACAGATATTATATTATTAGTTGTTATTATATTTCTAAAAATTTAAGGATCAGAAAAATGACTTAGATAAGGTTATATATATTAATAATGAACCACTTGGGGTTCTTTTGTCATGTTATAGTATGTTTATTAACCATATAGTGTAAGAAAATAAGAAGACACAGTAAAAGTTAAATTATTTAACTTAGAGTTAAATCTAAATGATAAGGTTAAAATAGTAACCTAAACTTGTCTAAAACCTATTGGTTGAGTTTATTTTTACCCATAACCATTTAGATTTGAAATAAATTAATTTGGAGCTATTATAAATTGAATGTGACTTTATTATAATATACTATTTTACGTTTTTCCAAAGGTGCCTCTCTACTCCCTTATAAAAAGGGCACCCCTTCCCTCTTCTCTTCACATCATTTTGAGCCTTGAAGCTCGGCCAAACCCAGAAAATTACTCTTCTAAATCTCTCTAGTTATATAATAGAGTTTATGGTCTTCTCAAAAGACTAACTCTAGTTCCCTAAGAAAAAGTTTAAAGGAGGTGTGTCGAGGAAGAGGTAATCTCTTCTACGGACTCTTTCAAGTTTCTTTCTTCTTATACTTCCTATTTTTTAGTTTCTTCAATATAAATTAAATAACATCAGTATTAATTATATACTGATATGTTATTATAAATATTAAACATCCCTATTTTACCTTCTATCCATCCTATGGAAAATGAAATCACCGCATGTGCGTACGTACGGAACACCGTCTCCACACCGTGGTGTAATCAGTTTTTCCACCACCACCTTACATGGATGGGTATAATGGTGTAAAGAATAACTATATACTATTATTATAACATCATACTGATTCTAGGATATTATATCATCCACTCCAATTCCTTCCAATAAATATGGGAACGATATCATCGCCCGTGCGTACATACGGATTACCGTCTCCACAACGCGATGAGATTCATTTTCCACGTTATCAATTCAAGAATGATTATAAAGTATATATAATAATTAATCATGAAATATATGAAATAATAATTCTACTGGATTTATTTATATATATATATATGTATGTCATCTACTTAATTCCCTTCAATTCAATAAGGAAACCAAAAACAGTGTTCATGCGTACGTAGGGCCTACCGTCTCCATTAGCGGTGTATTTTATTCCAATTATCGATCTATTATATATATATGTATATCCTTAATATATATTATATATAAATCATGTTTCATATTCTGAAACTAATTAATCATGATCTAAGTAATCATAATAATAATTACATGTCAAAACACGGATGATAAATGAAACAATTTTACCCAAAATGCTGCTTTAACATGGAATTGAGAAATGAGCGGATAATATAAAGTCATAAGTGAATCATATATGATGTCATAAATTTTATTATGGTTCTGTTATAAGTTAATAATATGTTTAAACCCACTATAAATGAGTCTCGGACACATACGGAAGAAATTGGACATAAGATAAGGGATAATTTTTCGAATCTCATTTTTATCTGAGATTGTTTATTTGTAAGTATTTACTGGGGTTATGTTTATTATCAATATCCATATGTTCTCAAAGTGTTTTAATAAAATGTTTAATATTATTCCATGTATGTTTAAATTAATTTTTACCCTTTTTACTTTTACCACATTGTATGGAATAAATCTTTATTTTTTTACCATACAAGGTACTTTTTGACATTTCTGGCAAAAGTACGAGAAGCAATTTTTTTTATCTTATATGGCATGAACAGATTTTTACGGTTTTATAACGCCTTATTTTAGTGAAGATTAATCTACTATATTTAATTACTATTTTCAACAAAATCCTTTTCTTTTAAAATTTCATGGAATTTTGTGAAAAGAAAATGATTTTGAAGAAGAAACGATATTTTCCTCAAGAATTCATTTCAAGTGTTTTATCAAAACCGTTTTTCATATAAACTTGAATTATTTTATATGTATATGTTTCAAGTATAATTTCTTAATGATTTATATGGTTTCATTTTTCTTATGATGAAATGATATACATTTTTTTGTATAGATTATGTTATGATAGGATGATGTTTATGAAACCCATTTTTATTCATTGGGTTATGATGAATGATTTTTGTTTATGTTGTGGCACAAGTAAGAATGATTTCATTATAAGATGGGTGGGATCTATACCTCTCTCCAATGCATTGGGTAAATATTTATATCTCATGAGATAGACATGGTTGGAACAGTAAGTTAGTCTAGTACAATGTTACAGGACTAAAACAAGGAGTGAACTCAATTCAGAAAGGGTCTTTTTCCACTAAGATGGTCTTGGCAGAAATGCATTGGCTACTATCGAAATAATATCATGTGAATAATGGTTTTCCACAATTAAATGTTTTATTCCCATGATATTTTATCATTATTAATGTTACTTTATGAACTATGCCTTATGTACTGCCAAGATTTATTTCACAACACAATATTTTGATGTGTAAACTTTATGTTCATGTTTTGAAGTTCAAATGTATATGGTTTCTTTTATTTTCTCCATGCATAACCTTACTGAGAATTTTATCTCACCATTTATATGTTTTCTTTTTCCCAGGATATAAATAAAAGTTTTAGGTAAGAATAAAAAAGGGGATGATCTTTGTGGGATATGTTGATGATCTTTCACCACGATTAGAAGATTATGTTATGAGTTTCCAAAGACACTAAAATATTACAGTCCTTGTGTGTTTGTTTTTGTTATTTATTTAGTATTCCACAAAAATAATGTAATTTTCATGTACATCAATCTTTGGGTCTCTACATAGACACTTGATGCCTGACCCCATACCGACATAATAGAGATTGCATTGTTCGGTTGTCAAAATGAGAACCATTCTAACTGATGATGAACCTAGGTAATCCAAACCTACAAAATATTTTAGTTCTGAAAAATTCAACAATAGTCATTGAATCATCATTACTTTTGGATCATTCTTCTACCCATTTTGGTTCATAATAAACTAGCAGAAGAATGTACATGTTCCCAAATGAATTGGGGAATAGTCCCATAATGTCAATTCCCCAAACATCGAAAATTTCATGGAACAACAAAGGTTGATATGTAATTTCATATCTTCAAGATTAATTCCACATTTTTTGATTTCGAGGAAAATATTTATAGAAATATTGGGAATCCTTAAAAATCGTTAGTTAAAAGTGAATAAAATCTAAGAACATATGAGAAATCATTTGGGGACCAAAGTGACCCCCCAAAAGCAAGAGTGTGGTAAAACAAAATGACGGACTGAATCTCTCTATCGATAACAAAACACCTAAAGACATGATCTCTACATGTGTTCCAAAGGTGTGGGACATCCCAAAAATACCAAAGTGACTCGTTTTTTTGACGGTCGGCCTAGTTTTTGAAAAAATCAATAGGAATGCACGTTGTTGACAATTTATTTACAATTTCAGCATACCAAGGAATAAAATATTTCACTCTATACAATTTCTCATCATGAAACATGTCATTTATTGGAATACCAGGTACAATTAAATGTATGAGGATGGGAGTATCCTGATTATATTGTCATCCACCAAATTATATTCATATTTTTTTATCTAATTTATAGATTGACTTTATAAAGAATGATCATCCAATGAATGAGACATGGTTCAACTTCCAGTTTCATAAAGAGATACCAGAGGGATTCATGGTCTTAGAAAACAATGAAATTGGAACCTAAAATGTATGAAAAATATTTATCTAAGGAATAGAATATGGAAATTAATTTTTTTTCAGTTGTGGTGTAGTTTTCATGGCCAGGCTCCAAAGTACTTAAGGCATAGGTAATGACATGTGGAGCTCGATCAACCCTTTTTTATAAGACTTACCCAAATGCATAGTAAGAGGCTTCACACATGAACTAAAATTTTAAATCCCACAAAGGTGGTTGGACTAAAAGGGTTTATGTGAGACTCCTTTTTAATTTATTAAAATAATACTCACATTTTTTATCAAAAACAAATTCTTCTTCTTGTTTAGTAATCAGGAGAGGGTTAGTGCATTATTACGAAAGTCCAAAATGAAATGAATGTAAAATCCAGCATGACCTAGTAAAGATTGCACATCCCATACATTATTAGGTAATGGTAGAGAATAAATGAATTCCACTTATGATTTATTAACTTGGATACCATCCCTAGAAATGACATGCCCATGTACTATACCTTTTCACAACATGAAATAGAATTTCTCAAAATTTAACAAGAGTTTTTTTTCCAAAAAATTATGTAGTATAGAACCTAAAAAACTCAAACATTCATCATAGGAGGAGCCATACATAGTGAAATCATCCATGAATAATTTTGTGAAATTCTCTAGGTATTAAATTAAGTAATAACATGCATTGCAAGAAAGATCTTAGAGAATTGAATATCCCAAATGGCATCTTTATATATGCAAATGTACCAAAGGAAAAATAAATTGTTGTCTTTTACGGATCCATAGGAGAAATATTGATATGAGAGTATCTAGAATAACCATCAAGAATGCAGTAAGGGGACTTCCCTACTAGCCTATCTAGCATTTGGTCAACGAACAAAAATGAAAAATGGTCATTTCTAGTGTGCTTGTTTCATCGGTGAGAGTCTATACAGACCCACCAACTATTAGATACATGAGTTGCATCCAATTCATTGATTCCATTTTTAATAACCATAAGAATAATTTTTTCTGTAACTACTTGAATTGGAATGTCCCAGTGGCTATCATGGATGGGTTAAATGATTCCAGAAGCCAATAATTTTTTTAGCTCCTTTTTAAAACTTCAAGGAGGAGTGGGTTCAATTGACATTGTACCAACCTCACTTATTTAGACTCGTTATTTAACAATATATTATGTGTGAAAATTTATGGTCTAATACCAGGAATATCAACAACTTTCCATCCCAAATACTTTTTATACTCCCTCAAAAGTTCAAGTAGTCACAATTCATGCTCAGGAGGGAGTGAACTGGCAATGATGATAGGAAACATGTTTCCATTCTCAAGATTGAAATATTTTAAATCTTGTGGTAGCTATTTTAGTTTTTATTTATGGGGATTTTAGATTTATGGGAGTGTGTGTGAATGTGAGAGGTCATTAATCTCATCTAACTACTCAATGGTATCATCCTCAAATGGAGAATGATATTTTAAAAACATAGAAGTATCATCGATGGTCATTATATCCTCAGTGTTCAAGAAACTATCAATTAACAAAAATTCATGACATATTTATATTCCAGTACTCAATTATATGGATGATTTATTTCCTAACATTTAAATCAATGATAGAAACTTTAAAAGGGGATCAAGGGAAGAAAAATACGTATTTTCAAGGAAAGGGAGTACATCAATATAGTAAACATAGAGAGAGGATTTTTCATAGAAGGGATGTTTCATGGCATAAAGGATGTTGAATTGAACAATATCCCCACTATAATCCATAGATAATTTACCATTGTGTACTTTAAATATGGTTTTGGATGTTATTAGGAAAGGTCTCCCCAATATAATTGGGGCATGTCCATTTATCCTATCAACTTCCAATTTTAACATATAAAAATTGATAGGAAAAAATTAATATTTTCACCCTCACAAGAACATCCTCTAACACACCATAGGAGTGTGTGTTACTCCAATTTTCCAGTTGAACAAAAATTCATATGGGCTTCAATTCCCTAACCTACAATGAAGAGAAAATAGATTGAGGAATCATATTTATTGAGCCACTTAAATCAAGAAAAGTTTTTGAAAAGGAATGCCCACCAACGGTGTATGGAATAGTGAATGTTCTCGAATCATTTCATTTGGTGAGAAGTTATTGATCAATCAATACTAACACATTCCTCCCAAATCTCACCTTCTCATCACCACAAATTCACCTTTAGTGTGTATACAACTTTTTTAGAAACATGGTGTATCGTGGAATTTTCTTCAGGTCTTCGATCCATGGGATGTTAACCTCCACATTTTTTAAGGCTTACGGGATTTCTTTATCAATTTAAATTTGTTTTTGTTTTCTTAGTTCGGTGGTCCTTATAGTAAATATAAGAGTAATGGTTTGTCTAGGTGACTCATCAAATAAAACAATCTTTCCATTGAAATCACTTTTCTTAGGACACATTTTTTCAACAGTTGGGATGGTGTATTATTTAAGAGATATGACTCTAAAGTTCGGTTATTTGGATTTTATGATGAGTTCCATTCCAAAGGGTCATGGAAATAAACTTTCTTTTATCCATGGATTGACTAATGGTTGAGAGGGTATTTTACCATCCCCATGGTATTGAATTTCCCCCATAGAGTTTTCGAATTGACCTAATTGGTTTTCTAGGTCTTTTATGGATAATTGGGTGGTTTTTGGACTTGGAGATTTTTGGAATCCATTTGACTTATGATTTCTTCAAAGCTAGGATTTCATTTTGGATGGGGTTGTTAGAAAGGACTTTGGTGGTTGAGTATTTTTGGGTGGTAGTGGTCGATGACTACTCTAACCTAGTTGGTTCTATGGTTTTTGACTATGATTTGAAAAGCCCCTTTACAATAGGCTTGGTTTTATTTCCACCCAGGGTTTGATGGATAGTATGGTTCTTTCCAAAAGGGTTGGTTATAGGGGCTTCTTGGAAATATTTTCTCACAACTCTCATAAGATTATTTTAGTTGGGGTTGTTGGTCAGCATTGCGGGTGTCAGAAGAACATATTCCACAGTGGATGGGCGGAGTGTATTTGGATTCCACTTGGGAAGGAGCAAGCTTTCGAATAAGGGTACTCATCTATTTGATCTTTGAATCTTCCTTGTTCTCAAATTTATTAGATTTCACCTCATAAACACCTGGAAGGGGTACACTGTATCTTGAACCGAATTATTGAGTGTTTCATTCCATGTTCTCATTTATGGTTCCTGCAGAAAGTGGGTTCTTATCAACTTGAAAATCACCTATATAAGCCTCCATCATGTTTTTATAAATATTAATCAAACATTCATGAAAATATTATATTTTAATATGATCACTTATTTGGTGGTGTGGGAAACTTGATAAAACCCTTTTAAATCTTTCACAATATTCATGAAGTGTTTTCATTTATGATTCTATTATAACAGATATTTCATTACTTATAGTTTCAGTTGTAGAGGTTGGGGATTATTTTTCATGAAAAATGCGTTTCATGCCCGCCTAGCCTGTAATATAAGAATTAACATAGTAAACCCAGTCTTTTTAATATATTTTAATGAAAAATGTAATTTCCTTATCTTTATGTTTTCTTCAACCATATTTTTTGGTTTTAATGTATAACACATAGTATGAAATTATTTTAACTGCTTATGTGGATCTTCTCATGTGATTCCGTGGAATCTTAGTAATAAGTGAGTGAAACCAAATTTATGTTCAAAATGGGTGCCTTACCATAGAATTGAATATAAGTTGGTTGGATATACACATAAGTTGAGGTTAGTTATTTAAGTGTTATATTATTTTCAGCCATTTTATATGTGTTAATTTTAGTTTTAACATGGGTTCTAGAAAAACAAAAATAATAAGGATCAAGAAGAGTGTCGATGTTTTGTGTGTCCTCCTTCAAAGGGTTCCCTTGTGTGTCTCGGTGTTGCTGCGGTAGGATCCTCTCCATTTTGGGTTCAAAAGGTGGTATGTATCCTAGAGTAGAATACATTATGCACATAACATAAAAAACAAAATAAATCATAACACAAAAATATATGTAAAGATATATGATAAAACAAATAAATATTCACAAAATTTACAAAAAAACATATTAAAAACATGCACTAAAAACCAAAGCGCTCCCCGTAAATAGTGCCCAAATTTGAACACGTTTTAATGAAAAATAAAATTGATTATGATTTAAATATGATATTATAGTTTATTTCAAACCCTATGTTTTCTATCAAGGATCTTTGATAGGTTTATAGTATTCATTTTTAATAAGAAGTACTAAAAAGTTTTTTTTTGAAAATAGTTTTAAGAAAATATCTTAATTTAAATAGTTTAGTAGTTGAGAACCCAAGTTGAATATGAAGAATATGAGAAAAATTGGGTTTTTTTATTTCACTACACACATTTCATGTTCCCTTTTCGTAGAGCTTCATTTCGGTATGAATTAATTCTTTGGTTCAAAATAATCGGAATCACGATTAATTCCTAGGATTTTATTCCAATGCTTTAAGAACCAACCCTTGAAATGACAATCATATTTCCAAGGAACATAAATTATTCATGTAATCATATCTCCAAAATCATATTGAAATCTCAAGAATTTTTGTATGATAAGGATTCTTTTTTTAATCAAAACAACACAAGTCACGCACTCAAATCCTCACACCAATTGGTTTGAAATTAAGTGAAAATAAATCAAATGCATCAAAAAAATCTTTAAAATAATAAAAAACAAAATATACATGTAAAAAAATGTTTTAAAACCCAAATTAATTCAAAATAGTAGATAATATATGAATTATAACTCTCTGGGAACGTGTGTGTCCCCCTTAAAACGAACACCCACTATTTTGCCCCGCATTGAGAGTAGGAAGAATCTCGAGTAGATCTAATTCTTATTAATTGATCCACCTATGAGAATAAGGGCCTCCATAAATTCGAAGATGGATATTGTAATACTATGTAAATAAAATTTAGCATCACTTCACTCTTTTTTTGAAGATTCAACATGGGAGCCCAAGGTATCATTTTATAGGCATATTGGATGGTGGTTTTGAGCCCCCAGATTTTGAGAATCCCTATGGACCATGGTGTTAGACCACTAGAAATTATTATATATCTTTGGAAAAAATTAAAAAGTGGTATCTACACTTATTTAATATCTTGACTTCAAATTTGTCACCATTAATGCAATCAGATCCGGCAATATGGACGAAACACATCACACCACTTCTCACTTCATGCAGATTCGGTAGCTTGGACATAGAAACATGGATGGGACAAAATTTAATAGAATTATTATTTTTTTATTTAGTAAAAAAATTATCCCATGTTGTTTTTAATTCATAAAAAAAATCATCCCATTTTGAATTACTTATTTCTCACAATGTGTGAAACAGGGGACATGTGTCCTTTGGCTTCAACGCAGTTTAGCCTATTTCCCTTCTAGATCATATTAAACCCTCCAAATCACCTCCACATACAATATAATTATCAAAACAAGTAATATTTTTCTTTTAAATAGTTATGGTCACAAAATTATTGAATCAAACATGATTTTTTTTTAAAAAAAATCAATTCAAAACTCGTTTAACACAGTGGTGTAAGGGTGAAAATCAAATTGTGAATCACAGTACGGTCAAATACCTAGACAGATACCTTTATAATATCCTTATCCCTGTTATATAAGTATTTTTTTTATAATTTAAATATTCTAGGTTTTAAAATTTAAATAAATGGATTTTTTTACAAAGAATCGGTGTTGAAGGAGATATATGGAGAGTTTAGACTTGAGGTAAGGGATTTATTCTCAATTTAACTTCATTAAAGACTATTTTAATGTTATAAATCTTTTTTTATTTTATATGTTTTATATTATTTAATTTCTTATGTGATATCATAAATACTTCATACATAATGGTTTTTTATATTATAATTAAATTTATCTTATCCCAGGACATTTGATTTGAAAGCTAAGAAGTGTTAAAGGGTTTCATAACTCAATACCAATTCATTGATTTATAATTCATGGTAATTAAATTTACTATTCCATGATTATGTGTGAGTTGATGAATAAATTAATTTACTTATTTTTTGTGGATTTATATTTCTTACACCAAATCACTCCACTTATTAATTTCCAATTACATTATATTATCATTATAACTATAATTCATCTGAAATACTATTTCATTGGTTCATATGTTTTTTTTATAAACCTATATTATTTTTAAGTATTATACACTTCCCCTTTGACATGTTATATCAATAATATCTTTTTGTTCAATATATTTACAGTTTTATTTGAAATTGTTCTTACATGGGGCTTACAATTCAAAATCTACCAAAGCGGTAATGGATTTAGGTTTCAACCCATTTTAATCATGATATTCTATTTATAAATTTTCATTTAAATATTATATATTCATTATTTGGTAAAATAATTTATCTTTTCTTCGTTGTGGGTATTTCTATTATTTTTATGTTCTATTAAAATTTTATTCTACATTGTACTCTAAATGGTTCAAAAAATGATTCTGAGAAGAGTTTATCATATTTCCCCCCTTTTGATTAAAAAATTCTTTCATTCATATCTTAGTTTTCTATTTTTTATTATTCTTAAATTATTGTTTAAATTTATTTTTACCATTGTTATAGTTTTTTAAAAGAACAATTAAAAATAAGATTCTTTTCGTTTTCTAAACAATATTCTTTTTATTGAAGGTGTGAAAAAGATCTTCATTTTGGTTATTACGATATGAATACGTTTTCCCACAGTCATGATAGTTTTTATAAGATTTATTTCTAGTTTTAAATGTGTATTTTCAAAAAAAAAACTATTTCATAACCATTTAAAAAAAACTACTTAAAATGCTATTTTAAAATTATTTTCATCCATGTAAACATATTTTAATGATTTTTATGCTTCACTGGGATTGTGATCTTATGATACCGTCCATATTATTTCTCTAGTTATCATATATTTATTATTTAAATATAATTTCATAAAACTTGTTTCATTTCCAAAGTTTAATTTAGCTATCAAGGAAAGAAAGGCATTGTAAAACCTTAGATGATTAAAATAAAAGATTCCATGTGTTGAATTCATATGCAGTACTTGTATATTATTGATGATGATAGGTGAGACTGATATAACATATAAGATGGTTGAGCGGAATTCAAATTAAATGAAAAGTGAGCTCAATACATCTTATATGATGGGTGATCCCGATACAACATAAACAATGAGTGAGACCGATGCATGTTATATAATGGGTGATCCTGATATATATCTAAAACGAATCAAGTAATGATTATGTTCTCTAGATAATTATGTTGGAAACAAACAATATTGGTTATTTCAATTGTAAGGGTTCTGTGAAGATAATATTCTAAGATTCCAATGTGTTTTCTTTATGATCGATGTGATTTTTTAATGTTTACTTTGATCAATATTGAAATCCCATGGATCATGATTGTTTATTCCAATGACTATTTCCATTGGTAAATATTTATTCCAGGTCTCATGTTTTATAATCTCTGTATTTATGGGTATGGATTCTCTTATGTTATTCCCATTCACATAGATTATTTCATCATACCCTCATGATCTTCTTATAATCACTGGTGAAATTGAATCATTAATGATTATGTTTACCCTTATTGAGAGTTTGATCTAACCCTTCTTATTTTTATTTTTCCTCAGGATATGATCGAATTATGTTAAATTATTTATGTATATAAAAGTTTCATGTGTGGAGAATTTTATGGGAGATGATGAAGAATTATTGTGAAATAAAAAAACTAGGTGTAGTTGAAATGATTCTCACATGGGGGGCTTGATTATTGTTATGTAATAGTTAGTCATATTTTTCTGAAAATAAAAACCTAAATAGTCCATGGGATTTTAAGTGATCCAATAATTTATTTTTATATTTTATGATTTGGACGGATAAGATTCGGTCATATTTATTTGTATCAAATCATGAAATTGGAATGATTTTGTTTTAAGCACCGTATCTACGAGTGCGGGTCATGGGCTATTATACCTTCACTTTTAGGATATCATGTTATATCATTTGACTCACATTTCATTCTTCATTTACATGTTTATTCCCTTATTTGGTTTCACAGATCACCTCTTTCATTTACATATTCACATGTTATCCTATTCCTTTTTAGGATCTCAAAGGAATTTGGGAGCTCATTTGGGATATTAAAAAAAATATGTGGTTTCTTAGTTTCTTTTTGATGTATTATGAACCTAAACATCCAAATACTCTAGGCCTCAAGATATATATGTTGTGATTATTATAATTATATTTTAAAAATCATGTAATAATATGTGTAATATTTTTGGTTTCAATTGTAGGTATTAGAGCAAGGTATAGTTATTTTTCTGTAATAAGACTTGAATAATTTTGGGAGAAACCTATGGATAAGTATATGTATACAATACTATCCTAAAATTTTGGTGAAGTATATAGTGAGAGGTTTTTATGAAATTAAATCCTTGTTTGGATACTACAGTTGTATATTGTTCTAGAATAGTTATACCTTAGGGTAATAACCCTGAAAATGGTTGGTTGGTTATTAACTTGGTCATCACCTGGTGTATGATAAAGTGGAATTTTTGCATAGTAGGTATGACACTATAGGGTGAAATTATTTGAAATATTAACAAACTCTTTATAAACCATTATGACACTACTGGAATTTTACACTTTACCAATGGTTCAAAACCATTGGTAAAGGCCTGGAATCTGTTGGTATATAGTATACCAATAGTTCCCTCAATCGTGGCCAAGTAAGTCATGACAATAGAACTATACCAACGGTTATGTGAAAACTGTTGGTATAGGTGTCAAAAAAGAAGGTATACCAACAGTTTCCTACAAACCGCTGGCATATGTGTGTTAAAATATAACATATACCAATGGTTTCAAAATTGTTTGTATATGTGTGGAACACTTATACCAATGGTTGAAAACTGTTGGTATAGAGGGGATATGTTAAGACACAAGGCTATACCAACGGTTTTGTTATAACCGTTGGTATAAACCATTACCAATGGTTAAAAAACTGTTGGTATAGTTAAATTATAGAATCTATACCAACGATTTTGAAAACCATTGTTATATATTTTCTCAAATACACAGCAGCAGGCCCTTATCCCCTCTCCATACCCACAAAAACACATCTCCACAACAACACACCGCCCCCTCTCCAGACCTGCACCAACACCAATACAAAATCCCCTTCCAATGTATTCAAAATTTATAATTCAATCCAGAATTTAGAAATTTACAAATTTAGAAATTCAAATGCAATAACACCCATAAGAAAAAATATATATATGTTATAGGAAATGAAATAACACCCAAAAGAGTTTTCTAAATTTATAATTAATTACTCACTCAAACGACAGCACCGACACACATAAGAATATTCAAAATTTAGAATTCATCCCTCACTCAAACCACAACACCAATGCACACAAGAGAAAAAACCTACACGTTTTAGGAAGCACACGGGATGTTTGATCATGGTCTTGGGTTGAGTATCTTAAAACCAATAGAAAACCCTGGGTAGAGTGGACAAGGATCACAATACCCATTAGATAGACAATGGTAGTGGTCATGTGCTTAGACCAAGGATGAGTTATAAGAAGCACATGGGATGTTTATATTCCTCTAATGATTATGTATCCATGTATAAATGGTTCCTGATGAGTTAGTGGGAAACATTGGACAATCTTGACATATGAGATGGGTTACTGGAATAACCTACATGTTTTTCATAGAATTTTCAATTAGAATAAGGGGGTATGTGGCTAATTGTAATTTTCTCTCCTGGGTGTGATGTGAGATGAATCCTTATCTTGGGTAGTATTGAGAATTAGAACATGATTGTTGGTGCATGTTCATGATGGGATGTCGAGACACATTCCTAATATAATTCATTTTTTTCTATATATACTATGATCCATTATGTTTCAATCTATGACTTGTGAATATTTTCTTCTAATAACATATGACCAATAGTCCATATTTTATTTTTTTTCCCTTAATTTCAAGAATCTATGTGTAGCCTTGTGAAGATTTTCCATATGCCAGTTGTTGTTTTCAGTTAAAATGTTGTCCATTTCAAACAAAAGTGGGACACTTTGAGTGATACCAGTCACACCATTCCTTGGATTGATATGGGGTAGACTCATACCCGTCACAAATGATTCATGGATCATTGTTCTAAAGTATCAACACAATCTGAATGGGGGGGGGTTATCAAGAGTGCTTTTTCGGCCATCGCGGTCGCATGACACCTCTGATTGACGTGTCGTCTGGCCAACCATTTCACAATTAACCCACTCTTTGTTTTTGTCTGATTTCATGGTATTCTGAGGGCTTTTGTCTGGTTTAGATCAACCCATGCATGCTTTTCAAGCACTCCAAACACCTAAAAACACATATTTTACCATTCCGTGAAAACCGTGCATCTGAATGACATATCGTCTCTTCTTGCACCTCACGAATAATAATTAGGGTGTTTTCATGTGATTTCAAGTCATTATGAAATCGTTTGGTATGAATTTTATCGAAAACGCATATTTTTGTCATTTACGAAACACGGAGTGTGATTTTTGGCACCACGGTCACACAACACCTCCAATTGATGTGCTTTCTTCCCAACCATTTCAAAATTCACCCACTCTTTGGTGTCGTCTGATTTCATGGAATTCTGAGATCATTCGGCTAGTTTTGACCACCACACGCACACCTTCCAAACGCACCAAACACCTAAAAAACTCATATTCAGTCATGTTGCACAAAACACACGTCTGAATGATGTGTTTTATCCTCATACACCTCACGAATAATAATTATGGTGTTTTCATGTGATTTCAAGTCATTAAGGTTGTCGTTCGGTATGCATTTGACAGTTAAACACATGTTTTGGCCATTTACGACACACAGAGTGATTTTCAGCAATTGCGGTCACATGATAACTCTGACTAACATGTTGTATGGACGACTATTTCACAATTCACCCACCCTTTATTATAATCAGGTTTCATGGCATTCTGAGGTAGTTCGACTGATTTTGACCACCCCACGCACACTTTTCAACCGAACCAAATACCTAAAAACAGATATTCAGTCGTGCCGCGCAAACCACATGTTTGAATGACATTTCGTCTCCTATTAAACCTTAAAAATAAAAATTAGGGTGTTTTTTTGTGATTTCAAGTCATTCTAATGTCGTTCGATATGCATTTGACTGTTAAACGCATGTTTTGGCCATTTACGATAGGCATAGTGCGTTTTCGACCATCGCCGTCACACAACACCTCTAATTGACGTGATGTCTGCCCGACCATTTCACAGTTCAACCACTCATTGTTTTCATCCAATTTCATGGTATTCCGAGGTCGTCTGCCTGGTTTTGACCACCCCAAAAATGCTTTTCAAGCGTTCCAACAAATAAAAAACGTATTCAGTCGTGTTGCGCAAACCATGCATCTAAATGACATGTCATCTTTTCAAACACCTCAAGAATAATAATTAGGGTGTTTTTGTGTTATTTCAAGTCATTACGATGTCGTTGGGTATGAATTTGACCGTAAAACACATGTTTTGGCAATTTATGACATGTAGAGTGCGTTTTCAGCCACTACGGTCACACAAAACCTCCGATTGGCATGTCGTCTAACCAACCATTTCACAATTCACCCACCCTTTGTTTTCGAATGATATCATGGAATTCTGAGGCCGTTCGACTAGTTTTGACCACCCCCCGCATGCTTTTCAATCACGCCAAATTCCTAAAAAACACATATTCATTCGTGCAACGCAAACCGCGCGTCTGAATGACATGTTGTCTCCTTGTACACCTCATGAATAAATGTTAGGGTGTTTTTATGTGATTTGAAGTCATTTCAATGTCGTTCGGTATGAATTTGACTGTTAAATGCATGTTTTGGCCATTTACGACACACCGAGTGCATTTTTGGCCACCACGGTCACATGACACCTCTGATTGATGTGACGTCCAGACGACCATTTCACAATTCACCCACCCCTTGTTTTCGTCCGATTTCATGGAATTCCGAGGTCATTCGGCTGGTTTTGACCACAACACGCATGCTTTTCAAGCACGCCAAACATCTAAAAACTCATATTCAGTCGTGCCGTGCAAATCACGCATCTGAATGATGTGTCGTCTTTTCATACACCTCGTGAATAATAAATTAGGGTGTTTTTGTGTTATTTCAATTCATTCTGATGTTGTTGGGTATGTATTTAACTGTAAAAACATGTTTTGGAAATTTATGACATGTAGAGTGCATTTTCAGCCACCGTGGTCACACGACACCTATGATTGACGTGCTGTCTAGCTGACCATTTCACAATTCACCCACTTTTTGTTTTCACCCGATTACATGGCATTCTGAGGTCGTTCAGCTGGTTTTGACCACCCCACGCATGTTTTTCAAGTGCACCAAACACCTAAATAAACATATATTCATCCATGTCCTGCAAACTATTCATCTTAATGAAGTGTTGTCTCCACATACACCTAAAAAATAATAATTAGGGTGTTTTCGTGTTATTTCAAGTCATTCTGATGTTGTTCGGTATGCACTTGACTGTTAAACGCATGTTTTGGCCATTTACGACATGTGGAGTGCACTTTTGGCCACCACGGTCACAAAACACCTCTTATTGAAATTTCATATGGCCGAACATTTCACAATTCACCCACCCTTTATTGTCGTCTAATTTCATGGCATTTCGAGGTCGTTCGGCCGATTTTGACCTCCCATGGAACGCTTTTCCAGCACGCCAAACACATAAAAAACACATATTCAGTCATGCCACACAAACCGTGCATCTGAATGATGTGACGTCTCCTCTAACACCTCAAAAACAATATTTAGGGAGTTTTCGTGTGATTTCGAGTCATTATGATGTCGTTCGGCATGCATTTGACCGTTAAACGCATGTTTTGTCCATTTACGACACACGGAGTGTGTTTTCGGCCACCGCGGTCACACAACACCTCCGATTGATGTGATGTCTAGCTGACCATTTTACAATTCACCCGTCTTTTGTTTTCATCCATTTTCATGGAATTCCGATGTCGTTTGGCTAGTTTTTTATCACCCCACATACACTTTTCATGCGTGCCAAACACCTAAAAAACACATATTCAGTTGTGCTACGCAAACTGCACGTCTGAATGATGTTTCATCTCATCAGAAACCTCACGAATGACCCATTTATTGTTGTGTTAATGTATAAAGACAATCCGAATACGTCTGGTTGGTTTTCCATATGCCAGTTGTTTTTACTTAAAATGGTGTCCATTTTAAACAAAAGAGATACATTTAGAGTGATACCGGCCACACTGTGCCTCATATTGAAGAAGGGTTGTCTTGTACTCGTCTCAAATGACCATTGGATTGTTTTACTAAGGTATCAATACACTCCAAATACGTTTGGTTTGTTTTCCGTATGTTAGTTGTTGTTTTCACTTAAAATGTTGTCCATTTCAACTAAAAGTGGACACTTTGAGTGATACCAGCCACAATGATTCTCGGATTGAGGAAGAGTTTATTCGTACCCATAAAAAATTACCAATGTATCATTGTTCTAAAGTATAAACACAATATGAATGTGTTTGATTGGTTTTTCGTATGTCAGTTGTTGTTTTCACTTAAAATCTGGTCCATTTAGAATAAAAGTGAGACACATTGAGTGGTACCAGCCACACCGTGCCTCATATTGTTGTGGGGTTGACTCCTACATGTCACAAATGTCCCATGGATCTTTCTTCTAATGTATCAATAGAATCTGAATACGTTTGGTCCGTCTTCTATATGTAAGTTATTGTTTTCACATTAAATGTTGTCCATTTCAAATAAAAGTGAGACATTTTTAGTGGTACCAGCCACATCGTGCCTCATATTAAGTCAAGGTTGAGTCTTACACGTCACATATGACCCATGGATCATTTTCCTAAAGTATCAAAAAAATCTAAATGTGTTTGGTCGGCTTTCCATATGCCAGTTTTTTTACATAAAAGGGTGTTCATTTTAAACAAAAGAGAGAAACGTTGAGTGATACCGGCCACACCATGCCTCGGATTGAGGAGGGGTTGACTCGTACACATCACATATGACTCATGGATTGTTTTCCTAAGGTATCAACACAATATTAATGAATTTGGTTGGTTTTCCGTATGCCAGTTAGGCAAATTGCGCAAAAATAGTGATAATATCTTATACTAAAACTATAGACATTGTGCATTATGTGAATCCCCTGGTTCATGGTTAGGGAAAATCATGCACATATCTTCTAATATATAGATCTATATGGTTGGTATATACCATGTGGGATGGACTTAATTTTTTTACTAATCATGAGGCATAGTGTTTTTCTACGCCGACCAGGGTTCCGAGCTCTGAACAAGCCCCAGAAGCCCCATAAACCATTTTAACATCATTAGGCTTCCATATATTGTAATAAATAAGGAGATATACTTAATTAAAAAACTATCTATACAAGAGTGAAAAACAAGGTTAAAAAATAAAGAGTTATATAGAATTCAGAAATGTAATGGATCAATCTGCCCCAGATCACCATCACCATCACTACTGTAATCATAAACCTCATCCTTGCCACCATCTCTATACTCGTCATCGTCCTCGTCATCGACCCCATGCTCATCCTCGGCCCCATCCACGCCCTCAACCCCATCCTCGCCCTCTTCCTCATCTTCATCCTTGCTCTCATCCTCTTCAGCCTCCTCATCATCAAAAGGAATGTCATCATCTTGATCGCCACTAGAACTGCCACATGGTGCATTGGATAATGCACCCATCGATGAAAAATATGTCTGACAAGCTGTGCTGGCCTCTGGTGGAAGTTATGAAGATAAAGCATTGATCAGTTTCATAAATCCTTTCTCCCTCATTTAAACCTATTCTTCCAACTCTATTACCCTTTTATCAGACTGTCTTGCATGCTCCTTGACCTGTTCCAACTCAGTGGTACTAGAACATATACCTGGATGGGACCAATACCTCGTCAAAACTATATTTTTACCAGGTAGGAAGCATACTCGGCCAGAGTGCTAATCTCCCAAAACCTGATATAAATGATCTGTGGTCCTAAATTATCAGGCTCTTGGGTATCAAAGGCCTCTAAAACATCCTGTTAAAAATATTAATAGATTATTAAATTTCAAAATAGATATTAAACTTTGAAATAAACAAATTAAAACTTACAATCTTTTCATGAGTCTTTTCATTGACCGTAGTTCCATCTTTTTTCCTTATCCTCGATAAAAACAATTTTTCTCAAAGGAGACGTCCTTCAATGTTCAATTTTTGCTTTTGTAATGACATTGAAACAATATAAAGTGAAATTATAATCATATATTCAATATTCAATAAATCACATAATTTTCATAGGAAATAATAAAAAGGGAATGTCATAATGAATAATTATAAACAACTATATCGTACCAACTGCCTCTCATCATATGACATAGTAGAGCTCCACAAAGTGTGGTGGTATTGCTTTGAATCAATGTTTTTTTTATTTATTTATAATATTCCTAAATAATGATTAATAATAAATAAGATGATATTAAAGAAAAATATGAAACTTCCATTTAAATAACTCAAATGGGATTAATACCATAAATTTGGTAGTTTCCTAATGTGTAATCATTTGGAGATATTGCTCTATCAGGAAGTCATCCATGATAGGTACTTTCTCAAACTCTCTGCCCACTCTATCACACCAGCCAACATACATCTCATGCTTATAAGCTCTCCAAAGCTCTCCTAGCTCCATTAAATATGCTGGTCGTGCACCTTCACCATCAGGGAATTTTAACCGAAGATGAAACCCAATAGATTAATTCATATAAATAGAAAAATACTACATTAAATACAATAGATTTTTTACCCATATTTGTGCCCACTCATTATCCTTGACTTCATGTGGAAGATGTCTCTAAGTGAGATGGCTGACCGGAATGATGTCAGAGTATTTGTCTAGCGTCGCCAAAAAACCCCAACATAACTGACCAAATTTATCAATCACTTATCAATCATCATGTTATTCAACCATCAACTATGTCTGGCAGTTCCATATCGCACGCAAGTGAGTACTCACCCTCCCCCGCCTCATATCAGTAGATGAATCTATTATTAAAGAAAAAAAATATCAGTACGAGATATAATAAAAATAATTTTTGGTATAAAAATTTGTTAGAGTTATATAAATATACCTCTGCTATTTAGATAAATGGATGTCACTGGATGTGCAGAAGCTGAAGGAATATCCTGTATAGGTGGAGTGTCCCTCAGTGTACGCTCCTTAGCTACATACTGTGTCGGAGCAGGAGTTGAAGAATGTGGAATATAATATCTCAGAGATAATGAACCAGAAGAAAAAGTTAATGGCACAGACGTCTGTCCAACTGGTAGTGTAAACATCAGAGGCCTAAATATCCCGTGTTTCCCTAAAGACACAATAGGGTCAAAATGGGGAATAGAAGATACGTTTGTGGTAGGGGCATAGTATAATCGGGTATGACCAGTGGATCGTCTAACTCTCACACCATGAGCCCTCTTACAACCGGCCTCAGTACCGAGACCACCAGATGATCGTCTAACTCTGACACCACCCCCCCCTCCTACCACCAACCTCTGTACTGGGAAAAAGATCAGGCTCCCCATCGGATATCTCTCATCTAGGTGGTGGATCATGAAATAAAGTTTAACACAAAAGAAAACATTTGATATTATAAGTTATTGAAATATATATATTTGAAATAAAATTCACACAACATGGATGAGTGGAGGAACGCCAATCTGTGTTATGTGACGATTAGTTTCTGTCATCTTTTTCCACTGCATCTTTTCAATGGGTGTCATTTCTGATAATGAAAACAAATATGGAAGTAATTAGAAATATTTAACTAATGTGTAACCCAAAAAACAAAATATAGAAAACCCATTCTAATGAAAAACATAAAGAAGAAGAATATTTATGGTGGTTTGAAGGTAAGTAATAGGATACACACTCTTGAATGATATAGGCGAAACATGTACGTGAGAATATGACTATATGATTCTATATATTTCCCACCAAAACTTCTGGTTCACAATCAACTCTGAAAATTGAGCTATTGGAGTCATCATAAGTAAAAAAAGGATTGTTTCCAATTGCAGTAGGGATAATTTCAACTTCATTATCACCATCATCAAAAACATGTCTGGGATTTACTTCAATAACTACACCGAATTTTGTATGACGATGATCTTTGATATAAAATGCTTGTTTCACCATTGAATCCAATATATATGGTTCATCAGTGGAATGAGTGCGAGTCATGTCAATAACTCGAAATCCATAATCATCAATAAATTTGACTTCCCTCATCATTGAATTAGACCATTGACATTTCATCATCTTGACTCGACAATGTGAGTAATACTCCAAAATTATTATTTTCTCTACGACTCCATAATAGGATACATTTTTATAACAAGGTCTATTATCCGATGAACTGGAATAACAGTCTGTTGTTGGAGTTAGCATAACACCATCATGTTGTGTTCTCTTGTTTCATCCTCATTTAGTGATAAAAAATTTGTATCCATTGATCACAATTGATTTACAAGCAAGAACCATGGTATTCGGACCAAAATCCAAAGATCTTATTTCCTCAGAAACAAAGTCCATATGAAAACTTGATACCATAAATATAAACAAACAGTAAACTTAATTAAATATTATTTTGATTTAGTTATTACAGAAATATTTTTACCTTCAATTTCAACCAAGCAGAAAACACATTGATATGAAAAGTATCATTCCTTCTCAAAGATAAATAACGATGCTTTCTATATATCAGTTCTTTATGTTCCCTGTAGATAAAAATAAAAATATTTTAACAAATATTTAAAATTACAAGAGATAAGATAAGAGATATAGGTAAAATTTACTTACTTGATATACTCATCGAAAACAAATCACAATTGAACAAAATTTGTGCGATGTGCCATCTCTCACTATTCAAGGCTTAATTTCATCAATGTATATGATCCCGGAATTCCTCTTGACTATGAAAGTGATGGAATTTTTTTTTCAATTTTCTCATACTATTCTTCTTCATTTCTCATTGGTCTGTTTATTCTCACAGTAAGATCAGTCAAATACATTGAGAAGAAATCCATACATTCTTGAGCCATGTAACCATTCAAAATAGATCCTTCGGGATAATTATTGTTCCGAATATATTATTTCAATATATACATGTTTCTTTCAGTTGGATAAATCCAATAGAAAGCAACAGGTCCTCCATGAAGTATTTCGGTCAGAAGATGGATAGTCAGATGCAACATGCATATAAAAAATGATGGAGGGAATATTTTCTCTAACTCACACAAACTTAATGGTGTCTCTACCAAAATTTTTTGCAAGAAGGATTTGGACAACTTCTTAGAACAAATATTTATAGAAAATAGCACCACCAAATAACTGAGACTCTTACATTATTGGAGAAGAGACGAAAGATGGCTATTGGAATCACCTCGTTCAAAAGGACATGATAATCATGAGTCTTCAAAGATTTCATCTTCAACTCTTTTATGTTGACCCGTTTTGATATATTTCTTGAATAGCCATCAGGATGTTTAATAGTCTCTATCACTTCCTGAAATTGATTTTTTTAGCTGGTGTCATCTCATAAGAAGCACATGGGACTTTCCATTTATTTTCACTGATATAGACAAGATGCAGTTTAGGTCTGATCCCCCAATCTACCAAGTCAAGTCGAGATCATAAATCATATTTTTTCATCCCCTTGACATTTAGAAGAATAGAAAGAAACATTTCACATATATTCTTTTCAATGTGAATTACGTTTAAGAAATGACGTAACAAGTTGGTTGACCAATACAATAACTCAAAGAATATACTCTTCTTCTTCCAATTTTAACTGGTATCATTGGAAACATTTTTCCTTTTTCTAGATTTCATTACAACCTTCCCAAATGAATAACTGAAATCTTTCAATTCATTAAGCACATCAGTTCCAAACATACACTGTTGTGGATCGTCAGTCTCCATGGTATTGTCAAATCTTCGATGATTGTTTCTATATGTATAGTTCATTGGAAAGAATCATCGTTGTCCCATAAAACTAAAACTAAGATGATATTTCAGTCTTCTCGATTGATTATTCTTCATTCAAATAGGACATGAAAAATTCCTTTTGTGCTCAATCTAGACATCATTTCATAAGCAGGAAAATCATTGATTGTCTGCATAAGCACAACATGCATCTGAAATATGTCTTTCAAACATGCATCATATGTGGGCACACCCACATCCCAAAGAAGTTTCAACTCTTTTATTAATGGTTTACTATATACATTTATATCATTTCCCGGATCAGAAGGGCCAGATATCAGTACACTCAAGAAAGTGTTTGGCTTTTTCATACACAACCTTGGGGGAAGGTTATAAATGTGTATGAAACCGGCCATGTGTTGTGCAAAGTAAGAATCAGACCAAATGGATTAAAACCATCACATGAAAGACCCAGTATCACATTACGCATGTTGGCTGCAAATTCAGGATATCGAGCATCAAATCTCTGCCATGAAAATCCATTTGCAGGTTCAATCAACTATTCATTATTCTTTTTTCTCTCGGTGTCATCCCTTCACATATTTACTGATATTTCATCAGACAAGAAAAGGTTCTGTAATCTGGGTTTAATGGAAAGTGCCACATTACTTTTTGTGGAACACGAGATGGTGTTCCAACATCTTTTGGCTTCCATCGGGAGGTTCTATATTTGATACAATCATTTCTTTCCACAGTTTCCTCCAAAACTAAGCTACAATCATTCGGCCAAGCATGAATTTTTTTTAGAATCCAAGTTCATCAACTAACTTCCATGCCATATAGTGGTTTGAAGGAATATTTGCATCATCTTGAGATAAGCCCTTCAAGAAGGTAAGAATGTAATCAATTGCAGTATTTGAAATCCCATACATAGTTTTCTCATGAAACAATTGGATTAAAAAATTACAAATTTTTTATTTTTCCACAGTGCCGATATACTGGAGTCATCGCAGCATCATTCAATTTTTTTCACCCTATCAAAATCATCATTTTCATTGGACGAATCATGTGTGATTGTATCAAAATCTTGTTTGTTACACATCCTTTCCATCTCATGATGCCGAATAAATGGAAACCAATCATATATCAAACTCTATAATTCAGTCCAGTCATTTGGATCATCAACATTTTGAGATTACATTTTCTCTTCATTATGATAACACACATAATAGTTTATTTGGAAACTATATTTGGTTATGTGATAGCTAACTACTTCACGACTCAACCAAGGTATTCCAAATCAATTTAAACATGGGCAGTGTATGTGACCACTATATGAAGCCTTATCAAATGAAAAATCTAAAAAAAATTTCAAATTATTTTCAAAATCGATTGAAATCTGATCAATTTCATACATCAAACTTCTATCCATTCTGTAAAAAATTGCAATAAGTCATTTCAAATCAATTCAATAATATTGAAGTTAAATCAAAAAAATGTTTAGGTAAATGAAAATTGTTTACTTTATATAAAATCATAATTGACACATTACTCTATATGATAATCATATTAAGAAACACAACAAAAATACAGTGTATATAAGAAAATAAGATACTGAATTTCTAATGCATATATTCAAGGATTTCCAAATAAGATATTGGAAGTGGATAATGGAATACATAATTCTTAAGGTTCTTGTTGGGAGTTCATGAGTTTTATACTTTAAATTCTTCAAGTAGATCAGGATGAGGAGTTGGATGAGGATCACATCAAATGTAGTTATGGCCTCATCAAGTTTCACCTTTACCATGGATTAAAGGATACTAGGTTTGGGGCCATTGATCATAGGTTGGTAGGGTGTATTCATTGAATCATGTCCCAATTGATTTTGAAGAGGGATCATCACTAGTTATAGGTATGGATTTGATTAGAAACACCCATAAAAAGGATATCCAAGAATTGTAACATCCCAAACCAGGATGCCACTCATTAGTGACCCGAACCCAGATGGCCACATATTGGAGAGGGTCCTTCTTGTTCTATTGTGTTTTATCTCACATACGAATAATGATTTTTGGGTTGTCCGGGGTCCAGGAAGGAGGGTGTGGGGGACTGTCCATGTTCTATGGTGGAGGGGGGTTGTCCAAGGTCCAGAAAGGTGGGTGGCGGGTTGTCTGGGGTCCAGCGAGGAGGGGGGCTATCCAGATTCTAGGATGGAGGGTGGGCAACTGTCCGGGGTCTAGGGAGGAGGGTGGGGGGAAGTCCAGGGTCAAGGAAGGATGGGGGTTGTCCTGGGTCCAAGAAGAAGGAAGGTTGTCCTGGGTGGACCGCAAAACATTTAATGGGGTTCCACTCTATAGTTTTGAGAATATATTATCCAAATGTACAAAGATTCCACATGTAAACATGAAAAAATAAAATTAGTGCCTACTATAATTTCATGACATTTAATGAATATGTGTTTTTTGAAAATCCTATACATTACAGTGATGTTCGTGAATGATGGTTTTTTTCCCAAATGTGTTTGGAATTCAGTAACGAGGATGATTTATTCCATTTAACCTCTATTATAGTGTATGTTTATGACGAATTCTTGCATTTAACCAATGTTCTAGTTTAATTTTAGATGAGGTGAGTTAGAAACAATGTCAGGCATGTCATTAGAACATGGGTTCTTCTATTTAACCATATAGTCTTGAATTTCAGATATGGAAGTGTTTTGACTGATCTAATTACTATATACTCTATAGCATGGACAACACATCATTTTGGCATACCCATGAAACAAATCCATGTGTAAATGGTACGTTTTCAGCACCCCATTTGTCCAAACATACTATTCACTATATGGGATTGGCCATGTACATTTACATGTATATCCAAGCCATGTAATGTGTGACCATTCCCTTGTACATTCACAGGACACTAGATTATCATAGACACCATGTCAACCATTATACACCACAAGTGAACCCTTATAACATATAGTAATTATTAAAACCATTAATAACAAATTATTAAATAACATCACTTTTCAAAGATAGTAAAATTTAACATAAATCAATAATAATATTGGATATATAAAGTAAAATGATGTCATACTATATTACATCTGAAATGACCACCCACAACCATGATTAATGTCCACAAAGCTTCCCTTTCAGCCAAATCAAAAGTGAGAACAAATAGTGATAGTTGCAGAACAAAAAACACAGGAATCACTTACAGATTTAATGTGTAGAAGAAATGAATTAATTGATTGAAGATGTGTCGATATATGGAATAAGTTTGGAAAAAGAAATATTGGATTTAGGGCATCAATCCAGCATAGCCGAACTGTAATCGAGCGGAGGGGGAACTGGATGCCTGACTAAATTTAGGGTAAATCTGTTCCAATGGTTTTTAAAAATCGTTGGGAATATATGTTATACCAATGGTTGAGACTAACCATTGGTAGAAGTGGTATGGATATGGCCTATACCAATGGTTTACTTAAACTGTTGGTAAAATGCGATATGGATAAGGCCCTTACCAACGGTTTGTGAAAACCGTTGGTATACATATCCATTCCCAATGGTTTAGAAAAACCATTACGATATAAGTGTTGGTTAAAGTAGGATTTCAAGTAGTGTGAATAACATGAATAGATTGTTATGTTATAAAACCTAATTGGAAATATTAACAAGGATACCCTAGATTAAAACCTACATACTCATAAGTTAGTATTTATTTGTCATTTATAAGTTATTCCTTCTATGTTCATCATTTCCATTTTTATATAATTATTTTTTTGAATGTTCTCATACTTTTTCATTTTAGTTAATGGTGATAAATAAGAGTAAATATGCCAATAACCAATGTGATAGGAAATGAGAAGATTTCCCTATTGAGGCACTAGCCTTATAAGGGAGGGATTTAAAAGCTTCCTAGTATTACTGGATTAACTGAATCATGTTATGAATAATAACATTAATTGTTTCAAACACCCCCTTATCATAAAAAACATAATGTTATAGAGGCCTCCTAACATTATTATATTTTCTAATCACCTCATCACGGAACAATGGATTATATTCATTAAGAAGATATTAGCTATCCTCCAATTCTTGAAACAAGAGAACGTTATGCTATTTATCTATCATCTTGAAGGGGAAGCTGATCAGTGGTGGAATGTAATCCAGAATATATAGTCCATAGAGAAAATGGATTCAATGGAATGGTAATAATTCAAAAAATATATTTTCAATGAATATTTTCCCACAACTAATTATCTAAAAACTGATATAGAGTTCATCAGACTAAAGAAGAAGGAATATGGATATATTGGGGTATACAATGAAAATATCCTAACGTTTGAACAATATGCCTCTAGAATTATCATTAACCCTGAAAGTACGGTGGAAATTTTATTTATATGGTAAATGTTAAGTGTATGAAAATACAGAGTGATTTCAAACATTGATATCTATGAATAGATATATTGTTAAGACATAAAGATTGGGATGGATATTAGAGACTCTTAGTAGTCTCATTGGCCTAGAGATAAAAAGTGTAAAATTGTGTTTTATTTATGATTATAAATAGATAACTCTCATAGAATATTGAAAACCTAACTAACAACATATATAAATTTTGGGAATAATAATGAAAAAAATAACCTCAAGGGAATCAAGATATTATTCGAATGTGAAAATAAGGGCACTGGGATAATCAATGAAAAAGGTAGATGAAGAATCTCAATAATAAAATGTATGTAAAAGAGGTTCATATAAATACATAGACTGTAGTATAGTTATTCAAATACATGGAACACATTCATTTGGAAAGCTAATTCTCGAATCTAAGGGTTATTGGATAAAATCAATGAAATCAACCTCTATGTTCAAGAGATAAAGTAAGGGATTTTGTTACCACTATTGATAATGTGGATTTGAACAATGATATGGTGATTGTATGTAGATTATTCATTAAATATTATTGAATATGCAATTTGATTCTATTTCTATGTATTCTTTAATAGCAATATTGTTTAGTAAAAATATCCAAAAATCACCTCAAAACACAGGGGTTGAGCTCTCTATGCAAAGAAAAATTAAGAAACTATTGTATACCATGTATATAACTCCTCGCCAATCAATGTATATGGAATAAATATCCATTAAAATCTTATATTACTTACATTAGTGTAGTTGAATACTATATTGGGAAAGGATATCCTGTACTTAGAAAAATACAACATCCACTATCTATAGAGGGAGATCACTCATCACATCCGGAGTCATTCGCCAATTCTATACAAATGTAAAGAAGAGGATACATATATTTTGGAATATTTTAATTTGATGTGGATATTTTTTCTTTATTAGAAAGTGATTCTAGCCCAAATTATTGATACAAAGGAGATGGTCATGCTCGGACACATATCTATTGTGAGAGACTATACCATTATATTTCGGGAAGGGTTGTCTAGTCTTCCTCATAACTGAGAGGTTGAGTCACCAATTAAACTTATACCTATATCTCATACCATATAAAAGCATTTTTATTTAATATTCACCATTTATTTGGAAGAACTAGAAAAGTATTTACATGAAAATATAGAAAAGGGTTTCATACAACCAAGTGGCTTACATGGGGTTGAGTTGGTCCTCTTCTTCAAGAATAAGTATGGGTCAATGAACCTATCATCAACATTATAAAATAATTATAAAAAAAGTATCACATACTATAGAGAAATACCTTTTTTTATAAACTACATGGCCCCTCTATTTTTTTAAAGGGGACCTTTAGTAGGGATATCATTAATTAAAGGAGGTAAAGGAATATATTGCCAAGAATTCCATTAGAAGAAGGTATGGATACTATGAATTAAAATTAATTCTATTCATATATACTAATTACCTATAAATATTCACTTACTTAATGAATAGAGTATTTAGAAATTACTTTTAAATACTAAAGTTAGTATTTATAAATTATATTAGGATATACTCCAAAATCAAGGAGGAGCATGAAGAGTATTTTAATACTATATTAAAGACTTTATTAAATGAGAAGATATAGAAAAACGTTAGTAAATGTGTGTTCTATAACGTGGAAATATCATTCTTGTGGAACAATATCACTTGAAAATGGATATATGTGGAACCTTCTAAGAAAAATGAAATTTGGGAGTGGCTCTGACCAAAATAAATTATTGAGATCCATAGTTTCCTTGGACTAGATATGTATTATAAATTATTTTTGAGAAACTTATCATAATTATCCAACCTACAAAACTAGATGAATCAGAATGGAGTAATTTTTTAGATTGTTGAATATAAATATTTCTTCCCAGAATTAAAAAATAGGCTTAATACTACACTAGTCTTCACAACCCTCAAGTGGGAAAATTTTTATTGTATAAAATGATATTTCAATGAAGGGATTGGGATAAATACAAATTAAGAATGATAAATAATTATATTGGGCCTAGTGAAGTTGAAATTTTAATGAAAAGAACTATCCAACACAAGATCTAGAGTTTGTTATGGTGAAATTCATATTTAAAATATGGAATCATTATCTCTATAGGGAGAATTTTGAAATATGTAAAGATCATAAGAGACTCAAAAATTTATTCACATAGAATAATCTTAATATGCACAAAAAAGGATAAATAGAGATGGTCAAAGACTATGACTGCTCAATCTACTACCATCCCAGGATGTAAAATAAAGAGGTAAAATCCTTATGTACAAATGATATGAAAACCTTATCAATGATAAGAATTTAGAAGGATCTAAAATTATTATACATATAAATTATATACATGGGGACAACAATGTAAAAACATCATCATTTCCTTATTAAATGATTTATCAACCATCGCTTATGGAGATGATAATGAATTCTCAAGGGGAATATATATAAATAAATAAGATGGTGGGAGATATAAGAAAAGGGAAATCCTTAGAGTTCAAAATTGATGAAGATAGAGGTGTTAGTTTTGGTTCATGAATATGTGTACCATAAAATCCTATGATAAGGAATGATTTATTGAATGATTCACATAGTTCAACCTTCTTCATCCACCCTGGGTGTATGAAGATGTATCGATATATCTGAGAGTACTATTGGAGGACAATATGAATAAATATATCAAAAAATATACATCAAAATGCATTTTATATTCGTAGGTGTAGTCTGAAAAGAAAAATTAAAAGGGGATGATGTAACCATTACCCATACTTATATGGAAATGGGGAAACACCGTAATGGATACTATTATTCTGAAGAAATAAATATGAAATAATTTCATAAGGGTTGTGGTGGATCTTCTTAAAAAGACTACTCACTTAATTATAACTTTAGAGGAATAATCACTCGATCAACTGATAAGTAAATACATCAGAGAAGTTGTGAGGATTCAATAAAATCACAATATATTTTATCTGATTTAGATCTATGATTTACTTAAAAGTTATAGAAAATTAAGCAACATTATCAAAACATTTATTTGATCTTTTTTATGGATTATCACTACTAAAGTGATGTTCTATTAGAGGGGATTATCTTGAAACTAGATAAAATTTTGTGAGCATGCTCGATGGACTTCAAAATATGATGAGATAAACATCATTATCTGTACAAGTAATAATAGAATAAAAGTTTCAAATCAATAACCTAAATGACTCAAAATGAAGCCCTTTATGGGGAGAAATTTAGAACACCTATTTCTTGGGGGTAAAGTTGGTTAGCTCAGTATTATGGGACCTAAAATGTTTTAAGAAATGATTTAAAATATCAAGAATATTCAGTATCACATCAAGGATTCTAAAAGTCAACAGAAGAGTTATATTGACAATCGTTAATGATACATGAAGTTTGATGTCAGAGAAAATGCTTTCCTTATCATATCTCCATGGAACGTAGTTCTGTTATTTGGAAAAAAGTTAAAGTTAATTCCTAGTTACATCATCCCCATTGAAATATTGATCACATCAGAGTTGGGACTTATCAACTACCACCCCCAGTAATCTTGCCACAATTACATAACATATTTCATGTATCACTCTTGAATAATTACATTTCAGATACCAAACATGTACTAAATTTATATGTGCTATAGTTAGAAAGTGATATCACTTTTAGTGAGCATCTAGTAAAGATCTGGTACAATATAGATAATTGTCTACAAAAAAATATAGCTCACCTAGTGATACAACTATGGAGGAACCATAAGTACTAGGAGGCGACCTGGGAATTTGAGGGAGAAATGAAGAAAAACTACCCTCACTATTTCCACCTTAGTATGTAAAATAAAATATGAGGGATTAAATTTCTTAAGGGGGGATAATGTGAAAACCCGTAATTTCATAAATGTAATTTACCTTTAGAAAATATAATTGTTTCATATTTAGTGATATAATATTATATAATTCACACACAACACATGAAAAAATAGACAATATTTTATTACATTAATTAAAACATTAAATTTATATAATAAATATGTCCACAAAAATTTAAAGTATAAAAATTGTAGAATAAATAGATAATATGAAAATAATAATATGAAAACATGGATTGACTAGATCTCCTATAATAAATGACATCATAAAAAAACTATAGAAATGAAGAAGAATGTCAGTAAGTAAATTTTCATTTTTAAAATGGAAATTTAGAACAGTGAGAGAAAATAGAATCTAATGAATAATTAATGAAATATAAAGAATTTATAGGAAGTAGGAACCCCATATGACCATTACAAAATCTATCCATTGGAATAGAAAAATGTATGTTATAATACTAACCTCAGTTTTGGAATTTTAATCTGATAGAAATTAATAATTACATAACCATTAGAATAGAAGTTTTACTTATTTAAGTGAAAAATATTATTTAGGTTCGTTATAAAATTTAAATATGATATATTTATACTATGTAACATGTAAATAAATGTTTTAAAAATGATAAATTAGATGTTTTCATTTTTTTAAAATGTAAATAATTTTATTACACTTTTATAAAAAATATATTGATTTATAAGAAATTTTATTTTAATAAAATTTACTTATATATGAATATTATTTTTTAATATAATTATTATATATTTTATGAGACCATAAGAAATTTTTTAAAGGGTCATAAAATTGATCATATTATTAAAATACGTATTTTTTATATAAATTAGGATTTTTTATAAAAATTAAGTATATTATATTTAAGAATGTATTATAGTAAAATTTAATTAATATTTTGAATCTACATGTTCAAAAATTATCTCAGATAATTTTCGTATTTTTATAAAATAGTTGAATTTTCATTGAATAGTGAAATATGGTAAAAATGACATTAAAGATTATAAGCTAAATATATGAATTTTTTAGTAAAGGATGATGTAATAACCCATTAGTTTGAACAAAAATGAACCATTTAAATTATATATTCACAATAATGAAGAATATTTATTTTCCTGAGCTAAAATAAAAACATAATTATTATAATATTCAAAACACCCCTCTCCTTCCCTAATAAATATCACCCCTCACCTCCTCTTATCCAAGTAAATTCTAAGAGGTGTATCTGGAATAATTTTTACCCAATTTCCTTATTAATCCCATAGCTTAAGTCCAAGTTCTATTGGTATCATCCAAATACCATTTCATGGAGACTAAAGGGTATCCTAAGAGGTGACAACCAAATGAAGTTGAAAAATTCTTGACTAACCTCTTTCATTTTTATTATTCTTCTACCACACCATTAAATTTTACATCTAACTAGACATTGTAACATCAGTTTCCAAAATCTAATGTTATTATATTATTATTTTGAATATCCATATTCTACCCTCCCTTCTTTATATTCAAAAATGAAAATGTTTTCTATAATTTGGTTGGTTCACTCCCTCCATGAAAAACATACTTTGTTTTCTACACAGCCTTTAAGGATGGACATTAAAATATTATTATGTTTAAATAATAGGATTATAATTATATTATAACATAATTAAATTTTTATATGAAATATATAAACATAATATTAAATAAAATGAAACTAGTTTGGGATGGTCTGTAAAACTATATAAAAGAACAAACCATATAACTGTAACATTTTTACTAAATGAATCATCCTTATATCATAGAAAAGGATATATGATTCCATTTAAATTATTATAAGGAAATTAACACCATTTAATTTCACTTCTATACTTGTAAACTCATTTTATTGGATCATCAATAATTATCTCCAAGTGATCTGACCTTTGAACCCTGAAAAAATGCTCTTGTCATAATGAAATTGAACATTATTTATCCTTGAAATGGTTGTAAACGAACATAATATAATTATATTAAATAAAATTTATACGTAAAAGGTTATTAATTAAGTAATTAAGGATTATATTTTGATTATATAGGATATTAAGTGCAAGTGAAAAATGATTCTTCAACCCAAGGTAAGGGATATCTCCAAACCACCCTTTTTCTTTGTGTTATCACATTGATCTATATAAATAAATTTATCTGCCTATTTTATGCTATGTAATTTTTATAAATTATGTATATATTTCAATTACATATATACCTGTAACATTATATCTACCAGTAATGGGTTAATGCATGCGTTAGGATTATTTCTCAAATTCAGTCCTCAAAATCAAACTTCAGTAAGGGGGAATTTTCTATCCTTTAATCCTTTTATGTAATGATAATTTAAATAATTTAATCCCATTAATTATTTAATTAAATATAAATTTATTTCAGATATAACCAATATGTTTTACCATTATTTTTCAAAGAAAATTCCACACCGATGCATTCCCTAAAAGCCTTTAACTGATTCCTTAAAACATTGTTTTGAAAGTTCAGTCTGTACACAATTATCTATGAATTCTCATGAAGTTCTTTCTAAATGAACTCAATATTTTTAGAATTATTTTTGTTGAATCAAATATTAACATACAAAATATTTAATTCCTTCTTCTATTTGTAATATTTATAAAATATCTTTGATTGTGATATTACACAATATTATGCAACCCATTTGATTCCTTGGAAAACTATTATATTTATTCCTTATAATTGATTCACTTTTTTAGATAACATAATAATGTACAAATTATTGTGACCTATATAGAACTATAATTCATTGGGTAATGTTTTTTTCTAATTATATGGCATGTATGGGATTATGGAGTAAACCTAATCCATGATGGGACTATATCCACAATGTGATGATGTCTTGGAAGTTAACATTGAATTATGAAAATGTCAGGTTTTATATTGTTGCCACTTTCCTATATTACCATCATCATATGATACATTCTTATTTATATTATTCTTCCATATTATTATTCATGTTCATTATATTTTATGATATCATGTTATGTTTTTTGACTCACATTTTATACTTCTTTACCATGTTTTACCCATACTAGTCATTGTCTCTCACTCCTTTCCTTTATGTATTACTCATTTTATCACATGCACTTTTAAGGGTTGAAATGGATTTTGGATCTCATTATAGTGACTAAAATAAATATGTTTTCTAGCTTCTTTGTGATTTATTTAGAACCTAGTCTTCAAAAGAAACTATGACTTATGATATTTGGGTTTCATTTATTAGATATTTATGTTAAAAATAATTTAATAATATATGTAAAATGATTGGGTCACTATAAGGTATCAGCCATAAATGAGAAAACAATAGATGGATAATAATGTAGGATAATAAAAATATTGGAGGATATACAAAGTGCATACCTACTTGGTTTTATAGGAGCATGTGATAACCATTTGGCCTTAGAGGAGTTTTCATATAATAATAGTTATCAGGGATCAATATGCACGAATCCCATTGAGTATTTTAATGGAAATTCATGTTGTTAATAGTTTAATATGTTATTGGTGGGTGAATCCGCTAGGGTTTTACTGATTTTAGTGTATGAAACCACCACAATAGTGTTGTTGATCCAGAATGGGTTAGATACTACTTATATCACGTATCATTCATATTCCAATCAAAGGTGGGGATCCTTACAGTTTTCTATAGGATACTAGGTGTTCTTGTGTGTATCATCTCAGTTATGGAATTAGAATATGAGATGGAATTAGATGATAATGTCATAGTAGTTTGTTTCATTTAGGATTTTGGAATGGATTGGGATGGTAGATTACCGACTAGATATTATTCAATTACAATGAGGTGTGTATAATGTGTTTCATGTGTTGTAGATTCATAAGTATGATCCATACCCTATTAACATGATTGATGTTGAAAATATTTAGTCTGAGGAAGATGATTTATTCAATAAATGCCTAGTGTAGATTATAGTTTGGAGTGAGAAGGTAATGTGTGGGATGCAGAGTCGGTTTTTTAGTCATAGTGGCCATTGATATTTGATATGGATCAAAATATGTTCTTCTTGTGGATGATAAGTCCCTAAAGGGTGAGTTTTTAATTCCTATTAAATTTCAGGGATCATTTGGTATATTTATTATCCAAATAATTTGTATCATGGTTTTTAGTCATTTATGGGGTCAACAGTGTCTCAGTGGTTAGATTTTGTGAATTAAACTAGAATTGTAGTGGTAATGCTACAACAGGAAGTGTTTATATAATGAACACAGTGTTTATATTGTAAATGTGTTGAGGCAGGACTATAGGACTCATTAAATAAATTATTTATAACATGAGCCATGTTTTCATGAAATGAAATGTCACTTGGTTAGTTTTTTTAGGGGAATGAATAAAATTTTACCTTGGATCCCTTTAAACCTTCCTCTACATCTCCCTCGACCCTTACATAGGATTATGGTGTATAGGGGATCTTCCTTGGTGTTTTTAGCTCCCTCCGTGTCATCTCTTGGTGGAGTGAAGTTCAATTCGTTGTGGGAGGTTTCTATTGTAAATTCTAATTCCATTTAAGACCCAAGTGTCATGAATCATCCCCCGAGGCCTGTTTCATGACTCCCCCAAGCCCACCTCTTGAAGGCCAGGGGTTGGTGACTAGTGTCGAAGGTATCAACTTGCAAGTGGGATTCATTTTCCTGAGTACCTATACGCACGCACACACATCCACATCCCCAATAAGATTTTCAAGAAAACATATATTCCACTAAAAATAACCACTGATTAATGGTACAAACTATGAGTCAAATGGGATATAATACAAACCCAACATTTGAAAAACTAAAAATCGGAAAGTACAAGGACCCCTGGAAAGTCATCTGCTTAAAACCCCACCTGATGGGTATGTGTAGAGTAGTTGTTGGAAGCTGAAGAAGTAAACCCCATCTACCTGATCTCATTAGGGACCACTAGGTCTTAGGCCACCAAGTCCTCTATCAAGGTGTCAGTCAGCTGCAACAGACAGAACACCTGCGGGCATAGCCCGTGCAGGGGTGAGTAACAAAATACTCATTAGGGACCCCAACCCACAAAGGAAAGGCCACAAAGAAATCCACAAAACATGATCATGAAGCAAGAAATATCACACAAGGATTATCTAATGTATAGAAAAAATGTCTATCAGTCATAGAACTAAGCATTTTGGGCTGCAAAGGTACTCATCCCTGATTGTACTGTGGTTGGGCTTAGTCACATGCTTTTTCTTCCCACTTAGGTCTTCATTGCTCATCCACGCAGAGTCGATTCCCTCTTAGGCCACCATAGCTGATCCATGTAGGGTCGCTTCCCTCTTAGTATTTCATAGTTGATCCATGTAGGGTCTCTTGTAGATGATGCATGAAGGGTCACTTGTAGTTGATCCATGAAGGGTCTCTTGTAGCTGATCCTCAAAGGGTTTCTTGTGGCGGATCCATGAAGGGTTGCTTATAGTTGATCCATGAAAGGAAGAATGTAGTTGATCCACATAGGGTTTCTTATAGCCCACTTGATTCTGGGAGAATACTCTCCTCAAGCTAATCATTATATCCCAACTTCCATTAATATCTCATTAGAGCACGCTAAAAGAATTGCATCATCGTGTGGGATCCAACACCATAGACATCTCATTAAATGAGAACACTGTTTGAAATTTATGGGTGTTTTTGAGAAAAAGGGGCTGGTTGGGTCTGGGTCTAGTCCAACCCGGGTGGACCGACCCAACCTGACTCGGCCCGCATGGTTGGGTGCGGTCCGCTTGGTTGGGAACAACCCACCAGAACCTACCCTGCCTACCTTCGAGTGGGTCGACTCCTCCATCCTGAATGCGGTTATGCCACATCCGTTCTGTGCCCTATGATGCCATGTGGCACCACCATCCCAGGTCAACCGATCCGCATATATGACTAGGATTTTGCACATGAAACACAACGTTCCATGGTCTATGTCATGCCACAACCCTCACGGTGTGGGTCTCCCCACTAACATGACCGGATGTTCGTTCCCCATTGCCAGCTATCGGCTAGAGCACCTGCGGCTCGTCATATACCATCGCGGCCCGATCCAACCATGGACCTCCTCATTACGCAATAATGGAATGCCTCCACCCACCTATGGTCACCGCTGTGGCCCACACCCAACTATTGTTGGAGCCAATTCCGACATCGCTGCACTAGCGGTGCCTTCTATGGACCACCGAGTCTGCTATGGTGGTTTGATCCTCATGTCATCTGCACCTCTGGCCCCCATGGGATTCCACCTTCCCTAACAAGGAAAAAATCCTCCCTGCCATTATTTTAAAGGTGCATCCATGAATAAAACATAAAGGTAGAGGGGCTCAAGCCTTGTTCGTGTTATCCCACACCCTTTGTGTTAGAGGTTTCAAATCACGGGGAGGAAGATTATAGTTCTAACAAAATTTATGATTATGCAAATCCATGAAATATTTTACCCTCCCTTAAGAACTAATGACCCGTGGATCAACCTAGTCATGGGTTGATCAGTGTTCATTGTTTTAGAAATAATAACGGGGAAACTCAGAACAAAACAAACCTCTACCTTAAGAAGGTTCATCGTTGGTGTCGATCCATTCGAAGTAGTAGGCGTTCATTGATCTCCGATCTCAAATCCATTCTCTAAGGAATAGTTGACTCTTTTTAATTCAAATACATCATCATTGGATATAAAATCCATCACCATATGTCTGTCACAGAAATTTTGAGCTCTCATTCTCCAACACATAATCTCATAAAAAAGGAACTTGTCACCACGTTTCTGTTATTCTGTGTCATCGTGTCATTACATTGTTTCATTTAATGAACAATGTACCTATTACAAATTAATTTAAAAAACCACATTAATTGGATATTTAATTTGACTCGTCATCAACTCATCATCGTATCTTAATGGTGAATACGTATAATATAACTTTTATTTTTATTTCTTTTTCTTCTGAAAGGTCAAAAAATTATCTTTTCCGGTCAACCCCTATCAGTCTTAGTTAAGTCTTTTATAGGTGAATAATTAAATCCTGAGTTCAATGGTTCACTCTGATTATTGATATCAAAACCAGTTTAAATTTTAGAAAAACCCTCTAACATAATTATTTAAAATAACATAAAAAAAGATCAAAATTCTATTCTGGGCTCACCAGGCCTCAAAATCAGGTGTATTCTTAGTGTCTAGTCACAAAATAATCTCATATAATTTAATGAAACATGGAATTTTTGAGACATTACATTACCCCCACCCTTATAAATTCACTTCTCCATAATCCAAAACCAATAAAAACAAACAAATGGGGGTACTGAGCATGAATCTAAACCCCCTTCTCGCATGTGATCTCCTGGAGATTCTCATGCTACTACCAAACATGCACCAGAATAATCAATTGTCCATGAAGCACCTGATCCTATTGATATTATATCTCTATCAGGAACTCTGCAAACGTCTCCCCATCATCAATATCCATCACGCCCCAGTCGATGACTTACGATGGATCATGCATGTAACTCTTCAACAATGACACATGGAAAACATTGTACACCAGATAAATCTGTGGGGGGAGGGAGATAGGTGCCACACCACCTAGAAAAATATTCTATGATTATAGATGGGATTGATGAACCTCAAATATAACTTTTCGCCCTGACCAAATATATGCAATCCCCATTAGGTTGAGACACAATGGAACACTATGTCTCCCTCGTCGAACTCTAAGGGCCTCTTCCTCTAATCTTCATATGATTGTTTCCTACTCTGGGTAGTCCTCATCTACTCCTGGATGATCCTCACCTTCTCAGTGGTAGCCCGTACCAACATTGGTCCCATGATTGTCGACTCCCCGGGGTCTGTCCCGCAAAAAGTTGATATGCATGGCTGCTCGTACAAAGACACGAACGGTGCCATTCCAATGATGGATTGATAGCTCTTGTTGTCTGAAAACTCTACCATTGGTTGGTTTTCCTCCCGAATAAAACCAAAAACAAGGACAAAAGTATGAGACATGTCCTCCAAGTTCAATATGGTCTGCTCTTTCAGACCATCAGTCTGTGGGTGAAAAGTTGTGATCAAGCGCAGCTGAGTCCCGAACACTTCTTGTAATCCCTTCCAAAATAGAGATGTGAAGCGAGAATCACATTCTGATATGATCATTGATGTAACTCCATGAAGCTTCACTATATCCTAGACATAGAGGCTTCCCAAAGCCTCTACCGATCCTTTCTACCATATGGATATGAAGTGATCCAGCTAGTTGAGTCAGTCAATGATCACCCAGATAGAATTGTAGACCATGGACATGCACTATAATATCATCATAAGACACCATCTCACTTACACTCTAGTACGTCAAGTGGTTGTGCCATGACCATTGAAACCTGATGCTTATCCTTCACTTGCTGATAAGTGAGGCACCGCGAAATGAACATGAAATCCACTTTCTTCATCCCTGGCCACTAGTACTGTTGTTAGAGATCCGGGTACAACTTCACCACTCTAGGATGTACATATAAGGGAGAGGTATGGAACTCCCTCAAAAATATCCGATAGTAAATCCACTTTTTCTACTGCGTGGCTTATAAAAAGGATGATGTGCTCCCCACCTATCGAGAATCCATCAAGAGCATGTCCTAAGGATAACTGAGAAGTTCGGGCCTCGCAGTCATCATCCACCTACTATGACCCCTTAACTCGTTGTTGCAGTGGTGGACTGACAATCATTGAATGAAGGCAAGCTAGTCAATCATCATCCACAAAGGATATGTTCATCGTGGCTAGCTTCTATTTCACCTCACTCTGCAGCTGCAACCCTAATATCCTGCTGAGTGCTTCTTCCACCACGTTCCCCTTCCCATGAGTATATACTATCTCGAATTCATAGTCATGGAGGAACTCTAGCCATCACTACTGCCTCAGGTTCAGGTATTTCTGGGATGTAATATTCTTGAGACTCTTATGGTCAGAGTACATAGTAAACCGCTCACTCATCTAGTAGTACCACCACATCTTCATAGAAAAGACCATTGTTGCTAACTACAGGCCATGGCCGTATATTTTTGAACATGATTCCTCAACTATGGTGAAACATAGGCGATCAATGCTCTATCATTCATGAGGACACAACCCAATCTGGTCCCTAATGCATCACAGAAAAGTACATACCCAACACCCTACAATGGTAGTCTCGAGATGGGGACACTCTTCAGTCTCCACCTTAGCTCCTGGAAACTCTGTTGGAACTTCTCCATCCACACAAAGGGATATCCCTTCCATGTCAAAGCTGATAAGGGTCCTACTACCCTGGAAACATCATATATGAACCTCTGGTAGTATCCATCCAACCACAACAGACTCTGCACCTCAGTCATGCTTTTGGGTGGATCCCAAGAAAGCAATGCCTCTATCTATTCTGGATCCATAGCAACTCCATCCTCCAAGATGACTTATCCAAGAAAGCGGAACTCCCAAATCTAGAACTGGAACTTTGAGAGCTTCCCTTAAATCTGGTCCTCTTAAAGTATATCTTGGACTATCTATAGGTGTATATCGTGCTCATCCTCTGACACTGAGTACACAAAGATTTCATCATTTAATACCACCTTGAAATAATCATGGTAAGGATTGAATATCATATTCTTGAGTCCCATGAAAAATCTTGGGGAATTGTTCATGCTGAAGGGAATCACCAAGAACACATATTGTCCATAATGGAATATAAATTTTTTCTTTTGTACGTCCTCATCTTGTACCCAAAGCTGATGATATCCAGACCGATGGTCTATCTTCTAGAACCATATATATCTCTTCAACTAATCGAAAAATTCATATGTACTCGATAGTGGATACTTGTTCTTCACGGTTACCTGGTTCAGGAGACGGAAGTCCGCAGACAACCTCAAAATCGTATATACCTTCTTGGAAAAAAATATTGGGTCTTCCCATGGTGAAACACTAGGCCTTACAAACCCCTTCTCCTGCAGGTCCTCATGTTTTATCATCGGATCTTGAAGTTCTATTCGAGCCATCTGATATACTGGCATGTATATCTGTGTTTTAACAGGGTATTGATCGATTCATAAGACTACCACTCAATGAGGAGGTAGTCCTGGAAAATCCTTGGGGAAGATGTCCTCATACTCATCCACCACTACAAGAAATTTTGGAATCCTCTTATCCAGTGCACCGAGGGTGAGGTTAGAAAAATGATGAGTAATCGGTCGCACCTTTCTCCGAGTAAGTCTATCCTTCGCTATTCCATTTTTCTACTCAATGAAAAATGAAAACCTATTCCCATATCCATGAAAACACCCCAATTTTAACCTAAAATAGTTGACCTAAGCATTGATTATGGATAACCAGCTGATACCCAATATGATGCCATAAGTCCTCGATGTTAACACTAGGAGATATCAGTCAATGATCTCTCCTCTGATAGTAATCTCACATAGTCATCACCTATTTTTAATCATCAAATCCCCTCTCGTTGGAGTCTTTAATCTTAAGGATCGATCCAACTACTCCATTGTAATATCCGAGCTCTGGGCTGGGTTCATGGAAAGGAAAGAGTGACAAGAAACTATGTCTATAAGAACTACAACTAGGGTGTAGAAGATAGTGATAAATCCTCTAATTATCTCTAGAGAACCATGGTAATAGGCCTCCACTGCTTGAAGCTGATCCCGCTCCTATCCACTTACATATTGAGGTCAGGGTGGACCACCTGGGGGTGGTGTAAGTACCTCGAACTGTCTCACACTGACTACTACTCATCCTATTCCCCTGACATGTCTTCCACCCTATAGACCTCCTCGTTTGAACCCCTGCCTATTTTTTAGTGGTCCCTTGACCATCTATTGATAGTTTGCGCGATGGGTTGGGTCGCCGTGATCCATGTGTCCCGACCCATCACACGAGTTTCTTGCCCTGCTCCACTAATGACTCCCACTACCCTGGAAGCCTTGTACCCTTAGTAATGTGTCCCAATATCTCCCTTTGAATGGTTTGGCACAATTGTACCTCTACATCATCTGTCAGCTACCCACAACGGATGACTCGGCTACCTGTCACCCAGTGGTAGCTCCCACCATTGGTGCCTTCTCTATGAGGAATCTATCTACTATTAGAGCACGCTCCAACACTCCAGCCTGTGTGGGGATGCTAAGGGAAATGATCAATTCCCTGATCTCCCATTGAAGAACCTTCTCAATGGCATGGACCCTAAACAAAGGGTCTTTTACCATATCTCTAGAGTAATGGGAGAGGACTGTGAACCTTGAAAAGTACTCAACCACTGACATTTTTCCCTACTTTAGGTGAAGTATCTCATATCTGTGCATTGAGCACAAAGTGGTGAGGAAGAACTCCTCCTTGAAAAGTCACCTCAATTTAGCCAATGAGAGGGTCACCCCTTCATGTTTCTGAATGGTAAAACTCCACCATATCCTCATCAATCCATGTAGAAGGATCACATATAGAACTATTATCTAGTCATGTGGCATCCTCAACAAGCAGAATACTCGTTTCACTGCCTACATCCAGTCCTCTACAACTTGAGGATTTGTCTCTCCCATGAACCAGTGAGGTATCTATCTTTGGAACTCATGAAAAGAACTAATATAGAATGTGTCCTCTACCAGTAAATCTGGTAGTAACTACTGATCAAAAGGTGGTGGTAACGTTGGTGCACCACTCGGTGGGGCCATATGTAGCACGGGTCCCTGATCTGATGCCCCATTGCTTGGTGGGTTGTCCTCATAGTCATGCATAAGTATCCTAGATGGAAGTCTATGTGGAGGCATCCTGAACAAGATCAATATGTACCACGATCAATAGATTATACTTGGTGATCTGATTCTAACACATGAATTACATGATGAAACACTCCATTCATATATGATGTATGCAGTTAGTGTTTTTATGCATAGAGGAGAAAAGCATAATTCATGGTCCTGGTGTATGGATACGTCATCGGCTGCGCCAAAACTAGGATCCCTAAATCTGAAATTTGAACATGAAACATTTAACATTGCTCCCACAAAATAAAACATAGAACTCTTGGTCTTTGAGGTAGAACCGACCACCTATAATACCACTTTGTCACAAACCATCCCATAGGGTCTGTGTCGTGGCTCCCCCATGCCCACCTCCTGAAGTCTACGGGTTAGCGACTAGAATCGAAAGTTTCAACCTGCAAGTGGGATACATTTTACTATGTACCTATACACACTCTCACACAACCATGCGCTCAAAAATATTTAAAAGGAAACATACATGCCACTAAAAACAACCACTGAGTATTGGTAAAAATTGGGAGTCAAATGGGCCAGAATACAAAACCAACAAAAGAAAAACTGAAAACTAGAATATAGAGGACCCCTATAAACCCATCCACTAAAAACCACACCTAATGGGTATGTGTAGAGTAGTTTTGGGATGCTATAGAAGTACTCCTAGTCTACTTGATCCCACTGATCACCACCGAATCCTATGACACCAAGTCCTCCATCAAGGTGTTGGTCTTCTGCACTAGACACAACACATGCTAGAATATCCCGTGTAGGGTTGAGTAACAAAATAATCAGTAGGTCCTCGAACCCACAAAGGAAAGACCACAAAGAAATCCACAAAAAATGATCACGAAGCAAGACTTCTCACACAGATATAATCTAACGTTTCGAAAAACAATCCAATCAGTCATAGCACTGAACACTTTGGGTTACTAATGTACTCATCTCTAATGATTTACATCGGTCTGCTGAGTTAGAAAGTGTTTCTTTCCTCTGAGGCTATCATAGCTGATTTATGCAGGGTTTCTACCCACCTAAGCCATCATAGGTGATCCATACATGGTTGCTTCCCACTTTGGTAGTCATAGATGATCCAAACATGGTTAATTGTAGCTAATCCAAGAAGGGTCTCTTATAGCTGATCCACAAAGTGTCCCATGTATATGATCAATAAAGGGTATCTTGTAGATGATCCATGAAGTGTCGCATGTAGCTGATACACACAGGGTCACCTATAGCGGATCCCCACATGGTCTCTTGTAGCGTGCTTGATTATGGGATAATCCTCACCTAAATCCATTTTTCATATTTTAAATTCAATGAAATTGTTTTTAGAGCATAAAAAAAGAGCTAACTCATCACAGGGGTTCCAACACTACAGACGGCTCCTCAAATGGATGCTTTGTTTAAAATTTACGGTCTTTTTAGCGAAAGAGGGTTCAGTTGGGTCTGAGTCCGGTCTGACCTGGTCGAACCGACCAAGCTTGAGTCCGACCCGGACCACTAGGCCCAGACCGGACTGGCTGGATAGTGGGTCTGGTCTGCTGTTGGCCCGACCCACTTGGTCGGGAACAACCTGTAATAACAACAACAGCCCGCCTCTGAGCAGGATGACTTCCCCATCCAAGACGCCGCTATGCCGCGTCCATTGCGGGCCCCGTAGTGCCAGGTGTCACCACCTTTCCTGGTCAACTAGTCCACGTAACATAATAGGTTTCTCTTCATGACCTATGTCTTGTCAAGAGTCCAAGTCACATCATAGCCCATGTGGCACGAGCCACCCACTGACATGGCCGGATGGCCATATCCCATCGCCAGCCGCCGGCCCGAGCACCAATGGATCCTACTGCACTACTGTGGAACTCCTTGTTTTGGTACCATGTTACACCACCCCACACCTATGGCCACCCCCATGGGGCCCCTCTGGTGGTCACTGATGCCACTGCCATCACTAGCGTGCTAGTGGCGACTTCCACGGACCACCAAGTCCGCTCTGGTGGTATGTTCCCCATGTCATCGGCTCCTTCGGCCCCCATGAGATGGGACCTTCCTCTCTGAGGACTCAAATACTTATTGACTTTATTTAAAAGGAGCGGACACAAAGAATTCACAAGAATTCTCAATGGTTGAGGGTCTCTGGCCTTGTTCGTGTCGTCCCACACCCTCTGCATTTCAGGTTTAAAATCATGGGGAATAAAATTATAGTTCAATCAGTATTTTTCCGAATTAAAAACTCCAAGAAACAACACCCTCCCGTAAGAACGAATGACCCCAGGTAAACCTATTCATGGGATGATATATATTCATAGTTTTAGAAAAAACCAAGGAAACACAGAACAAATTAAATCCCTACCTGAAGGAGGTTCGTCGTTGGTGCTGATCTATTCAGAACCATTGGTGTTTGTTGATCTATGGTCTCAGATATGTTCTCCAAGGTGTCATTGACACATTATAATTTGTCGGTGATTATATTTTGAGATAAAATTCCTCTCCTTCGGTTTTTCATAGAAATTTACAGCTCTCATCTTCAACCCATAATCTCATAAAAAAATGAATGCATCACAGTGTTTTTGTTATGCTACGTCGTTGCATTGTTATGATGTTTTATTTATGAAATATAATTCCCATTACACTTCAATGTAATAATCCTCATTAAAGGGAAATTTAATGTTACTTTTCATCACCTCGTTTTTTCCACTCAATGGTGAAGAAATATAAAATAACTTTTTATTTTATTTTATTTTTCTTCTGAAAGGTCTAAAAATTATTTTTTCTGATTGACCCTCGTCGATCCATGTTAGGCCACATCTAGGAACATTCTGACATATTGAGTTCAACAGTGCCCTTGGATTTTTGTTCTGATGATTGATTTAAATGTTAGAAAAACATTCTCACATAATTATTTAAAAGATCTTAAAAAAGTTCAATATTCTATTTCCGGACACAAAGTTAGGTGTCGTCGGAGCGTCTAGTCTCAAAATAATCCCATATAATTTTAAAAAGTTATATAGATTTTCTGGGACATTACACCAAGAACCAATTTTATAATATAATTATTTTTACCATTTGTAAAACCCTATTATATGAATATTAGGGATAATTATATGTATAAAATGTGTTGGTATAGATTCGGGTAGTTATTTTGAGTTATTGATCATAGTTATGTTTATGGTATGTGTCCTTATCATTTTATAACATCTCTATAGAATTGTATGCCACAATGTGTATGTTGGTGAATGTGTATCTCTGTGAGATCTCTTCCTATGGTATTAAAGTGACCGGGTAGGTCCATATAGGCACGGAAGATCCTTTTGGAGCGAGGAGATAGGTTCTGATTTGAATAAAGTGGGAATTCATCTTCAGTTCATGGGTGATTCTATTGTTGTCCACCTATGAAATATTACATTTGGGGAACAATTCAAACTCGATTGAGGCTATAATGGCATAGTAAAATGATATAGTTGTTAAGAAAATGAATTCCAATGTTTTGTTGTCTTATGATGCATGTTATTTATTTTTGACTACTTGTTAATGTGACATCCCTTAGTTGTGTCGGGATGGGTTAGTTTGATTAATGTGATCTCCTTTTACTATATAGAAATGGGTTGGTGTGATTTATGTGAACTCTTGTGAGTGTGTGTTGATGAGTTTGTGTGCTTTATGCGATCTCCCTTGAGTTTTCGGGGATGTGTAAATGTTTTTGATGTTATATCCCTTGAGTGAGCAGGGATAGTCCTGTGTTATAGATGTGTTCATAACATAATATTTAAGGTGCTGGCTATGTGGTGTAAGTTTTACAAATGTTCAGATATAATTTCCTTACAACATGGAGCTGATACATGTTTGAAATCGGATATATGGTGTTCTAGTTAGTCCACGATGACCCAATGGGTATTGTTTATTTATTATTTATTCTGTTCTATCAAGGCTTCCACCTTTATAAACCCACTACATTCATGCTACAGAACTATTATTCATATACTTTTGGGTTTATTATCACACCCTACATGGGAGTCTCAATACGTGTGCCAAATTATTAATTAGGTATCCTACCAATGGAAAAGGCCCTTGTGACAGATTTCTTAGTAGATACTAGTGTATAAGGATTCATGTGATACAGAAACATTCTTGGGGTCCTATTGATGTGGTTCCTTATTTATTGTTTTATTATAATATTCATTTTATATATTGTTCCACCACATGCGGGGATCTATTCTGACATGTTTTAATATATATTGTATTATAGTTTGTTAAATCATTGGAATATGTTATTCTTACTTTTTCTTAGTTATTGTATCTATTCATTATCTACTACCTTTTTTGAAAGGGTTTATTCTAATTGACATATGATATAAAGGTAAGAGTATCGATATCATATTATTTAGGCCATCACTATTTTTCAGTAGCCTCTTGTGTATGGGGAGGTGTGCATGAGAGCACATGGTATCTCTAGAATAGAGAAAGTTATTTAGGGAATGGTGTTACATCAATTACCAATTTCTATTTTTCTAAAAACATCCTTAGAATATGGATATTTTTCATTAACAAAACATTTCATTCAGAACCTCAAAAAATATAAATTCAATCATGAAATACATTATGATGCTTTTTCCTCAGCCATTTTATTTTTTATCCTTATGTTAGAATCACCAGATCAACCCCCAAATGTACTTGAGTCTTGGTGGATAATAAGGATAGTAAACAATTATTCAGTGACAAACACTTGAAATCATGTTGTTATCTAATCCATGGGGCATAAACTACAAACAAAAAACCATTATTAGGTGATAGTTTTTTGGTTCTCCCAATATAATTAACTAATCTTATTCCAAAAAACCCAACCCTTAATATATTTAATTCTCCAATAAAATATTATTCTTTTACAGAAAATGATTTTTTCAAAAAACACAGCCCGAATATATTTAATTATATTTTTTTAACTCTGTTTTTACTCATTATTAATAATCAATTTGAGGTAGGTGATTCTAAATTTCCTCTTTTTACAATATTTATAATTATCAATAGGCTTTTATTTTATATTAGTGATAAATATTTTTCACTTATGGGTGAATTGTTGTTTCTATATATTATTACATATTTTTTTATGTGATAGTATTTATTTGGTTTTGGAAGTATCATTGAAGCAAGGAACATGTGATTATTTGGTGTATTGCTGATATTTTTTCTATAATAGGAATAAGCTATTATAGAGAAACCAAACCCTTAGTTTTGAGTTTCATTAATGATTATAAATTCATTTTGGATGTCCCTTTCTATTATTCTAGTGGAACTATTGATAATGTTTTGAGGTTTATGGAATTTAAAGTGTGAGTGAATTTTAGACCTTGTAAATTCATTGGAAGATAAGTCTTTCTTAACTTGATTTCTAAATAGCATTCATGAGTTTAAATTGTTTAGTGGGTTTTTCCGTTTTATAAATTCCTATGTTTTCTCTTTATTTGGATATTTTTAGATATACTTGTTATCAGATAAGGATTTAGATAGATATATTTAAAATATCATTTTAGAACGAAAGTTTTATAAATGAATTATCATGGGTATTAGATGGTTTATCGGTGAGGTTATTCTCATGGTTCATATTATTTAGTTCTTAGAGAAATACTTTTGGAAGGATGGTGTGACCTTGTTCAAAGGGTAATGTTACAGAAAATCCATAATGTCAAATACTTATGTATATCTCCATTTAAATTTTCAAAGATTAATTAATGGGGAATGAAGGTCATCCAAATGGCTAGATTCTATTTTTTGATGGAGTTGACCTGACATATTGTTATATATCTTGATAAACTGAATGCTGGTTTAAATAGATGATGTTTTTAGGACATGATAACTGTAACGCCCCGACCCCAGTTACCCAGAGCCGGTGCATTATTACATAACATTGGCATGATCACGAAAAGATCAAATCTCGAAAGACTGATTGGCTTAGTAGCCATGGTAACACTATATATATTAATCAAGTTTACATTACATCATGAAATGAAAACTACAAAAATATATTCTCCATATTCCACATTATTATCCCCTCATATTATCCCTGCAGGTCATTCATAAATTACTTCTTCACATCCTGGGAAAAATAAAACATAGAAAAGGGGTGAGCTCAAATGCCCAGTAAGGATAACAATATAGCGGAAACTTTCATAAATAAGAATAAAAATTTAAGGGAATGTATAACTAAAACAATATCCTTTTAAACTTGAACATCAACATATTATGTCAAAAAATAAAATGAAATAATGCCATTTACTTATTCACATTGATATTCTACTAATCGAATAATCACCTGCAATATCAATAACCACTTTTATAATGATGGAATTCATAATGCCAGACTATCATAACCACACAGCCAAGGCCTCGTGCCAAGACTACAAATAAGATTTTTCCAAGTCCTTTTTCCAAGACAATAGTGTGTCTAATAAGACATACCGATGCACCGAGGAGCTATAGTGGGCTCCACCGGTCACATATTTAGTCCAATGCATTCCTCATATTAACAGGTTTAAACATAACATAAACATTCGTATTAAAACTAGAATACAAAATCTCAATACATTCTTCATAAACTATGAATGGTATAAAAATAACACATCCATAGTCAAACATATTAAAAACCCATCAGTACAATATGGAAGTATTTTATCATAATAAATCAACTTCAAATAAACATAAAATAAATCAAAGGATGTTCACATAGATGAAATAAAAACTCTTTTTAAAGAAATATCTATTTCTATTTTTAAATCATTTAAGAGTCATATATTTATAAAACAAAACATTTTCTTTGAAAATATTCTTATAATCTGTTAAGGGAAGCTTCAACAATTTTATAGCTGTGGAAAATAACCGCACCTGCTGTATAAGTTAAAGAAAACATTCTTACCTTAATTCTGTCGAAAAGGTTAAAAAGCACCTTGTTTGGAAAACGATGGAAAGATTCCTTTATAAACCTCTTATAAAAAGTAAAACAAGGGTATAAATGACTTTAACCCATATTCTTGTAAATAGTTAAAAAATTTTGAAATTCATTTTGAAGAAACATGGATGTGGATGATAAAGAAATCCCAGTAGATTGTTACGTATAAACAACATTGGATAATGAAGAGATTGCGAAAGAAACCCTTACCTTGTAATTTTCCTTGGTTGGGGGTAGGTTAACCTCGTCTATAATGGTGAAATAATTGTTATTAAATTATAAAAGAGTTATATAAATTAATATGATATCATATATGATCTTTTAACATTTTTTTGTTAATAATATCATAGAATTATCGTTGTTTCGGGTGTTAAATTACTCATTTTATTTTATATGTTTTGTTATGTAAGCCATGTTTTTCATGGATAGGTTGTATCTTATTAATATCCAGAATGATATCAAGTCCTCAAATTTTATTTTTAAATCATAAAATGATAATTATTCTTGAATGGATACGATGGAGAATGAATCTAATCGTGTTCGTGGAGACGGTAGTCCGTACGTACGCACGAGCGACAATATCATTCTTTTGATATTAAAATAATATATAATTGGATGTTATATCATATATACAGAATCATTATCATGTTATATTTATTATTTATATTAATTACAAATCATTATTATACCTATCCAAATAATAATATATTGAATAACAATTACACCACGACGTGGAGACGGTAAGTCGTACGTACGCACGTATGGTGACATGTCATTCAAAGGATGAATATAATACTGAATATGGTTGTACCATATTTATAATAATATTATAGTATATAGGAGATACTGGATTCATTATTTTAGAATGGTAAAAAAATGAAATAATAAGTGGAAAAGAAAGGAAGATGAAAAGGGGTGGTGAAAACATTACCTCTTCTTCAGGTTCTTCCTTTTGATTTGATCAAAAGGGAACTATAGGTTGGGTTTTTGATCAAACTAAGGCCTCTAGGATGTATTTAGGGAAGTTTAGAGAGTATTATGGAAGATTTTGGCCGATACAAAAGGCTTTTAAGGTGTGAATTAATGAGAAGGAGGAGTGCCCTTTTATAAGAGGGGTGAGGGGCACCTTTGGAAAAACTAGAAATATTATTTTATAATAAATTCATATTCGGGTTATAATGGCTATAAAGTGGATTATTTAAAGGTTAAGGTGGGGATAGGATTAAAACCATTCAACCAATAGAATTTAGACAGGTTTTGGTCATTATATTAACCATATCATTTTGTTTTAACTCTTATGTAATTAGTTTGACACTTACCATGTCACTTTGTATTTTTATATTATATAGTTAATAAACATACAATATACATAAAAGAGACCCCCCAAGTGATAAATTAATGATAAAAATATCATGATATAAGTCTCTTGTCCGAAACATAGATTTTTATGTATTTAATATCAATTAATAATATAATATTGTTTTAAAAAACACTTTTATGAAAATTTTGACACTATTCAACAGTTGATTTTTGTAAAAATCATAACAGAATTATTACTTCGAAAAAAGTCAATTAAATCAATACTAATATGTCATATTGTCCTATAAAATTAGTTTAATTCATTAAAAGTGTCAAATTATATTTATTTGGGTATTTATAATATCAATTGATTTAATTTTTTAATATTATGGTAATTAATGCGTCATCATTGTGTCATAACTAAATTAAATTATATAATGTCTAAAAATTATAAATAAAATATCATTATGTAGGAAATATTTTTAACTTTCTAATGACTTTTTATAGTCGAAAATAAAACATATATAACCCTATGTAAAAATTAATTTTCTAAAAGATATATGCTTATGTCATTTTTGTATTTATTTTAACTTAATTAGAATAAATTGTCCCTATCACCAACAAGTGCCACCATGGGGTCCCAAAATCGTCCCAAAGATGCCCATGGTCTGACATGTATTCACCAATAAGGTTAGGACACGTTTTAGGGTAATTTAGAATCATTATAATATTGTTTTTAACCCTTATTTACCGGATTTACCCTTTAACCATGATAAATAAAATATTTACCGAAGTAATTATTCAAAATGTCTAAAAATAGAAGTTACCTATTTACAAAATTTTTACATCCTGATTCCAAATATGGAATCCAATTTTACAAATTCAAAACACAGAATTGGTAGAAATTAATTTAAAATTAATTCCTGCTGTCAAAACAAAAAGCGTGTTTTTAAGATATAATAACTATCAAAAGATTGATACTTGTTTATGTCTGGTTTAATTGTGAAATTATGTCCAATGACAAACATTGTATTAAATGTTAAAAAATATTATAAATATACTTTAAATCCACTCAAATTAATAATTTATCACTATTAATTATTTTGATTAAAAAAGTTTTTTTTAATTAAAATTTAGTAATTTTCACTATTCATCAAAATGTTAAAGTTATCCGAAAAGTACCAAAATTTTACCTTAGGATAAATTTGATACTCTGAATCCAAAAATTAATTCCATTTTGAGAGATAAAATTTCCAAAATTTCAAAAACTAGGTATTACAATTCATAACGGCTAGTTTGATTGGTTGTGGTGTGTTAGAACTTAATGTTGCGTACAGCACATGCTATCACATTATTTAAAGAGAAGCATAGCGTAGAAGCTTGGGGTGTTACATTCTTTCCTCCTTCAAATAATTTCATCCTCAAAATTTCTAGAATACTACTGAATGAAAATACTCGGGTGGTTCTTCATCATATGTTCCTTGGGTTCTCACGTTGCCTCTTCCATGTTATGGTTTCTCCATAGAACTTTTACCAGACGCGTCGTCCGGTTTCTCAGTACTTGTTCTCTCGAATCAAGAATACTGACGGGCTCTTCGCAATAAGAAAGATCAGGTTCCAGTTCTAATTCCTCATAGGTGAGTACATGCGTTGGGTCAGGCATGTATTTCCTCAATGGAGATACGTGGAACACATCGTGAACTTTGGAGAGACTTGGAGGCATTGCCAATCGGGAATCTACAGCCCCAATTCGTTCTCGAATTTCGAAAGGTCCGATGTACCAGGGATTAAATTTTCCTTTCATACCAAAAATTATGACTCCCTTCCATGGAGATACCTTCAATAAAACATGATCACCGACTTGAAATTCCAAATCCTTCCTTAGATTATCGACATAGATCTTATGTCTTCTTTGAGATGCTTTAATGTGATTTTGGATTACCTTCACCTTTTCCATCGTTTCCTCAACCAGTTCTGGACCAACAAGTTCTCATTCACCAACTTCATCCCAATAGGTTGGTGTGAGACATCTCTATCCATATAACGCTTCATATGGTGCCATCTGAATACTCAAATGGAAACTATTGTTATAGGAAAATAATATAGTGGAAACTTTCATAAATAACAATAATCATTTAAGGCAATGTATAACTAAAACAAAAGCCTTTTAAACATGAACTTCAAAATATTGTGGAAAAATTAAAATAATTCCATTTAATTATTCACATGGATATTCTACTAATCGAATAATCACATGAAATATCAATAACCACTTTCATAATGATGGAATGCATAATACCAGACTATCATAACCACATAGACAAGGCCTCATGCCAAGACTACAAATAAGATTTTTCCAAGGCCTTGTTACAAGACACTAGTTTGTCTCATGAGACCTACCGATGCATCGAGGAGCTATAGTGGGCTCCACACATAACATATTAAGTCCAATGCATTCCTCATATGAATAGGTTTAAACATAACATAAACATTCGTATTAAAACTAGCATACGAAATGTCAATACTTTCTTCATAAACTATGAATGGTATAAAAATAACACATCCATAGTAAAACATATCACAAAACCATCAGTACAATATGGAAGTATTTTATCTTAATAAATCAACATCAAATAAACAAAAATTCCATCAAAGGATGTTCACATAGATGAAATAAAAACTCTTTTTAAAGAAATATCTATTTCTATTTTGAAATCATTTAAGAGTCATATATTTATAAAATAAATCATTTTCTTTGAAAATAATCTTATAATCTTGTAAGGGAAGCTTCAACGATTTTATAACGGCAGAAAATAACCGCACCCGCCGTTTAAGTTAAAAAACATTCTTACCTTAATTCTGTCGAAAAGGTTAAAAAGCACCTTGTTTGGAAAACGACGGAAAGATTCCTTTATAAACCTCTTATTAAAATTCAAACAAGGGTATAAATGACTTTAACCCATATTCTTGTTAATAGTAAAAATGTTTTGAAATACATTTTTAAGAAACATGGATGTGGATGATAAAAAAATCCCAGTAGATTATTACGTATAAACAACCTCGAATAATGACGAGATTCCAAAATAAACCCATACCTTGTACTTTTCATTGGTTGGGGGTAGGTTAACCTCCTGTATAATGGTGAAATAATTGTTATTAAATTATACAATAATCATATACATTAATATGATATCATATATGATCTTTTAACATTGTTTTGTTAATAATATCTTAGAATTATCGTTGTTTCGGGTGTTAACTTACTCGTTTTCTTTTATATGTTTTGTTACGTAAGCTATGTTTTTCATGTATAGGTTGTATAATATTCATATCCAGAATTATATCAAGTCCATAAACATTATTTTTAAATCATCAAATGATAATTATACTTGAATGGATACGATGAAGAATGAATCTCATCGCGTTCGTGGAGACGGTAGTCTGTACGTACGCCTGAGCGACAATATCAGTCTTCTGATATTAAAATAATACATAATTGGATGGTATATCATATATACAGAATCATTATCATGTTGTATTTATTATTTACATGAATTAATAATCATTATTATACCTATCCAAATAATAATATATTGAATAACAATTACACCACGACGTGGAGACGGTAAGCCGTACGTACGCACGTATGGTGACATGTCAGTCAAAGGATGGATATAATACTGAATATGGTTGTACCATATTTATAATAATATTACAGTATATATGAGATACTGGATTTATTATTTTAGAATGGTAATAACAAAGAAAGAAGAAGTGGAAGAAGAAAGGAACTTGAAAAAGGGTGGTGAAATCATTACCTCTTCTTCAGGTTCTTCCTTTTGATTTGATCAAAAGGTCTCCTTAGGTAGGCTTTCTGATAAAACTAAGGCCTCTAGGATGTAGTGAGAGATGTTGAGAGAGTATTTGGGCAGAGGATGGCTGAACCAAAAGGCTTTTAAGGTGTGAATTAATGAGAAGGAGGAGTGCCCTTTTATAAGAGGGGTGAGGGTTACCTTTGGAAAAGCTAAAAATATTATTTTATAATAAATTAATATTCGATTTCTAATGGCTAAAAGGTGGATTATTTAAAATTTAAGGTGGGTATAGGTTGAAAACCATTCAACCAATAAAATTTATACAGGTTTGGGTCATTAGATAAACCTTATATTTTAGTTTAAACTCTTAGTTAATTAGTTTGACACTTACCATGTCACTTTGTATTTTTATATTATATAGTTAATAAACATACAATATACCTCCAAGAGACCCCCAGGTGGTCCATTAATGAAAACAATATCATGATATAAGTCTCTTGGACGAACCTTAGATTTTTAGGAATTTAATATCAATTAATAATATAATATTTGTTTGAAAAACTCTTTTATGACAATTTTGACACTATTCAATAGTTGATTTTTGTAAAAAGCCTAACATAATGATTACTTCGAAAAAAGTCAATTAAATAAATAATAATATTTCATAATATCCTATAAAATTAGTTTAATTCATTAAAAGTCTCAAATTATATTTATTTTGGTATTTATAATATCAATTATTTTAATTTTTCACTATTATGTTAATTAACGCATCATCATTGTGTCATAAATAAATTCACTTATATAATGTCTTAAAATTATAAATAAAATATAATTATGTAGTAAATCTTTTTATATTTCTAATGAATATTTATAGTCAAAATTCCAACATATATAACCCTATATAAAAATTGTGTTTATAGAAGATATATGCTTATGTGATTTTTGTATTTATTTTAACTTAATTAAAATAAAGTGTCCCTATCACCTAAAAGTGGATCCATGGGCTCCCAAAATCTACCCAAAGATGAACATGGTCGGAAATGTATCCACAAATTAGGTTAGGACACGTTTTAGGGTAATTTAGTATTATTATAAAAATATTTTTTAACCCTTATTTACCGGATTTACCCTTTAACCATGCTAAATAAAATATTTACCGAAGTAATTATTCAAAATGTCTAAAAATAGAAGTTACATATTTAAAAAAATTGGACATCATTATTACAAATATGAAATCCATTTTTCAAAATTCAAAACACAGAACTGGCAGAAATTAATTTAAAATCAATTTTCGCTGTAAAAAAAGCGTCTTTTTAAGATATAATAACTATCAAAAGATTGATACTTGTTTATGTCTGGTTTAATTGTGAAATTATGTCCAATGACCAAAATTGTATTAAATGGTAAAAATATATTCTAAATATACTTTAAAACCACTCAAATTCATAATTTATCACTATTAATTATTTTGATTAAAAAAGTTGTTTTTATTTAAAATTTAGTAATTTTCACTATTCATCAAAATATTAAAGTTATCCGAAAAGTACCAAAATTTTACCTTAGGCCAAATTCGATACTCTAAATCCAAAAATGAAGTCTATTTTCAGAGATAAAATTTCTAGAATTTCAAAATGTAGGTATTACTATTCATAACTGCTAGTTTGATTGGTTGTGGTGTGTTAGAACACAATGTTGCGTACAACACACGCTATCGCATTATTCAATGAGAAGCGTACCATAGATGCTTGGGGTGTTACAATAAATTATTATAAGGGGTGAGGTTTTTGACCTTAACACTTGTTCTAGAGGGATACGTTAGAGACATGACATTTTTTTATAATTTTGTTTAATATTAGTTTTAATTGTGATTTATGTAGTGTGGGTAGTGTGTTTTAGATTGAGTGGTTTGGATGGTATGGCTATCTTAGTGTGCTTTTAATTGTGAGGACCAATAATGTGCAACATATTTGTTCATTAAATTAATTTCTATGCAAGATTTCCTAGGATATATAATTGAATATGTTGTTGATCTTATATTTTCGATTCATTTATAGAGGGTTGTGTGATGTTTATGGTGGAAAGGTGACTACGTCCCCCCTAATTTGGTAGAATAATAATGAAATTTGTTGGAACATACCTATAATAAATATTTTTTGAGACATGTTGCCACATATTTTTATATGGATATCCCAGATGTATGATGGGGATGTAGATTGTGACAACGGGTTATGTGTATCCCTTCTGTATGCTTTTTATTTGAGAAATAGTGAAAAATCATTCAGTTTGTCAATCACCACATGAGTAATGGAAGTACACGTGCATCCCTGTGTATAGGTAGTATATGTCCTACAATATTTAAAACTTAGTAATTATATATACCCCAAAAAACTGATGGTTTTATATGGTTCATATTGCACATCGAATTAAAGTGTTGTACTTAGATTTAGTATTAGGTGAGATGGTGGAAGAATAGTATTAGTATGGTGGATGTGATTTATAGGGAACCTCCTTTTGACATATTTTAGTAGTGTGGGTTGTATTATATATATTCACTTGTAATTTTGGGAGTATAATTATGGAAATTAATGATTTACATTTAGAGGATGATGACCATACTCATAAGTGGTATGATTGACTAATTTATCTTTTATACTCAAGAATCCATTAGTATGATCTAATTATAATGATATATTTATAGGTTATAGTGGGAACCTATTTAGATTGTTTATACACACCATTATTTATTATATATATTTCTAGATATTAATGATCACATTAGTGGTGGAGTTGTGTAGATTTAGCATGGATGTATAGGATATAAAAATTGGGGATTGATTTTCCTTATACCATTGATGAGGATACTGGATATTTTAAATTTTCATGATTAGGGGTTTTGTGCACATATTCCTTCATCGATAGTCATTTCATATTAATATTGTTATATTAAATTTCATTAATTTATGATATATATGACATTTAATTTGGATATTTCCTTGTAGTGGTTATATAACTCACTAACTCATTATTAGACATGATGATTATGGATTCCCATAAATAACCCTTCCACAAGTTTGTGTTTTATACCATAGGTTTCTAATGTTAACCCCTGGCCTATTGGATGTTATATTGAGGTATTAGATTTGTGTAGAAATTAATCTGACAATAGGTTTTAGAAGTATTATGTCCTGATATAGCAGTATCATAGAAAGGTTATTTAGGATGGTGTTTGAAGTATGAACATGTGTGGTTCAATTTGGTGGAATGGAAGTAGTATACCTGAATTTTTTATGTAAAGTAGGCCAGAGAAATTGAATAATTTACATATAGGTCCCTTATAATCTAGCAAAAATTCCATGATCATCTACTGATCATTACTTGTGGATATATTTTTTTGGATTTATGCTAATATTGTAAGTATGATACAGGAATCATGTATATTCATTTAAGTCATGATGAATGTGTGTGCTTATGGTGTGAAAGTTAGATATAGATGGAAAAGGGGATTAAAGATATATTCCTAGAATATATATTATTATGATAATTTTTATCAATTTTTTATTTTTGTATCTATGTTATGTGTTAATCCACAGAGGTATGTGCGAGACGAGGAAATGTAACAACTTTATCTAATTCATCTTACATTTTAGCCTATTGTTTCAGGTATGGATGGTACATGCGATGGATTGTTGGATATTAATTAGTGAAAATATTTACAAAACAATTATTTTTTTATATCATATTTTTATGTTAAAACTTGTATGGGAGAGGTTGAAAGTGTTTTTTGGTAGATTTTATCTTTATGGAGAATTATTTTCCTTTAACAGTGATCATGTCAAGGGGATCAACTATATATTGGTAGGTTTGCTATCTGGGTGATTTAATATAACCCAAACCACTATGGAAACACCCAATATACTACTATGATGATGTTTCTATACCAATCAACAATTTAATGAATTATTTAAAATAAATTTTATTTCTTTGATGGCATGTGTTACATGTAACACTGAGTTTTAAGGAAAAATGAAAAAGTATTAATATTATTATTTAAACATGACCATTATTACATGGTTTTTAAACATTCTGTAATGAATATGAATACAAATTTTAAATATTATGTATAATAGTTGAATAAATATAAAAAACATTGATAAAAACCACTTAATTTTTGGTAAAAACATTATGTGTTTAGAAAATACTATTTTCTGAAAGAAAAATGTTTTTTGTTTATTTTTGTGAACAATACTAAAATTAATATTTTTTAAAATTTGAGGAAATTAATTTCATAAATTAATAATAATTTGTTATATCATGTTGTAAAAATAATCTTAGGGTGATTTTGTGAGATTTTTTTAAAACAATTATTATTATTGATGAATAGTGAGAATACTTGTTTTTATTGAAAATTCTATTTTAGTTTCAATAATTTATAGGGTTAATTTTCATTTTAAAATATGTTTAAATGTAATATTACATTAATTATATTTTTATCAATACAAATGGTTTCATTTGAATAATTTGTAAATAGAATTTTAAAATAAAAACATTTTAAACAATTCAGTATTTTTGCTTTGGAAACCGCTTTCGCATCACACCTATGGGGTTAATTTTAAATTATATTTTTGAAATAATTTGAGTTTAATTTTGAAAATTGGTTCAAATATTTATAATAATCACAACTTATATTTTCTAATAAGAACATATTATTTTTTTACCATAATGAATAGTTTAAACAGTAAGAACTATTTACCAAAATTTAGGTAGAAATGGGTTAACTGAGGGTGAAACTAAAAAGATATGAAGTAGAATGACCTAGAAACTTTTTCAAAACCCATTATATTGAAATATGTAGAACTTATAACCTCTAATTATTAATAATAATATATTTTTTAGCCTCTTTTATAGAGAGAAACTTGGATACATCTTTTTCATTTCAAAAACATTATGTATGACGTTCACCACACTTATAAAAGGCCACCCCTTCTTCTCTCCTCTTCACATGTCCAAAATCCTATGGATTAGAACTTACCTTATAAAATTACCTCATTAATTCTCTCCTATAATACTATAATCCTTAGTTATAACATAATTCCAACTAGGAATAATTTTTTTGAAAACCTACGGAGGTTACCCGAAGAAGAGGTAATGTTTTTCAACAAGGATTTATATTTTGTTTCTTCTTCCACATCAATAAAATATTATTACATTATGATTATATAATAAATAATTATCTCCCATATAATGATATTTTATTATGGTAATTTAATAACCTATATTCATCACATATTCCATCAAATGGGATACAAAATCATCATTTGTGTGTACAATGGACTACCACCTCTCGAATAAATGTTTTTCATTTTCCATCACTAGTTATCACATATTAATATATTGATATATTAAATGTGTCTATATTATATTTATGATATTATTATACTTCTATAATTATTTTTACCACATATACTTTCTTAATTTTCATTTCATGGGAATACCATAACGTCGCTCATGTGTACGAAGGACTACCACATCGCGAAGCAATGTGATTCATTCATGATTTAGATGGATGATAATAAGGGTGTATTTAATTAAAATACGCGATATATATGAAATATAATACATAAAAATTATTATAAAATTGTAATATATTATTTATCATTATTTATTTTAATTCGTAGAGAAAATGTAATCAACATTCATGCATATGTACGATCAACCATCTCCAGGAACAATGTATTTCATTTTATATCTATAACTTTTATGAATTAATATAAATAGAACTATAATGAATATATATGATATTAATATGATGTTTATAATTTTGGATATTATGTAACCATTATAAAAGTAAGAGGGTCAGAAGTAGTAAATAAAAATATATAGGAAAACCAAAGTAAATATTGCTGGAAACATGACTATAACATGGAACTGTGTAATAAAAGGTCATAAGTAAATAATATATGGCATGATATATAAAATTATGGTTCTATAATAGATATATTATAAAATTATATTTATTATATATGTGTTTTGAACATGTTCAAAAGAATTCATGACTTAAGGAAAGATATTTTTGTCACAATTTTCCTTCTTTGAGACGTATTCAATGTTATGCACCTATCCTCTTTTATGATGTGTATAAAAAATCCCATTGATAAGTTATACCTTGAATATCCTTCTTTTAATGATATTTAATGTTTCATTTAATAAATAATTTTTAATACTTATTATTCCAAAAATACGAAAGTGGTAATGCTTTTATACAATAATATCGTTGTTTATTAGGATTATTTATGATTCTGATTCTGATGACCAAATATTAAAACCCATTTATCTAGAAACTAAGTAATTTTATTATACTATGATTATTTAATGGAAATACATTTTTTCCATTCATTATCCTCTATTTATGTACTCAAGAGACTGAAATAATGTTTCAGATAAAAAACATCTTTATTTACATCCTCAGTTGAAAACAATTTTTCTTCCAACATGAGGTTTTCTAAAAAAATTAAAAAACGTTTTCAAAATTATCCAAATTATTTATTTAATAAATTTTTACACCTCTTTTATTTTTTAATGTAAACTCAACGTTTTTTTCAAATAAGACCCATTTTTATTTTACCAAAAATATTAAATGAATTTTTATTTTAACATGTAAAACGTGAAAGGAATTTCCTAATGTCTAGACCATTATTTTCATTAAATATTCATCTATAAGTTTTAAATATTATTTTATAATAAAAAATTGTCCACAATATTTTATTAATTTTTAATTTTAAAAATGTTATTTTCAAGGAATGGATATTTTCTTCAAGAAATGTTCCAAGTGATTTTTCTTTCAAATACCATTTCCATATGTGGTGACATCCTTTGATGATACATCATCTTTTCTAGGGATATGATCCTATGATACCATATTTATTTTTTATCTAGATTATTTATGGTTACAATGACAAGATTTTTAAAAATCTTTTTTTATCTTCGGTGGGATATACCATGATAAAATGATTATAAAACTTGCTTCTTTTTCAATTGGTTATGCATTGATGAAATTAAGAAATGATTATGAAACCTATTTCTTTTCAAAAGATTGTTTTATAATTAAATTTTTATGAAAAATATTTATTATCTTGGGTTATGATATGATTAATGTTTTATGATATTTTATAACACAAATGAATGATTTTCACTATATGATAGATGAGACATGTATATCCCTGCAATGCTTTGGGTAAAGATTCATATCTTATGAGATAAATGTGACTCGAATGTGGAGAAATATGTTTAGTAAGGGGCTCTATCCACTATGACCATCTTTGGAGTGAACCTTGACTACTATGATAGTTTTTCATGTGAACTCATTCCATTATGATAGTATTATTAATAAGCCTAAAACTACAAAGTAAATTATTTCAATTGATTATGAGTATAAAAAAATTACATGTCTTATTCCATTATTATACTCTCATGGACCATTTAATTTTATTCCCTTATGATTCATGTCTTATTAACTCTAACTATTTATTCTATGACCCAAGATTATGATATTTGATATACAGGGTATGATTTTTAATTGTTATTCACATGTTCTCAGACTATTTTTATCATTTTAAGTTTATCTATCTCCCTTTATTACTGTTAATGAGAATTCCTTATGTTTCATTTCCCTAGGTTTTGAAGAAATGAATTCTCTATGATTTTTCTAACAAGGGTGACAATTAGGTAGAACATAGTGGTAGATGATATAGTTAAATTATAAAATATTTGATTATGTATCCATGTTTTTGAAGGCACTATGCCTTTATAATCCTCAGGCAAGTGTTTGTGTAATATATTGGATTTTCATCCAAAAATGTTGTAATAAGTATCTTGAACCACCATGATATGACAATAAACACTTGAAAATGTCTCCTCATGGTGTTTAATTATTGATTAATATATTCATGAAATGGTCACCAACAACTTCATGAACCACCATGATGTTCTATACATAACCCATCATTTCCAGGAATTAAAACCAATAAAGACTCCCCCCCACAATGTACTATAAGACCACCTTTTAACTGGGCATCCTATTTATAGGCATAAAAGTATATTCATAAGTCCCACATAGCGGTAAGTATAAACATACTCAAAAGGACTCACAAAAAATATAATGTAAAGAGAAGAATCAAGTAATATTTAACTTTATTATATGCAAGTAATTAGATGTAGGGAAAAGAAGGATCCAGATATTCTTAACAACTAGATGGTTCAGATATCAAAGAAGTCCCTTCTATATAAACATATATACTTGAAGGTCGTACATCAGGAGAAACTATAAATTATTTGATAAAAAAGGACTATATTTTCTAATGATGATATCCTGGATGCACATCACATATAAAGGAAATTACATGGATTTTTAATGATTAACATGTCTTGAAGCATAAAATTTACTCAGCCTCTCATATACAGTACCACCAAAATCTAGTAAGGGGAACCCACTTAATAATGAAGTAATTCATATCTCTTGAGAAATTACCAAATATTTCCATCTAACATTACACTATAACAGCTTTGAAAACACATTAGGAAACCAATTATTTTCCAAGAACATGCCTTTGTTTAGAGAGTGATAACCCTTATCATTCAAGATACCCATTTATGAAAAACCACCTTCTACACACAAAAAATTGAAATTCCAGATATGTGTTAGTCTAACTAGGTTAAATACCCGGAGAGGGGGGGTCAGGATATGAAAAATTCAAACAACTATAAGTTTTGATCTTGTTTCATTGTTAAATAAATCTCTCTTCCCACCCATTCTTATATCATCGCATAAATAGGAATTAAAACGTGAAAATAATGAAATTTTTTTTCATTCAACAAAAATGGACCACATCCTAGGAGAATACAAAGGAAATGAACTGATGTACCATATCCACTAAAGCATGTTGCTATTACAAAGATTAGAGTTTACCCACTATTTATTCTAGTTCACTACCAATCACAATTTTAAAACTCACTACTCTGTAAATTGATGTGTTCTCACTGATCCTTCTTAAGATACTTGTTTTGATCATTAGGGTAAAAAAAATTTCACCTCATTTTGGGCATCATGAGGCTCTAGTTTCTTATAATTTATGAATACCAATTTACCATATAATGTATAGGGAAATCATTATAGATCACACAACATTAACTTTCATGAAACTATTTGTCCTCTGTAGTGAATCTTTACTATATTTCATCAAACTTTACACTTTAAAAAACCCAAACCCTTTCAAAAAATAAAAAAAATCATTAATTTCTATAAACTTTCACCAAAACTACCTTGGTTAGTTTGACATATATTGTTTCTTTATGGAACAAATATTTTAATGAAACCTTCACACTAGAAAAATCTTCATGAAACTCTTTAGTTAATTAAAATACCATAGATATTTTTTTATTTTTTCTTCATTTAAATAGAGTGGATAACCACATAATTAGAGAAATTTCTTCTACTTCAAGAAACTTTCAAACTCACCACCACTTTTCGTGAAATTATTCAATATGTTCATGAAACTCCCTTTCATTGTGAAACTTTTTAGAAAATTTTTTATTCGTGAAACTTTATTTCATTCATAGAACATTATCCTATTAATAATAAATATTTCATGAAACAAAAATAATTCATGAAACCATAATAATATTATGAATTTTATTCCATTATTATATTTTCAATAGGAAGTTATAAAAATCCCTCATTCACAAAACTTGTCCCTTCCTATAAATTTTAGACCCTAAAAAATTTAGCAAATGTTGGGAAATGACAAGACATAGAGAATGTGATTTTATATACCACCTCCATAGCATGGATACATCATTATTGAAGATTTTTCATAATACTTATTCAATAATCTTGCTGGAATTCCCAAACTAACTATTTCAACATGCTTTATCACCAAATTCAATCAACCCCAAAACACTACAATGTCCCTTGAGGTATTTTTCCCAACAATATACCCCTTTGGGGTTGTTAAAAACACTTCACCATTTTATACCACATTAAATATTCTATTTCTAGGTTATTGAAAACATGTTTGACACTTCCATATTATACTAAAATTCACTTATTTAAATTCCCGATAGCAGTCAAAAATTTACTCAACACACACTCTATGCCAAGATGATTCATGCTCAACAAGACAGATAGGTGTATCATACAGTGTTTATTGTTGAATCACATCAAAAATGAGAAGACCAAATAATCAACCCCACAAGAAAACTATTTTCATAAAAAACGCATGGGTCATGATATATAAAATTTGGTTAAATAACTTCAGCATCTTAAAATTTAATACTCACCCTACTTTATTGCCCCCTATCAAATTCTACCCCAATCTTGATCAAGGCATTTTCTTCCCCTTTATCAATGAACATAATGAAAACTCCTTTTTATTATGAAACACTTTAATCAAAACATATCATTGTAGGGAAAAACATACCATAACTCAGGGAGATGGCATACCACTTCCATACATGTTCAAGTGTGGGGAGTCAACCAAACTCCATGATCTGGTCGATGATGTTCAAATGATTCTTTAGATAAGGATTCAATTAGAATATCTAAAACAATTAGTTCTACAGGCGCATACCCCGACTTCCAAAACACATGATCCACCTTCTCCTCGAGAAAATGACAATTGATGTCAATGTGCTTCATCCATGAGTGATGGACAAAATATTTTATAAGATTCATATCACTTGAATTATGACAATGGATTTAGATTAGAGACTTCACTTAAACTACCATATCTTCAATATACTACTTCATCTATAATAACTGCATGAAATCTTGAGTGTCTTAAATATATTCCTCTTATGTTGTGCTCAATTAAATTCAATCTTATTTCTTGTGTACCTAATAAATATAAAATCCACCAAGATAGAATGAACCACCAGACATTTATTTTATATCATCTACTGAACCAGCCCAATATATATATATATTCATAACCCAATAACTCTTTCTATGATTTTTCATTGTATCGAAAACTAATATCTACCTTTCCCTTGATATATTGAAGTATTCTATTAACATCAAGTAAGTTTATTTCCTTGAGATTACACTGATTCTGCACCATTTGGATTATAGAAGAAATAATATCAGGTCATGTCACTGTTAATTACAATAGAACACTAATTATCTACCAATATTTTAAGACATTACCCCATTTCCTTCATCATCTCATGACAGTTTTATCCATGTAGACACTAGATTCGTCATTTCCTTGGAATTATCCATTAAAAATCTTCTTATGAAATCCGTGGAATATTTTCATTAAGAAATGAATGTGAAATTCCTTCTATGTGTCAAATATAAATATTAGAAAAAAATCTGTTCACTATTCATTGAAATTTCTAACTCACTTTCATGAAATCTATAAAATATTTTCAGAGTGATTTATTTGGTCAACCAAAGATTATATCATCTACATACACCCAATCCATAATCATTTGATCACTCTCACTATTGAGATAGAAATTTCAATCAACTACACCCCATTGAAAACAATGTTTCTTAAAAATGATCAAGTCTTAGATAACACACTCTACGTTATTTATTTAAACCATATAGTTCCTTCCTTAGATGATTTTTTTCTCATATTTATATAAAAGAAAACAATATTGATGTTTTCTGTGCACTTAGTTTTCCAAAACCTCATTGATAAATTCTAACTTGAAATTCATCTTGAAATCTATGAAATTTAATTACACATAATTGTTTTTGAATAAGTCAACAGTTCCTGGCCTTATAACTAGTGAAAATGTCTCATCAACATCGATTCCTTTAATCTGGGAGTTTCCCATTCACATTATCCTTTTTTTTCAAATTACCATGCCATATTCATTTAGTTTATTCTAGAATACCCATTTGGTCATGATGAAATTCTTATTTATTATCCTTAAAAAAATCTATGATTTCTTATTCTTCTCAATTTGGTAAAACTCTTCATTCATATCTAGAAAAAAAAATTCATCTATAGATACTTCCTCAAAACCATTAGGCTTAACTTGTGATATGAATGGGGATTATTTTAAAGACTTCATTATCTGTGTTTAAGATAGAACTTCTTGATCCCCACTGATGTATTTCTTATCCATTTCATCTTGAATATTCATCTTTTATGCAGATACAGATTTACTTTCATCCTTCTCATCATAATAATATTCTTATGAATCAACATTTTTCACTTATACTCCCCTGAGATTCATACCATTTTATTGTTATTATTAGGAAACTTTTCACTATGTTATTAAATATTATATTTATTATATAAAATAGTGACAACTTTTCTTTCAACCACTTTTGTTAGCCTCTTGTTAAATCATTTATAAACTATTCTTTTCCTTTATTAACAAAGTAATATCTTCTCATCTCTGTAGGATTCAAACTTCATGGGTCTCTCTTTGTTTAGAAGAAAACACTTACTTCCAAACATTCAAAATCATTCTGATGTTGGATTCCATTCACACCATAGCTCTTATGGAGTATTTCCCAGTTTTGGAAGAAATAAGGCTCTATTAGATATATATAATGAAGTTACAACTATTTTATATAATTTATATGGTTGGATGTTTTCAATAATAATTGGACTGGCCATGTTATTTTTGATCTGATTTCTCCTCTCCCTCGCTCTATATTGTTGAAGAGTTTCTTTTAATGTGTCTGGGTTCATTATCACCTGTTTCTTGGGATTTTATTCCAATTGGCTATTTATGAATTCTATACCATTTTTAGTTTATAACATAAACATTTTATAACCAAGAAATCATTAATGTTCCCTAATATATTGTTTTATAATAATAAAAACCATAGACTAGTAGGAAATGAAAAATAATTGTGTTATAATACTGATACCATCAATGAAAATATCGTAGTACCTTTTCCCATTAATTGATCATGGTGATATAGGTCCACACACACCATCATGAACCAATTAAAGAACTATGGTTGACTTTTGTTATTTTTCATTAAATGTATTTTTGAAAATCTTCCCAAATTGGAATGAATTGCATATCTGAGTACGATCCCATGGTATCTCTGGGAGATCTCAAGCTACATAACATTTCACTGGATCTTGGTTTGAATAGATTCCCAATACATTTATTAGACAACCTATTTTATTCATAACTAAGTATAAATAATATAAATTCTTCTCCACTCACAAGGTATATATTCCACCTCTTGCATTTTACCGATAAAAAATTCACCATATTCTCCAATGACAATATAGAGTATCTTCGTAAAGCTTATAACTTGATCCGAGTCACACAAATGGATAACATATAACAATTTTTATTGATACTTTGATAACCAATACATCAACATGTCTCTTATATTTTCCTCCAAACTTGGATTTCCTTGATCCAATAATCTTCAAGACTTTATCATTTAAGAATTTTACAACACCTTCCCTATAATATTTAATTCCTATAACAACATCATTATTTCTTATTATATATGATGAGCATACACTATCAAGGATCCATACACTATCTCGATTTGAGGTTTCAATGGAAATTTTTACAGCCACTTCTTGCTCGGTTCTATCCTTCTTGATCCATGTCTTTCACTCCGTACTTGGAGTTAAATGAAATTGTTGATCTTACTGAGAGTATGAAAAAACAGTTTTATTTTTTATAGCATCAAATTAGTTTTTTGGTTTCAACTCATAAAATTTTTCTTTATGTTGATGCTTACAAAAAAATTGGTTTTCTTTAATACATTCCTATTAATTGTTAATTAATTGTATCTAGACATGTGTCAGAATACTCTACACCTAAAATAGTGATCATCAAAATAATTACTGAAATACAAATCTCTATTTGGCTACGTTTATTTATATTCCACTCGCCAATGTGTCTTGGATCTTGTACAGATATTTTGAGAGTGTACCATATTTCCATAAGAATGATACCACAAAACATTGTGTATTCCTATACATCATCATGACACCACTAGTCTTCTGATGAGATCTCAGAATATTATGATTTCGGTTTATAAAAAAATTGATCCTTAACCTTGGATTGGTTTCTTATGGCCTCACATCAACTATTACTTAATTATATTTTTGATATATCCCCATAGTAGTTGTGATATTATAATGATTTTTTGTCTTGAAATTCCATCGATTATTTATTTAGACATCCAAACTCTAATTCCCCTTTTTCTGTCACCTGTAACTCCTACTCTCCCAATTTCATACACAGTTTCAAGTGTTTATTCTAATATTTTACCTTTATTCATATGATAACAACTTCTACTTCCAGTTCATTGATATTTTGAACTTGGTCTTTTGTTGTGTTAGTAAAACCATTGATAAATATGGTATGTTCTACAGATTTTTTCATGTACTCAATGGAATTATCTAACTTCACTAGCTTTTTAGATCTGAGGCCATTAATCTCAGCCTTTATCTTGGACTTATATTCTTCCTACTAATTCTTACAGAGTTTGGAATCATGAAAAACTCCATTAGATTTTTTGGCTCTCTAATCATCTATCTCTCCAAATGAAACTTCTAATTCAACATGGAGTTCAACTCTTCCCCCATCATATCCATCATTATTTTCACTTTATTCTCGTATATGCAAGTTACCTATAACTACCACCATATAATTTTATCTAAGATAATTTTATCCATCCTTATTAAAAACCATAGATTCATCGAAAATTTCATTCTATATTAAAAGAATATTTTCATTTTTAAATAAATCTATATGAATTTTTTTTACCTTTCACATAGGCAGAATACATCTTCACATGGATTTTGACTTCATCCTCATAATCTTATCACATTTTCCTTGGGCACCTTCCTACAACAAGTGAAACCTTTTTACATTAAAATAATGTGAGTGAAATTTCCCTTCAAACATTCCTTTTCCGCTTTGTATACTTCAAGGTAGTAATGACATGACCTCATCCACCACTTCTTCTTCCTAGATATCCTCCATATTGATCTTATTCATGGCCTTGAATTCCACTTCTTTATATTTCCCTTTTTCAACAGACCCATTATCATTATTTCTCATCTCATATTCTAAAATAGTACTATAGAAGATATCCAATGTCATATCCTTTGGATATTTATATTCTATTAAAAAAATTCAGATTGAACCAAGGTTTAATTCTTCTCAAGGTGCACTTAAAAATATTTACATCTTTATGGATTTCTCCGAGAACACTCATGTCTTCGATGAAAACATTCAATTGATAAAATAATGAATCTACAGACTCATTATAGTGTATTCTTAGGTACTTATAATTGTTCCATAGAACCTTTAATTTAGATTCTACAACCTTTTAATCATCTTCATATGTATTTAGAAGCTTTCTCAAAATGGATTGAGTTAACTAAATGAAATTAATTTCATACAGATTATGTTATATAGAGAACCTCCTAAGGAATTTACTCATTTCACATCGACATCCAATTCTATTAGGTATGATTTTGAGAAAAATATATTTAAACACAATTAAAAATACCTTTCATCACAACAATAAAGATATATCTTCCTAATGATAAAAATTTATGTTGCATCCAATTCTTCCATAGCTGAAAATTGTTTCCTTCAATGATTTTAATCCCTTTATGATTAAAAATTTACTTTGATTCCGCAGATAGAGAACCACTATCATTAAAATTTATCTCGGATACTAATTTTTAGCCAAACTAGGTTAAATTACATGAATAGTGGTTGGTGAAGCAGTGTATGATAGATTAAAAAATTATCTCTTTGGATTGTTTTTCACCATTAAAAAAACTATCATCCCTCTCACTCTCATAGAAAATAATAAATGGGAATTAAAACATTAAAAAGGCACAAATATTTTACTTGGTTCACCCAAACTACATAAAATACATGGAGAATACAAGATAAATGCACCAATGTACTAAATCTGCTACATTTCACTATTGTTAGAAAGTTTCGAATGGACTCATTGTCCCTCCCGGTTCACTACCACTCACAATTTTAAATCTCACTACAATATCAACTAGGCTGTTCTCAATAATCATTTATAATACTCTTATTTTGATCACCTGAATCAATATTTTTTACACTTAATTTGGTGCATCTTGAAGCTTTAATTTCATACACTTGAATAATAAATATTTTACAACATTTTTTTGTAAATCCTTCTATTTCACATAACATTCACTTTCCAGAAACTATTTATCATATTTAGAGAAACATTACGATATTTGGAAAAAATTAATAATTTCAACAAACTCACAACCTATAATGGAACAAAAAAATTAACAAATATCCATAAACATTCACAAAACTACTTTAGTTGGTGTGACATAAGTTATTTCTTAATGAAACAAATATTTTTATGAAAACATCAGGTAAGAAAAACCTTCCCGAAACTATTTTGAATATTTAAATACCTTAGGTCTTTTTTAGTGATTTATTTTATTCAAAGGAGTGAGTATCCAACTATTTACTAATTTTTCATTCCCTTTTCGAAACATTCCATCTTTCCATCACCATTTCACAAAACTCTTCAATCAATTCGCAAAACTCACTTTCTTCGTAAAATGTTTTGGGAATTTTTCATAGAGTTGATACTAATTATCTTTCATAGAACATTAATCCATGAAAAATAAATATTTAATAAAACAACAATATTTCATGAAAACATAATAATTTCATGAATTCCATTCATTTTAAATATTTTCAAGAGGTAGTCTAGGAAATATGTCTTTTAAGAAGCTTTTTTGTTCCAATGAATTTAGTGAAACCAAAAATATTAAAAACACTATGAAATGATGCTACCCTAAAAACAATGTTTGGTATCACCTCCAAATATTCCATACCTACATATTTAGGGGTTTTTTAAAATATCTTGTCAATAATTTAACTATAACTACACAAACAACCTTGTTAACCTTCTTTTTCAATAAACGCAATTAACCTAAAAGAACAACGAAGTCACCTTGAGATATTTTTTCCTAAAAATCCATGTCTTTCCAAATTGAAAAAATTTGAAAAGTTCTTAACAAAATTGATTAATGTATAACACATTATATGAGAGTATCAAAAAGTGTAAAAGAGTGTCATAATATAGATGAGATAGAGGAACTTGACCTTTAATATCATTGTTAGCTATGTCTGATCCCCACTATCATCCCTATAAATCTAATAAGGATAAGCTGCACATATTACTATAAAACTAAACTTACATACAAATGTGAATAATACAATCTTGTAATATGTAGAACAATTCTCAATATAGACTACTCACAAACCCAATCCAATGTTTTGAGAAAGGAGATATAAAAAACACTAAGGTTGGAAAAGTACATGACATATACTATATGGGAACAGAACATGTAATCACTTTATAAAATATTTTTTATGTAATTATATTCACATGGAATAAAATTTTATCTTACATGATATGTTTTATAATATAAAAAAACATGTGGGGCCAATAGGTAGCTCAACGTGTATTTTTATAAAATGGGTCTTTGTCATCTTGGGACACATGATGTCTCTAAGGTGGTATACAGTGTGTGATGCCTATGAGAGAACTCAACATGTACCACCATTTATAAAACTCAATTAGTATATGACTACATGATGTATTCTAATGAACATATTGCATGTATTCCATGGATACATCCTTAGTGTATACCACTACCTGAGTGACATTGTGTATTCCATACATGGTGTGTACTCAACTACACGCTATGTGGCTGGGATTCTTCTTGGATGTCCAACTATAATACACAATTTGTGAATAAATTCTACATAAAATGTGATAATTATAATCCTCTTAAACCAAATCATTGTATCTAAAAAGTAACACATCATGTTTTAATCTGAACAATATGTTGTGCCATTATTTTCATTATCCAGAATTGTTGAGTATTCCAGTTTTCATAGCATCGTGACCTAATTTTTCATCTTGTTATGTATTTCCACTACTCATCACCATCTAATACCCCTAGTTCCCCTTCTCAGTGATTGATATATCATCTCTATGACTCCATCGGTTTCTCCATACACATTATTTACTCGTTTATAATGTTTCTCTTGTGGTTTCAGGGCATTATACTGAGTACGTTTATACTAGCCACTATAGAATAATTTCACCCCAAACATGTTATTTTTATATAGATGATGCATATTTGGGGGTTCGTATTAGTGGATGTAGAGTTGGCATGACTTTCTCAGAATTGAATCCTGGCGATGCTTGGTGACAGATGGTGAAGTATGGTTGTTCATGATGATTATAGTGACCGTTGTGACTAAAGAACAATCTAGGAGTACCTGTAATGAGTTGGATCATTCTGTTTTTTTTATGTTTTGAAGTATTTTTAGATGTATTATTCTTTTTGTATTTCCCTATGTGTTATTATTATTGTATTTAATTTCCCATTCATGTATTCTATATAGCATTATTATATATATATATATATATATTGTATAAGGTTATTATATGCATTAGAGGTATATATATATTACAAGTTTATATAGGATAAGGCCTCCCATATTTTTTAATATGTCTACCCATTGCTTTTTACCAGCCCCTAGACTATTAAAGGTAGGCTAGATGTGGCACATTAGGCTTAACTATATTACATGTGGGGCCCCAATGTACTAGGTTATGTCATGATTTTACTAAGGCTTTGATATTATAAGATGAATTTAAGGATCCTTGTTGGAAGGTGTCTTAATAAAGGACTATGCAAGAGAATCGACAATAAGATATTTTGTGTTTCTCCAAGGGATTGAGTGTTTTGGAGTTTGGAATTAGTTTTATGGGTTTACGTCATTATTTTCATGATACGATTAATGACGAAGAGTTATGATCTAGAAATTTTGAGGCTTTCACCCTATGATCCAAAGGATGATACGTAAATTGTTTCTTATTTACTATTAAGAAGTGATAAAAAATAAGTTAACGAGAATCTTATGGCTACGATATTTCATGTGACTTAGTACACAAGTGAAAAAAATTGGAGTTGGAAGTTATAGTACTAATTTTTTTGGGAAATAAAGGTTTTTTCATTATTATTGGTGTCCTTTTCAGGTGACTTCTACATTATCTGGATTTGGTAGCTCAAGATCTTATGGAGGTGGTAGAGGACTATATTATTTTTATTTTGGTAGTTTTATAAATTTTCATTATGACTGCTCTTCATTTTTTTATATTAGTGGATGAAGATGCGTATTATGATTGGGGTAGGTCCTCCTCAACTGTTTAAAAGACAAAAACATGCATCCTTGAAATTATTTTCCTATAAGGATTTGTTATTTAATACATTTATTCTGATTACAAGATATTTCATTCCCATAATCCAATGTTTTGTAACCCTTAAGTGAGCATATAAATAAATAATAATTTCATTACATTATAAAAAAGAGTACATGTTATATAATACATCATTATTCATTATTCATATTATATGTAGTAAATCGTGCATGATATTATTTTTCATTATTTGGGGGAATAGGGAAACATCAAAAAGTGGTTAACTCTAACACAAAGTATTGGAGAACATATCAAAATATTTATATAACCATTACATGTATAATATAATAAAACATTTTATTAAAAATAAAGTGATATAAAATAATACCTAAGAATATCATTTCAAATACATAATGTTCATAATGAATAGATATAGTAATTAAGGGATTATATAATTGAAGAATCATAACATATCATCAATTCATTGATTGGTTATATTATAGAAAGGATAAGTATGCTCTAATTATCCAATCTTTTTTGTCTCATGAGACCCACCAGTTAGTTGAGGGGATATAAAATCCTGAACCTCACCCATCACAAACATTTTCCAATGCACTCCAAAATAAAATAATATTTCATTCATAATACTTGTCATTATGTTTAATAACAAAAAACATAGTAATAATTTAATTAATATTCAATAAAGAATGGATTAATTTTTTTTTCTTATGGAATAAAATAATATTTCTTCATGAAAATAAATTTTAATATTCAATTGAATGGTGTGGTTATCTAGATGAAATCTTATTAATAATAATAATGAAGTACTTGGTAATAAAACATTATATGAAAGGTCATATGACTGTTTTTTCATGGTATCAATATAATTCTTACCTATAGAAGTAGAAACCAAGGATGATATCCCAAATGAGGCCCCAATGGATAATGAAAAGGATAATTGATCATGTATTTAAAGGACACAATGGTTCAGTGAACCCTCCTCTTACCTAGAATTACCTCTTCAAACCCATTGTCTAACATCCATTCATAGTAAGTTACAAAAGTCTATGATGAATGATCAAATTATGTGGAAGTTAATGGTCAAACATTTATCACAGTGATTGGATAATAATTATGGAATATTTATATTGGTAGAAAAATTGTAGTGAAGGATAAATACCATCAAAATAGTAGAATATAAATCATATATTTGATATGTATTATGTTAAAGAACTCTATTCTTATTCTTGAGGTATGGTTTTCTTCTTTTTATTTTTCCTTAATTGTTCTCGAGAAAACAAGGGAAATAGAGAAAACTCCAAAAAATTGTGGGTACACACCATGTAATTTTCCAAAGGCCATGTACTTTGGTCATGTGGAATGATTATACAGGGCATGTAGGCCTATCAGTGATGAAGGGTTTAAAGACTGACTACACGTTATGTACATAGTATATACACACCTTGTAATCACTTTGCAGGTGAACATTAAAGAGGTGGAAGTAGTGCCATTGGAACAGTAGTACATGCTGTGTCCTCAAAAATACACACCGTGTAATCATGTTGATGGATGAACAGTGTGGCGGTGAAAAGTAGCCGCCAGAGGAACAATTAAAAAATGGAAAGTAAATGCCATGTACATGAGAGTACACGTCGTGTAGTTTTTTTGTTATAAACCGGTAGTAGCCTCCTCTTTTAATAGAGTAAGCTTAGAACATTGGGATGTCATGGGAGAGGAGGTTGTACTTTGGAAGAGCTCCCAACCGAACACCAGGATTATGATTCCTTTGTCGATGATCACGTTTGGACCACATGGGTAAGACCTTCCCTCTCCTAGAGACTTTTTTCCAATTATTTCCCAAAGTAATGTTCTTTGAGTTTGAACAGATGAACGTTTTCCCCAGATCTACATCATTCTTGGATGTTTCGGGAGTCTTCGTTCATGTATATTGATCAGTGGAGATCGAGGTTGGTGGTCTGGTGTCTATTTCCAACTGCTGAGTTGATTTTGTGTACCGTTGTGCTGCGCGCCCATGTTTGGGGTGTCGTATGGCTGAGGACCTAGCTGTTAATACATCTAGAATTGCATATATAATCGAATGAACATTTATAAAATGCTGTTTGGGATCGTTGCCTTGATCTAGGGCCCCACGAGTGTGAGTTCCCATTGTTTAGCTGTTTGTCCAGGATACCCATGGGTATGATGTAATGATATAATGTTTTGATTTTTTGTGAGAGGAAACATATTTATTACTTTCTTATGCGTTGGGCTCATCCCGGTTACTTTCTTAGCCTGAGGGAAGTGTTTTTATTAGCCGGAGGGATGTTTTTTGATTCACCTTAGGGAATGGTACTGATTCTCTTGAGGGAAATCTATTGATCCGCCTAAGAGAAAGGTACAGATTCTCCTGAGGGCAAGGTATTGATTCGCCTGAGGGAAAGGTGATGATTCACTTTAGGGAAATGTATTTATTCTCCTGAGGGAAAGGTACTGATTCACTGGAGGGTATGGTATTTATTCACTTTAGGTCAAGGTTTTGATTAGCCTAAGGGAAAGGTATTGTTTAGCCTGAGGGAAATTTTCACTTGAATATTAAATGTGGGGTTTTCTTGTGTTATACATTCCAAGATAAAGCACAAGAATGGTAATGTTATTACTTTCTATTTGTTAGATAACCTTTTGTAGTTTTGTTGTGGCACTGTATAGGAGATTGTTGGTCGAGGCCCAATCTTGGGAACTTATAATTCAATTATATTGTATTGTTAAATAATAATTAAATTTTAATGGAACTGGTAGGAGTAGCTTCCTTTGATTACTTCCTATCTTACTGTATTTTCTTTTTTTCTTTTTTCTTTTTTTTTTGATAAATACTGAATTTTATTTATTATACTATTGTTAAAAAATTTCACTGACAGTTGGGCACGGGCCTTTTGGTGGTTGCCTACTGGGATTTATTTCTCACACCATATTTGGGTCATGTCTTGGGCCCAAACAGATTATATCGTTGCAAGTTTTGATAAGGGAAAGAGACCCTATACAGGTACTTTATTGTTATAGAGGAGTGGGAGAGCATGAGACTGAGCTTAGGCTTGCAATGCTGCTGAGTTATTGCTACACTATTTTGTTTTACTTCGCTGTACTTGTACTTTGTATTGTATTATTCTAGATTTTAGTGTATCCTATTTTGGATACTTTCTTAGACTTATGGAGATATTTAATCATCCTATATATATGGTTGTTATCATATTTTTCTTTGGAACTGTTCTCTATTCAACTTTGTATTGTTTACTACTTCCTCTTTTGGTGTGTTTATATTTTTTGCTGCACTACACTTTGACAAATGAGGTCATAGTTTCCCCACTATCAGACCTAGGCCCTCGCTTCTAGTCAGCAGCCTCTGGTGTTTGGGGAAATGCGCTTGAGGTCATGTGACCAACTGGGTTCGTGGAACCCATTGTGTGGCACCCGAATATTTCACGTTACATTATAGATACAAAACCATTCAATAATGAACTCCCAATATTATAGATATATATATATTGAAGATTCACTTGTGCCAATATAAGGAAAGATCCCATTTCGGTCCCCATAAAGATTGACATTGATATATACGAACTCTATGTTAACAAAGACCCTATATTAAAGATTTTATTTCCATAATTACATAATTAAATCACATATTAAAGGAATATAAAAATATAACATGGTATAGTTTCATGAATTTTGGGATTATTTTAGTATAATAATGACTTATAAAAATGGTATAATGAGAGAAAATGGGTAATATCACATGTATAATAAAAGAATTTGATAATAAAAAAATTGATATGGAATAATATTTCAATAATAAATAGAAATGAGAAATATATTATAACAAAATAACAATAATTGGAAAATAAATAGAGATGAATAGGACCCCATACCCCACTAAAATTTATTAACTTAGAACCAACCCTTAGCAATTCAAATGTTTTTTAAAATTGAAAAAGTGATATATAAGAGAATCTTTAGGAGATTTATCAAAAGGAGAGTCATGATTGGTTTGAGGATTAATGAGATAAAGGGTTAGTACATATAGTTGTTTCAGTAGATTCTTTGAATTAGGAATTGAATATTTAATCATATCATTATATTAAGTAGTATATTATTCACCATAAATCTATAATGAACTCATTTAGTCATAGAGAATATTCTTTGTGATTAAATTTGAAAAATAAAACTAAATTGGGTGGATATTGATCATTATTAACCCAGTATATTATCATATTTATCATATTCTACTATATTTCACTATGATTACCTTATTTTAGTTTTTTAGCAAAAATTACTAAATTTGAACTATTAACTAATTCGTAAATCCTAATTAAAAATATTTAATAAATTTTATCAAATCCATATATAAATTATGATAAATTTATATCTTAACTAAATATGAGAAATATCATAAAAATAGAGGATCAGTGAAAATTCCTTTTTTATTTAAATAATTTACCTTTAGATAACATGTTTACTCTTAGATAAATTTCCATGTATTACACTAGTATAATCCACAATGGTAAGGTAAGTAATTTTTCAATAATATTATGTTTTTGAAAACAATTTTGTTCTATTAGAAATTTTCTCTAGCTTTAATTTCCCCCTTTAAGTATTCTAATTAGTCATCAATTACTGAAATCAAACATGTGATAGGTCTATGTAAAACCTATGTATTAATACCTCATTATAAATTTTTGATATATGAACTTTATAAGTGAAATTATTTCTAGTTGAATCTATGGTTTCTACCATTTGAATAAATTAACTTCTGTCATTGCCTACCTTAATATGCACAAATTCTAATGGTCACTTTATAATTACTCTATTACAAGTATTAGTAATGTAGAGTAGTTTTATAATGAAATTATATTCTCTTACATCTAATAAATTCATTCCATTCCAATCCTTAAATTAAAACTTCTCATTCTCAAGTTTAGTTCTCCCTTAAAGTCTATTCCATGGTTTTATTATATTTGTTTTGTATATTTCATGGTAAAACCATAATTTTTATTTGAGAACCTGATCCATAAGAGTTGTAATTTGTACTCAAATTATTCATATTTTTATATTATCCATTATTAATTATTATAATATTAGTGAAATATTATCATTGATATTATGACACATCATTTAGGTAATATTAAAAATTTTATTTTTTTATTTTTTTTACTAATATAATTTATTGGGAATTACATTCATCCATTAAAATAATTTCACCCTTGAAATTTTAAATAAATTCATGATTAAATATCGATAATTATTTATCATTACATCATATTGATCCTACAGTTATTCATATAGTTATTTATTCCTCTAATGAGCCTTTATAAGTCAATTTTTATGATTTTAAAACATAAACTCTCTCATATTAAAAATTTGAACTAGATCCTCATCACATGAAAAGTTAGAAACCAACTAAACTTGACCAATATTAAGAATATGTGAGGGGTGAAAAAGTTAAAAAAAACTCAAATATTTTTATGTAATAAATTTATTATATCCCAATTCATCACATAATATATGGGAATGTTTCATTATTATCATGTATTTTAGAGCTCATTATAAATACAACCTAAAATTTTAATTTTATGTTTTAATTATATTTCAATATAAATTATCATGCTCAAACATTGATTATTTGTTTTTATTTTTGTCTAAGTGTATGAAGAATAACCAGTACATCTATATAATAATAAAAAATATTTTAAACATGTTGTGTAAGATAAAATGAATACATGTCCTGTCCAAATACAAATAATTTCTTGTTGTAATTTTGATGGGATAACATGACAATATAATATTAAATCAATTTTCAAGAGATCTATATAACATTACATCAATTAATAAACTAGTTATATAAAATATTTTACCATTCTATGTAAAATAGAAGACCAACCATCTATGTAAAATTAAATATGAAATTTCAAAGTCCCTGAAATATTATAATGAATTTGTGTAAGAATAACTGAGATTTTAAACATCAAACAAAATTCTTTTGAAATAATAATATAAGTAATTTTTCCTGAGAATTCTCATTTAAAAATATTTACTTTCCCAAAAATAGGAGATTCTATAGCTATGGATGAAGATGAAGATCCATGTGGCTTACATGCAAACACCCACAGTGTAAATAGAATCTTCATACAAAATTTCCCAACCAAATCGTGCATTCTTCTAACAAAAAATCCACATAGAGGATTATTATAGAAATATAATATAAAGAGAATCATGGGAGACAATTTTTTTTATGCTCAATAATTAATGGAGAAGGAATAAATTCATCAGTTGGGGGAACTTGATATTTATATAGGGGGATTCCTCTATACCAGTGGTTCCCCATTTGGGATTTTTTTATTTTTTTTATAATTTACATGCATTATTATTATAATTAAAGTTATTGTTTTATCACCTCTGACATCTGAGATGATTTATCCATGATCATTGATAAATAACATGAGTTTTATCCTAAGTGTGACACATTATGATGTTCTTAGGTCCTTTATATTCATGTTATAATTATTTTACTTTCATTACAGAAATTTCAGAGAGTGGGTCAGGATGGGGATAGGTGATCGTGGTTCACATACTATCCATAATTTATTATTATTATTTTGATAATTTATATGAATTTTCCTTTCGTTATTTTGTTTACATGGCATGTGATGAATCCATAGTGATTGGATGTTTAATGGATAATGATTACTGTTATGAAGGTGAGTGGTTCCATGCTCTCGATTGAGGAATGTTAAGAATAAATAATCTTATTAGACATAGTTAATCAATTAATCCACATATAATTGTATGTGTTAGTTGATCATACCTTATAGAAATATTGATATATGGGTACTCAAGTGATTCTAGGGATGTTCGTTGAGTGGGAGTGGGGAATATTTGGGCTCTAATAAAGGAACACATGGGAATTCCCTTATGAATTGGTTTCTTGATCCATGAATTTTATATTTTCCTATACCTTCATCATTATTTTATTTTTTAATTACATGATCAACCCTCCCCTGAAATTTGAGTTTTAATATTATTTTATATTTTATAATAAGTTAAAAATAAGAATAAAATATAAGAGTGGACCTCTTTGAGAGGCATCTTGATCCTGATACTAGTTACACCCTTATAAATTAAATTTTATTAAAAATATATTTTTAAAAAACTCAATTGTTAATTTGGATCCATTTATATGGAGGATCACATCTTTTTTTATATTTTTTATTGCTGTTTTTTGAATAAATAAAAAATTTCATATAGGAAAATTTTAAAAATGGGATCTATTTTAGACTTACCCTTTCATCTCATAGGAATACATTTACTTCTTGCATGATATATAAGGGGAGTTCAAAGATATAAATATATAAAGGAGGTATTTTTAGTAAAAATTTAGGATATCAAAGAATATTTGGAACCATATTTCCTTGAATATTATATTAAGGAAATCAGCAATTTCATAAAGTGCGTTCCATAATTTCAACCAAATGTGGCAGTATGACAACTAGAACCACTAAAACTCCCTCTCATAGTTGATAAATAGATCATAGAGACTGAGGATGTAATTAAATTTCATCCACTACACAACCATTCAAGTTAAAATCCCATGCAACTAAATGAGAAATGAAATATATCTTCTAAGACATTTGAGATAGATCATAGAGCTTTGAATTTATATTTTTTCTATTTTTTTAAAACTAAAATTATCTAATTCTATTTTTTAATATCAATAAATTTAATGTTTTCCTCAATATATGAATAATAAGTGGCCACATTCTAGGTGACTAGTTTAGAAGATAAGATGAAGGATTACGAAGTGTAGTCTACAAGAACACATAAGGATGATTAAACCCAACAATATATACCTATAGAATAATTTTTCAAAGATGAACAAGTAGATAAGACGCATATTAACCTATAAGAATAATAAAATGGACACTACTACCCTAGTTTAAGAATGAGTGGACCACCCCTACATTATGTTACAACCTCTACAAGTACATAAGAAATTCCATTATAAGAAGGGAGATAAGAATTACTATTAATATGAGGACTCCCATATCTAGTAAAAATTAAAAAACTAGAGAAAAGGAAACATAGTTCTTCATACCAAATTAATCTCATATAAACTTAAATTGGGGATAGAAAATTTTCACTACCTGGGTATATGTAGTATAAACACAATTCTCAATTGTTGTTTTATCCAAATTTCATTTTTCAGTTACATTAATTTTCCTTTTTTTCTTTAATAAAATTTTAATATATAGTTTTATTTTCATAAAAGATTTCAAGGAGGTTAGAATCAATGAATATGTTCGAGATCAATTTTTTTGTTATACATTCAAATAATCTAGGTTATATCTCTTCATTATTTTCATTTTTCAATGTCCACAATAAATTTCTTAAATGGGAAAAATCATGATCATATTAAAATGAAGACAATTCATAAAAAAAGTGTGGTGTATAGTGTGTATTTCTATTTAGTTTAGGAATTTTTCCTTTTCTTTTACTTTTTTGTGATAATTGAGCTTAATTAAGCACCACTACTAATTTTACTGTTTTTTCATTTATGGAATTAAATTTGATTCTTATTTTTAAATTTATATGATTTCCCTAAATGATTTAATTACTTAAATAATTATCTAAGAATATAAATAAATTTTAGTCAAATTATAACCCCATATTTATATCTAATTTCTAATTTTATATTCATAAACTTGATATATTTTCAAACCTTTTTCATACTCATTACATTTCTCTTATTTCTTGACTGAATATTGGATCATGTACAAAAATATAAATCTTTCTATAAAATATTTTCCAAAACTCAAGGGATCTATTGAACTAATATTATTAAATTTTCTCAAAATCCTAGTTTTTTGTATCCATTTCATCCACCTTAACATCTGGCCTACTTTGAATCCTAGATACCATGAATAGAATTTTTAGGATCCACATTACAAATTACATACCAACACACCATATTCATTTTAAAAATGTATATAAATAGGAAAACATAAGTGTGGGGGAAGAGTTCATTATTTTAATGGATCTTTGGATGAAGAAAATACAGGCATTGATATCATTGATCATATTATACCATGAGGTAGAAGTGATTAAAAAAAATATTGAAATACTTTTTCCCTAAAATTCTATAGTCAAATTCATTATGAAAAACAATTGTAAAATATATAATTGAGGAAGAATCAATTTGTTCTAGCACCCTGATCTAGATGCCACATTAAATGGTTCTCTATGACGGTGGGCCACTATGCCATAGGAAAGCCTCCCCATATGTGAAAGTCTTCAGACTAAATGTGAAGGTTTTAATATGTAATATTGGGGATATTATACCTTAAGTTGGGGATAATAATAATGGTATATATATTTATACAACGTAATTAGACAATAAATTAGTAGAAGAAACATAATAACAAAAGGGAAGAATAATACAAACATCAAAAGTAATAAATAAACAATCCAATGGAATAATAATATAACATATCATTTGTAGATTAAATTTTTCTTAATATTTTATACCAATAATAAAAAAATTTATACTCACATGTGTCCGACCATATAGGTTCATACATATATAAATCATGTTACAACTCAAATGGAAACTCCAACTAACAAAAACGAACCATCATGGTCCATATGCTATCCATCCCATGATAAGATGTAGGACATGATCGGTATGGTATTTCTCTAGATCTTGATCCCTTATTTGATCATTGATACATAAATCCTACATGCATCATGAGGGTCATGTGTCGTTTGTGAGAATAAATTTCAGAAGGTTACCACCAACATGTGCATTTATTACATCCATAACTATATAGGTTTATGCTTAATATAAATAAATGTAATAACACACAGGTGAAAATATATACCTGCTCCACATATTCTGAACATCCATAAGTTAGTGTTCTACCAACTTCATCCATCATTGGTATTAGTATATACATGTTCCCCCAATTATATATATTGAATACAGTTGCACCCACAAAACAATTCACTGGAAACTCATGGCATCAATCATACAACCCAGTGTCCGAAAAACACTCTGAATCATGTCATCGGTCCCTCAAAACTCAGCTCATAAGTTCATCATTGAATCAAAGACTGATATCCGAAGGCATAGAGATATATATCCTTTAATAAATAATAACCATCCGATCAACAACCAATTCCCCAAGCTATGGCGATATCCTTCTTCCCGGTATCTTGGCCCAATTGCCTCAAGTACAACAGTGAGCCTCAGCCCCCAGTCAATGGTCTCAACACCATCAACAGATGGTCTATCAGCATACACATGGATTTCAATGTTGATACCCCCACCCCAAAAACATTCTATGGTCATAAATTTCCCCTAAATTCATAGTCTATGGGGTCCTACACCAATAATGAGTGTTCAAAACTATATCAGCTAATTTCTATATGTGTGCACACAACTCCATCAGAACATCAACCAATAAAAGGTGAGTGATAATCACCAAAATACAATGTCCACATCATTTGATACCTCATGTCCCTAAGACCATATCACCAAATAATGTTGATCGACCCCATATCATGTCTTTAGATCCATGACCTCATCCTTAAGACCTCTTTATCTCAATCCAATGACCATGTCGCCTCAACTTAGTGAACCAAATCACCCCATGTGTCTCAAGCCTCACCCAACATGAAACCCCACATCGCATATATTCATGTTATCAACATCACCTCAATCCCCAATCTAATCCCACAATGTTCCCAAGGAACTCAATTTTCATATCAATATTACCAATTTAATAATTTAATTTAAACACCCAACCTAAGCTTCCCATGATTTTTCAAAACCCTTTACCATCATAACCATTTTTTGGGGAGATGGAGAATTCCCATAGGCATCTTATATCAACAATTTCATAATTTAAAGAAAGTGTTAATTTATTTGGGGTCACTCCCAAAAAAATGACATCGAACATATTTAAATAACCCCCAAAACATATTCAAAATCAAGGAGAAATATAAGCACCACATACCATGTACTTGTAGGTGATCACTTGTCTTATATCAACCTCTAACTCAAGCTATGTAAAAAAATGGAATTTTTCATGAACACCCTCAAAATAGGTAAAAAGATCTCTCATGTATTTAGAAGTTCATATGGATAAATAAATTAAAAAGAGAAGCTAACATATTTAAGTTCTTTCCAAGATGAATATATAGCCAAAAATAGTTCAAGGATTAAAGTCTAAACAAGGAAGATCCCTCAAAGACTTGTGTGAAAGGGAAAATTGAGAGATTCCTCTATGAATGTGGGTGAAGGAGGAGAAATTTAGAGGAAAAAATAAAAATGTAAGAAACAAAATTTAGGTAATTTCACCAAAACAAATGATATTCATGGTTTGGATACATATTTTGGCTAACCATGTTCCAACCATGGAGTTTACACTATCCAAGAACCACACTCACATGGGTTAGGTGCATGGTTTTCAAAATTGTGAATAGGACCTAAAAACTCCCTATATTAGAAACTCTATAGATTTCACAAATTTGTGTACCCCAACCAACACAGTTCAACAAACCATGTCCAGTGCTGTAGGTGGGCTGAACGATTAATCCTAGGAGGCTGCATGGTCTGATCAAACTATGTTCCTTTGTCTATACTTTCCCAAAACATAGTTTTTAGGGTCCGACACACCCAAATCTCATTTAAAACCCAAAAGAACTTTTTGATACATACAAACCATCTAAAAATAAGACATTGGGATAATAAAACTTCTAAAATTAGGTTTCAAAAATCAAGAGAAGAGTTGGTACGATCACCATATAACAAAATCAAAGATGGTGGGGATTTTCCACCCGTTCAAAATACCTAGGATGTCACAATCTCCCCACATTAACATAACTTGTTTCTGATATTTTAAGACATACATGAATATGGTACTTAACATAACAATATCATTGATATTACCCATGTATACTGCAGTTATTAAGTCATAGATCAACCTCCCTCAAGGTGCTCCACACCTTAGGAGTTACCTATACGGTAACTTTCTGAACCAACATTTATGCATCTTGAAAGCACCACTGAAAATAATTACAAAATTTATTCCCATGATTGATCGGCATTCACAGGCCTCATCTGATTTAAAAAAACCATGTTTCATATCGGACAGACACGTTGTTTTAAGTCTCATAATATTCCTATAAGTACTTGTTCCATTAACTACACCCACAATAATTCACATCTCATTAGATTCCATTAAGTCTGACATTTTAGTAGATGCCTAAAAAATCCATCATCTTATATAAATATGCATGCCCATTAAATTCCCAATTCATATGATGCTCATGCGTATCTCGCATCACGTTGAGGCCCATATAATTTCATGGTGATAACGCACCTCAATTATATATATATTCCCTTCATAAAAGATTATAATCGACTAACCAACACCTGGTTAGTCCATAAAAAATACATGTCCACCTCATGTAGCCAAACTATATATGACAATATAAATTAAAACCCCAATATCATCCATAATGTGCTTATGATTTTAGTGGGTTGCACATCCTACTTTGCTACTAGCATCTCAATTTCGAGAATCTAGCTTGAATCCTAGAAACATGAGGCCATGCCTCCCTAGGGATATGCACTAGCTACAATACATTGACCCCACTAATGGGTCCCACTATCACTACCACAATCTATTCATGTAGTTGAATCTAGGATAACAACTCTTAGTAAATCTCTCAACCAAACCATAGATCCATGAGTCTAACCATGTACCTATATCCAAGCCATTTGATAAGGCTTCATATTGATCCTCTCTATATGAACCATATGGAAACACATATGAAACTACTATAGAATCCAATCACACTAGGTTGAAACCCGTTCTAGATAGCCATACTAGACTCACACTACTAAAGACTCAATCCTTCGTGGTCTACTTGATTCTTTGTCCAGAATTCCCTACTGAGATTACTCAAAGCCCCACTTCCTACAACATGACAAATCACTTCTAATATCCCATGGAACCATTCTCTAGATCAAACATGTCTGGTCCATTAGACTTCCCTCAATTATTATCACTTGGTTGACTAACTCTGAAATGGAATTCAACCTAAATATTTTCACCAAAAACCTGATGGCATGCCATGATCCACCCTTGAATTTCCTTACCTGAGCTATTTCATCACCAACCATAACAGGTGAAAATTGGGACAAATCTATGACAATTGAAGCATAGTCCCTAATAGATGTATCCCCTTGAAAAATATTCCTGAAAACCTAGTCTTATTCCACCCACAGTGTCTTCAGAAAGAAGTTGTTGAAGAACCTGGATTTGAAATCATACCAAGATAGTCTTTCATGCCAGCTTTTCTGGAGTTTTACGCCCCTTTATTAATTTTCTAATCCTCTAAGAATATATGTTTCTAGATTCACCCTTGGACCTAGTGGTGTCTTAAGCTGGTTGAAGATAGCTTGGACTGATTTTGTCTTGTTCTATGATTCCTGTAGTCCACCCTCACCCTAAAATATCAAGGGGTACTGATACCAAGATTTAAGAATCAATAATTCAATTGATGGATTGACTTTCTGATCTCCCTAGTCGATATAATGTGTGAACCATACAAGGGTTTCCATGAGTAACTCATCAATTTATGGTCCAAAATATTCCATCTGATGTGGTTTTTCTTCCTATACTAGAGCCTATACATGTGGATTATGATCATCATAACCCTTTAGTGCCACATCCCTACTCTTAGGTTCTTTATCCCATTCATCCTCACGAGGCACCATATCATCACCCTCCTGATGCTCCATTGGAAACCATATAGGTGGAATATCACTAAATACAAATAATTATGGTCAAATAGCCATAATAGCATATATACTAATATGGAATATATGGGAAGCTATAATAGGCATCATATATCACCACCCTTACACTCCTATATCACACCATGTCACATGAAATTTGGCCTAACAGCCCTTTACCATCCCATATCAGGGTTAGTTATCAAGTATTAGCTAGAATCGAGGCCCCCTTCCTAACCGCATCAGAGTCAGGAATCAAATATATTCTATCCTCACGTCCCCATTCCTTCATATAAGAATGTCGGGAAACACATACCAAATATCCATTCTAGGAAGCCAAGTAAAATTCCACCAAATATGATAAGTATTAAAACATTGTTTATCTTTTTTATTAACACATTAAACCACTCAACACCTATAATAATCCAAACCTACTGACACACGCCTTTCGTAGGGTGTGGAAAAACAATTATTTCCTAAGTTAAAATGTAGTAATGTGGTTGACCTAGGATGTCTCCTGAAGAGGAGTGCACACAAAATGGTTTGTCACTTTAAAACGGGGGTAAAAATGTTGTGAAAGGAAATTTGAAATTCAAATGATTGAAAAACTATGAAATTAAAAGGGTGATTAGTTTGGGGTCGGTTTCCTAATTATAATGCTATCCTTGTTCAATTTAATTCAAACCTCTTCTTCTTAGTTGATTAAAGGGAGTTTCCACAATCGTTTCCTCTCACTTCCTTGGTGAAATTGATATTGTGAGAGAAAACCTTACCAAGATCTTAGTTTGGTCAACTCTCCTTCCATGTGTAAAATAGTTGTAATGAATATCCTTAATTGAAATGGGCAATACCTGATCGGGTTTTTTTATCCCAAACAATCATGAACATTCACTACACCTTTTACACGTACTGACGATCGTCGAGTACTTCACTACTAATTCATGGTTTATTCCATCGTATATAAACCAGAAATTAGTGGAGGGAGATTATGATTATTTTACCAAGGAAAAAATAAATCACGGAATTAATATTCAAGAACAATCACACTTGATTATAAAATCCGCTATAATAAATTGAAAACAAATTTGAAGAAGAAATAAATTTATTCAATTGCGTCCAAGAACTCAAGCATTACAATGTAGAAAACCAACCCTTCCCCAATCACTCCAAAAGTTTACCCCACCATGGTAAGGGTAATAGAGTTGAATGGGGAATAAGAAGGCATTAAAAAACAATTAAAAAGAAAATAAATAAAATAGAAAGATGAAATGTTCTCCTTCTTGGTGTCCCAGAAGGAATGGGGTGGAGAATGGATGCTTTGAGAGGGTGGAGCTCTCCTCCTTTTATAGCCAGAATGTTTCACACGAATGTCGACGTGTTTTAGCCCCATTAAATGACATCTTCACGCGTTGATCCCTTCTTCAATGTTGTGCATAATTCCCTTGGACGTGTCCCCTCAAAATCGCAGCAGATTTGGACATGTATTCCGAGAGTTATGGCCGTTTTACTATGAGAATTTATTCTGTCCAGTCAGACTCTCCAAAACGAAAGCCTCCGGATTAGTGTGCTTTAATGACCTCATAAACGGACACTTCACTCGGTTCTTCCTTCATAAAAGATGCTCCAAAACTCCTTGCTCGTCCACCCACCTAATTTCACAATCTTTGGGCCCACAGTGGATGCGTTATGGATCCCACATCAAATCTAGGCAGAACTGAAAACAGTTTTCTTGAGCCAACTTGGGAGCCTCTTTTGAGCTTCCATATGGCCGATTCAGATTTTGGTCCAAATATATTGAATGAAGCCCTGGATGTGTAGAATCTGGAAAAGAAAGAATTTTTTAATTGGGATCAGTGTAGATAATGTTATGGACAAACTACCAAAATAATGTAAAACTGTTAAAAATCCAAAATGGCCAATTATTACTATTCTGCTCAAAATAACACCATTATCAAAAAAAATGAAACAATTCATCTTAGAGGAACAATTTTGTGGGTTTAAAACAATGATATTCAATATAAATTAATTTAAAATATTTTCTCTATCAATTCCCCCACACTTAGCACTTGGACTCCTGGACAAGTAAAAATCAAATAAAATCAAATCCAAAACACATATCAATGAGATCAATCAAATCAATTTCAAGAAACAAAAAGATATCATGCCTCATCAAACACTGTTATTTCAAGTTCTCCATTTAAGATTTTAATATATTTTCACTTCATGTCTTATCTCATGCACACAAAATACCTACCTCAGATGAATTTTCTCTCATCTCACAAATGTAAAGGCTGAACAAGGCTTTTCTCATCCAAACTAACACAAGAGTCGCCATGGGTTTGATAAATTCCTACTTCTCCACCCGATGTGAGTCAAGGGCATTTGTATCTCATGAGGACTTTTCAGGGTTTTTCTGGGGCTTCCAGTTGGTAGGATTTAGATGTTAAAAGTTCTGAGGCCTAAAAAGGAAGGCTTGGCTCTTATTGAAGCAAAATTGCAAGATTCTAGTTTTCACTCAAATATGGTCTCCTTCACTTCCCCTTTGATGAAAATAGGCTCCATCATCATCCAATCAGCTCAGAAGCAAACATTTGAATCTTTTCAAACATAATTTTTTTTAAAGCTCCATATAGGTACAACTTTCTTTTTACATTGGAAGCTCCAGAAAGGCACAACTTCTCTTGTCATAAAAGCTCCAGAAAAGGCACATCCTTCAACAGAATAATTTTTCAGCATCACACACATCTCTTCCACAATTTATTTTCCACCCAAAGTATAACCAAATGAGGTAGTAAACCACAAGACATTTTCCCCCACACTTAAGTTCAACTAGATCATGCAATTTTACTTCAAGAGCAGGTATGATAGGGAAAATTGGCTTGTAATGTGGCTAGCCTAACAGGCAATTCATGGATACTAGGGGCTACAATGAAGGATAAATGTAAAGGTGGGCCATAATGAAAAGGATTATTTTGAAAAGGGGTCTTTAAACAAAATAAATGCCTCAATCATTTAAAACACACGTACCCCAACCCTCATGTTTTGAAAGGAATAAATCAAATTCTGGATAAAGCATGCATGGTCTGGTTTTCTCAAGAAATGAGGTGAATGAAAAGAATATGACAAAAATGGTTTAGAAGCCTCACAAGAAAATTATTTCAAAGATATAGACAGTGAAATATGGCATGAGATTTAAAAATCAGTGTACTTTTCATGAATTTCCAAAAGATTTGAACTTGAAACAAAGTTATTTCAGCATTCATTTAAGATCTATTTCATGAAATAGACTGGTTCAATCATTGACATGGGTTTCAAAAATGGTATTGATAATCATTTCAGCTCAAAAATTTCAGAAACACACCAAAAATTGAAAAATAAACACACAAAAAATTTGAAAACACACATTTTTTTATTTTTATTTTTTATTATTGAAAACAAACATCAAATAAAAATCATATACTACAAAGGTTCCCTCCCCCACACTTAAATGATGCAGTTTCCTCGATGCATTTAAGTGGATTTAACATGTAAGAATATTTCTAATTGAATCACAACAGCAAGAAAATGTGAAGGAGAGGTACAAACTGATGGATCTTATTGATAAATAGGTTGGAGGAGCGTGATCTCCTCCAATGGATCTGACGGTAGGGTACCAAGGAATTTCTTCAACCTATGTCCATTCACAGTGAATGGATCCTGCTCTCCATCCTTCATAATCTGCACAGCACCAAAAGGATATACATGAGTAACAATAAATGGACCTTCCCATCTGGAACGAAGTTTACCTGGAATCAACATGAGTCTTGAGTTGAATAATAACACTTTGTCTCCAGGAGAGAAGTCTTTTTGTTGGATTAGCTTGTCATGGGCCACTCTTGTTCTTTCTTTGTAAATCCTTAAATTTTCAAATGCTTCCCTTCTTATTTCATCCAGCTCTTGCAACTTCAATATTCTCTCCATCCTAGCACTTTCAAGGTCCAAATTCATTTTCCTCACAGCCCAATACGCCATATGCTCCAATTCCACAGGTAGGTGGAAGCTTTTCCCATAAATCAGCCTATATGGACTCATTGTAATCGGGGTTTAGTAGGCTGTCTTGTAAGCCCATAAGGTATCATCCAACCTTTGGCTCCAATCCTTCCTATTTGGATTAACTGTCTTTTCCAAAATTCCCGTAATTTCCCTATTTGAAACATCAGCTTTCCCATTAGTCTGTGGATGATAGGGAGTTGATGTTTTATGATGCACCCCATACTTCTTCAGCAATTTCTCCATTCTCAAATTGCAGAATTGAGTCCCTTGATCCCTGATGATTTCTCTGGGCACTCCAAACCTACAAAATATGTTAGACCTGACAAAATCACAAACAACTTTAGCATCGTCGGTTCTGGTTGCTTTTGCTTCCACCCATTTGGAAACATAATCAACTACAAGAAAGATATAATAATTTCCAAATTACATCGGGAAAGGTCCCATAAAATCTATCCCCCAAACTTCAAAAATGTCACAAAAATTCAATGGCATTTGGGGCATTTCTTGTCTCTTTGAAATATTTCCTGAAAACTGACATTTTTCACATATTTTGCAAAATTCATGAGCATCTTTAAAAATGGTGGGCCAATAAATTCCAGATTCTAAAACCTTCCTTGCTCTCCTTTGAGGTCCATAGTGGCCTCCACAAGCTAAAGTGTGACAAAAATAAAAGACAGGTTTAACTTCACTTTCAGGTAAACATCTTCTTATTACTTGATCATTGGAAATCTTCCAAAGGAATGGATGATCCCAAATGTAATATCTATATTCAGCTTTTAGTTTTTGAATTTGGTGATAATTGAAATGAGATGGGACCTGAGATGTTACCAGAAAATTGACTATGTCAGCATACCAAGGCACTTCTCCTTCAATCAAGTACAACTGCTCTCCTGGAATTTGGTCATTCAGTGGGTCTCTTTCTGGAACTTCAATTTCAGCAGTGTTTGGCAGTCTACTTAAGTGATCAGCCACTTGGTTCTCAGATCCCTTATTATCCTTGATATCTATATTGAATTCCTGCAGTAGTATCATCCATCTCACTAACCTTGGTTTAGCATCAGCTTTCTTCATTAAGTACCTCAAAGCTACATGATCAGAAAACACAGTGATTGTAGTTCCAAGAAGATATGATCTAAATCTTTCTCAAGAAAAAAAAACTGCAAAGAAATCTTTTTCCGTGGTTGTATAATTGCATTGGGCCGCATCTAAAGTTCTCTAGGCATATGAAATGAATTGTAGTCTTCCCTCAATTCGTTGAGAAAGGACTGCAACAAACTGCTTGGTGAGAGGAATCACAAAGTAGTTCAAATGGTTCTCCACAATTTGGAGGCTGCATCATGGGTGGTGAAATCAATCTCTTCTTCAACTCATCAAAGGATTCCCTACATGAACCATTGAAATCAAAATCAGCATCTTTCAAAAGTAATCTAGAGGGAGGTAGAGAAATCTTACTGAAATCTTTGATAAACCTCCTGTATAATCCTGCATGTCCTAAAAATGATCTAACATGTTTCACACAAGTAGGGTAATGTAATGAATTTATCACTTCAATTTTTGATTTATCCACTTCAATTCCATTTTGGGAAATGAAATGACCAAGAACAATTCCTCTTTGAACCATGAAATGACATTTTTCAAAATTTAAAACAAGATTTTTTTCAATGCAGGTTTTCAAATCTTTTTCCAGATTTTTCAAACAATGATCAAAAGAATCTCCAAAAACTATGAAATCATCTAAGAAAACTTCCAAGAAATTTTCAATGTGATCAGAAAATATACTCACCATGCACCTATGAAATGTACCTGTACCATTACATAATCCAAATGGCATTCTTTTATATGAAAAAGTACCAAAAGGGCATGTAAATGTCGTCTTCTCTTGATCCTCGGGAGCAATGGGTACCTGGAAGTAACATGAAAATCCATCCAAAAAGTAATAATGATTTCTCCCTGCCAATATTTCTAACATCTGGTCAATGAAAGGGATGGGGAAATGATCTTTTCGAGTGACCTGGTTCAATTTCTTAAAATCAATGCACACTCTCCAGCTGTTTTGAATTCTCATAGGGATTAACTCATTCATTTCATTCCTCACAGTGGTCAGGCCAGTTTTTTTGGGAACGACCTGAATAGGGCTGACCCCCTGCGAATCTGAAATGGGATAGATGATCCCAGCTTCCAAGAGCTTCTCAATCTCATTATTCACAACCTCCATCAAGGTGGGATTCAGTCTCCTTTGGGGCTGTCTAACAGTTTTTGAATCCCCCTCAACAAAAATTCTATGTGAGCATATTTTTGGGTTAATTCCTGGGATATCACCTAAGTTCCATCCCATTGCCTGTACATTATCTCTCAAAAGCTCAATAAATGATTTTTCTTGGGTTTTAGAAAGATTATTAGCAATTATCACTGGTAGTTTCTCTCCCTCCCTAAGGTATACATATTTTGAATCAGTGGGGAGTGGTTTGAGTTTCAGGTTAGGGGGATTCTAAAGGGATGAGACTAAATTGACGTTTTCTTCTTCCAAATTTTGGACCTCCTGCACACAAGAAACCATATCATCTTCCTCGTTATTTAACAAATCATCAAAGAAATCAGATTTTACCTCTTCCTCCCACATGAAGTCAGAATCTCCAACATCTTCAGCATCCACATGTTCAATGATATTTTCAAGGGAAGAAGTCTCTCTTAATTCTAAGAATTCATAGAGCATACCTGATTCTTCAATTGGTTCTACACCGACTTCATGGGAAAGAGAAAAGAGGGAGTGATCATCTGATGGATGCCTCATGGATTCAAAAATATTGAAGTGGACCGTGCTCTCCCCAAACTCCATGGTGAGTGTCCCCTCGTGGACATTGATGATGGTTTTGCCTGTCTTCAAGAAAGGTCTCCCCAAAATGATGGGTGAATGTGATGTGCTCCTATCTTCTTCCATATTGAGCACGTAGAAGTCAGCTGGGAATAAGAGATATTTGACTTTCACAATGACATCCTCCAAAACTCCTGCAGGAAAAACTGTGGATCTGTTTGCAAGCTGGACCACCACTCTTGTGGGCTTCAATTCTCTCATCTGCAAAGAAGTGTATACCGAGTGAGGCAATACATTAATTGAAGAACCTAAATCACCCAAAGCATTAGTGAAATTTAATGAACCAATGGTGCATGGAATGGAAAACATCCCTGGATCTTGACATTTGGTTGCAATCTGTGGCATGATAAGGGCTGAGACACTTCTTCCCAAGTTGATTCTTTCATTCCCATGAAGCCTTCTATTTTTGGTGCAAAGATCATTCAAAAAATTTGCATACCTTGGAATTTGTTTAATATCTTCATGTAGGGGGATATTGATTTCCACTTTCTGGAAGGTGTCCATAATTTCTTTTTGAAGTGCTTCTTCATGCAATTTCTTTGATTCGATCATCCTTGTTGGAAATGGTGGGGGTAATTCTTTCTTCTCCCTCTGTTTTCTTTGCATTGGTGTTTCTTGTTTCTTATTCTGTGGCCTATCCTTCTCCTCCTTCTCTTACTTTTCATCTTCTTGGTGGATTCTCACAAGACTTTTTGAATCATTATCCCTCAGAATAGGTGGTATTATTTCAGGTTCAGGGTTGGATAGAGGTGGGATTTATTTTCCACTTCTTGTTATGATTGCACTGACATTCTCTTTAGGATTTGGCACTATATGGGATGGAAGCTTCCCTAGATTCTTGGACATTATTTCAACAAAACTTCCCACTGTGTCTGCTAGCTTGTCAACCATATCTGCTAGGCCCTCATACTTGGATTGTAGCTGTTCCACAAAAGGTTGTGTGTTGGTGGACGGTTGTTCATATGTCTTTCTTTGGAATGGTGGAGGCTGAAAAGATTGTTGGTGTTGGAAGGGCTGTTTATAAGATTTTTGGAAGGGAGGGGGGTTCTGGTATTGCTGTTGGTGGTAAGAAGGTTGACTGGGGTGCTAGTTAAATGGTCTCATCTTGTTTTGTTGGTTCCCATATCCTTGTTGGGTTTGTAGTTGATTTTCTTGGAATTTTCTTGGTTGAAAGGCCGCAGCATAGTATTTTGTCCCATGTATCTCAGGGAACTGGTCAGTATAATGAGTGGAAGAATAACATAAACCACATACCTGAGCTGAAGCTTGTTTTCCATTTGCTTGTGTTACAGCCATTTGATGGACTAATCTTGCAAGGTCATAAACATTGGTTTCAATCAATGTAGATGAATCAGATGTTTTTACCTCATGTATCCCCCTGGTTCCCATTCCTCTTAGTCCAAATTGTTGTGAGTTTTGAGCAATCTTATCAATTAGTATTCTGATATCTGCAGGAGACTTTTCAATCAGGGACCCCCCTGATGTGGCATCTAGAAGATTTCGATCATTATCCATAAGTCCTTGGTAGAAGAACACAAGGAATTGGTGTTCCTCCATTTCATGATGTGGGCAGCTGGAACATAGCTTCTTGAGGTGCTCCCAGTACTCGTAGAGGGTTTCTCCAGTTGATTTCCGTATGATGTAAATCGCCTTCTTGATGGCAGTGCTCCTAGATGTGGGAAATAATCTTTGCATGAAACTTCTTTTTAGGTCTTCCCAATCACTGATCTCCCCTGGTTGCAGGTTGTAAAACCATTCTTTAGCTGTTCCTTCAAGTGAGAAGGGGAATGCCCTCCACTAAAATTGGTCTTCGGGTGCTCCTCTTGGCCTGAAGCTTGAGAAAGTGTATCTGAATTCTTGCATGTGCCGATTTGGATCTTCTCCTGCAAGACCATGAAACTTTGGAAGCACAGGAATCATATTTACACGTAATTCAAAATCATTTGGTTCAGTGGGTGCAATTAGTTGGTTATTTTGAATTGAAAATTGTCGTTCACATAGATCACACATGGTTTGGTTGGGATTTATAGCCATGATTTCAGGTTCAGAGTGAACACTAAGAGTTTCACTTGAATCTGAGAGATCTATTTCCTCAAATATTTCTGGTAGATTTCTTTTTCTTTGTTGGGTTAATGATCTTTAAATTTCTGGATCAAATTCAATTAATGGTTATTTTGAGGTGCGGGTCATTCAATTTTGTTTTTTTTTTGTTGCAATGCCTCCCCAGCAACGGCGCCATGTTTGACGCACGCCTGTCGTAGGGCGTGGAAAAACAATTATTTCCTATGTTAAAATGTAGTAATGTGGTTGACCTAGGATGTCTCCTATAACGACCCATACTTTACATACATTGTTAATACTTCAAAATTGAAGCATACTTATTATAACATATAACAAAACCACGAAAGGACCGTATAGGTATAGTGTCTTTAGAAACTGGGAAACATAAACAACTGGTTCTTAAAGCGTCTACACTGTCTCCCATTTATTTCATCATATCTACAGTCCCTTTTGGCATATCTTACTTAATAACCTTCTTCCTGACCTGGGGAAAGAAAAAATACAAAAGGGTGAGCTCAAATGCTCAGTAAGGGTAAACAAAAGAAATATCAATCACATCATACATATAAGCACACAAATTTTGGAAATATGGACCTGCAAAAGAGTTCATAATTTCATAACATGGGGTAAATCATGGCAGTGAAATGTAATCACAATAATCATAACTTAAAACATTGAACTTTGTGGTATACACACATAATCATAGAGAATCATTTCTTATTAGTCAAGACTCATTGCCAAGACTATATTAGTGGACAAAGTCCCTTTCTGAACCGAGTCACCCTCGTTTCAATCCTGTTTCACTGAACCGGTATAACCTACCATTCCAGCCATGTCTATCCCATGAGATATAACATCTTTACCCAATGCATTGGAGGGAGATATAGGTCCCACCCATCTCTTAATGATACCATTATTATGTGTGTCAAAAAATCATAAACCATACATCATTTCATAACCCATGTAATAAAAATGGGATTCTTAAACATCATGACATCATAAAACAATTCATATATGATAAAGGAATTCATAAAACTAATTCCATCACAACATAATCAAATCAATGTAATAATATGGATAAAAACAGAACCCCTTATTATCTTAGATGGAAAATAATTTTGATATAACAATTTAACTTCATTCTTGAGGAAAATATTCTTTCTAATTCAAAAACACGTTTCCTTTCTTAACATGTCGTAAAATTATAAACTAAAAGAAGTTGATTAAAAATAAACTTGAAAACTTGTAAATTAAGCTTCTTGGAAATAATGTTTTAAAAATCCATTCATTCCGTATAAGTTAAAAAAACATTCTTCTCATACTTTTGTCGGAAAAGTCAAAAAAGTACCTCGTACAAAAAATGACAAAAGATTCCTTTCATATATTTTACTAAAAACTCACCGAAGGGGAAATTTTGATTTAAACAATTATAGGTGGAAGGAAATAATATTACATATTGAGGAAAAATGGATGTGGATGATAAAATACACCCCAGTAAATACCAAAGTATAAACAATCACGGATAAAAATGAGATTGTGATATTTCCCTTACCTTAGGTCCGACTTGATTTGTAAGTGTCCAAACCTCCGGTATAATGATATAAATAATGTTATTGAATTATTCTAGAATCATAATTATTTTTATGATATCATATATTGTCATATTCTTAGCTTCTTAGTAGTAATTTTTCATTGCTACTTGTTATTTGGGTGTTTATAACTTTTTTTTATGCGTGTTTTGTCGAATAAATTCATATTCTTCTCTATAGGTTATAGATACCTCATTTCCAGAATGGTATTAGTGTAATATATATCATATTCATTCATTCAATTCATTTATATAATCATTATGAAATGAAGATCATGTAGAACGAGTTGCATCACATCGTGGAGACGGTATTCCGTACGTACGCACGAGTGATGATATCGTTCCTATGATCGTGGAATTGTATTGGAGTATATCTATACTATTTCAGAATCAATATCACTTTATAATAGTCAGATATAGTCATTATTTACGCCATTATACCCATCCAAGTAAGGTGGTGGTGGAAAATAGATCACACCACGGCGTGGAGACGGTATTCCGTACGTACGCACGCGTGGTGATTTCTTTTTCCGTAGGATGGATAGATGGTGAAATAGGATTGTTTCATACTTATAATAACATATCAGTATATGAGTGATACTGATGTTATTACTTCATAATGAAACAACTAAAGGAGAAGATGTGGAAGAAGAAATAAAGATGAAAGAATCGGTAACGGACATTACCTCTTCTTTGAAGTGCTTCTTTGAGACCTCCTTTTAGGGCACTAAAATGGGTATTTGAAGAAGACCAGAACCTATAGGATGTTTCTAGGGAAGTGGAGAGGAGGAATTGGCAGGGTTTGGCTGAGCTAGAAGGCTCAAAGTGGTGTTAGGAAGAGGGGGAGGAGGTGTCCTTTTATAAGGGAGGAGAGGGGCACCTTTGGAATAACTAAAACTATTATTTTATTATAAAGTCAAGTGCGGTTTTAAATAGCTCCAAATTGATATATTTTGAAGCTAAGGTGGGTATGGGTCTAAATCCTCTCATAATATAGAATTTAGACAAGTTTAGGTTCCTATTTTAACCTTATCATTTAGATTTAACATTAAGTTAAGTAATTTTACTTTTACCATGTCTTCTTGTGTTCTTATACTATAATGTTAATAAACTTACTATAAGCAGCCAAACGAACCCCAAGTTGTTTATTATTAATATATATAACCTTATATAAGTAATTTGGCCAAACCTTATATTTTTAGGAATAAAATAACAATTAATAATATAATATTTGTTTTAAAACTATTTTAGGTCAATTTTGACACTATTTAGTAATTGATTTTTGTGAAAATCATAACAGAATTATTAGTTCGAACCAAGTTAATTAAATCAATACTAACATGTCATATTAACCTATAAAATTATTGGAGTTCACAAAAAGTCTCAAATTACATTTATTTTGGTGTTTATAACATAAATTATGTCAATATTTCATTAATAAGATAATTACTGCATCATCATTGAGTCATAAATAAATAAATTTATTTAAAGTCTAAAAATTATAAATAAAATATCATTATGTAGGAAATATTTTTCGCTTTCTAATGAATATTTATAATCGAATTTATCTTATTTATAACCCCATATTAAAAATGTTTTAGTTATTAAACATTGATTTTTAACTATTTTAACTATTCATTAAATAAAATAATATAAAATGTCATAATCTGATCCAAGTGGACCAAAATGGTCATATTATATTAATAAGGTTGGTTTTGGTCAAATTACACTTATCCAATAGAATTAGAACATGTTTTAGGGTAATAGTAAAATCATATTTACCCTTAGTTACCCTATTTACTATTAACCGCGGTAAAAAAAGTAAAAAGTTACTATTCACCAAAAAATTATTTTTATCTCATTGAACCACATTTTACTTACTGATATCAACCATGTTTGTCGGATTTTCGAACTTCCATTCACAGAAGCGGTAAAATTATGTTTTATGCAAAATTTAGTTTTTAACCTACCACTTAGAGGTTTCACTATTCATCAAAAATTGAAAGTTTTCAGAAAAATACCAAAATTTCACCCTAGGCTAATTTCGGTATTCCGAATCCAAAAATGAATTCCATTTTGAAAAATAAAATTTACAAAATTTCAAAAAGTGGTTATTACTATTTATAACGCCTTGTTTTAATAATATTTTAATAGCATATCGTTGTTTAGTGAAACTCGGTATTGCGTACGACGCAAGCTATCGAGGAAGGTCGTGATTCCGTGTAAAGCAATCCAAGAAAGTGTTGTGTAGAAAAAGATTCATTTGATGATTTATATAACATAAAAGTCTCGGGTGTTACATTTTTTCTACCCCCCTTAAAATGAATTTCGCCCTCGAAATTCGTCATTTTGTAACAAACAGATGAGGATACCTCTCCCTCATCATATCCTCAAGCTCCCATGTAGCTTCTTCTAATTGGTGGTTCCTCCATAAAACTTTCACCAATCGAGTGGTCTTGTTTCGTAGGACTTTTTCGCTATGATCCAGAATCTCTATCGGTTGTTCTTCATAAGAAAGATCTTGCTTCAGCGGTACAAGTTCTGAGCTGAGTACATGTGAAGGATTAGGTATGTACTTTCTCAGGAGAGATACATGGAACACATCGTGAACTTGAGAGAGATTCGGTGGAAGCGCCAATCGGTAATCTACCTTCCCTACACGATCCAGTATTTCGAAAGGACCGATATATCTAGGGCTTAACTTCCCCTTCTTTCCAAATCTCATAACCCTCTTCCAGGGAGATATTCGTAAGAACACTTTATCACCCACTTCAAACTCTAGGTATTTTCTTCGGTTGTCGGCATAACTTTTCTGTCGACTCTGAGCTGCTCTTATGTTTTGTTGAATAGATCTGACTTTTTCTTCCATTTCATCAACGAGATCAGGTCCTAATAGATTTCTTTCCCCAACTTCATCCTAGCAAGTTGGAGTCCTACATTTCTTTCCATAGAGAGCTTCATAAGGAGCCATCTGAATACTGGAGTGAAAGCTATTATTATAAGAAAATTCTACCAAAGGTATGTGTTGATCCCAACATTCTTTGAAATCCATAGAGCAAGCTCTCAACATATCTTCTAGGGTTTGAATTGTTCTCTCAGACTGACCGTCTGTCTGAGGATGATAAGCAGTGATGAAACTCAACTCTGTATCCAGAGTATGCTGAAGACTTCGCCAGAACTTCGAGGTAAATCTCGGATCCTGATCAGATATAATAGAAAGTGATACTCCATGCAATCTTACCACTTCCATTACATATATCCTGGCAAGATGATCCAGAGAGAAATCCTCTCTAATAGCAATGAAGTGTGTAGAATTTGTAAGACGATCAACTATGACCCAGATAGCATTATTGCCTTTGGATGTTTTAGGAAGTCCTGTGACAAAGTCCATAGTGATGTTTTCCCACTTCCATTCGGGTATGGGTAATGGTTGTAACATCCCCTTAGACTTCTGTCTCTCAGCTTTAACTTGTTGACAAACCTAGCATTGAGAGACATATTCAGCAACATCTCTTTTCATGCCATCCCACCAGAAGTACTCTTTCAGATCCCTATACATATTCGTGCTTCCAGGATGAATTGAGAATGAACAACTATGAGCCTCATCCAGCACCTCCTTCTTTAATTCGGGGATGGGAGGAACACAAACCCGATTCCTGAACTTAATTATCCCATCACAATCAAGGTTGAACTCAGGAACATTTCTCACCTTCTTTTGTAACTCGACATCTTATTTATGTGCCTCTTTAATCTTCACATGTATAGATGGTTGAACATTCATTTGAGAAAGATAAGATTTTTCCCCTTCCATTATAATTCCAAGATCCATCCTTTGTAAATCCATAAATATTGGATCTTTTTTTATCCTTATCATGGATAAACTAGCATGGTCTTGTCGACTTAATGCATCTTCCACCTTGTTTGCTTTCTTAGGGTGGAAATGGATTGAGTATTCGTAATCCTTAATCAGCTCCAACCATCTTCTTTGACACATATTCAGCTCCTTTTGTGTGAAAATATACTTTAATCTTTTATGATCAGTATAAATATCACACCTTTCACCATAAAGGTAATGCCTCCAAATCTTTAATGCAAAGATTACTGCAACTAACTCCAAATCATGTGTTGGGTAATTTTTCTCATGGATTTTCAACTGTCGTGAGGCATAAGCTATCACCATATCATTCTGTATAAGAACACACCCCAATCCCTTCTTGGATGCATCACTGTAGATCCCAAACCTTTCTCCACTACAAGGAAATGTGAGCACAGGTGCACTGGATAACCTTCTTTTCAACTCCTTGAAATTCTCTTCACATTATTCCGTCCAGAAAAACTTAATTCCTTTCCGAGTCAACTTGGTGAGTGGATTAGATAATATTGAAAAATCATTCACAAAACATCGATAATATCTATCCAAACCAAGAAAACTTCGGATCTCAGTTACTGTTGTTGGTCTCGACCATCTTTCGATATCCTCTTTTTTTGCTGGATCCACGGATATCCCCTCTTTGGAGATTATGTGACCCAAAAATGCAACTTTTTGAAGCCAAAATTCACACTTGGTAAATTTGGCATAAAGCATCTCCTTTCTCAGGGTCTTCAATATAATTCTCAAGTGATCTTCATGTTCTTCTTTGATCTTTGAATAGACAAGAATATCATCTATAAAGACTACCACAAATTGATCAAGATAATCTCTAAAGACTCTATTCATCAGATCCATGAAGATAGTAGGGGCATTAGTAAGAACAAATGGCATCACTATAAATTCATAGTGTCCATACCTTGTACGGAAAGCCGTCTTTGGTATATCCTCCCGTTTGACCCTTAATTGATGATACCCTGAACGAAGATCAATCTTGGAAAAGTATTGAGCTCCGCGTAGTTGGTCAAATAGGTTATCAATGCACGGGAGAGGATATTTGTTCTTGATAGTGATCTTGTTATGTTCTCGATAATCAATGCAGAGTCTCATTGATCCATCTTTCTTCTTAACAAATAGAACAGGTTCTCCCCAAGGTGACGCACTAGGGCGTATGAATCCTTTATCAAGATTCTCTTGGAGTTGCTTCTTCAATTCCTGCAACTCAATTGGGGCCATTCTATAAGGTGTCTTTGAAATAGGCAATGCACCCGGTACGAGTTCTATTGAGAACTCAACTTCACGATTTGGTGTAAGACCCGGTAATTCCTCCGGAAAGAAATCATTGAACTACCGTACAATGGGAATATTCTTAATCGTGAGTTTATCACCAACCATTTGAGATAAATAACCTTCATTTAGTGGAATCAAGACCCATAAGATAGACGAAATTTCCACTGGAAGGTTATGTTCATCCTTGCATTGATAGACGATTATAGATTGATCTGGAAAATGAAATGTGACTTCCCTTATTTGGAAATTGATATGAGATCCATATAAAGAAAGCCAATCCATGCCAAGAATCACATCAAATTCCACTATAGGAAGGATCACAAGATTTGCAGGAATCACTTTCCCATAAACATCGATCAGAGAAGAATTATAAACTTTTGATGCGACTGTTGTGCCATTAGGTGTTGTCACAGCTAACTCAACATCTAATTGTTGAGGTAATACGGTGATACCCTTAGAAAATTCTTTAGAAATAAAAGAGTGGGTGGATCCAGAATCAAATAAAACATTTTCTACTTTAGAGTGGATGGTAAGTGTACCTTTCACCACATCGTTATCGTACTCCACATCGCTGATAGAAATTTCATGTGACTTTCCTTTGTCTTTAGACTTAAGAGTTTGTTGACGTCGACCATCATCATCAACTCTTGGATTAGGGCATTTATTGGCATAATTCCCCATCTCCTTGCACTTGAAACATTGAAGTGTAGTAGGTTCATTCTGTGTATCCCTTCCTTTGTTTGCATCATTCGACATCTTCTTCCCATCATCGCGGCATTCAAATGCCCGATGACCTTCCTTTACACATTTGAAACATTTACTTGTACCTTTAAGAAAAATCCCTCCATGTTTCTTTCCACACTTTGAGCATAAGGGAAAGCTCATCTTCTTTTCAGTGTTCTATTTAGATTTTTCTTTGAATTCCATTTTCCTCTTCTAATCAAACCCATGTGACTGATGGGTTACTCCAATCTCCATCTCGACTTTGAGAGCACATCGAACGATTTCCTCGTATCTATTGAAGTCCCTTATGGCTAATGCCCTTCTAAGTCTTGGTTTTAAGCCACTAAAGAATCGATCGATCTTACTCTCAGGTTGGATAATAATACCAGAAGCGTACCTTGAAAGTCTTGTAAAATTTGCTTCATAGGTACCAACAGATTCATCATCCTTTTGCTTTAGTTCAAGAAACTCTTTCTCCATCTTTGTTCGGAGAATACCAGGGAAGTACTTACTGAAAAATAAGTTCTTGTACTCATCCAATTCCATGGACTCAATTTCATCCCTTTTCCTCGTATTCTTAATAAGATTCCACCATTGATCAGCATCTCCTTCCAAACGATACACTGCTAGGAAGACTTTATCATGTTCAGAACATTGAAGAACTGAAAATATCTTTTCAATAGTACTAATCCATTGATCAGAAACTAATGGATCAGTAGACCCGCTGAAAGAAGGTGGACGCTTTCTCATGAAGGACTCAACAGAATGTTGCTCCTTCCTTTGCTCGTTTGGAAGTCCGGAATGATTCATAGGTTGAGAAAGTTGTGTGATCATGGATACAAGATTTTGCATTCCAGCTCCCATAACGTTTGGTTGCTCAGGGGGACAATCGTTGCATTTCCTGTCGCATTCCACATTAACACGGTTCCTTCGGGTTCTAGCCATTGACTAAAACCATGAAGAATAGTGTGAGCAACACTAATTATAATAGGAAAACCACATAATCAAGAATAAAATTTCAGACTTAAGGTCTTATCCTAGGTTATTCATGGCCATTTCTAAAACACTATGATTGCGTTCTATGCTTTGACTTATCCTTAGGGTTCTTACTAAGGCTTTCACATCCTAGTTTCCAAAGGTTGACTATACCTTTCCACTGATACCAACTATAACGACCCATACTTTACATACATTGTTAATACTTCAAAATTGAAGCATACTTATTACAACATATAACAAAACCACGAAAGGACCGTATAGGTATAATGTCTTTAGAAACTGGGAAACATAAAGAACTGGTTCATAAAGCGTCTACACTGTCTCCCATTTATTTCATCAAATATATAGTCCCTTTTGGCATATCTTACTTAATAACCTTCTTCTTGACCTGGGGAAAGAAAACATACAAAAGGGTGAGCTCAAATGCTCAGTAAGGGTAAACAAAAGAAATATCAATCACATCATACACATAAGCACATAACTTTTGGAAATCTGAACCTACAAAAGAGATCATAATTTCATAACATGGGGTAAATTATGGCAGTGAAATGTAATCACAATAATCATAACTTAAAACATTATACGTTGTGGCATACATACATAATCATAGAGAATCATTTCTTATTAGTCAAGACTCATTGCCAAGACTATATTAGTGGACAAAGTCCCTTTCTGAACCGATTCACCCTCGTTAGAGTCCTGTTTCACTGAACCGGTATATCCTACCATTCCAGCCATGTCTATCTTATGAGATATAAAATCTTTACCCAATGCATTGGAGAGAGATATAGGTCCCACCCATCACTTAATGATACCATTCTTATGTGTGCCACAAAATCATAAACCATACATCATTTCATAACCCATGTAATAAAAATGGGATTCTTAAACATCATGACATCATAAAACAATTCATATACGATAAAAGAATTCATAAAAATAATTCCATCACAACATAATCAAATCAATGTAATAATAGGGATAAAAATAGAACCCTTTATTATATTAGATGGAAAATAATTTTGATATAACAATTGAACTTCATTCTTGTGGAAAATATCCTTTCTACTTCAAAAACACTTTTCCTTTCTTAACATGTCGTAAAATTATAAACTAAAAGAAGTTGATTAAAAATAAACTTGAAAACTTGTAAAGGAAGCTTCTAGGAAATAATGTTTTACAAATCCATTAATGTCGTATAAGTTTTAAAAAAATTCTTCTTGTACTTTTGTCGGAAAAGTCAAAAAAGTACCTCGTACAAAAAACGACAAAATATTCCTTTCATATCTTTTAATAAAAACTCACCGAAGGGTAAAATTGGATTTAAACAATTGTAGGTGGAAGGAAATAATATTACATATTGATGAAACATGGATGTGGATGATAAAATACACCCCAGTAAATACCAAAGTATAAACAATCTCGGATAAAAATGAGATTGTGATATTTCCCTTACCTTAGGTCCGACTTGATTTGTAAGTGTCCGAACCTCCCGTATAATGATTTAAATAATGTTATTGACTTATTCCAGAATCATAATTATTTTTATAATATCATATATTGTCATATTTTTAGCTTCTTATTAGTAATATTTCATTGCTACTTGTTATTCGAGTGTTTATAACTTTTTGTTTTTATGCGTGTTTTGGCAAATAAATTCATATTCTTCTCTTTAGGTTATAGATACATCATTTCCAGAATGGTATCATTATGAGATGGGTGGGACCTATATCTCCCTCCAATGCATTGGGTAAAGATATTATATCTCATGAGATAGACATGGTTGAACGGTAGGTTATACCGGTTCAGTGAAACAGGACTGAAGCGAGGGTGACTCGGTTCAGAAAGGGACTTTGTCCACTAAGATATTCTTGGCAATGAGTCTTGACCAACAAGAAATGATTCTCTATGATTATGTGTGCATGCCACAAAGTTTCATGTTTTAAGTTATGATTAATGTGATTACATTTCACTGCCATGATTTATCCCATGTTATGAAATTATGATCTCTTTTGCAGGTTAAGATTTCCAAAAGTTATGTGCTTGTGTGTACGATGTGATTGATATTTCTTTTGTTTACCCTTACTGAGCATTTGAGCTCACCCTTTTGTATGTTTTCTTTCCCCAGGTCAGGAAGAAGGTTATTAAGTAAGATATGCCAAAAGGGACTATAGATATGATGAAATAAATGGGAGACAGTGTAGACACTTTATGAACCAATTGTTTATGTTTCCCAGTTTCTAAAGACACTATACCTAAACGGTCCTTTAGAGGTTTTGTTATATGTTTTAATAAGTATGCTTCAATTTTTAAGTATTAACAATGTATGTAAAGTATGGGTCGTTATATCTCTCGAAGAGGAGTGCACACAAAATGGTTTGTCACTTTAAAACGGGGGTAAAAATGTTGTGAAAGGAAATTTGAAATTCCAATGATTGAAAAACTATGAAATTAAAAGGGTGATTTGGTCGGGGTCAGTTTACTAATTATAATTCTATCCTTGTTCAATTTAATTCAAACCTCTTCTTCTTAGTTTATTAAAGTGAGTTTCCACAATCATTTCCTCTCACTTCCTTGGTGAAATTGTTATTGTGAGAGAAAACCTTACCAAGATCTCAGTTTGGTCAACTCTCCTTCCATGTGTAAAATAGTTGTATTGAATATCCTTAATTGAAATGTTAAATACTCGATCGGGTTTTTTTTATCCCAAACGATCATGAACATTCACTACACCTTTTACACATACTGACGATCGTTGAGTACTTCACCACTAATTCCTGGTTTATTCCATCGTATATAAACCAGAAATTAGTGGAGGGAGATTATGATTATTTTACCATGGCAAAAATAAATAACGGAATTAATATTCAAGAACAATCGCACTTGATTATAAAATCCTCTATAATAAATTGAAAACAACTTTGAAGAAGAATGAAATTTATTCAATTGCGTCCAAGAACTCAAGCATTACAATGTAGAAAACCAACCCTTCCCCAATCACTCCAAAAGTTTACCCCACCATGGTAAGGGTAATAGAGTTGAATGGGAAGAAGAAGGAATTACAAAACAATTAAAAAGAAAATAAATAAAAGAGAAAGATGAAAAGTTCTCCTTCTTGGTGTCCCAGAAGGAATGGGGTGGAGAATGGATGCTTTGAGAGGGTGGAGCTCTCCTCCTTTTATAGCCAGAATGTTTCCCATGAATGTCGACGCGTTTTAGACCCATTAAATGACATCTTCACGCGTTGATCCCTTCTTAAATGTTGTTCAAAATCCCTTGGACGTGTCCCCTCAAAAGCTCAGCGGATTTGGACATGTATTCCGAGAGTTATGGCCGTTTTACTATGAGCATTTATTCTGTCCAGTGAGACTCTCCAAAACAAACTCCTCCGGATTAGAGTGCTTTAATGACCCCATAAATGGCAACATAACTCGGCGCTTACTTCATAACAAATGCTCCAAAACGCCTTTCGTGTCCACCCACAGAATTTCACAAGCTTTGGGCCCACAGTGGATGTGTTATGGATCCCACATCAAAACTAGGCAGAACTGAAAACAGTTTTCTTAAGCCAACTTGGGAGCTTCTTTTGAGCTTCCATATGGCCGATTCAGATTTTGGTCCAAATATATTGAATGAAGCCCTGGATGTGTAGAATCTGGAAACGAAATAATATTTCAATTTGGATCAGTTTAGATAATGTTATGGCCAAACTACCGAAATAATGTAAAACTGTTAAAAATCCAAAATGGCCAATTTTTACTATTCAGCTCAAAATAACACCATTATCAAAAAAATGAAACAATTCATCTTAGAGGAACAATTTTGTGGGTTTAAAAAAATGATATTCAATATAAATTAATTGAAAATATTTGCTCTATCCCCTACCGTTACTAAGTTCTACCCCATTTACCATATGAAATAGAATCATATAAATATCTCATTGCAACCACATTCCTGGGCTGGATGTGCAGAATTCCACCAAAAGATTCTAAAAAGGAAAACACATATTAGTTTCTCTATTGACACATTAAAAATCTCAACACCTCTTTTTGAATTCCATGTTCCCAATAACAATCACAAGAAACCAAATATCATATGATCCAAAGCTCCTATAATGATGCATGAATAATCCTCCCCTACCAAACTGGGCCAGGGGTCAAAACCCACATAACTAATAACCATCACAACCATGAATTACACTCGAGGTGTATATCAATAAAAAATAAAATCCCATAACAGAACCTAAATTTAACACCCCCTAGAAACTTTTTTTATTGCCCATTCAAGGGGCTACAATCACCCCAACCGAATATCTTTACCATTTTCTCACAAAATCCTAGTCTCTGCTCTACCAAAAACCAAATAGTAAGACCAAAAGTAAAAAAGTGATCATTTTATTCCATTTGGAACCATCCAGACACAATTACTATTTAATATTCATAACTTGTGATGGTATGAGACAACACTAATAAGAACATAATATTATACCATTTTTAGTGCACTATCATGGATGACACTCTAAATGGTTCTTTGGTTTTTTTAGACACTAGGCCTTAGGTGCACCTCCCCATATACCAAAGGCTATTGTATAGAAGATAGGGTATTAAGAGGTGATAGTAGGGAAACTATACCCTCGGTAGTGATAATAATAATGATATATATATATATATAAACCTATAGTGGAAGAAGACTATAAATATGTGGATGAAAATGAATAACATGGAAGAGTCATAATAGAAACAGAAAATATAACAAATAAATAATCCAAAAGGATTAATACCAAACATACCATTTTTAGATGATACATTCCATAACAAGTAATACAAAAAATAGAATAATAGGGTTTCCCTTGGATAATAATATAGTTATATACAAATATATATCATGTTACAACTCAAAAGGAAACTTCAACTGATGCAAAGGAACAACATGGCCCATATTCTATCCTTCCCATGATAATCAGTAGTAAATGATCACTAAGGTCATGTTACCGAGATGCATCCCTTAGCTGATCTTAGAGACATATATTATGCATGCATCTTGAGGGGACCATGAAGGGTGGGAAAATAAATCTCAGCAGGCCATCACGAATGTGTTCCTATCTAACGTTGATAATAAAATAGATGTATGATGAATACAAATAAAATTTATAACTCACATGTCAAAATATATACTTGGTCCTCTTATGATTCACAACCAAAATTCAACATTTTAACGGCTTCATACATCATCATTATAAGTTTGAACACATTCCCCCAATTATATTTATGGAATACAACTCTATTAGGAATTTATATAATTATAGTGGTGATGGTCCATGGATTAGTGCCCAATCATCCACTGAGGAGTATCATATAATGTGAAACTGTAGTTTTCACCCTTAAAATCATTCACCATCACCTCATGCCATCAATCATATAATATTTCATATGAACAATCTTCCCAATCAAGTCCCTTATCCCTCAGACATCAACTCAAAAGTTCATTGTAATCTCAAATCCGGATGTCCTGAGATACAACAATATCTATCCTCTAATATATAGTCACCATAGTATCCATAATTGATGTATTGAGGTGTAACAATATCTTTCATCCTAGTGTACTAGACCAAAGACCTCAAATATAACATCGATCCTCATCCCCCAACCAATGGTCTCAAAACCATAAACTGATGGTCCATTACCATCCTTGTGGATTTCTATAGTGAGAACCCCTAAAAAATCTGATGATCAACACTATTCCCTATGTTTAATAATCTATGGGAGGCTCCACCCATAATGAGTGGTCAACATAACCTCAACTGAGACCTATCTCTGTACACACAACTCTAAAGGAATATCAACCAAAAAACATTAAGCGATAATCACCAAACAATATAACCCAAATGATTTATCACCTCTTTCCCATGTGGACATGTTGTTAAGTCATTATGTCAACAACATCTAAAATCTCAAGAGCCATTTCCTCCTCTTGAGGACATCATCACCTCAATCTGATGACCATTTTTCTTCAACCTGGTGATTAGCATCGCCCCATGTGTATTGGGTCACACCCAACCTAACGAACCTCATCGCCTTGGTCCATGTGATCAACATCACCAAAATCCTTAGGCCAAGCCCATCGCATTCCCAAGGATCGCCACTATCATATCAATATAACAAATTGAATAATTTAATTTACACACCCATCCTAAAAAACAAGAGAAAATTGTTGTTGTTTTATGAAGGATGGTAGAATATAAATTCAATTTGAACATAAACTATCATAACATACATTTTTATTTAAGAGTACAAACTCATATTAAAATCTATTGTATTAAAAAATTGAATGACCAACCTTACACTCTAGAAAAATTCATGGAGAGTACTTTTTATTGTCATTTTTCATTTCTTATGTTAGTTGAGGAATAAGATGTGTTTAAATCCTATGGAATGCTTGCATGACTCAAAAAATGATGAAATACTTGAAAAAATATTTTCTATTGAGTGTTATAGAAACACTTTCCTTACAAGTTATGTATGAAAAATTCATGGATGGAATACGAGATTGAAATGAATTTTAATAATAAAAAATTGAAAAATGTATTATGTATAAATGATGATGGATTAATTGATTTGATGAATAATTCACCAATATTTCTGATTTTGGGAATTCAATTTGAGTATAGATTTTTTACAGGATTTAAAACTATAAGTGTGTGGAAGTGTCAAAGAATATATATTTTTATGTTTTTCTTCAAATAAATATTTATTATTTCCCCATAAGTATCAGAATAACTAATATAGAAAAGGGTTTTAACATCAGTTTTTTTATTTTTAACATCAGTTATAAAGGGATGTATTTTTAAGATATATTATAAATTAGATTTTTTCATTGGTTATTTTAACTGACAAATTTTTTTAATATCTATGTAATTTATAATTATAATTAACTCTAAAAACCCTCCTAAAATGAATAATCTAGATATTTTTCACATTGGTTATAAAATAACCCATGTGGAAGATATTTTTGTTGTCGATTATAGAAACAAAAAACTTAATATATATATATATATATATATATATATTAAAATAAAATTAATTTAAAAAACAATTCCAAAAACAATAATTCATGAAAACTATATCAAAATAGTAAAAAAATTTAGCAATTTCACTTCATAAAATTACAAGTAAATTTTTTTAGAAAATCCATAGTTAAAATAATAAATATACAATACAAATATAAAGATATACACTAAAAATGGTTCAATTTTTTGAAATAATCTGACCTTAATTTTTATAGATAATTGATAACATTCCTAATATATGCACAACAACCATAAAATTGATAAATATAAAATAAACTTTTGATCATTCAATTTAATTATAATTTTTCTATTAATAAAAGAAAAAATGATAATAAAGAATTTCATTATCAGAATTAATAATTATAATAGTTTTAATTGTTCCATACCTAAATCCTACCCTATAATACCCACATTAAAATCCTCTTTGTTTAAGGTGAAAATTATATTTCAAAAGAAGGTATCATTTGAGAATAAAATTCTAAGTATCTTCTAAATTATAGTACTTCTAAAATACACATGCTTGGTACACATGTAATAGATATTTTCTTCCCTTCATCATACTAATGGGTGACAGTGCTTCCATTCCCTATTTGAAATTGATAAGTATGAAATAAAATAAATATATATTATAATATTTAAATATTAAAATAATAAATCATATTTTAATGATGCCTATTTATTGGTATCTATCAAGTCTCCATGTATATATCATAACTTGTAAGACACATTTTCTTATGGATTAAAACACACAACATCCAATGGTCATTGATATAAAAAATATATAATTTGATTGGTAATTTTAATTAAGATTAATTTCACTATAATGAAATATGTGTTTTATAACAATCATGATATAGAAGCATCCAACACTTAATTGGTTTATTTGGAAATCATTGATAAAAAATATTTACTGTTTCTCTATTAGGTGTTATTATAATTACTATAGAAATAAAGTATAGTTCCATGAATTTGTACACCAAATTCTTATCATAGTGAATATATAGTGTATAGATATACTTAATAAAAGACAAATATAAATTTTAACTTACATTAAATTAATATAATTGAAAAAATATAGCAATCAACTAACATGGGAATGGAATACAGCACTACGAGGACTAATATATCTATAAATCTAAGATCCAAAACATCTTTCTTATAACTATTTAATATAGAAGCACGATAAAAAAAATCAGTATTCATTATCATATAATACAAATTCCTTAACATAAATGAATTTGATAATAATTTAGAAAGTACTTATGAAAATATATGATGTGAAGTTAAAATGGAAACAATATTTTATCACATTATATACAAAATTTCCCTACCTTTAAGGTATTTATGAAATTTGTATGTATATATGTATATATATATATGTATATATATATATATATCTATATTAAAATATTAAAACAAATTTAAAAACAAAATTTAATAAAGGATATAATCTTTGCATCCCTTAGTGTTAAGTTTACATACAACTCTGGATGGCTATATAAAACATGCTGGAAACTCTATCCAACAATTAGAACCTCATCAGTTGGGAACATTGCTCCAACTAATGTATCTATAATATCATAAATTATTAATCTATGATAATATGATCCATATAAATATAATGATGATATGAGGTATCCCCAATATAATTGATGGCCCCATATTCTATAATATGGTAATAGATATCCTTAACATAAAACTCATCAACAATTGGAAACTATGGAGGAGGAGGGAAAGTAGATGGGGGTGGTGGAGTGGTATATATAGACTAAAACCATCTATATATGTCTATAAACATCAAAAGTATGAGTGATCTAATCCAATACTCCATTTTCTCACCCAGATCCTAAAAATTATATTCCAAAGAGTCTATTTTTCCCTTTTATACATCCTCACTTGATGAAGTTCAAAGATGATCAAATAGTTTTTTAATTGATTATCTTTTTTTATCCTAGTACATGACCCATGTGTTCTTAAATTCCAAACTTATTAGACATATTATCATTCCTACGCTTATGTATAATGGTACCCTATGTTCTCTACACCACATGGGACTTCTATTTGATTTTTTAAAAAATTTATTAGAGTTACAAAATTTAAGGTGTTTTGAAATAAAATAAATTAATTATTATAATATTTATATATATATATCATTTTAATATTCATTAATATATTTCACCTTTTCTATCATGAATTAAATTTTCCAATTTTCATGTTTATGAAGTGTAATGAGGGGTAATCCCAACATATCCAAAATACTATATTCTCATTTTATAATCCTCTCATCCATAATTTTTTCATTGAGTAAAATACACTTTAAATGAGATAAATTATGAGAGTATACATTCTTTTTATAGATAAATAAATGATATCTCATCAGTTCCTAATAATTATAGAAAAATCAAGATTTTTTCTTTTTTAATGGTTATGAAAAAAATAAATTCAAACAGTTGACTTAGCACTTACCAAAAAAGATTCCTACTGTCTTCTTTCAAAAATATTCCTTCATTTGTCGTCGTATAAAATTTTTAATATTTGACATGGATTTTTAATTATTTTATATCAGGAAAATTAAATATGAAGTTATTGTTGAAATAAAATATATCTATCTATTAATAGAAAAAGATATGGTTCTCCACCAAACCTTTTTATTATTAGGTAATTCATATGTATCATGAAATTGAGAATAAAAAATGATATATATTACTAAAAACATGTAATGAGAAATAAAATAATAGTAAATGATATTATCAAAATGTTATCCAATAGTATAGATAGTTTATTTTGGTTGGTACTCCATTAATTAGAAACCAAAATTATTATTTTTCTTGAGTTTTCATAGCCACAAAACTCTTAAATTTCTTAGAATTTATAATAGTAATATTACCATTACCATCAAACTCGATAGGTTCCCTCTTATCCTTGATTAGAGTAACTGTTAATTTAGGTAAGCATGTTCAACCATGTTTTGAAACCTTATAAGACTTCTCATTCCCTATAGAAGTATAAGAATAATATGTCAAGAAATGAGGATACTTCTCAATAGAATTTTTTGGTGGGTACTTCCTAGAATATTGAGATGACTCAATTGTTAAATCCAATATTCTCCTATAAATATAAATTTCATTAAATTAGATAACTAAAATTCAAGAAATATAATGAACTCATTTATGAAACATGAAATTATATAGGTAAATAAAAGAAGATAAATAATATTTCAAGTGATAAAAATATCATAATATATATATGTGTGTAATGAATTTTTGAGTAAAAAAAATCAATGTATCATATTTATTAAGCTGTGAAACTTAAATAAATAATAATATTTTAAATAATATATCTCATATTTTTTCAAATATTAATAGTTAAATTGAAAATAAATATATAATACTTGTAATATTAGGTGACTAATAAAGTATTATATTCTGAAACTCCTTCTTCATGGTCATTCCATATAGCATCAACCATGTCTATAGCATGATCATTAATATCCTTTGATAATCCTTCTATGGAATTAAGTAAATTCCATAATTCATCATCATTGTTGACCTTTTCATCACTAAAATACCAATTTCTTTTAAAATGATATACCATAGAAAATTTAATTGATTGAGTACATATAAATTTTTTCCTTGTATTTTAATGATAAAAGGGTTATATGCATATCCCAATCTATTTATATCACCTAATGTCATTAAATATTCATCATGATTAACATTACCTATATCAAAAATCCATTTATAGTTGAACATAAAAACATGAAACTTAATTTAATCAATCTCCCATATATCTTCGATAACTCTATAATTTACACTTAACATGCAGATTAGGTTTTTATATTTTATAAACATAATATGAATTGATTTAGTGAACAAAAATTCTCCTCTATTATGAACTACATTTACGTTTTCCTAGTCTATGGTATAAAACATATAGTCCTTTATGTCATACCCAATCTATATTCTCATGTTCAAACATGGAAGCTTTCTAACTATCTCAATGTTTCCAATGCATGAAATCCTCCACATATAATCTCTTTAAACAATTATTTTTTTTCTTATGCTCATTCAATAACCACATATATTTCTTACTTAGATAATATTTTTTTACATATTAATATGTGATTTTAAATATTACTACACTTAATTTGTGTTATTTAACATGTATAAATATGATTTCATTATTTTATCGTCTATTATAGAATTTTTTTCAATACCTGGATCCCCTTTATGAAAAACTTACCCGTTTATAGAATGATATAGACAAACCAATGTACATCAATATAGATATTTAGTCCATAAAAAATTATAATACCTTTTTTAAAATATACTTCTCAATAATGAGTATTTTGTTCAATTTAGACTATTATCATAGCCATTCAATATCATCATATACCTTTAAAAATCATACATCAAACATAAGTATACGAGAAAAAAAATTATTTTTTCTCTCACTAAATTAACCATTAGATGTAAAAAGATATTAAAAAATATGATAGAAATTATATTTCTAGTTGAAAAAGTATATTGACTGCATTCCTCATAAAAGTTTTCAACAAATTTAGATCCATTACTTTGTTACCTATGTGATTTTATAAATAACACACATTGATGATATCCAATCCGACAAAGATGGGTGGTATTCCATGTAATATAACTAGTTAGATTTTTTGCATCATAACAAGACCATCATGTGATTTCTACTTATTAATTTTAAATATTTGTGTGTTATAAAAAAAATTTATTTTGAAGAACATCCTAATCAAACCGTGTAACCATGGATGCATTGAAAAGATGATTTTCTCTATATTGGATAATGTGTGATAATCTAGAGGAAAGAATTTTTTTCATTCCGTTAAGAGTGGGAGCTAACTCCAAATGTATTTCCCATTCATATTATGTCCCATATTGAATTCATACATTCCTTAGTCCTAAATTTAATAGCTGATAATGTTCCAATAAAACAATTATTAATATTCTTACCAATATGCATCACCTCAGTGTTATGTATGTCCTCATGATATCTCTAATATGGAAGCTCAAAATATATTGATAATTAATTGTATATGTTTATTCTATTTCCAAATCTTTTTGTCTTTCCAAATTTTAGATATTTGTTCACCCTACCTAAATACAGATCAGTCGACAATGAGTTTTGATAAATAAAAAATTCTAATGATCCATTTAATTCCTTTTATAATATTTCATATGTGTGATCATAAGAAATAGAACTCTGATGATCCATGTACACTATTTTTGTCCCATGTTTTTGTTGATAACATGAATTGCATTCGGAAATTAGAAAAACTTTATTCCCTATAACATCGTATCCAAAAAATCCATAATTTGAAAACTTATTTTTATTTAACATAATAAATATATGCAATTGAATGTATTACTTTTAATAATAATCATTTAGTTCGATACCTTCCTCCCATAAGAGTTTCAAATCATCAATTAACAGTGATATGTCATCATCAATATCATTTCTAATTATAGAAGTCATTATACTCAAAATGATAAATTTCTTATTAATATAAAATTCAATAGATAAATTATAAATTATGAATAAATTAATGCATGAACTATGTTTTATACAAAGGCATAAATGTAGATTCATTTCATATATTCATATTATAAGAATGATATTTCTATCTTTATGTTCCAATATATGAAATTATTGATCAATTTTCTCTCATTATGGAAAATCATTCCATTTAAATAATTTTCCATTAGATATTTACTCATCAATATTCCATATTAAATTTATTTGAATCATTTGAATTTGAAAATAAATATTTCATATGAGTAATTATATCACGATTTCCCACATTTAGGATACTCTATCATAATTTATTATTCCCGCAATAAAACAAAAAATCATTGTTGAATGCATGTATGTTCTTCAACACCAATCCCATTGGGAATAATATTATTTGTATTATAATTTAAATTTCATAAATCATTGTGTTCAAGAAGTATTTATTTTAATATCTTGGGAATTATAATAAAATTTTGTCACTCTATCCATTATTAGATTCCATGTTAACCAATCTTAACATTGTTGAAAAAGACAAAAACAAATTACAACCAACTTACAATGGTTTTTCAGTATAACCATATAGGTGGTGGATCTTCAATGATTTATTAATTTCCAAAAATTTAATATCACAAATAATTTCTTAAATTTATATAAAAATTATCATCATAAAAATTCCCCTCATCATTAAATCTTAAACTCTGTGAAATCTCAGCATGTAAAAAGCATGGACCACAAATTAGATTAAATAAATTACAACATAAATGATCTTTTATTTATATTCTTTGAATATTTATAATATTTGAGAACTTTATGAATCCATATCCAATCACTATTTAGAACACATAATTAGGAAAATTCTAAAATAGCATCAACCCCTTCCTAATATTCATCACTTATTTTTTCTAGAGAAAGTAAACTACACTTCATCACTACATATAAAAAAATTTAAATATTATATATATGTTACTTTATATTGAAATTTAAAATTAAAATTTACATTAATAAATAATAATATGAAATTATAATTTTTTTAAAATGGATTTACAATACGGATAAAAATAATTTCAAAAATTGTTATGAATATTAAATATATTATAATTTTTATAAATTAGAAATTTGTATTTTATTGGTCCCATAATGATTTATCAATAACATATTTTATATGAAATTAAATTTATAATTATTTAATAAATCTATAAGTGAAAGTAAAATTAAACACTTATTAATATATAAAAATATATATTTCAATATCGAGAATACTTATTGTATTAATCAATATTTATCTCAATAAACATAAAAATTATAATAAAGAAATTTTTTTTTCCAAAAAACAAATCTTTATAAAATTAAACCAACAGACATAATTATTATATAAATATTTGTTACATATATTATATCTTATTTTTAAAAAATAGAATATATATTTATTAAAATATAGGTAATATAATTATATCCTAAAAAAATAAATGAACACTAAGTGAGAATAAAAAAACAAAAAATTAATATTCTATTTTTTATAAAACTACATAGATAAAATTTAATATTATAAATACAAAAAATAACTAAAAGTAATGATATATCATAAACATATAGTGATGATTCAAAAAAAAATCACTTTCTATTTTTTAAAAACAACATGATAATACAAATTAATACATTTTTAAATTCAATTATTCAAAGATATAGAAAACAATAAACACATTCAATAATCCAATCCCCAAAAAAGTTAAATAAATATGCTAATAATTTGATAAATTAAGAAAAAAATAATCTATTCGGTTAATATGTACCATATACATCAACGTTATTATAAAAAAAACTAGTTGAGAAGTGGAGGACACTAATAGTGGAGAAATTACCAATGATGGTGAGTGGTGTAAGTGATTTTTAGAGGATGATAAAGTGTGATAGATACCGTTCATGGGTAGTGATTGGAAGTTGATGAAAGAGATCGAGGTGGGTAGGTTTATTGATCGAGGGCATAGGGTTTGGTTCAGGAGAGAGCATCAGTATGGGTCAAGTAAATTAATTGAAATAAAATGTCGAGCTTGAAATATCATCATTTTTTAATGATTTTAACAATTAGTTATTACCATAATCTATTCTGAAAGTAAGTTTTTTTCATCATTTATGCAATAATTGATGTTAAAAAACAATTTATTAATCGTGAATATTATAAAAGTAATGTAAAAAATATTATCAAATAGTTATTTTATATAGATAATAAGATTTATAATGTAAAAACCCATTCCTAAAATCATTTATAAATAATTGATGTTATAAAGGATTAATTTTAAAATGTATTTTACAAGTTAATATGTGGATAAGAATCCCATTTTTTATATTAGTGTATTTTATATATTATTGTAAATATGAATTAAAATTATAATTTTAATGTTTTATTTTTATTTATGTATAAATATTCAAATAAAAATATTGATATATTGTTTTTGATATCTATATAACTGGTAGAAGACTGACCATGATATATATTTAATAATTTCATAATATTAAATGAATAATTTTCGTGTTCTTGTTTGAATAATCCCTTTGTCAAAAATCTAATTGGATGACTTGGATATGTAATATTAACTCAATTTTCAGGTGTTCTATGTAAGGTTAAATCAATTCTCGAACCACATATGTTAGATATTACACCTTTTGTAGAAAATGGAAGCCTTGAACATCTGTATAAGATTAAATGAGAAATTTCAAAGGATATTTAATTTAAAATAGATCCTGTATAGTAACTAAGTTTTTGAACATTCAAATTAAGGTTATTAAAATACTAATGTAATCAATTTCCCCCATCCATGCTCACATGGATTTTTTGAATTTTTTAAAGATGATGATATGTTGAAGCCATTTATGATTATGAAAATTTATGTGAATTATATTAAATCAGCAATGTTATTTTTTAAATAACACAACCTTACCAAACATAAGTTTTCGTCTAATAAAAATCAACATGGAAACCCATCCTAAAAAGAGAATATTGATTTAATTTTTGGTATTTAATTCTTAATTCGTAAGGAAAAAAGGAAGGAATTTTATAGAAGGGGGAATCATATATATATATTTAGGAAGTCCTCGGTAATAGGGGATCCCTACTAGGAATTATTTTAATTTTTATTATTATAGTTTTTATGCACACTATTTTTAATTAAAGTCAATCTTTTCTCACCAATCATATATATTCTAATTTCCTTATGATCATGGAGAAGTAACTTGAGGGTTATACCAAGGGTGATGTCCTTTGTAATAGCCTGATATTTTATGATAAGTATTCTCTTTAATTTACTTGATGTCATGTGTTTTATGCTACAACAAGATTATCTTGTGCTATATTCCACACTGTATTAGCTTGAAGTATACACAACACTATTCTTAGATTGTGTTACTCACAATTTCAAGTTTGTTTTATAATAGTCATTCTACGCAACATTGAGTGTATATATATGTATATATATTCAATGTATAAGTTAAATGTGGTTGGATTCTATAATATGAAAAAACGGAGGATTCTTTCACAACATGCAACCCTGACTTTGCTTGCATTACACGCAATCGCGACTTTCCTCGATAGCGTGTGTTATACGCAATATCATTTTCACTAAACAATGATATATGGTTATAATATTATTATGAACTAGCCTTTATGAATAGTATTAACTAAATTTTGAATGTTATAACATTATTATTTCATCTTACACATTTTCTAGAACATTGTATGTGAACAAAATAAGTTTTTCGGGTAAAATAAGTATTTTTTCAAAAAATGTAGTTTTCCGCCTTTTGATGGCACACCAACTTTAAATCTAGTTTTGACATGTTTATAAGTTCAATTTTACAAAATAAAATTACTATTTGGAATCAGGATATAAAATTTTACCTTGCATAAATTTTTGATATTTTTCTGATAACATTCATATTTTAATGAATAGTAAAAACACGCTATATTTTAATTAAAAACAACTTTTTTCATAGTATTAATTTATGTGGTTAAATTATAATATTAAATGGTTTTAAAATATAAATAGAATATATTTTTACCATTTAATACAATGTATGTCATTTGCATTTATTTTACCTTGAATTCATAGGTTAAATAAATTCAATCTTTTGCAATGTTTTAAACAAAAACCCGTTTTCTTTCGACAACGGGATTAATTTTAATTTAATTTCTGCAACTTCTATGTATTGAATTTGGAAAAATGGATTCCATATTTGGAATAAGTGGGTCCAAATTATATTAATAGAGTAATTTTTATTTTTGGGCTTTATGAATAGTAACAACAGTAAATTTTATTTACCATAGTTAAAAGTAAATCGGGAAATTAAGGGTAAATATAATATTATAAAATTACCCTAACACATGCCAAAATTCTATTGGATGGATAAAAGTAGACCCATACCCCATAAGGGTCGGATTATATTCATTTTATGGACTTTTGACGATGAAAATAATTTAATTATTATTAAAACCAAAGAAAATGACAACACATCACTCTCTTAAATCGTATAAGTATAATAATTTTAATTTAGTGATAAACATCATAAAACTTATAATATTAATAGTCTCTAGAACGATAATAAAATTATCTACATCATGATAATTTCTTTAAAATTATTAGGGATTAAATTATTGTCATTAATGGTGATACATTAATGATGCATAAATTATTTATTAAGTGAAAAATCGGTAATATAGTTTTTATTAAAATACTAATACCCATTAAAAGACCCAAAAACCTGAAAAAAACTAATTGGTAGTGTATATCCGCACCATAAGCATTAAATGACCTAATATATTACCATTTGGAGTCTTATAAAAGTGATTATGACACTTATATTATTTTATTTTAAATGATGCCAAAGTTATCACCTTCATAATTTAATAAATATAACAATTTAAATGTTGTGATTTTAAGATGATAAATTCGAGTAAAAGTATTATTGTGAAAAATAATAGAGTTATCTTCATCATAGGATTTTACTTTTAATTTTTATGAAACAAATAAGTATATTAAAGAATTATACAAAAATGTTATAGTAATTATTTGATTAAGAGATAATCCAAATAAATGGTTTTAAAAATAATAAAATAAATATTATATGAACTATTTAATGTTCTCCACAAATTTTATAGATTCATATTACCTTTTATGAATCTATTAAATCTTTTAGTTCGAACATATCTTCTGTATATATTTTATTTAAATTCAAATAAATGAATAGTGTCAAAATTGAAACTATAGTTATTTTATAAAAATAACATATTATAAAATTGTTTAAAAATCACAAAAATATATAAAAATTATAAATATAAATTTATTTGGTCTAAAATGTTATAATGTATCCAATTATGGAGAATTAACAACAAATAAGTAATTATTTTTTATAATTTAAAATTTAGAATGTTATTACCACAAATAAAATTAAATTGATTAAATAAGGATAAATCAAGTTGATAATGTTTAAAATAAATTCCTAAATGTATAAAATTGATTGGTTGATGATATTAAAACCCTATCTAATATAATATTCAGATATGAGTCATTTATGGAGGTTTTTATGTGGGTTTAGATTTATTATAAATTAATATTTTTAAGAATTCCAAAGGTGCCCCTCTCCTCCCTTATAAAAGGGAACCTCCTCCCTCTCTTCCTCACACAACATTGAGCCTTCATGCTCGTCCAAACCCTGAAAAATTATCTTCTTCATTTCCGTAGAAACATCTTAGAGGTCCTGGTCTTCTTCAAAGACCAATTTTAGTGCCCTAAGAGGAGGTCTCAAAGAGGCGCTTCAAAGAAGAGGTAATAATGTCCATTAACGATTCTTTCAACTCTATTTCTTCTTCCACTTCTTCTTTTTTAGTTGTTTCATTATGAGGTAATAAAATCAGTATAAATAATATACTGATATGTTATTATAAGTATGAAACAAACATATTTCACCTTATATCCATCCAATGGAAAATGAAATCACTGCACGTGCGTACGTACGGAATACCGTCTCCACACCGTGGTGTGATCTATTTTCCACCACCACCTTACTTGGATGGGTATAAGGGTGAAAGTAATGAATATATATGATTATTGGAAAGTGATATTGATTCTTTAATATTATACAAAAACTTTAATACAATTCCACGATCTTGGGAATGATATCATCGCTCGTGCGTACGTACAGACTACCGTCTCCACAACGCGATGAGATTCACTCTCCTTAGTAACCATTCATGAATGATTATAAAGTATATATAATGAATAATAATGAAATATATGACATAATAATTATACTGGATTTATTTATATATATACATGTATGTCATTTACTTAATTCCATTCAATTCAAAAGGGAAACGAAAACAGCGTTCATGCGTACGTACGACCTACCGTCTCCATGAACGGTGTATTTCTTTCCATTTATAGATCTATTATATATATGTATATTCTGAATATATATTATATATAAATCATGTTTTATATTCTGGAAATATGTAATCATGATCTAAGTAATCATATGAATAATTACAAGTCAAAACACGGACGACAAATGAAACGATTTTACCCAAAACGCTCTTTTACATGGAATTTACAAAAGAACGGGTAATATAAAGTCATTAGTGAACCATATATGACATCATAACAATGAATATGATTCTTTAATAAGTCAATAACATTATTTAAATCATTATATAGGAGGTTCGGACAGTTACGAAGCAAATCGGACCTAAGGTAAGGGATAATTGTGCAAATCTCATTTTTAACCGAGATTTCTTATTCATAAGTATTTACTAGGGTTATTGCTATCATCCATGTCCATGTTTTATAAAATTGTATTCATGTATATTTAAAGTCCTTTTACCCATTTTGACTTTTACTACATGGTATGTATGGAATCTATCTTTTACGAGCTACTTTTTGACATTTCCGTCCAAAGTACGAGAAGAATGTTTTTTTAACGTATACGACATGAATGGACTTTTACGGTTTTATAAAGCCTTATTTTCATGAATCTTCCTCCAAAATATTTCATGACTATTTTCAAAAAAATATTTTTCTTTTAAAATTTCATGATGTTTTTTGAAAAGAAATTGATTTTGAAGAAGAAAGGATATTTTCCTCAAGAATTCATTTCAAGTTTTTTATCAAAACCATTTTCCATATAAGATGAAATTATTTCATATGTGTATGTTTCAAGTATATTTTCTCTATGATATACATGTTTTCACCTTTCTTATGATGAAATATTCATTTATGTGGATTACGTGATGATGGGATGATGTTTATGAAACCTATTTTATTCTTTGGGTTATGACGAATGTTTTAAGTTTATTTTGTGGCACAAGTAAGAATGATTTCATTATGAGATGGGTGGGACCTATAACTCCCTCCAATGAATTGGGTAAAGATTTATATCTCGTGAGATAGACATGGCTGGAACGACAAGTTAAACTGGTTCAGTAATACAGGACTGGAACGAGGAGTGAACTCGATTTAGAAAGGGACTTTGTCCACTAAGATGGTCTTGGCAGCAATGCCTTGGATAATATGGAAATCTTATCATGTACTTAATAGTTTCCACAATTACATGTTTTATTTCCATGCAATTTTATCATTCTTAATGTTTCTTTATGATCTATGCCTTATATACTTCCATGTTTTATGTCATTGCTCAAGCTTTTGATGTTTAAAAATTATGTTCATGTTTTTAGGTTCAAATGTATATTGTATGTTTTATTTTATCCATGATTACCCTTACTGAGCATTTTACCTCACCCTTTTTATGTTTTCTTTTCCCCAGGATATAAATAAACGCTTTAGGTAATAAAAAAAAGGGGAAGATCTTTATGGGAGATGTTGAAGATCTTTCACCAATATTAGAAGATTACGTTCCGAGTTTCCAAAGACACTAAACTATTATGGTCCTTGAGTTTTGATTTTTGTTATGTATTAAGTATTCCGCAAAAGTAATGTATTGTCCGTGTACGTCACGATTCGGGTCTCTACAGTTGGTATCAGAGGAAAGGATTAGTTAACCTTTGGAAACTAGGATGCGAAAACTTTTGTGAGATCCCTAGGGATATTTCTAAGGTATGTCTAGGGATGTACCTAAGGATAAGTATACATATAGGATATAGTCATAGAACTACGATAACGATCATAGAATTTATCCTAATATTTTACATATTAACGGTACTCCCCCTTTACTAAGTTGTTTTCCCTAGCATGATTTTTGCCTCTCACAGAATTTTTTTCTGTTTTAGTCAATAGAGGGAACCAGAAGGAATTCGGTTAACATTGAATCCAATGGAAAAAATGGTGACTATGAGCAAAAAAATTGCGTAATTCCTAGAGAGAAATATATTGTGATTATGCCGAATCAGTAATCACGATATATGATTAACAAGGAGAAATTTAGTGGTTTGCCTAATTCATCAAATAAGAGGAAGGTAGACTTTTATGAATATTCACATATTGAAGAGCATATAGAAAGGAAGATTGGGATTTTTAAATAAGGGAAGACGAACCTTGAGGAATACCTGAAATTGATGGAAGATGTTATCTGTGTGGATAAAAGGGTCATAGAGTTACAGACTATTATGGAGTTCAATGTCTTATTTGTGGAGAACATGGGCATTACCCAACTCAATGCCCTGACCTAAAATGTTACTTCTAAATCAAGGAAGGACTGATTCCAGAACAATCATTGAAGAGGATGGACTGAAGTTTTTATGTATTGGTATTCAAGAATAATGTTTTTGAGGTACTTTTATGGTCTATTAGAATAAATTTTGTATTAGTCTATTGCGGTGTTCAATAATTTTATGGTACCGGAAACCATGAAAAGTGATTCAAATATTTTGGAAAGAAGATGATATGAGCATAATGAAGGGATACGGAGAAAATTAAATATTTGATAGTATTCATGAGCTCATGATTGATATAAGGACTAAGTGATATCATGGTTTGATTATATATAATTTTGAGGATTTTGGTATGTGGAAAGTGTTAACATTTAACTACATTCATGTTTTCACTAAGGTTCAGTGGGTATTCATTCTTCAAGAGAATACATGATTAAGGTATTCACATGTTTGAAATTTGACCAACAAGATATATCTTATGATATATGGGGGATAAATGATGGCATTCGCATGATTGTTATGTGAAATTTCATGTAATCATTTTCTTTATACTATGAGCTTGGACCAAAGTATTTTAGTTAAGCCTAAATATTGGAATGGATTATGTTGGACATAAGTTAGTATTGTTTAAGGATAGACCTTTTTTCGATATTATTTATGGGATTTTATAGTAATGCAGTTTTAGAAAAAAGGAAAACCTGCAGGACGGGCGACAACCCATCACGTCAGACAAGGCTGTGGAAATCCAACCCACAACCGATGTGCGACTGGCCTTTATCACCTACCACTGGCCTACAGGGAGTTCCTGGTTAGTAGAAACTAGTTTTATTTTATTACGCGGTATGATATATAACGTATAAGTCCATTTTTGGAATCGTATACGATTAACCTCACCATAGATGGACTTATTTATTTTTTATAACTTTTGCTAACCTTTTGTTTGAAACATATGGAATGACCCATCATTCAATCACATGATCTGTTAACACTTCACGAATAGAAAATTCAACTTCATTTCTTTAAGAGATGAAGTGGAAATTGTTCAAAGCACGAACGACAGTGAGATTGTACCAAAATCAAGAAAGTATTTCTTCTAATTCAAAATTTTCAAATTTAGGGAAACGATATTGAAAACCAAAAATGTTGTCCTAGTGCTCTTATATCTGATGAATCAGATGGTAACTTAGATCATCACAAATCTATGGCTTTGTGATTGATGGATTTTTCATAGCCATGTTCTCTACCGCTCTCCATCAGAACATGATGGTTAGATTTTTCTTCCATATCCATATTTTCACCTTGTTATCCTATATGAAAATCCGGTGATGAGTTAATTAGGGTAATAATTACGTTTCATACTTTAGTTTTTAAAATTAAGTTTCAGTATTCCTTTTTACAATGTGGGTTTCTATGAATAGTAAATGATTTATAACCCCGACGAATTTCAAGGGAGAAATTCATTTTAAGGCGGGTAGAATGTAACAACCCGATATTTTAGGACAAGTATTATCTTTAATTTACTTGATGTCATGTGTTTGATGCTACAAAAAGATTATCTTGTACTATACGCCACACTGTATTAGCTTGAAGTATACACAACACTATTTTTAGATTGTGTTACACACAATTTCAAGTTTGTTTTAAAAAATTCATTCTATGAAACATTGAGTGTATATTTATATATATATATATATATATTGAATGTATAAATGAAATATGGTTGGATTATTTTATACGAAACAATGAAGTATTCTTTCACAACACGCAACCCTGACTTTTCTTGCATTACACGCAATCACGACTTTCCTCGATAGCGTGTGTTATACGCAATATCATGTTTCACTAAACAATGATATATGGTTATAATATTATTATGAACTTGCATTTATGAATAATATAAACTAAATTTTGAATGTTATAACATTATTATTTCATCTTACACATTTTATAGAACATGGTATGTGAACAAAATAAATTTTTCGGGTAAAATAAGTATTTTTCAAAAAATGCAGTTTTGCTGCCTTTTGATGGCACACAAATGTTAAATCTAGTTTTTTACATGTTTATAGGTTCAATTTTACAAAATAAAATTATTATTCTGAATCAGGATATAATATTTTACCTTGCATAAATTTTTAATATTTTTCTGATAACTTTCATATTTTAATGAATAGTAAAAACACGCTCTATTTTAATTAAAAACAACTTTTTTCATAGTAATAATTTATGTGGTTAAATTATAATATTGAATGGTTTTAAAGTATAAATAGAATATATTTTTACCATTTAATACAATTTATGTCATTATCATTGATTTTACCTTGAATTCGTAGGTTAAATAAATTCAATCTTTTGCAATGTTTTAAACAAAAACCTGTTTTCTTTCGACAACAGGATTAATTTTAATTTAATTTCTGCAACTTCTGTGTATTGAAATTGGAAAAATGGATTCCATATTTGGAATCAGTGGGTCTGAATTATATTAATAGAGTACATTTTATTTTTTGGCTTTATGAATAGTAACAACGGTAAATTTTATTTACCATAGTTAAAAGTAAATCGGGTAATTAAGGGTGAATATAATACTATAAAATTACCCTAACACATGCCAAAATTCTATTGGATGGATAAAAGTATACCCATATCACCTAAGGGTCGGATTAGATTCATTTTATGGACTATTGTCCATCAAAATAATTTAATTATTATTAAAACCAAAGAAAGTGACAACATGTCACTCTCTTAAATCTTAAAAGTATAATAATTTTAAGTTAGTGATAAACATCATAAAACTTCAAACATAAATAGTCTAAAGAAATCTAATAAAATTATCTACATCATGATAATTTATTTAAAATTTTTAGGAATTAAATTATTGTCATTAATGGTGATACATTAATGATTCATAAATTATTTATTAAGTGAAAAATCAGTAATATAGTTTTTATTGAAATAATAATACCCATTAAAAACCCACAAACCTGACTAAAACATATTGGTAGTGTATAGATGCACCATAAGCATTCAATGACCTAATATATAACCGTTTGGAGTCTTATAAAAGTAATTATGACACTTATATTATTTTATTTTAAATGATGCCAAAGTTGTCACCTTCATAATTTAATAAATATAACAATTTAAATATTGTGATTTTAAGATGATAAATTCGAGTAAAAGTATTATTGTAAAAGTTAATAGATTTAGCTTCATCATAGTATTTTAGTTTTTAATTTTTATGCAACAAATAAGAATATTCAATAATTATACAAAAATGTTGTAGTAATTATTTGATTAAGAGATAAACCAGAAAAATGGTTTTAAAAATAATAAAATAAATATTATATGAACTATTTAATGTTATAAACCAATTTTATAAATACATATGACCTTTTATGAATCTATTAAATCTTTTAGTTCGAACATATCTTCTGTATTTATTTTATTTAAATTCAAATAAATGCGTAGTGTCAAAATTGAAACTATTGTTATTTTATAAAAATAACATATTATAAAATTGTTTAAAAATCACAAAAATATATAAAAATTATAAATTTAACTTCATATGGTCTAAAATGTCATTAAGTATCCAATTATGTACAATTCACAACAAATAAGTAATTATTTGTTATAATTTAAAATTTAGAATGTTATTACCATAAATAAAATTAAATTGATTAAATAAGGATAAATCAAGTTGATAATGTTTAAAATAAATTCCTAAAATGCCTAAATTTGTTTTTTTTATGAGATTACAACCCTATATAATATAATATTATGATATGAGTCATTTTTTGAGGTTTTTATGTGGGGTTAGATTTATTATAAATTAATATGTTTAAGAATTCCAAAGGTGCCCCTCTCCTCCTTAATAAAAGTGCACCTCCTCCCTCTCTTACTCACACAACATTGAGCATTCAAGCTCGGCCAAACCCTACCAAATTCTCTTATACATTTCCCTAGAAACATCCTAGAGGTATTGTTCTTCTTCAAAGACCAATTTTAGTGCCCTAATAGGAGGTCTCAAAGAGGAGCTTCAAAGAAGAGGTAATGTCCATTACTGATTCATTCAACTCTATTTCTTCTTCCACTTCTTATTTTTTAGTTTTTTCATGATGAGGTAATAACATCAGTATAAATAATATAATGATATATTATTATAAGTATGAAACAACCATATTTCACCATCTATCCATCCAACAGAAAATGAAATCACCGCACGTGCATACGTACGGAATACCGTTTCCACGTCGTGGTGTGATCTATTCTCCACCACCAACTTACATGGATGGGTATAAGGGTGAATGTAATGAATATATATGATTATTGTAAATTGATATTGATTCTATAATATTATACATACACTTTAGTACAATTCCATGATCATGGGAATGATATCCTCGCTCGTGCGTATGTACGGACTACCGTCTCCACGACGCGATGAGATTCACCCTCCTTGTTAACCATTCATGAATGATTATAAAGTATATATAATGAATAATAATGAAATATATGACATAATAATGATACTGTATTTATGTATATATATACATGTATGTCATTTACTTAATTCCATTCAATTCAAAAGGGAAACGAAAACAGCGTTCATGTGTACGTACGGCCTACCGTCTCCATGAACGGTGTATTTATTTCCATTTATTGATCTATTATATATATGTATATTCTGAATATATATTATATATAAATCATATTTTATATTCTGTAATTATGTAATCATGATCTAAGTAATCATATGAATAATTACAAGTCAAAACACGGACGACAAATGACACGATTTTACCCAAAACGCTCTTTTACATGGAATTTACAAAATAACGGGTAATATAAAGTCATTAGTGAACCATTTATGACATAATAACAAGGAATATGATTCTTTAATAATTCAATAACATTATTTAAATCAATATACACGAGGTTCGGACACTTACGAAGCAAATCGGACCTAAGGTAAGGGATAATTGTGCAAATCTCATTTTTAACCGAGATTGCTTATTCGTAAGTATTTACTAGGGTTATTTCTATCATTCGTGTCCATGTTTTATAAAATTGTATTCATGTATGTTTAAAGTCCATTTTACCCATTTTTTACTTTTACTACATGGTATGTATGGAATCTTTCTTTTACGAGGTACTTTTTGACATTTCCATCCAAAGTAGGAGAAAAATGTTTTTTTAACATATACGACATGAAATGATTTTTACGGTTTTATAAAGCCTTATTTTCATGAAGATTCCTCCAAAAGATTTCATGACTATCTTCAAAAAAATATTTTTCTTTTAAAATTGCATGATGTTTTGTGAAAAGAAATTGATTTTCAAGAAGAAAGGATATTTTCCTCAAAAATTCATTTCAAGTTTTTTATCAAAACCATTTTCCATCTAAGATGACATTATTTCATATGTGTATGTTTCAAGTGTATTTTCTCTATGATATACATGGTTTTACCTTTGTTATGATGAAGTATCAATTTATGTGGATTATGTGATGATGGGATGATGTTTATGAAACCCATTTTATTCTTTGGGTTATGATGAATGTTTTAAGTTTATTTTGTGGAAAAAGTAAGAATGATTTCATTATGAGATGGGTGGGACATATATCTCCCTCCAATGCATTGGGTAAAGATTTATATCTCATGAGATAGACATGGATGGAACGGAAAGTTAAACCGGTTCAGTATTACAGTACTGGAACGAGGAGTGAACTCGATTCAGAAAGGGACTTTGTCCACTAAGATGGTCTTGGAAGCAATTCATTGGCTAATACGGAAATCATATCATGTTCTTAATGGTTTCCACAATTACATGTTTTATTCCCATTCTATTTTATCATTATTAATGTTTCTTTATGATCTATGCCTTACGTACTTCCATGTTTTATGTCATTGCTCAAGATTTGGATGTTTAAACATTATGTTCGTGTTTTTAGGTTCAAATGTATACGGTATGTTTTATTTTATCCATCCTTACCCTTACTGAGCATTTGAGCTCACCCTTTTTATGTTTTCTTTTCCCCAGGATATAAATAAAGGTTTTAGGTAAGAAAAAAAGTGGAAGATCTTTATGGGAGATGTTGAAGATCATTCACCAAGATTAAAAGATTACATTCCGAGTTTCCAAAGACACTAAACTATTACGGTCCTTGAGTTTTGATTTTTGTTATGTATTAAGTATTCCGAAAAAGTAATGTATTGTCCATGTACGTGAAGCTTCGAGTCTCTACATCCTTTTTATTCCAATGTCTTTTATATTCAGGTTATAATTATTTTACATTCATTATAATAATTTTCGAGTGTTGGTGGGGGTGGGGATAGGTTAAAATGGTTCAAATCGTGGATATAATATATTATTCTTCTTTTATTATTTTATATGATTTCCTTCCATAATATTGGTTATTATGGGATAAAATGGAGCTATGTTGATTAAATGTTGAATTCTTATCAATTTCTACCAGTAATTTTATTGGTAACATGCTCTATATTGAGAAGTGGTGTCACTAACTATCCTTAGTAAAGAATATTAATTAGTTTATCCTCATATCCATAGATGTATTGGTTGATTAAACCTTTAATAAATAATATATATGGGTTCTTAGAGGATGTTGGGGGTATTCATTGAGTGAGAATGAGGTATATTTGGGTGATAATAAAGGATCGCAGATGAATTATATAGAGGCCTAGCTGCATTCCTCCTAACATTTTTATTTGATTCTATAGTTATCATAATTTTTTCCAATTTTTAATAGTACTCTCTACCTGCTGGATTTTATTAGATAAGTTATAATAATTGAAAATATGATTAATATATATGTGTGGATCTAACTAAGAGACAACCGAGATCAGCAGTTAAGTTCACCATTGAGAATTAATTATATTTATAATAACATCCAAAAAACTCATTACATTTAATATAATATCTTATAAATTCTAAACATTCATATATAGAATATTTCATGTGTATATTAATGGTTTTGTGGGATGAATATATGATATACTATAGATTTAATCCACTATAATACTTGAAAAGTCCCATTTTTTAGAAAAGTTTAAAGACTTTTGTTATGGTATTTATTCTTTTTTGTTTGAAGGAGAAAGTATAAAATGTATAATTCATACATAGAGGGATATTTTAAATAGTTCAATAATATTTAAGGTTGAATTTGTCAAGAAGAAAATGATTTAGAACCAGTTTTGATGTGATTTTTTCCAAGTGAGGGGAGTGTGGAAGCTCTACTCATGTTAGAATCACTATTATGTACATAATTATGGAGTGCTTGATGTTTTGACAAGGATACATAAGATTATTCAATGGTCCTACATATGGTTTTCTTTAAAGTCTTACATTATTTATCAGAATCTAACAGTTATTTTAAAGAAAACCACATACTGGATAGAAAGGTTCTTGGAAGGATACAAATGGAATTGGAATGGTATGTTACATACTATATGTGAGAAGGGAATAATACCATGTAATTGATAGAGTACTATCTAATATGCATGAGAAGAAAAAATAATGAACAATTTGTTCGTGATGTGGATATTGTTCTATATGATTATTTTTGAAAGAAGGCCAGTGGATTATCATGTTAATGACCTCAAGATGATTCAATGTGAGTTATAATTGGTATGGGTGATGTTTTTAGATCCATGGTGGGATTTATTTATTCCATCGCTCATAGAATCAAGGGATGTGATGGTTACTATTATGAGAAAAAACATTGGTAAAATTGATCTTGAGTTTTTTTGGATTTGGGTGATCTCATTCTAAATGAGGAGATTAGATTAAAGAAAGTGTGGAAACCTTTTTAAATTATGTTTAATTTTGAAGGTACATGGTGTTTCATTCAATAAAAATGTTGAATGAAATAGAGGGAATGATGGAGTGGAGATGATTTCTACTGACCAGGGCCATATTTATATGTTATCATTGTGGTATGAAGGGGTATCAAAAGATAGATTGTGTGTATTAAAGAGTTAATTCAAAAAAAATACTCTTGGAAGTTCCTTGAATAGAGAAATAGAGGGATAGTGTAATTGTATAATCATTATCAATGGATTAATTTAATCATGGATTATTGATTCTAGAGAATCGGTTTATTCTACATCTAAGAGTATAATCACTACCAACTTTTTTTTAGAATATTCAATAAAGTTATTCCTATATATAATGTTGTTCTTGGGATTGTAGGTAAAGATGATATGAAATCCCATTTTTTAAATATATGTTTTATATGTTTCATGGAGTTCACCACATACCTGGTATATAGAGGAAATTAATTTTTTGGGTTATATGGATGAACTAGGATTTTTTACATCCTTTTTGTAATGTGTAAAGGTAACTCACATATCCACGATGGTGACAAATGTGTTAATGATTAAACATTGTATCAGATAAGAAGATAAAATGGAGAAATGATTTCATGAATGAAAAAAAAATTAGGTCTTTATTTGATCCATTTTCATTATGGAAACATTATTGAGAAGAGAAATATGGTATTAGAGACTAAAGGATAAATGTATCTCATTAATATTTATTTTCAAACAAAAGAGTGTTTTATTCTAGGAAATTGTTTTTCCAAATGGAAGGACACTGAATTCATAGAACGTAGATATCATCCATAAGAATGTTAAGGGGGTGTTATATTGTTTCTTCTCAAAATGGGTAACTTTATTATATTATCATCATCAATGTTTGAATATAAAAGGTATGAGTATACTTTAATAGAAAAAAATTCATTTTTTGGAGTGTTTGATTTAATGAGAGCTATAATGGAGAACATGTTTTAAAACAAGCTTATGTTATTTTGGAAAATAATTGTAGGTGAATGTATAAACATATAATTACAATGGTTTTGAAAGAGAAAAATAATTTAGTTGAAGAAGATTGTGTGTAGAACACCAAAAAAATTGTGTAGCGGAGTAGATCAACCAGACACGGAATAATAAATATTGGAGCCTGAAGTTGTATAAAGGGATCCCAAATGAGTTTTGGGATGAAGTTATAAAATTTTCCCATTATATCATTAAAAAAATTCCATTCCCATCTATATTTATGGATATTCTAGAATGTTAATGTATGTCACCTGAAGGTTTTCAGAACACCCACCATTGTTCAAGTTAATGTTAAAGAGTGGGAAATGATTGAAGAGAAGTCCTAAATATGTTTACTTATAGTGAATAGTAACCAAAAAAATTATTTTATACAATGGGGTAATTAAAATTAAAATATCATTTGAATCAAAAATGATTTATTGAATGAGAATATCATATAAAAAGATAGAATTTGGTGGAATACTGAAATGATATAGAAGAATCAATTAAACATACTGAAGTTGATCAGAAAAGAAGACCAAAAGTTCTTTAATGATTCAGAATAAAAAAAATTATGGAAAATTGAAATAAGGTAGATGTATCAAAAATATTTAGGACTACAAATTATTAGCATGAAGTTTTTTATAGTGATATTTTTAAAGATACAATTTTAGAAATAGACGAAGTGTAGTTTATGTTATAGATGGCTGCCAATATTAAATGTCTTGTCCAATGATTCAAAATTTTTTTATATTTCTTAATTACAATGGATAGAGAAAAACTTGAGATCCCAGAAGGAATAGGTAGTCTTGGTGACTTTATAAAGCATAAGTTAACTATGAACGAGTAAATGGATTCATTGCCTGAGAATTGAATTTTAAAGTTAACAAAATTATTATAAGTAGAGAAAGAACAACCAAATGAGTGGTTATACTATCTCATGGAAGAAGTATATATTAGAATTTGGTAAAAGTATAGGTTAGTTGTTTATGGGGTTTGACATAAATAATATTTAATTGTATCTAAAATCATTTCTTATATTTTATTATATATAAATCTTTTGATTTTGCTAAGTCTGCTAGATTTGAAGGGTCACATATTGAAAAGTTAAATAAAAAATATAATTCCACTATGGGTATTTTGAAGATGAGATATTTATAATGTATAAAAATGGTTTAATTGATAAATGGAATAAATTCATATTTTACAAGTTAAAATAGGTTTTGTATGTTTTGATGTAAGCACCAAGGAAGTGAAACTAGAAGTTTGATGCTTTTATGTATGAGGTGTCTTTATAAGGAAATATTGATCATTACCATCACTAGAAGGTATGCATTTATAAAAGATATTCTAATATTCCCTTATACATGGATTACATTCTCTTGGTATGTATGAATATGGATCATATTATAGAGTTAAAAGTTATTCTTTCTAGAATTTTTTAGATAAATGATTGTGGTAAATCCAATCAGATTTTGGGGGTGCGGATCACAATGGAATCAAGATCGAAACATTAGTTATGTATTAGAATGAATATATATATTACATCATTGAAAGTTTCATAATTACCATATATAAACAACTAACCACCCTATTAGTCATAAACATCATGTAATAGAAAGAGAAAGAACTTAAAATAGATATGAGGATATGTACATGGAATAAAAATATACCTTAGTTTCATAAAATTGATGTAAATTATGGTTTTTAAAAGTATAGAAATTGTTTATGGAGTAAGAGCTATTATCTAGTATGTGTAGAATCTGAGAAGGGGGAAATAGGAATCCATTAAGTGGATTATTCAATATATAAAAGGAATGAAGAACTATATTTATTTTTTAAAATGGATGATCCATTATAAGGGTATATTTTTCTAGAAATTAGAAGATATATAGATTCAAGAAAGAGTAATATTTATTTTATGCTCACTTTTGGAGGGATGGACATAAGTTGGATATTGAGACTATATCTATTAGTTTCATTTCAAACATCAAAAAACAATTCATGGAATTCAAAAAAAATTAGGAAATAATTGGTTTTTCTAAATTTATTATTAGATGAACTGAGAAGGATTTAAAAAAGATGTTTTTTTCTTTTATAATAATCAAAGAATGATTTATCAGGAAAAAAATATTGTGTCTCATTCTGAAATAAGGAAAATTGATCTAAAGTATCATTTCATCTGAAAGTCTCTATATGATTGATTACGGAACTATATAAGACCAATGACATTCATAATATGACTGACATAAATACCAAACTCAAAGACTAAGAAATTTTAAAAAAATATTGTGCCTCAGTGAGACTCTGGTGATGGGAAAAAGCTTGATACCCTGAATTTTAGTATGGAATATGAGGTGTTAATTTTTTTTGGATGTTTCCTTGAATCCTTAAAAGGAATATTGATGTTGGGGAGTGTTAAGAAAAGGTTTAAGACAAATTATATGGTTCTGATTCTTTTTTTATGAAAGGATAATGTATAGAACTTGGGATTTGGACCTTGAGTGATATTATAGTAGTTGATGAGTGGGGGATTCCAAAATTGTCAAATAGATAATTTTCCAAAACTCGGTGGATAGTTTCCATATCTATATAACGGGAGTGGAAAAGTGTTGAATCACATAGTAATCACTATCACATAATTACTCAAGGATTTATTTTCAATATTAATTGCTATATAAGAGTATTCCAAAGGTATGTGTAAGGTTTTCTTATATTAACTGAATATTTTACTTTAAGAAAATAGTTGAGTTGATGAAATATAAATGAAACCAAAGGTGTCGATCATCAACAATAGGTTATCTAACAAGAACCGAATATGATAGAACTAGTATCACCAGCTAGGCCCCACTATAAATAGTTGAGGTGTAGTCACTTGTGACTATTACTTGTACGAGACCCTTGTACCCTCTTCATTCATTTAGTATAAATAAATTAAAAATGGTGTCCTTGGTATTATGACTAAATTCTGAGCCATGTAATCTCTTGCTTTTATTCCTTTAGTTCTTTTTCGTCACTTGTGTGATCATTCTGGAAGTAGTGAGAATTAAAGTGTGAGTCATATTTGTGTTTTTTATAGGGTTTGTTGTATTCTCTATTATAGTATATCATTACATAGGTTTATCATTTTCCATATGTTCTAAACTTTTGCATAATGTTTTGGTGGGTACTTATAGATTGGTGGTTCTAGATCCAACACCAATGCGCCTTGGAATTAGCTTCATATTATTTAAAACCGTGATAACCCCTTTCTATGGTAATATTTTTTATAATATTAATTTTCTTGGGATCATGTATTTGGTAGTCCAAATCCTTGGTTCACACTTTCTAGAAATTTGTTTTTGAATACATGGTCCCCCATGTGAAATTTTTGTACCTTACTCTAGATTTCAACATAACATTTCTATTAAATATATGATTCCTTGGTATGCATCTATATGAATCTTAATGACTCTAATGTCACTCCCAGTGGATCTAGACCCAAAAAATACTTTCTCAAACTTTTTCCCCAAAATATCAATGTTTTAAATCTCATATCGTACACGAATTTATAAAGATCTATTTATATGATAGAGTGATACATATTATTATATAGAAAAATATGGTAGGTAAATATTCATCATAACTTCCTTGGAAGTTATTTAAGCATGACCTTAGATAGTCCTCTAATATTTGAATTATCCTTTTAAAATACTCACCAATTTAGGAATGATTGGATGTTATAGTATTAACCTTTTTATTTATATAGTTATGAATACTCCTATAAATTTTTTCATTAAACATGGATATTGATCAGACACAATTAATAAAGGTATACCATGGTGTCTCATAACATAAATTATATGAATCTAAAAAGCTAACCAAAAGAGATATTTTCACGAACATATTAGAAATTGTCTAACTTTGTAAGAAAAATTAAAATAAACTATATTTAATTATTCCCATTACATGTCCTAGGAATCTTAAATATGAATCCCACATAAGTATTATCCCACTTAAAATTTGGTAAAAGTAAATATCAAATAAGCACAATGGTTAACTATGTTTCATCCTTTAGGTATTCATACACTATGAATCATTTTGTGTGGTCTATAGTCATTAATTTTATATTCTCCCACAAACATTATCTCAGATATCCTTATACATTCTAGTGTTATTATGATATATATAGAAATTTGATCTATGATATTTATCCAATAGATCATTTTTTACTTCTAGTATTGATGAAACGAATTCCCTCTTATTAGACATTATGTATCTACCCTCATCATGAAAAATATTACATGGTATTTCCTACTCAATTATTCTACTACATTTTTTTCTTTCATTGGGTGATAATATACATCACAGTCATACTGTTATAGTAGCTATAAATTCAACCTTTGTATCATGTTAAACTTTTCCTAAGTAAATATATATTTTAAGATCTTGTGGTTAATACATATATTACATTTCTCGTAATATATAGAGTTTTATTACATTTATAGTGTAAAGATCAATGTTAGAAACACTTAGTCATTAGCTAGATAATTTTTCTCATGGAATTTTTATTATTAAGATTCATAATCCACCAACTTATCCTTTTTATTTATGATGCATCCATGGTAATTTTTTATGTATCACTATAAATAAAAACCCATTTTTATTTATGTTTTCTTGTATATTGTTGTATTTACTAATATCCAATTCAATTCCTCATAGATATCATCATATTACTTATTTATGTGAATTTATCCCCTTATGTGTTAACTCGGTTAATGGATTAGTTAATCAATACGGATTTTCAATAAATCACTTATAGTATCCAGCCATGATAAAGAAATTTTCAATTTTACTTATATTGGTGGGTATTTTTATTACCCCAACAATACTATCTTAGAGTGAGATATACCATGAGAGGGGGGTAAATTAGGCTATGTAATAACCCATACAATTAAAAAATATTACATTAACTCTCACTTACATAAAAGGATATTGACCTCTCAACCTTAAGGGTCACTTACCATGTTTTTACTTAACTTAATCCAATTACCTTTTCACTTGACTGACCCATGTAATCAAATATTCATTATTATTTCTTAAGACAATTTGTGTATTCTTGTAAAAAATAAACAGGGAAATGAGAATTTTTTTGGTTCACCTTTACTGGGCTACGCCTATGGAGCCTGAAAAAACAATCTGTAGTGAACCAGATCACTATAAAGTGCACTGATTTTTATACGGGTCACACTCCTATACAATGTTCTTTGGACAACTCGATAATTACTAAGGGTCACTCCCATAAAATTTCATTCTGATTATCACTGCTGACAGAAAGGATTACCTTTACAAAAAAATTGGACTTTCCAATCCTTTATCTGGTTTCATTTGAATTGAATGAGTCCTTGAAGGCAGATAGATTCTGTGTTGATGTCTCACCGGGATACTCCAACATAATATGTGAATATCTATTCACAACACATTCTTCTTCATCTAGAGTGAATCTGTAAATTATTTTTCCCTTCCCATTTTCAAAATTGTCTCTTATTCTTCTTTGGTAGAGTCTTATATGGATTCCTACTCATTTTTTACACCCCCTCACCTGGAATACATCTCTATACACCTTTGAAATCTAGATGTGGATTTGTGGGAAATCTTCAAACTCTTCTTCAAGTCTATCCCTATTATTCAAATATAGATGCCACCCCCAATTGATAAGAAAAATTTTATTAGTATTATGGGATAATAAAACTACCCATAACTCCCACTAATCACCCTCCATGAATTCCATATCCACGGTTCACCATAACTGCTTTACAGTAAATATTATTTTTATTTTTCTAGGTGGATTAAATATTTATTTAATTCTCATGAATAGTTCCCTAAACTCTATTGCAGAAGGTTATAATCATGGTCTAAATTTGAGGCATGTTATGTATGAAACATTAATTACATGTTCAAGCATCGTTAGAGTAAATTCTTTAAAAATTTGATCATCACCCATATATAAACCCTTCTCAACTATGTGGTAAAAAATAATCTATTTTACTTCCCAAATGATTGGCATATCATGAAACACCTAGATATTTTAATATATATTTCTCTTTAAATGTATATTTTAAATCTTGCAATACATGAAACCCCAAGTCTAAAAGAACATTAATATAGTATAATGATATAACTCGGCCATTTAATTGTTGTGTATGAATAGGAATAACTAAATTGTAAAAAATATATTTGTAAAATAAATTTAGTATTTGTCAATTTATTATAAATGGAAATAATAATAATTTAAAAGTAAAAGAATAGTTATCTTCTAATTTTTTTGTATGCATGCAACATGTTCTAATGTTAATAAATTAAATTAATCACTGTTGGTGAATTTTATAAATGATATTATTTTGTTACATATACAAAAAAATAACACTAATATATTTTTGTTAGTCATGCGATAGGAATAAATCTAGTTTTACTCTTAAAAAGATATATACTAATAATTATTTTTCATTATATTTTTCACATTCATTGTAAAATTAATTTCTGTCACTTATCGGTATCAAATTTGATAAATGGATTGAATATTTTGAATTAGGATGTCAAAATATTATAAATAGTTACATTTTTTATGCATTTTGAATATTAACGGTGGTAGAATTTATCACCCTAGGAAAGGGTAAATCAAGATAATCTATGTTAAAAAAGTGATAAAGCGTTAATTTTTATCTAAATTCTTATTTAATGAATTTAATTTGTCCACGAACACCTTAGGTTCTAAATTTACATGTTTATGGGACATTTTCCCATGAAAATTAACTATATAATATTTAAATCTAATAAAAACACCAAATGTCATTCTCTTACTTTTAAATAAATATTATGTATTTTCATAAGGAAAAAATAATGTGGTGAATGAATTTTTTTTGGTAATAATAAAATTATTTTCATGAGGATAATTTATTTATAATTTTTAGGTATTATATAATTACACTATATTATTAAATAACGATGACACATGATTTATTCAATTTATTGAAAATAAAATAAATGATTTCAAAAATATTAAAAGAAATCGAATTTGGGTGATTTATTGTGATACATGAATTTTTAAGATAATTATAAAATATTACTAATATGTGGAAGTAATATATTCTCTTTACAACTTTTTCTTGATGTATTTTAAGTCAAATTAAACGAATAATCTCCAAAATGATAACAATGATATTTTATGAAGATAATATTTTAATAAATTATTTATAAATAATTAAAATATTAAAATATAACAAGGGAGAAAATATATTATCAAACATGTCATTATTTATCCATTTATGAGCCATTTTTAACATACAATTAAAATTATAACCCCTTAAGAGTGAAAAAGACATTACTGCGGTTATGGTTAAAATATGTTAACTAAGGGATTAAACCAAAATATTGGTTTACAAATCCACATAAACCTATAAATGTTTTTGGGTTTATTATATATCAACCACATAATACCTTATATTTTAATATATGTCTATGTGGAATCATTTTTATTTACAATGAATCATTTATATTTTAATGTTTTTAATTATTCCAAGTGAGTGCTTTCTATCCCATAAAAAAGAGACAAATCCTTCTATTATTTTCACCAATTTGAGAAACATAACTCAATAAACATTTCCCATTTCTCTTATCAAAATAACTTTCCATGGTCCATTGGTACTAGTCTCCAAAAAGTACCAATCCTATGTTCTATAAGAAAGGATCTAAAATAGCTCTCCCAAGAAGAGGTAATAATCTTACCCAACTACTTTTAATTTATTTCATATTTTACCTCTACTAAATAGATGATATTTTTCATAAAATAATAAATTTAGTGTCCAAAATATAATAAAATAATTTTATTATAATGAAACTACTATTATCTACCAACTTTTCAATCAAATGGAAAGTGAAACTATCGCTCGTGCATACGAATGGTTTAACATCTCCACATAGAGATACAATTCATTTTTCATCACCATATATTATGGATGGGTTTTATAATGAGTTTAATGATTATATATTATTTTTACGAAATAATTATTCTTTTTTAATTATAATATCATATTATCCTTATTACTTTATAAGTCGTTGGAAGATGATAATGACGTTTGTATGTATGTGTCGACTACCACCACAATGAAGCGATGTGATTCATTTTTCCTTATCATTTTATTTGGATGGTAGTATGTATATGTTCATTGAATATATATGATGTATATTTTATACTATGGATTATCTTAATGTGAATTATTATTTACCTTTCTTTTGTTCCATCTATCAAAAAGTGAAAACAATATTCATGTGTATATATGAATTACTGTCTCTATGAATGGTGTAATTATTTTTTATAGATATATATTTTATGTATTAATATAAATATAAAAAATATAAATATATATATATATTATTCATATCATGATTAAAAATCTGGAGAATATGGAAGCATGATAATAGTAAAATTATCAAAAAATAACAAATTAAAACCTACCTGAAAAATGTACCTGTTATTACCAGGAAGAAAGATTTTAATAAATAATTATTAATTAATGGGTTGTAAATTATTATATATTAATAATAAATGGTATGATATATAATATTATTCTTATGGAATTTATTTATAATAAATTTAGTTTTATTATACATCAGGTTCAGACACAAGAAAAGGAAGTCAAATCTTAGGTAAGGGTTGATTTCAAAATCTAATTATTATTCATGCTTATTTGTGTTTACATATCTGTTGGAGAAATTCATTAATATTTCCTTCTTAATCAAGTTAATTTTTCTTTTAATTTTATTATTTATAGAAATTACATGTTTAACTTTAATCTTACACCCCTTATGTACTCATTATTTTAAAATAGTGGTGTTTGTGGCAAGCAAGGAACCGGGAAAGATTTGATGTCAAGACTCCCTCAGTGCAGTCCCTAATCGCGAGGACTCGCTTCCTGCTGGTGAAAATGGTTTCTATCATCTCGAAATGGTGAGGGGCTCCTTCTCTCAGGTTTCTTCAGATTAGGGGCCCTTCCCCATCACCCTCCCTTCTGCATTAGATATGGGTTTATTGGAACCCTCCAGATAGCGGTCTCAAATTGAACTCGAATGGGTCTCACAATATTGGTTCCATCAGTGGAGGGGGGGTCTTTCATGTGCCAGTGGTAAATGTTGTTATGGATTTCACTTCATTCTATTGTGGTGGTACTTCTTTTTCAGGCTGAGGCCAACGCAAAGCTCACTAGACTCACCCTCTACATGCAGAAGAATCATGGATTCAGATAGGTGGAGACTGACTCTTCAATCCATCATGATTCCTTGCTAGAAATTGGATCCCCTCCATGGACCATAGCATACTTAGTTTGAAAATGTAGATGCCTTCCAGGTGACGACATATGATTGACCCATACTTGGCGCGAGTAGAATAGGGTTGTAGATCTTTTGGCCTCTTTAGCAGATCGTAGCACCATAAGTACTTCCCTCCTCCCTAACAATTTCTTGAAACCAAACTGTGTGGACATGGGCAGAGGGGATTCCCTTGGCTTACACTATTTCATTCCCCCTTATCTCTTTTGTTCTTCTTATACTCTCTTTCTCGAATAAATATTTTATTTTAATGGATGAAAATCAACATAATTTTTCTAATCAGTTTGGAATATTTCCATTCCATGTCCAAATTTTATTTAATATATCTAAATTGATTTTTTTAAAATTATACAATTTTTTATTAAAATTTACCCTTGTTTTTCCTTTTTTTCAAAACTTTTTAAAATGATTCTTCTTTTCATTTTATTAATGAGGTACTTTTTGACTTTTTTATAAAATTATAAAAGGAATTTTTTTAACTTATACAATGTGGACATAATTTAAAATCATCATGAACAATCATTGAATTTAATATTACTCTATAATTTTAAATTTTTATATTAAAATAATATTTTTTTCTTTATATTTGAGAAATATTTAATACTTTTAATAATTTGGTTTCAATGGGAAAAGGGAATTTTCCAAATTAATTTATTAGTGATATTTTTAAAGTATTTTCATATATTTCATCATCCTTTTTTAATATTATTTTTAGAATATACTCTAATTATACCATCCACTAAATTTATCTAGACGTTTTATGGTTATTTTCACAAGGGAATGTGTTGATATTCTTTATTCTAGTTATACCAATAGGGAATGTTATTGATCTTTAAGGCATGTTGATTAAGTTGTATTGTTAATTAATATAATTAATTCATTAAACATGTTTATTGAAAGGTGATGCTTATAATTACATAAACCATCAATGCATTAGTGGGTGTCATGAGATAGAATAGAGTCTATTCTTGGATGAGCCCTTACCCTTTTATATAGATATCTTGTCACGATTCCTTGACTATATTTTTCGATGTTTTGGCATAAGGCCTTGATGGTATGTTATGATGTCCTGCATTATGCATCTCATCATTATGAAATTATTTATTAATGTCCATGAGATTTTTTAAATAGTATTTATATTCATGGATAAGTTTCAACATCACATGATTAATTTTATAACATTATTTTATTATCATTTATTCCTTCTATATTATTCATTTTTTATTCTTCTTCTGTTGTATGTATTCCCTTAATCGTCATCTAAGATCACAAATTTCTTATGATTCATTTCTATAGGATGATAGGAAATATTTTATGATTGACATGAAGGAATATTTTAGAGTGAAAAAACATGATACTGGTGAAAATAATATGTTTCATTTAATGTTTTCAAATATAATGTGGGATTCAAGTACGTATATATTTTTCCAAGACTATAAAATTATTTTGTACATCGGTATGTGATTGATTATATTTAGTACCAATGTAATAATGTAACCATCGGCTCTGGGATACTAGGGTCGGGGTCTTTAAAATTAGTATATGGAAATGTTCAGTAAAAACCATGATAATTAGATTTAGGAAAACTTATATTAGGTAATTTAACCCTATAAAGGAATTTATTAATATTCCAAAATAACCCATTATTTTTAATTTTAGATTATTTATACATAAAATGTCAATTTATGTTAATTTTATTACTATTTTTGAAAATATACATTATGATTTTTAAATTATTGATCAAATATTCTATGTTTCATTGTTTAAAAATGGGACCTAGAATAAATAATTAAAACCCTATCAATGGACATAATCCATATATAGATTTCCCTCCTTGAAATAATAATGTTGTTGGAGCTACAATTGTATCTTGAGATGAATAAATAATAACTATATTGTTGTATCTGAATCATGTTATTTCCAATATCCATTCTCATAGGGAGTAGACTATATAACCAAAACATGGTTTTATAATTTTATACCACTTAATTTTTTAACAACCTCCACCATTCAATGAGAATAAAAATCCATTCTTGGTAATAAATGTATAAGTTCCCCAAAGACAACATTTCTTTATTTTCTAGGTAATGAAAGGGATAAGGTTTTCATTGTAGTTTATCATCTCTCTGGGGATGCATATAAACATCCATTGTTGATTCAAAACACTAAGTATGAGGAGGAAATAATGAGCCTATAAGGGAATTATTTCAAATATTTTTTCTTAGAAGAACATTTTCTTGAAAACAACTACTGGATATGGAGAAAACATTCTTGAATCAATGATAAAAAGAAGAGTAAAATATTTCTATGTATAAAGATATCTTTACATGTTTATCATGGAATGTTCTATACTATATAAAGAATACAAAGATTAATATTGACCTTTTAATTGATGGGCTAAATCCAATCCTTCGATAGGAACTAGTCTCCCAAACATTATCATCATATAAGGATATAGTATCATATTATATCAAGATAGAGAAATAATTATCATTGTATTATTGATTTGAAGTAATGTATGATAAAAATAGGATGGAAGAGAAAAATGTAAAAGGAGAAGAAGAGAAAGAATAATTTTAGAACATGTGATACTTGTGGATGGAAACACCTTTAAACATCCCTAAATGGAAAATGAGTTTACTTCAAGTGTGGAAAAAAGGATAATATTTTCATGAATAAAAGGTTAACGGAGAGTCCATCAATATATAGTTCATAAAATATTTGTAACACCCCAGGTAAATAAAGAATATGACATTTTCTTATTTATCCAAATTTGTGAATAAAATATTAATATGACTTTAAAGCGGATGCTATGCCCGATGGCGTACCCAATACGCAATAACGAGTTTCTTGGGAATCTTACGTTGCACTCTAATAATAAAATAATATTATTTTAAATGGTAGTTAACATGTAGCCATTTTATTGGCGGGAATGGATAGAAATAACTGAAATATGATTATATATGTTTTTAAATGTTTTTACATTTATCCAATAAAATATAATGGCTTAAAATACGGAAAGAATTCAATTTTAGGCGTATATGCCCTAGTTTTCACTAAAGGTTCACTTATCACCTTTTGATGTTGAACCATCATTAAATATAGTTTTGTTCACTCTTATACATTCTATTGGACCAAATAAAACTCTTCTTGAGAATCGGGACATAAAAATTTACTTTGTGTAAATTTTTGGTATCTTTCTGATGAAGTTCATTTTTTAATGAATAATGTAAAATGATGTATTTTAAATTCAAAACCTCTTTTTAATATAATTTATTTATATGATTAGATTATCTTTTGAATTGGTCTTAATGTGTAATCTGAATATATTTTTACCATTTAATCCAATGGTGGTCATTGGAATCAATTTCACTTTGAAATTAGACTTAAACTGGTGCCAATCTTTTGATACTTATTATTTTATAAAAACACGCTATTTGCTCTGACAGTGGGAGTTAATTATTAAATTAATTAATGTGACTTATATGTTTTGAATTTTGTAAAATAGACTTCATTTTTGAATTCGGAATATCAAATATATCTTAGAGTGAATTTTTGGTAATTTTCTGAAAAACTTCTATTTTTGAGGAATAGTGAAACCACTAAGTGGTACTTATAAAGACTGATTTTCCATTTAAATGAAATTTTGCCATCATTGTGTTTTGAATTTCAAAAAATCTGACATACATGGTTGTCATTAAGAAGTGAAATGTGGTTCAATTAGATTATAATAATTTTTTGGTGAATAGTAACTTATTAAGTTCTTAATCGCGATTAGTGGTAATTAGTGTAGTTTAAGGTAAAAATAATGCTTTAATAAAATAATATGAGCTTGACACATGTCGTACCCTCATTATTTGTGTCATGGTCGACCAAGACAAGCCATGGGTCAACTTGGGGACCCCATGGAGACACTTTGGTTGGGAAATGACATAAATAACTTTTTATTTAATGTAAACGTAAAAATGACACAAACATAATATGTTTTACAAAAACAATTTTTACATGGGGTTATAAAGATCATATTTTTGATTATAAATAGTCATTGGAAATATAAAAAGATTTCCTACATCAGAGTATTTTTTTATAATTTTTAGACATTAAATAAATTAAATTAGTTATGACATAGTAATGATGCAGCGATGACATCATTATTTAATGATTTAAATAAAATGGAAAGCTAATGTAAAATATATGAACTACACATGTCCAAAACCAATTTTATGAGTGGATTTCGAACCCTTATCACCTTATCCACGAATTATATCAATGTGGGACCTTTTAAAACCGAAATGTTTTTTCAAATAAAGTAATATTGCTTTACTTTCCAAAAGTGCCCCTCCTCTCCTCTTATAAAAGGCCCCCACCTCTAACTCATTTCACACACTCCCCAAGCCTTTCGCTCGGCCAACCCCTGCCCATTTACTCTCTCCACATCCCTCTCCTCATCCTAGAGGATTCCCTTTGGGCAGAATACTTTCAAAGGAAGCCTTTAGGCTCAAATCAAAAGGAGTTACACTTTTAAAGGTAATTCATTTTTTCTTGTTCATTTGTTTTATTTTGCTTCTCCAACCCTCTAAACTCTTTTTATTTACTTCTTTTGTAACAATACCAGTATCTTAAATATACTAGGATGTTTTTATAAGATTTATTCGAGCTAAAATCTCACACAACTACATCAAATGGTTAAAGAACATACGGTTTCCGTGGATGGCGAAATTCTGCCTCCCGAAATGATGATTGTTCAATACTCATTTAACACCTTCAAGGGTAGCCATTATGATGTCACTATTTTTATATATGATATTTAATATGTTTATTGTTTTCTTTAAGCTTCTGTATATGTCATTTTGGGCATACCATTATGGTTTCCATTATGGGTAAACACGATATCTTCTTTTAAGGAAGTGCGGACTACCGCCCCCTCAAAGTGATGTGATTCATTAATGCCATATGTGGGACGTGTAAAGGATGGATTTAAAGTTATTATATATGATGTTATACTGGAATTATAATATACCTCTATATAATTATTATTTCTTTCCATTAAAGTATGAGATAGAAATGAAAGTAGCGTTCATGCGTACGTACGGCTTACCGTCTCCATGAACGGTGCATTTCATTTCTTATCCCCAAATATAATGTACTATTAAAAGTATATGTATATAACGGATATATATAATGAATGATACATCTAAATGATGAATATAATTCTGGAATTAAAATATACATACCTCTCATTTAATTTTAATTCCATTAATATGAGAAAGAAATGAAAGTAGCGTTCATGCGTACGTACGGCTTACCGTCTCCATGAATGGTGCATTTCATTTCTTACCTCTAAATGATTATGTAATATTATAAATACATGTATATGCTGGATATAAATGATATATATGATATACAAATCAGGAATTTCATTCTGGATATAAAGAACCTTTGACAACACGAACAACATGTAATTGTAAGAAGTCCACTTTCGACTTAAGAACCAAATATTGACAAAACAAACATTATTAACATAAATGATTACATAATGTTTATAACATGGAAATAAGTGATATAAAAGGAATAATGAACATGAAAAAGGTTCTCAAGCAAATAGAAATTAACTCAAGTTTATTATTTAGGGCGTTAAAGAATGATCGAGTCAAGTCGGACCCGAGGTAAGGGATTCTACTCCTCTCTTTCTTTTTAAGTACACTCTTTTATGTCATTACTTTTAAAGCTAATATTTATTGTTATTGGGATGTTCTTTTATATTAATATTACTGTAATTTTTATGTTCATGTGATGAGAGAACCTATTCTCTCTCATGAATCCATTTTGGAAGTTTTGAGTGGCGCCGATAGGCTGCCGAATTTTCGTAAGAGATCTAACCTCTCTCTTTCTTTTAAAGTACTCTCCTTTATGTCACTTCTTTTAAGCTCCTATTTGTTATGTTGGGGGATGATCTTTTATATTCCTAATTCTGTAAATAGTATGTTGATGTGATGAGAGACCCTATTTCCTCTCATCAATCCATTTTGGAAGTTTTAAGTGGCGCTGTTAGGCTGCCGAGTTTTCGTAAGAGATTTTTCATCTCACTTTTATTCCCGTGAGATTTATGCTACATTTGCCACAATTTCCATTGAGTGGTTTATGTACTTCCCACTATTACACTCTTTTTTTAATATAATTCCATTTATGGGTATTTACATATTCATTGTATGACACTTCTTCAATGGGGTGTACTTTTCGAAAGCTACCCAAGTTGGTAAGGGAACCTTTCACCCTCCTCTTTTTAAAAGAGTTCTTTTGTTGGGTCTTTTAATTTACATATTGTTATGTTGAGATATGTTCTCATATATCCTTATTGATGTAAATTTTATGTCCAAGTGATGAGATACCTTTTTTTTAATCTCTCATCAACTCATTTTGATGTGACGCCGTTAGGCTGTCAAGGGAACTTCTTAACCCAATTTCGATTTCTTTGGGTTCAACATGTTGCTATTGAATATGTCATCCTTTGAATATGTGTGAATGACCTTTGATTATTTTACACTTAATATCCACTTATATTTTCTGTATTCTTTTGTCACACATAATTATGTAATTGATTTATCTTTAAACCAAGGATACCGTCTTTGTAAGGGACTTCGTCTCAATCTCCTTTCATTGAGGCATATTTCGTTTTATACACAACTTTCTTTTACATGGTGTATAAACCCCTTTGACTTTTACTTTTATACAAAAGGAATCTTTTTCTACGAATCGTTTTACAAAATGACAAAAAGGAATGTTTCTTTTAACGTACGCGGCGACAACGACCTTTTCCGCCGCCGCGAGTATTATTTGGTCATTGGCTTTCTCAACAAGCCGTAATGTTTTTATAATAAAATAAATACCATATACACTTTTATGTATTTTTCTATTGAAAATGGTTTTGAAAAAGGATTCTATTATGTCAATATATTTATGATATATTGTGATTGAAATGTGGAAATGTTATCATTCCTTTATATTGGTTTTATGTTTTATGATTTTATACTGGTACTTGGACATTTTAATGGGTGGTTACGTTATAAACCATATGACGGATGGTGCCGTGAATACCAGGATGGGTGGTTACGTTATAACCTCCAATGCATTCGGTATGGAAGTCGGCCGTATGGCTATTCCATTAAGTATGTATGGAAATTGGCCGTATGGCTATTCCATTAAGTGATATGTTTGGGAGTCGACCGTATGGTTATTCCACTTAAGTATGTTTATGTCCCATGTTACCTTTATATATGTTATGTGTTCTTTATATGGGTTTTATGGTAATCCTTTGGTTACAAAAAGGTAAGTAATGATACATTTTTTAGTGAAGAGTTTTTACTACCTCATGAAGGTGAAAAGTATTACATTGATAAAGTATTCATGGTTTACTTGTTGTTTTGAAAAACTAACAGTTTTCATTCTTTGTGTATCCCTTACTGAGCTTCTTATTCTCATCCCACGTTTTTGAAATGTTTTTTTATAGGACTTAGCGTGGAATAGGGTCAAGGATGGGATCACGGGAAAGTCATGCTACCTAAAACATGGAACTATACATGTTTCTTTTTAAGAGTTTTTATTTTATGGAAATTTAGTAGAAGTGACTACTTTGTAATCATTTGAGATGTAATAGTTATGTCCTAATTCTCTAAAACTCTAAACCTGAAAAGATCCTCAATGTGAATTACTCATTTAATTCAATATTAAGTAAGGTTAATGGCTGGGGCCTTATAGTTGGTATCAAAGGTCGGTTTAGATAACTTTAGAGGTTAGGGTATTCTTTAAGCGTAAGTGACCTTACCATAATGGTTAGGATTTCATAAAGAGTCCCAGTTTTAGATAAAGTGAATGAGTAAGTATATCTTAGTGTTTATCTTCCTCATTGGTACTTGATGGTTTTGTTGATATACTCACACTGACCTTTTTGGTTTTAGTAAATGGCTAGATCTAGCAGGCAACAAAGTGACAATGGGTTTGAAGGAAACTGTGGTGGTTCTCAGAATAAGAGACTGGATGAGATGGGGGATTCAATGAAGAATCTCATGGTTGTTCTAAACCAACTATCAAGGAGTCATGATCAACCACTTAAACCTTGGTGAGTTCTCTAATGCATCATGTACGAGATGGCCAACTCGATGTGAAAATTCAGGTAATAATTATTAAGGTAACCATTAGGGTTTATATGATCCTTACTTTTGAGTTAATTATGGGTTATTATATGTTATGATGGAAAAATAAAGGCATGAGATAAACTTGAGGTTAAAATATGTTATGATCATCTTTGAAGATTTTATCTCATTTTGGGGAATGTTTTTATAATTATATAGTTTTGGAAAAAGGACAACACGCAGACCGTGTGACTACCCGTCGCGTCGGACAGAGCTGTGGGAATCGAACCCACAACCAAAGTAAGACTGGTATTTATCGCCTACCACTGGACTACGTGAAGTCCCTGGTTAGTCTGATTGATTCTTTTTAGTTATATGATTTTATGAATTAAGAGTAAGTTGATTTTGGGTTATTTATGAAAATGATTAACCTATCATGGAGGATATGTGATTAGGATAATTACTTTTCAATGAGAGACTTTAAGAGAAACTGATTTTTTTTGGAGATAAATGTTAGGATTTAAGATGGAAGACTATGTGATTAAATCCTTCAAATGTTTGGGTTTCAATCTTAGATTGGTTTACTTTGAGGAATTTTATGGACAAATTTCTTATCGGACGGTCCTCGTTGAACTTTGGGTTTTGTTGGAAAAATTTTGGAGATTAAGAATAGATTTTTTTTCTAATGGGTTATCCTTTTCTGGGTTATCTGATCTTGTACTAATCTTTTTGGTTTTGGTTTTGGTTAAAGCCTAAATACATGGGATGTATATAGTTATTTTTTGTGGATTAGGTGATTCTCTAGAAGTTTATTATAGGGCTCTTAATGCGAAAAAGTCTCCCTAAATACTCGTCTTTTGAAAAAAAATATGAGTTTGATTAAGGAATCTAGTAAAAGTTGAAAGTCAACATGATAAGGGATTATGTTTCCTTATGAATAAATTCCTCAATAAAAAGTAACTTAAAACAAAAATGTTGTCTATTAACTTTTCCTACTGGGGAACCAAACACCGTTTAACCCATCACAAGTTTGTGATTTTCTTATTGTTAACTTTATCCTAAACATGTTTTCTATCACTCTCCATCAGAACATGACCCTATGTTTTCTCCTCCATGTCCATGTTTTCCTACATGGATTCCTAGTATGGGTTAACTCGAGTGACCTCTGCACTTATCTTTCTTTATTTTAAAGTGATTGTTTTACCGACTCTTCTTCTGATGTGGGACTTTCAAGGATGTTTCCAAGCTCAATTTTAAAAATTGCGAGGACGCAATTCCCAAAAGGGGGGAAGGATGTAACACCCCAGGTAAAAAAATAATATGAAATTTTCTTATTTATCCAAATTTGTGAATAAAATATTAATATGACTTTAAAGGGGATGCTATGCCCGATGGCGTACCCAATACGCAACAACGAGTTTCTTGGGAATCTTACGTTGCACTCTAATAATAAAATAATATTATTTTAAATGGTAGTTAACATGTAGCCGTTGTATTGGAGGTAATGGATAGAAATAACTAAAATATGATTATATATGTTTTTAAATGTTTTTACATTTATCCAATAAAATATAATGCCTTAAAATACGGAAAGAATTCAATTTTAGGCATATATGCCCTAGTTTTCACTAAAGGTTCACTTATCACCTTTTGATGTTGAACCATCATTAAATATAGTTTTGTTCACTCTTATACATTCTATTGGACCAAATAAAACTCTTCTTGAGAATTGGGACATCAAAATTTACTTTGTGTAAATTTTTGGTATCTTTCTGATAAAGTTCATTTTTTTAATGAATAGTGTAAAATGTTGTATTTTAAATTCAAAACCTCTTTTTAATCTAATTTATTTATATGATTATATTATATTTTTAATTGGTCTTAATGTGTAATCTGAATATATTTTTACCATTTAATCAAATGGTGGTCATTGGAATCAATTTCACTTTGAAATTAGACTTAAACTGGTGCCAATCTTTTGATACTTATTATTTTATAAAAACACGCTATTTTCTCTGACAGCGGGAATTAATTATTAAAATAATTAATTTCACTTATATGTTTTGAATTTTATAAAATAGACATCATTTTTGAATTTGGAATATCAAATATATCTTAGGGTGAATTTTTGGTAATTTTCTGAAAAACTTCAATTTTTGATGAATAGTGAAACCACTAAGTGGTACTTATAAAGACTGATTTTCCATTTAAATGAAATTTTTCCATCATTGTGGTTTTAATTTCAAAAAATCCGACATACATGGTTTCCATTAAGAAGTTAAATGTGGTTCAATGAGATTATAATAATGTTTTGGTGAATAGTAACTTATTAAGTTCTTAATCGCGATTAGTGGTAATTAGTGTAGTTTAAGGTAAAAATAATGCTTTAATAAAATAAGATGAGATTGACACATGTCATACCCTCATTCTTTGTGTCATGGCCGACCAAGAAAAGCCATGTGTCAACTTGGGGACCCCATGGAGACACTTTGGTTGGGAAATGACATAAATAACTTTTTATTTAATGTAAAAGTAAAAATGACACAAACATAATATGTTTTAAGAAAACAATTTTTAAATGGGGTTATAAAGATCAGAGGTTTGATTATAAATAGTCATTAGAAAGCTAAAACTATTTCCTACATCATAGTATTTTTTTTATAATTTTTAGACATTAAATAAAATAAATTATTTATGACATAATAATGATGCAGTGATGACATCATTATTTAAAGATTTAAATAAAATGGAAAGATAATGTAAATTCTATGAACTACACATGTCCAAAACCAATTGTATGAGTGGAGTTCGAACCCTTATCACCTTATCCACGAATTATATCAATGTCGGACCTTTTAAAACCGAAACAAATTTTCAAATAAAGTAATATTTCATTACTTTCTAAAAGTGTCCCTCCTATCCTCTTATAAAAGGCCCCCACCTATACCTCATTTCACACACTCCTCAAGCCTTTGGCTCGGCCAACCCCTGCCCATTTACTCTCTCCACATCCCTCTCCTCATCCTAGAGGATTCCCTTTGGGCATAATCCTTTCGAAGGAAGCCTTTAGGCTCAAATCAAAAGGAGTTACACTTTTAAAGGTAATTCATTCTCTCTTGTTCATTTGTTTTATTTTGCTTCTCCAACCCTCTAAACTCTTTTTATATACTTCTTTTGTAACAAAAACAGTATCTTAAATATACTAGTATGTTGTTATAAGATTTATTCGAGCTACACTCTCACACAACTACATCAAATGGTTAAAGAACATACGGTTTCTGTGGATGGCGAAATTCTGCCTCCCGAAACGATGATTGTTCAATACTCATTTAACACCTTCAAGGGTGGCCATTATGATGTCACTATTTTTATATATGATATATAATATCTTTATTTTTTTCTTTAAGCTTCTATATTTTTCATTTTGGGCATACCTTTATGGTTTCCATTATGGGTAAACACGATATCTTCATTTAAGGAAGTGCGGACTACCGCCCCCTCAAAGTGATGTGATTCGTTAATGCCATATGTGGGACGTGTAAAGGATGGATTTAAAGTTATTATATATGATGCTATACTGGAATTATAATATACCTCTATATCATTATTCTTTCTTTCCATTAATGTATGGGATAGAAATGAAAGTAGCGTTCATCCGTACGTACGACTTACCGTCTCCATAAACGGTGCATTTCATTTCTTATCCCCAAATGTAATGTACTATTAAAAGTATATGTATATAATGGATATATATAATGAATGATACATCTAAATGATGAATATAATTCTGGAATTTAAATATAAATACCTCTCATTTAATTTTAATTCCATTAATATGAGAAAGAAATGAAAGTAACGTTCATGCGTACGTACAGCTTACCGTCTCCATGAATGGTGCATTTCATTTCTTACCTCTAAATGATTATGTAATATTATAAATAAATGTATATGCTGTATAGAAATGATATATATGATATCCAAATCAGGAATGTCATTCTGGATATAAAGAACCTTTGACCACACGAACAACATGTAATTGTAAGAAGTCCACTTTCGACTTAAGAACCAAATATCGACAAAACAATCATTATTAACTTAAATGATTACATAATGTTTATAACATGGAAATAACTTATATAAAAGGAATAATGAACATGAAAAAGGTTCTTAAGCAAATAGAAATTAACTCAAGTTTATTATTCAGGATGTTAAAGAATGATCGAGTCAAGTCGGACCCGAGGTACGGGATCCTACTCCTCTCTTTCTTTTTAAGTACACTCTTTTATGTCATTCCTTTTAAAGCTCATATTCATTGTTATTGGGATGTTCTTTTATATTAATCTTACTGTAATTTTTATGTTCATGTGATTAGAGAACCTATTCTCTCTCATCAATCCATTTTGGAAGTTTTGAGTGGCGCTGATAGGCTGCCGAATTTTCGTAAAAGATCTAACCTCTCTCTTTCTTTTAAAGTACTCTCCTTTATGTCACTTCTTTTATGATCCTATTTGTTATGTTGGGGGATGTTCTTTTATATTCCTCATTTGGTAAACAGTATGTTTATGTGATGAGAGACCCTATTTCCTCTCATCAATCCATTTTGGAAGTTTTAAGTGGCGCCGTTAGGCTGCCGAGTTTTCGTAAGAGATTTTTCATCTCACTTTTATTCCCGTGAGATTTATGCTACATTTGCAACAATTTCCATTGAGTGGTTTATGTACTACCCACTATTACACTCCTTTTGTAATATAATTCTATTTATGGGTATTTACATATTCATTGTATGACACTTCTTCAATGGGGTGTACTTTTCGAAAGCTACCCAAGTTGGTAAGGGAACCTTTCACACTCCTCTTTTTAAAAGACTTCTTTTGTTGGGTCTTTTAATTTACATATTGTTATGTTGGGATATGTTCTCATATATCCTTATTGATGTAAATTTTATGTCCAAGTGATGAGATACCTTTTTTTTAATCTCTCATCAACTCATTTTGATGTGACGCCGTTAGGCTGTCAAGGGAACTTCTTAACCCAATTTCGATTTCTTTGGGTTCAACATGTTGTTATTGAATATGTCATCCTTTGAATATGTGTGAATGACCTTTGATTATTTTACGCTTAATATCCACTTATATTTTCTGTATTCGTTTGTCACACATAATTATTTAATTGATTTATCTTTAAACCAAGGATACCTTCTTTGTAAGGGACTTCGTCTCAATCTCCTTTCATTGAGGCATATTTCGTTTTATACAAAACTTTCTTTTGTACGGTGTATAAACCCCTTTGACTTTTACTTTTATACAAAAGGAATCTTATTCTACGAAGAGTTTTACAAATTGAAAAAAAAAGGAATGTTTCTTTTAACGTATGCGGCGACAACGACCTTTTCCGCCGCCGCGAGTATTATTTAGTCTTTGGCTTTCTCAACAAGTCGTAATGTTTTTAGAATAAAATAAATACCATATACTCCTTTATGTATTTTGCTATTGAAAATGGTTTTGAAAAAGGATTCTATTATGTCAATATATTTATGATATATTGTGATTGAAATGTGGAAAGGTTATCATTTTTTTATATTGGTTTTATGTTTTATGATTTTATACTGGTACTTGGACATTTTAACGGGTGGTTACGTTATAAACCATATGACGGGTGGTGTCGTGAATACCAGGACAGGTGGTTACGTTATAACCTCCAATGCATTGGGTATGGAAGTCGGCCGTATGGCTATTCCATTAATTATGTATGGAAATTGGCCGTATGACTATTCCATTAAGTGATATGTGTGGGAGTCGACCGTATGGTTATTCCACTTAAGTATGTTTATTTTCCAAGTTACCTTTATATATGTTATGTGTTCTTTATATGGGTTTTATGGTAATCCTTTGGTTACAAAAAGGTAAGTAATGATACTTTTTTTTAGTGAAGAGTTTTTACTACCTCATGAAGGTGAAAAGTATTACATTGATAAAGTATTCATGGTTTACTTGTTGTTTTGAAAAACTAACAGTTTTCATTCTTTGTGTATCCCTTACTGAGCTTCTTATGCTCATCCCAAGTTTTTGAAATGTTTTTCACAGGACTTAGCGTGGAATAGGGTCAAGGATGGGATCAAGGGAAAGTCATGCTACCTAAAACATGGAACTATACATGTTTCTTTTTTAGAGTTTTTATTTTATGGAAATTTAGTAGAAGCGACTACTTTGTAATCTTTTGAGATGTAATAGTTATGTCCTAATTCTCTAAAACTCTAAACCTGAAAAGATCCTCAATGTTAATTACTCATTTAATTCAATATTATGTATGGTTTAAGGCTAGGGCCTTATACTATTAATATATGGGTCATTATTACAACCAATTCTCTAAAAGTCAAGGGAACTTACCAGAAAAAAATCCAAAGAGAGAAAATCAAGTTTCTGTAATTTCTACAGTTGAAGTGGATGTTCCTAGTGATGTTGGGAGAGGTGCACTTATCATATACTCCAAGAATTAAAATGTTTTACTTTATTCTTAATCTATACACTTTTTAAATCTGACGAATTTTATAATAGTATCATATCACACATCAACGGTTATATATTATGTTGGTGGTGAAAAGTCATAATGGAAAAATGATCACATCTCAAATCTATAACTCATCTATGATAGAAGTTTGTGGGATGGCTCTTCCTATGAATCTTGTTTTTCTTTCAATATATAAATCTAATGTAATTTTGGTTGTGTATTGGATCTCCTATTATATAGATCATATAAATTATTGAGGAAGGGAAGTTACATTTGATGTTATAAATAAACCTTAAATCATATATCAGTGTGAGGAGGAACCTTAACACCCAAGGAAAATTAATTCCATCATATTTCATTTTCTATCTATTTATAAGGGATATTTATCCAAAATTGTTTGGGAGAAACTCAACACTAAAAAATTTCATATTTTATAGGAATATGATTATGTGTTTCTTGAAGAATTTCCTTGTATTTCCCCAAATCATGATGTTGAGATTCAGTTGAACTCATGCTTCATACGAAACCTATTTCCAAATAAAAATTATAGAATGGACCTAGTTGAGTAATATAAACTAAAGAAGTAACTCCATGAGATTCTAGATAACAGATTCATTTGGCCAAGAGATTCGCTATTGGGTGAACATATTTTTTTTTCTTAATAGGAATGATGGGTCAATGTGTATTCTCATTGATGTCATGAACATAAAAAAACTATTAAGAACTAGTATCCTCTACTACAAATGGATTATTGTTTTAAAAAATTATGAGTATATCTATATTTTTTCAGGATTGGTCTTTAATATAGATATCATCAACTAATGATTATGAAGGAGATATACCCAAGATGACCTTCCAAATGAGGCATGGTCATTATGAATTCATATAAATTCATTTTTTACTTACCAATGATCATGTTATCTTCATGGATTTAATGAATACAGTCTTTATAGATTACGTTTATTAGTTTTTCGTAGCCTTTATAGATTATGTTATTATATATTCAAATAGAAATGAATATCAGGATGAATATTTGAGAATTGTGCTGAATACCCCGATAAAGGAAAATTTTTATGCTTAATTTACCAACTATGAATTATTGAATTAAAAAGTTTCTTTCCTAGGTAATATAATCTCAAGTGAGGGTATATCAGTGGATCTTTCAAGGTTGAAAGTAGTTGAGCAATAGCCTAGAACAACCATAGAATCTAAATTCCTTATATTTCAAGGGTTTGTTGGATACTACCGATACTTTTTGAGAGATTTTACGTTAATGTATAAGCCACTCACCATGTTGACTTTGAAGGTATTTGTGTTAATCTGGAAAGATAAATGTGAATAATGTTTCAATGTACCAAATATATGGTTGTTAGACACACTTGTTCTTAAACTACCATATAGTGGATGAGGGTTTTTTATCTATAATTACAAATCAAATAAGGGGATTTGATTTGTCCTTGCGCATAATGAAATGATGATAGGTTTTGCCAAATTAAAATGTAGGGTTCATGATCAATTACTCGCGATTTGTATTGGGTAGTGGTAAATTTATTATAGAAAATATAGAGGAATTATTTGTTTGGTGAATGATGTTATATATATATTTCATAAAATCTTGAAGTATATATTTATGTATTAATATTTGAATATGAATTAGAGAATATTTTCATATTTAAATAATGATTTTTATTTTTCAATACATTACCACCTTAAGAAGGTGAATAAGGTTAATGATGCACTAATTAGGAAAAAAACAAAATGTGTTTCTATGATGTGATTTAAAAGAGATCCAATATTTATGGATTTAAAAATTATGGATCTTGAAATCATAAGTAAAGAGGAAAAATATTATCTTTCTCATATGGATATTCAATAATTCATCTATGAGTGGATTAAGAAGGCAGAGAAGGAAGTTGTGGAGTTATAGAATAATTCCAAAATTGATCATGAGTTCAACATTGATTTTCATTTAATGATATGGCTCAAGAACAATGTATGTGTTGCATCCATACCATGATTTATGAAAGAGATATTTGATAAGGCTCATAGTTCAACATTCTCTATTAATCCTGGATGTATAATGATTTATAAATATATAAAAGAGTATTTTTAATGGGGTATTATAAAGATAGATATTAAAGAGTGTAAATCTCATATCTTGGTATGTCTACATGTTAAGGATGAGAGAATAAATTACAAGTATATGTTACAACCATTACCCATACGAGAATGAAAATGGGAGAACATCACCATGGATCCTTCCATAAAACTCTTCAAAACATCATAAGGACATGATGTTAATTTGGTTGTAGTAAATTTCCTTATAGAGGAAACACACTTCATTACTATCACTGAAGATTTTCCAATTGATCAAATTTCTAGAATATAGATTAAGGAGGTGATAATGTTACTTGGAATACACTTATCTATTGTATGTTATAGATATCTTAGTTTTATCTCAAATTTCTAGAAAATCTTCTGTGATCTATGAATACAACAATCTGTTTTAGTATGATGTATCATACATAGATATATGTCCAAGATGAGATAATAATTAAAACCATAGAGGATATATTGAGATCACATTCTATGTATTTCAAATTATTTTGGGATCAACAACCTCCTCTAGTAAAGTTTTCTTACAATAATACATTTCACTTGAAAATTAATATTAATCTTTTTGAAGCCCCCTATATAAATAAGTGTATAATTTCAGCTTAGTAAGATAAAGTTAATGAAATAAATCTATTGGGACTGTAGCTAGATTAGTAAGTGATAATGAATGTTATAGTCATTAAACATCACATCAAGGCAACTCAGATTTGATAGAAACGTTATTAGGACAATCATCAATATGATCTGAAATTTGAAGTTATTGAGAAGGTTTTTTTATAAATCTATCCATGGAATATGGTTAATAGATTCAAAATGAAAGTAAATAAGAGTCCTAGGAATATTGTCCCTTTTTAGATTATAGATCGATTAGAGGTGATAGCTTATTTCATTGATATTCCCCCAAACCACTCTCAAGTTCATGAAGTGTTCAATGTATCTATCTTGAGGATGTACACACATGATCATTAACATGTAATGAAATTATATTCTATAACATTGGATTATTATCTCTATTATAACTAACAATTGTTAAAAATATTTTATTGCATAGATAAAGTACTTCGGAACAAGACTACTCACTTAGTTAAAGTTCAAGGGAGGAATTAGAAATTTAAAGAAGATACATAAGAACCTAAGGATGTAATGAAATGGGGATGCATTTATTTTTTGTGTTTTAGTGATATATTTTTTAGGGTGAACCTATTTTTTAATGGGGTAGAATGTAACTCATAAATATTTTAATATATATTTATCATCAGAAACTTTTTTTCATATTTTATGATGCACAGAACCCAGACTCTAAATTAAACAAAATATAATATTCCATTATAACCAATCTATTAAATTATATGATATGAATAGTAAAAACTAAGTTATAAAAAATATATTTATAAAATAAATTCACTGATTATCAATTGATTATAAATGGAAATAAAATTCATTTGAAAGTAAACGAGAGTTTATTCTGAAAAAAAAATTAATACATGCAACATGTTTTTACCATAATAAATTAAATTAATCAAAATTAATGAATGAAATGAATGAAATATATATGTTTTATATTAAAATTATTTTTTAACATTCATCTAATGTTTATGATGGGTGTGAGATAGGACTAAATCTGGTTTTATTCTTAAAATTTTTTTTCTTTTAAAAAATGTTTTCCATTATGTTTTTCTCTTCATTATAACATTAATTTATACCACATAAAGCAATTAAATTTTACAAAATGGATTCTATATTCTCAATCAGAAGCTTCAAATTTGTTAAATATGAATCTTTTATTTTTATTCATTATTAATATTAACCGTGGAAAAATTTATCCCCTAGGTAAAGGGTAAATCAGGTTAATCAAAGTTACAACTAAGTGTTATGGTCACTATTTTTCATCTAAATTTTTATTGGATGATGTTAAATCTACCCTCATCACCTATGTTTCATATTTTAATTGTTTAATGAATATTTTTACATGAAATGACCGATATAATATTCAAGGGAACAAAAAAACTATCACTCTCTTATTTTTAAATATTTAATATCTGACTCATACTGATAAAATAATGTTATGAATGAATATAAATTTTTATTTCCCTAATAATAAAATAAATTTCATGATGTTAACTTATTTATAATTATTATGTATTATATAATTATCTTAAATTATTATGAAATGAAGTCCAAATATTTATTATGTTAATTGGAAAATAAACTAAATGATTCTAAAAATATTTAAAGTTATATAATTTCTGTTATTTATTAAGATAGATTGATTTTTCATATAAATATAACATATTGGGTATATTTTAATGGTTTATTTTCTAATTAATACATTATATTGGTTTATTTGATGTCAAATTATATGACTAGTGTTAAAATAACAATAATGATATTTTGTGAAAATAATAATTTATAACACTATTGATGAATAATTAAAATTTTGAAATAGGATATTATGTATAATATATAGTCTCAAATTTCAGCCCTTTTCTATTGATATTACAATTATCACCATATAAGTAAAATTATAAACCCTTAAGAGTGAAAATGGCATTACCACGGTTATGGTTAAAATAGATTGAGAAAGGGGTTAAACCAAATGATTTGATTTAAAATAAAACTTAAACCTGAACTTTTTTTCTAGTTGATGATATTTAAAATATATCATAACTAATCATTAAATATATTTCCATTTAATTTTTCTTGAGAACAACTCAGTTATATTTTAATTTTGTTTAATAAGTTTAATTATGTCATTTCCCTTTGTTATATAAGCACACTGATTCCTTCTCTTCTTTACACAACTTTTGGAAATATATATGAACCCATACATAACTATTTATCTTCTCAAAATCATTATATGAATTCTATATTTGTTTTTGTTTTCAAAATACAAACCCTAGGTACCATAGTAATGGATCTAAAATAGGTCTCCTAAAAAAGAGTTTATCATCTTACCTGACCTCTTTCAATTTATTTATTATCTTACCTCCTCCAAATATTTAGTATTTATGATAAAATAATAAATTTTTCTTAATAAATTTACATAAATATTATTATTATTTAGAAACCACTATTATCCACCCTCTTTGTAATCAAATTCAGTGTGAAATCATCACTCTTGTATACATTTTCCTTATCGTCTCCATGTAGCGATGCAATTAGTATTTCATCACCTTATATTATGGATGGGTTTTGTGATGAGTATAAATTTTATATTTTATATTTATTAAATAATTATATTTCTATAATTATAATTTATTATCTTATTTATTACATTACAATCTATAGGAATGTGATAACATTGGTCATGTGAATGTGTGGACTACCACCTCCACGAAGCGATGTAATCCTTTGTTTTCATTTTTGTTTTTTATGGATGGCAATATGGGTAGATTAAATGAATATATATGTTTTATAAGTTATAAAAATTATTTTTTAAACATGAATTATTATTTAACATTCTTTTATTCTATCCATTGAAATGTGAAAACAACGTTCATGCATACGTATTGTCTACATTCTCCATAAATGACATAATTATTTTTTCTATATCTACCCTTTATGTATTACACAAAATACATATATAATAAATATAGATGATATTTATATCATGTTAAATATTGTAGAAATTATATAACCATGATAAATATTAAATCATTGTAACTAAAAAACTAAAATATCAATGTAAAATGAAGTAGTTATTACTCAAAACAATCATTTAACAAATAATTGTTAATAAATAGGTCACAAATGATTATAATTAAATAATATATGGTATATAATATAAGATTATGGTCCAATAATGTTTTTTAAATAAATATATATTGATTGAATTGTTGTTATAGACACATATTGAGGAAGTTGAACCCAAGGTAAACGTTAATTTCACAATCTCATCATTATTTGGGATTATTTATGTTTAAAGTATCAGTTGGGAGAATTATTTTCTATTTATATCATAAAAACAATATATTCCATTAAAATATGTTTATTTATTTTAATTACATGATTTTATTTCATTTTATTCTCTTTTACAAACACAAGATTCTATAAAAATATTTTTAAGGAAAATCGACATTGTTTTTCTACTTTGCCGAGAATCTTTCTCTTAGATGTCTATATTTTCCTTAAAATGTATAAAACTATTTTTTAATATTATTCAATGAATTATTAAATAAAATTTTACCAATTTTTTAATTTTAAAAAAACATTTAAATGTAATATTAAATGTTTTCCAAAATAAGGTTCTTTTTTACCTTTTTACAAAAGTTTAACAGGAATTTTTTTCACTTATATGGAACGAACATAATTTCATGCCATCCTGACGGATAATTTATTCAAAACATCATTTATATGTTTAAAATTTATCTTCAAAATAAAATTATTTCCTTAATATTTGGGAAATATTTTAGAATTTATATAACTGTTTTTTAAAGTGAAAAGTTTTTATATTTTTAAAATATTTTCATCTATGTCAACATCCTTTGTTGAATTTTTTTTCAAAAAAAACTCTATTGATACCATCCAACATATTTATCTATTATTTTTTCATGTTTTTTTATCAAGGTTTGGATATTATTTATGCGGGTTCTTCTAATATGGATAATAATTGATTTTTAAGGCATGTTAATTAGTTTTTCAGGTTTATTCATATAATGAATGTGTTGGACTTATTGAGGGATAGGTGGGGTTAATAATTACATATCACCTTGATGAATTATTTGGTATCATGAAACAAATAGATTGGGTTCTTGATCAATTCCATACCAATTTTTACATATGTCCTATCACAAGGTCTTGATAGTATTTTTTTAATGTCTTAAAAAAATACATTAATGGTAAGTTCAGATGTCTGAACTTATGTTTTCTATCATTATGAAAATAGTTATTGAAATACGTCTATTTATTTTAATAGTTTTTATATCCATGGATAAATTTAAATGTCATGTGATTGTATGTATGGAATTATTTAATCATTTTTTATTCCTCCCATATTATTCATGCATTATTTAGCTTTTGTTGTATGCATTCCCTTACTGATCATCTAACCTCACCCCTTTCTTATGTTTCCTTTCCCAATGATTACATGAAATATTTTATTATTGATATTAAATGATATTATATATTTAATAAATATGATTCTAAATAATATAATATATTGTATTTTATGTTTTCAATTGTAATATGGGACATAAGTATGTATATTGTTTACAAGGACTGCTAAAATATTCATAGTTTTGGGATGTAATTGACTATATTTAGTACCAATGTAATAAATTAACCACTGGATTAATGATACTATGGTTTTTTACTTTAATGTATGTCATGGTCACCTTCTATTTTCTGTTTTGGTGTACAGCTCCACCTGTTGACCATGAACCCCAGCACACACCACCATGCTTGTAATGGGATTCCCTATGTTTTATATGGACACACCAAATACACCATGTTAACCTATAAAGAATGGAAAATTATATATTAAACCATTTATAACTTGAAGACTTCAATGAAACACTACACTTGGACTACAACCACCACCATGTTCACATTATGACTTCTTTTATCAGGCATACTTATATCCCACCATTTCTAGATCCACAACATAGTAGAAGTCATTAAATCCTTGTAAATGATCAACCATTACCTAATCTATCACTATATTGTACTTGAATATTTTTCATAGGTTCTATGGAATTCCACATTGGGAAACACTATTACATGGTCCCTTTCCAGTTTCACATGTTGGGAACTTCATTTTCAGTATGCCCCAAGATATGGGCTTGTCCAATTATTAATATCATTTGAAACCATCACTACATACATTATTATAGAATGATGTTATTTGGTTAGAAGTTTTACACTATTATGAAATACTCCTATATTCCCTTCACTTCCAAATTTCATAAGTAATTCCATAATTTTTTTTGAATGATATATCCAACACAAAAACCATCAATATTCCCTATTAATAAATTGAATTAAAAAATAATAAATAGAATTGTTATAAAACCTCCAATCATCAAATATTATTATCAAAAACCATATTGTAAATTAATCTATCATTTCTTTTTAATAAAACAAACTCAATCCTTTGAGATTCAAAGAAATCCCCCCCTTTGGATTTTGTTTACAAGACTCCATTTCAAATCAAATCTCCCTTCTTGGAAATGAAATTACAAGAGATTATATTATTCGTTCATATCTGTTAATTTTCCATTAAATCTTGAACAACCCTTTGTATGGGTTCCTTCTCCTTTAATTTTCATTACCCCTCCCTTTATTTTTAAGAGTAAAATCCATGAAAAATCGACACAACCATTGTTTTCAACTTCTAAGAAGACTTACTCATGGGATTCAACTCCACCTATAATTATAGGTTGGATTTTTCAAATTATTTCCTCCCCATATTTCAGAACAACTTCTTCCTTTGGCATAACCACATTTTGATTATCCAAATCCTTTGAAACTAAATGACCATAATTTTTTGTTAGAATTACAAACACTATAAAACATTAAAAATCTAATCTTCATTCTCATAAAAATTTCTATAAATTTTTATAGAATGAATTTTCCACTTAGAGAATATGATTTCAATAAATACCCTAAATTTTTGGATGTAAATACCTTGACCCTCGTATCCTAGATTTGGTAGTTAATTTTTAACATTGGTGCTAGATACAAGTGACCACATCCCAATTGATCAAATAGTTTAGTAGTATTGGAAAACTACATAGATACATTAAAATCACATTACATTTGAAAACATAAAATGGAATATATATTTTTTATGAACAACATTTTTCCATTTAGTATATCCCTACACATCAATTTTAAAACATTTCATAGAATCCTAGGAAAAGGAAACATTAGAAATGGGTGATATCAAATGCTTAGTAAGAGTATGCATACAATGAAAGCTATTATGAATAAAAAAGGGATAATAAATAGTAAATGATAAATATCTGAGAACACATTAAATTTAATAAATAACATGAGGATGAAGAATAATATGGTGGTGATAAATGATGATCAAAATAAGGCCATATAAATAATCATATGATATAAAAAGTTATCCAATTATATCATAATTAATTAAATAATCACATGGGAATTAAGAACTAATATCTTCATAAGGGAATTCATAATATATGACATTTTAAACATATGATTAAGGATTCTTTACAAGAAATATTAAATAAATGGGAAAGGCCTTAGGGAAATACCAAATATAGTTTTTCTTATGAAGCCTACAAATTTATCAAGGGGATATAACTGGCCCACCTATCAATTAATAATTCCAATTAATTATTAATATTAAATGGTTTTTTAATAATCAACATAAACATTCTTATTAAAAAACTATGACACTAAATGTTAATAATTTCCCTAATCAATAAACATAATCATAAACTAACCAGCGTAATATTGAGAATGGTATCAAAATAATACATCCCCAGTCAAAATGAGCATAAACTATCAAGAGGACAAAAAGGATGGTATAATTAAAACATATCCATATTTTATAATAAGTAAAGTATGGTTATTTTTCATTGATGAATATAAATTCCATAAAAATTTCATTAATAACCTTCTTGAGGGAAATACCATTTCCACATTGATAGTCACTTTTGTAATAAATATATTTCCTAAATATATTGGAAAAAATTATTTTAAATGTATAATGGAAATATATTAGGAAAGATTCAAAGAAATTAGTTTCAATGATGTATGTAAATTATACTCATTCTAAGTATCTTAGAAGAAAAAATTCCTTTCATATTTTTGGTAAAAATTCAAAAAGTGCCTCATTTGAAAAATACCCAGATGATTTAATTGAAAAAATATTATAAAAATTAAAACATGGCTGAAAATGATGTATAATTTCTATATTACAACATTAAAAACATTTTAGAAAACATTTCTAGAAAACATAGACATGGTTGAGAAAATATTGTTGGCCGAAGGGAGAAATGAAGTTTATTTTCCTTCAAAACATTTTGTCGGTATCTTGATTTCTTAAAAATAATAAATTGAAGGTAAAAATTTTTAATTTACATAAATAATAATTGTATAAGAAAATATTTTTTTTGATATAAATATCAATTAATTCCACCAACAAAGACTTTAGCACAAATAAACTCAAATAAATATGATAATATGAAATAAATCCTTACCTTAGGTAGGAATTCATTCATACTTGTTCACAAATAATGTATAATAAATATATATTTAATGTATATACATTAAAAAACTAATCATCTATATATGTGTTGTCCCGGACTCGGCTGCCTCTCAACCCGAGCCCCGAGCTCGGTTTGCCACATGACCCCTGGCTCGTCTCCCTATATGCCATGGGATACCGACTAGCAGTGGGGGTGTAATGGTAAGTCAGTGGGGAGACTGTACCCCCATGTTAGAGTACCCAGTGGTATAGCAGCAAGTGATTAAATAGCAAAAGTACATGTAAGGGATAAATAAGAGAAAAAGGGAAACATACAAACAAAACAACAGAAATAAGGAAAACCCTGAGAAATATATAAAATCCAAATAGGAAGTGTCTGATACAAAATGGATGCATGGCATGCCTATAAAATGGAAATAAATGGAAAACAAGGTATACAGTAATAAAAAAAGAGAATAAAGAACAAAGGTATTCCACGAGAATCTCTAGCCAATATTGTTCCTCGGCTCTAAAACACCAGCTAGAACATATATGTATCAACAACCTGATGCAGGGCCCTTGCCTCTACTAGTACCTGCAGCAGCAAAATCTACATGGGTGCCAATGGCTGCCAAGGTAGAGTGTGAGACAAGTCTCAATAGGCCACCACCAATGGTATATACATGTAATGCAAATAGGTGTTTTCAAGTAACAGTGTGTTGTACATAGATATAGGTTATCACTAGAAGGTGGTAAGCATGCCTCTCATCCATGCTTCTCACGTATATAGAATCGTCACTGACACGAGGTATGAATGCCTCTCATCCAAAAGCATTGTAGCTAGCGTGGGGAAGAATGCCTCCCTCCCATAAAGGATATATAGGCACGAGGTATGAATGCCACCCGTCCCAGTACACAAAGATTCAGCTGGCATGGGGTAGAAATGACTCCCGCCCACACATGGAGATTTATCTGGCATGGGGTAAGAAAGCCTCCCGCCCACACAGGGGTTATCACAAGCATGTCAACACAATATGGCATAACCATTCACATCACAATATATATGGAAATTCATCTTATATCATATCACATTAACAAAGCATGACATTTCCCATCCACATTATAAGGAAAACATCCATCTCAATTCATTAAATGGTTCAGGCTATCTCATCATAGAAAACCTCTAACCAACCATATCATTTTCCTAATGTGGAAAATCATGTTCAAGACATAGCAGTAAGGTCCAAATGTGAGAAAGGGCCAAATCTCAAGGCATATCACCTATTGTTGACCACTCCCGGTCTACACCTCATCTAAACACCCTAACAAGGTTAGATTCATCAATCTCATACCACACGGGTCATTTAGATATGATGCAGTAATTAAAAATAAGGGGTTTGGAGAAAGTAAAACCACGACACGATGATAATAACTCAAAAAGGAAGAAACCCAAAATAGAGACCACATGACCACCTACCTTAGAGCTGTAGATGTAGGCTCACATGATATCGACTGCATATTTGTATTAGGTTGGAAGAGATCTGAGTTTTAGTCTAAATCCCTAAAAATAGGGATTATGAGCCTGCAGTAAAATAACTCAATGGATACCAAGATTCACCAAGGAAAGAAGGGTGTGTGAGGTAAGCCTTACTAAGGGTGATCCAACGCCTTCGACGGATCGATATTCGGACACCGAGGTAAGGAACAACCAAGAAAAGAGAGGGAGATATATTTTAGAGCTCAGAGAGGGATCCCCTATGCTCTGTCTGCTAGAAGGAGGATGAAGAAAGGGTTTAGGATTAAATAGAATTTAAGGGAAAAATTGTAATTTTTTACCCAGAACAGGGTCACACGGTTTGGGTGCACGGTTTACCCAAACCGTGCGCAAATTGTGCACACCTCACTACCTCCCTGAAAAAAGCTGCATGGTTGTGCAACCTAGTCTAGATGGTCGTGCACCCCTGTAGGTGCCCCTATCTGCAGCTGCACAGTTTTTCCCAAACCATGTGCAGACCATTCGCAGGCCATGCACCACAACCTGTAAGCCAATTTCTCAAACTCATGGGCTCTGAACCAACCCTAGACACTCCCCGGACCTTTATTAGGATGTTACACACATTAAACAAGCTTTAAGGAAAGATTATAAAGCAATACTAACGATCCTTAGCTTTTCCAAAGAGTCGGGTCATTACAACCTCCCCTCCTTATGCCAACTCGTCCCCAAGTTGGCCTTCTGAGGGTAAAGAGGTGTCATTGATGAAAATCTCTGGCCATTGAGAATGTATATCATCCTCACACTCCATGGTCTCTTCCTCTACCCGGCCATGCTGTCATAGCACCCGTACAAGAGGAATAGACCTTCCACAGAGTTTCTTCATGTTCCGGTCAACAATTCGCATCGGATACTCCTCAAAGGAAGCATCCATATCCATTTCAACATCATTATGTTGAAAAACATGAGTCGGATATGAAAAGTCATGGAGTAGCTAAGATACATGAAAAACATTGTTCATGGCTTGATATCTATAAAGAAGTGCAAGATGGTAAGCTACAGGTCTGATTCGCTTCATCACCTCAAAGGTTCTTATGAACATCGGTGAAATCTTACCCTGCTTCTGTATACGTCTTTGCCCCAACCTGGGTGATACCTTCAAGAAAACCCGGTTCCCAACCTCGAACTCAAGAGGTCGTCGGTGCTTGTTAGCATAGTACTGCTATCTAGATTTTGTTGTCTGCATACGCTTCCTAATAAGCTGTATCTTCCCTGCAGTCTCCTGCATAAGAAATGTTCCTAGAATAGCTACCTCCCCTGCTTCAAGCCAACACAAAGGCGAGCGACAAGTCCTACCATATAAGGCTTCATAGGGAGCCATCTCAATAGTATCCTAGAATCTATTGTTATGAATGAACGCAATAATAGGACTATGTTTCTCCCATGAACCTCCAAAATCGAGAACACATAAACTTAACATATCCTCTAGTACCTGTATATTCTGCTCGGTCTGTCCGTCAATTTGCGGGTGATAGGTCGTGCTCAAAATTACCTGCGTACCCAAGGCCTTCTGTAACCCTTCCAAAACTGAGATGTAAAATGAGGATCTTTGTCTGAGATGACAGAACAAGGTGCTTCATGAAGGCGCACTATTTCCTTGACATACAGTCTTCCCAAGTCATCAACCGTTATGGTCTCCTACATAGGTAAGAAATGTGCGACCTTCTTCAGACGGTTGATGATAACCCATACTACATCATTTCCACGAGGTGACCTGGGTAAACTGGTTATAATGTCCATAGAAACATCATCCTCTTGCCACTCCAGAATGGACAATGGCTATAAAAGCCCTACTAGACACTGATGTTCCACCTTCACCTACTGACAGGTGGAACAACGCGTGATAAAACTCACTATCTCTTTCTTTATGTTAGGCCACCAGTAATTTCGTCGAAATCATGATTCATTTTGGTGATTCATGGGTGAACTGTCCATGTTGAGGTGTGGAAACCCATCATCAGCTCCACTATGATGTCTGTTGGGACCAATACATGCCCACATAACAATAATGTATCACCTTTAACCATGGTCCAATCTGTAGAGGCATAATCAGTGACACATTCTCGTAGAACAAGGCCTTCCGAATCTGATAACGGTCTTGACCTGACCTGTTCCAAAAGAGTAGATGTCACCGCTAAGGCTGAGATGACAGTTTGACCCTGAACCTCTTGAACCTCAATGTGCATCTCCGAAAATTGGGCCATCAGATTCCACTCCTCCTTAGATTCTCGAACCACTTGTGACTGAGTATTCTGACTCAACGCATCGGCTACTTAATTTCCTTTCCCAGGAGTGTAGTCCAGTTAGAAATCAAAGGATTGCATGTACTCGACCCACCTGCGTTTTTTGAGATTTAGATCCCGCCGAGTGAAGATATATTTGAGGCTTTTGGGGTCAGTGAATACCACAAAATGCTCTCCCAAAAAATAGTGTCTCCAACAGGATAAGGCATGTACAAATGTTGTGATCTCAAGGCCGTAAGTCGAATAATTTCATTCATGAGCCTTTAACTGATGAGAACCATACGCAACGACTCACTCATCCTACACCAAGACACCTCCAAGCCCGACACTTGACCCATCATAATAGATTGTATAAGCTCTTCCTGGCTCGGGCAAGATCAGTATCGGTGCTAAAGTTAGTCTTCCCTTCAGTTCTTGAAAAGCTACTTCACAAGGTTCTGTCCAATCGAATCCCACCCCCTTTTTGGTCAAAGTTGTAAGTAGTGCTGGAAGGTGTGAAAAGTCTTAAATGAATTGCCTATAATATCCATCAAGCCACAAGAAACTCCTGAGATCAAAGTTTTTTTTTCAGATGCTCCTAAGAAATTACAGCACCCACCATCTCAGGGTCAACTGAAACTCCAGACTCAGAAATAAAGTTACCAAGGAAGTGAACCTTATTTATCCAAAAGTGGCATTTACTAAGCTTAGCATAAATCTAATTCTATCTTAGTGTATTTAGTACGATCTCAAGATGGGTTGCATGGTTGTATCTCAAACGTGAATAGACTCAGATATCATCCACAAATACAACCACAAAATAATCAAGGTAAGGGTGAAAAATATGATTCATATGAGACATAAACACTACAGGTGCATTCGTAAGCCCAAACGGCATGACTAGGTACTCATAGAGACCATAACTGCATCCTGAATGTTGTTCGTGGTATGTCTGAAGTCCTAACACGCACATGGTGATAACCTGACCTCAAATCTATCTTTGAAAACACCTTCGCTCCTCAGAGCTGATCAAAGAGGTCGTCAATTCAAGGTAAAGGATACTTATTCTTAATATTCAGATGACATAACTTATGATAATCCAATACAAGGAAAAGGGTACCATCTGCCTTCTTGGAAAAGAGAACCGGTGATCCCCAAGGAGAACTAATGGTATGTATAAAGCCTTTTTCTTCCAGGTCCTCCAGCTAACTCTTGATCTCCAGAAGTTCCTTAAGTTCCATCTTATAAGGAGGAATGTTCATGGGTGTTACTCCTGGTATAAGATCAATATTAAATTCCACCTCTTACACTGGAGGTAGACTAGAGAAATCATTAGGAAAGACATCCCTGAAATGCTCCACCAAAGGAGGATAAATAGTGGGTTGGAACCCTCAGTCATCGAGATAAAGACTGGAAACATGTGTCATGACACCACCTAAACTCTGGTGTTCTAGTCCCGCTCTTGTCACACTAATATCTCATTGTCCCTTATGTATATACATGTCACCCTCTGGTGTCGTAAACACAACCCTCCAACGGTAGCAGTCAATCTGGGCTCTGTAGAGAACTAACTAGTCTATCCAGATTATTACATCAAAACCTGTCATATTCGGAACATACAGGTTCCAAATGAAAAGGTAACCTCCCACCTCCAGGGGACAATTATGACAATGATTAATGCCCTATTAATGGATACCTAATTGGGTATCTAACATGATCAGTCCATGATATGACTCAACGTCGTGGCCTAAACTTCCAATAACTAACTTCGATATAAAAGAGTGAGAAGCGCCCGTGTCAAACAAAACAGATACTAACATATAGGCAACTAGAATTGTACCTCATACAGTAGATGGTCTAGCATAATACTCATATGGCATAGGCTCAACTGCATACAACTGGTCGGTACCACGGCCCTGAGTCACAGCCTGACTACCCTGAGAAGACTCGCCCTGCTGGCACTGAGAGTCATACACCTGATTACCTCTGCCTCGACTGCCGTCATGGCTTGATCAGCCAGCGGTATTCCAACCACCTAACTGATGTGATCCTGCTAATCCAGAACCAGATCGTTGAGTAGGTATAGATCCCTTCTCACTAGGCCCTTGGGGAGAAGTCCTGCAGAAACGGTGGAGATGACCCAACGTACCACAAATTTTTCACTCCACTGGATTTCGCGTACACTACCTCCTCATATGTCCTGGCACCCCATATTAGTGACAGATAGGAGTACCACTTGAGAAAAGGGTCTAACCACCATTAAAACCATGAGAGTCCTCAAAACACCGCTTCTTCCCAGAATCAGATCCACTCGAACCCTTAGGTTCTGAACCGACCTAGTTTACACTGTCTGATTCTCTCAAATTCCTCTCTGTGGTCAAATCCTGATTGACAATCTCTGAAATGGTCGCCAACCTGAACACGTTAACCTGTGACCAGATGGCTTAATGGAGACCATCATAAAAACACCTAGGGTCCATGAAATCATCAGAAGCCAGTGTAGGAGAAAAATGATGTAACTCAGTGAAATGGGACGAATATTCCATAACTGTCATGGTCCCTTGCTACGGATTCGTAAAATCCCTATCTCTTTCATCCCTCAAAGTTTGGGGGAAAAATAATCATAGAAGACGGTCTAGAAATCAGTCCAGATCATATCTCTATGCTGTCCCGACTGGGTGATGACATCCCACTACCTCCTGGATGAACCACGTAGCATATAAGCTACGATCTTGACACTCCACTCTAGAGGCGTCTCAAGGTGCTCGAAGTTGGTCAGAATAGCTTCCAATCAGGACTCTACAGAAAGTGGTCCGCCATGTTTCATAATTGTAGGAGGATGTTGCGACTGAAACTCATGGGTCAACTCTTCCATACTCGGGGCAGGTCGCACTCCACCTTGCATACTCTGCATCATACGCAAGAAGCTCTCACGGAACTGGGCATCAGTGCCCATCTCAGAAATAGAAAGAGGAGCCATGGGTGGCTCGACATGAAGATCAATTGGTGGCTAAGGGCCCACCACCTCAAGAACTTGATTGTCGCTACCTTCAGCTCACGCGACTCGGGGTTGTCTCGAAGGAATAGTACTACAATGCCAAACGAACATCTCAAAAGAAGAAACCAATAAATTAACGGTTGCACTCTTGAAGCTAGGATAGGTACTAAGCCTTCCTACATCTAAGATCACCTATACACACCCTTAGGAATTCTTAGTAAAACCTGCAACTATTCGAATGTAACTTAATCCAGTGACATGGAATTTCCCAACCCATAAGGGCCCATACTCCTCATGAACCGAAAGATGACACACACTTGGATGTCATTTCTCATTTAATTGTGCTAATCAAGTATTTGATTTTCCATTAAAGAAAATGATTGTTTTAGTTGGAATGTAATATTCCTATCCATATGGTCCCATACACACTTCGAACCAAAGAGTGACACCCACAAAAACCAAATCATTCCTCAATTCACAACCTACAAGAAGGGTTAGCACAGTTGCACACATATTAACAAGACATGGAAATAAACAACAATCAATGCTCACCGAAAATATAAATGTGGCATGGCAAGATGCATGGCCTAATCATATTGTGCCTATCGTGATGCATGTTCTAATGCATAACCCTAATTTCATTGGGTCGAACCCGGAATCCAAATTCGAGCCTTGCAAATCTCAATAACATCACAAAACATGTGAAGAACCCAACGGTGAAACGGTATCAACAGTAAATAGCAGAATCAATAACAACATAAAATTGTAAACTTTACCTATACCACGTACATGGGTTTGCGATGCCCAATCACGGATCCTGGCTATGTCCCTACGCATTCCCAATCTCCAAGTCTATCGTCGCCAAATAGTAATGCAAGAAAGAAAGAAAAGCCTTTGATAAAACATTATGACCTCCCGGACCCAGCTGCCCCTCAACCCAAGTCCTGAGCCCGGTTGGCCACATGACCCCTAGATCGTCTCCTCATATGTCAGGGGCTTCCGACTAGTAGTGGGGGTGTAATGGTAAGTCGATGGGGAGACAGTACCCCCTTGTCAAAGTACCCAGTGGTATAGCAGCAAGTGATTAAATAGTGGAAGCACAACTAAGGGATAAACAGGAGAAAAACGGAAACATACAAACCAAACCACAGAAATAAGGAAAACCCTGATAAATATACAAAAGCCACGTAGGCAGTGTCTAATACAAAATGGATGCATGGAATGATGATACAATGGAAATAGATGGCAAACATACTATATAGTAATACAAAATGGGAACAAAGAACAAAGGTAGTTCACGAGCATCTCTAGCCAAGCTCGGTCCTCTGCTCTGGAACTCCAGATAGAACATATATGTATCAATAACCTGAAGCAGGGCCCTTGCCCCTACTAGTACCTGAAGCAGTAAAGTCTACATGGGTGCCAACGGCCGCCAGGGTACGGTTTGAGACAAGTCTCAGTAGGCCACCACCAACGATGTCTATGTGTAATTCAAATAGCTTCTCGCAAGTAACAATGTATTGTAAACTACAAGTAAGCAAGGAAAATTAATAAAAAACCCTCCCACTCCGGTTCCGAAAGGACACCTGGCAGGTCTACCTGCTTCAGCACAAGGCTGGTAATCTGAACAATCACCAGAGTGCAGGTACATAGATATTGGTTATCCCTAGCATGAGGTAAGCATGCCTCCCATCCATGCTTCTCACATACGTATAATCATCACTAGAACTAGGTTTGAATGCCTCTCAACCACATGCACTGTAGCTGGTGTGGGGAAGAATTCCTCCCACGCATAAATGATATATAGTCACAAGGTATGAATGCCTCTCATCCCAGTACACAAAGATTCAGCTGGCACGAGGTAAGAATGCCTCCTGCCCACACATGGAGATTCATCTGGCATGGGGTAAGAATGACTCCCACCCACACACAGGTTATGACAAGCATGTCAACATAGTATGGCCTAAGCCATTCACATAATAATATATAAGTAAATCAATCTTATATCATATCACATTAACAAAGCATGACTTTTCCCAACCACATTATAAGGAAAACATCTATCTCAATTCATTAAAGGGTTTAGGCTATCTCATCCTCGCCAACCACTAACCAACCATCTCATTTCCTAACATGGAAAATCTCATTCAAGACATAGCATTAAGGACTAAAGGTGAGAAATGGACAAATCTCAAGGCATATCACCTATGGTTGACCACATCCATTCTATAACTCATCTAAACACCAAAACAAGGTTAGATTCATCAATCTCATACCACGTGGATCATTTAGATATGAATTAGTCCTAAAAAATAAGGGGTTTGGAGAAATAGAAACCACGACATGACGATAATAACTCAAAAATGTGAAAACCCAAAATGGAAACCACATGACCACCTACCTTAGATATGTAGAGATAGGCTCTCTTGATATCGACCACATATTCGCAGTAGGTTGGAAGAGATCTGAGTTTCAGTCCAAAACCCTGAATATATGGCTTATGCACCTATGGTAAAATAACACAACGGATACCTTGATTCACTGAGGAAAGAAGGGTGTGTGAGGTAAGCCTTACCGAGGGTGATCCAGCGCCTTTGGCGGATCGAGATTCGGACACCAGGGGAAGGAACAACCAAGAAAAGGGATGGAGAGAGATTTTGGAGCTCAAAGAGGGTTCCCCTCTGTTCTGTCCGCTGGAAGGATGAAGAATAAAGGGTTTAGGATTAAATAGAATTTAAGGGAAAATGCTAAATTTTTACCCTGAATAGTGTCACATGGTTTAGGTTCACGGTTTACCAAAACCGTGCACAAACTGTACGCACCTCACTGCCTCCCAGGACAAAGCTGCATGGTCGTGCGGCCTGGTCCGCATGGTCGTGCGCCCCTATCTGCAATCACACAGCTTATCCTAAACCATGCGCAGACCTTGCACAGGCCATGAGCCACTGCCTGTAAGCCAATTTCTCAAACTCCCGGGCTCCAAACCAACCCCAGATATTCCCCGAACCTTCGTTAGGATGTTACACACATTAAACAGGCCTTAAGGAAAGATGAAAAGGCAAAACTAACGATCCATACATTTTTCAAAGAGTCAGGTCATTACAATATCACAATTAATATGTATATATTAGGTTCATGGTGGTATAATTACATTAAATACACACACACACTACCCACATAGGCCAGAAAGGCAGGACACAGACCCCCCCAAGGGATATCCCACCCATCAAATATTATTTATTCAGTACATATCTCGATGAACAAGTGGTAATGAAGCCCATTACATGTACCAAATGAATAAAACCTGACCGAAGTCCATGCAAAGAATCATTCCTACATCATTCATACATCACCATATACCAACATCGTACCTGTTTCACTGCCTATCTGCATCATGCTTGCGTCATGTCTGCTTCACCGCCTGCCTGTATCATGCTTGCGTCACCCCATGTATATGGAAACTCACTACCATATAGATTTGAACCTACTTCTAATGATGTATTATGGGGAGTATTTACCAATATATAAATCCCTAAAATTACTCACAATATATGATTTAATTATATTCTTTTATAACCTATTTATTAATAATTCTTTGTTAAAATTACTATTTCAGATAATAACTGTTTGTTTTTCATGTATGTTTTAGTTCAGTAATATTGGTCCTTGTAATGTGATCGTGGATACATAATATATATATTGTTAATTATTATATAAATATCATATATATTTATTTTATAATTGATTGTAATAGTCAATAATTATTTGAGATATAGATTGAGTTATACTATTTTTGGAGATATTAGGTCGTGTGTACGCATGAATATTGTTTTCATTTTTTAACAAATGGAATAAAAAAAATAGAGAACATGTAACCTTTAATAAGAAAACAATATATATTATAAATAATATATTCTCATCAAATCCATCTTTATTACAAATCGTTTTTAAATAAAATTTAAGATGAATCACATCGCTTCGTGGATATTGTAGAACACATGCACACACGAGTGATATTATCATTTTCCATTGGATTGAAAGGTAAGAATAAATATGTTATATTATAATCAAATAAGTGTAATAATTTCATAAATATTATATATATATATATATATATAATCATTCATTATACTTAGCTATGGTATGTAGTGATTGAAAAATAATTACATTGGTTCATGAGGAGGACTTCACTGTACACATGGTCGACATTTATGTTTCTCATTTGATGGAAGTAGATATGGGTATAGTTTATTACATAAAAATAATAAAATATAACTATATTTTAGCTAATTGTGTTATTATATTGGAATTATTAATACATTAATGAAAGTGGCAAGAGAAGAAATAAAAAATAAAGAGCATTATGAAGAAAACTACCTTCTCATAAACAACCTCTATTAGATCACTTATTAAGGACCCTAGGGTATGTATTCGGTGAAAACAAAAAGATATATAATGTTGATAAGTATTTTGGGGACATATTTTGGTAGTTTTTGGTTGATATAATTGTCTTAATAGGATTGAAGAAGTGAGCGGATGAGACGACCTTTTATAAGTGGGGGAGGGGACCTAGTTGGAAACAACATAGAAACCTCCCAAAAGAAGAAAAAATGATAAATTAATTACCAAGAAAAATGTATCAAAATAAACCTATATTCGATAGTGGTATAGGATGATTTATATATGTACTTGTAAATGTGATTTTGACATGCTTAATTGGAAAAATTAATGTTTTCTTTTGGTTTAACCTCCCCTGTAAAACCTTTGTAACCATAACCTAGGTTCATATTTATTTATATTAAAACTATTAATTATAAAAAAAAATTAACTTATTAAATAATAATAAATATGATTATTCAAAATATTTAATCCATTTTTCCAAACTCTACACAAATAATTTGTAAATTTTAATTTAAAATTAAACCTGCAAATGAGTCAAAAAATGATTTTTCGTTAAAAGTTATCTTATGTAATAAAAGTGTTTAGAAAAAATCTCAACATATAATTGATTAAAAAGAAATAAATTGGATTAATTATAAAAAAAATTAATCTAATTTTACATTTAAACAAAAATGTTTTAAAAATTTACTTTTTAGATGCATTAAATGGTAAGGTAGTTTTCAATAATAAAAATATTTTTTATTATTGATCAAAAAATTAATATTTTGGGAAATTATCATAAATTATCTAAAAGATAATTTCATTCTAATAATTTCAAAAATGAAGATAATTTTTTCAAATACATGTTCTCTAAGTGTTAATAATAATTTGTAAAATAAGTTTGAAAAATGGGAAAAAATTGTTGTTCTGAAAAAAACCCCATTGGATGCATTAAAATATTTTTCCAGAAATACATTTATTTTACCATCAAATGAATTCTTTTCTAATAAATTGATAATTTATTTATTTATTTTATAAATTTGTATAATTTTTTTAATTTATTTATCCATATTTATACTTTAAAATTTAATGTGTAGGTCATAATGGTATACTATATTATAGTTTATTTAAACTTGGGTTTCCACGCGTAGCAAGCTATTGACGAGATTAAGTTTTTTTAAATAAGCATATCATATTGCCTAATGGGGTTACATTATTCCCAATAAGAAATTTAATTCATAAAATTTCAATAATTTCACCTCTTAACTAGATTTGGGTAGTCAATAAAATTTCCTCCAGGTTCACATTTTGCATTATCCATCTTATGATTTCCTTTAAATTACTGTTACTATCCAAGTCATATATTTCATTAACACCAGTTATATAGTGTCTATAATATAATTAATCACTTTATAGTAAGATATATCATACTCTAATTATATTTCTCTATATGAGATCACATATTTTGGGTATAGAATGTACTTCCTTACTAATGATATATAAAACACATTATCTACTTCAGAGAGGCCTAGTGGGATTTCTAAATCATAATCCACAACTCTAATTCTTTAAATGATTTGAAATGGTTACATATACCTTGGGATTAGTTTCCATTTCTTACTAAACCCTATAACACCCTTCTATGGAGACACTTTCATGAAAAATGATCTACCACTAGAAATTCTAAATAAGTCCTCTAGTTATCAACATATATCTTTTTCTTTATATGATTTTCTTTAGTTTGGTTTGGAATTTTATTGGAATTTTCTATTTTCTCCACCATAGAGTCTATCCAACAATCTTATTTTCACTAACGTCATCCCAACAAGTTGTAGTATGACCTATCTTTCTATATAATTCTTTATAGGATGCTATTTGAATACTTTAAGGGAAGTTTTTGTTATTGTAAAACTCTAAAAAAGGTAAATACTGATCCCACATACCTTTAATGAAAATAGATAATGACCTCAACATGTCATATAATGTTTGAATAGTTTATCCAAACTATCGATCAGTTGGAGGGTGATATGTGTTACTTAAAAGAATCTCGATATCAAGATCTTACAGGAGACTCTTCTTATATTTCAATGTAACATATGGGTCACAATCAGAAAAAAATTAAATAGTTATGGATTTAATTATTAAAAATTCAATAATATATATTTTTTGTAAAGAAATTTAGAGGTAGATATTTTCTTATATCAACTAAATGTTTAGCTTTAGAGAGATAGTCAATAATAATAAAATATTGCATCATTATTTCTAGGAGTCTTTGTTAATCAAACTAAAAAGTCCATAGTAATGACATCTCATTTCATCCAAGGTATAGGAAGTGTTTTCATGACTCTTATATGATGTTTTCTCTCATTTTTCACCAGTTTACCAACAAAACATCTTAACACATGATCAAAAGTTTCCCACTTCATATTATCCCAACAAAATGGTTCCTACAAATATTTATTCATCCTAGTGTTACCATGGTGTATAGGGAAATTTAATCTATGAGAACCATCCAAAAATATCACCTTTATCTTAGGTCTAGATGGAACACATTCTATCCTTCCAAATTTTAGAATTATAATTCCACAAACAATTTATACCAATTTTCTATCATTTATAGTATTCATTCTATTTTAAAAATTCCAATATTCCGGTTGAGAACTTTATATCCATTCCAACAAATATGGATTGAAAATCATTTGAAAAAGGAATTATATGTCCCCTTACTATATAATTTAATTTTACATATTTACTAGATCTTGGAAAATATGATCCCTATCAATCCTCACTTTGGTCACAAATTCATGATCATTACTACTCAATGCATCTGCTACATTATTTGCCTTCCTTGGGTGGTAGTGTATTGAGAAATCAAAATCTGTGAGTATATAGAGCAATATCCTTTTCCTCATGTTAATAATTTTATATGAAAATATATATTTTCTACTCTTATAATCCATGTATATCTCAAATATTATTCCATAGAGATAGTGTCCCCATATTTTATGAGTAAATATTATAGCCTCTAACTCAAGATCTTGGGTTTGATATTTTTGTTCATGAATCATAAGCTATCTTGATTAATTGGAAATAAAAATATCATTTTGCATAAGAAACGATAATGTACCTTCTTTGATTCCTTCCTATATATCACAAATCCATTATTTCTCAATGGTAGAGTCTAAATCATAGAATTTACCAATATCCTCTTCAATTCATTAAAACATTATTGACATTACATTTTCCAATTTAACATTATCCATATAAAATTAATCTTTTTTAATGGGTTATCCAACTTGGAAAATAATAAAAAATCACTTATAGTAACCTGTGAAACTAATAAAACTACATACCTCTGTTATGATTGTTGGTTTAGGACATTCTTGGACCACCTTTGCCTTCATAGGATCAATTAATGTTCCATCCTTGGAAATAATGTGTTGAATAAAATAAACATTCTAAATAAAAAATTCAAACTTTTTTAAATTTCCCATATAAATATTTTCTTTTAAGAGTCTCAAGAATTATTCATAAGTGATTCTCATGGTCCTCATATATCTTAGAATACATCCATATATCATTAATAAATACCACAAACAATCATTAAGTTATTAATTGAATAATTTGTTCATTAGGTATATAAAAATATAGATTAAATTAGTCAATACAAATGGTATTACTATAAATTAATAATGTACATACCTCATACAAAATGTTTTATTTGGAATTTTGACCATCTTTACTCACAATTGACGATACCCAAAATAATGGTTTTTTTAAAAAAATGTAGATCTCTATGAAGTTGATTGAAAAAATCATCAATGTGCGGTAGATGGTACGTTTTCTTTATCATAATAGCATTGATTTCATTATAATAAATGCATAGCCTAATTGATCTAACATTCTTCATAATGAAAAGCACATGGGATCCACAAGGTGAAGTACTAGGGCATATGAATCCCTTATCACTCAAATCAAATAGTTATTTCTTAAACTCCACAAACTATATAGTGTCCACTATATAGGTAGTCATAGATATTGGTCTCAAATAATGGAATAAATCAATGTAACACTCAACTTTAGTCTCTAGTGGATGACTAGGTAATTCCTCCGGAAATAAATCAATGAATTTATATAAAATAAGTACATCCTCAATTTTAGAATTACATTATTTATCTTCTGAGTATGTATACTATTCTTCCCTAAGAATATCATTCAGAAGATCTTCTTTGTAAAGATCTAGACATGAATTGGATGATTAAGTCTACCGTCTAAATATAATATATTTCATATCATAATAACAAAACCTAATTTCCATCTTTTTGAAATATTTTTTTTATAATATTTTTAAAGATAGTATATTACAATGATTATATAAAAATAAATCATAGGTATAATAATGATGTACTAAAATTGGGAATGTTAATGTGTCATAATATAAAATGACTGCCATAACCATGTTATGGTGAGGCATCTAATAAGATTCTTGACTGATATCTCCTTAATTAAGGTTTTACAGAAATATCAAATTTTCTTATAAAACATAGAAGATATAAAAGAGTGTGAAGATCCAAAATAAAATAATTAATTAGATAAATTGGAGGATATGGTTAAAGAACTTATCACTACATAATTGGGGGATTCAACCTTAACTGTTGTGATTGTATTAGCTTAGCCTTTCTCCCTTTTCCTTTTCATAGGAATATTCCCTTGATGTCTAAGAAAATAATTCTTATAGTGCACCATCTACTTACAATTGAAGCATTAAAAATTGAGCACATCTTTATTTTCCTTTAAATATTAATAATGGTGTCCTTATTATCCACACTTGTAGAAACCACATATTCCTATAAATAAAATTCAATGATGTTTCTTTCCATTTTTATTATAATCGGTAAATTTCACTCTTACCTTCTCCCATTTTTCCATATTTACTTTTCTTGAGTGCTCAACCATCATTTTTTTATCTTTATTTCCTTCATAGATATATTAATTTTACAATTAATTCTCTATCTCAGTATCACATGATAATATGACCTTGTACGATGAGAATTTTTGGGAGACTAGTTCCCATTGAAAGATTAGATTAATCCCATCAATGAAATAGTTAATCAGGAACATTGGATTATGTACATAGTCTATAACATTCCTTGAAAAATGTTTAAAGTTGAATTCATACTTATAAACATATTAATCTTCCTTTTGTCTTATACATTTGAATTATATCTTCATATCTACTCATTTCTTGTGAGGAAAACATTTTTCCAATAAGTGTACATTAAAATCCCAACACTCCATAGTTTTTATTTCTTTTTCATCCTTATTGTTTTGAGTCAGTGAACAATACTCATTTGTATCCCCTGAGATATGATAAGATTCTATGACAACATTCACCATTTCATTACTTTCCATGGTAAGAAATTTATTATCAAAAGGAATTATCCATTTATCATCTAAAAAGGGATTTGTAGTCCCATTTAATAAAGGAGTTATCTAATTCAGGAAGTGGTCTAACATTGTTACAATGCATTTTGGTTTAGATGGAATCCCTATATATTAATGTTTATAGGTTATAATAAGAGTAAAATACCCCAATATAGTTATAATTTTATTAGATCTAGCTGTCACTCCAACTTTACCTTCATTATCTTGTGTCAGAGGTAAATCCCTATATGGGTAACACACATCGATAGAGTTTCCATTTATTCATCTAGAATCCATTTAAAAATAATGGAATATTCTATATTAAATCAAAACATTATGAATCATAATGTATAATTTCAATATTAATGAGACAGTTAACATAAATTGAAAATGTATATATAAATAATCTAAAAGTAAAAAACTTTTTATCTTTGGTTATATTATGATGTCATAAAAAATGCTTTTAATTCATGCATATTGGTTTCTAAATAAAATATGATTTAACCCAAGCCTATCCCCTTGTATTTTCAAACTAGTATTGCTACAATTCCCATTATTGTTTACTAGGTGTCAATCAAGTCAAATCCCAATGAACCCTTTTTAGAATTAGTACCCCTAGGTACAATTGTGGTAAATCCATATCCACTTATATTATCCAAAATGGTATGTATAGATATGAAAAAAACACAATATCTACCTTATCAAAACTTTAGGATGTTATCATATACAGAAACTTATCTTCAAAATCAATCATAGAGCTATATTCCCTAATATATTTTTTTCAAAAATATATTTACCAAGTTTTCTTTTAAACATTCTATAATACTAGCTATAAATACCCAAACCCAGTAACCTGGAGTATGTTCTTTCTTTGTTACATTGGTGATAGATAAAAGTGTTCAAAATAAAAATGATTATATAGATTATTAGTCTTGGAAAACTAGTTACATACTTCAAACTCATATGACCTTTGAAAAAATAAAATACAAAATAAAATTTTCCTTGAGAACACCAATATTTCCTTTATTATATACCTATATATCAATAATAACACATTTCATATAATCTTGGGGAAATTATATATAAGAATTATTCGAGATTGGATGCTTAGTAAATACATGCATGCATTGGAATATATCTTGAATAAGTAATTAATAATCAATATGTCATGGTAAATATCTGAAAATGGAATTTAATCATAATCTGATCCTAAATAATAATATTTTAAGAATAAATGATGATCAAAATAATTTCATATAAATAATCACAAGATGTTGAAACTTATCCTTGGATATCAAAATTAATCATATAATTAAATGGAAATCAATAAATAATCTCATAATGAAGGAATTTATAATTTCATAAAAAATAATCATTCCTTCAAGGATTTATACTATGACATCTTAGATAAATGGGTTAGGCCTAACCTAAATACTAAAGTTAGTTTGTCTCCGAAGACCTACAGATGTATCGAGAGGATATATCGGGCTCCACATATCACATATAAATTCTAATGAACTCCTCATATTAAAGGGTTGAAACAAAATCAACATAAAAATTCATATTTAAAACTATACTATAAAATTTTAAAACTTTTCCCACTCAATAAACATAATCATAAACCATTCATAGTAATATAATGAATGGTATAGAAATAATAAGTCCCTTGTCAAAATTATTATAAACGATATAGTTGAATAATAAGGATGGTATCATAAAAACATATCCCCTTTATAGTATAAGTAACATAATTTATGTTGTTTTTGAAGAATAAAAATATCATAAAATATCATAAAAAACACTCTTATGAAAAATACCATTATCAATTTGAAAATAAAACTTTAAAACTATAATTTTCCAAAATATTAAGAAGAAAAATTCATTAAAAATAATAATGGAAAAGTTTAATGTAATATTCAATTTAATTATCTGTGGTGATGTAGGTAAATTTTATTCTTTATAAGTTTATTAAAACAATAATTCCTTTCACGGTTTTTGAAACAAATATAAAACATTCCCCATTCAAAAAAAATGATAGAAAGATTAATTTTAAATTACTTTTAAAAATAAATAATTGGTAAAAATTTCTTTTAAAAAATTAGATAATATAAATAATTTTTTTGAAAACATTTATAGAAAACATAGACATAGACGAGAAAGGATTTTTGAATAAAGAGTCAATTTTCCTTTAAAACATTATTTCTATCAATTGAGTTCTTAAAAAGAGGAAATTATAAGGAAAACATATCATATTCATAAATAAATATTTGATAATAAAATATATTTGGATTAAGATATAAATTTACATTAATTACCCTAGATAAGACATTAACGTAAATAATCTGAAATAATAATGTGACTGTGAAATACACCCTTACCTTAAGTTTGACTTCTTCATACAGGTTCAATCCACATTTATAATAGATATAGATTTATTAGAAATATATTATAGAACCATAATAATATATATTTTAAACCTTATATTATTTACTTATGTTATTTTATATTCAGTTTATTAATAATTCTTTGTTAAAATCACTATTTCAGGTCATAACTCCTCTGTTTTTCATGTATGTTTTAGTATGATTGTTTCAATCCTTGTAATATGATAATTTTTACCTAATATCCATAATTTTAAACATTATATAAATATAATATATATTCATTATATAATTATTTAAAATATTATATATAAGTTAGAGATAGAAAAATGAGTTACATCATACCAGGAGATGGTAGGTCATATGTATGCATGAACACTATTTTCCATTTTTGATGGATGAAATGAAACAAATGTATAACATAATTAATATTAAAATAATTATTATTATATCATTAAAATCATATCTTTTCATATAATCTATCTTTATTATCATTCATTCAAAAATAAAATGAAAAATGAATCACATTGCTTCGTTGGAAAGGTAGTCCACATATATGCACGAGCAGCGTAATCATTTTCTAGCAGATTAGAAGATAATATAGCAAATGTTATATTATAATTAAATAAGATTAATTATTTTATTAATATCATATATATATATATAATCTATCATTATATCCATTCGTAAGATGTGGTGATGGAGAATGAATTAAATTGATTCGTGAAGCGGTAATCTTCTGTAAAAACAATCAGTGGTTTCGTTTCTTATTTGATGGAAAATAATATGGATATAGGTTGTTCTATATAAAAAATAAGACATAGTAATATGTTATTTACTTGTTTTATTATATTTTAATTATTAATATATAAATTAAGGTGGTAAGAGAAGAAATAGAAAATAAATATCTTAGTGAAGAAAATTATCTTCTCTTTTAAAAACCTCCTTTGGATATCTTATTAATTACCCTAAGGTTGGTGTTTTTAATAAAAAGAACCTATATAATGAATATAATAATATTTTGAAGATATTTTGGTTGGGTTATTTCAAGACAAATTTCATATTATTTTTGAATAAGTTAGTGGAGGAGGTTCCCTTTTATAAGTAGGGTAGGGGACCATTTTGGAAAACACATGGAAATTTCTCAAAATAATAATAAAGATAAATTCATTACCAAGAAAAATATTTCCATAAGTTTGATATTTAGATATAATAAGGTCTTATAATATCCATTAAATATAAATTATACAATTTTAATTGAAACAATTACCCTTAACTTTTGGTTTAACCCATTGGTAAACGTGTTTAAACATTAACTGGGTTAATTAATTTTTACTACTTTTACATATCATTATGACCAAAAATTAAGTTGATAATGTTTCCTAAATTTGATTATTTTGATTACAAATATGGAATCAATTCTACCCAATTGAACTCATGTAATTGATAAAAGTTAATTTGTGATTTAATCTAAATGACCATGGACAAACAGGTTTCTAAAAGAAATGCTTTCTTAAGTAATAAAGGTCATTATATAAAATATTAACATAAAATTGATTACAATGACCTAAACTAGTTTATTTATAATATAACTTAACTTTTTTTATATTATACCAATTATTAAAAAATACACATTTAAAAATTCTTTAAAAAATCAATTTTCAATAAAAATTAATATTTTTTACTACTCATTGAAAAAATAATCTTTTTATAAAATTATAAACACTTAACTCTAGTATAACATGGAAATTTTTATTTCAAAAATTTATATTATTTTTTTGAAATTAAACTAATTTTTAGGAAAAAAACATATTGTTAGAATAAAAATGTTTTTTAGAAATAATTTCATTTACATTAAAATGATATTTTATATTTCTAAACAAAATTTAACAAATGAATTTATTTTATACATGTTTTTTATTTTCATAATTTATTTATTGCATTTGATACCTTACAATTTAATGGATTTGTTATAATGATATATTATATTAAACATTATATAGACTCTATGTTTTGGGTGTCACAATCCATTGAATGGGTTATATTTATTTAAAAATAAATTTATCATTAAGTCTCGGGATGTTAAACGGAGCCTGATATTAGTGTAGGAAACATGATTTTTTATATACAATAATATGTTTTTAAATTCCACTCATGAACCACAATAAAAATCTAAACATAACATTGTCTTTTTCACTTCTGGAATCAACTGATGATCTCCAGCACAACTCAAACCAAATATTAAGATGATTAAAACCGGTACATAGTTGTGAGGATCATACCACAAGTTATAAATCATACCAATTTTGAGATACACAATGATACTAATTGATACATGTTTCATCCAAATCATCAAAAGTATCTTCAAATTACAAATATAGCTAAGTATCCTTAAAATATTGATCTCTAATTCCCCCAATAATGTTTCTATTGATTCCAATTATTAATGTTCATATTTGGGAAATCTATTGTGGTATATTTTTCAACTCTTATTTTCAGCACCAATTATACGTTATTTTATATCATAAACACCACATGGATTATATCTCCCCATTAATTCTTATCCTCTTAAAAAATTATTTGAAACCATAAAGAATATTGGGATAGGGGTACCTAAAATTTTATAATGTATAGGAATAGGGTTGGAGAAATTAAACTAACCATCAAAAATCCATCTATTGTTTTCCCTTAATCATCTATTAGGAAAGTAATTCCATCATCTCTTCAAAAACACTTATGTTATTTATAGCTTGATACCTAAACAATTTTCCAGAGTTTTCAGTTATACGACACCACTCTCACCATTCTATTTATATATTTTATAATTTTAATCCTTCCTTGGATTGGGTTATTCAACCATTGTGGAATCAACCACACTTGAAAAACAAGTTTCTTCTCTAGCATTATAAGTTTCTTTCCCCTAAAAAATTATTCTCCATTACATATTTATATTTTTCCTTTTAGTGGTGTTTTTCGAACCACATTGTAAAAAAAATCCTCAATTTCCAAGTGTTCCATATTATAATACTTATTCATTGATGGATATTCATTTAATTTGACCAACACCTTTATAATATTTGGTACAAAGTTTTTATTTTTATTTTAGATTTCATATATTTTCCTCTAAGTTATTTTTTTTGATTATATGTTTATTGGTTCTTGAAACACTATGTTTTCAAGATATTTTTAATTATCCAAATCATTAAAATTATTTTCCATCTTAGCATGCCTTCTTTAAGGATAATTATTATATTTGTGAGTCATAGTATTGGAGTTTCTCCATAGGATTTCATTACAATTCCAGGCATCACTCAAATGACAATACCTCTCCATGTGAGAAATGTTATAAAAATAAAACATTTACCATAATAATTATAGCCCATTTTTCTTTATTTGATATATATGTGTCAATAATAGGGGTTTCTCTCACATCTTTGGTCTTGCTGGATTAAAAACACATACTTTTGATGTGCCAAAATCTTACATAGTAAGTGAACTTCAGTTCCATATTCTTTTATGGATACCCTATAACATATAACTTAATCTTCATTCAATATTAAAAATCATGATTTGTTATACATGTTGAGTTTTTCAAATATGGTGTCCTATTATTTATATTTAATGTGTTTATATTCTCCTCAATCCCCTTGATCTTCTTATATTTTGTCTTCAAGTTAGAAATTATTTCCTTTAAACTTGAAGTAGTATCAATTCAATATTTTATTATTTATTAAAGTTTACTTTTTAGTGTGTTGATTCCTTCTTTAAACTCATTCTCCATTGTTACATTCTTTAAAATATCTTCAAAAGTCTATTTTATCATATCTCTTTATTATTTAAACATTATTTTTATTTTCTTTATGAAAAAAATTAGGTACAACTATTATCTCTTTTACCTCTTTTTTTTAAAATACATCTCTTATATGACTGAAAAATTCACTTAATATATGGCTTCCCATTTTTCTACATTCTCTTCTATAATTAGGATCTCCTATAAGCCATCACAAAACTCCTTGTTTAAAAACCTGATGTCTTTTCCACTTCATCATTATATATTCTTTTCTACTAAATGATGAACTATAAAATTACCCCTAATTTCTGCAAACTAGTAATAGAATCAAATATTTCATTAAATTCTAAAAAATACCGTGGTAGGAGAATTCATGTTTAGAGTAGAATCCACTTGTTATTTTTCTTCTCTCACTTATATTTAATGAACTTATTATCTTCTTTTTTTGGATTTCTTATAATTTCATCTATATATATTTCAATAAATTTCTATGTGAAACCTCTTTATTAACTTCTTCTCCAATGGAATAATTTAATTCTCCTATCAATTAGGCATTAATATCTAATTTTCAATGATTTGCCTCAAATATTACTCTTTGTTGGATTGGATGAAAAATTTATTCTTTTATAACTTCTTTTGAAACTCAACATTAATATTTAAAGTAATAAATGAACTCATTTTTCCATTATTTAAAATTATTTCCATAGAAAACCTAATCCTTCACTTCAAATTCAATTTCCCTTCAAAAAATTTATGTCCATTTGGGGATATAATAAAACAAAACAAACAAACATGTCTTTTTGATAGAAATTTGTATCCCATCGATATGGTTTTATAGTGAGATATACCCTAAGAGGTAGGGGTTATGGTATGAAATGAGTAATCATATTAATTGTTTCGTTTTTAACTCTCACTGCTCTAAAATAATCAAGACATAAAAATTATTAGGGTCACCAACAATGCATTTTTTATTAACATGATATAATTACCATACATCTTTTCCAATCCTTATTACCATATATTCATTTAGGTTTAATGAATAATGTTTGGTGTGTAAGAAAAATATTAATAATAAAGGCTCCACAATTAACATGGTTCACCCTCACTGGTCTATGTATAAGGAACACACAATAAAAATATGATTTTCACTAAATCACTATAAATAACACTAACCTTCATAGGGGTAACTCCCCTTTATAATGGTATTGTGATATCTCACTATATATTAAAGTTCAATCCCTTTAATATTTCTTTTGATGCCTAATATCAGTGGAAATGATCATGTTCACATATTTTATATAATATTCTATCTCTCCTTCAAATTCAATTCCATTTAATTCATCTTATTATATTGATATACTCTCGATTGAGGTATTTTTTTGGTTTCTCCATCACAATCTATGAAAATCCCCTTCTAACAAATTCTATTTCATATAGGGTAAATAATAAATAATCTTCTCTTTACTATTCCATAAAAATAAATTCTTATTATTTATAATAGTGTTCAAATAATGAAAACTCATTCTTATTTCCATCCCCTCAACTAGAACACCTCTCTATTAACATATGAAATTCAGATATGGATTTTTTTTAATGTTCATCCTCTACTTCTCATTGATCTACCTTTTTGAAATAGGGAGAAAAATTCTCCATCAATATAACACATATCAATAGAATTATGGGATGATAAAATCACACATAACTCCTCATGTTATTCTTAAATGAATTCCTTAACCATATTAAATCATAATATCTTCATGGTAAAAATTTTATTTCTTTTGAAGCATGAATTAAATCTCTATTTAATTCAATTGATTAGTGCTACAAACTATTTCACATCCTTCTAGAGTAACTATATAAGGTTTATACTCATGATGTGTGAAACATTTATGATATGTTCATGCACCATAAGATTTATTTCTACTTACATATTCATGTCACATATTAACTCACAAACATTATCATGTGGTTGTTAAAACCATTTGATATTTTACCTCTGAAATGTGGGGAACTATGGGGTTGTCACCTTCTATTGTTTATTTTTAATTTCAGCTACACTTTTCTACCTAGAACATGGACATACAGAACCACACATGTAATGAGCTTCCTAATGTTTCAAAAGGTCATAATAAATCCACCTCATCCACCTTTATAACATTGAAATTTTCATGTTATCTCTTTTATAACAACATGTCATTAACAAAACACTTCATTTTGACTAAGACCTCCATCATAATCATAGTGTTCTTGTTTTTCTCATTCACACATCTATTGTTCCATGATAAGATCCATTATACAGTACATGTAATGTTCACCTTCATAATTATTGACCTTGACCTAATTTATAACCATGTTTTCCCTGGTCATTTTTCACAGTTTCTTTAAAACTATACCATAAGAACCACTATGATATGGCCCCTTTATATTTTCCTTTTATGGGAACTTTATTATCAACATTCCCTATTATATAGTCATATCCACCTAGAAATATTATTTTCAACTTTAAGAATGACCAACACCATGATGGGGTACTCTTGGGTTGCATATGTTTTACTCTTATTCCAGGCTATTCCATTTTATTCACTTCTAGACTGCCTACATACTTCATTCCTTTCGTTGTGTGGATGATGTTTCCCATACAAAAACCATCAATATTCCTATCCAATAAATTTAAAAATCATGAAATCTAGTATATGGATTACAACCCTCTGTGCATCTACTCTGTTTTTCAATAATATTCTTATAAAAAATACACCACTTTTTTGAAAAAATATGACTTAATCATTTTTTATTCAAAATAATTTTACACTCATTGATATCTTTTTTCTAGTATTAATGTATATTTCATCCTTGGATAAGATATTTCATAGGAAGAAAACTTATTGAAACCAAAATTCAAATTTAAAAAATTTTCTAGATAACTCATTTTTATGTAGTCTCATGCATGGATCATAAATGAGTTTCAAAATCCTCATTAATCATAGAGTATATGATAATATCATCATTAAATACCACTATTAATTAATCAAGATAAACCATGAAAAATATATTTATAAAATCCAGAAACATTGAGTGTGCATTTTCTAACCACAAAGGAATTGCTTTGAAATCATAATGACCATACCTTATATTATAATTCATCTTTTTTTATCATCGTTATCAACATTTAATTTATAATTAATTGATAAATATTAATCTTTGAAAATTATTGTTCCTCTAGAATTTAATAAAAAAGTTCATTAGTATATGGATGTGGATACTTATTGTTTATAATAATTTTATTGGTTACCCTATAGTAATTCCATAACATCATTGACCCATATTTTTTATTTAAAATAAAAAAATTTATCCCCATGGTTAAATTATTGTTTTATTAAATCCTTTACCATATAAAAAAATTATATCTTTTTATTTAACTCAACAAACTCTAAAAGATCTATTATATAAAGAGGATTATATATATATATGTCTGTGTGTGTGGGTGTGTGTGTGTGTTTTTTTCATAAAAATGAGATCAATATAAAATTACACTTCATAATTAGATGGGAATTTAGATAACTAATCAAGAAAAACATCAATAAATTCTTGAAAAAAGTGAATATCTTCTATTCATACTGCCTTCACCTCCTTAATAGACTTTATTTTACCCATTTCCTTACAAACAATATCATTCAAATTAGCTATTATGGGTGATTCCTAACATGATTTTTGTAATTAAATATCCCCTACAAAAAAGTAATTCTATTTCTAATTCAAATATTATAACTTCTTTCCCTTTATAATAAATTCATTCCTTATAATTTGAGAGCCAATCCACCCCCAAAATTATATAAAAATACACCATTAGAATTATGGAAATATTTCTAAATCAAAAAGCCTCATTAATTTTAATTTGAAATGAACATTATATATTACATATAATTAGATCCCCACATAGTGTTTGAAATGATAAATACTTCCTTACTCTAATAGTTGGTAGTTGAATATTTTTTACAAACTGTTATGATATAAAAGAGTGCATAGATACATACTCAAATAATGAATTATCTATATTTGAGTATATAATCAATATAACTATTATAACATCATTTAAATATTGATATTTCTCCATTACTCTAAGACCAATAAGTGATTAGATATTTTTTTGATAATATTTATGGAGGATGAAGGAGTGTATATGATACTTCATATTTTATTTTTTTGTCAATGAATAAATAATATTCAAAATTATATTTCATGTGAGGTGATGGTTTTTGGAGACTAATTCATATGATGTTTAAAATGCTTCTACGTTTTCATATATCCTATAAGGTGTTCCTGATGATGGAATTTTTAAGGAGTAATATAAGGGGTGCCATGCTACAACATAGGTATTGTGTTGTAGATGTGGATTAAATAAGCTGCTATTCTCTATAACGGATTTCCATGCCATAGAATCCTGACATCAAGATTGGATACACTGTTGAAAATATATTCACATCATATAGAAAAATAATTTTTCAGTATAAGGAATTATGGTCTACATGACCTCAAATGACAGAGCAGGTGTGCAATCTATAGAGGATGCACAATCAGAGTTCTCCACGCTATAATCGGACCACACCATAGATGAGGCTAGTCAATGTTATTGTTTTTGGAAAATCTAGTCTCCCACACTAAATCTTATTTCCCAATTCATAATCACTATAAAAATTATTGGACAACACCATAGTGAATATACCATACCACCAAGGTGATTGGGATAGTTTTTGGTGTTACTAGAAATTCCATGACCACCATACAATAACACTTATTCTAAACCACAATAATTTGTGAAGGATGAGTTATATCTTTTAAAAACTAATAGGATACACCTTAATTCCATAGACCACCCCATAAAGTCTTATTTATAAGGATAATATGGGTGGTTCAAGTAGTAATGATTACTTGGATTCACACTAAAAATATATTGGTTATTCCAACCAATTTTAACTACCAAGTAAAATATAATGGTCAACATTAAGATGAGATATGCTTCAAGGTTTTTGATTCAAGAAATGGATTTGAACTTATAATTAAAATTACAATCATAATTTATTTAAGAAGGGACTATTGTTCACATTTTAAATGTATATATTCTTGAGAATAAAGAATAAAGTATAGGATAAGAATAATAAATTATTGATATGTGCAATACAATGATTATTTTATTATGATCCAAAGTATAATAAAATAAGAACAATAAGAATATTGAAGTGGTTTTGTACATTTAATGTGCATAAAAAGGTATGAAACAACTTATTCGTGTGAAATTTAAAAGAATAATTTCTTCTTGTTCATTAAATTGTAGTTAACTTGTAAGTTGATGATTTTATCACTCAAAACAAATTAAAAGATGTATATTTTTGTAATAATTTTCTATTATTACCTAGAAAAATTATCATTATGAGTTTTTGGAATAATATGTTCATGGGATACAATAAAACATTGTTTGTTGGAGTTAAAGAATTATTTTTAAGGTGATACCTTAGTTTTTTTACTCACATGATGATTCCAGAAGCTAGTTTGGTCCTGGAAGAATCTATGTCACACTGGGGACTATAATTCTCATATTGAGAGGTTACCCATGTAAATGTTCTATGTTCCCTTATATTAGTATGTGTTTTTGTTTGTTTTGGAAATAATTTTTATATAAAAATATTTGGAGATTTTATTTTGAAATAAATATAAAAATAATATTGATCACTGATTCATCCCCCCACTTAGTGATCTCTCTTGGATCCTAAAGTTAATGTGCAATTGGTATTAGACTGATGGGTTCCATTAATTTTTGATTGTCTATTTCAATTTTTTCTCTTTTCAAAGAGAAGTCACTGATTTTTATTATCTACAACTGATAATTTAAATTCTGTGAATTATAGGGGGATTTCTAAATTTTATGGGAAATATATCACATACAAAAAGATAGGATGATTTCATACCTATTATTTATTAGTTATGATGTAGTTTTAGTCACATAATATGGGTTTATTCCTTATGATAAAGCTGTTTCTATGATAAAAATATAATAGGAATTTATAGAATAATGTTCATGTAATATAATTATATCATCACTATAATAAGGTGAGTTTTCAAAAGTAAAAGGACACAAAACACTAATGTTATCTTTTATAAAAATTAGAATATCTATGATGAAAATACCAAATAGAATCAAGATAAGTTTCAGTTTTGAAGACTTAAGTATGAATATATTAAAATTAATAATGTTGCAAATATTGATTGTTTCTTCATAAGGTCGAATGATGTTTTTGCATGCTATCAAAATATATAGTTATGATTTGAAAGATGGTGTTATTATTGAAAGGATTCAGGGTATCATACCAGATATGTTTGATTCTAAAGTCTATTCATTGGATGAGAAAAATTAAATTCACAAATATATTGATGATTTGTATATTATCTTAATTTATAATGAAATGATGAATGCTTGTTACATCAATAAAAGGTAAAGGAGAATAAATATCTTTTAAATTCTAAAATCAAGAGAAGTTAATGAAGAAGGTTGTAATTGATGAGGAATATTATTCTTCGGATTCTAATAAATATATAGAGGAGAAGATTGATGAATTTATGTTTCATATATAAATAAACTTGAGAATGTAAAAATGAAATTATAAAGAAAGTATTCCCTTAAAATTTTTCAAGTGTAGAGCAATTGAAAAATATGTAACCAATTTTCCAAACTCCAAAACCAATGAAGATAGTGAAGAAGAAGATGATATTCCTTGAATATTTTCAAAGAAGAAACATTATAAGACAATGTTGTATTACAATGAGAAGGGTAATATGTTAATACAATTTCATAAGATAATTGTCTTATCTAAAAAAGTTATTAACAATGAAAATGAATATGAATATGAGTTTTTCTCTGATGGTGAATATTTTGAAAAGAAATGCATTGCTAAAGTGAATGATGAAAATATTTAGAGTGTTAATATTAGTTCTAATTTAATAACATAATAGGAGACTAATATTATTTTTTATGATTAATAGATAATTAAATTAATGTCTCGAAAATATTTCCAATCAGTATGAGATTTAAAAAATCATGATTGATGATAAATCTTTTAATAAAAATGAATATATCTTTGTAAAATAAAATTATAAGTTTCTTGATGATGTAAGAGTATTAAAGAATTTTCTTCATAAATAGAAAAATCTTTACATAAAGTTTGAACCAATATTAAAGGATTAATTAACTTAGTTTTATTATTTATAAATAGACATGATCATAAAATAAGTGGATTTAAATAAGTGAAAATTTGATATTCAATATTATAATTTAGAATTTGTAGAATTCTGAATTATGTTTCATGTCAATGAATACCAACATAAATAATTTCATTAAGAGAAATAAAATTCAGAAAATTCTAGTGAAATATCATTGAAGAAAAAACATTTCATGAGAGAAATATTGTAATTAAATCTAGTGTTTTCCAACATCTAGAACATAAAAGAGAATTATCTTGAGTGAAAATATATGCTACATATTGGGTTTTTTAAATTACTAATAAATTGATTGATATGGAAAATAAGAATTTGGGTATTCAACCAAATTGTGTTTTACAAAAAGTATTTAAAATTAGTGACTCTAAGAAGGGTAAAATACATTCAAAAAATCTAGAAAGTATGTTACTTTAAAAGGTAAATATGGTTTCTTTGGTTATTACTGGTATGGAGGAGGATTTGGACATAAAAAATATATTTTGGTTCAATAACCAACATCAAAACTAGATGATAAGGTATGATAGTCAAGTATTCTGGGGGAGTTATTCTTCTCAATGGAAGAATGTTTAGGAAAAATTTAATAAATCTAGATAGAAATCATAAGATGAGTTTTAATTACATGACAAATTTTATTGAAGGTTTGATAAAAAAAGTCATCATGTTAATGATTGTATTATCATTTTACCAACTGATTTTTTTTATTTTATGTACTCAAAAACATTATAAGAAAAAGATCAAATAAAAGGATAAGTATTTAATCATGCAAGTGGAACATAATGAATATAAAAGGGAAATTACATAGATCATGGACAAAAAATGATCATATCAAAGGATATGATAAATAAAAATAATGAAATGTTTGGAAAAGTATACAAATGGATACAATACCTTTGGTAATGATGGATCTATCAATATTGAAGGAGGTGTTTTAGCATATTTTTAAAGAGAAAACATGAAATCCAAAAACACTATATTTCCTGATGTATTGTAATAGAATCGCCTAAGTGCTTCACAACTCTATGCTGAATGAAATGAAGTGGTATTAAAAAATGATGAATTATTTCTAACAATATATAAGATGATTTTTTTTATATAAGGACAATGAACTAATGGAAATTTATTTCATTTGGGTGATGATATAAACTCATATCATCTATCTATGAAAGAAGAAAATGAATTATAGCATCGAAGATTTTTTTATCTTAGCCAAAAGAATATGAATTTAATAACTTGAGGAGAAAATATTTTTCATGTTACTTTTCTAAAATGGGAAATATATTATATGAGTTCAATATGGTTAAAAGGTAATGTTGTTAAATTTTTACACAATAATGTGGATATTCAATCAACTCAACTAGTGGAGATCATTCTTCCATATGTGTAAAGACCCATGAGGAAACAATCATCAAATGAAAATAATGACTATATTACTTTCATTAATTAATTATCTCATATTACTAGAGTTATTCTTATAAAAAATAAATCAAAGGCCTTACAAAATTTTAAAAGAATCTAAAGAACATTAGAGAAATAGTGTGTTTTCTAAATGAGGAATATTTATATAGATAGTAGACCAAAGTATAAAAATGGGAAGTTTTAATCTTATATTATGAACTATGTAATTATACATGAACTCTATGTACTATACAACCCATAAAAATATGGTGTCTATGAATGAAATAATAGATAATTCATAGATATGGGAAAAACAATGCTAGTCGAAAATGATATTTATCATTATTTCAAAATAAAATTTGTTGGTGTAAAAGTTCATATCTAAAACCAGTATTTACATAGACAAAATTCAATTATATACCTATTTGATACAATTAAATACCAGGTTTTCTGGTTGGAATAGTACCTTTAGATATTGGTATTCACCTATTTTATTAAGGCAAGATGTGAGAATATTGTAAAGATTGAGAATCAAAGAGTTGATGATACCCTACCAAGATATCCTTAATATGGAATAAGTTATAACTATTTCAATAAAAAAATAAAAAAATATCATTGATTCAATTAATTTCAATGTTCTAAAAAAATCAAATAAGTAAATTTCTATTGATGAAGAAAGTTCTAGTAGTGGTGATGATGTTGTTTTTGGTAATTACATGCCAAAAAAGAAGAAATACAACAATAAGTAAATGTAAGATAAAAATATTCATCCATTTCATGTGATGATAATTAAATTCATTCAACTCATCTAGGGATGATAATAAAACATCTGATTCAAACATCATTGGAGATTATAGATAACATGTTCAAGCTAAAAGGATTGTGCAGAATAACTCTTACATCTTTGTGTTCCCATTTGTACCTAGAGTTGTTGAAGAAGCTAAAAATAATCAATAATGTATTCATGAAATTAATTAATGACATCATCAAATTGATAAAAATGATACTTGAGAGTTGGTACCCAATACAACAGAAAATAATATCATCGGGACAAAGTGGGTGTCCAAGAATAAATTTAATTAAAAATGTGAAGTGGTTTGAAATAAGGAAAAATTAGTTTGAAAAGGTTATTCATTTTTTAAATGAGATGATTTTGATGAAAAATTTTCACCAATTACAAGGATTGAAACCAGAGTAATTTTTATTACTATTCTAGAAAATAAGACATATAAGATTTTTCAAATGGATGTGAAGTAAAATTTACTCAATATATATTTGGAATATGAAGTATTTATTGAAAATACCTATAGTTTATTTCATAAAGAAAATTAAAATAAAGTATATAGGATGAAAATGGTTGTTTGTGGGATGATACAATCCCCAAGAGTATGGAATTATAAACATGACAACTGATTGAAGGGTTTTAATTTTAGAAAAGGAAGAGTGGAAAAAACCTATACATTAAAGATGACAATGGAATGTCTCGTCTTATTATTGTTTATGTAGATGACATCATATTTTATTGGAACGACAGATATTTGGGTGTTTTTCAAATATACTTATTCAATTAAATTCTTATTCTGCTAATAATTTACCATAATAAAACAATATAGGGTCGATCTCATAGAGGCCACTTAAACACAAATATTTTTCAATTTTCACTATTATTAAATAACAAATATAAAACTATAAAAAATAATATATATTGGGGTTCAAAGTTTCATGAAATATAAATAAAAACTATATATATATATAAATTCAATTCAATATATAATTATGCTAGATGAATAAATTAATGAAATTTTTACTAGGAGGTTACAGTGATTGATATCATTGTTTGAAATGAATCTGTATAGTCAATTCAATGAAGTGATCATGACCTATCACACTACATCCTCTCATTTAAAATTTGATTACCCCATACCAAGAACTAGGAATACTTGGTGATCCTTTTCCAAAAGATATCCATGATACCTCTTCCATGAACATCATTGTAACACCCCGAGATTTTATGAAAAATATTCTTTTAATTTCATTGATGTCTTTTGTTGTACGCTATACCAAGATTATCTTGTACTGTACGCAACACTGTATTAGCTCACAGTATACGAAACACTATTCTTGGCTCATGTTACACACAATTTCAACTTCGTTTTGTGGAAATTATTCTACACAACATTAATTATAGGTTTTGTTTAATGTATATACGAAATAAGTTTTGATTATATTATACACAACACTAAAGGGAGCTTGAACTACACACAACCCTGACTTGGCTTGCATTACACGCAATCACGACCTTACTTGATAGCGTGTGTAGTACGCAATACCGGGTTTCACTAAACAATGATATATTGTTATAATATTTTTATGGAATAGCCGTTATGAATAATATTAATTAAATTTTTAATGTTATAACATTATTATTCATCTTACACATTTTCTAAAACATCTTATGAGAACAATATAAATTTTTCGAGTAAAATAATTATTTTTCAAAAAATGCAATTTTTCCACCTTTTGATGGCGTGCCAACATTAAATATAGTTTTTGACATGTTTATAAGTTAAATTTTACAAAATAAAATTTTTCTTTGGAATCAGGATATAAAAATTTACTTTGGATACATTTTTTATATTATTCTCATAACTTTCATATTTTAATGAATAGTAAAAACACACTATATTTTAATTAAAAACAAATTTTTTCATCGCAATAATTTATATGCATAAATTATAATAATTAATTGTTTTAAAGTATAAATAGAATATATTTTTACCAATAAATATAATTTATAACATTACTATTAATTTTATATTAAAATCATAGGTAAAAACATTTCAATCTTTGGCAGTGTTTTAACTTTTAAAACCTGTTTTCTTGACAACGGGATTAATTTTAAATTGATTAATGAAACATCGGTGTTTTGAATTTTGAAAAATAGATTCCATAATTGAATTAAGTGGGTCAAAATTATGTTTATTGGTTACTATTATTTTTTTTGATATTTTGAATAGTAACTACGGTAATTTTTATTTACTGTAGTTAGAGGTAAATCGGGTAATTAAGGGTAAAAATAAGATTATAAAATTACCCCAACACCTGCCAAAATTCTATTGGATGACTAAAAGTCGACCCATATCACCAAATTGTCGGAATAGATTCATTTTATGTACTTTTGACCATAAAAACAATTTAATTATTATTAAAACCAAAGAATGTGACAACATGTCACTCTTTTAAATCTTATAAGTATAATAATTTTAATTTAGTGATAAAATTCATGAAAATTAGAAAATGAATAGTTTATAGACTGCTAATAAACTTATATACAACAATTTAATTTATTTATAATTTTTAGGGATTAAATAATTATCATTAAAGGTGACACAATAGTGATGTTGAAATTATTTTATTGATTGAAATATCTAATAAATGGTTTTAAAAATATTAAAATAAATAGTATTTGAATTATTTAATGTGCTATACTAATTTTATTGATACATATAACATGATATGAATATATTAAATCTTTTAGTTATAACATATCTTTTGTGTGGTTATTATTTAAATTCAAATAAATGAATAGTGTCAAAATTGACACTATTGTTATTTTATAAAAATAACATAATATAAAATAGTTTCAAAATCACTAAAATATTTAACAATTATAAATTTAAATTTATATGGTCTAAAATGTCATAAATAATCTAATATGGAAAATTCACAACACATAAGTAATTATTTATAATAATGTAAAATTTAGAATCTTATAACCACAAATAACATTAAATAGATTAAATAAGGATAAATCAAGTTGATAATGTTTATAATAAATTGCCAACATGTCTAAATTTTTTTGTTTGATGAGATTACAACCCTATATCATCTAAGATCGTATTTGAGTCATTTTGGAAGTTTTTATGTGGGGTTTGAATTTATTATAAATTAATTTGTTTGAGGATTCCAAAGGTGCCCCTCTCCTCCCTTGTAAAAGGGCACCTCCTCCCTCTTCTCTTTACAGAATTTTGAGCTTAATGCTCGGCCAAAACCTACCCATTTCCATTATAAATATCCCTAGAATCATTATTGCGGTTCTAGGCTCCTCAAAAGAACAACTCTAGTTCCTTAATAGGATGTTAAGAAGATGCGCGTCAAAGAAGAGGTAATATCATTTACCGATTCGTTCCAATATATTTCTTCTTCTACTTCTTCTTATTTATTTGTTTCATCATAAATTAATAACATCAGTATCACTCATATAAATATATGTTATTATAAATATGAAACAACCCTATTTAATCTTCTATCTATCCTACAGAAAACGAAATCACCGCACGTGTGTACGTACGGAATATCGTCTCCACACCATGGTGTAATCTGTTTTCCACCACCACCTTACTTGGACGGGTATAATGGTGTAAAGAATAACTATATATGGTTATTAAAACATCACACTTATTCTGAAATATTATATCATTCACTCCAATTCCATTCAATTATTATGGTAATGATATAATCGCACGTGCGTACGTACGGATTACCATCTCCACGACGCGATGAGATTCATTCTCAATGATAACCATTAAAGAATGATTATAAAGTATATATAATGAAAAATTATGAAATATATGACATAATAAATATACTGTATTTAGGTATAATTATATATATATAATTCATCTGCTTACTTCAATTCAGGTAAATAAGGAAAGGAAAACAGCGTTCATGTGTACATACGGCCAACCGTCTCCATGAACGGTGTATTTCATTTCATTTATCTATCTATTATGTGTGTATATATACAGGATATATATGATATATAAATCATGATTTACATTCTGGAAGTAAGTAAATCATTATATAAGTAATCATAATATCAATAACAACAAGTCCAAACACGTACGATAAATAAAACGATTTTTCCCAAAACGCTGCTTTATCATGGAATTTACAAAAGAACGGGTAATATAAAGTCATAAGTGAACCATATATGATATCATAACAATAAATGTGTTTATGTAATAAGTCAATGACATTATTTAAATCATTATACAGGAGGTTTGGATACGAACGAAGCATATCTGACCTAAGGTAAGGGATAATTATTCCAATCTCATTCTTATCCGAGATTGTTTATTCGTAAGTATTTACTGGGGTTATGTTTATCATTCATGTCCATATGTTCTCAAAATGTTTTCAAAAAATGTTTACTTTTATTCCATGTATGTTTAAAGTCATTTTAACCATTTTTTACTTTTACAAAATCCTATGGAAGGAATCTCCTTTTTTTACTATACGAGGTACTTTTTGACTTTTCCAAAAAAAAGTACGAGGAGAATGTTTTTTTAACTTATGTGGAATGAACGGATTCTTACAGTTTCATAATGCCTTATTTCCATAAAGCGTCCTGTGAAATATTTCATGATTATATTCAAAAAAATTCTTTCTTTTAAAATTTCATGTCATTTTGTGGAAAGAAAATGATTTTGAGGAAGAAATGATATTTTCCTCAAGAATTAATTTCATGTGTTTTGATAAAAATATTTTACATCTAAGATAAAATTATTTCTTATGTGCATGTTTCAAGTATAATGTATCTATGATTTAAACGGTTTCACTTCTATTATGATGAAATGATATCCATTTGTTTTATATGGGTTATGTTATGATGAAATGATGTTTATGAAACCCATTTTATTCTTTCGGTTATGATGAATGATTTATGTTTATGTTGTGGCACACGTAAGAATGATTTCATTATGAGATGGGTGGTACCTATATCTTCCTCTAATGCATTGGGTATATATTTATATCTCATGAGATAGAAATGGATGGAATGGTAAGTTAATCTGGTTCAGTGTTACAGGACTAGAGCGAGGAGTGAACTCGATTCAGAAAGAGACTTTGTCCACTAAGATGGCATTGGCTGCAATGCCTTGGCTACTATGGAAATAATATCATGTACTTAATGGTTTGCAACAATTACTTGTTCTATTACCATTCTATTTTATCATGATTGATGTTCCTTTATGATATATTCCATAGGTATTTAAATTATTTATGTCTTTTCTCAAGATTTTGATGTTTAGATTTTATGATCAAGTTTTACTTGCATTAAAATGTTTATGGATTGTTTTATGTTCTCTATGTTTACCCTTAATGATCATTTGAGCTCACCCATTTTATGTTTTCTTTTCCCCAGGATATAAAGAATGGTTTTAGGTAAGAAAACAAAAGGGGAAGATCATAATGGGAGATGTTGAAGATCTTTCACCATGATTAAAAGATTGTATTCCGAGTTTCCAAAGACAATAAAATATTATGATCCTTCAATTATGATTTCTGTTATGTATTAATTATTCTGCCAAAGTAATGTAATGTCCAAGTACTTCAGGTTTGGGGTCTCTACAGTTGGTATTCGAGGAAAGGATTAGTCAACCTTTAGAAACTAGGATGTGAAAACTTTAGTGAGATCCCTAGAGATATTTCTAAGGTATGTATAGGGATGTCCCTAAGGTTAAGTATAAGTATAGGTTGTAGTCATAGAATTATGATAAATATTGTGAATAACCTATGATTAAACCTAATATGTTAGAGATTGAATGTACTACCCTTGATTATGTTGTTTTCCTAGTATTATTTTTGCCTCTCCAACTATTTTTTTGGTTTTAGAAAATGGCTGGAAATATGAATATTCACAATAATGGAGGATATGATGGATAATGGAATGATATTATTCATGAGAAACCAAAGGAAATGGTATTTGGAATTCCAAACATCGTTATTATGTCTAATCAGCAATCTCATAATATGATCAATAATCTCAACTTTGGTAAGTTTCCTGACTCAGCTAATAAGAGAAAATGGAGTTTCAAGATGATCATAGAGGAAATAAAGTTCAACATCAATCATGTAAATCATGTGGTAAGAGGCGTCAGGGAGAATGTTTCAAAGGAACTGGAAGATGCTTTGGGTGTGGAAAAGAAGGGCACAAATCCAGTAATTGTAAAGGAAAAAAGTTTAGTTAACACCATGGACAAGGATAATGGTATTTCTAAGACATCAATAATGGTTAAATGTTTTAAATGTCGAATGTATGGGCATTATGCAAACCAATGCTCCAAAGGAAAATTTCATGAAGAGAATCAGGAAGGACGTATGGGTAGTATTTATGTTGATGAAGAAGAAGAGACTACAAATGATATATGAGATGAAAGAAATGATGAAGCTCAGTCAGTGGTTTAAGAAGGTAGTGTAATGATATTATGTTTATCAAGAATAATGTATAGTACTATGGAATAAAGAAAAATCAAAGGATTGTTACACTGTTGTCTTTCCTTGAGTTTTTGAATGTATATGATGAATGGTATAGGTTACCATGAAAGATTATTCAAATATTTTTGGAAGGTAGATGATATGTGCATAATGAAAGGATAAGGAGATAATGATATGTTTGATAGTATTAATGAGCTCATGACTGGTATAAGGAAAATGTGATATCATGGTTTGAGTATAAATATTTTTGAGATTTTGGTATGTGGAAAGCGTTAACATTTGACAACATTCAAGTTTTCACTAAGGTTCAATGCATATTAATTTTTCAAGAGAATACAAGATTAAGTTATTCACATGTTTGTAATGAGATCAAAAAGATATATCTTGTGATATATGAGGGATAAATTATGGTATTTGTGTTCTTGTTATATGAACTTTTTAGTAATCGTTCACTTTATACTATGAGTTTGGAAATAAGTATTTTAGATAAGAATAAATATTGGAATTGATTATGTTGAACATAAGTTAGTATTGTTTAAGGATAGAAATTGTTTCGATATTATTGATAGAATGTTATAATACTATAGTTTAAGAAAAGGGACAACCTGTAGAACGGGCGACAAACTGTCGCGTCATGCGAGGATGTGGGAATCGAACACACAACTGAAGTGTGATAGGCCTTTATCACCTACCACTGGCCTACAGGAAGTCCCTGGTTAGTAGAAAATAGTTTTATTTTATTAAGCAGGATGATAGATGAAGTATAAGTCCATTTTGGAACTATATCCGATTAATCTCACCATAGATGGAATTATGTATATTTAATAACTTGTGATAGAGTTAGATGGAATGACCTATATTTCTATCGCATGATCTGCTAACACTTCTATAATGACAAATTCAACTTCATTACTTTAAATAAGAGATGATGTGGAAATTGTTTATTGGATGACCAACAATGATATTACACTGAAATCAAGTAAGTATTTATTCTAATTCAAAATTTTCAACATTAGGGAAATGATATTGAAAACCAAAAATTTTGTCCTAATGCTCTTATATATGATGAATCATATGGTAACATAGATCATCATAAATTTATGGCTTTGTGATTTTTGGCTTTTTCATAGCCCTATCCTCTACCACTCTTCATCAGAAGTTGATGGTTAGATTTCCCTTCCATATCCATATTTTCACCGATGTTCTCCTATGTGGAAACATAGTCATTAGTTAATTTGGGTAACTGTTACGTTTCATAATTTAGTTTTTAAATTTAAGTTTTGGTATTCCTATTTACGATGTGGATTTCTATTAAAGAAACATTCAAGTAGTAAACCATTTATAACCCCGACGAATTTCAAGGGAAAAATTCATTTTAAGGGTGGTAGAATGTTACACCACTAGATTTTATGAAAAATATTCTTTTAATTTCATTGATGTCTTGTGTTTTACACTACACCAAAATTATCATGTACTATACGCAACACCGTATTGGCTCGCAGTATACGCAACACTATTCTTGGCTCGTCTTACACACAATTTCAAGTTCATTTTTTGGAAATTATTCTACGCAAAATTATGTATAGATTTTGTTTATTGTATAAATGAAATAAGTTTTGATTATATTATATGCAACACCAAATGGAGCTTTCACTACATGCATCCCTGACTTGGCTAGCATTAAACGCAATCACGACCTTCCTCGATAGCGTGTGTAGTACGCAATACTGGGGTTCACTAAACAATGATATATTGTTATAATATTATTATGGACTAGCCGTTATTAATAGTATTAACTACATTTTGAATTTTATAACATTTTTATTCATCTTACACATTTTCTAGAACATCGTATGAGAACAAAATAAATTTTTCGAGTAAAATAAGTATTTTTCAAAAAATGCAGTTTTGCTGCCTTTTGATGGCGCACCGACATTAAATATAGTTTTTGACCGGGTTATAATTTAAATATTACAAAATAAAATTCTTATTTGGAATCAGGATATAAAAATTTACTTCGGATAAATTTTTCATATTATTCTGATAACTTTCATATTTTAATGAAGAGTAAAAACACGCTATATTTTAATTATGAAACAAATTTTTCAGCACAATAATTTAGATGGTTAAATTATAATATTGAATTGTTTTAAAGTATAAATAGAATATATTTTTACCATTTAATATAATTTATTTCATTTCCATTAATTTTTCATTGAATTCATAGGTAAAAACATATCAATCTTTGGCAATGTTTTATCTTTTAAAACATGTTTTCTTAACAACAGGATTAATTTTAAATTAATTATTGAAACTTCTGTGTTTTGAATTTTGAAAAATGGATTCCATATTTTAATTCAGTGGGTCCAAATTATGTTAATAGGTTACTTTTATTTTTTTGATATTTTGAATAGTAACTACGGTAGTTTTTATTTATTGTAGTTAAAGGTAAATCGAGTAATTAAGGGTAAAAATAAGATTATAAAATTACCCTAACACCTGCAAAAATTATATTGGATGAATAAAAGTCAACCATATTACCTAGTGGTCGGAATAGATTCATTTTATGGTCTTTTGACCATAAATATAATTTAATTATTATTAAAACCAAAGAAATTGACTACATGTCACTCTATTAAATCTTATAAGTATAATAATTTTAATTTAGTGCTAAACTTCATGAAACTTCGAACATGAATAGTCTCCAGAATAATAATAAAATTATCCACATCATGCGAATTTAATTAGAATTTTTAGGGATTAAATAATTACTCTTAAAGGTGACACAATAGTGATGTTGAAATTATTTTATTGATTGAAATATCAAATAAATAGTACTAAGAATATTAAAATAAATAATATATGAATTATTTAATGGGATCCACTAATTTTCTAGATACATATGACATGTTATGAATATATTAGAGATTTTATTTTGAACATATCTTCTGTGTGGATTTTATTTAAATTCAAATAAATGAATAGTGTCAAAATTGACAGTATTGTTAATTTATAAAAATAACATAATATAAAATTGTTTAAAAATCACAAATATATTTAACAATTATAAATTAAAATTTATATGGTCTAAATGTCATAAATAATCTAATAATGGAAAATTCACACTACATAAGTAATTATTTATAACAATTTAATATTTAGAATCTTATAACCACAAATACAATAAAATATATTAAATAAGGATAAATCAAGTTGATAATGTTGATAATAAATTTCCAACATGTATAACATTTATTGTTTGATGAGATTACAACCTTATATCATATAATTTCGTATTTGAGTCATTTTTGATGTTTTTATGTGGGGTTTTTATTTATTATAAATTAATATTTTTGAGGATTTCCAAAGGTGCCCCTATCCTCCCTTATAAAAGGGCACCTCCTCCCTCTTCTCTTTACACAATTTTGAGCCTTAAATCATGGCCAACCCCTACCCATTTCCCTTGAAAACTTCCCTAGATACATTATAGAGGTTCTGGTATCCCCAAAAGACCAACTCTAGTGCCTTAAGAGCAGGTTAAGAAGAGGCGCGTCAAAGAAGAAGTAATATCCTATAAATATTAAACCACCGCGCGTGCGTACGTACGGAGTACCGTATCCACGTCGTGGTGTAATCTGTTTTCCACCACCACCTTAATTGGATGGTTATAATGGTGTAAATAAAAACTATATATTGTTATTATAACATCATAAATATTCTGAAATATTATATCATCCACTCCAATTCCATTCAATAATTATGGGAACGATATCATCGCTCGTGCGTACATACGGATTACCGTCTCCACGACGCGATGAGATTCATTCTCCATGATAACCATTCAACAATGATTATAAATATATATAATTAATAATTATGAAATATATTATATAATGAAGATATTGTATTTATGTATACATATATATATATTTCATCTATTTACATCCATTCAAGTAAATAAGGAAAGGAATGCAGCGTTCATGCGTACGTACGACCAACTGTCTCCATAAACAGTGTATTTCATTTCATTTATCTATCTATTATGTAAATATATGTAATGAATATATATGATATATAAATCAAGATTTACATTCTGTAAGTAAATAAATAATTATATAATTAATAATAATATCATGAACAACAAGTCCAAACACGTACGATAAATAAAACAATTTTACCCAAAACGATGTTTTAACATGGAATTTACAAAAGAACGGGTAATATAAAGTCATAAGTGAACCATATATGATATCATAACAATAAATTTGATTCTGTAATAAGTCAATGACATTATTTAAATCATTATACAAGATATTCAGATACGTACGAAGCATATCGGACCTAAGGTAAGGGATAATTATTCCAATCTCATTCTTATCTGAGATTGTTTATTCGTATGTATTTACTGGGGTTATGTTTATCATCCATGTCCATATGTTCTCAAAATGTTTTAATAAAATGTTTATTTTTCTTCCATGTATGTTTAGTTTTATTTTTACACTTTTTTTACTTTTACCACATTGAATGGAAGTAATCTTTTTTTTGTTTACCATACAAGGTACTTTTTGACTTTTCTGAAAAAAGTACGAGGAGAATGTTTTTTTAACTTATACTGCATGAACAGATTCTTACAGTTTCATAACTCCTTATTTCCATAAAGCTTACTATTCAATATTTCATGAGTATTTTCAAAAAAAATCCATTCTATTAAAATTTCATGTCATTTTGTGAAAAGAAAAATTTTTGAAGAAGAATGGATATTTTACTCAATAATTCATTTCAAGTGTTTTGACAAAACTATTTTACATCTAAAATGAAATTATTTCATATGTGTATGTTTCAAGTATAATGTATCTATTATTTACATGGTTTCACTTCTCTTATAATGAAATTTTTTCTATTTGTTTTATATGGATTATGTTATGATGGGATGATGTTTATGAAACCCATTTTATTCTTTGGGTTATGATGAATGATTTATGTTTATGTTGTGGCACACATAAGAATGATTTCATTATGAGATGGGTGGGACCTATATCTCCCTCCAATTCATTGGGTAAAGATTTATATCTCATTAGATAGACATGGCTGGAATGGTAAGTTAATCCAGTTCAGTTTTAGAGGACTAGAACGAGGAGTGAACTCGATTTAGAAAGGGGCTTTACCCACTAAGATGGTCATGGAAGAAATGCCTTGGATAATATGGAAATCATATCATGTGCTTAATGGTATTCCACAGTTACATGTTTTATTCCCATTCTATTTTATCATGATTGATGTTCCTTTATGATATATGCCTTACATACTTCCAAGATTTATGTCTTTGCTCAAGATTTTGATGTTTAGATTTTATGTTCAAGTTTTCTTTGCATTAAAAATGTTTATGAATTGTTTTATGTTCTCTATGATTACCCTTACTGAGCATTTGAGCTCACCCTCATTATGTTTTCTTTTCCCTAGGATATAAAGAAATGTTTTAGGTAACAAAACAAAAGGGGAAGATCTTTATGGGAGATGTTTAAGATCTTTCACCATGATTTGAAGATTGTGTTCCGAGTTTCCAAAGACACTAAACTATTACGATCCTTGAGTGTTGATTTTTGTTATGTATTATGTATTCCGCAAAAGTAATGTAATGTCCAAGTACATTAAGTATTGGGTATCTAAAATCATAATCTATTTCATACTCCACCAAAAGCACATTAAAAATAGTGAAGGGAAGGAAAATGATAATGGATAAGAAGAACTTCATCAATGTAGAAAATTGGGGGACTAAACAACATAATCCTTTTAAAAACATAAAATATCATAATTTAATAATATTATTGAAATTAAAGTGCATGGTACTCAATAAAATTACCATTCTATCCATCAAAAAACAATGAGGATAGTTCTCCAGTTTTAGTGGAGTTGAGTAGGGAACAATGTGGGAGAAACACATAAAAAATAAATGAAATAATGAATATATTAAGAAGAAATAAAATGTTTTTAAAAATTAATATTATATTAATTAGAAAAATAAAAGTTTCTAAAAATGGATTTAAAAGTTTACCTCCATGTTTCTAATCCATTGAAGTAAAGATGATGTATATTTTTTTGGAATAAGGTAGACAATTTTCCTCTCTAAAAATATCATTCCGAAGTTTTCAAGTGAATGACCCATTAAATTATTGAATTGGGAACCTATATATTAATTAAAGATGTTACTATATGTATTTATTTTGAAATATAAGGATTTAATCTATTTTTTCAATCACATTAAGTAGTTATTTCCAATTTTATTAGGAAAATTAATATATCCCTACAGACTCTTCGTATTCCCCCAATCCAGTTACCCATGAATTTATGGCCTTAAAATGTGTATAATCGGGCATGGTAACCTTTATGAAATATTATTATTAATATTTTATCAAAATATATGTATTATTTAAAATCAGTTGGATAAGTATTTTGGTATATATTTTCCAATCATTAAAGGTATCCTAATCTATGAATAATTTTTTATACCCAATTTATGATCTATTTCTGGGCCTCTAAATGATGGATAGTGATTTGGGGCCAGTTTAATTAAATTAATATCAAGTTGTATAGAATCATAAAATAAATTAATTTAACAATTCCAATCACATTATAAATAGATTTGGAATAAAATAAAAATTAAAAATTAAATTTTCCATTTCCAAAATTATGTCATTTTTGAAATTAATCTCAAAACACCACTAAAACCTCAAAATGTGACAATTTCATATAAAATAATAATATAGTGGGATTATAAAAAAAAAAATAAAAAAAAAAAATATGTTAATATGTTATCTTCGTCACTCTCCACACATATACATTGAACTCCTGGTAAATCATCACACATTCAAATCAAAATCAACAGAACAATCAAATATGAGAAAACATCCATAATATTTTCCAAAATTGAATTAAATATTCTCCAATCTATGAAATATAGTTCCATATAATTTTTATCCCGAAAATTTAATTTTTTTTCATCCTTAGAATTCCATATTAGGACCAATATCAATCTACTTCATGTTGAATTTTATGTCACTCTTCACTCAATATTAATTGAATATGTAGTTATACTCCTACATGGAAAATGCATGTATCACCATAAGCTTATGACAATTATCAATTATAACTAGTGTGAAACATGATTATGAATGTACTAATGAATTATTTTTCTAGGTGAATTATGGGGATTAGGGTTGGTGGAAAATCATTTAAAATTTAAGATCGAAAAGAGGAGGTTGGGATCTTATGTATAATCATATGAACAATCAAGTGAAACCCCAAGATATTCCTCACTCAATTCCCATTAAAATTGTGAAACGCAACATAAACCTTTTTTTGACAAGATACCGAATTCATGAAATGATTACAATTAATTATATCATCTAAATTTTCCCTATTATTTTCTTTCTTCTTTTTTTAAATCTCAATAAATACACACCTTTATTTTTCTTTTCATTTATTTTATTTTTTTAATAGAGGATGAACTAAAAATTAAATAAAATTAAATAATTAAAATTCATTTACATGATTTTAGAGAAGGTTATAATTCATAAAATAATTTACAATGAGAAATTAAATCTCTTCTAAATTTTTTTTCTTTTTATATTTTTTTCTTTTTCCATTTTTAAAAGAATAACTAGATGAAACAAATAAATAAAATAGACAGATTATTCATGCTCAATTATCTAATTATCCACTACCCAAATAAATTATACACACTTCAAACCACACCCAAATAAATCAAGTCATATAGAACACAAAATTAAGGCCCTTCCCCTACACTAAAACTTGGAATATCAATGAAAAATATCAACACTGCAGGTGGGTAGGAAAAAATCAGCTTGTAATGTGGCATAAACAAATAAGAAAATAAATAGAATCTAAAGGATAATGAATTATAGGATTATTATTGAGTCTTATATTAAACTTTTTCTATCCAAAAAACTCTTCAATAATATCAAAAATATTCCATTAAGTCCAAATCTTTTAAATATAAAAATCATATGCTCTTGTTATCACAAAAAATCATAGTTTCTCTCATGAATGTTTGGGTATTAAGAAGTAAAAGTGGTTCATAATACCTCACCGGATTTCAATAAATATTTATATTCAGTGTCTCATGGGAATGTATTTACAAAATCATTCAAAATCATAAAAAAATACTAAAAAGAAATTTCAAGGAAAAAGGTTCCACATCAAAAATCATTTAGAATTCATTATTTCAAAAACTATGTCAATCATTTCAAAATAAATTGAAAAGTTAAAATGATATGAATGTTAATTTTAGATCAATGATCCTAAAAATATGAAAAAAAATAACCTAAAAAACAACTTGATAGGTTGACACTCCCCCAAAATTTAAACTTAACAACCCCTCATTTCATCTCTAAGAAAATTAATATATAGCAATAAAAACAATAGATATGGAAAGATACATCCTAGAATTATATTTCAGAAGAATCTATGAGTTAATTTTCAACATTCTACCACTTGAACTATAAATCATGAAACAAATCATGGAATAAGTAAAATAAAGAAAAATAAAGAGGAAGGGAAAGGAGAAAATAATATGGGTTGGACCCCCCATGTGGGTGCTAGGTTTTTACTACCACTCGTCGTGAAGTTGTAGTAGATTAACTTCAATATGAATGTGGATTGGGTTTCTTTATCCTAAAAAAACAAATTTATTTATCCTAATATCTATGATTATATTATAAGTTTGATGACCCCCAATAAAAATATAAATACTCCCAACCCCTATAAGATATGAAAGATAGAATCTATGATATAGGGGCAGAGGGAAATGTATATATGGTTTCTCCCTATTTACCTTAGATATAAGAGTGGTGTCTAATGGTAATTAAGGTAGTATAATATATTGATACATATCTTCTAGTTTAAATATATAAATTTATTTCCTGATGATTTCTTATTTTGTGTCATCATCCCCATATGCACCAGTGTACAACTCAAATGGATCCTCCATACTCTCCTCAACATAGGTAAAATCATCATAATCTTCATCCAAGGCTTTTTGTAGTGGTACAAATTCCTAAAAAATATGTTTAAGTGTGAACAATTTTTAATTTAAAATAATAATATTTGAATCAAAAGATTTATCAGAAAGGGAATCTCCCTCAACATTTTAGCTTCAAACTATTTTTCCTTTACCAATGTATCTGGTAATTCATTTGTTTGAGGGGGAAGTGGATCATCAAACATTCATCAAAACCGCCAATGTATTCCTGAAATTTGTGTGGAATAATAATATCTATCTATAGGTCTTATATAATTTATCATTCCATCCATTTAACTTTAACTTCTTCAACTTCGGTGGCTAACAACTCTACCAACGTTCTTGCTTTTTTGAGAACATTGAAATTCTTCTGAAATGTCATGGAATTCTCTTTCATTTATATCGTTAATTTCCCTCCCCTTATTGATTCACCATAAAATTTATCAATAGACCAATAATATGAAACATAATCATAAAAATTAACTCTTGACCATTGAAGTTAAATTTAGTCAACAAAGCTCTTTTTTTAGATTTTTTATTTTTTCCTTATTATGAACAATGTGTGTGAAAGAACCTGGCCTCCCTAGAAACAGTCCCAAATTGAAACATGAGGAATATTTTGAGATCCCCATTCAATTAAATTCTTATTCTCTAAATAGTTTACTATATTGTAAACACCTATGGTCAATCTCACGGAGGTCTCTAACACACACCAATTTTTCTATTTTCACAACTATAAACAAACTAAGATAAAACTATAAAACTAATATATATGGGGTTATTTGAAAGATTCATGAAATATATTATATATATATATTATATTATACTCAAATAATAATTATGTTATAGGAAATAATGAATTAAAATGTTTTTGGGAGGTTACGGTGATTGATATCATTGTTTGAAATGAATATCAATCTTCAATTCAATGTAGTGATCATGACTTTTCACAATGCACCCTCTCATTTTAAATGTTATTACCCCATACTAATACCTTTGAATATAATTAAATCCTCTTACAAAATTAATATATGAGACCTCTTCATGGAGCATCACAATCTATTCCATGATCCACTATATTCACGACACTAATAGTGAAGGGATGAAAATTGATAAATAAGATGAATAACACGATTGACGGAGAACAATGAGAGACTACTCAATATAATCATTTTAATCATATCTGAAACTCCTATAATTTAATAAAAATATTGGAATTAAATATTATGAAACACAATCAAACTGCCATTCACACCCTCAAAAAAATCAACCAGATTAGTAATCCATTTTTAATGGAGTGGGGAATGGAACACGGTTAGAGAAACTCATAAAAATAAAAATATAAGAATATAGATTTGAATAATATTTATAATATATTAATATCAAAATGATATTATAGTAAATAAGACACTAAAAATATACTAAAAATGTCCAAAAAATGTTACCTCCAGGTTTCCAACACCTTAAAGTGAAGATGATGTACATTTTTATAAGGATAGGGGAGAGGAAGATTCACTGCAAAAATATACTTCAATAGTTTGTGCATGGATGACCCATTAATTCAAAAAAATTGGAAATAGAGACTTTATTAAATATGTTTCTATTTTTCATTATCATTAACACTCAAAATTGAATCATGTTTTTTTTACTTGATAAAAGAGGTATGGCCAATTTACCCTAGAATATTAATCTTTCTAAGTATACTCTTTGTATTCCCCAAATCATATTTCATATCAATTTATGGCCTTTAAATATGGAGAATAAAGAATGATAACCTCTATGAATGTTGTTCATTAATACCATATAAATATGTATTTATAATTTTAGTTCATTTTAATATGTATATAGGGAGATATGGGCTCATCCTGAAAAGTATCAAAATCCATGCTTAGTTTTTGAGGCCCGAATTGTGATTTAATTTTGGGCCTTAAAATGATAGAATGAGATTTTGTCCCAGTTTAATGAAATAAATCCCAATATGTATGGAATATATAAAAAATTAATTTCACAATTTCAATTAGTTTTGAAATAGTTATGGCCAAAATACATAATAATAATAAAACAGTTAAAATCAAATATTAGGCCATTTTCTAATTAAGATCAAAATACCACTAAAACTAAAAAATGTGATAATTTTCCAAAAAATAATACTATGGTGGGATTATAAACATTAAAATAGAGATTCAATATGTGAAAATTATAACTTCACAAATACTGAAGAGATTTGTGAGAAGGTTGATAAGGTGATTAAGATGTTATTTGAGATGTCCATGCTCAGATAGATGAGGTATTTTCTTAGCTTAAATATTTCTCAAAATAGTGATTTTATTATGCTTTATCAAGAACATTTTTCCAAATAACTTCATAAAAACATTGATATTGATGATTATAATTTTGTTTCTACACAAAATTCAATTGGGACTAAATTGTCCAAAGATGAAAAAAATAACGATACAGATCCAAGGGAATTCCCTAAGCTAATTCACAGTCTATTGTACTTAAGATCTTTAATACCGATATTGTGTATACTATTACACTTTGTGCTTGGAATTTGAGTGAAACAAAAGAGTCTAATTCCTCTACTAGAAATATGACTCTCATATTGTCAATGGCACAATATATTTTGGCTTGAAATATGAAAATAAAGGAAAAAATTGGTTTATTCAGTTATATATATAAAAATTAGGCATGTTGTGTTGATGAAACGAGGTCAATATCTAGTGGAGTTTTCTATCATGGTGGTTGGTGTGTTTTTTTCAACCTATTAATACTTGGGTGAGTAGTGGAAGAAAATGAGATGTGAAATTAAATTTTTGTATCACCAAATCGATGTAATAACATCATCTCTGGTTATGTGAACCTAAAAAGAAGGATAAATACCTCATGTGTAATAATTTAAGAAAAAAAATTAATTAAAAATTAACAAAAGTTGGTTAGTTGGGGGGTTAGAAAAACTCACGTCACCATTGAATGTTATTCGAAGGAACCATGGCCAGATCCTTCTAGGTCATTCCTGCATGCTTAAAAAGTCTATGGGAATGTTGATCAACGATATATTTGTGCTATCATAGAGATCTTATGATTCCTCTAACATAAAAATGAGCACTAAAAGAATGATCCTTTTATCTATGAAGAATAACATAGAAAAATTTCTTGGATCGATTACTTCTCTCTCAAATATTTGGGATAGATGATAGATAGGATGTAAAATTTTAGTGGTGAATATTACCCCAAATGAGACCTTTCTCTCACTTATATAGTAAGACATGAAACAACCAAAAATGGATCACGGTCCACTGAGCATGTATTACCCACTTTTTAAGTCATAAACAACATGTTATGACTAAAAAACAATGTCATAAATATAATTTATATTTTTGGAAACTAATTAAAATATAAAAAATATATTATGTGATAAAATTGATCGATTAACTCAACACATATTCCAAAAAAATATCAAATGAACCTTGAATATTAAAATAATATTTTATCATTAAATATTTCCCCATATATTCACATAAAAATGTTTAAATGCATAAAATAAATAATTCCAATTCCAATTATTCTATACTCAAATAATAATGAATTTTTTTATTCCATGGTGATCGTTAATATTCATACATATCTTGGACCTCATGGTAGGGCCCACAAAATCCTATACTCCTATTCATTAGAATAGGCCAAACCTTTGAATATGCTAAATTTGTGACCCTATAGGCCCTTATCACGATAATAGTGAATACTATTCACAAGCCAATAGTGGAGTTTAGAAATCCATCAAGGCCTCTAAGGAGAAAAGGAAGAGTCATATAAATTCTAACCTTTCCCATGAAAAGATTTCATGTTAATAATATCTATATCATATGATATCTTTTAAATAAGGATACACAATTTGTTCCATCATCCATTCTTAATTTATTATTTATTGACCTCATTGGATATAAATACCTTCTTCTTCTATGAACAATTATTTATAGTAATGGTACTACTTTGAAGATCAACTAGGTATATGATATCTCTTCCTTTTTTAACAAAATATTTATATCTTGACCATTAAATAAATACCATACCAAAAATGGTGAACCAAATTCACACTACCTCATCCTGAAAAAGATGTCAAGGTCATCATATTGAATCAAAGGATGTAATATAATAGTATACATCGATAAATATCTATATTCATGAGACTATTACACATGTTCCTAGATATGAACTACCATTGGCACCTGAAACATGTGGTGTTACTATTGGTAGGTATGTCCTCATGATCTTATCTAGTCCAGATTACAAAGAACAAACATCATGAGAATAGTCTCATTGATTATGATCCCCCAACACCAGATAGTAAAACATCATCTATGTTCTACCAACAAGATGTGTTAGACCATATAAAATAAATTTAATATTATTTTCATGATGTATCATGGTTCTTATTATACTCTAGGAATCGCTATAATATTTTTATATGATATATATTCTATGGAAATTAACAAATAAATAATGGATGTATAAGTACCAACACTATTAAGGTAAGATAATATCATGTGTATATATAACTATATACATGTAATGGTAATCAAAGAACACAATGGAGTTCGGTCTAGGGTACCCACTCAAAACACTCCAATATTCACCAGAGATGACTACTAAAAATACTCAAAATTCATTCTCTGATCTGAGATTTATAGTGACCCACTAATTTAATATATGTCTTTTCACATAATTCCTTAAAAAATATTATATTAATAACTTTGAAGGATATTTTGAGGTCTACTGTCTTCAAAACTATGAACATAATACATGAATTACATAAGGAAAACATAAACATAAACATTATTTAATCCCTTTGAAAGACTTATTTTCTATCTCATTATAGGTTACCTCACTATAAGAAATTTCATAGTGACATTCTCAATATGAAAGGATTAGAATAATGTTCATGAAGAGATAAAAAAGGGAAATGGATAATGAATGATCATCGCGGATAAAACATGAGAAATAAAATGAGATAACAATAATAAGTACATTATATATAACATGTAAATGTGGATATAACATAAAAATGATACATTCGTAATCATATCACAAACTTTTATCACTAATGTGTAATGAAACATAATTACAAAGGTATCATAAAACATGTAATCTCTATAGATTATTTATCTACCCATGAAATTGGAGACCTATCAAGGTACATGTTTCATCTGTATTAATTCATGTGGGCCAAATCAATCATAATAAAAAAAATTAATCAGTAACCCAGGGATAATAAAGAACACATTTCATATAAAATCATTAAGTACATAAGTGCTTAATGACATGAAGATTACATCATTTTTAATCTACATAAGGTTAATGTGGAATTCATCCATGTAAATAAAAAATAAATAAATTTAATTTACTTCTAGGTGAATACACATTGATAAAGATAGGGTTTAGGTATTCATAATATATGAATATTTCATATAAAGGAGGCATGTTCATGAAATTAATTCGGCAGTATGACATTATACAATATGGAATAACGATCAGCCTTTACGAGAGAAAAATAATGTCTCCCATTGAAAAAAATATATATTTGGTAAGTAATGAGGCACATAGAAGTGTATTAAAATAAATTTATTCATCATTTGGAATGCATGATACAAAATAGGTTCTTGAATGGAAAATAAGAAGAGGATAATTCCCTTCCCTTGTCAAGTAACTTCCAAAATCATTGTTAGGGAATTCATGGGACCATAAACCCACCATGAAAGTACTTTAGAGAGGTAAAATGAGTATAATTTTATTTTGAATGTATTTGGAGTGCATAATAATGGTAGGAATGGTGGGATTTTATTGAAAAAGATGGGAAATTCTTTAATAATTTCTATACATAGGTTGTGGAATTCGAGTTTGTGGAAAACACAATAACATTGGCTAACCAATATTTTTTTGCATGGTTTTGGAAATTTATGTCGCTTTTTATAATATTTAAATTCATTGAAACTAAATTCATTTTTTTAATACTAAGTTGTCTATAGAAAAGTATATTTTCCTCAAAATATAGATTTTGAAATATTAGTATCGATATTAGTCTTTGGAAAGGCAATTATAGGTTTTGAAATTGATTTAAACTCTTTAATTTGAATACTATTAATAGGATAATATATTCATGTTTTTTGTTTAGTTTTTTCAATTATTACATCATTATTACATATTTATTAATAAATAAAACAAATCCAAATTTCGAAACTGTAATTTTACTATTCGCTTAAAAATTATGTATTTTAGAAAATTCATAAAATTTCATCATAACTTAATTTTATTGTGTTGATTTAAAATATATTTTTTATTTGATCAAAATAATTAGATAAATATGATAATGTTATCTATTATTTGAAAATCATTATTTATCAAAACATAACTATTTTTAAAACATAGTACTCTTTCTTAAACTTATAAAATTTTCATAGGATATTATAAAATTATATTATCATTTATATTTTAATAAAAATTATTTTATGGTAATATTTAATGAAATTAAATCTTATTTAGAATATATGAATGTATTATAAAATTGTATAAATTTTCTAAAAATAAAATTATGTTTTATTTATATCCAATGATCTATTTATGAAATTCATATTCTCTCGATGTGTATTTTATTAAATAAAATAACAATGAAACTGAAATTTTTAAAAAATATATATTCCGTATTTAAAATTGAAACTGAGATTTTGTGATACTGATTTTTAGATACATAACTCCATATTACACTATCATACACCCCAAGGATAAGGTGTGAAATGGTGGTAGTATAAATGGGTAGATTATATAACAATTTCTAGTGGTGCTCTCTAATAAATTTAACTTATATCCTCATCAATTTCATTAAAGCATCAATTTTTGAAGATATACTTTTGGTTCTCCAAGGGAGAACCCCAGTGAAACAAATTCCCTCCCATGTTCTGAAAAATGGGCCTTAAAAGTCATGAACCTACTATTTGATGCCATAATTTATCCTTTCTCTATCAATTAACTTTTTTCATTACCCATTATAAACACTCATTGTAATGGTAAAATTATTTTCTATGGTCATAGTTCTAAAGGGATATATTGAACCATAGTCTTGTTGACAATATTCACATAATAGTAATGTAACAATCAGATCATAACTATCACATTTCTAATTACATCATATATATTAACCACAAAAAATAAAAAATTAATACATCATACCCAATGGTTTTTTAAATTAATTCAATAAGATCTATTATATTAATTTTATTCCTTTTTCTTTTAATGTATTTCATGGAAGGTGTAATCTTTCGGGGATAGTTTCATCCATTTATGTACACAATTGTGTGGTTGTTATTTTTTTGTTTATATATATATACATGTTTTAGTTGAAGTAATCAGTATTATTACTTGGCATGTCGTATTATTTTTATTTTATATTTTCAATGCACATCTACTGTGTAATATAATAAATTTTTCTTTCTAAAAAACAGATTTATTTTATTAATAATAGAAGGAATTATCAGGTCTTTGCATGAATAATGATTTTTTTATATATAAATTTATTCACATGTCTTCCATGTTTTCCTAGGTGGATACTCTACTAGCTGCAACTTCACCTCTCTGAGTAAAATCTCCCAAAATTTGAAACTTATAAAGTATATTATATTTTCTCTGGTGATACCTGGGCTCTATTTCAATAACCACACACCACTAATGTAGTATTATCATAAAAAACTATAACAATTGTTTTACTACTAGACACAACACTAATATATAAGACCAATATTTATCTCCACACTACACCTTTGGCTCTCCTAGATTGACTTGAAACTATCCCATCGTGATTAAAGAAAAAGAAACATCAACCCTAGTACATAGCATGAAATACTTGATATATTAAATTCATGAATCACAATTTATTGTATGCATTATTTTAATCTCATCTTGTCTTTATGAACCCATTTTCATGGATATGTTGATACCATGTGACAATCGAAATAATCCACTCTTATATTGATTGTTATTATACATTTTGAGTACCTTTTCAGTATATCTACATCAACTAATCCCAATTTGACTCTGTGATCTATCAAAATATATCTTAATCCATGGGATATATGCAACATCAACTAAGTATTTCATGGATAATCATTCATTTATCATATTCTTAACTGTCTGTAATATTCATAATTCATTTCCCATCATTAATATGTCATAAACATATAATAATTGGAAAATTATGGCATTCCAACTAGCCTTCTTATACAGACATGGATTTCTTTAGTTTTCAATGAAACTAAATTCTCTTATGAACTCATAAAAATGAACATTCCATGATCAAAATGTTGGTTTCAACTCATAAGTGGATCTCTAAACCTTTCATACCTTATTGAAACTCTTTGGATTAATGAACCCTTCGAACTAAGTCATATGTATATATATATCACTAACTATCTTCCCATTTAGAAAATAAGTTTTGACATCTGTTTTACAAATTTCATAATCATATAAGGGTGATAATATAACCAATATTTTGTTTGATTTTAACATACCGAATGGTGATAATTTTTCATCATAGTCAATTCTAGGATTTGGATTTAAACCCTTCATAAATAGTCATTCATTTTATGTATTTACTTTACTATCCATGTATATATTTTTCTTGAATACCCATTGTCACCTAATGGGGTGTGCATCAGTTGGTGGGTCTACCGAAATCAAACCTTTATTTTAGAACATGAACTCTATCTCAGAATTCCTAGATTCTAACATTTTAGTATCATCCTATCCATATATTGTTTACTTATATGTAATAGATTCATCATCCTTTAAAATTAATGTGTTACTTGTCAAGGTGACCAGAAAATCATTACTCTTTGTTTCTTTAACCACTCAAATAGACCTAGACAGTAATTGTGTATTGGGAATATCTTCATCTCCCACTGTATATTGTGGAGATTGTTCTTATAATAAATCATCTACATATCTAATATCAAATTCATCGAATTCAATCTTGATACCACTATTTACATTATAATTTTTTCCCTTTATAGAATTATAACATGTCTTTCAATAATAACTTTTCTATCTAAATGGTCATATAAGAAATATTTTTTGTTTTAATTATGATTACCTATAAATATGATCTTTGATCTCTAGGATGATTATTTTTCACTGTGTATTTTCTTGAAAAAATACATGTATCACCACACACATATGTGTGATATACTATATTTCCTTCCATTGAAAAAATAAAATATAGTCCCATTTATTCCATTAGTTTGCACTTGGTTGAGGGTATGTGACGCCGTTTGGAATGTGTATCCCAAAATGGATAATGGAAGAATATCTTAACTCATCATTGATTTGACCATATTAAGAGATGTTTGAATAATATATTCATTAACAACATTCCACAATGTTTTATAAGAATGTGTGTGTTTAGATATTATCCCACACTCCTTGAAGTGATCAATGAAAGATTAGTTCAGATACTCTCCTCCCCAGTTTGAGATGATTTCCTTAATATTCTAACCAATCTGGTTTTCTACTTCATATATATATTACATAAACAACTGAAAGGTATCTGACTTATACCGCAAGGCTATACATACTATATTCATCGATATAAGTAATGGATTTTGAAATTAAATCCCTTAACTCTATTGGAAATAGACCACATACATTAGTATGAATCAATTCCAATAGATCAGCGTCCCTTAATATTTTTCCAGTGAAGGGTTCTTTGGTCATTTTTCATTATAAAAAATCCTAAAGTACATCCAATGGTTTTAACATAATAGATTCTAAATACCATAATTAAATTAATTTATTTAAATGATTCTCATTTGTATGACCAATACTGAAGATCCATAGGTGGTTATTTTATGAGTCATTTTAATTCTTTCTGTAATATACTTTCAATATAGGTTTTTGAGTTCAAGTATATAGAGTCCATTATTAATATGTGCCAAACCGTAACATATTCTTTTATTATAGAATAGAAAACACTCATTTTCAAACCTGAAATAAAACCCCATGGTGTCCAAAATAAACACTAATATTTTTTTCTTATATCTAATGGTACATAATACCACATTTTTAATATAATGACCAAAACACAATGCAAATTCAGGTTAAATATCTCACTTTTAAGGTTATTCGTCTCACACATTTTAGGCCTGGGGATCCACCTCACCATTTTTTGTCTTCTAAAATCTACTTGGTTCATATATATGAATATATATATGTGATTCACATGTTATATCCAATACCAAACATGTAAATAAATTCATACTGTATTCAATGAAAAAAATACCTAAGGTTCAGGTGTCCCCAATTTTGTTTTTCATAGCCAAGAAATTCATATTCTAGTTTCCTTTATATCCAAATTAAATGTAGCTATTCTCCTACTCATATACCTCCCTTTGTATCCTTTTCTTCTTGGTAGGATTCTACATCAATGACATAGGCTTGGCTTTAGCCTTATACCCCTTAGCATTTCCCTTCTTTCCCTTGTTCTCCATAAGGACTCAAGAGTTGGTATTTTTAATATCCTTATCTACATGGTGAACTAGATTTAATAGATCTACGAGTGAATTTTCTCATGTAATTCATGTTATAATTAATAATAAAGCTCAAGAATCTAGGTAGTAAATATATAAGAATGAAACTTGTTAATAGTCCTTGGTCAAGTTAAAACCTAAGGGACTCAAGTATCTCAATGTGCCTAATCATCTTGAGGTCTTGAGGTCCTACTAGATTCCCTTCTTCTAGCCTATACCTATAAAGAGAACTTTATAAATAATATATTTCATACTGATCTCTCTCCTTATATAACTCATGGAGATGTAAAATTATATTGTAGACATCTTCATCCTCATGTATTTTCTACGTCTAACTAGGAATTGATGAAAATATGATACATTTTACATAGTGTGCATCATCTAAATGCTTCATTTATTTATCTTTATCCAAAAATTTTGTTCCCTGAAAAGGCTCAGCAGAAAGTGGGGGACTCCAGTACATAAATATTCTTCTCTTGGTGTGGTACTATGCAAAAGTGTATGTAACACTTCTAAATATTATGGCTAGTCGGGACATTTTCATTACATTTTATATATCACAATGACATTGAATAGATAGTGGTTATTTCTATTTTATTTGAAAAAAAATAAATTTAGCGGATTAATTTTTTATCTTGATTTCCAACTAAACCTTACTAATTAATTAAATCATTAGTTTTCTCCCACTATTTTATGAAACCCATGTATCCCTCACAACTAGATTCGAAACATCCAATATCTTGAGTATTCTTGTGGGAAGGATCATTTTAACATCTTCGTATAGCCTATGTAATGGCAGTGACACTGCATAGAGAGTTCCAAGGCTGAATTTAGACAATCCAGCCACATTTACTTGTAACTCCCTGAATTGTCAAGTGTATCCCCATCTTCTAGGAATCATAACATTGATTCACTCAACTCTTTTCCTCTAATGTTGAAAAAATTTAGTGATGGATACTTATTTGATTCCATCTATAGTTAAATTGACCCTTAACTCTCTTATATAATCCCCACTAGTCAGAGGAACCCTCAAATCATGCTGATGAGTACATATTACACCCGATTTTGATCAAATATAAGCAATAGAAGGCTTTACGACTTAATATTTGTTTGAGGTTTTATATTTTTTACATGATTAATGAAATAATTTTCTATTTTATATGACCATACCATGTTATTGTGCTCACAACATAACAATTAATTATATAGAAAACAATCATCATATTTTAATTCCTTTTTTATATGGATTCTTTTTTATTATTATTTGGGATCCTGTAAATATGCACATACAAAAAATAATAAAAAACCATGCATAAATTAATTTATATCACAACTAATCATTATCATTTACTATTAGTTAAACCATTGAGTATAAATGGTTCAATATTAAACATGGGGATGGATATGTGAGTCATGTCTAAATCATATCACACATCACAACCCTTTCCAATGTATACACATCTCATCTAGAATGTCTCAAAATATCATCTTGGTCTAAATCTTACATCAACCTCATAATTATACATACACACTTAGAAATGAAAAAAATTCATACAAAATAATTCACATAGAAACTCACGCCCTTATATATATAATGTGGGAGAGGGGTGATGCACATAACATCATTTCATAATTAACTATTATAATCAACAAAAGAATTGAAATAAGAAATTAAATAAAATATATATATATTCATTGGTTGGTTAATGTAAAATATTAGTTGGAATGAAATAACATTTTTCAAAAAAAAATTATATATAAATCCACTTGAGAAAATAAATTATAAATTTAAATAACGTTAACTAATTTTAATTCATAACTACCTTGTCTCTTGCACCTAAAAAATATTTTATTAAAATCCAAATATAATTTAGATATTTTTTGGATATTGTCATTCATTTTTTTAGGCTTTTCGGTATTCAAAATACATGGGGTTGGATTCCAGATATATTTACTTTTTTGGTGAATAGAATCACAGGGGTGTTACTCATGTGAAAAGTAACCCATATGTACTATTCATGTAAATAATAATAAATTTTCGATCCAAGCATATTAATATATATATATATATAAATGTTTTAAAATTAAAACAAATATATATACATGTTAAAACCCAGGGTTGACCGACCAAGTAATTTGACCCCTCCTATTACTATTTATGTGAATAACACATGTGGTACTATTCTCATGAATAGTAATCCAATTTATTTATCATCTTTTGGATTACCCACATGTCCCCTTCCGCATTTTTTTTTTCAAAATTCCAATGTCTAATAATTTCCATTAAAATTTCCACATTTTCATGGAATAAATGCCCCATTGGATATCATTATTCTAGCCACCAAAATCAGACTGTAACCTAGTGAAGCACTAATTGGAAAATTAAACAAACACACACAAATATATATATATATTCATCATTTAATAAAACCTCAGAATTGGTTTGGATCTGATTTATAACTTTGGATGGCAGCAACTTGGCCATCCATGATCATATCAAAGACTAGTTTGGGATGATGGGACGGTGATGACTCCCTCCACATGAATTTGATGAGAATTAAATTTTTATATTCATAAAACATCATTTGATCCCTATAAAACCAATTTGATTCATTGAGGATCATAGTGGACGAAGGTGGGGAAATAATTTGAAAAATTTATCATTGGATCTATGTAACAACATAATCACCAGTGATGAAAATCCGAGTAAAAAGGACTAGAAACTCACATAAAATAACTTAAGACTACAAATTTAGATAAACAATAACCTCAATTGACTTTAAGTTGCGTTCAAAAACCACACATCATCAGTGATCATTTCTATAATGAACCTAGTTTGGGACCTTCTAGATCATCCAAACATGGTTTGAAAGTATATGGGAATGTCAATCATTGATATCAGGGTGCTAGCATTGAGATTTGACGATTCATTCAATGTGACGAAAATCACCACAACATCGATACTTCAATATATGAAGAAGAAATTTTATCAATTTCATGGATTAGTTTCTTTTCTCTCTAGGATGTGAGGGAGATGAGAGCGAGGATCTCAATTCTGAATGGTGAATAGTAACCTAAATGATAAACTCCTCTTAGCAAGGTATGAAATACCCAAAAAAGGATCACTGACACCTTGAATATATATTACCTAATTAATGACTCATAAATGTAATGTTATGACCAACTAACTATTTCATAAACATAATTTATAATTTTATCACATACTTGTAATATAATAAATAAATTACATGATAAAAGAAATCCATTAACTGGACTAGTAAATCATAAAAAACATTAATCAACCCTTGAATATTAAAAAAATAATAATTTATTGAATATTTTCTCATATATTCATTTAAAAACTAGGAAATTTGTTAATTAAATTAATTTATTTACAATTATTATATACATAAATAATAAAGAATTTGTTTATTCCTTGGTGATCATTAGTAATCTGACATCTCTCAGACCCCATAATTGGGATCACGATTTTCTATACTCATATTCTATAGAATATACTTGACTTTTGAATATGTAATGTGTGTGGACCACTAGGCCCTTATCCTGATAGCAGGGAATATTACACAAAAACTAAGTGCAGAGTCTAGTAACCCATCAAGGCCCCTAATGAGATAAGAAACAGTCTTAGCAATGATAACTCTTCCTATGAAGACACACCATATAATATAATCTCTTTTTAGTTTGATATATATAACACCCCGATATTTTATGAGATATATTATTCTTATTTTCATTGATGTCTTATACTGTATGCTACACAAATATTAGATTGTGCTATACACAACACTGTATTAGATTTTTGTATATGCAAAACTATGCCTCTCTTGTGTTATACACAAGTTGAAGTTCTTTTGATACAATTCATTTCACATAAGACTGAGTATAATTGATAAACTAAATATTAATATGTTATCATATAAACTAGAAGTTAAAATATTAGGAATTAATATTATTAATTGATTTATGAAAAAAATTACACATGTATTTAATTAATTCTTCTGTAAACAATTATATATAAATGAATATAAGTCTTTTTTAATTAAAAGGAAAATATTATCTGAACGAAAAGTTAAATGATAATAAGGGGGTTTATAAAATAATAAAATAACTCTTTATGGATTTTATTAATAAAATATTTATGTACTATATTCAATTTAATTATTAAAATTAAACATATATGTTTTCTAAGCATGATATAATAAAAAATTAAAATTTTCAAATAAAAGAAGTATTTTTCAAAAAAAATACAGTTTTCCACCTTTTGAAGGAGAACCCATTTTAAATATAGTTTTTTACACTTTTGATAAGTTATTTTTGACCAAATAATCTTATTATTTGAAATAGTGACATCAAAATATATTTTGGTTAAAATTTTGGTTTTTTTAATTAAATTCATACTTTAATGAATTGTAAAAAATATTACATTTTAATTGAATTCTTATTTTTTTGTCTAATTTATTTAAATCGTTATATTATCTTTTGAATTGGTTAAAAGTATATTTATCTTTTTTTTTTGTAATTTAATCCTATTTTTTTCCTTTTTAGTAATTTCACATTGAAATTAGATATAAACGTATGTCAATCCTTTAATAGTTTTACTTTTAAAAACATGTTTTCTCATTTGGACAATGGAGATTAATTTTTAATTAATTCTTACCAATTATATGTTTTGAATTTGGAAAAATTTATTCCATATTTGGAATCAATAGGACCAAATTATTTAAATAGGTTCCTTTTTGGGATATAATTTATAATAACTATAGTAATTTTTATTTACCATAGTTAATGGTAAATAAGGTAAAATAAGGTATCAAACAATATGATAAGGGAAAAATTACCCTAAAACCAACTAAAATCTTATTGGATGAATTAAAGTCGACTATTAACACCTAAGGAACCAAATTTATTTTTTAATGGACTTTTTAATAAGAAATTTATGTAATTATTATTAAAACAAAGGAAGGTGACAACATGTCACCCTCTTATCTCTTATACGTATAATGATTTTTATGTAGGAATAAACATGATGAAACTAAAAAAACAAATAGTTTCTAGAAACCTAAGAAAATTATTTACATCATTAAAAAATATTTAGAATTTTCAAATATTAAATAATTATCATTAATATTGACACAATAATGTTACAATTATTATTTTATTAATAGAAATATGAAATAAATAATATTATAAATATTAAAATAAATAATAAATGATATAACTTATGTTATAAAAGATTTTTCTAGGTTAATATGATATGTTATCATACTATTAAATTATTTGGTTCGAATTTATCTCTCTTTTTGGATTTTATTTAATTTCAATGAATTGAATAGTGTAAAATTGACAAAACGGATATTTTATAAACATTATAATTTATTAAATTATTTCATTATCCTAAAAATATTTTATAATCACAAAGTGAATATGATAAGGTATAAAATTTCATTAAGTGCCTAATTGACTAAAATTTACCTCATATAAGTAAAATTAATTTCCTATTAATAATTAAAATTTTTATGCCACAGTTAAAATTAAAAGAGAATAATTAAGGGTAAACCGAAAAGATAAAGTTCAAAAGAAAATAAATTCTTAAATAAAAATTATTGGAAGAGAGGATTTAGAAATATAATCATATTATTTTCTACAAATTTCAATTTTTTTATTTTTTGTTAAATTATTAATTTATATTAATTTAATATTTTACAAATTTCTAAGGGTTCCCCTAACCTCAATTGTAAAGGTCACCTATTCCCTTGCCTATCTACTTAAATTTGAACATTAAATCTATGATATCCCATGAACATTTAACTTCTCAACTTTCTTATTCACATTATAGAGGTTCTGGTCTTCTCAAAATTCTAACTCTAGTACCTTCAAGAGATGATTTAGAGGACACATGTCAAGGAAGATGTAATCTCTTCTACCAATTCATTCAAATATTTTTCTTATTATACTTCATATTAATGAGTTATTTCATTATAAAAAATAATATAAGTATAAATAATATACTTATATATTATTATAATTTTTAAACAATCATATTACACCTTCTGTTCATCATTGGAAAAACAAAATAACCAAGCATGTGTACGTATGGCTTACCGCCTCCACGTTGTAGTGTAATCTGTTTTTCAACACTACCTTACTTGTATGGGTATAATAATGGAAGTAATTACTATATATGATTGTTAAAACATGATATTAATTCTGAAATATTATACACCATCGAATTCAGTACCATTCAACAAAAGTTTGAATGACATCGTCACCCTTACGTATGGCCTACCGTCTCCACAATGTGATGTGATACTTTTTACATGATATTAATTAAATGTATGATTATATAAATGAAAATAAGGAATTAATATTGTATATTTTATGTTTTTATCATTTAATAGTGATATTATTATGCCCTAATGGGAAGAATCAAAACTTATTCGACAAAACATTCTTAAGAACATAATGTAGTTAATATCTAAATTTGGAGTAACAATGAAATGTTATTAAACAACAACTAATAACATAATCTTATATGATAACATAAAAATAACTATGATTTTTAAATAACTCAATGAAGTTATTTAAATCTTTATAAAGGAGGTTCTGATACCCACAAATGATATCAAACCCAAAGTAAGGGATTATCTTGTCATGCTTTTATTTCTGCAGGACTTATGCTTTATACACCACCTATTTATTTTTTGTGGTGTTTATGCTTCTCATGAATGATTTATTATTATTATTATGAATGTTATTATATTTAAATACTTATATAATTTTTATTATTTTATGTGGCATAACATTCGACTTATTATAATTGGAGAGGAATAATTTTGGAATCTCATTATTAGCCGAGATTATTTATATGTATGTATTTACTAGGGTATATTTATCATCCTCATACATGTTTTCTAAGTATGTAATATTATTTATATTATTCTAAAAAAAATCAAAAGGTAATTTTACCATTAAGTTAATTTTTATTAAATTGTATAAACATAATATTTTTTTGTTATTTGATTCAATGTATTTTTTTACTTTTCTACAAAATGTATAAGGAGAATGTTTTTATTAACTTATATGGAATGAAAAAAAAATTATGCTTTCATAATGCATTATTTCTATGAATATTCCTTTATAATATTTCATCTTTATCTTAAATTAAATTATTTTCTTTTAAAATTGCATAATGTTTTATGAAAATAAAATGTTTTTGAAGAAGAGAGGATATTTTCCTTAATAATTAATTTCATGTGTTTTATCGAAATTATTTTCCATATATGATTAAGGATATATTTCAATTATAATATCACTATTATTATTTTTGATATATTATGTTTATTATGTAATTATATTTATAAAATTTGTTTGTTTTACATGGATTATGTTATGATGGAATGATTTTTAAGAAACCCATTTTTTTCCATGGGTTATGTTATGATGAATGATTTATGTTTTTGTGGTAAAAATATATGTGGATTTCATTATGTGAAATGTGAGACATATATCTCCCTCTAATAAATTTTTTAATTATTTATATCTAATGAGATAGACATGGAATGGAATTTAATCCAGTTTAGTAATGCAGGGATAGAACGACAAGTAAATATAGTTCAGTAATATGGAGCTGGAACGACAAGTAAACATGGTTTATTAATGAACTTCTTCCATTATTATGGTCTTGTAAATGATCCTTGACTAATATGGAAATGATTTTCTATTCTCTTCTATTTTCCATATATTCATGTTTTATGGAAATGCTATGTTATAATGGTTAATGTTCCTTAATGATATATGCCTTACATACGGCCAATATTTATTTTATGACTCCAGATTTTGATATTCTATATATATATTCATGTTTATATATTCGTATGTTTATGTTTTCCATGTTCTACCATATTGAATATTCCAGGTCACATTATTTATTCTTTTCTTTCCCCTAGGATATTAATAAAGGTTTTATGTTGGAAAACTAAAGGTGAAGATATTTATGGGAGATATTGAAGACATTTCACCAAGCTTGAAGAATGGGTTCCAAGTTTACAAAGACAGTAAACTAATAAGGTCTTTGGGAATATATTTTTGTTATGTATTAAGTATTCTGTAAAATAAATGTAATTTCCATGTATGTCAATCATAGTTCATTCGAGTTGGTATCAAAGAGAAGATTTTTTCAACCATTGGAAACTAGGATGTGAAAATATTAGTGAGATACTAAGAGTGTAACACCCCGAGCTTCCACGATACGCTTCTCATTCAATAATGCAATAGCTTTCATTGTACGCAACTTCGAGTTCTAAAACACCGCGACTAATCAAAGTAGCCGTTATGAATAGTAATAACCACTTTTTAAAATCATAGAAATTTTATATTTCAAAATGGACTTCATTTTTGTATTCGTAATATCGAAATTATCCTAAGTTGAATTTTTTGTAACTTTCTGAGAACTTCTAAATATTTATGAATAGTGAAAAATACTTAAAAACAACTTTTTAATCAAAATAATTTATAGTGATAAATTATAATATTTAGTGGTTTTAAAGTATAATTAGAATATATTTTTACCATTTTATCCAATGGTGGTCATTAGAATTAATTTAACATTGAAATTGGACATAAACAATTGCCAATCTTTTGATATAAATTGTTTCTTAAAACACGCTATTCGTTGTGACAGCGGGAATTAATTATAAAATTAATTAATGAGACTTATATGTTTGGAATTTTGTAAAATAGACATCATTTTTGAATTCGGAATATCAATTATAGCTTAGGGTGAAATTTTGGCATTGTTCTGAAAAACATCAATTTTTGATGAATAGTGAAACCACTAAGTGGTAGTTAAATAACTGATTTTTCGTTTAAATGAAATATTACCACTTCTGTTATTTGATTTTCAAAAATCCGACATACATGGTTGTCATTAAGAAGTTAAATTTGGTTCAATGGGATTAAAATAATTTTTTTGTGAATAGTAACTTTTAAGTTCTTAATCGCGGTTAGAGGTAATTAGTGTAGTTTAAGGTACAAATAATGTTTTAATAACATGATATGAGAATGAAACTTGTCCTACTCCTATTGGATGAGTCATGGCCGACCAAGACAACCCATGGGTCAACTTGGGGACCCCATGGAGCCACTTTAGCTGGAAAATGACATTAATATATATTTATTTAATGTTAAAATTAAATTGACACAAACATGAGTTGTTTTACTAAAACAGTTTTTAAGTGGGGGTACACAAGTCCAAATTTTGACTATAAATATTCGTTAGAAAGATAAAACGATTTCCTACATCATAGTATTTTTTTATAATTTTTAGACATTAAATAAATTAAATTATTAATGACATCATTATGATGCATCGATGACCTCATTATTTAACGATTTAAATAAAATGAAAAGATAATGCAAAATCGAAGGCTTACACTTGTCCAAAGCCTATTGGATGAGGATATTTCGAACCCTTATCACCTTGGAAACGAATTATACAAGTGTGGGACCTTTAGAATCCGAAAATCATTGTATAATAGAATAAAATTTCATTACTTTCCAAAAGTGTCCCTCCTCTCCACTTATAAAAGGCCCCCACCACTCCCACCTTATTCACACCTTCAAGCCATTTGGCTCGGCCAACCACTGCCCAAATACTCTCCGAACTTCCCCCTCGTACTCCTAGAATCCTCACTTTGGTCAGAACTCTTCCCAGGGAAAACTTTGGCTCAAATCAAAAAGAGTTTCCCGATTTTGAGATAATGTCTTCTTTAATGTTATTTTGTTTTATTTTTCTTCTCCAACCCCCTAAACTCTTTTTATTAATTTCTTTTGTAACAACACCAGTATCCTCAATATACTAGGATGTTGTTATAAGAAGTATTCGAGCTACACTTACACACACCTACATCTAATGGTTAAAGAACATACAGTTGCTGTGGATGGCGAATTTCTGCCTCACGAAACGATGATTGTTCAACACTCATATAACACCTTCAAAGGTGGCCATTAAGATGTCACTATATTTATATATGATATAAAATATGTTTATGTTTTACTTATGCTTCTTTATTTCTCATTTATGGCATACTTTATGATTTCCATTATGGGTAAAATGCGATAATTTCATTTTAGGAAGTGCGGACTACCGCCCCCTCAAAGTGATTTGAATCGTTAATGCCATATGTGGGATGTATAAAGGATGGATTAAATGGTATTATACACTATATTATACTGTAATTATATTATAAATTTATATCATTATGATTTCCTTCCACTAAATACGAAATATAAATGAAAGTAGCGTTCATGCGTACGTACGGCTAACCGTCTCCATGAACGGTGCATTTCATTTCTTACCTCTAAATGTTACGTGACATTATGAATGAATGTATATACTGTATATATATGATATATATGATATCTACATAATGAATATAATTCTGGATATAATGGATATTTCACCACATGAACAACTTGTAATTATAAGAAGTTTATTTTTGACTCAAGTACCAAAGATCGACAAAACGACCATTATTAACTCAAATAATTAAATAATGTTCATAACATGGTAATAAGGGATATAAAAGGAATAATTAACATGAAAAAGGTTCTTAAGTAAATATAAATTAACTCTAGTTTATTATTCAGGAGGTTAAAGAACGGTCGAGTCAGGACAGGACGCAAGGTAAGGGAACTTCTTAACCCAACTTCCATTCTTTGGGTTAATCTCCTACTTTCAAATTATGTCATGATATTATTATGTCTTATTTTGTATTTTTACTTTCTTTATGTGTACCTATAGTGAATACACATAATAGATCTATTTAATTTTAAAAATGATCTATTTAAGGACTTCGTCTCAATCCCCTTTCATTGAGGCATATTTGGTTTTATACACAACTTTCTTTTTTACGGAGTATAAACCCCTTTGACTTTTACGTTTATTCAAAAGGAATATTTTTATACGAAGCGATTTGCTAAACGAAAAAAGGGAATGTTTTTCATTCCGTACATATGCGGCGACAATGACTTCTCCGCCGCCGTGACCATTATTTGAGTTTCGGCTTCCTCTACAAGCCATCACTTTTTTTAATGAAAAATAAATACAAAGTTTTAATTTTCTTTTATTTTGGTATTGAAAATGGTTTTGAAAGCATTTTTATTATATCAATGTGTTTTATTGATATCTTGTGATTGAAATGTGGAAATGTTATGTTTCCTTTATGCATGTTTTATGTGATACGATTATGTTATGGTTTATGATATGTTTAAACCTATTCATATGAGGAATGCATTGGACTTAATATGTGACGGGTGGAGCCCGCTATAGCTCCTCGATGCATCAGCAGGTCTCATGAGACAAACTAGTGTCTTGGCACGAGGCCTTGACAAAATCTTATTTGTGGTCTTGGCACGAGGCCATGGCTACGTGGTTATGATAGTCTGGCATTATGCATTCCATCATTATGAAAGTGGTTATTGATATTGCATGTGATTATTCGACCAGTAGAATATCCATGTGAATAAGTAAATGGCATTATCTCATTTTACTTTTTCCATGTTATGTTGCAGTTCATGTTTGAAAGGCTTTTGTTTTAGTTATACATTGCCTTAAATGCTTATGTTTATTTATGAAAGCTTCCGCAATATTGTTATCCTTACTGAGAATCTGAGCTCACCCCTTTCAATGTTTTAATATTTTCCAGGATGTGAAGAAGTATTTTATGAATGACCTGCAGGGATAGTCAGAAGAGGATATGAGTGTGGACTATGAAGACTTTGTTATTAGTTTTTCACTTTATGATGTAATGTAAGACTTATGAATGTATCTAGTGTTTCCAAGGCTACTAAACTAATCGGTCTTTCGAGACTTGATCTTTTGTGATCATGCCAATGTTATGAAGTAATGCACCGACTCTGGGTAGCTGGGGTCGGGGCGTTACAGTTGGTATCAGAGGCAGTTTAGTACTAACCTTGGAAGCTAGATTTAGATAAACTCTGATTAGAGCACATAGCCCAAAGATAGACTTTGAGTATTAGTATAGAAGAACTTCCTAGAATTTTTCTATTGTAGAGATTTTGTGAGTTTTCCGAGCAATACATACCTGTCTGGATACGAGCAAGTAGAGGCGGCTCTGTCACATATGTACCTAGGGGTAAAACCCAAAAACACTGCTTTGAGCTAGACTCGAACGGGAACTGGTGCATGACAACGGGCCTTGCTGCACTCTTGGTTACGACACTCCCGGGGGATATGCTTTGGATAATTCTCATTTTCTTTATAAACCACTATGAAGGGTTATGAGTATATACTTCCTCAAAGAAAACATTTTTATGGATTATATCCATAAATAGTTCAATTTATGTTAAGTATCTTTAAATTATGGAATTATGTATTTTGATTTATAAACTAATATAGTTTATGCCATTGTTTAGAAATGGCGCCTAGTAGAAGGAATGGAAACCGTATCAATGCACGCACTCCGTGTAGGGATTGCCCTCCTGCTCAAGATAATTATTGTGGAGCTGGAGATACAACTGGTGCTGATCAACTTATTACCATACTGGGACAACTCACTCTGGTTATGAATAATAACCTTACTCGTATGGAGCACCCTGATCCGCAACGTGGAGGATCAATGTTAGACCGCTTCATGAGGCAACAACCACCAACCTTCAATGGGAGTACAAATCCTATAGTAGCTGAGCAATGGTTAAATTCCTTAGAGAAAATATTCCATGCCTTGGGGATTAGTGAAAGGGAGAAGGTTGTCATGGCAGTTTACCGCCTCACTAAAGATGCTGATCAGTGGTGGTCGCTGATTCAAAACACAAAGGAAGATGATGACGTATCGAATATGGAATGGAGGGAGTTCAAAGATCTTTTCTTAGAAAAATATTTTCCTCGTGACCATCGAGAAGATATGGAAAGGAAATTTCTGAGTCTGAGGCAGAAGGAGGATGAGAATGTCGAAAAGTATGAGGCTAACTTTACAAGGTTAGTGAGGAATGCTGCCGATTATATACGTAACCCAAGGAGTAAGATTGATCGTTTCTTTGATGGGTTAAAACCATTTCTCCGTCGAGCTTTAGTATCACAATCCTTCTCATCATACGAAGATATTGTCTCGTGTGCTATCAAGACAGAAAAGGAATTCTCTAGGTCTTATGACAACAAAGTAAAGAAAGAGAAGAATAGAACGGTGGAACAAGAGACAGACAAAGGGAAAAAGGGAAAGAAGGATTTTCCGTTATGTGATAATTGTGGGAAGAATCACCCTGGTACTTGCCTAAAAGGAATGGGAGTTTGTTATAAATGTGGAGAAAAAGGTCACCAGGTGCGTGATTGCAAGGGAAAGAAAGAGGCTATCAATGTTGAATGCTACAATTGTACAGAAATGGGGCATTATGCAAATGAATGCCCTAAGCATCAAGGAAACTTACCTCATAAAAGGACAAGGGATCAAGGAAAATCTTATGTTGTTACTACAGTTGAAGCAGAATAACTAATGTATTGGTGCTTTTGGACTCATGGATTATGTTTTTTTATTAGAATAATGTGATATATATATATAAGGATTGTACTGCAGTACTTGTTGATTTCAGTAAGGTTTTAATATGATGAAGGTAATTATATTTTTAGTATGTGACAATAATAGAAACATTACTTTGTTTGGGGAATCTGATAAATTGATTTTGGAATTAAGAGACCTTTTAGAGAAAGTCTGGACAGAGGTATTTTGGATAACTATAATGGTTGGAGTGGATTAAGTTTATCTTTGGATAGTATTGTTTATGGTTAAAAAATTTATGAAGATTATTTTTGGAATATTATGATACTATAGTTTTAGGAAAAGGACAACCTGCAGGGTGGGGCATAACCCGTCGCGTCGGACAAAGCTGCAGGAATCGAACCCACAATCATAGTGCGACAGGCCTTTATTTCCTACCACTAGCCTACAGGAAGTCCCTGGTTATTACAAAATAATTTTACTAATCTAAATGGTATGTGTTAACATTTGGAACCTTATACAATTAGGATAAGTATAATATTTTTGAGTTCTATTATCTTTTTGAGTGAAAGATGAGTTGAAGGATGAAACTCTAATTGTCAAGCATAAATATATATATACCTATCTCTTATTCAATGAATAAATTAATTCTTAAACTTTAGTAAAGGTATATTAAAAAAAATGTGTTATCCTAATACCATATGTCTTGTTGAACTGATGATATTTTAAATCAACATAGATTGAAGGCTTTGAGGCCCTCAATTTGACAGTTGATTGTGATTGATGACCTCAATCACTCACTACAAATATTTACGTTTTTACTCCAATTATATGTCTCTAATTGCCACCAATGTTCTCCTAATTGAGATCATAATTGGGTGGTGACTTTTTCATTTCCCTTTCCCTCTTATTAAGGCTAAATTTTATTAATCTTATTTCCGATGTGGGTTTTCCCCAAAGGTATTTTCTCTTTTCAACCTTTTACTTTCAAAGAAAAATTTCAAATTGCGAGGACGCAATTTATTGAAGGAGGGGAGAATGTAACACCCCGAGCTTCCACTATACGCTTATCATTCAATAATGCAATAGCTTGCATTGTACGCAACTTTGAGTTCTAAAACACCGCGACTAATCAAAGTAGCCGTTATGAATAGTAATAACCACTTTTTAAAATTATAGAAATTTTATATTTCAAAATGGACTTCATTTTTGTATTCATAATATCGAAATTATCCTAAGTTGAATTTTTTGTAACTTTCTCAGAACTTCTAAATTTTTATGAATAGTGAAAAATACTTAAAAACAACTTTTTTAATCAAAATAATTTATAGTGATAAATTATAATATTTAGTGGTTTTAAATTATAATTAGAATATATTTTTACCATTTTATCCAATGGTGGTCATTATAATTAATTTAACATTGAAATTGGACATAAACAATTGCCAATCTTTTGATATAAATTGTTTCTTAAAACACGTTATTTGTTGTGACAGCGGGAATTAATTATAAAATTAATTAATGCGACATATATTTTTGTAATTTTGTAAAATAGACATCATTTCTGAATTCGGAATATCAATTACAGCTTAGGGTGAAATTTTGGCATTGTTCTGAAAAACTTCAATTTTTGATGAATAGTGAAACCACTAAGTGGTAGTTAAATAACTGATTTTTCGTTTAAATGAAATATTACCACTTATGTGATTTGATTTTCAAAAATCCGACATACATGGTTGTCATTAAGAAGTAAAATGTGGTTCAATGGGATTAAAATAATTTTTTGGTGAATAGTAACTTTTAAGTTCTTAATCGCGATTAGAGGTAATTAGTGTAGTTTAAGGTACAAATAATGTTTTAATAACATGATATGAGAATGAAACTTGTCCTACTCCTATTGGATGAGTCATGGCCGACCAAGACAACCCATGGGTAAACTTGGGGACCCCATGGAGCCACTTTAGTTGGAAAATGACATTAATATATATTTATTTAATGTTAAAATTAAATTGACACAAACATGAGTTGTTTTACTAAAAAAGTTTTTAAGTGGGGTTACACAAGTCCAAATTTTGACTATAAATATTCATTAGAAATCTAAAAAGATTTCCTACATCATAGTATTTTTTTTATAATTTTTAGACATTAAATAAATTAAATTATTTAAGACATCATTATGATGCAGCGATGACCTCATTATTTAACGATTTAAATAAAATGAGAAGATAATGAAATATCGAAGGCTTACACTTGTCCAAATCCTATTGGATGAGGATATTTCGAACCCTTATCACCTTAGCAACTAATTATACAAGTGTGGGACCTTTATAATCCGAAAAGCATTGTATAATAGAATAACATTTCATTACTTTCCAAAAGTGCCCCACCTCTCCACTTATAAAAGGCCCCCACCACTCCCACCTTATTCACACCTTCAAGCCATTTGACTCGGCCAACCTCTGCCCAAATACTCTCCCAACTTCCCCCTATTACTCCTAGAAGCCTCACTTTGGTCATAAATCTTCCCAGGGAAGCCTTTGGCTCAAATCAAAAAGAGTTACCCGATTTTGAGGTAATGTCTTCTCTAATGTTGTATTGTTTTATTTTTCTTCTCCAACCCCCTAAACTCTTTTTATTCATTTCTTTTGTAACAACACCAGTATCCTCAATATACTAGGATGTTTATATAAGAAGGATTAGAGCTACACTTACACACACCTACATCTAATGGTTAAAGAACATACAGTTGCTGTGGATGGCGAATTTCTGCCTCACAAAACGATGATTGTTCAACACTCATATAACACCTTCAAAGGTGGACATTAAGATGTCACTATATTTATATATGATATAAAATATGTTTATGTTTTACTTATGCTTCTGTATTTCTCATTTATGGCATACTTTCTGATTTCCATTATGGGTAAAATGCGATAATTTCATTTTAGGAAGTGCGGACTACCGCCCCCTCAAAGTGATTGGAATCGTTAATGCCATATGTGGGATGTATAAAGGATGGATTAAATGGTATTATACACTATATTATACTGTAATTATATTATAAATTTATATAATTATGATTTCATTCCACTAAATACGAAATATAAATTAAAGTAGCGTTCATGCGTACGTACGGCTAACCGTCTCCATGAACGGTGCATTTCATTTCTTACCTCTAAATGTTACGTGACATTATGAATGAATGTATATACTGTATATATATGATATATATGATATCTACATAATGAATATAATTCTGGATATAATGGATATTTCACCACATGAACAACTTGTAATTATAAGAAGTTTATTTTTGACTCAAGTACCAAAGATCGACAAAACGACCGTTATTAACTCAAATAATTAAATAATGTTCATAACATGGTAATAAGGGATATAAAAGGAATAATGAACATGAAAAAGGTTCTTAAGTAAATATAAATTAACTCTAGTTTATTATTCAGGAGGTTAAAGAACGGTCGAGTCAGGACAGGACGCAAGGTAAAGGAACTTCTTAACCCAACTTCCATTCTTTGGGTTAATCTCCTACTTTCAAATTATGTCATGATATTATTATGTCCTATTTTGTATTTTTAATTTCTTTATGTGTACCTATAGTGAATACACATAATAGATCTATTTAATTTTAAAAATGATCTATTTAAGGACTTCGTCTCAATCCCCTTTCATTGAGGCATATTTGGTTTTATACACAACTTTCTTTTATACGGAGTATAAACCCCTTTGACTTTTACGTTTATTCAAAAGGAATCTTTTTATACGAAGCGATTTGCTAAATGAAAAAAGGGAATGTTTTTCTTTCCGTACATATGCGGCGACAACGACTTCTCTGCCGCCGTGACCATTATTTGAGTTTCGGCTTCCTCTACAAGCCATCACTTTTTTTAATGAAAAATAAATACAAAGTTTTAATTTTCTTTTATTTTGGTATTGAAAATGGTTTTGAAAGCATTTTTATTATATCAATGTGTTTTATTGATATCTTGTGATTGAAATGTGGAAATGTTATGTTTCCTTTATGCATGTTTTATGTGATACGATTATGTTATGGTTTATGATATTATTAAACCTATTCATATGAGGAATGCATTGGACTTAATATGTGACGGGTAGAGCCCGCTATAGCTCCTCGATGCATCAGCAGGTCTCATGAGACAAACTAGTGTCTTGGCACGAGGCCTTGACAAAATCTTATTTGTGGTCTTGGCAGGAGGCCATGGCTACGTTGTTATGATAGTCTGGCATTATGCATTCCATCATTATGAAAGTGGTTATTGATATTGCATGTGATTATTCGACCAGTAGAATATCCATGTGAATAAGTAAATGGAATTATCTCATTTTACTTTTGCCATATTATGTTGCAGTTCATGTTTGAAAGGCTTTTGTTTTAGTTATACATTGCCTTAAATGCTTATGTTTATTTATGAAAGCTTCCGCAATATTGTTATCCTTACTGAGCATCTGAGCTCACCCCTTTCAATGTTTTAATATTTTCCAGGATGTGAAGAAGTATTTTATGAATGACCTGCAGGGATAGTCAGAAGAGGATATGAGTGTGGACTATGAAGACTTTGTTATTAGTTTTTCACTTTATGATGTAATGTAAGACTTATGAATTTATCTAGTGTTTCCAAGGCTACTAAACTAATCGGTCTTTCGAGACTTGATCTTTTGTGATCATGCCAATGTTACGAAGTAATGCACCGACTCTGGGTAGCTGGGGTCGGGGGGTTGCAAAGAGATATTTCTAAGGATATGTCTATGGATTTTCTAATGATATATATAATTATAGGTTAAAATCCTAGGGATTTTTTATAATCATGACTAACCTAGGGTTAAACATAAGATATCATAGATTGAAATATTCTAAGTAATTTTCCTTGCTTTCGTGTTTCTAATATCTGATATGTATTTGTCACACTTTGCTTTGTAGTCCTAGTCAATAACCAAAACTACATAGAACATTGTTAACCATTTAACGTTACAAATTTGGAAATAAGGGGAATTATGACGATTTATTTCCAATGTTGGAATATCAAGAAGTGAATCGTGAACATGGTATGACTGTTGTTTATCCTACTGAAGATAAAGAGATTATAAACGACATGTGAAAGGTATATGATACTCTTCCAGTATTTTTTACGTTAAACCTAAGCATTTTGACATGTAAAAACCCTAAGACATAAATCATATTTTATGAAAGATTATGATTATGGATCTTGAGTAATGGTTTAAGAATAATGATGGATGATTGAGGTGTATAGGTTTCTGAATTCAAGGGTTATGTTATATGAATCACAAAATATAGAAGTGTTTTCAGTATAAGTTTTTCATTAAGGATTGGAATGGATATGATTAATAGTTCTAAGGATCCAAAAATTTTACTTATGTGTAAGGTTATATACATTGAGAACGCATGATTAAGGTAAATATAACACTTAATAGGTCCCTTGTGTTAAGATAACGACGTTTGGATAAAGATATGTTTGATTTGAATAAGTAAACTAGATGATTCTAGTTTCTTGAGAACTAATTATAGAGTTGTTTATAAGAGTTTTATTCTATCATGGATGAAATATACAACTCTCTGGGACTTAAATAATATACCCAATATGTTTTGGATGATGTAAGCATACATGTTTTCAATAAGGATATCTGATAATTCAGGTTTTTACAGTGACTCAAGAGAATACATGATGAAGGTGTTCACATTTTTGGAATATTACCAACCATATATATCTTATGATATATGGGAGATAAATTATAATTTTTTGTTTTGAACCTTTTTCTATTGTTTTGGATTTTCATCTTTCAGAATTATTTTTTGGTTATAAAATTTTTGGAATGTTTAAGTTAACATCAGATGATGTTTTTTAGAATAAAGTTTTATCTCACCATATATGGATTTATATATGTTTGATAACTCCTGCTAACCTTGTTGTGATAATGACATATGGAATGACATATCTTTAAATTTATGGATCGCATGATCTACTAACATTTGATGAATAACAAATTCTACTTCATTTGTTTGAATAAGAGATGAAGTGGAAATTGTTAAAAACATGACCAACGAAGATATTATATTGAAATAAAGTATTTCTTCTCATGTTCATCAAAATTAGGAAAAAGATCTTGAAAACAAAAAGTTTTATCATAGTACCTCATTATATGTTGATTTATATTATCCCTTAAATCATCATGAGTTTATAGCTTTCGGATTGTTTACATTCTCATAACTTAGTTCTATATCACTCTCCATCAGAACCTGATGGTTATATTTTTTATTCCATATCTATGTTTTTTCTTCCCACCAATGTTCTTATATATGGAAACCCAATGAGGAGTTAATTAGGGTATGTATTAAGTTCTTGACTTTCCATTTTTAAAACGGAGTTTTAGTATGTGTTTTTATGTTGTGTGTTTATAGGAAATAAACATTCATGTAGTAATCCTTTTATAACATCAATGAATTTCGAGGGCGAAATTTATTTTAAAGGGGGTAGAATGTATCTCCCCCAGATTTTATTAGATAGATTATTTTTAATTTCTATGACGCTTGTATTTTTTGTTACAAAAAGATTTGCATGCACTATATACAAGACTGTATTATCTTGTGGTATACGAAACACTATTCTTGGCTTGTGATACACACAAGTTCACCTTCATTTGATATAATTCATTTTCCACGAGACTGAGTATAATTGAACAAATAAATGTTATTATGTTACCTTATAAACGAACTGTTAAAATGGAGGGAATTAATAGTATTAATTTATTTATGAAAAAAATTACCCATGTATTTAATTAATTATTATAGGAATAATTATTTATTAATGAAAATAAAACTTTTTAAATTAAAAAGAAATGTTTTTCTGAAAAACAATAAAAATAAAAATAAATGTGTTCATAAAATAAATAAATAATTCTTTATGAATTTTATTAATGAAATAAATTTGTAACATATTGAATGTTAATTTTAAAATTCAACATATATGTTTTATACCCATGATATAAGAAAAAATTAAATTTTTCGGATAAAAGAAGTATTTTTCAAAACAAAATCAGTTTTACTGCCTTCTAATGGAGAACCCATTTAAAATATATTTTTTACACATTTATTAGTTATATATGAGAAAATAAACATCTTTTTTTTTGTATTTAGAAATAAAAATTTATTTTGGATAAAAGTTTGGTATTTTTTCTGATAAAAATCATATTTTAATGAATAAGGGAAAATACGACATTTAAATTCAAAACCCCATTTTTGTATAATTTATTTATATAGTTATATTATATTTTGAGATGGTTTTTAAGTATATTTTGATTATTTTTTAATCATTTAATCAAATTTTGGTCATTAGATGTAATTTTAAATTTTAATTAAATATAAATGCATATCAATCTTTTGGTGGTTTTACCTTTTAAAATTTGTTTTCTCATTTTGACAACATGGATTAATTTTTCATTCATTTTTTCTAATTATTTGTTTTTAATTTTTAAAAATGGATTCCATATTTTGAATAATTAGTTCTATATTATTTAAAAAGGCCCATTTTGTTTTTGGATATGATGAATAGTAACTACCATAATTTTTATTTAACATGGTTAATGGTAAATCAGGTAAATTAAGAAAACAAACAAAATTATAAGGACAACAAAATTTACCTATCACCAAACAAAATTATATTCAATTAATAAAATTAGACCCTTAACACATAAGTGTCAAAATTGATTTGTTTAGTGGACTTTGTTCTAATAAATTGGTATAATTATTATTAAAATAAATGAAAGTGACAACATTTCACCCTCTAATCTCTTCTAAATATAATGATTTTAATGTAGTGATAAAATCGATTAAACAATGAAAAAAAATTATTTATAAATATAATGAAATTATATACATCGTGTGAATTTTTTTGTAATTTTTATATATTAAATAATTACCATTAATATTTACACAACCGCGATACAATAATTATTTTACTAAGATAAATATCAAATAAATGATATTATAAATATTAAAATAAAAATTATATGAAATAATTTATGTCATATATGATTTTTATAGGTGAATATGACATGTTATAAGACAATTAAATTCCTTGGTTAGAAGTTATCTATATGTTTGGATTTTATTTTAATTCAATGAAATGAATAGTGTAAAATAGACATAATTGATGTTTTATAAAAATAGTAATTTATTATATTATTTTAATGTCCTACAAATATTTTAAAATTCATAAGCGGGTATAATAAGGTCTAAAATTTATTTATGTGTTCAATTATGGAAAATTGATCCCTTATAAGTAAAATTAACAGCATCTTAGTAATTAAAATGTTATTACAAAAATTAAAATTAAAAGAGAATAATTAAGAGTAAACCAAAAAGATAAGGTTTAAAATAAATTCAATAGATGTATAAAAATTATTGGATGAAAGGATTTAGAACTATAATCATCTTATCTTCTACATATTTCAATTTGGAATATTTTTTATAAAAAAAGATAATTTATATTAACTAAATATTTTTAGAATTTCCTAGGGTGTCCCTCACCTCACTTATAAAAGAGTGCCTCATCCCTTGCCAATTAAAATAATATTGAGCTTTAAATATCATATATCACATGACCTTTTACATTATAAACTTATTTATTCACATTATAGAGGTTTTAGTCTTCTCGAAAGAACAACTCTAGTGCCTTTAAGAGGAGATTTAGAGGAAGCATGTCGAGAAAGAGGTAATCCCTTCTACTTATTCTTTCAAATATCATTCTTATTCTACTTATATTTATTTATTTATTTCATTATAAATTAATAACATAATTATAACTCATATAGTGATATTTTTTTATAATTATTAAACAACCATATTCCACCTTCTATACATCCTACAAAAAACGAAATCACCATACAACGTACGTACGACTTATCGTCTCCACATTGTGGTGTAATTTGTTTTTCACCACTACCTTACTTGGATCGGTATAGTGATGTAACTAATAGCTATATATTACTATTAAAACATGATATTAATTTTTATTTATTATACACCGTCCAACTAAATACCATTCAAAAAATATAGTAATGAAATTGTCGCTCATGTGTACATACGACCTACCATCTACAAGATGCGATATAATTCAATTTACATGATATTAATTAAATAATGGTTACATAAATGAAAATAATGAATAATGGTGTTTTAAGTTATGTAAATATAATTTTTTAATGATATAATTTTGATCTCATAAGGAGAACGAGAACTTAATTGATAAAACATGCATAAGAACATAAAGCAGTTAATGTACAAATAACATGAAACAATAAAATGTTATAAACAAATAGATGAAAATATGTTTATATATGATAAAATAAAAATTAATATGATTCTAACATAAGTCATTGAAATTATTTAAATCATTATATAGGAGGTTCGGATACACACAAAGGATAAAATACCTCTGGTAAGGGATTATTTTTTATTACATTTATTTCCATGGGACATATTACTTATACACAACAAATTTCTTTGGTGTGGTGTTTAAAATTCCCATGAATGTTTTATGATTATTATTTATAAGATTGTGATTTTTAAATATAAATATATTTTTATTTATTTTATAAGGCATATTATTTTACTGGTTATAATTGGAAACGGATATTTTTTGCAATCTCATTATTATCAGAGATTGTTTTTACGTAAGTACATACTGGTGTATATTAATCATCCACGTCCACATTTTATAAATATGTAATAATATTTATATTCTTCTAAAAAATAAAGATAATGTTACCCTTTGGTGAATTTATTTTAAAAGTTGTGAATGGAATCCATTTTTGTTATTCACTTCGTGGTATTTTTTATCTTTTATAGCAAATGTACTACGAGAATGTTTTTTTAAAGTTATACAGCATGAACGGATTTTTATGATTTCATAATGCCTCTTTTCTATTAATATTATTTTACAATATTTGATGTTTATTTTCAATTAAATTATTTTTTTAAAGTGTGTGGTATTTTGATAAAAGAAAAAGTTTTTGAAGAAGACAGGTTATTTTCCTCAAGAATTAATTACAACTATTTTATCAAAATTATTTTCCATATTAGATTAAGGATATGTTTCATGTATATTATCCTTATTATTTTTATGGATCTAGTATTTTTATGATGTAATGATGTTTAAGAAACCCATTTTATTCCTTGGGTTATGTTATAATGAATGATTTATGTTTTTTGGCACACATATGTGTTGTTTTAATTATGTGAAGGGTGGGACCTATATATCCCTACAATTCATTTGGTAATGATTTATATCTAATGATATAGAAATGAATGGAATAGAATGTAAATCTAGTTCAGTAATGCAGAGCTAGAATGAAGAGTAAATCTGATTAAGTAATACATGACTGGAATAGAATGTAAACCCGGTTCAGTAATGAACTTTTTCCATTATGATGGTGTTGGAAATGAGGCTTGGAAAATATGTAAATTATTTTATATGCTTATGTTTTTTCCAAAAGTTCATTTTTTATTCCAATTCAATGTTATCATGGTTAATATTCCATAATGATTTATGCCTTACATACTTCCAGGATTTATTTTATGACCTAGTATTTTGATATTAAAAATAGTTTTTCATGTTTTTACATTTTTATGTTTATATTTTCCTTGTTCTCCATTATTATGATTTTGAAATAACCCTATTTATATTTTCCTTTCCCACAAGATATAAATAATTATTTTGGGTAAGAAAATTAAAGGTGAAGATATTTATGGGAGATGTTGAAGATATTTCACCAAGATAGAATAATGTGTCCTTTGTTTCCAAAGACACTAAACTAATACGGTCTTAGGGAGTATATTTGTGTAATGCATTATGTATTCTGAAAATATAAATGTAATGTCCATGTACATCAATATTGGGTTATTATAATATCTCATAATGTAGGTTGCACACTTTTTGTCATTATCCACTCATTATTTAGTATTCATTAACCTCACATAACAACTTACCTTCTTCTATAATGAACATAAATTTATAGAGAATGTAGTACCATCTTAATCAGTTGGACCTAAGATATCAAAAACTATTAAAAGAAACAAATTTTATTTGGGTAATTCAATAAATTTCATGCCACCAATGGTTCACCCAATGTAGGATACCTCACTCAACATAAATTTCATGGTTTTTTTTCTTACATCATTGGAAGTAATAAAATTGTATGCAGAAATAGTAATATCATGTTAGGAGACCATTACACATGTTCAATGATAGAAATTAATAATTACACCTGAAACATGTGGTGTTCCTATGGGAATATTTGTCCTCATGATCTCATCTACTTAAGATCAACATGTATGAACTTCATGAGAATAATCCTCATTACATATGGGCTCCCAAATCTGATAGTAAAATATCATATGTTTCGTATCAACATAATGTGTCTAGACCATATGATATAAGTTTAAATTTATTTTCATGGAATCTCATGGTTATGATTATAGCCTGGGAACCTCTATAACCTTTTTATATGAAATGTAATCTAATGAAATTACCATATAAATAATGGATTATCAAAAATAAATGATATTATGGTAAGATAAACACAGGTATATATATCAAACTATATACATGTAATGGTAATAAAATTACACAATGGAGTTGGGTATAGGTAACCCACACACAATACACTCTAATACAAAAAATTAGTTAACTTTAAGAATATATTAAGCATGGTATTGAGATGAAACTCATTCCATAACGTACTTAATATGGAATAAGACATGGTTGAAATATTAGAAAGTTTAAGTGATTTTGAAACTTATCATTGGAAGTGATAATAAAATTGGTATTATTTGTCAAATAACCTAGATCAGTATCCAATAATCAAGTACATTAAAATAAAATATCATTTCATAAAAAAACTTGAGGAGAGAAAATAGTTTTAATTGGAATTTCTTTATATAAATAAAACAATTATTGATGTGTTCACCATAACATTTTCATATTAATCACTTTATAATATGTGATTGATGTTTGGAATTTAACCCAATCCTTTCCAAGGCTATGTTATAGTTAATTAAATCTTGTCTCTCGTATTTTCTTTGGATATTACTGTCAAAGTGGGAGAAAAATTACAACTTAAATATTTCTTTTTATCTATATCATTGAATGTTTTTAAAGGGGGTATTTCTAGTGGGTGTATCCATCTGTAAGTGTTTCTTTATAAATATGAAGCATATAATTTGAGAGAGTTCTTAAAATGATAAATCGTTTATTTCAACCTTTTTTAATGTGTGTGAATTGTTATAACATTTTATTAAAGTATACATATCTACTGATTATGATGTTATTACAGGTGGTATAATTTCATCATGAATGAAATTATTGAGGTTTGAATGAAGTCTATTATTTATCATTTCTATGTTATGGACAACATGGTATTATTTATTCAATGTTATTGTCTCCTACAACAATTTCACTCATCATGGTGTTATTTATTCGATGTTCTTGTTTCCTAAAACTATTTCACTCACAAAAGATTATAATTATTAAATATAGAACTATTTATAGAATTTTAGAGTTATTCATGGATTTATATTACTTGGTTGAAAAAAATACAAAGGGGGATATTTTTTAGACCAACAGTTGTTGACATGTTTTTATGAGAATATATTTGATAGTGGTTAAAGTGGATATGATACTTTTTGTTGGATTTTGTTTTCAATGCATAAATCATATTCAAACTCCCATTTTCTTGAGTTGAGGGTGTCTGGTGACTAATTAAGATAATAAATAATCTTGTTATAAGTTCTTGTATATCATTGAATGAGTTCATAATGAAAAAATATTTACGGAGTTGTAGAAGGGGCTCTATGTCACAATATAGGAATTATGCCTTATATGTTTATTGAAGAGGATATTCTAATTTGTAACTAATTTTCACAGCATAACTTAATAACTTATATTTAGGATAAAATGTAATAGATATATTAACATCTGTGAGATTCCTAATTTATTAGTAGGTGTAAATATGGCCTATAGGACATCATTTAAAAGGAAAGGTGTACACACCAAAGAAACGACTCAATTAGAGTTTTCCATGATATAAAAGGAGAACCATTCTACAAATGTGGATTTTTTGTTTTTAGTGGCTCAATAAAATAAAATACCCCCACACCATTTCTCATTTCCAATGTTGTAGATACTAGAAAATATATAGAACTGTACAATATTGAATTAAACATTCCACATAGGTGATTAAGAATGTTTTTTGTGGCCCTAAAAATTTTGTGACCTCCATGCCATAAAAAAATATTCCACATTGTAGAGTTGAGTGTTAGTTGATTTAAAACCATTGAAAACCATATGGCTACCCCATAATTCCTTAGACAACACCATAAAATATATTCTATAGGTAGAATAAGGGTAGTTGTATAAGTAATACTAACCTTGATTCATATTCAAAATGTATTGGTTATTACAACCAATTTTAACTACCAATTTTAATTTAATGATCCAAATTAATTTGGGATATGGTATAAGGGTTTTTATTCAAAAAGGGTATTTGAATTTGAAATTAAAATTAAAATTTGTATTTCTTTAATAAGGGAAAGCTTTGTATATTTAAAAACTGTGGATTATGGATAAGAAAAAAAGAAGTATATTGTAATTAGAAGAAGAATTTTTTGATATGTGCAATAAAATTAAGATTTTATTTTTATCCAAATTATAGGAATTTAATAAGAAGAATATTGAATTAGTTGGGTGAATTTTCATTTATATAAAGTGAAGAAAAAATATTTATTTTTAATATTGATGAATAATTTATGCATGTTCATTATAGAGAAAGTATAGAAGAAGTTGATTATTTTAGCACTCTAAATAATATATAATAATTCTATTTTTTTTAATACAATTTTTTCTTAAAAGGTTTTCATTCTAATGTGCATTATACACTGAACTATATCTAGGAGACATGAAAATATGAGTTTGATAGATATACCATGCTCGTTTTACTCACATTATTATTCTAGTGGGTAGATTGATTCTAGAGGAATATATATCATACCAAGGACTATCCTTCTAAGATTGATGGGTGAACCATATAAATATATTGTGTTCCATTTTGTGGTTTGGTGTTTGGTTGTTTGGTTGTGTTTCACTAATAGACTCAACATCCTAACAATCGGTTACAGTTATTTTATAAGAAATAAAAAAAATTGTATTGGTTATTAATTCACCCCCACTTAGTGATCCCACATTGATCATGAAGTGGCTCTACACATTTTAATAAAGTAATGTTCAATCTTGACCAATATTCCTCTTCTTGGGTATATTTCTATAATGCATGGATTATTTATTAGATTAATTTTCTCTCTCCTTATAGTTGAAACAGCGTACATTTATCAATTCTCTATTCCCATTTCAATCCTGATATTTGTTCCCCTTATCTCAATATTAAAATCTTATAATCAATCATTTTATGTAATTAATAGTGTTTTTATTACCGTTATTATTATTTATATGGAACTACACTCTTCATTAGTTTTATTTTCTAGTGTTCCTTTACACATGGTTCTCAAAAAAATTCTCTATTTTCTATTTGTAAATTTATTATTTTAAAAACTCATTATTTTTCTTTATAACACTTTTCACTACATCCTCATGTATTTAAAAAGTTTTAGAGTTTAAGGATCTTTTAATCCCTTTCTATAAACTATCAAATAAGTAATCAATATATCTTTTGGGTTCTATAGAGACCCAATGATTTTCCTTGATGATGAAATGAATCATCCATGGATCATGGGTCCTTTTAAAAAAAATTAGAATCATATATGAAAGATTAAATTTTATTATAAAAGTAGTATTTTAAATATAATTCTCAATGGTTTTATTTAGTCATGATTTATTTAGAGTTTTGGTAATATTTCTATGTTTTTAATTACACATGATATAACACCCTATGATTTTATTACAAATTTATCTATATATGTGTTTGATTTTAGGAACATCTTGATTTACATGCTATACTAAGTTAAAAAAAATACAGTATACTATTTACATTTCATTATTTAATGTGATAGTTATTACATAGCCATTTAGTTGATTGTTACGAAATGAATTGACTACATTATGAAATATATATAAATTTCATTCTCAATAATAATTTATTAATTAAATCTTAATAAATAAGAACTCGTTTTTTAGTAATGTAATTTTATTATACAAGAATATTTTTTTTGAATAATGGTTTTTATTACCTTTATGATTGAATATTATTATTAATTCAGAGAAATTTTAGAAATTTAATTTGATAAAAATTATATTTTTTTTGAAATTATTATATAAAAATAATCATAGGTTGAATTTTTGGGTTGTTTTGGTAAAGATTAATTTTCCATTGGATAGTGAAAAATATTGATCGATATTGAAAATAATATTATTATTTCAAGAGTTTACAAAGATACATTTTATTTTAAACAGTTTCAGAGTAATATTTTTCCTATGATATTATTAATAATACACTTAAATTCATATGAATCAATTTTATTGTTGATGTTGGTATAAAAAAATTTATACATAAAAGGAAACGTCCTCTCCTTAATTATTTTCTATGTTTAAGACTTATATATAATCCAATAACAACTATAAAATAATGATTTAGTACTTTAACACATCCTATATCTTTTAGCCTCTCCAAAATACCATCCTTTCAAGGTGTCAACTAAATGAGGCTTCTCAATGAAGAGGTGTAACTCTGGAGTGAGTGCTTTAAATTTTATTTATGATTATAACTCCTATAAATATATGGTATATATTTTAAAATAATGAATTTAGTGTCTTAAATGTACTTAATTTTTATTATTACGATGTAACAATCATAATCTAATTTCTTCCCATCCTTTGGAAAACGATAACGTTGCTCATGCGTACGAGTGGACTACCACCTCCACGAAGCGATGTCTTTTGTTTTTCACTAATTATTTATATGGATGGTAATAAGGATAAATTTAATTAATATATTATATATATGATATAATAATTAGTCTATAAAGTTTAAATATTATTTACCTTTCTCTCATTGCATCCTTCAATACTTGGAAACAACCTTTATGTGTATATACAACCTACTATCTCCATGAACAGTGAAATTCATTTTCTATATCTACATTTTATAGATGAATATACATATTTTTATAATGAATATATATAATATTTATATAATTATTAATAATATGAATATGATTTAATGATGATGAGATTACAATAACCCAAAATGCCGAACCAAAACATGCATGAAAAAACAAGTAGTTATTACCTAGAATAGGGATTTTAATAACAAATTGTTAATAAATGGGTGATATTATGTTAAAAGTTAATAATAAATGTTATTAAATGTATGAATATGGTTATAATATATATGTATAAAAAATATTTATTTATCATATAGGAGGTTCGATCACATATGAATAATGGTAATACTTGAGGCAGGGGATTTACATCTCAATCCAATTTTATTCGGGACTGTTTATGATTGAACTTCTATTGAGAGGATTTTTGGATCCTTATTATATAATTATATTTTATTTTTATTATCCACTGGTTATTTCCTGGAAATAATTGTTTTATTTTCATTTTCCTCATTTAACTTCCCAAGAGGTTAAAATATTATTTTTAAGGAAAACTGAATTTGTTTTACTATTTGGTCATGAATCTTTTCCCCCATGACCATGTATTATTTAAAATGAATTTAAATAATGGTAATTATTATTATAAAATAATTTTTAACAATCACTTTTTGGCATGTGTGAATTTTTAGGAAATCATTTCAAATTAATCCTCTTTTCATTTTTCAAATGAAGTACTTTTGACTTTTTTTAAAAATGAAAGGAATATTTGTTTTAACATACATGGAATGAACCAAATTCATCATTTTCATGATTTCTAAAATATTTGAATATTCCTTTTAATTTTTACATATTTATTTTAAAAGAAAATTTTTTCTATAATATTTTGAAATTTTTAATATTCTATATAAGTGATTTCAAAATAAAAATGGTATTTTCTTCATAAAATATTCCACTGATCTTTTAAATTAATTTTCATCTATTATAACATCTGTTGATATTAATTGTGTTTTTTAAGGATATGATCTAATGATACTATTTTTATTTTTGATCTATATGTTTTAGGATTTTGATGATGATATATATAAGAAACCCATTTATTTTCTGTAGGTTATGATATGATGACATGAAAAAATAATTATGATACTTTTTTGCTTCCCAGAGGTAATTTAATGATGATATGATGAATGTTTTATGATCTTATGGCACACATATTTATGGTCTTTATTATGTTATTGGTGGGCCTAGAATTATATATCCTTCTCATGCATTGGTTAAATCTTTATATCTCATGAAAAAATTATTGGAAACCAGTCAATGTACTTGATCCACTAGGGTAAATAGGTAGGGATTCCCGATCCACTATAGGAAATAGATAATGCTGCATAATCCATTATGATATGGGAAGTAGGTTTGTTTCTAGATCCAATAGGATTTTATTCTCTTGGTTATTAACATTGACATATTAAATGGTTTCTATACATGTGATGGTGACATAATCTTATGACACGTTTTATGTTAATTATTAGAACTTATGGTTCATGGTTAATTTATGATGATTCCTCATCATTATAATCCATGTATTTTGAAATGATAATGAATTATTCTATGAATCTTGATTATTATCAATGAAATATTGTGTATGAACATTGTTAATTATAGTTATGATCACATGAACATATTTTTATCTTATGTTGTCATATGACCACCAATTGATATCTCTCATGTTTACCCTTATGGAGAATTTGAGAAAGCCCTTTATTATGTTTCATTTCTCTAGGTTATGAAAAAAATTAGTATGGTATATCCATAAGTGTATAAAATTAGAATAAAATTCTGAGTGATGATGAATATTTTTCCTAAATTTTACATTTATGTATCTAGTCTCCTATAACACTATACCTTTATGGGTATAGTGTGGATTATAATGGAATGTATCAAATATTAATTTAAAAAGATGAAATATTTATGTATGAAATGATTGGGTCACTATAATTGGTATCAGAGCAGGTTTTAGTTAATCATTTTTTATTAGTATTATAAAAAAAATTTGAAAACCTATGGGTAATTATATGTATAGGATAACATAATAAAATTTTTATAATGAACTTGTATAACCATGGTTAAACCTAAGGTTCCATATATTGAAAACAATGTGTCTGTAGCTTGACATCCTATGAACGATTTTTAAGATTATATGGTTGATAAATATTATTAACGGTGCTTAATGTTAAGGCTAAACATTTTGGTTTTATCTAGAGATTTAAGATAGAATAAGGAAGTTAAAGTGGTGATACATATGATAAAATATTTAAGTACCCTATTTGAGATTATTTATATGAATTCATGTATATTAAGAAAAGTCTAAAATAATGTTAGTTTATATCAACAATGGATAGATATTATGTTAACTGTGAAAACTCATAATGGTACTATGTTTGTATCTCATGTTTATAGTTCCTCTCTGATAGATGTTTGGGGGAATAATGTTCTTGTAACTCTTGTAATTATTTTCATAGTTTAATTTTATGTGATTTTAGGAATGTGTTGACTTTATTTATATAGATACCAAATATATTTCCAAGGAAGGGGTGTCTATTTAAAATTATTAATGAACATATGATCATTTATCTGTGTGAGGTTCAATACAAACATCCAATTGAAAATACTTCTATCTTATGGGTCTTAATTTATATACATGAATGGTATTATCCATTAATGGTTAAGAAGAAACTCAAAATTGAGGATAAAACTATTTTATGAGATTTTTTTGATGTATTTACAAAATATTTTCCAGTTTATCCTCTTAATAATGTGGTTGAGTTTTCAATAGAACTCAGACATGGTGCAATACCAATTTCAATGATTCCATACAGAAAGGGGTTAAATTAGTAGTAGTAAATTAAGGAAGAAACTATATGAGAATCATGATAATTGATTCTTATTAACTATTGTTCCTATATGAGGGTGTAACAAGTCGTTTTGTTAAGAACAAATATGTGTTAATGCATCTTTTTAATTATTATTATGAACATAAAAAATCACTATTATGAACAAGTATCTTCTACCCCGTATCAATAATTTTTTTGATTTATTATGAGCTATTAAAGGATTTTATAATATTAAACTTTGTTTTAGATATAATCAATTGAGGGTTAATAAATAAGATATACCCAAGTTAACCTTCTATATGAGGTATGTTCATTTTGAATTTATAGTGACTCTATTTGGATTTACTAATTACCTTTCGATATTCATTGATTTAATGAATAGATACTTTAGATATTACCTTGACTAGTTTATAGTATTCTTTATAAATGATATTATAATATATTTCAAGATTAAGGAAGATCGTGAAGATTAGTTGAAAATTGAATTAAATACCCCTGGGAAGGAATAGATGTATGAAACTTTTACCAAGTTTCAATTTTGGATTCAAAAATTTTCATTCTTGGGTCATATAATTTCATGTGAGGGTATTTCAATAGATCCATCAAAAGTAGAAGTTAATTATAAATAGCCCAACCAACCATGATAATAAAAACACATAGTTTTCTTGGGTTCTCTAGATACTACCAATGTTTCTTGAGATATTTCTCCTAACTATCTAATAGACTCATCGTGTTAACATAGAATGGGTTTAAGATCATATGGATAGATGAATGTGAGGAGAATTTCAAGGAACAAAATATATGGTTGGTTAGTGCACTTATGATCACAATTTATTTTATTGGATAGGGGTTTCTGATCTATAGTGATGCATAAAATAAGGCACTATGATTTTTTGTCAAGCAGAATGTTATGATGATGGAATATACCACATGCCAAATGAAAATACATGAGAAATACTACCCAACACATGATTTAGAGATGGAAATGGTAATATTAGAATTTAATTTATAGATTCATTATCTTTATATTGAATGGTGAGTAATTTATATGGATCATAAAATATTGATGTATATATTCACAAAAAAATTGAATATACACCAGAGAAGATGGTAGAAATTTATTAAATATTATGATTTATGAGTGAATTAAAACCTTAAAAAGTATAAAAATGTGTCCAGTTATTTATATTGAAAGGAACTTAATAGTTTATGTATGATGAGGATTAAGATATATTAATTATTTATGGATTTCCAGAATATGGAAATTGAAATTCTGAGGAAATGGGATAGTTCCTATCATTTCTAGATGAATTTTCAACCATCCATCCATGTGAGAATTATATAGACACAAAGAGAATATTTAGAACTATATAAGAATATTAAGAGTTTTATAGAGTTCATCTGTGATAGTGATGGAATGATAAGATTAAGAAACTAAGAATGTATTCTTCTAATACAAGAATTTAATAATGAACTATTAGATTAAGTTCACAGCTTGTCAATATCTATTTATCCTAGAAGTACAAAGATATATAGAGACCTACAAAATATTTGTAGTGGGAATACTTCGAAAGGGATATTATAGAGACAAAAGTATAAGGTTATGTTATGACTATTAACCATACCTAAAATTAAATATAAAAATATTACCATGAATTTATTCATCAAATTCCCCTGAACATATAAACGAAACAATGCTATTTTGGGTTTTAATGGATTAACATAAAAATTCATCACACTTCATTTCTATTAGATAATAATTCTATCTTAATCATATTTCCAATAAGTGTTGATTTTCCATGGAGTGACACATTAAATTTTAGTTATTCAGGATCGAAGGTTTACTATGAATATTTTTTGAAGTTTTTATCAGGATTTCGATTCAGAGTTCTGTTTCAGTACTACTTGTCATCCACAAATAGATAATAAGTATAAGAGAACCATTAAAACCCTAATCGATGTCTCAATATCTTATTCTGTATATTTTAATGGTTATTGAGATCAACACATTCTTCTAGTCGATTTTTCTTACAACAATCTATTTCACTCCGGTATTCAAATGGATCTTTATAAACCACTATATAGAATGTTGTTCATAACTCCAACATTTTAGGAGGAAAATTGAGAAATGAAGATATTTAGACCTAAGATATCAGAACATGTGGTAAAAAAAGTTAAATCTCTTCATCATATAATGGAATCTCATATTCGATATAAATGTTATGCCGATAATTGTGAACAATATCTAGTGTTTTAAGTTGGTGAAAAGGTATTCTAATAAATATTTATATGGAATAAGGTTATGATATTTAGAAACAACATAAATATAATCCCTGGATATATCGGTCCCTTTTAAATACGTGATCATATATGGATAGTAACTTATCATTGGAAACGTCCATCGATCCTCCCTCATGTTCAAGTTATATTCCATGTATTTGTCATGATGAAGTACATACCTAATCCTTTACATGTATTGACCTCAAAGGTCATACTGTTAGTCAAAGATCTATATTATGATTAAAAAATGGAGATCCTATATTATATAGATAAATTGATATGCAATAAGACCACTCACATTGTCGATGTTTGGTTGGAAACCCATAAATTAGAGGAATCTACTTGGGAACCTAAGGATGTGATGAAATAAGAAAATACTCACCTCTTTGTATCGAATGGATGAAATCTCAAGGGAAGAATTTATTTCAAAGTTGGTAGAATGTAAAACCCTAATATTTTATTATATGATACTCTATAAATTAATTTTATTTCTTTGATATATTTCTTTACACGCAACACTGAGTATAAATAAACTTTGTAATACTTGTGAAATATTATTATTAAATGTGACAGTTGTTGCAAAGTCATTGAATTGGACGGTATGAATAAAATTATAAAAATTATGAAATATATATAAATTCTATACTCAATAAAATTATATTAATTTTTTCTTAATAAATAATCAATCAATTTTTTGTGAAGCCATTTTATTCTTCAAAAATGCAATTTCTTAAAAAATGGTATTTATTTATTTTTATTATTGAATATTATAATTACATTCTTTAAATTTTTAAATTTTTTATTATAAAATTATATATTCTTTTAAATTATCATACCAAAAATAGTTTAGGGTGAATTTTATTTATTTTTCAAAAAAAAATGATTTTCTAGTGAATATAGTAAAATGTTGATTTTTATTGAAAACTGTATTTTTGTTTCAATCATTTATGAAGTTCAATTTTGTTTTAAAATTGTTTAAAATTATAATTAGATCCCTTATATTATTAATATTTTAATTAAGTTCATTTTAATCAATTTTATTATTGAATTTATTATAAAAACATTTTATACTTAAAATGCATTTTTCTAAAAAAATGTTTTTATTACTTCTTTATATTTTATATTAAATTATATTTTTACACTTTTAGAAATTTAATCATGAAAAATGTATTCCATATTTGGAATCAAAAAGTAAGAAAATTAAATATTCCCCTTTTATGTTTGGTTAATATGAATAGTAACCATAGTAAAGTCTACATACCACACTAAAGGTAAGCTGAGTTAATTATGGTTAAAACTAATTTCATGAGGGTTAAAATTCATTACAAAACATTCCTTTATACTATTTTATGAGTTTAGTTTTTTCATTTCCATCTAAATCACTAATATATTTCAGTTTGGTTCCATTTTTTAATGATGACATCTATATTAATTTAAGAAAACAATAAACACAAAATGTTAATCTATTGACTTAAATATCTTTAAAAGCAATTCATAAAGACAAAACGAGGATATGTTTAGTAGTAATTATTTGTTTTAAATATGTATTAATTTATTTTTCAGGGTAATTTATTTTTAATTTTTATTCAATGATTTTTTTTTCTAACTCAATGCTGATAATGTATTTATTAAATTAATTAAAAAATTAAATATATGATTTTAAAATTTTTAAAAGGTATATAATTTTGTGTAGTTATTGTGTTTCCTGAATTTTATTGATAAATATAAGATATTATGTATGTATTAATGTTTTAAATTAAAAATTTTAATGTCATTTTTTCAAAGTCAAATTAAATGTATAGTTCCAAAAATGACACTAATGATATTTTATAAAAAAATCATTAACTAATTTAAAATGCATAAAATTTCTATCATGAGAGAATATTAACTTATATAGATTAAAAAATCAACAATTTCCAATTTATGTATCACCTTTCCTTTTATTGTGATATTCTTAACCATTATTCATAAGAAAACATTGATACTGTAAAGATTGTCAAAAGGATTAAAGGAGAGATAAAACGAAGTGATAGGGGTGAAAATATACACTAACCCTATAAAAATTATATATTATGACATTATTTAGAATAATCCTCATACTATATTATAATTATTTCAATTTTTATCTATTTTTTTGTCAAAATAAATTAATATTAATTTAATACTTTATGTAATTACAATAGTCTTCCCCCTTCACTTATAAAAGGGAACCTACACTCCTTCATTATTCACAAATGTTTAAGCCTTCTAGATCAAAAAATCACTACAATAAATTATTCTATATTTCATCACCACATCCTAGAGCATCTGGATTTTCCAAAAGACCATCCTTTGAAGGCTTAAGTTTTAATCCGAAGAAGGTTCATCAACATTGATGTATAACTTTTAACTGATCATTTTCAATTTTTATTTGTTATTAAACCACCTCTAAATATATTATTTACATTATAAAATAATTAATTAATTATATTAAATATATATAATTGATATAATGGGGATGAAATAACGAATATCCACCTTCTTCCTATCCATTGAAAAACGATAACATCGCTCGTGTGTGTGTAGATTATCACCTCCACGAAGTGATGTGATTGTTTTTCTATTATATTTTACATGGATAATAATAATGATAAATTTGATTAATATATATGATATAATAATTATTTTTGAAATTTTAATTATTATTTACCATTATTTGAATCCATCCTTTGAGAAGTGAAAATAACATTCATGCATATGTATGGCATATTGTCTCCACAAACGATGTAATTTATTTTTCAAAATCTACCATTTATAAATGACTATATATATAATTAATATATATTATATTTATATAATAATTAAAATTTTGGGTACTATGTAATTGTGATCAATGTAAAAGGATTGGTGTTTCCAAACCAAAACATGCAGGAAAAATGAAGCAGTTATCACCCAAAATAGTGATTTTAAAAACAAATTTTTTATAAAAGACCAATAATATGTTATAATTAAATTATATATGATATAATATGTGTTATTATGGTTTTAGAATAAATTTATAATAAATTCATAGTTATTATACATGAGTTTCAGTCATGTATAAATAATTACTAGACATGAGGTTAGGGATTTGCGTCTCAATAATATTTTATTCACAATTTTTTATGCTTGAATTTCCATTGATGAAATTATATGATCATTATCTGACAAATCACTTATATTTTTCTTATAATTTATCTATTTCTATTAAATACATGTTTTCCTTTAATTTTATTCACTTTAAGTACTCAAGAGACCATAATATTGTTTTTGTGTAAAACTGACCTTGTTTTACTTTCGGTTGCGAATATTTTTCTTCCAAATCCAGGTTTTCCATAAAATGATTTGAAGAATGATTATTATTTTTCTATAATAATTATTAGATGTTTTTTTAGTTATGATTTAATTTTTATGATAAAAATCAAGGTAATCTTCAATTTTTTTTAACAACTTTCTTTTGACTTTTTACCAAAAATGTGAATGAAATTATTGTTTTAATGTGAACAACATGAATAGAATTTCCCACCATCATGACTGCTTAAAACATTAATGATTCCTTTATAAGCTTCTATGGATCTTTTCAAGGAATAATTTTTCAATAATATTTGGTAAATTTTTATATTTTAAAATATTGATATCAAAATTAAATGGTTAGTTTCATCAATAAATATTCTAGTGATTTGTGAATGAATTTTATCTCTGATAATATCTGTTGATGTTAATTTCGATATACTATGGATATGATCCAATAACACCACCTTTATTGTTTATCTGTATGGTTTAAAATTATTATTATGATATTTATAGGAAAACCATTTATTCTCTTTGGCTAATGAGTTAATGAAATTTTTATGAAACCCATTTCCTTTCCATAAGTTATGTTATAATTATTTGATGAATGTTTCTCTGATCTTACAGCACATATATGTATGGTTCTCATTATTTGATGGGTGATCCCATAATTATATATCCCTAAAATTCATACGGTAAATCTATTTATCTCTTGAGATAATTATAGGGAACAATTAAATGTTATTGATCTACTAAAGAATACAGGTTTGGATTCCAAATCCACTATGGGAAGAAATGGATAATGCCTCATCCATTTTGATAACAGAAATAGGTTTTGATGAATAATCCACTATGATTTAATGTTTAATATGGTCAACCATGACTTATGAAATGGTTTATATACCCATGATGGTACCACACTCTTATGATATTTTTTTATGATTATTTTATGAACTTATGTTTTATGATTGATTTACGAGGATTCATCTCTCTTATGATTCTTATATTTTAAAATGATAAATTTCTATTCATTAAATATTTTTTATGATCTAGGAAATATTAGGTAAAACATTGTAAGATATGGTCATGATCTCATATCCTTATGCTTAACTTATTCTTTTATATTGTTATCTATAGATATCTTTTTTTGTACCCTTACTAAGCATCTAATCTCATCGATTCTTATATTTCATTTCCCCATGTTATAAATAATGGTTTTAATTACCATATATCAACAAGGGTATAAAGTGATAATAAATCTAAGAGAGATGATGAATAAAATACCTATAAAATATTTTTATGATTCTATTCTCAAAAGAAACTAAACATTTATGGTTATGGCATGGATCATAATGTTTTGTATGGAATATTAAATTAAAAATATGTAATACTTATGTATGAAATTCATGGATCACTATAAAAATCCTAAAAGAGTAAAATTGATAATTTATCTTCACAGATAGCCTTAGGTTTTTATGGTTCCATTAATCATGGATCATGAAGTATACCCTCAGGTAGATGTTTTTTGAATTTTTTTGTATAAATTATTTTAAATAGTTAGTTAACATTTATTAATTTATTAAATATTAACTTTAATTGATAAAAAATATGAAATATTATATATTTTCTAAAAAAGGCTCCAGTTGGATTATCCATCACTGTATTTTTTCATAGGATTGTGGTTTTTAGCTTGAGAGATATAATTTTTTATTGGGTTTTGGTACCCAGTATAGGCCCATTTTTTGAGTTATTAAATATCTATATAATATCTTTTATTATGGGATTAGATGTCATTGAATCAAACCCAAGTGGATTTTAAGATAATGTGTTCTTAGAGGAGGATTTGGTGGATTCTTAGGGTGAAGGTTGATCTTGAGGTGATGATGAACCCCCTTCGAGGTAGCAATTGATTATAATTTTTCATTCCCCGATCATTGGAATTATGTAATACATGGTTTTTAATTATAGATATACATAAATTATGAGGAATTATTATTTAATGTGATTATTCTTCACATTTGGAAGCCACTTTTTCTAGTCAAGTTTATATATGGATGAAATTAAATGGAGGGATATGATGGCTAAACACTCCCCGACAACTGTGACATCGGTTTTCGTTCGATGGAGGATGGTGAAAGCATTACAGAAATGAATCTCAAGTTGGTATGGATATATAAAGGGATTATAGGATACCTTGGTCACCACACCCTATACTCATATACTCACTCTCTCTTACCTCTCATGAAGTATAAACTATCTAATCTATTTCAACATCTATGGGGGATAATGGTTGGATGAGGAGGCTACTGAAGTACTTAGAAATAGACAAGGGTATCATGGTTAGATCAGATGCATGTTTTTTAAAATATTGGTGGGTGTCTAGAAGGTGGTGTCATTGGAGCATAGTGAGGGTGGAACTTGGCTGTTTCCATGATGGAATTTGGTGGAGGAGATTGGGTAGTGGTGTGACATCATATAGAGGCTAGGATTTAAGTGGAAGAGTTTCTGTGGGAGTATTCATAACAGTTAAATTAGATAGAGAGTAGTGTAAAGATTTACCAAAAATTAGGTGGGAGGGTATAAGTAATCAGGTGTTCCAATCCCACCAATATTCCAAGAACCAACCTAGTGATGTGCTAGGTTAGGTTGAACGAGTTGGAAAACTGAGTTAGCCTTATGGAAGCCTAAATTCTGACTATGTTTGGATGTGTGGATATAACTTTCTGATCATAATTTCCAACTTTAATTTTTCTAGAGGGTACATGGATTAGACAATGTTGCAGTGTCCCTCAAACCAACCCAGTATAATTGATTGGTTGGGTGGTGACAACGGGTCCATTCTATTACGACATGAAAATACACAAAGTAGCAACACACACTATATCTGATACATTAAAGGACATATCCATTGGATTACACATCCAAATTCTCAATAGTTATATTGGGGGTATAGTTATTAATCACATAATGGGTTTATTAAATAGATCTACTTCATCATGGAGTAAATTTCTGGCTCCTAGGTGGGATACAAACATTGTGCACACCCTCCTATCAAGAGGCTTACACATATTTTAACTTTAGTATTACAATTAGACAATATAATATTATATTTAATTATTTTTTTCTATATATATATAATGGTGTACTCTTCGGAATTAGGGTCCATATTTAGGTGTTTTGATTGATTAATAATTTTATATCTGTTAGTACAATGACTAGTGTATGAATATAGAGGTAGGAGGCAACCCTTATGAGTTTGTTAGTAGTTTCATGTTCATATAATTTTGAGAAAAAATATTCTTGGGTATATATTATCTTGTTAAGTTTCCTCAAATATCCCTTTTATTTATTGGGAATCTAATGAAGACATAAAGGGTGACCTGGTGTTTATGTTGACTTATTCCTCCTTATAAATTCTTTGTACAAAATTCATCCATTTAACATTAAGAAAGATATTGGAAGTTATATTATCAAGTCCTTACATGATCCAAACTTGTTAAATAGTTTGATACATGGATTTAAGCAGCGATTTAATTTTTTACGGTTATGGTATTTCTATGGAAGAAGATAGTTTGACGCTTTCCAGTGAGTCTTTACGGTATTATCCTTTCACCGACAATTATAATTTTGTGTCTATATGGAATAGGATAGTGTGAGGTCATGTTTAGGTATACCCATTGATGTGGAACCATTAATGAGTTATGGTTTTCCATACATAAATAATTTAGGTACTATTTTGAATATTGAGGCATATTCCCTCAACATCAAGCATGGATTTTAGAGGCTCCCTTTATCATTACTTTTTTTATTAGGAAAATGATTTTATTTATATATGATGGGTTAAATATATCTCTCATGGGATAGTGTATGGGTTCCCCTTTTGAGATTAATACTCTATATAATAATACATGTACCCTTCATAAGGTGTGAGTCATCCACTGCAATTACGATTTCAATGTAAGGGTCTTGGGTGAGGTGGTATGGTGTGTCTCTCCTTGGATAAGTGTATATTATGGGATCCTAGGTATACCAGTATGTATAATTCATTGATACTCATTATTGGGTAAGTGTGTATCCTTGTAATATTTATGTGGTATGTAGATCAATGAGATTAAGCATGTCAGTTATGTTTTACTGATTATAAAAAGAGAAATGTTGAGATTCCGGGTTGAGATTTCATTGTGTGGTTGAGATTTTTCATTACATGGAATTATCAGTAGCGGGAATAGTGGATCCATCCACTTTAGGATTGAGGCTTAGTTTTGGGGTTTTTATTAAGATCAATACATTATATTATTAGGATTCTCAATCTCTTATTTATGAAGGTTGTTCATGGTGAAATTATGATGTGAGTTAATTCTTTTCCACTTTTTTTTACTTTATCCATTCTCATCACTGGTTTAACCTAGATAGTTTTAAATTTCCTTTCTCTCTAAGGTATCCTTCTAGGTATATTTACACTCACCTCATCATGAGCACACATTCCCTACCTTTTCACGTGTCTATGAAAATATCATGAAGATTAGAGGTGATCAGAAATACTGAGGAGTTGTTACAACTGGTGCATGGAGTTGTTCATCACTACTGACTAGAGACTCTTTCACTAGTCTAGTCATAAATTAGGTTTCTTCCCATTCAATTTTTTTTATCTTTTCATAGAGTCTTTTTATTCCCTATATCTTTTCTTAGGTAGATTTATTATTTGTTAGTTAAGGAGGGGTTTTTTTATATTTACATAAAAATCCTTTTTCTTATTTTTTCCTTATTATGTTATAATGCATTCTTAGTAGTTATTTTTTCATTTAGATTTATATATATACATGTTCTTAATGATACCCATTTGGAAAACGACCCCTTTTGAGATAATCATTCTTTTAACATGTATTCATCCACTGACCCATTGGATATAGGTGTAGAATGGAACACATGTCCTATTAGTTAGCCTAATAGGCACCTTTGTGGGTTGGGTAATGTTATAATGTTATCTCAGTAAGTATCTATGTTCAGATATAAAATTTTCCTGTGTTTAGGGTTTATTAATTTAGGTAAACAAAGTTTTAGGTATTCATATCTTGTTTTTGGACCACAAAGAATAATAGGATGTAGCACACAACAAATATTTATGTAAATACTCTGATAATATTCTAACTAAATTGAGTATTTGTTGAATTTTTTATAGTGTACATTTATATTGGATCATGAAACATATATCAGTTATATGATTGTCATTTCAATGATGTGGAATCATAATGGTAGTGATGTATTTATAAAATAATGATATACACCTTATCAATAAAATTTATTCTATAGAGGTATTTTATTGATCTTTAGTAGATAAAATGAAAATTGAAATCCCTAATAATAGTCTGAAAGTTCCTAGTTGTTGTTTTTTGATATTCCAACAAATCGCCACGGAGAAAATTTACTCAGTATAACCCCAACTCTAAGATATGGATCATATTTTCTATGAGTTCTTGGTATAGGCCTGTAGTTAATAGTCCCCTTATATATTTTTCATCTATATGGTGTAAGCCCCAAATACTTTATAAGTCTGAGTACTCCCTTAGTATTCATATTGTAGATAATGCATTGGTAACCTTTGTGATGGATTGGGTTAGGTAATCCATTAAAAAATAGGGTGTGAGTCCTCTTTCATTAGAGTATCTATTCCCTCACTGACCATGGTGTGGGTCCTCTATCAGGGAAGTATGTACTCCCCCAATGAATGGGAGGTGTGGGTCCACCACCATTGGGGTTACGAAATCACTTGAAAAATATGGTTTTCCTTTGTGAAACATAATTCCTCTATGGTCCCTCTATTATAGCTATATAATTTATGTGAGATATTCATGTTCATAATAATTTTTGTATTATCTCATAGAAAAGGGTATGATCATAGGTAGTCCATTATTTGAATTTGAATGTCTCATTAGGTTCTTTCATTCAAAAAGTAATTATTTTATTATGGTTGATTCCAGCTAGGGGTTCCTTTACTAAATGGGTTTGATGAGATGTTATCCTATAGTTATACATGTGGCATAATTATTTTATTATCATGTTACATGATTGAAAATAATAAGATAGATGATGATTTTTCTAACCGTAATCATTCAAAAATAAAGATTTTTTTATTTTCCATTTTGATAATTTTTTCGTGATTAAAATCCTATAAGATATTTTGGGATGATATTTTTTTAAATTGGGTGAATGATGATGATTTTTTATCTTTATGGAGGATCAATCTACGTATCTAAAATAATCTATAGACTCCATATATGAAAACAGTTTCTATCCTTATCATGAAATTCAACTTTTTTTGTTGATAATTTTGGAATACCCACCATTAATATATGGGTAATAATGTAATTCTCAAGAAAATTAGTGTGATGAAAATATAAGTTTTTTATATTACGAGTTAATCTACTCTAGGTGGAGGATGAGAATGATATTCCCATTAGATTTATATTAGGGTATCATAAAAGATGATATGGATTGGGATTATCCTAGTGTAGAATGGGACTTTTAAAGTGTATGGATAAATATTATCTATTTATCTCTATTATATATAAACTAAAACTATATATTAAAGGGATATGATATAAGTATTCTTTGTAATACTTGTGTATGTGTGATAAAGAGTGAACTACGGTCGCGGTTGAATATTATTCTCAGTTTCCTTATTGATTTCAGAAAATTTAAAGTATATAATAAATATATTTGAGGTGAATAATATATGTTGTAATATATGTTTTCTTTTGGTCACAAAAATTATGGAAGCTATAATCATAGGGACTAGAGTAGATATATCATTGTCATTTGAAGGTTTCAGGACCATCCCCGTAAAATTTTTGTGTAGTCAGTAACCAATGACCAGATATTATATTTTATATTAGTTTGAGTAGACTGATACATTGATTTGTGTTCTTGTATATAGATTTCATGTGGAGGGAAAATGACCTGACCTGAAAAACTATGTTAGTTTATGGGAAATAAACCAGGTTAATAGTGTAATTATATTATCCTAGTATGAGGTTGAGAGAAATCCCAAATGAGAAAATTGGTGTTAGTGTTATGATGTGAATTAGTGGTTTTGTTGGGTGCGCCTTTTTTGGGAGCTAATATATAGGTATGGGGGAAAGGTAAAAGGATTTGTTGTCTTGGAGATCTTATGAGGAATGTGTAGTATTTTTATTCATTTATCAAGTGCTAGGTCTAATATGGTTATATTTTCAATCGTGTGTGGTTATTTCGGGTTACTTATAAAATTTCAAGAGCACAAATATCTCTCTAGAAGAAAAAATACATAATAAACCATTTTAAAGTTTATGTTGATGGCTTATCATTTATCTTCATACCATCAAGATTAGAACCATGTGAATGAGAAAGGTAAAAGATTGAATGTTCTTGAAACAGTTCATGAAAAAAAATCATATATGCATCATGGAATCAATAAGATGTGACTTCGATATGATTACTAGTATTTGGTAATTGATGCACTAGAAATGGAAATCTAAATGAAAGTGATGGAAAATAGGATATGGTAATGAGTTTTTCTTGTATAGATGCCACTAAGATTATAGACATTCTAAAATATTGCAGAAATTGTAAATTTAGGTCATCCATTCGAATGTGGTTGACTTACGAACCTCTTGGCTTGTTGACTATAGGTTTTCCCCTTTTTAAAAAGTAATGTTTACTATGGGGAGAATTTTGAGACCCATTGTATTACATTATGAATGATTTAACTCATTCTTGTGTTTTGGGTCCATTTAATATTTTTAGACACTTGGTTGAACATTTTGATTCCATAAGACCTATTGGGGAATTATTTTAAAATAATATTAATCGATATGATTTAACAGATCATCGTGTGGAGTTCTAGAAATATTTCTATGTTTTGAATAACCAAGTCCCCTAAAGGGTAAAATGGTGACACTACTACAAAATAGGTCTTTAATAGTCTTAAAATGAACTTTATCAGTGCTAGAGAATTGTAGAATATTGGAGAAAGATTAAATACCCATGCCTTTTATCAAGACTAAAAAATTGAATATAAAGTTATCCTTTCTTAGTGCTTTCAAAAGCTTTGAGAGATAGTGCATTTATCAGCACATTTTTATCATTGCTAAAGGACCAATTTATCGGTGATTTTATTTTATGCTAATATAGGGTGCCTTTATCATCATTTTTAAACCCACTGATAAATGACCATTTTATTAATGCTTTCAAAATCACTGATAAAGGACCAATTTATCAATGCTTTCAAAATCACTAAGGAGGGACCCATTTATCAGTGCTTTCACAAGCAATGACATGGGGCATATTGCAGTGTACTCTAATAGCACACTAATAGACTAGTAAAATGTGTTTTAGCAGTACACCACAACACTAAAAACCCCACCAGATATCTCCAAAATCAAGTACCAATACAAAATATAAATTAAATTAAATTTAGAACAAAAATAAAAGAAAAAATAATATATAGACATTTCAGACATTTTTTTATACAATTACTTAAGTAAAAATTATTACATACATTCAAAATCATCAATGTTTCTTTCTCTTTTGATACATACCCCTAATTATCTTATTTCCAAAAAACCACCCTTGCTCGTGAAAAATAATACACCTATATAAGATAAAAAAATTTATCTTAGTAATAATATAAATAAAAAAATTAACAAAAATTGCTAATTTTAAACTAAACATTGAATCATAATAGGAATGCAGTGTATCATATTGATGCATGGTTGATTCCTACACATATCAAATGACTTATAAATCATTTTTTAAATGTATCATAATAATTCAAATGTTTTTTATCTATTTTTAGCATGCCACTTCTTTTTTTTACTAAAATGTCATTTTCAAAGGGAAACACACAATTTAAATCATACTGATTACATCATATATTGGTCTAATATGAGAACGATTTTTATACATAAAAAATAACTTATGAATCATTTTAATAAATTAACAAGAAAATATGAACATGTATATTTGTTTTTTACTGAGTGACACTTTTTGAAATAAAAATATTGATTTTAAACTAATAATGGACACTTAGAGTTGTACCAGAAACATTGTGTATCAGATTTTGGTGTGGTAGATTCCTATAATTCAAAATGATGTATGGTTCATTTATGTATTGTATTCAATCAATTTGAATTCATTTTCATAGTTTTGAGTAGTTTATTTGTCCATTTTACTAAAATTCATGTAAATTTTAAATATAAAGACACACATGGAGTCATACCTGTCACACTGTGCATCTTATTGAGGTTCAGATGATTCATATTTGTCTCATATGACTTATTAATCATTTTTACAAAAGTATTAAAACAATATGAATTTATTTCCTCAGTTTTTAGTACATCACTTGTCTTTTTTACTAAGATGTCATTTTAAACTGGAAACACACACTTTGACTCATATTGATCACATCATGTATTAGTATGATGTGAAATTGATTCAAATAGGTCAAAAATGAATTATGAAACATTTACTTAAATTATAAATAATACCTGAGCATGATTTATCGATTCTCAGTGTGTGACATTTTTTGAAAAAAAATGTTAATTTTTAACTAATATCAGACACTTTGAGTCATACCAGGGAAATCATGTACTAGATTGAGGTGTAGATAATTCTTACATGCCAAAAATGAATAATTGATCATTTACATAAAGTATCAAAATAATTTCAATGTGTTTTCCTAGTTTTTGAGTATGTAAGTGGTCTATTTTTATAACATTGATATTAATTTTAAATAAAAAGACACACTTGGATTCATACTAGTCACACTATGTATCAGATTCACGTTTGGATGATTCCTATATATCTTCAATGACTTATGGGTAATTTTTATTAAGTATAAAAAATTATGAATTTGTTTTCTTAGTTTTGAGTACATCACTGGTCTTTTTTACTCAAATATCATTTTAATCTATAAACATGTACATTGACTCATATTGATCCCACCATATATCAGTTTGACATGAAAATAATTCCTATATGTAAAAAATTACTTATGAATCATTTTCCTACATTAATAAGAAAATATGATTTTGTTTCATCAGTTCTGATTGAGTTGTACTTTTTGAACTAAAATATCAATTTTAAACTGCTAACGGACATATTGAGTCATGTTGGGAATATCATGTATCAGAATAATGTTTATATGATCATAAACATAAAATGTGACTTATGGATAATTTTTATATAGTATTAAAAAATATTAATTCATTTTCATAGTTTTGAGTAGGTCAGTTGTCCATTTTACTAAAATTGTTGTCAATTTTAAATAAAAAGATGCACTTTGAGTCATACTGGTCATACCATATGTCGTATTGAAGTTAATTTTATTCCTTCATATCTAAAATGAGTTATGGAACATTTTTATAAAATATAAAAACAATATGAATGTGTTTTTTTAGTTTTGTGTATATCACTTGTATTTTTTTTATAATATATCATTTTAAACTATAAACATGCACATTGACTCATACTGATCACAAGATGTATTGGTATGAGGTGATATTGATTCATACACATTAAATATCACATATGAATCTATTTCCAAAATTATCAAGTGAATAAGATCATGTTTTCTAAATATTTAGTGAGTGAAATGTTTTGAAATAAAATGTCAATTTTAAACTTATAACGAACACATTGAGTCAAAACGGGAATATCATGTATTGGATTAAGGTATCGATGATTCCTACACATCAAAAATAACATATGAATTGTTTTCTTAAAGTATTTAAATAATATGAATATGTTTTATCAGTTTTGAGTATTTTTGTTGTCATTTTTACTAAAATTCATGTAAATTTTAAATAAAAAGAATCACTTAGAGTCAAATCAGTCAAACCATGTGTTGGATTGAGTTGTAGTAGATTATTACAAATACCAAAGTATCAAAAAAATCCTAACTGCCAATGTGACAATGATTTCCATTAAATTTCATTTTAGAACTTACAATACTGTATATTGACTCAATGTTCTTAGCTGAAAACCAATTCTCATTATTGAAGGCTAGAAGAGTAGAGGAAGCTCATGTGCCAATTATATCATGATAATTTTCCATAATGACCACATGAGATTCCTATAATCTTTTGGATTTCATTGCAGAAGGTATTTTAGCTAAAAACGTAGAATAAATATGACTTCCCACAACATATGTGAAAAAACTAAATAGTATTAGATAAATTGAAAAGGAATTTAACTAACATATAGTAGGTAAATAGATAAAAAGGTAATTAAATAAGTAGTATAGATTCACATTTTCATTATTGTTGTTTTCATTTTTGACGTAGTTCTTTGTCTCTATTATCTCAATTACAGGCCCAACTTCCAATCTCTCTTGAGCATGAAAATCTTCGAATAGACCACCCCAACTCAAACAAATGAATCCACCTTTATAAGGAAAAAAATTATTATATGGGTAGTACTAAAAATAAATAAATGAAACATAAATATGAAACAATAAATTAATTCTATGGAAAATCATTTTATTATACAAAAATCAATATTACCGTTTTAGTTGAGTAGTGGAAAAAATATAAAGGAATGTGATAAATTCCAACACTACAGGGGTGAAAATAATTTGAGGGAGAAGAAGATTATGGATGTTTTGGTGTATAAAGTCATGAAATATGGATAGACCACTCAACTCAAACAAAATAATCCTCCTATATAAGAGAAGAAAATTTATTTGAGTATTAATAAAAATGATTTAAATTATTAATAAATATGAAACCATACATTAATTTTATGGACAATGATTTTACTGTGAATATATCAATATTGACTCTGTGATTGAGCAGTGGAGGTTACTTGAAGGAAATTGTTAAATACCAACACTGTAGGGGTGAAAAGGTTTTAAGAGAGAAAAAGTATGTGGATGTTCTGATGCAAAAAAGGCATGGAATATGGACATAGCACCCCAACGTGAAACAATAATTCACCTATATAAGAAAATAATTATTATGTTAGTAATACTAAAAATAAATAAATCAAACATAGTTATGAAAAAATATGTTAATTCAATGGACAATGATTTTACTATAAAAACATAAAGATTACCTATCTTATTGAGAAGAGGAAATGTCATTTATCTTCTTGAAAAATAATGAAATTTGGATAGAAATCATATAAACCAAATTAACTCTATAATAAATAGTGAAAATTAAATCAACATTTATTATATAATTTTTCAGGAAAATAGAGAAAGTATGTCATAAATTTACCTTTACATTTTCCCAAAGGGTTTCCATCGTTATATTTATTTTATCCAAGGGATTGGTAATTTCATCATATGTAGAAGACATTAACGGTATAGTAGTAAAACATTTAATTTAGATTGTATTAATGTAGTTGAGAATGTATAATATTATGAGGAAAAATATTATATTAAAAACACTATAACATTCTCATTGAACTCTCATTATTTTTTATGGTTTTAGGGATTTAGGTCCTATATCGAGAATCTAAATCCCCTCTTTATAGTCCCCTCTAAAATATAATTCATTTTCTACATTGTCACACCCATGGAATGATTATGATCTCTCATTGAAAGGGTCATCCTTGATTGAATTTTCATCTGACCCAACATTTGTTTTAGTCTCTAGCAAGACAATCTACCAATTCTTGTTTTTTGGATCTGATACATAAAATACATACACTGTGTGTGATTACATTATGAAAGGATCATATTTTTCCACCTCCACATTGAAATTCACCTTCATGAATCCCATTTCATCAACTTTTTCTACAGTCACATTTTCAATGCATTTGAAATAGAAAATCAACACTCGAAATATTGTATAATACAACTCATATGTCTATTTGATAATTCTAAAATATGACATATTTTCAGAAATTTGATTTCTATCATTGGAACTAGGAATTTGGGTCACATCATCCATAAGAATAACACCAGTATTTTGCATCATACTACAATCATCATTTTCTTTTGTATAGAATGTACAACCATTGATCACAAAATAATTATATGATATAACATTTTCATTTAGACCCCTAGATAGCTTTTTAAGCCATTCGGAAATTGATTTAGGATGTTTATATAATGTTTTATAAATTATATCTTCAAACCATTCTATAAATTGTTGATTATTTTTCTTTTATATCAATTCTTCATCACTTGATGGATTCAAAATCTCTAAGAATTTATTTGGGGGATTAAATTTAGGGATCAACAACTTCACTATTATATATATTTAAACTTATGCATGAACTATCTCTACCAAGGTAATTATAATAACATATCTTCCAAAAATCCCCTCACCCATAAGTCATTAACTATAATGAGACTTTGGGTGACTGATTCTATCAACATCTGATAGATAATCAGTACACCATTCAATAGATTCTTCAATAATTTATCATTCAGCAATAAAAACATATTTCCAACTTCGATCATTGACATACCCTTTCGAAATCATAAAATATTGTTCAATGTGGTACATATATCTATAATGGAGAGGACCACATAGTTCAACTTCCCTAAAAAATTGAACCATTAGGTGGACCATTATATCGAAAAATGATGGTGAAAAAACATCTCTAATTTACATAATATGAATGAAACTTACTTATTCCTGATTGGAAACTTCTTAAAGTCTATAACATTACTGCATATGGATTTGAAAAATAAGAATAGTCTTGTAAATTTATGCCATACATTTTAAGTTAGAATGTAAAAAAAAATAGGCATCAAATATTGCATCGAAACATCATTGTTGTGTGATTTTAGTCCATGTGCCTTCAAATTAGTCATTGGTACGACATTCTTGATATTTTATGAATACCACTGTAGAGATTTTACAATATTAAGGTAAAGTAAAAATTTAAATTTTTCTTATATTGATATATTGTAAGCTTCTGGAAGAAGAAAATTCTTCATTGTACCCCTCATTGGTTCCAACTCTTCCCTTATCCCCACATTAGTCAAGTCGAACCTATACTTGATGCCATGTTTCTTTTTTCTATAAAAATTTAGTAACATTTTAATAAAATTATTAAATTCATATTTTCTAAATTAATGTCATCAAGAAAATGTACGACATACCAAAAATTCCAATACAGTATTTTATTAAAAATTTATCCCTTCTTATATCCTAATTTTGTAAGGTTTTTCAAAAATGGTTCACTAAAAACTATGTTAATATCATTTACATTATTTTAATATTGATAATCTATTACTAGAAAGGGTTGTATACCTTATATGATATTCCCATTGAATGTAGTCATCTAGGATTGATATTTATTTTGTTGAGGTAAAAATTCTGTATGTCCTAAAAAGTATTATTCGAGGAACTTTTCTAACAAATAGAGTATGTGTGTTTTTCAAAAATGGGACACCCCCACATTCATTTAATGTTATAGCCTGATAAATTTCCATAACCAGGGACGTAATTTATCACCCCAACAACATGGACCCCAGTGTGAATTCTCCATTTCTATGATCATCTTATATTTTAACACCTGAATCCCACATAAATTTTAGATATATGATCCATAGATCTAAATAGACATAAATATCAATACCAGGTTGCTTCGGTCCAGACATAACCAGAGACAATATAAAGTATTTTCACTTCATGAATAACCATTGAATCATGTTATGATTTACAAACATGATGGAACATGTACTATGAGTAGTAATTTGTTCACCAAAAAGATTTATTCCATCTTTAGATAATGCACCATAGATGTTTCTCATCTCATTTCAAAATTCAAGATACTTGTAATCAATTTTCTTCCACTAATATGAATCTGCTGAATGATATATATTCCCATATTTAATTCTTGTATCTTCATGCCATGTAAATGTTCTCACAGTTTCTTGACACCTATATAGTATTCTAAACTATGCAATGATAGGAAAGTACCATACAGATTTCGAAGGACTTGATTCATTTTTCTTGTATCGATCTACACTACACTAGGAGAATTTTATGAGCGATTCATAGTCCTCGTGAAACAAAATGCAATCATTTGGACAAGATTATATATTTTTAAAGATCAGTCTCATTTAATGTAGAATTCTTTTATCGTCATATGTTTTATATGGTAGTCCATTTTATTTTAGTGTCATATCATTTCGGATACCAAGTTGTTTTGTAAAGCTGGTGTCACACCATCCACTACTATATATGAAATTATATAACTTCAATGCAGCTGAAATTTTTTTGTATTTATTACAATATGTATACAATGGTATTTTGGCATAGATATTTAACTTCTAAATCAACTTTGGACAATCACAAAGGTCATCTTCAATTGCCATTTCCATTTCTTCCATCCGATCTAAATCATCATTTACACTTGTATTCTTATCAAATGATCCATAAACTATAGTATCATCCCAATATATGTGAATATTTAGTATTTCCCTATCTTAATCCAAAATTTATTACTCTAATCTATTCCATGAAAAATCAAATGGTATTCCAACTCTTATGGAAATTTTTTTCTTGAATAAATATAATGTAAACATGGAAAAGGATTTGAGAAGGGTTGCATCCATGGTCACTTGAGTACATGATAAAATATTTAATTCCGTATTTTAACTCTTTTTTAAAAAAAATTATCATGCGTCCATTCTCAATTAATGTCCATCCTATTGGGTTCAAAAAAATATTAATTTTGTACAATAAATAAATAAATACACAAAAATATCCATTATCAAAGGTTAAAGGTATAGACAATTCGAATTAGGGAAAAACATTTTATTATTTCGAAAAAAATTAGTATTATTTGCAGAAAATGTGTAATTGAATATAAGAAAATAATTAATCCAGTATGGTATGTGTTATACTCTGAATTCCTTCAGAGGTAAAATTTATAGAACTTTCATTCTCATCAACTCATCTCCGAAACATTTAGCATTTCATTTTTTCTGTTTGACACATATCCTCCATCTCTTGTAGATATGAACCTATATTGCTTGAAATATTCTAATATGTTATAATACAAGGGATTACTACTGCTCAAATAAGTAAAAGTAACATAAAATATATTGGGGATGAGTCTCATATAATAAAATTCAATAAATAATTCAGAGATTAAACTGATGAGAATGGCATTTTCCTATAAAAGAGATAGGGGATGAGTCGTAAGCAACAAATTGAAATAATAACTATTTCTTAACGCACATCAAGCCTTTATTAAATTCCCCAAACAATTGGAAATATAATATATGAAATTAAGAATTAATAAGAATCCCAAATTTGAGCAACAAGAATAATAAACTCTCATTGAATCAACTAGAAGATATAAAAATGTATTGATAAAAAAATTAATAAATAAATAGTTATTTCGTATACATGGTTGGTAATTGGAGATTACAAGGGGTGGAACCAATAAATATAGACCTAAAATGATGAATACCAAAAAATAATTTCTAATATATAGAATTTGATAACCTCCCATATATTTTTCTAATAATTGATATAACAACATAAGAAATTATTACATTTAATATTATTGGTATATCAAATATTTGAAAACATCTCAAGACTCTTGGGATGTCATATCACAAAACTGACACAACCTACGGATTCTAGGGAGTTCATTACGTCGGATCAACCCATTTTAAGGATTATATAGAATCTATCTAATACACATTGACCCATACGTGAGATTTTAGGGAGGTCCATAATTAAGTTAGCATAAATTAATAATAAACATCAATAAGATATATCACAAACAAAGGGAGAAAAACACACCAACCCTTACAACATCTATCCCATACACACTAGCCTCTACCGAGATGGAAAAACTCCTTTCAGGTCACAATTTTTTAGTGGAATAACCTTACATCACTCAAAAATATAAGTGTAATCACAAAATTAATAGATCTTTAAAACATCACTCCATGCCTAAAGTTTGTACTAAAAATATAAAAATAACAGGTCGGCTTAATACATTATGAAGTAGTCTCATCGGCTACAAAACCACCATCATGAAAATTGAGACAAAGAAATTATATAGGTAATGTAAAATGGGATGGGAATTATACCATATGGTTAATTACAATATTTATCCAATGAAAATAAATCATGGTTCATACAAACATTCACATAAGTAAAAGAGTATCTCATAAATCCCCAACATTAATTCACAACTATAAATGAGAAATAAGAAGATGCTCTTATGGCCTAAGAGCGAAGATGGGAAGGATTACAGTATATTTTGTTTCACACTCTAAAAATTACAAGAATCAAAATTGATGATATCCACAGTGCAGCCTTAAAAATAGATAACTCACAATTGCTAAAAAGTCTCCACCAGAGCCAGAACGATTGATGTTTGACACCCTAAGTTTCCCAAGATAAAGTAAATAAAGACTTACATTCAAGAGAATATTGATAAATAATTACATTCAATTCTTGGATTAGTTCTACCCTTGAAATAATTGAGCCTTGGATTAGACCTTGTATTTGAGACTTGGAATTGTTTGATCATTGATTCGAGCTTTAATCCACCGAGGAGGAGCAATGACAGAAGGTGGCATCCACATAAATCTTTGGATATCAAAAATGGTTCATGACTGGTTAGGGTTTTCTAGACTTGATTGGGATACTATTAGTAGTGATTCCAAAAAGAAGTTGATAAAGATACTTTATTAGCACTTAAGTAAAAAGTATTGATAAAATACATCTTTATCAACAATTTTTTCTCCCTAATAAAGATAGAGCATTGTCAGCACACTATAAGGGCTGAAAAAATCCATCTTTATCAGCGGTAAAAAAGCATTGATAAAGGATTTATACTTGTAATTATAAATAATTTTTTTAAATATATCTATATAAATTAAATATATTCCTCCTTCAAATATATATATATTCTAATTTTATAATTATTTAAATATATAATTATTTTATATAATTATATAAACATTTTTAAAAAGTGGTATTTAAGTTGTTATGTATATATATAATTATAGATATATATATTTAATAAGTGTATATAAATATGAATATAGCATATATTATTTTAAAAAAATTATTATAAATTTAATAATTATTTAAATATATATAATTATTTATTTCTAATTACATAAATTCATATAGAAAAAATAATATTTATTTATTTATAATTATAAATATATAAAAATATAAATATAGTAAATGTACATTTTTGAATATATTTATTTATAAATATTTTTTAAAAAATATATTTTTAACAGTATTAATGAATATTTAATCTTAAGTTCATGAATGTTAAAAATTATTGAATTTGAATAAATTAAAATTAGGTACACATTGACAATATTGAAAAAATTGATATGTCGTGTGTGTGTGAATTGTATAAAAAATCCTTTAATTATGTATATGTGAAATTAAAATATTATATTAGGTTCTTGGGTGTATAATTATATCAAACACACTCACACCAAACACACACAGGCCTAAAATGCAGGTCATAGCCCCCCCCCCAAGGGATAACCCACCTAACTACCCACATTATTACATCATATATATTTGGCCTGAAGGCCTAGTGGGCATGTATCCCATTATATGCCCCATAGGCCCAAAATATTTGTCCCAAGGCCCATTCGGTGAATAGTACTACTACAGTACCCACTGACGAAACAATGTCATTATTGATATAGTGCCTATGCTGCTATTGTGCTACTAAAATAATGTTTCTGTAACCTATTCCCAATGGGGTTTGAACCCCCATTCTTTCATGTAGTAACCTGCTACAGTATCCACTGCTAACACACATTTGATCTACGTTAAATTGAAAAATCAAATGATCTTAAATTATTTCAATTACTCTATGTAATTAGTTGTTATTTAATATATTCTATTGATTAACATTATCACCAATTTTCTAATTAATAAAATGTTTAAATTTTTTTTAAATTTACTTATTTTTAATTTTTATTTGACTAATTTTAATTTTATATATATATATATATATTTAATATATACTATTTATTTGTATTTATATTTTAAATATTGTTTAATTAATTTATTCATTTATATCAATAATTATCTAATTGACTAAATGTTTAATATTTTTCTCAATTTATTTATATTTAATTTTTATATGTTTAATTTTCATTTTTCATATATCTATATATTTAATATATATTATTTATAATTAATTATAATTTATATATAGCATAATCTATTTATTCATTTTTATCAAAAATTATATAATTAACAAAAAATATAATTTTTTTAATAAAACCATTATTATTTTTTGTTTATTTAACTATTCCATTTTATTCTCACCATTATCTATGACAATAAAGAGATGATAAAGGATCCCTCTATGAGCGCTAATAATAAACCACGGATAAAGGGTACCCTTTATCAGTGATAATAATAAAGCATTGATTAAGGCTACCATTTATTACTATTAAAAATAAATCACTAATAAAGGATTCATTTTTGTAGTGTTAAAATAAAATCACTTATAAAAAGAAAAATTCATCAGTGCATTTTTTCAGCGTTATTAATGGTCGATTTTGTAGTAGTGTAAATTTATAATTATAAAGGACCTTAGAAATTATTTTTTTAGATTGTTTCCTTAGTCTCCGATTTTGGTGTTTATCCTTGGGCAGAACATTGGTGAATTTTCAAGGATGCATAATTTTAAAGGGTTTTTAATATTTATTGATTTATTTATCTAATATTAATCTTCATGAATAAATGATATGAAATTTCCAATATATTATAAGTGGGACTCCAAAGGGAAAATACACCATCATTATTTTACATTGGATGGGTTTCTAGTTGAGAATGATATAATATTAAATTGGGTTTCAAACCATTTCCTGATCCAATTTCAGGTCTTTAAATACCTGAATAATATCACAAATTAGATGGATTTTCATTGTGTGCACAAACCCTAGTTGATTTTAGGAGTTTTCATTCTTCAAGGAGGAGATGAAGGATTATTGGAGAAAAGGTGGATATTCATGGGATGATGAACCAAATTTGTGGGGGGTTTATAATTTTTCATTCCATGTTCTCTATGTTTATACAATCGTTGCTTTCATATTTATGATATACTTTATTTATTACTATGAATTGTTTCATTAAATTTTATTAATTTTTTTGGAACCCTATTTTCTATATATTTTTATTTGCATTAGAAATATAAGGGAGGTACAAGATGACTAGAACCTCACTATCCACTATGATGGATTCAAAAATGAAGCCTTATCGACCCTCATAGTGTCCAATGATAGGCTTGGGAGTTGGATTAGGAATGGGGTGATCGAGAAGGGTGGTGTGGTGAGCTTGAGAAGTGGTGTGGTATCACTTGGTACAAGGGGTAAAGGTGGTGGTGTTGCCACATGGTAAGGGTTGTGCTTTTCCAATGTTATAAGAACCTTTGGAAGATACATCTTGGGTGGTGGCATGACTAATAGGGTTTATGTTGGGTAGTTTAAAGGTAATTATCCCTATATGTTATATTGGCCATATAGGGCTATTATATATTCCGTCTATGTGGTGTGTGGGTGGAAGAGAGCTAGTGGGTTGGTCATATGGTGACCTAATTTCCAATAACATTTGGATTGGTGGGGCTAATGTGAGGGTTAATCTCTTTAACTCGACCGAGTCTAGAGGATATATAGGTAGGCCCATAGGCTATTCTCCCCGAAACTAGCCCACCCTAATTAGAAAAATGGTTGGTGATAGAAGGTTGGGTCCACTCATACCTGAATAGAACTTCAATGATAGTGCACAATATATATCTTTCAATCACACACCATGTTTTTTATAGCCTATCCAATCCATGAGAGTACAATATTAGTTTCCTTTTAGGCATACACAATATGTGCAACACCTTTAGATTTTATGATATATCATTATTTAAAAGATTTAATGTGTATGATATCTTCTGATACATTAAACGATGAATTTTTTTATAATTATTATAAATTATAAAATAAATAAAAAATTATTTTATTTAAATGAAATAAAATTTTCAAAAATAATTTCCAATTCACTTAGGAAATATTATTGATCCTAAAGAACTGTTTTAAAATATTTTTCTTATGAACATTGTTTTACCATATAAATTTTATTTGAAAGTTAATTAAGAGTACTAAAATTATGAACAATTATTTTTTCACATGTATAAAATGAATTTATTGGTTATCAATTTTCTATAAATGAAAATATTATCATTTTAATATAAAAGGAGATATTTTTCTGAAATAACTATTTTTATGAACGTAATGTGTTTTTTTCTAAATAAATTCAATTAATCAGTACTTATGAAACAATTTACTGAGAAGTGTTGTTAATATATTCAATAAATTATTTTAACATTCATCAAATGGTTTCTACTAGGAAAGAAATTGGATTAAATTTAATTTTATGATTAAAAATGCAATTCTCAAAAAATGGGTTTTAATCATTTTGTGCGTAGATATTAGAATTGATTTATACCACTTATAATTATTTTTTATTTTATAATAGACCCAATATTTTAAATAATAATAATTAATTTTATTTTATATATTTAACATATTTTTTTTGTTATAATGAAAAATACCAATGGTAAAAAACATGTTACCACAGTAAAGGTTAAAAGGGTTAAGATGGGATTAAACTAAATAGATAAGGGTTAAAATGAGCTAATAACATGTCTAAATACTGTTATATTAATTTAGTTATATCATATATCATAACATATTTGATCTTGACCCAATTTCGATCCACCTTTCCATGATTGTGTCTTTATTATATTTTGATAATCTTAATAATTACAAATGTACCACTCTCCTCACTTACAAAATAGAACCTCCTTTACATTATTATTCTTGAAACTTTAGACCTTAATATCACCCAATATCTACCTAAACACTCTCCCAAAACCCTTATCCACATCTTTTATATGCTGATATTCCCAAAATACCCAGCAATGAATCCTTAATGAACTTTTCAAAGGAGGATACCCGAAGAAGAGGTATATGCTCTTATATATTGTTTTTCATGTCTATTTCTTCTTAAACATCCCCCAAATAATCTATAAACTTATCAAAATTTTGTAATCTATATATTTAATATAATTATATTCTTTTATTTTAATGATATATTCATTTTCTATCTCTTTCCCATTCATTGGAAAATGATAACATCACTCGTGCATATGTGTGGACTACCACCTCTATGAAGTGATGTGATTCATTTTTCATTTCCTATATACATGGATAGTAATAAAAATATATTTAATGAATATATATATTAAATTTATGATATAATAATGATTATGTAAAGGTTAATTATCATTTACCTTTATTTTTCTCCATCTATCAAATAATGAAAACATCACTCGTACGGACATATAGACTACAATATTCACAGAGTGATGTAATTCATTTTTCATCACCAATTTATATGAATGGTAATAAACATGTTTTAAATGAATAAATATTATAATTATAAAATTATTAATATTTTGGAGATAATGAAACCATGACCAAGGTGTAAGTGTGTTTAGATAGAGAAGAGATGACCATAAACCCTCATTTGACAAACAGAATACCAGGTGGAGAACTGGGTAATCTATCCTTATTCTATTTTAAATGAGATTCCATGAATAAATAAGTTCTTGTTGGGTTCTCCATTTTTATTTTGACAGAAAATAAATGACCAGGTACCCTCATTTAGGGTTGATTCGGTTTGTCTTGATGGTTGATTGTGGTGGGTTCGATTGCTTTCAAAATCATGGACATTGGGTTACCTTTGTCATTGTAAACTAAAAATCCAAAGGGTTATCATATTCACAACTAGGTACAGACTCTCATTCAAAATGTAGGTGGTCAGTTGGGGTTATAGAACCAAATGCCTAGGTACTCCCATTGGTCAAGAGGATGGGAGGTCGTGTTCATGGAACCCTTTTTGGGCGAGTTGTTTCCTACTCTGAGACTCTCTTATATATTTATACTGTGTTTTTGAATATCTTTTTAATCCCGATACGAGACAAGTTACCCAAACAAAATAATCATTGGTTAACCCCTTTTATATGTAGAAAAGTTTAACTCATTGGTGAATCAATATGTAGGTATTTGAGGTTCTTTATTTTGTTCCTAGTATAAATAGATACTTCTGTGTTGTAGCTGTATAACCAGGTATTTTGGAATTTTCTTCCATATAGGGAGGCAGCTAATAATCTGAATAGGGGATTGATCCATTATAAGGTGTCTTACATATCCTTTTTATAGCCAAAATCCAACCCCATGTAGTTTATCATCATGCGGAGAGGAAAATTGTGTGGGTACTAAGGCATCGAGTATTTTAGCTAGAGTCTTGAGGACACATCCAATGTATCCCGATTATGGAAGGAATCATATTTTTCATAGTTTATTTGGATTCTTAGTAAAGTAGAAGATGATGTAGAGTGATCAGACCATGTGAATGATTGGGTCTTGATGGTTGAAATATTGGAGACATTAGTGGACTAACACCGAAGTGGATGTGAATTTGAGATCAACCCTTTAAAATGCATGATGCGTATCTTTATTATTACAAGAATTAGATTAATCGTAGTCTATTCATACCTTCAGTAATTTCCCCAAGGTAGATTCAATCATATCATTCCACTCATTGGGGTTTAGTCACTGAGGTTTCTATGGATAGAGGAAATTCATGATGTGAATGATGTGACTATTTCATCTTCTTAATCCCACGTGAGGAATGCTTGGTGTGAGAAACAAGGAATTACAAGTAATTAGTCTCACTGCATATGGATGTGGGACTTATGTATTTGGAAAACCCTTGGGATGATTTAATACGGGTTTCAAAACTTAATAAGTAATCCTATATATCATAGTTATGGCAGGAATCATAGTTATCATAGTTATTATGCCCTGGGTAATTCCTAAAGGTGGATACCCTTTTTTGTTGGGTAATTGTATCATGACACTGATCAGAGCATACAAACTAAGGTCACCCCAGTTGTTGGAGATTAACGATTCCAATGATGTAATTATTGCAACTCCCTCATCCCTTGTGACCTATACTCGGTGTGAGAAACAAGGGATAACAACTAATCTAACTCATTGTATATAACATAGGGATTACATGTTGGGACAACCCATTGGATAATTAATTTAGATATCAGGACCTTGGAAGGTGTCCTACGTATCCTGGTTATGGAAGGAATTAGAGTCACCTTAGTTTAGTTGGTTTCTTAGTCCACTAAAGGATGGGGTAAAATGATCAATCCATGGGAATGATTGAGTCCTGATAGATGAAATGTTAGAGACATGGGTGGCTTACACCAAAGTGGATGCTTATTTGAGATCAGGACTTAGAAAGGAGTTCTATGTATCCCTGTTATTACATGAATCTTAGTTATCGTAGTTCAATTGGATGAGGCTTACACACTGAGGTTTCCCTTATATGTGGGACATGCCATATTATGCCACTAATCATGGCTTAAACACTAATGTTTCCCTTATCATTATATTGGTTTAGGATTCAAATTATATGGTCATTATAACTAAACAAGAACACATGAGTAATTCTTGGTTTGAGAAACAAGGGATAGAAAATGATCAATCTCACTACTTATGAATGTAGGACTTATGCACTATGATATCCCTTTGGATAATTCATATGGAGCTCATGACTTAGAAAAGAATCCTATGTATCCTTGTTATTGCCAAAATCAAGGCCATCATAGTTCCATTTGTTTGGGCTTACACACAGGAATTTGCTTTATATGTGGGTCCTATCATATTATGCTTTTGATTAGGGATTACACACTAAGGTTTCATTTATAAAGACTGGACAATGTTATCAAGTCATGGGATTCCTGATTAATCAGGCATGCTTGTCTGCATGGCATGCATTGATTGTATTCTAAGCACACCTTGGTAGTCCACTTGATATTATAGAATTTATGCATGACATGTCCGATGACAATCACATGATTTAGTTGACTTGTCCAAGGGATGTCGCATAATCTGAATGACATGTCCAAAGGTTTTTTTATGTTCAATACTGAATTCTCTGAAGGACATCGCAAGACGTGGATGGCTTCTCCAAAAATCCATCTCATGATCTTGACTGGCTTGTCTAGAGGGTGTCTCATGATCCAGCTGACTTACCCTAGTTTCATCACAGAAGTTGGATGAAACATTTGGAGGTTGTCACGAGAATCAATGAAATATATCTGGAGGGTGATGCATTACCTAGGATAGAATGTCTCAATGTCATCATGAAAGTTAGATGACATGTCTGAGGGACGTCAAAAGATCCAGCTGACATACCTTGGTGCTAAAACGAGACTCATATGATATGAACTGGAATCTTCATATGATCTGGGTAGCGTGTCTAGAGGACTTTACAGTGCTTTTATGGATAACCTAGTGGATTTTTCAAGGCTTAGAAAGAATTCCCATGTTATCTATGTAACTTTCTATGACATGTTAAGGGGACTTCACATAATCCAAATAGTTTACCCAATGAACATCACAGGATCTGGGAAACATGTCATAGTGTTGTCTCATGACCCGGGTGGTTCATTTGAAGCATATTAGGATCATCATATATATTCTTCATGTAAGTCTCCCATCTTTCAGTCTTTTTTCTATACTTTTATAGAAAAATCCATAGATATTTTCAAGGTCAGGTTTTTTATGTCGCATGTGATTTATAAGGTATATGGGTTGTTCTTAAAATTCTCCACCATAAGTCCTTCATGTGATCTATGATTTATCATAGGAAGTTCATATTAATGATGCCTGATTTTTATGGTTTTTCTCTAGATATTACCTTAAGAAAAAATTTTCCACTCAAAAGATCAACCACTTTGAGAAATCAGTTCTGATTTCTAGCTGTGTTAGTGCGACGTTCCAAGGATTGTTCATCTTGGTAATGATGCATTTTTCATTCATGGTTGAGGGGTTTATAGGCCTCTCCACCCTATTAATTTGATACTTTTCACATCATGTATCTCGCAAATCCATGATGGAGTTAGTGGAGGGATTAAACATCATGAATCTTCATGAATCCCTTTTGTAGGTTACTCTGGGGGTGTATCATGATATTCAGTGATTGTGTGATCATATCATCAATTACCCATTTATTGGATTATAGTTTGTTTATGGGGTATTTTTTAATCATTAAATATATCGAAGTACTTTTGTAGTGTCAGGCCGAAATTTCTAAGTACTTTGACGATATTATAATTCATTTTGAATGGCCTTCCCATGATATTTGATTCATTGTCTGAGATATTCCCTGAGAAAATTATGGATTGTTAGGGGGACTTTACGAGATCAAATGTTTTTGTCAAGGGGTCTTGTAAAACTATTTCAATGTGTTAAATGAGTTTTATGTGCATAAAGGGATCCCACCATTACTCTTTCATTTCATTCTTTTATTTATAAAATGATTAGGGGTCTTGAGAACTTGCACAAGTGTCTTCATAGACAATAACTTTCCCCATCATCTATCCATTGTGTGACCAGAAAAAATTCACATAGTGATGCATAAGAATTATCATGGAAAAACCTTTATGCTTATTTTTTATCCAAAGGGGGGCACATGAATGCCTGGACATGTCCAAGACATTTTTTGTGATGATATAAATATGCCATCAAGATCTTATGTAATGAGGCAGTTAAATCTCTAGGGGCTTGTGATGTCTCTCGAACCTCCTACTGCATCACAGTAAATTTATGACCACGATAGGCCTCTTTGTTTTCCCTTTATTGTTTCCTTTTATTATTTTATAGAGTTTTGGAATCTCGTTTGGTTATATGATCATTTCCAAAGACAAACACTCTACCTATTAGTGATGTGTCACATGATATTTTTTACTATAGGAGGATCCAACCTTTTGCACATTTTCCTATTATTTTATAGGTATTTTTGGATAGTTTGTCTGGAATGTGTGGATTGTTAATTCGAATTACCTAGGGGTGCTTGTCTAGTTGCTTCTGTGTGATACGAGATTGTATATGCGCCTTCACAAGAGAAAAAATACATTTCCAATGGGGCTCTACAGGATCATCCATGGGTTATATGATCAGGTGACTTCTGAAGGTTCACATGATATTTATGTTTTTACCACCTTCTTCTTCCTTTTCATTTTGGTGAATGAAATATCTATATTCTAGTATTTCTTCCTTTATAAATTTTTTTATTCTAATTTATTGAGTGTCAATAAATTCCCCCAAAGGACGACATTCACATTGACAAGGTCTCAGTTGTTAGGGATGTAAATTCCCACCTAAGTCTTTATAACTACCACCAATCAGTGTATTGGTTGAAATTTAGTCTCTCGGGAAATGTTTAGTATTCAAACAAATGACCTATAAATAGAGGTGGAGAGGGATTCATTCACTGGATACCCAATTTTCTAGAGATCTTTCACCCTCTTTTTGTCACATGACTATGTCTCAAGACCTTTCTACAAGCACTAATCGTAATATATTTTAATGAAAACACTTCATAAAAACTCCTTCCCATGGCTTGTTTACCTAGACAGCTGTTCGAATCAACCACATACTTATAATCAATAATATTTTTGAACCATGGCCATGGGGATGCATGATCGTCTTGTGGGTTTCTTGGGATCAGATTGTATGATCCTTATCAACTATTTTGTGGCTCACATGACAATGTCAAGGTCATTTGATCATGAGTATCTTGAGGGGTCATACAGTTTTCTCGATTCCTTGCAGGATTGTGTGATCCATAAGATCTTTAGGAGTTGGGTGATTTACTAATCTTTAATGAAATAATTAATCCCTTAAATGATCCATGTGACACTAATGATGATGCCAGTATATTTTTTTCTTTTATCAATATTTTTTTTATCTGTTGTCAATATGCCACTTACTTTTGCTCAGATGGATTCTTTAACTCTTCATACATCTCAAAATCCTTCAAAGTGGTAGGTAAAGACATTAATGGATCATTATTATGCTATTTTAGAAAGTGTGGATACTACATTCACTATTCTACTAGGTCATTTCAGATGAAATAGATAGATTTGACTGTAGTGAAACATAGGGACTATTTCATTTCAGATTTTCTACCCCTTTATGGGTGTGTATTTCTAATGATACTACCATTACTCCACATCAGTCATCATTCATACCCTCTTCTTGGGTTCAAAAAATCTACAATATCTTCTAGGATAAAATCTCTCATGGGGGATATTTTTCACCAACGGAGACTATGAAAATGGGAATATACTAACGTGCATGCCCAAAAACATTAATGGGTTCGATCAGGAGCCTTATATGGATTTTCATATGTACTGCTCAATAATGCGGAATTTTTCCTCCAACCAGAAGTTTTATTGGGTTCCTAGCTAGGACATAATATCAAGAGGCTCTTGAGGAATGGATTAGGGATGGACCTTCTAGGTTCAATACATTTATTCTAAATTCACTAAGGAGTTGAATCACATTGGGTTATATGAGACAATATAGATCTCATATAAATTTTCTTATTTAAAAAAGGGTCTGATGAAGGACCTTTTTAGTCAGTGGATTCTAGAAAAAACACATTTCACCTCATTCATGGTGAGGTGGGTGTCAGAATCTATGATGTTGAGTAATTATATGGTTCACCTATAATGGGTGGGATGTAAGATGAGTTTTTCCCCATGGCCCCACTAGGATGATGCAAAGAGGACTCCTCCTCTCACCTGAGAAATGATAAAACTTGATGAAAAGGAACTCCAGAAAGAGGTACTTCTTCGAGTTGATATCCCATTCAAGACATGGGTGCGATACTTAATTAACAATGTCTATTTTGACCCAAAATCTGAGAAGATGAAGGCCTAGCTTATGAATGATTCATGTAGTGAGTTAGGATCTTACTAGCCAATGGCTGAGGAGGATAAATTTTACTATTTAGGATAGGATGTTGTCCATAGTGTTGATCAGGATATCCTACTAGCTGGCTTCCTTTCCATGTAATTGAGTGGGGACTTCCCTCCATTGATGGAAAATGTGGAGTTACAGTTTCCACATTCATGATGTAAACCTCCATTGAAGGGGGTGTATAGGGAAATTTGAACATATTCTAGCCATAATTTATCACCTTATGAACCATTATTACAAGAGAAAATCCTCTTATAGGATCATAGGCCCCTTTTATGTTTTAGGAGGCTGGGTAAGAGCTCATCTAGGATTCTATGAATATTTTAATATATAGGGTATCCCCAATGTATTCTTAAAACTATACCTTCAATGTATCAGTATGGTAAGAAATATTATTGTGATGGATAGAGATAGCAGGGCTTATATGAGCCACTATTATTATTTACCCATCAAACCCTATAGGTTAGTGATGATAGGTTATATGTTTGATACTGGTGTGGAAAGTCTTGAGACATGGGCCTATATAAGGTCACTTCACAAGGGCATCCATTCCACCTGTATTGATAGGAACCTCTTATGAAAATGGTATGCACCCTTCTGGTTTAGCTGTTAGTTCCTATGTGTCAAGTAAATATTTCCTTGGTCTATTTATGATATATCTGAGTAGAATCTAATGGTATATCACCAAATTTGGCTAATGTTTACAAAGGAGGAGACTAAAGCTGAGATAAACCTTCCTCCATGTGATGTTGTACTTAGTTTATCCAAGAATTATACTGAGGTTGGGATATGCTCATATCCTAATGGGAAATTTTCCAAATTGGTAAGAGAGGCCTCCAAAGTTGTTGATAAAAATCCTAGGCCCATAAAGAAACTTGATTTTTGAGGGCCATTATCCCAAGAAGAACCTTATATGGAAATAAGGAATTTTCCATCACTAGTAGGAGTGCCAACTCATGAGGATATAGCGAGTGTATTACTAGAGGGTGAATCCATGTCAGATTTATCATTTCCAGTCACATATCGACAGTTTATGGCTTGGAGGATGCCGAATTAAAATGGTGTGCTCTAGGGTATAATGCACCATTTTGAGTTACCTTTGGATGGTTTCACCCATGCTACCGCCCCTCTAGGTGTCACTTTTAAAGACCATACTAACGAGTTAAGGGCCTTCTTCTGATACATTCATTTTTCTTTGGAATGTGTAAGGGGGAAGATATTTTATTCCCCAATGGTATATCAAATGGTTGTTTAGGGGATGTTGAAAATTTCCACAAAAAAATAGGGTTATCACTTTATCGATGAAGTAGTAAGGCTAAGCTGACTGATATGCTTAAAGGAATGTAGATCCATTGCAACTGAACTAAAACCCTTTTTTGACACAATGGATGGATTTATAGGACCATGTAATCCTTCAATCCCCAATATATTCTCCGCACAATATGTTGATGGGAGGGAAATCTGACAACGACCGGGAGACCAATGATGATTGCTCCCCGGGCAACTGGCCTGGATGAGGTTGTCGATTACCACTTATAGAGAAATTAATTTGACATCAGCACCCTATAGATATTTTTCCCTAGAGGGGAGGGAAAAAGGGAAGCACTCCAAATTTTCAAAATCCTCTTCTTTATAACCCCCAAGTATATGGGGATTTCAATGTTTTTGTATTTAGAATTTTTTTGGTACCACAACATGACTAATAAAAATTTTAAGGTCTCTACTGATCCCTTTTATAGGATCCTGTATCCACTCCATATGATGTAGGGTATCATCCTATTAATTTTAAATTCCCTTCAATTTTGATCCTAACCCATCAAGAAGTAGAGGTGGATGAGGTGCTAACTCAATCGTTCACATTGCCTATGGAAAACATCTCGATGGTTTCACCAATTTATCTAAGGTTGGTGGATGTTATTTTGGAGGATACCAACACATGTATCTATATTTCTACTATGTTTTATATGATTTAAGTGAGTTTGGGAGAAGTTGTATACTTGTTCAAAACATAATAGTTCATTTATTTTTGTCATATTGCCAAAAATTATTTTTTTCTGCAACTCTCAAGGGTGTAGATTGAAATACATCATTGAGAAAAGCACTGGAGGTTCTAGGAAGTCATTCATCTCAAGAGGATGTTGCCTATTGACCGAAATATAGATTTTGGGTAGTAGATATATCCAGTGATGCAATCCGAGAAAGTTATGTTTCTATAATTGGACATATCCATTGTTTTTTTGGTTATATCGTATGGTTTATATTTTGGATGATAAACCCCTATTACCATTGTTGTAGTGTGTTCACTATGATTTTATGGGGATTAGTACCTATTAAATTGGGGTTTCCTTCGACTGAATCTTCAAATATTGAGGTTGGTTCCCATCCCACATCATCCAAGACCGTGAAAATGACTATTTCTTTGAGCTTCCTAGTACGAGAAAAAGTTCCCTTTCCCAGGATGGGCATAGAACAAGACTCGGGGTCTGCTTCATTCTACTAGTCAATGTGGTGATAAATGTGGAGGAAGATATGGGACTTAGTTTCAGAGACACCCCTTGGAAGATTTGAAAGATAGGTTGGTCCACCGTCAGATTATGTTTTCAATCCTTGGTTATGACGGATTTTATTATAACACCCTCCATAATCAGGTAAAGTAGGTTTTCTCTCTCAGATGGAGTAGGGACCATGAATCGAGGTTGGATGTTGTTGATTCTTCCTCTTCAGAGATACAGAACAGGGACAAGGCCAAAGATAAATCTTCTTGATGGGTGGTGGAGGTGGAATATCACTGAGAAATAGTCAGTTACGGAATGAGAAAAATGGACCTTCTCCTATTTAGTATTAACTGACTTCAATATGAGATCATTTGTCTTTAAGCATAGCCTTCACTGTTTCATCATGCACATTAGATATCATAGAATACTATAGTTGAGAAAAAAGGACTTCTTGACCTAGAAAAGTAGTTGATACTTCAAGTCATTTCTAGGGTGTAGGAGTTGTAGTAGTTTGTGGAAGAGGAGACCAAGTTTATTATCCAGTTATGAAAATCTGTTACTTCCCTAGAGTAGAGTCATTCTTAGTTCAAATGTTATTCTGTAAACTTGTTGTATCATATTTATAATTTTGCAACATATACTTCGCTTATATATTTTCGAGAGAGACTCCATTATGTGTATATTCCTATAATATCATGTAATCAATGAATGGATTTTCTGAACCTTTCATGTTTTTTCCATGTTTTTATTTTCATTCATTCATGATGTGCAAGAAATTTCACTGATCATATGTTATTTGAATCACCAATGATTCCCATCCTTTCTATAATATACAGTAAACATGAATTCATGGATCTGAATATTTATATTATAATAGATTTTCTCGATACGTTCCCATTAGTTCCCACCAATGTGATATTATTTTCTGACATATTTGTTCCAGTTATCTCAAGATCATGTGCTTCAAAAAAGGAAAATTGGGTTTAATACATGTCTCAGAGGGATATTTCTCTTTCTTTTTTCAATGTAGATAGGCTTCGCGAGCATAGATTTATTTTATTCAAGTCCATATATTTTTAATTAAATGATTTTCCATTTTTTAGTCTTAATAAATGTTTTGTTTTAGTTTATCTTGTTTTATATTGGACCTTCTATCACTATAATTTAGGGTCTTTTATCTTGGACCTTCTGCCTTTGTAGTTTAGGATCTTTTAGTTCAGACCTTCTATCACTATAGTTTAGGGTATTTGTTTCCAACACTTTTTCCGGAGCGCGCACATCCATCTATGGAGGACGCGTAGCTGTTACCCCGCACTCCCACTATCCAAAGGCGGGTGGCATCCCCTCCTTATTTAGGGATGTATGCTCCTTGATCGAAACAGGATGATGGGATGTCGGTTCTTCCTTCCAGGGATTACTCCTCAAAGCTCTTCACCTAGTTTGGATCTCCTTGATAGACATAAGACATTGTTCATGAAACTCTTCATGTCACCATATCTTCATGGACACCAGTTAATTACACTGCTTTTTTCCGGACATTCCTAGGGGTACGGTCAGGGCAGAAACCTTCGGTTAAGGGAGTAGTCACGTTGTTCATCACTGGCGTGTATGGACATTGGGGGATTGGCATATCTTTATTATGTCCCTTACTATATGGCTTCTTGAGGGCGCGGAAGCCCCAGGAATCCCACAACAAACATGGGGAGTTTTAAGCTATGGGCATGTATCTGAGGTTTTCCTCAGCTTCCCATGTTTAACACACGGTATGCCGCAAATTTAACATCCAGTGGAGATAGATCAGACTGATCAGAACACTAATTAGATTGGATCAGATGGAGGAACCCGTAGAGGGAACACTGATACTAGGTCCATCATGTGGGTGGCTTCCCACATGTTGTTTGATGGAATGGGGAGTGGGGTGGAATGATATCACTGAGATGTGGAGGCCCAGGTCAGGATCAGGATTGGTGATGAAGTGAAGGGGGATAAAATTGGGCCATCGCAAGTGCTATAGTGAAGTTGGGCTTGATCCTTGAAGATGCTTCCTATGTATCCCCAAGGAAGAGAATCAATGTTCGCGCATTTTAGTAAGACTATGGGACACCTGAGGATACGACCCGTGAGAATGGATGAATGGATGGGACCTAGAAGAAGTGGAACCTCCAGGTTGGGGCATGAGCTTCCCGAGACACATAGGCTCGAGGGAGAGATCAAGATGAGACATGAGTGCTGGGCTCGAACCTCCGGGAGGCTTCCTACGTATCCCTATGGCGGGGAATCAAATTCCATGTAGTTCAGGATGGAGGGATACCGTTTAACGTCATGTGGGATGGGGGCGAACCTGATGTGAAGGTTGTCGGAACGACCGGGTGGTGGGATTGAACCTCGTGGAGGATTTCTACGTGCCATGCCTTGACATGGATCAATGTCCTCGTAGTTCAGGTTATGGGGCATTTGGAGCTTACGCTCTAAGGCGGCCCAAGGTGTTGGTGAACCGACGTGAAGATGGTCGGAATGACTAGGTGGTGGGCTTGAACCTTGTGGAGGCTTCCTACATACCACGCCATGACATGGATCAATATCCTCGTAATTCAGAAAATGGATTGGCACACTGAAATGGAGACGGTCGGGGCTAATGGTTATTAGGCCTGAACCACAGGGAGGCTTCCTACATACCATGCCTTGACATGGATCAAAGTCCTCATAGTTCGGGATGGTTTGTGGGGCTTACACTCTAAGGTGGCCCAGGGTGTTGGTGAACCAACGTGGAGATAGTCAGAACAACTGGGTGGTGGGCTTGAACCTCGGGAAAGCTTCCTATGTACCATGCCTTGACCTGGATCAAAGTCCTTGTAGTTCGGGATGATGTTTGGGGATTAAACTCTAAGGAGGCCTAGGTTGTTGGTGAACCGACGTGAAGATGGTCGGAACGACCGAGTGGTGGGCTTGAACCTCATGGAGGCTTCCAACGTACCATGCCTTGACATGGATCACAGTCATCGTAGTTCGGGATATGGAGTGGCACACCGACATGGAGATGGTCGGGGCCAATGGTTGTTGGTATTGAACCACGAGGAGGCTTCTACATACCATTCCTTCACATGGATCAATGTCACTGTAGTTTTGGATGGTGTTTGGGGCTTACACTCTGAGGAGGCCCTGGGTGTTGGTGAACCAACATGAAGATGGTTGGAATGACTGGGTGGTGGTATTGAACCTCGTTGAGGCTTCCTACGTACCATGCCTTAACTTGGATCAATGTCCTCATAGTTCGGGAAATGGCTTGTCACACCGATATGGAGATGGTCGGGACCAATGGTTGTTGGTCTTGAACCATAGGAAGACTTCCTACGTACCATGCCTTGACATGGATCAATGTCCTCATAGTTTAGGATGATGTTCGGGGCTTCCACTCTGAGGTGGCCCAGGGTGATTGTTATGGTCGGTGATTACTCTATGCTCATGTGAGTCATGCTCGGTGTGAGAAAGAAGATATATCAAAGACCTGACGATCACGTCGTGAAAGGTGAATTCATGGGAAATGGAGTGCTGATTATGCATGATTAACGGCCCAAAGAGGAAATAGGGGCTTACGCGTGGTCCGTAGACCGAAGGGGTTGGGACTTACTCCAGGATGGATGCCCTAGGGAAACAAAGTGCAGCGAGAGAGGGATTTGGGACCCAGGAAAGGAGGAGCACTGTTCCCCATCATGCCCTTCGCTGGCCCTAGGGACCGAAGAAGAAAGGAGCAGGGATGCTGCCTCCTGCAAGAAAATCTAAGGGCTTACACCAAGGTGGTTTCCCTTTCCCCAAGGAAAAATGACACTCCAATAAGGAAGATATCATCCCCTGTGATAGGTGATCACATCCTCGTGTAGAAGAGTGGGCATGGATAATTTCCAAGGTGGAGGACCCTACGTGCGAGGTACGGGGTGGGGTCACATTTTAACGTCATGTACTCAGGACGATGGCACTTGGTAGTTTAACGTCCTGCAGCTCGGATGAGGCGGGTTCACTCTGCACCCCTAGGACTTACATGACCGGTACCCTCTACTCCTTGGTGCAGAGAGGGGACAGGAAAATCCGTATCTAGGGGGTGTTATGGAGAGAACCGTTGGGGAGTCCACGTTACCGTGGCTATGCAGAGAAGCAATAATCATTAGCGTGCCTATGCGAAGAAACATGAGGTGAAGCAACGCAGCGGGAAGAATCGTCCAAGGGACTTCGAAGTTCCTTCTTATGATCCTAGAAGGTCTTACGGGAAATTTGTGTATGACGTGGTTGCTCGGGGCATGAGAGACACCTGTGAATGGCATCCATAATAAGAGAATCAGACACACGTGTAGAGTTATGCCCAAGGAGTATGGGGAACACAAGTGAAGAGGTAGTCGGGAAGCACCGGGGTGAGGGGTCCCGATGAATTGCGTGCATCCTTTGAGGCTTGCACGGGAAATGATTAGACCTTCATGAAAAAACACCAGGCTGGCGCAACATCAGTGAGGATTGTGCATAAATGGAGACGAGTCTTTTCACACAACTAGAAAGGATTATGCACAAGGAGTACGAATTGCGCGCAATTTTGAGAGACTATGTGCAATGACTGGGGTGCGCGCAATTGAAGGAGAATGCATGAAATTGGATGGACTATGCGCAAGTGGAAGGGATTTGACACAGGGGGAAGACCCCAAAGGGATTGGAATCCAGTCTAAACCAAGGGGATCTCGTCCGAAGGTGTACCCCATGGAGAATTGGGTTGAAAAGAACTGTACCTAAAATCCATCTTTGTGTGCACAGAAGGTGGATTTTGCACATGAGAGCTGGTTCAAATTCTTCCGCTTGGAATTTGAAGGGGTCACCTTCTATTTATTGGAATTTGGGGGTGTGGAAAATAGGTCGGCGTGAAATAATTTCACGCTGATGTCAGCGGCGTGAAATGTCAACCGCGTGGGGTGGAGGTGCGAAATATTCCACGCCCATGCCATTGAACTCTCGTGAATCCCAGAGCTTTCCACACGGGGCATTTTTTTTGTGAACTTATGAATTTTTTTCACTCGACTCCTCCAGACCCCCCGGAAAAGGTCCCTAGATCTGAATATGACTTTTCTTTTTCATTTTGAAACTTTATTCAGCCCTTGAGTGTTTTTCGGCGTCTACAAATGCCCCCCCTCGGAATCAAATCTGCAGGGGGTCCTAACGGTCGGATTCTGAGGGAAACTTCAAAATGCAGAACTCTATGAGGTCCATGCATGCTAAAATCCTGGAGCAGTGCACAAAACCCAAGGGGGTGTGGAATCCTCTTTTCACGCGCGTGCGTAAACAAGGCTCTGCTTAAGAAAATTCACCGTAGGCCCCATGTTCCGTACTAATTTCCTCGCACAACAATCTTAGAGCCCTTGGGAGAGAAAATTTATTTGGCCATGCGCAAAAAACCACTCTGGTTGCGCATAATCCCACCAATATCAGGTGTCATTTTATGCATAATCCTGGGGTTTTTCTCACTGAATTCTGATATTTCGCGATCGTCGCCAATTTTTCGCGCCACCGTCTCATATTCCGCAACAGCTACTCAAACAGTGTTCGGAAGAAGATGGACGCAAATCAGGCTGATGAGGTAGAAGCCGCTGGTCGAAGGGCTAAAATGGTTTCCAACCCTGAGTTTTACAGTGCCCAAAGGATTGTCTCCAATAACCATACCCTTTTCAATATGCTAACCCCCACCCAAAAAGAGGATGTCTTGTCCAACAATCTTCCACTATGGGACTTCAGCATTTTGGAGGAGGTCCCTTTTCCAGGATTTGATGTTAATACACCATGGTCATGGGTGAACTGGGAGGACGACCTCCACCAATACAACATCACCAACAATGGTCATCCTACCAGAGAAACCAGAAATATGGACGTTTATGTCTAGAATCCCATGACTAGGACCAATTCTGGGAGTGACCCTATCCCATAGAGTTCCTCGTCCCTTTATGCAAGCACCTTCCATCAAAGCGTCACTGACAAGGCTAAAGGTTGGCTGTAAGACTGGGACCTATGGTCCGGAGGCAACTTCAAAAGTCAATGGCCTTGGGCGTATTGGGTTCACCATACATGTGACCAATTTGGGGCCGAGATACAGCATATTGGCTTGTTTGAGGGGGTGTGGAAGTCAAAATATCACTTCTACTGCCAGCACGAGCTTGGGCCAGAGCTGTTCACTCGGTGGTCCCCTGATACCAATACCATCCATCTCCATCATGGGGAATTTGGTATTAGTCTTTGGTAAATTCACTAAATCAGGGGTATCCCTTAGGAGGGCCACCAATATGAGGAATTCCTTCCACCAATGAGCACATGAGGATATGGATCAAGAACCCCCATGCTAACCTGGAACTTGTTGGATCTAGCTAAGGAGAGAATGGGGGTAAATAATTTCCTAAAATACATCACTTACAAGGGATAGTTTAGCCTATTCTTCGAAGGGGATCCGAAATTCAAGATTTCAGGGCGAGGGAGAGGGTGTCCAACCACGGCACAGAGGAGCAAGAGTGGATCATACTGGAGGATCCTGGAGGTGGGGAACTATCAGTCATGGGGCTACAACATAAATGAGAGTCGGGACCCAAATGTTCGGTACGCTGAATTCCTCGCCACATTCTTGAGTGGGTGGCTCTTACCAGTGAGGGTCGCAAGGATGGGAGTCCGTCCAATGACCCTGGTGATGGCTGACACCATGGATGCTAATAAAAGATTCAATCTGGGGGTCCCCATTCTGGCTCATCTGTATGCCATTTTGGGACGTATCTCGGGAGGTGGGTCACCTAGTAGAATCTCTGTCCCCTTCCAGATCTTCTATGGCTGGTTTGCAGCTCATTGCGGCGGATATACCATACTGAATGCCATCCGTCCTCCAGGTAATGGCCTACGACCTTCCCTGCTGAACATTTTCGGGGTCATTCTAGTGATGCTCAATGAGGAGGGAGTAAGGGTCATAATTGTTAATCATGCCAACTTTCCTTTCAGCCCATTCCCCACCCCGACTGGCCAGATGATAGACAATGGGAAAGGAACACTGGAGTAGAGGGAGTACTTCCAGATCATTTTAGGAGGGGTTCTTATGGCCTAGATTGATGGTAAGATCCTCTGTGAGACTTACGTGCCATCCAGGATTGACAGGTAGTTTGGGTGCCTCCAGTGGATGCCGAAAAAAGTACACAAAGATATCCATGAAGAATGGAATCCCTGTGTTCTTCGTCAAATGTGGCTGATATCCACGACCTATGGATCCGAAAACATCATCACCTTTCCTCCTACCGAAGTTGATGCTGGCCTCTCAACTGAGTATGCAAAACATTGGGCCACAGCATAACCTGAGGGGCTTTGCAGAAGTGAGTTAGGAAATTGAAGGTCACCAATGTAGAACCTAGGCAGCGAGAGAGCAGTCACATATATATCAGAGCCAATGATTTCACAGGTGTCTATCATGCCCTGAGCATCCACATCATACACCACTTTCTCGTACAACCTTCTAGGATGTACGAAGTAACTTCAAAGTCATTTGGAATATTCTTCCCGTTGTGTTTCTTCACCTCATGATTCTTGGAATAGGCATGATTAGAGCTGTTACTTCTCCATGTAGACACGCTAACGTGGACCCCCCAACTGTTTTCACCATAACACCCCCTAGATACGGCATTTCCTATCCCCTCTCGGCACAAAAGAGTAGAGGGTACCGGTCATGTAAGTCCTAGAGGTGCGGAGTGAACCCGCCTCGTCTGAGCTACAGGACGTTAAACTACCAAGTGCCATCGTCCTAAGCACATGACGTTAAACTGTGACCCCTCCCCGTACCTCGCACGTAGGGTCCTCCACTTTGGAAATTATACATGCCCACTCTTCTCCATGGGGATGGGATCACCTCTCACAGGGGATGATATCATCCTTATTGGAGTGGTGTTTTTCTGTGGGGAAAGGGAAACCACTTTGGTGTAATCCCCTAGGTTTTCTTGCAGGAGGAAGTATCCCTACTCCTCCTTTCTTCTTCGGTCCCCAGGGACAGTGAAGGGCGTGATGGGGAACGGTTATCCTCCTTTCTTTAGTCCCAAATCCCTCTCTCACTGCGCTTTTTCATCCTAGGGCATCCATCCTGGAGTAAGTCCCAACCCCTTCGGGATGCGGACCACGCGTAAGCCTCTGTTTCCTCTTTGGGTCATTAATCACACATAATCCCCACTCCATTTCCCGTGAATGCACCTTTCACGATGTGATCGTCAGGTCTCCTTTATATCTTGTTTCTCACACCGAGCATGACTCATGTGAGCATAGAGTAATAACCGACCATGAAAAACACACTAGGCTGCCTCAGAGTGTAAGCCCCAAACATCATCCCAAACAATGAGAACATTGATCCATGTCAAGGCATGGTATGTAGGAAGCCTCCCTGAGGTTCAATCCCAACAACCATTGGCCTTGACCATCTCCATTTCGGTGTGCCAATCCATTTCCTAAAATATGAGGACATTGATCCAAGTTAAGGCATGGTACGTAGGAAGCCTCAACGAGGTTCACGCCCACCACCCGGTCATTCCAACCATCTTCACGTTGGTTCACCAACACCCTGGGCATCCTCATAGTGTAATCCCCAAACACCTTCCGGAACTATGAGTACATTGATCCATGTGAAGTAATGGTATGTAAGAAGCCTCCTCGAGGTTCAATCCCAACAACCATTGGCCCTGACCCTCTCTGTGTCGGTGTTCCAAGACATATCCCTAACTATGATAACTTTGATCCATGTCAAGGCATGGTACGTTGGAAGCCTCCATGAGGTTCAAGCCCACCACCCGGTCATTCCGACCATCTTCATGTTGGTTCACCAACACCCTGGGCCGCCTCAGAGTGTACGCCCCAATCATCATCCCGAACTAAATGGAATTTGATCCATGTCAAGGCATGGTGCGTAGGAAGCCTGTATGAGGTTCAAGCCCACCACCCGGTCATTCCGACTATCTCCACGTCAGTTCACCAACACCCTGGGCCACCTTAGAGAGTAAGCCCCAATCACCATCCCGAACTGCGAGGACTTTGATCCATGTCAAGGAATGGTATGTAGGATGCCTCCCCATGGTTCAGGCCCAATAACCATTGGCCCCAATCGTCTCTGCGTCGGTGTGCCAATCCATTTTCTACATTTTGAGGACTTTGATCCATGTCAAGGCATGGTATGTAGGAAGCCTCCACGAGGTTCAATCCCACCACCTGGTCGTTCTAAAAATATTCACATCGGTTCATCAACACCTTCATCTTCTTTAGAGCGTAACCTCCAAATAACCCCCTAACCTGAACTATGAGGACATTGATCCGTGTCAAGGCATGGTACGTATGAAGCCTCCACAAGGTTCAATCCCACCAACTGGTCATTCCGAAAACCTTCATGTGAGGTTCTCCCCCATCCCACATGATTTTAAACTATATCCTCCATCTTGAACTACGTGGACTTTGATTCCCCGCCACAGGGATACGTAGGAAGCCTTTCTGAGGTTTGAGCCCAGCACTCATGTCTCATCTTGATCTCTCCCACGATCCTATGTGTCTCGGGAAGCAAAATCCCCAACCCAGAGGTTCCACTTATTCTGGGTCCCATCCATGCATCCATTCTCATGGGTAGCCTCCTCAGGTGTCCCGTCATCTCACTAAACTAAACGAACATTGATTCCCTACCATGGGGATACATATGAAGCCTCTTCGAAGATTAATACCAACTTCACTGTCACCCTTGAAATGGCCCTATTTCATCCCCCCTTCACTTCATCACCCATCTTGATCCTCACCCAGGCCACCACATCCCGATGGGATCATTCCACCCAACTCCCCATTCCATCAAACAACATTTGAGATGACACCGACATGATGGCACCAGTATCAGTGATCCCTCCAGGGGGTTGCTCTATCTGATCCACTATAATCAGTGTTCCGATCAGTCTGATCCGTATCCACTGGATGTGAAATTTGTGTCATACCCTGTGTTAAACATGGGAAGCTAAGGAAAACCTCAGATACATGCCCATGGCACATCATTCCCCACGTTTGATGTGGGATGCCTGGGGCTTCCTCTCCCTCAAGAAGTCCTGTAATAAGGGACATAAGATAGACATGCCAATCCCCCAGCGTCCAGACATGCCAGTGATGCCCAACGTGACAACTCCCTTAACCGAAGGTTGTTTCCCTGACCAGACCCCTTGGAATGTTAAGAAAGAAGCAGTGTAATTAACTGGTGTCCATGAAGATATGGCGCCAGGAAGAGTTTCATGAACAATGTCTTATATCTATGAGGGAGACCCAGACTAGGTGACGATCTATGATGAGGAATCCATGGAAGGAAGAACCGACATCCCATCATCTTGTTTCGATCAAGGAGCAGACATCCCGGAATAAGGAGGGGATGTGACCAACCTTTGGAATGCAGGAATTCGGGGTAACAGGTGCGCGTCCTCCACGGATGGATGCGCGCACCTTGGAAAAAGTTTTGGAAACAAATACCCTAAACTATAGTGATAGAAGGTCTGAACTAAAATATCTTAAACTAAAAAGGTAGAAGGTCCAAGATAAAAGGCCCTAAATTATAGTCATAGAAGGTCCAAGATAAAATAAGCTAAACTAAAACAAAACATTTATTAAGACTAAAAAATGTAAAATCATTTAATTTACAATATATGGACTTGTATAAAATCAATTTATGCTCGCTAAGCCTATCTACATAGAAAAAAGAAAGAGAAATATCCCTCTAGGACATGTATTACACCCAATATTCCTTTTTTGAAGCACATTATCTTGAGATAACTGGAACAAATATGTCAGAAAATAATATCACGTTAGTGGGAACTAATGGGAACATATCGAGAAAATTTGTTATGATATAAATATTCAGATCCATGAATTAATGTTACTGTATATTATAGAAAGGATGGGCATCATTGGTGATTCAAATAACATCAGATCAGTGAAATTTCATGCACATCATGAATGAAAGAAAATAAAAACATGGAAGAAACATGAAAGGTTCAGAAAATATATTCATTGATTGCATGATATTATAGGAATATAAACATAATGGATTCTCTCTCGAAAACAAATAAGCCAAGGATATGATACAGAATTAGAAATCTGATACAACAAGTGCTCAGAATAATCTTTGACCTATGCATGACTCTACTCTGGGGAAGTAACAGATTTGTATAACTGGATAGTAAACTCGTTCTCCTCTTCCAAAACCTACTACAACTCCTACACCCTAGAAATGACTTGAGGTCTCGCCTTCTTTTCTAGGTCAAGAAGTCCATTTTTCTCAACCATAGTATTCTTTGATATCTGAAGTGCATGTTGAAACAATGAAGGCTATGATTAAAGACAAATGATATCAGATTGAAGTCAGCTAATCCCATATAGGAGAAGGTCGGTTTTACTCATCCTTAAACTGACTATGTCTCAGTGATATTCCACCTCCACCACCCATCAAGAAGCTTTATCTATGGCCTTGTCCCTGTTCTTCATCACTGAAGAGGAAGAATCAACAAAATCCACCCTCGATTCATGGTCCCTCCTCCTCCATCTCAGAGAGAACACCTCCTTTACCTGAGTATGGAGGGTGTTATAATAAAATCCCTTATAACCCAGGATTGGAAACATAATCTGATGGTGGACCAAACTATCTTTCAACTCTTCCAAGGTGAGTCTCAGAATCTAAGTCCCAGATCTTCCTCCACATTTTTCACCACATTGACTAGTAGGATGAAGTAGACCCCGAGACTTATTCTAAGCCCATCCTGGGAAAGGGAACATTTTCTGGTACTAGGAAGCTCAAAGAAATAGTCATTTTCACGGTCTTGGATGATGTGGGAAGGGAACCAACCTCAATATTGGAAGATTCAGTCAGAGGAACACCCAAAGAAATAGGGACTAATCCGAATAACATCCTAGTGAACACACTACAACAATGGGAATAGGGTTTTATCATCCAAAATATAAACCATACGATATAACCAAAAAAACAATGGATGTGTCCAATGATAGAAACATAAATTTCTCAGATCGCATCACTGAATTTATCTACTACCCAAACATTATATTCTGGTCAAGAGGAAATCGCCTCTTGAGATGAATGACTTCTTGGAACCTCTAGTGCTTTTCTCAAAGATGTATTTCAATCAACACCCTTGAGAGTTGCCGAAAAAAATAATTTTAGGCAATATGACAAAAATAAATGAACTGTTATGTTTTGAAGAAGTATACAACTTCTCCCAAACTCACATCCATCAAAGAAAACATAGTATAAATATAGATACATGAATTGGTATCCTCCAAACAACATCCACCAACCTTAGACATAGTGGTGAAACCATCGAGATGTTTTCCATAGGAAATGGGAACGATTGAGTTAGCACCTCATCCACCTCCACTTCTTGATGGATCAGAATCAAAATTGAAGGGAATTTCAAAGTAATAGGATGCAATCCTACATCATATTGAGTGGATACATGCTCCTATAAATAGGATCAGTAGATACCTTCAAATTTTTACTAGTCAAAATGTGGTATCAAAAAAATCCTAAATAGAAAAGGATTTAAATCCCCATATACTTGGGGGTTATAAAGAAGAGGATTTTGAAAATTTGGAGTGCTTCTTTTTTTCCCTCCCCTATAGGGAAAAATATCTTTAGGGTGGTGATGTAAAATTAATTTCTCTATAATTGTAAATCGACAACCTCATCCAGGCCAGTTGACCCGGGGAGGAATCATCATTGGTCTCCCAGTCGTTGTCAGATTCCTCTCCCATCAACATATTATGGGGATAATATACGGGGGATGGAAGGATTACATGGTCCTATAAAACCAACCATTGTGTCAAAAAAGGATGTTAGTTCAATTTCAATGGATCTAAATACCTTTAATCATATCAGTTAGCTTAGCCTTACTACTTCCTCGATAAAGGGATAACCCTATTCTTCTATGACAATTTTCAACATCCTCGGAACAACCATTTGATATACCATTAGGGAATAAATTATCTAGACCCTTTCACATTCCAAATAAACATGAATGTATCAAAAGAAGGCCCTTAACACATTAGAATGGTTATAAAAAGTGACACCTAGAGGGGCGGTGACATGGGTGAAACCATCCAAAGGTAACTCAAAATGGTGCATTATACCCTAGATCACACCCTCTATATTCGGCATCCTCCAATCCATCCACTATCAATATGTGACTGGAAATGATAACTCTGACATGCATTCACCCTCTAGTAATTCACTCGCTATATCATCATCATTTGGCACTCCTACTAGTGATGGAAAATTCCTTATTTCTTTATAAGGTTCTTATAGGGCTATTGGACCTCAAAAATACAGTTTCTTTACTGGCCTAGGATTTTTATCAACAACTTTGGAGGCCTCTCTTACCAATTTGGATAATTTCCCATTAGGATATGAGCATATCCCAACCTTAGTATAATGCTTGGATAAACTAAGTACAACATCACATGGGGGAAGGTTTATCTCAGCTTGAGTCTCCTAATTTGTAATCATCAGCCAAATTTGGGGAGCTACCATTAGATTCTACTCATATCTAACATAAATAGACCAAGGAAATATCGACCTAACAAATAGGATCTAATGGCTAAACCAGATGGGTGCATACCATTTTCATAAGAGGTGCCTATCAATATAGGTGGAATGGATGCCCTTGTGACGTGACCTTATATAGGCCCATCCTCAAGACTATCTGCACTAGTATCAACCATATAACCTATCAGCACTAACCCATAGGGTTTGAAGGGAAAAAAATCATAGCGGCTCATATAAGCCCTGATATCTCTATCCATCACTACAATATTTCTTACAAAATTGATACATTGCATGTATAGTTTCAAGCATACATTGAGGATACCCTATATATTAAGATATTCATAGAATCCTAGACGATCTCTTACCCAACCTCATAACACATAAAAGGGGCCTATGATCCTGTAAGAGGATTTTCCCTTGTAAAAATGGTGCATAAGGTGATAAATTATGGCTAGAATAGGTTTAAATTTCCCTATACACTCCCCCTTCCATGGAGGTTTACATCATGAAAGTGGAAACTCTAACTCAACATTTTCCATCATTGGAAGGAAGTACCCACTAAGTTACATGGAAAGGAAGCCAGCTAGTTGGATACCATGATCAACACGATGGAAAACTTCCTATCCTAATTAGTAAAATTTATCCTCCTCATCTGTTGGCCAGTAAGATCATATTTCACTATAGGAATCATTCATAAGATAGGCCTTCATCTTCTCAGATTTTGGTTCAAAATAGACCTTGTTAATTAAGTATTTAACCCATGTCTTGAATGGGATATCAACTCGAGGAAGTGTCTCCTTCAGGAGTTACTTTTCATCTAGTTTTATCATTTCTCAGGTGAGAGGAGGAGTCCTCTTTGCATTATCCTAGGGGGGGAATGGGGAAAAAACTCATCATACATCCCACCAATTTTAGGTGCACCATATAGTAACTCAACAGCATAGAGTCTGACACCTACCTCGCCCTGAATGAGGTGAAATGTGTTTTTTCTAGAATCCAATGACTAAAAAGTTCCTTTATCAGACCCTTTTTGAAATAAGAAATTTTATATGAGATCTATATTGCCTCATATAACCCAATGTGCTTCAACTCCTTAGTGAATTTAGAATAAATGTATTGAACCTAAAAGGTCCATCCCCAATCCATTCCACAAGAGCCTCTTGATCTGAAGTCCAAGCTGGGAACCCACTCAAACTTCTGGTTGGAGGAAAAATTCCGCATTATTGAGTAGTAGATATGAAAATCAATATAAGGCTCATGATCAACCCCATTAATGTTTGTGGGCATGCACGTCTGTATATTCCCATTATCATAGTATCCCTTGGTGAAAAAGTGCCCCGATGAGATATTTTCTCCTAGAAGATGTTGTAGATTTTTTGAAACCAAGAAGAGGGTATGAATGGTGACTGATGTGGAGTAATGGTAGTATAATTAGAAATATAGACCCATAAATGGGTAGAAAATCAGAAATGGAATAGTCCCCATGTTTTTACACCTATCAAATCTATCTATTTCATCTGAAATGACCTAGTAGAATAGTGACAAGTAGTATCCACAGTTTCTGAAATTGAATAATAATGATATATCTATGCCTTTACCTACAACATTGAAGGATTTTTATATGTATGACGAGTTCTAGAAGCCATCTGAGCAAAAGAAAGTGGCATATTGACAAAAGATAAAAAAAATATTAATAAAATAAAGGAATATACTGGCAGTATCATTAGTGTCACATGAATCATTTAAGGGATTCATGATTTCATAAAACATTAGTAAATCCCCCAGTGCTTAATGATCTTATTGATCACACTATCTTGCAAGGAATTGAGAAAACTATATGAGCCCTCAAGATACTTGTGATCAAATGACCTTGACATTGTCATGTGAGCCACAAAATAGTTTAAAAGGATCGTACAATTGGATCCCATAAAACCCAAAATATGATCATGCATCCCCATGGACATGGTTCAAATAAATTATTGATTATAATTATGTGGTTGATTCGAACATCTTTCTTGGTAAACAAGCCAAGGGAAGGAGTTTTCATGAAGTGTTCTCATGAAAATATATTACGATTAGTGCTTGTGGAAAGGTCTTGAGGCATATTCAGGTGACGAAAATATGGTGAAAGATCTCTATAGAATTGGGTATCTAGTGAATGAATCCCTCTCACCCCTATTTATATGGAATTCTATTGAATACTAAACATTTCCCGATAGACCAAATTTCAACCAAGGCACTAATTGGTGATAGTTATAAAGACTTAGGTGGGAATTTACTTCCCTAACAACTGAGACCTTGTCAATGTGAATGTCGCTCTTTGGGGGAATTTATTGTCACTCACAAAATGAGAATCAGAAAATTGATAAAGGAAGAAATACATGAATATAGATATTTCATTCACCACAATGAAAAGGAAAAAGAAAGTGGTAAAAACATAAATATCATGTGAACCTCCAGAAGTCACCTGATCATATAACCCATGGATGATCCTGCAGATCCCCTTTGGAAATGTATTTTTTCTCTTGTGAAGGCGCATATACAATCTCGGAACACACGGAAGCAACTAGACATGAACCCCTAGGTAATGATAATTAAAAATTTTCACATTCCAGAAAAACTATCCAGAAATCCCTAGAAAATAAGAGGAAAATGTCCAAATGGTTGTATCCTCTTATAGTCAATAATAGCATGTGACACATCACCAATAGGTAGAGTGATTGTCTTTGACAATAATCATATAACCTAACAAGATTCCAAAACTCTAGAAAATAATAAAAGGAAACAATAAAGGGAAAAAAGAGGCCTATCATGTTCATAAATTTTCTGCGATGCAGTAGGAGGTTTGAGAGACATCACAAGCCCCTAGAGATTCAACTGACTCGTCACATAAGATCCTGATGGCATATTTATATCATCAAAAAAAATGTCTTGGACATGTCCAGTAATTACAATAACACAAGGCATTAGCCTCTATTTTTCTGGTCACTAAAAGAGTCGTCATAGTGGGGGATCCCTCAGTGATCATCAATTCAATAATAGGCATCGGTGCCCCACCTTATTTCATTGGTGCTTCCCCCCTCCTTAGACTGGAGACTCTTGATCAACACCAATATGTGACTAAGTAAGATAAAGAGTGTGGATTAAGGATTGCAAAGGAGAGTGGATAAAAGGGGGAGGATAGAAAAGGGTTGAAGCATACCTCGAGTAGCTCAGTCTCATATATATCATCATCTCTGATATATATGTGACTGAGCTACTAGAGGTATGCTTCAACCCTTATCTATCCTCCTCCTTTTATCCACTCTCCTTTGTTATCCTTAATCCACCCTCTTTATCTTACTCAGGTGCATATTGGTGCTGATCAAGAGTCTCCATTCAAAGGAGGGGATGCTCCAATGAAATAAGGTGGGGCACCGAAGCCTATTATTGAATTGAAGAGAACTAAGGGATCCCCCACTATGATGACTCTTGTAGTGTCCAGAACAATGGAGGCCGATGCCTTGCTTTCTTGTAATTTTCATTCATTGATACTGGTACTTACCATCAGAGAACTCAATTGATTAGGGTGCTCCTTGTCTGTACAGTGATCATGACATTGGAGGCTCATTGGGCTTCTATGCCTGGACCATCTGCAAGCGAGTCAATGGAAAACGTACCACCCTATCCAGGACATGCCTCCCAGACAGAGTCAGCCCTGGCACTTAGTGAGTAGAGAGTGGTGGACATCAGTGTTGCTGCTCTCGAGGCAGGGCAAGAAGTTGAAAAAGGTGCCAACAGGTTCGAGGCAAGAGAGGAAGGTCGCTCAGACTCCGAAGAGCACAACCCCCTTGGAGGAATATCGAAGGAAGACCCTTCTGCATTCCTGTTGGTTGTTTTACCTATCTATCAGCCTGTCGATCTCGATAAGATTGATGATTCGGACTCAAAAGCGGACACAGAGAGCTGGATAACGAGATGCAACAGGTGGAAGTGCATCAGTTTTTTTCTCAATCAGACTCAAATGGAGTGGCTGAAGCGGATGGGATCACTCCACACCTGGCTTCATTTCATGTGTGCTGGAGGGACAGATGCTCAATACCTTCACTTGAAGTTTCATGACTACATGGCCGAGAAGATGCGTGAGATCAGCCAGTGCTCCGCCGTCACCCAGTGTTGGGAGGAGGCAGGGAGTACCAGACCATTTCTGAAGGTGGAGCTGGAGGTCCAACGCCTTGAAAAACATGAAAAAGAAAAATAGATATTCATTGAAAACTGTTCTGAACTCATGGATCTGTTGAGGGCACAACTGGAAGATTGCCAAGAGCAACTAGTAGAAGAGAGTCACTAGATGACTGAACTTCAAACTGAACAGGCATGGGCACGGTATAGTGTTAGCGAACTATGCTTTTCAGATGCTAATTAAGGGAGAGACCTCAGGGGGCGGGAAGCAGTCCAGGAGGCCAGCATCCAAATGTTAGCTGCATTGGAATTATCTACTCAGAAATATGACCCTTAAGGGCCTTTTTTTCCAAACTCATAAAATTATTTCACATTACTGGATTTTATTTTGAACTATATTTATGGAAAAATATATTAACTTGTCCCCTTGGTTTAATGCTCTCAACCATAATCCGGAAATAAATATAAATCCATTCCTAAGCTCACGTGGGTCATACCCAATGTGAGAAATAATGTATTATCATATTATCAATTCATTTGATCGCGGGAGCATCAACCATGCTTTGGGAATTCGATATTCGAATCAGGATTTCTGAGGAGAAGAGGGAGGCCTGATCAAAGGAAGAGGACCTTGGTCCAATTGATGTATTGTCTTCTCAATGTGCTCTAGAACACGAGAGGTACAATATCATAGGCATTAGAATTAGTCTGAACATAGGGGAATGAAAAATGTAAATCATGTTACCTCAAATTTGGAACACTGTGGGTGGGGCGTGGCAATAACGGAAAACTATTGACCGTGTTCGAAACACAGCATCCCTATTGTGTTAGCCTGAAATGGGGACAAAAAATGAGGGTCAACTGCTGACCATGTTTGAAACACCAGACCTGACTCAAAATATCATCCATAAGTCATCCAGAATGTTGGCCTAGGACAGCAGGCAGACCATAAACCGAGCATCCATACTGTAAGGGAGTCCATTCAGATGTGAAAGGGGATGAGGGTCCTAATAAAGGGAACAAAAATCATGGAAGGTGAAGTGGTGGTTTTTTCAAACAGAATCCAACACTCTTGAAATTACGCCACCATGGTGGAAGCACATTAGGTGGGTGCATTGATCTGATCATGGATCATTCCTGCTATAGATAGGACCTCTATGGTGAGGGAGTTGTCGCTTCCCAATGTCATTATGGGGCATCCCGAACTTGTTCAAGGAAAATTGTGTAGTTAAAAAACTTCCCAAGGGGTCAGAACAAGGGTCTGAAAGTGATAAAGGATGGGATTTGTGATCCCCAAGGCTGGACCCGAGACGAAATGACTGGGCATTTCTTCGTATCCCATAAGGATGGGAATCAAGCTATACGTAGTTCAGAAAAGGTTCTTAGTTTAAGGTCTTAGACCTCGGACCATGGACAGTAGGAAATCTAGGAGACACATGGCGATGTAACTCATACAACCTGACTTGAATGAGGATGAGGTCCAAATCATAATGTGTTCCCTATGGAGGTTTTAGGTCGAGGGACCAAAAATGAACATTAGGCTGGGCCCGGGAGCAGGGCGCACGGGCATTCCCACGTATCCCATTAGGATGAGAATCAAGCCATATGTAGTTATATGGGGTGGCACGGTAATGTACCGGATCGAATGATGAAAGGGGCGTGTGGGTCTAGCCCTCATACTAAAGGAAGCAGTATTTAATAGATCTTGTTTGTCCTTTAGGGTAGATGTTTTTTTGGAAGTGACAAGCCGAGGACCTAGGGATACCGATATCACCAAGGAAATCAATCCATATGCTGGCATTGACAAATGGTACAGTGGATTAACGATACCCTAAGTTATGTCCCCCATGATGAGGTCATCACAATGCAGTTCTGTTTTTCGTCATGCGGTCGGGATGATATCATCACAGTTTAGGGTCATGTGATAGGACCAGATAGCACAGTTTAAATTCTTATGGCTTGGACAAAATGGAATGTGTACGACGTGATAAATAATAACCGACGTGAATGAGGATGAGGTCTACATCATCACCATGTGCAACTCTGGGAAAGGAGCCTTGCGCCAAGAGGCCCATAAGGGTCAGAGGATAAGGGGTAGGAGAAGCTAGTTCCCAGTTGAGCTAGACCCGGAAACCTGATGTCCGGGTGATCCTATGTATCCCATGGGGATGATAATTGATCCACACATTGTTCTTAGAGAAGATAATAGTTTATGGTCTTAGTGCTCGGATTGTGGGAGCCCCGAAGAACGTCGTATGATAGTATTGTCCCCCTGACATGTGGAGGTTCACTGAGGGATAGTGCCAAGAGTGTCGAAATTCTACCTGGACATCATGGGGTGGAACATAATGTGAATCATGTAACCAACATTCACGGCCTAAAGGGGTTGGCGTGGCGACGGAGGATTACTATTTTTCATGTTTGTAACACATCATCCATGTTGTGTTATCCTGAAATGGGGGAAAAATGAACATCCACTGCTGACCATATTCGCAACACGGGACTTGTAGCAATATTTTGTCTGAAAACCTTGGGGATGCTGACCCATAATGGTAGGAGAGCCAATAGGCCTAGCAACCATGCCGTTTTTTGGGGTCCCTTTGGGTGTGAAAGATAATAGAAGCCCAAATGAAGGGGAACATGAAGCATGAAAAGTGAATGGAAACTTTCCCAAGTTGAATCTGACACTCCAGGTCCTAGACCAGAGTACTCTTGGACATATCGGTGAACCACTGCAAAGGGTCAAGGGGCTCTTCTTGAGAGCAGACAATTTGCATAGATAACTATAGAACAAAGAGATGGAGAACTCTCAGGAGAAAGAGGGGGCATGACATGGTTTCCACAAACCCAACGCGATGGAGGGAATAACCTTGTACCACACTTATATATCCCTCTCATGGAAGGGAATAAGCCAAGGGTCCAAGGTGACTATGAAATCTCTATGATGTCGGGCTGGACCCGAAATCTAAATGTTCAGGCGGTCCTACATATCCCATAAGGGTGGGAATCAAGCCACATGTAGTTCATGAGATGCAGTTTAACATCATGCAGGACTGTGTGCAGATTAACATCATGTGGGATGGTACAATTTAATGTTATGTTGGACTGTGCAGTTTAACGTCTTGCTAGACTATGCAGTTTAAAGTCATGATGGATTGTGTAGTTTAAAGTCATGTTAGACTGGTGTTCAGTTTAAGGTCAGGCGGGACCATCCATTTTAAGGTCGTGTAGAACCAATAGTCTTAGGAAATGTATTTCTTGAGGAGCATGGAATTGGTGGGAGGGGTTATACACTCACCATCCAAGGTCACCAATGAGTATGCTCCATTGGAGTAAACCTTATGAACAATGAATGGTCCTTCCCATTTGGGCTCCAACTTGGGTGGTTTTCTACAAGGTATCATTGGTGTTCTCAGAGCCAGTACCAAGTCGCCTTGAAGGAAAGAGGAGAGGTGAACCTTCTTGTTGAAGGCTCGATCCATCCTGCTCTGATGCATTTCTAGATTTTGCAGGGCACGAATCCTTTTCTCGTCAAGTGCTTCCAATTCAGCTAGACAGATTTCAACTACTCTATATGGTGCTTGCTGGTCATAGACCACTGTGTGTAATGAGGGAAACTGAATCCCGATGGGCAGTACAGCCTCATTTTCATACACCAAGGAATATGGGGTCACTTGGGTGGAATTACGAGTCATCTTCCAATAATATCATAGGGCGTTGGGGAGCTTATCTGGCCAACTCTTCTTATTCTGACCAACCATTTTTTGTAGGATGTTAGAGAGGTTTTTATTGAATGCCTCAATCTTCCTGTTCACTTGTGTGTGATAGTGGGAGGTACAGTTAGAGAGAATGTTGTATTTGGCATATATATTTTTCAACTCGACTTCTCAGAAGTTGGTGTCGTTATCAGTGAGGACAGTGTGAGGGACTCTAAACCGATAGATGATATTGGAACTCACAAAGTCAACAATAGAATGGGCCTTGACTTCCTTGAGTGGAGCTGCCTCTTCCCACTTGGAAAATAAATCTGTGGTGGTCAGGATGAATCGGCATTGGTGAACCATTGTTGGTGGGTATGGTCCTACGAAATCTAATACCCAGAATACAAAGTTCCAAGAGTACATGGTAGTGTGGAGAGGCTCTGGTGGCCGATGCACAAAGTTAATATGAACTTGGCATGCATGGAACCTCTTAGAGAACTTGATGTAGTCATGGATCATGGAGGGACAAAAACACCCAAGTATATGGATCTGTTGAGACATTTTTGGCCTAGACTAATGGGAACTGCAGGAACCGGCGTGAACCTCATGCATGAACTGAGAAATATCAACCCCCTAAATGCAATGGAGGAGAACACCATCAAACCCATTCTTATAGAGGATTGGCTCAAATCTGGGACCACTCTGGAGGGTAAATTGAATTGTGCGGTGTCGGATTCGCTCGCTCTCATCCCGATCTGATGGGAGATTACTGTGTTTGATGTATTCAACCAAGGGTGTCCTCCAATTATCAATCATTTCAATCGATGCATCCGGATGACCTGGGGGTCCTGACATGGATGCGTCAGCGGTAAGATGGCTTAAATGTGGTTCGTTATCACCATACGGGGTAACAAGAGCTATAAATATTCGATGTGTCACATGGATAATCAGATAATCCTGTTCGGACTCTGAAAGTGATGCAGCTAAGCTGTCAAAAGCATCTTCTCGACCAATCAGTGACCGGGGGACATGGGTAACCTCTGGCTGAGAAGGGAACTGGTTCATTAGCTGGAGAGTGTGTTCTAACAATGGTATGAGCTCTGGATTCCTAACAACATAGTCATCATTGACCTGCTTAATGACTAGCTTGGAGTCCCTTTTCACATGAAAATGGGGAACTGCGATCTCGAGGGCTAGCTCGAGGCTAGTAATGAGGGCCTGATACTCCACCTCATTGTTGGTGCAGCCTTCCAACAGTTGGAACGAATATGTTATAATGGCTTACACCGGGGTAATAAAAATGATACCCAGGCCTACTATGTTGATTTAAGGATCATTAAGCCTCATATCGGTGGGGCTCCTGGAGGCGCCATCAAAGTTAATTTTCTAACACAGGATGGATTGATTGAATGAGAGGATTTACTCATCAGAAAAATTGAGTTCCAAGGACCGGTCTGCAGGGGTTGGATGGGCAGCAAGGAAATTGGCCAACTCCTGTCCCTTGATAGCCTTCTGAGGCATGAACTTGATGTCAAACTGCTAGAGGATTACTGCCCACCGTGCTAGTCGGCCTGTCAACATGGGATGGATTTGGATGTAATTCAATGGGTCTACTCGGGACACCCGTTTTACCTCGTGGTGTTGCAGGTAATGTCGCAATTTTTTTACGGCAAACATGAGTGCAAGGCAGCTCTTCTCGATGGGGGACTATCTGGTCTCTGTATCGAGGAGAATGCGGCTGAGGTATTAAAGGTTGTTCTCTGTCCCCTAATTGTTATTCTGGGAGATAGGGGTGCCAAGGGATTGATCCAGGGTGGTGACATAGAGGACCAGCGGCTTCCTAGAGATGGGTGGAATCATGAATGGAGGCTGGAGTAGATACTGATTGATTTCCTCAAAGGCGTTCTGTCACTCCTCGTCCCACTCATAATCGATGCCCTTCTTCATGAGCTGAGAGAAGGTATTACACTTTCTATCCAAATTCGCAATGAATCGGCGTATATAGGCCAAGTGGCCTTGGAAACCTCGAAGCTCCCAAATATTACTCGGGGGATGCATCTGGATGATGGCCTTGATCTTCTCTAGGTCTATATCGATGCCCCGGTACCTGACAAAAATGCCAAGGAACTTGCAAGATGTGACCACGAAAGCACACTTCAATGGGTTCATCTTCAGGTTGTGGGAACAAAGGAAGCCTAACACATTATCAAGATCCTTGAGATGGTCCTGGCACCGGTGATATTTGACCACCAGATCATCCACATAGCATTCCACCAATGTCTCGAGGATTGGCTTGAATATACTGTGCATTTCCCACTGATTGGTGGAAACTTCATTCTTCAGGCCAAAGGGCATAACCTGGTAACATAAAGTACCTTGGGGAACCCTGAAAGTGGAGGACTCTTCATCCTCAGGGGCCATCTGGATCTATTTATATCTATAGTAACCATCCACGAAGGAGAGGGCTTAGAACCCATCTGTAGCATCGATCAACAATTTTTTCACTAGAAGGGGAAAATTATCCTTCAAGCAATGGAGATTGAGATCGTTGAAGTTGATATAGACTATGATCTGTCATTTATTCTTCCTAGTAGGTACAATGTTGGCCATCCATTTAGTATACTAGACCTCTTTAATAAAGTTGTCCCTAATGATTTTGTCAACTTCGGCCTCAACCATGGCGTCATGCAACAAATGCATCTTTCTGGGAGGTTGTTTGAACCCGTGATGATTTTCCATAAGACTGAGGCGGTGGATGGATACCTGAGGATCTAGTCATGGAATCTCATCATAACTCCAAGAAAACACATCACGGTGGTGTTTAAGAAAGTATACATACGGCTACTGGTCCTCGGGGGGCATGGCAGCGCTGATCAATGTGGGTCTCGGGTCTACCTTGCTTCCGAGGTTCACCTGTACCAACTCGTTGACCGTGGAAGAGACGCCTTCTTCAAAGGCAGGGTCATCCTCTATATAATCTTATCTATTTATAGAGGGACCTTCCATGGGAGAAGTTGCTTCTGAGTTACCAGACCCCGATGGGAGGCTGGTACCAGCTTGAGTGGTAGTGGTTATTGCATTGGGGAACTCAGGTGCTGCCGAGACCATAGCAATGAAGGTTGTCGACCTGATCCCATCTGGTCTCCAGCCCAAGGGGCCACGCATGATAATATCAAAGCAGTGGTGGCGCGTCGGTCCGATATGGCTTATTCCAGCTCAGAAAAATAGACATGAATGACGTACTGTCGTTTCCATGAGTTGGACACCCCGATACCTTATGGTAGTGGGAGGCTCCTGGATCACTGAGGCCTGATTCATATAAGAATATGAATTTATCTTTCAACGCCACCTGGATTTGGGAGCATGGATCCCCCTTTTCCTAGAAATGACAAAACATTGACCCATATCGGGGTTCGTGGCCTCCAACCGATGGATTAGGAAGATATAGGCGTCATTCAAGCCTACCCAAGGGTCGGTCAAAGTAGTGATGGGATCAAAATCACTTTTCTGGACTTGTTTATCTTTGTTCTTGTAATACTTAGCATTCAAATAGTGGGCTTAAAAAGAGGCGAAGGAGAAGTGTCACCCTAGAGTATTCCCAGTCAACCATTAATGGAGTACTTGAGGCATTGGTGATATGATGAAGGGACCACTGCATGCAGGTGGATCCATGGCCTGCCCATCAATGCATTATACGCGGTGTCCTGGGAGACAACCACAAACTTGGTGCTGGAAACTAGGCCGCAAAACTGGGTCTTCAAATGGATATTTCCGATCAGGATCTTCTCTGTCCAATCGTATCCCTGCATTCTTAAATCAGAGGGAGTCAAGTTATCCTCAGATAACCATAGCTTCCACAGTGTTCGTGTCGGGATAAGGTTGATCCCAGAGCCGGTGTCAACGAGACAACGACAAAACTCCATGCCGTTAAATTGGCATGTGATGTACAAGGGAAAGATGTGCCCCTATATGGGGGAGCCTTCATCTTATATCGATAATTAAATTATGTCATGGCATTCAGCGTTCTCAAACACTTTAGCGTGGAAAGCCTCTACCACGGATACCATTGTCTCAAACTGGAAGGGGATTCATAAATCCTCGACAAGTGATTCGCGCATATCTGGCAACATGCGAAGGGATTCAAGGATGGAAATCCTCTCTGGGATGCTGAAGAGGTGCTTGAGAACATCATACTTCCATGACAAGTGCGAAATTCTTCTTGTAGGGAGCTGATTTTGGATAGAAGGCATGGCGGGCCCTGCTGGCCAGACCGGCAGTTGATTGGTACTAGGTATATCCCGCCTCTCACTAGTCAAAGCCCGGAGTGTAGTTTCCGGATGAGGACAGAACAACTAATATTGGCCTATAGAGGGGTGAAGCTGGTCGTGGCATGGCCGAAGTGGTTCTGACTGATCCAGTAGCACAAACGGGGGTGGATGTGGGCATATCGACACCGGATGAAGGGGCTGCACATGCTGAGTTCTTCACTAAGCCTGCTATCTGGTCTCAGTGGCATGCACATCCTGGCTAGAGGTTCCAACTGACATGCCCCGACAACCCATAGTGTCGTGGATCTACTGACGTTGGCATTGGCTGGGGACGTTGGGGAGGTTCGCCTGGCACTCCCCCTCATCGGGAGTCATATAGGGGTTTACCAACTCAACGGTGTTAACCGAAGCATACCATTGACCATAACTGGATGAATCATCCACTACCGGGAAGATTCTTTGGGGAATCCGCATATAAGGGGGCATGAGGTCGCTAAGATTTTTTGATGACAATGGCATTTGTGGGACGCGTTTCTTTTTCTTGCATCGCTGATGCTTGCTCTTTTGGGAAGAGGCTGGATGAGATGATGATGCAGAAGTGGTGGGCGCAGCTTCTGAAGGCTTTGTCTAATTCAGGCATGCACAGATAATGCCATGGGTGTGGGTGAACACATTGCAGCCATCCAGTCATTATACTTATGAGACCCGTGGTCAGAAACCTGATGCCACTCACCTTCACTGTTACTATTGCTATCTGACCTCACAAAGACACTCGCCACTTGTGTCGGGGCTAGGCCCAACCAGACTATATTTTTGTCAATTTGGTATTGGATCCAGTCCATGAACACATATAATTTCTTGATGGTGCTCCCTAGGATCATGTGATAAGGGAAGTAGTTGGGGCGATCAGTGAGATTCGCCTCTTCTGGCTTTCTTCACTCCAGCAGTCGTACAATTCCCTGCTCTAAGGCATTGCGGATGTAACCAGGGACCTGAGCCTCGTTGAATGAGTAGTTATGATTACTTCTATCTGGAAAGGGGGCTCTAAGAGACTGGCCCTGAAAAGGGGAAGAAGGAGCTTGTAGAGGAGGCAGAACTTGGTTATCTCACCTAGGTGGTGGAGGCGCGTTACGCAGAGGCGCTTGCCGATTTTGAGGTGTTTGCTGCTGGGATGGAAGTTGTGCCCATGGTGGAGGACCTCTGCGGGGCTATGGAGATGGCTCCACTGGTAGTAACTCCAGTTGTCTGGGGGCCGCTATCTGGGCCACTGCTGCGTGCTCGGCTCTGACGGCCCTCCTCGTGAGAATTATAGGAGGTAATGGGCATGCTTGGCCAGCCTGTTGCAAGGCTTCTTCGAGGTGCTGGGCCTTATCTAAGAAGTCTTGGAACCCTCCAGGATAGTTATATGTGATCAGGGAGGAAACCATATCTGTCATAACGTTTCCCACACACATTTTCAGTAACTGTTTGCTGATTCCATGGCATGTCGTGGGAGTAAGTGAGCCCTTTCCACCGGGAGATGAAGTTCATGACACACTCATCAAGCCTCATTTTTCACTTGAAGAGGTCTGTGATGCTCATCTTTCACGTGGTGGAACTGAACTGAAATATTAACTGCCTGCAAAGATCCTCCCATCCTGCTATTGACCTAATGGGGAGTTGGATACACCAGAAAAATGCAGTCCCTTCTAATGTATGTACAAAACATCAGATCTTGGAGGCTTCTTGTTGTGCTGCGGTTCTCATCATTGGTACACACCTTGAAGAAAAGTGGGCTAGATGTTGTGGGTGATCCCCCATCCCATAAAAGTGGGAGATGGTGGGGTTTCTAAATCCCGAGGGTGCTGGCATATCATCCACCCATTACGGATATGGCATTCCATCAGGTGGGATGGCCACATGTTTCATCTCCAAAGTGTTTAGGCAGGCGATGAGTGACGCCATTGGAACATCTGGATGAGGGTACCTGTCTTGACGGAGGTCCCTATCCACTAGTGTGTCAGAGGGTTCTTCAACGCAATAATCAGGTCCAGCATCTTGAGGAGCGTCTAGTGGGGTAGCTGGGAGGACCTTGGACGCGTCCCGAGGGTTAATGTGTTGTCTTGGTAGATTTGGCGATGCATATCATGCCCTCTTTCTGTAAGAACCAGCCTCTACCATTTTTCATGGAAAGGATGTTCAGGGTTATCTGGGGGAAATTTTCCGGGCAGAAGCTGTGTCTATCCCTATGGTACGGGCCAAGGGTCACCATAATCTGAACGTTGTTCCACAGCGTGTTCAGCCAGGAGGTCATCAACCTGTTTCTTTTGTTTGGAAAGTTTCTAGCGCAGCATGACCTTCTCAGGATCTTTCTCTATCTTCTGCACTGAGGTGGATGGGTCGGAGTGTTTGGTGATGCAAGGTGTTTCTTTCCCTTACCGAGATTCTGGATTAGAACTAGTGCCTCGGTGGGCGGAGGGAGACCCGTAAAATTTCTCTATTGGCTGGTAACTCTCCCCGACGGGTCCAGTAGTGGTGGCACATCCTCAGGGAGGAATTTCCTCTCAAGAAGTTCCATCTCTTTTTCCCCTCCTGACAGATCGGTCATGTTGACCACACCTCTTCTCGGGGGAATGTCCTCAATGTCGCCTAGCGATTCGGGCTACAAGCGAATAGAACTGAAGAGGCGGTAAATGTACTTCCCCCAGCCACAGACTTGTACGTTGGGGGTAGCCTCCTTAATAACCATGCGGAGTACTTGGAAACTCTGAATGAATTGCTGCTGGAGGGCCCTATGGTGACCTGGTGACTCGGGGTGCTGGACCACGGGGAGTGTGGTCATGTCAACCAGACGACATTGTTCGCCGATGTCTTCAATGTGCACTTAGCTCTTTGGATAAATTACTCGCTGATTCCGAAGGTGGAAGTGCATCACTCAGAGGGTTCCATAGATACACTAAACTTATTCTATGGTGAGAGATTCTGGTGCACAAAAATTTGGTCCTATGACCGGCAAAAACGTCTTAGGGAAGTGGTCAGCTGCAAAGATGGCCCATAAGCTCCTTGGCTCAGATTCAGGGTCTGGACCTTCATTGCCCCACTCGTCAACTGGGGGTGGCTAAGGAAATAGTAGCAGTACTAAGGCAGCCCGTCGGGATAACAGGTTGGTTGGTGGAGAATACGACGAGTGGGCTGACTAGCTGCGGAATCTAGGGATGTCCTCTAAGGATTTTAGCGACATGACCGCTATATCTTGATAGGATGGACCGGAGACCAAATCTCCTAACATAGAATCTGTGTTTGCTGAGGGTGGGCTATGTCGCAGCACTTCCACCATTGACCCCCAAAATATCTCTCTATAGTCTCTAGCCGAGGTAGAGGGAACTTCTGGAGATGACGGTGGCGACTGCGTGGTTGGTCCCTGGGGATTTTCCTGGTTCTCATCCTCTTTGATATACCTTCATAGGGAGACAGGTATCCTATGGACCTCGCATTCCGGGAGTACGAGGATGATGGGCCTCGTTCCTACCCCAGCCTTGGACTCAGAGCACTGACGGGAGGGCTCCAATGCTGATTCATACTCTACTTCGGAGTCTTAGAAGAAGACTAGTTTTATTCCTGTCCGGATCTCCCTATAACTCCTCTTGCGGCAGTGACGACATTCTCTCCTTCCCTTTAATGTATCATTGGGGTGAGGCCCACTTTTGGCATGAGAAGGTCCTTCATCCATACTGGTGTTGGGGCGGAGAGAGTTCCCGCCAGGGTGGGATGCAGTGTGAGGATCACCAGGGAAAATTTAGAAAGGGACATGGGTAGGACCTCCGTGGGAAGTGATAGAGCGGGCAGGACCATAGGTATGAGTGGTAGGAGCATGGGTAGGACCATTATCCTCACTTCCCCTGACCACATCAATGTGAAGAAGGTCCCCATACTGGTAGAGCTGAGGATGGGTAGGACCTCTGTGATGGGCATTGGTGAAGTGAAGTTGGCCTCCACCCCTCTGATTTCTGGGGTTAGGAGGACCTTCGCCGGCTGGTACAAGGACATGGGGAGGGCCTTCATGTTGGCGAGTGACCGGATGTGCAATGTCTCCCTACCTGCGGTCTGCAGCAGGGGGAGTGACCGCATAACCAGTGTGGTGAGCACAGGAGTGATCCCCATATGGGGTGTTTCTATCACAGGAAAGACACTCACTTCGGTTGAAGGTGGAACTAGGCAGACCTCCAAGAGGAGGATGAAATCAAGGAGGACCTACACCTTCCGTAGTGGTGGTATGAAGTAGGCCTCTACACTGGGAGGAATTGCTGCGGATTGGTCCGAAATGGATATCGCCTATGCCAGCGACCGAGAGAATCGACCCATCCTACCCATGGGGCGGTTGGGGCCTCAATCCAGGTCGGGCGTATAACTGCCCCTGCTCAACATATGCAGGGAGCTGGGGATATGAGTCAGTAGTGGATCGGGCCATATTAGTCTCTAATGTTGATGCCCCACAGTGGGTTACCTCTTCCATTTGTGCCCGACGCTGGTGTCGGGCCAGTTGAACTAGAGCCAGTGGTGCTGGTGCGTGGCTTACCTGCACCACAACTCAGGGAACCGGGCGGCGGCGCTGACGCAACCTGGCAGGAGCCCTCATTGGGAGCCCTTGGATCAGGACTCCGATCGGGCCGACCCAGACATACCCTACTTCATCATCGTAGGGTAGGGACTTTTCAAGGTGTTCTGGGGACAATAACCCTAAACAATTGAATGTTGGGGTGGGGAGCAGCAGCTCCCTGCGCGGCCCTCGGGGGCAGCGTTGACTGCGAGGTGCATCTGCCTCTAGATCTAGGTGGGCTGTATCCCTGGTGGGGATGATCCCCTCCTCCTCATACCTACATACAAGGTCATTAATTACCCTTCGCAGGATAATTTTTTATGGTGAGAGGGGGTGTGGGTGCCCAGCAGTCATGGCGGTTGAGGCTGTCATGGAAGAGGCGGAACCGCGTGGGGTGTCCACATCGATACTTCCCCTGCCCCTATGCTGATAGGCAGGTGGTGATCGAGTTCTGTATGCAACAACTTTTTTCCTGAATGCAGGGAGATGAACCCATTAATACTGATAGGAAAAGAAATTAACAACCTATTCCCTAGCGTCATTCCATCTTCTGTGGCCAGTAAGAGGGATCCATGCTAACAACGTCATAGAATGGGATTCTCAGCATTCTAACTACCCCATCTTCTATTGATTTTCACATCAGGCCCACTATTTTCTTGGTGTGACCTGGTGCCGGATGATGGGGTCTGATGAAATTTTATCCATTGATTCCTTGAATGCTACTAGTCTCCATATTGAGGAGAATACCTTCACGTCGGGTTCACCATTTCTGTTTCCTAAGCTTTATCTAGGGCGCGCGCCTCTGTCTGTAGAGGACGCAAAACTATTAACCCACATTCCCGATTTCCAAAGGTAGGATACATCCTCTCCTTGTTCAGGGACATCTTCTCCTAGATTGAAATGGAATGATCGGATTTCAGTTCTTCCTTCCATGGATTCCTCCTCGGAGCTCGTCACCTAGTCCGGGTCTCCCTCATAGACTTAAGACAATGTTCATGAAACTCTTCCTAGTGCCATATCTTCATTGACACTAGTTAATTACACTACTTCTATCAAGATATTCCAAGGGGTCTGGTTAGGATAGAATCCTTCGGTTAGGGAATTAGTCACGTTGGACATCACCGGCATGTCTGGACGGTGGGGGGTTGGTGTATCTATCTTCTATCTCTTTTTATAGGTCTTCTCGAGGGCGTGGAAGCCTGAGGCATCCCACATCGAATGCGGGGAATCGTATGCCATGGGAATGTTTCTGAGGTATTCCTCATCTTCCCATGTTCAACACAGGGTATGCCACAAATTCAACATCCAATGGAGATGGATCAGACAGATCTGAACACTGATTAGAGTGGATCAGATGGAGGAACCCCCTTGGGGGAACATTGATACTAGGGTCAACATGTGGGTGGCTTTCTGAATGTTGTTCGATGTAATGGGGAGTGGGGTGGCATGATCCCACTGGGATGTGGCAGCTTCGGTGAGGATCAAGATGGGTGATGAAGTGAAGGGGGATGAAATAGGGCCATCTCAAGGGCGACAGTGAAGTTGGGAATGAGCCTCGAAGATGATTCCTACGTATCCCCATGGCAGGGAATCAATGTACGCGTAGTTCATTGAGACGATGGGACACCTGAGGAGGCGACCCGTGAGAATGGACGCATGGATGAGACCTAGAAGAAGTGGAAACTCTGGGTTGGGGATTGAGCTTCCCGAGACACATAGGCTCGAGGGAGAGATCAGGATGAGACATGAGGGCTGGGCTCAAACATCAGGGAGGCTTCCTACGTCTCCCTGTGGTGGGGAATCAAAGTCCGTGTAGTTCAGGATGGGGGATACAGTTTAACATCATGTGGGATGGGGGCGAACCTGACGTGAAGGTTGTCGGAATGACCAGGTGGTGGTCTTGATCCTCGTGGAGGCTTCCTATGTTCCATGACTTGACATGGATCAATGTACTTGTAGTTATGGTTATGGGGGAATTTGGGGCTTATGCTCTAAGGCAGCCCAAGGTGTTGGTGAACCGACATGAAGATGGTCAGAACGATTGGGTGGTGGGCTTGAACCTCTTAGAGTATTCATACGTACTATACCTTGATATGGATCAAAGTCCTCATAGTTTGGGAAATGTCTTGGCACACCAACACGGAGATGGTCTGGGCCAATGATTGTTGGGCTTAAACCTTGGGGAGGCTTACTACATACCATGCCTTGACATGGATCAAAGTCCTCTTAGTTCAGGATGGTGTATGGTGATTACACTCTGAGGAGGCCCAAGGTGTTGGGGAACCGACATGAAGATGGTCGGAATGACCGGGTGGTGGGCTTGAATCTCATGGAGGCTTTATATGTACCATGCCTTGATATGGATCAAAGTCCTCATAGTTCGGGATGATGTTTTGGGCTTACACTCTGAGGATGCCCATGGTATTGGTGAACCGACGTGAAGATGGTCGGAATGACTGGGTGGTGGGCATGAACCTCGTGGAGGCTTCCTACGTACCATGCCTTGACATGGATCAAAGTCTTCGTAGTTTGCGATATGTCTTGGCACACTGACATAGAGACTGTCGGGGCCAATGATTGTTAGGATTGAACCTCAGTGAGGCTTCCTACATACCATACCTTAACATGGATCAATGTCCTCGTAGTTTGGGATGGTGTTTGGGGCTTACACTCTAAGATGGCCCAAGCTGTTTGTGAACCAACTTGAAGATGGTTAGAATGACCGGGTGGTGGGCTTGAACCTCGTGGAGGCTTTCTACGTACCATGTCTTGACATGGATCAAAGTCCTTGTAGTTTGGGAAATGGCTTGGCACACTAACCCAGAGATGGTCGAGGACAATGGTTGTTGGGCTTGAACCTCAGGGAGGCTCCCTACGTACCATGGCTTGACATGGATCAATGTCCTCGTAGTTCGGGATGATGTTTGGGGCTTACACTCTGTGGTGGCCCAGGGTGTTTTTCATGGTTGGTGCTTGCTCTAAGCTCACGTGAGTCATGCTCGGTGTGAGAAACAAGAGATAGCAGAGACCTGATGATCACATCACGAAAGGTGCGTCCATGGGAAATGAATTTGGGCTTACGCGTGATTAACGGCCCAAAAAGGAAACATGGGATTATGTCTTGTCTGCAGCACAAAGGAGTTGGGACTTACTCTAAGATGGAGACCATAAGGTGACAAAGAAAAGTGATAGTGGAATTTGGGACCGAAGAAAGGAGGAGCACCATTCCCCATCATTCCCTTCGCTGGCCTTGGGGACCAAATAAGAAAGGGGGAGCAGGGATTCTGCCTCCTGCAAGAAAAGCTAGGGGCTTACACCAAGGTGGCTACCCTTTCCCCACGAAAAAACAACACTCTAGTTAAGAGGATATCATCCCCTGTGAGGGGTGATCCAGTCCCCATGGAGATGAGTGGGCGTGGATAATGTCCAAGGTGGGCGACCCTACGTGCGTGGCATGGGTCAAGGTCACAATTTAACATCATGTGCTGAGGACGATGGTGCTTGGCAGTTTAATGTCCTGCAACCCGGAAGAGGCGTGTTCACTTCGCATGCCTAGGACATACATCAATTGTACCCTCTACTCCTTGGTACAGAGTGGGGATAGGCAAATCTGTATCTTGGGGGTGTTTTGGAGTAAACCGTTGGTGGGTCCATATTAGCATGGCTATGCGATGAAGCAATAGTTGTTAGCATGCCTATGAGAAGAAGCATGAGGCAAAGAAATACAACAGGAAAAATCATCCAAGGGACTTTGAAGTTACTTCGTACGAGCCTAGAAGGACATATGTAAAATTGGTGTATGATGTGGATTCCTAGGGTGTGAGAGACACCCACGAATGGCATCCAAAAGAAGAGAATCGGACACCAGTGCAAAGTTATTCCCAAGGAGTACGGGGAACGCAAGTGAAGAGGTAGCCGAGAAGCACAGGGCTGAGGGGTCCTGGAGAATTGCGTGCAACCTCTAAGGCTTGCGCGTGAAATGATTACCCCAGCATGAAAAAACACTGAGATGGCACGACATTAGTAAGGATTGCGTGTGAATGGAGTTGAGGCTTTGTGCACAACTATAAAGGATTGGACACAATGAGTACGAATTTTGCGCAATTGGGAGAGACTGCGCTCAATGACTGGGGTGCATGCAATTAAAGGGGATTGCGTGCAATTGGCTTGCCTATGCACATGTGTAAGGGATCTGCGCACAGGGGGCGGACCCCGAAGGGATTGGAATTCAGTCGAAACTAATGGGATCTCAGGTGAAGGTGGACTCGGAGGTGACTTGGCGTGAAAATAACTGTACCTGAAAGCCATATTTGCGCGCACAGAAGGTGGATTTCGCACATGAGAGCCTATTCAAATTCTTCCGACCAGAAGTCGAAGGTTTCGCCTTCTATTTATAGGTGTTTGGGGGCATAGAAAATAGGTCAGTGAGAAATAATTGTGCTTCGATGTCGGCAGCGCGAAATGTCAACCGCATGGGGCGGGGGTGTGAAATATTCCACGCCCACGCTGAAAAACTCTCGTGAATCCCGGATCTTTCTGTACAGGGCATATTTTTTTCACGCACTAATGAATTTTTTTCATGAGACTCCTCCAGGTCCCCCAGACTGGGTCCCCGGATCCGAATATGACTTCAATTTTTCATTTTGAAACCTTTTCCTCCCTTGATCTTTTTTCGGCATCTAGGGTATTTTAGCATGGACCTTCTATCAATGTAGTTTTGAATCTATTTTCTCAGACCATATCATTCTATGAAGTTTAAAGTCATGCTGATATGACTTCATTGATGACCATGTAACATGGTGAATACTTTCCCAAAATAACCCAAAAGAAACTAATATGTAGAGTTCTTTTGTGGTGTTGTAGAGGCCCATGAGGACTATAGATCCTTTCCTAAAAGTTGGATATTCCCCTAGTTGGTAGGTCAGATCCATTATGTGTCGGCAACATTGTAAAACCAAGGCGTCTCCATTATTTTCCAAGGGTAATCAAAGATTTATGGTGGTAATGTTAGTTGAGGGTGAAATACTATGGATGCTAGGTCTAACTGGATTATTGGAATATAGTTGTTGTAAATGATATTTCCATGATCATGAATCAATGGATAATGAGATGGGTAATACATAGTAGGGATATTCCAAGATACGTGATGGTTATGAGTTCTATTGTGGTGTCACTAGGGCTCCTGGGTATTAGAGATCCTTTTTTAAGGAGGGGAAACCTATGGTTGGTACGTCTAATTCATTTATGCATTAATAGTAAAGTCAAATAGTGGTTTCCCCACTCTTTGCATATGGACATGGAAGATTTATGAAGAATCATGCATCTAGCTAATAAAGTTGGGTATGAAATAAAATTTATCCGGGAATGGTTCTGATACCATTGGGAAATTTAGATCTTGATTTTTGAAACACAATCCCTATGCCCTATAGTTTCAAATCATGAGGTGTGTTCCATCAAAAGGTTTTGTAATTGACTGTTTCATTCCTATCTTGAGAAAGGCTAAAAAACGATGACGTAATGTTGAGGATATCGAATCTACATGAATATTTTGGTTGTGGGGATTATAAATCATGGTCTTGGGAAATATGAGTAAACATTATATGGGAACTGATGGATATAGTTCAACCATTGATGGTGATATGTTCCTCTATTGTTCCATGTATTCAATAATAGATCTCCTAGATTTAACAGGGGCCTTACTAGGATCTGATGGTCAATTTATAAGATAAATTCTTTATTTCCAGTCTCATGTAGGGAGGTTGCCTTAGCTCATCCTATAAAGTCATGAAGATGGTCCATGAAATGTGTAATATTCAATAAGGGTCTGATCCGTAAGGTTTCCTTTGTTGGTAAAGATCCATGATACCAATTATGTTCTTATTATAACTCCCTAATCATACATGATCTATGCTCAGTGCGATAAATAAGGGATAACATGTAATCAGACTCATTTCATAGATTGTAGCTATTATGTGGTTAGAAAACCCATTAGATACAAAATATAGAGCTCGAGACCTGGAAGGTATCCTACGTATTATGGTTATAAGAGGAATCAGTGTCACCATAGATTTGTTGGTTTCTCGTTCCACACAATGATGAGGTAGGATCATTATTCCATGGGAATGATTGGGTCCTGATGGTTGAAATGTGAGAGACATGGGGGATTACACTGAATTGGATGCTTATTTAACCTCAGGCCTTAGGTAGGAATCCTATATATTTGGGTTATTACTGTAATTAGTGTCATCATAGTTTAATTTTTTGGGGATTACACACTAAGGATTCCCAATACATATCATATTATGCTTTTGGTCATAGATTACACACTGAGGTTTCCCTTTTATTGGTAGATAATTATTCTGTGAATTATGTGATCATTGAAATCACCTAATCACATGTGATCTATGCTCATCATCAGAAATAAGGGGTAGCAAATGATCAGTCTCACTACTTATGAATTTGTGACATATGCACTGGTATAACACTTTGGATATTTGATACAGATCTCGGTCCATAAAAGGTGATTGGAATTTCCTAGTTATTGTAGGAATCAGATTCATCATAGTTCGATTGGTCCAGGTTTACACAATGATGTTTCCCTTATATGTGGGTAATATCATATTATTCCACTGATCGGGGGTTACACACTAAGGTTTTCTTTATAGATGTTGGAAAAGGTCATCTTGTTCTAGGATTCCTAGTTGATCTATCCTACTTATTTTCTTGACATGAATTGATATTATTCCTGTGGTTATCTTCTTGACATGTTAGAGAATGTCCTCGTGACATTTCCAGAGACAATCACATGATCCATTTGACTTTCCAATGGATTTTGAATAATATATATGTAATTTCTAAGGGTTGTCACATGATCAAGTATGACTTGTCCGAAGGACGTCACAGGACCCAACTGCTTCATTCTTAAAGCCATCGCATGAACTCATCCGGTTTTTCTGGAAGGTGACACATGATCCCACTTACTTACTCTAGTGTCAACATGAAAGCTAGTTATCATGCTTAGAGGTTGTTGTGATAGTCAATGAAATATGTTTAGAAGTTGATTCATGACTCAAGCTAGCATGTTTGGAAGTCTCTATAAAAGTCGGATAACATGTGTGAGGGACGTCGCAAGAACCAGTTGACATAACCTGGTGCTACCGTGAGACTCAACTAACATGAACAGATACTGTCATATGAACTGGGATTCATGTTTAGAGTACATTATGAGGATTGGTTTCCTCTATGGGGGGTTTTAAAGTCTTTTTTGGTGTTCCTGTGGTCACCATGTAACCTACACAAACCTATCCTAGGAACCTCGCTTAATCCAAATAGTATACCAAAAGAGAATCGCATGATCTGGGTGAAATGTACTATTGTTATTCCATAACCCAGGTGGTTCATGTGATGTGAATGAGGATTAGTGTATATGTTCATGTAACTCTCTTATCTCTTATTATTTGTTCTATACTTTTATTTAAAATTCCTTTTATTTGTTCAGTGTTAGATTATTTTATGCGTTGTGTGATTTAGCAGATATGTGGGATGTTATTCTTGTGATCCCTCATTGTTCCTTCACATTATCTATGATTAATCATGAAACGTGTATATTCATGTTTCATGATTTGTCTTGTTGTTTATCAGATCTTACCTAATGGAAAACTTTCCCAGTCATGAGACCAGTCACTCTGATAAATCCCTTATGATGCATGGGTGAAATAGTGTGAGGCTCTAAAGATTTTTCATCTTTATAAGGATAAATTTTTCATGCCCGGGTGGGGTATTTATAGGCCTATCCACCCTAGTCATTTTCCAATTTGCACAGTGAAAATTACACCAATCTAGGATAGAGACAGTGGAGGTCTTTGGCATCATGCATCTTCATAAAGACCTATTATTGGTTACTCGAGGGGTTTCACGTCATTTTCATCAACCGGGAGACCATCCTATCAATTCACTATTTATTTTATTATATCCAAATAATGTGGTATTGATTTATCATGTAGACATGTTGTGGGACTTTCACATTGTCAATATGGCTTGCCTAAGTTTGTTCATTAGATCTGTATGCCTATTTAAATGCCTTCTTGTGATATTTTATGCCTTTTCCATGATATTCCTAAAGAAAAGGATGGATTGTATGGGTGACTTCATGATATCATACCAGTATTTTAATGGGTCTTGAGAGACTATTACGGTGTGTCACATGAACTCTAAAACTGCAAAAATCTCCCGCCTTTTCTATTTTATTTCCTTATTTTATTTATCAAAGTCATAGGAGTCTTGCGAGCATGTATGATTGTTGTAGTTTACCAAAAAAATATCTCATGGAGATGTGTGACTATCATCATTGAAAAACCCTTCTACTTCTTTTTGGAGCCAAAGTGGGAGTGCAAGACTTCCAGGACATGTCTGAGGCCTTTTGTGTGACAAGGTAGATACTTGATCGGGCATTCATTTGGTGAGGCAGTCATGTTTCTTGCGACTTTCAATGTCTCATGAACCGCCTGGGTGCATCAAATTTAGTTTATAAACACAAGAGACCTCATTTAACCATTTTATTTTATTTTATTATTTTATATATTTTAGGTATCTCATGAGGTTATATGAGTTTTGTTTAAGAAAATCAGTCTACCTATCAGTGATGTGTCACGTGATATTTATGACTGGAATAGGTTCCCTCCTTTTGAACATTTCCCTCCTATTTTCATATTATTTTAGGATAATTTTTCCGGAATACACTAGTTGATAATTATTGAGACCTTGGAGTTATTTTATAGTTACCAATACATGATCAGCGATTGTGTAGCTACCTTCACAAAAGAAAAAGGACTTGTAAATAGGTGCTCCACAATTTTAAAGACCCGTAAAATTCAAGGAAATTTTTTTCTTAATTTTCTTTAGAATTTTACAAGAGCACAGTTTCAGACGGCACCTGATTCCGAGGCCCGGAGTGCCCGGAATTAATTTCCGAAGTTTGGCTCGGGTACGTTCAGTGAACGAACGAGCGGGAAATTCCTAACTTTTGATCCGGTGCTCGGAATTGTAATCCGAGGGCACCGATGAACTCGCAGCGCCGATATTCGCTTAAAGAGACCTTTTCGGGAGTTGCGTTTGTTGCGGGTTGAAAGTTAGTTTTGGGGTTTTTAGTTTGAGATAAATAAAATTTGTATAGAACAAATTTTATTATAACTTGTTAAAACCTATCAAAGGAGGTTGGAAGTGGGACCCACACCCACTTAACCTCCCTTGGGAGGTTTAAGTGTGGTGGGGCCCACACGAACCCCTAATCCTTTCAAATTCTCTCAACTTGCTTAACCCCTAATTAAATGACTTGAGTTACTTTTAATTATGGGAGTTAAACCTTTTGAATTTCAAAACTTTTGAAATTCTTATGTGTTATGTGATAATAAAATAAGATGTTGTCTTATTTTATTTTGGGGTTTTTCTTTGTCTTCTTGAGAGGTGGAGAGCTCTTCTTCATCTTCAAACTCTGACGAGGAACTCGAAGAACGTTCATCTTGACGAAGAACGTTCAAGCTCCGACGAAGAACGCCGCACCTCCATTCTTTGTTTACCGTGTCAACGAAAGGGGACGCCACTTCTTCCTCGGACAACCTTCGTCGGCGTACAAGTTTTGCCAACGACGTGTCTCTTCGAACGCATCCCTTCGTCATCGGATTTGACGAACGGCTACCGCGACGGCCGACCTCCGCGACGTCGTCTTCCGTGGAACGTTCACAATCTTCGAACCTTATACCCGAGGTAGGGGTTGTTGAATATTGTTAATTCATTCCATTTCTTGCTCGTGGATCGCATGTCTACGTGAGGCTTTTGAATATTTTATATAAGTGTTATTGTTAACGTGAGGGGGGCCGGACCGCACGAACACGGCCGAAACCCCCCCCCCCCTCCATCGTTCTTGTTTATTCTTGCGGATGGAAGCAAGTGGCGTGGTGCCGTCGCACCACGCGGATGATCGTACTTTTATTTTACGCGGCGCCGTCGCGCCACGCCGAGGTAGAATCTTCAAGAACGCGACGCCGTCGCGCCGCGTTGAAGGGAATCAAGGTACGGCGAAAGGGGCGCGGTGCCGTCGCACCGCGCCGGACGACGAACACCGCGGCCGGTTCCGGGCCGCGGCGGAACGAGGAGACCGCGGCCGGTTCCGGGTCGCGGAGGAAGAGAAGACCGGCGGCCGGGCCGCCAGCGTCGGAAGCCGAAGGGGGGGGGACCGGAATTTCCGGTCCCGTTTGAGAAAAACGGCCGGCCAGCTGGCCGGCCGGATGTCTTAAAAACCGGGGGAATTAATCCCCCGACCAACCCATAAAAACCCCCCCTCTTTAAGAGGGGGCGGTTCTTTGAAGGAGGGGGGCAGCCGGCCCCCTCGGTTCCGCACCAGCAGGCCCCCTCATGTGAGGGGGCGGTTTGTTTTAAAACCGGCGCGGCACGTGCCGCGCCGCCAGGGGGGAAAAACGGGGGAGGGCGGGGGTCTCACCTGCGCGCCGCCTGCGTGCCCAGCGCGCCGACGCGCCGCCCCAGCGCGCCGCCGCGCCGCCTCCGCGCGCCGCCATGCCTCCTCCGCGCGCCGCCGCGCCGCCTCAGCGCGCCGCCGCCGGCCGCCGCGCCGCCCCAGGGGGGGGGGGGGGGTCGGGCCGGGTCGGCCCGGACCCGGACCCCCCCGTTTCGAACCAGAATTGGTTTTTGGGCCATAACATGAGCCTCGGACCTCCGATCGACGAACCGTCAGCGGAAACGCGATCCTTGGATCGAGACGGTCGTTTCGGTATATCGCACTCATGGTTTCGGGTTACTTTGAGTTCGGCCGGGTTGGTTCGTTCACGAAACCAACCGGGCATTCGGAGCGGAAATGCTCATATCTTGAGCTACGAACGTCTGATTGACGCGCCGTCAGTCGCGTTGTGTTCCTCTTAGTGAGACGGATCTTTTGGCATACTCCGCCCGAGGTTTGGACGCAGGTGGAGTATGGCCGGGTTGGTTCGTTCACGAAACCAACCGGGCCCTCGGAGCGGAAACACTCATATCTTGAGTTCCGGACGTCCGATTGACGTGCCGTAGACTTTGATGGAATCCTCTAAGTGAGACGGATCTTTTGGCATACTCCGCCCGAGGTTTGGACGCAGGTGGAGTACGGTCGGGTTGGTTTTGCCTTAAAAACCAACCGGGCCCCGGGAACGAAAATGTCAATAACTCTCAGACCGGACATCCGATCGACGCGCCGTCTGTTGCGTTGAGTTCCTGTTGACGATACAGAACTTTTGGATACATCAACTCTGGTCTTTGTGACAGTTGATGTATCAGCCTCTCGGCTCGTGGAGCGGATCCTCCGAACGAGCTTACTGTGTGCGGGAACCCTAGTGCTGGCTGCGACTGTTACTGTGACGACTACTACTACTGCTACTGTGACTGCGACGACGACAGTACAAAGATCCTTTGTGGTTTCGACGAACACGACTACAGCACTCAGCAATCCTACGTGGAACAGTGCTACCGAACCTGTGTGAGCTGAATCTTCTTTTTACCTTGAGCGGTGGAGCGCTTGGGTGTAGCGGCGGACCCGTGGTACTTGACAGTGGTGGTGCGCTTGGAAGCAGCAGCAGACCCTTGGCGGTGGAGCGCTTGGTTGTAGCGGAGGACCCGCGATACTCTACGGAGTGTGTGCGCTTGGTTGTAGCGACAAACCCGCGACGGTGGAGACGTGCGTGCGGAGTACGGAGACCGTGTAGATGACTGAGACCTGACGACTGCTTGACCGACTCGACTTGGATTGAGTCGACTAGCCCAGTGGACGGAGCACCCAGTAGTTGGCAGCAGACCCACGGCGGACGGAGCGCCTGGTAGTTGGCGGCAAACATGCGGTACTCGACAGGAGGAGTACCTCAGTAGGCTATCTGGGTGAGCGCCCGGTATTTGGCAGCAGACCCTCAGCGGACGGAGCGCCCGGTAGTTGGCAGCAAACCCGCGGTACTCGACAGGAGGAGTACTTCAGCAGTCTTAGGTTAGTGAGCAGTACCTCGGAGTCGTGACAGGACCACTGTACACTTCAGAGTTGGGGCTCTTCAACTTTTACGGTTTCGATAATGAAAATCCTGGTTTGAGCTGAGTCTATGATCTTTGTGATTTCCTCATGATTGAGATGGGTCGCTTGATAACTTAGGTATATGTATGGGCATATACCTGGGTAATGGTTATCCGTTGATTTCATAAACTTGTTATAATCTGTGTGGATTTACTGTTTACTCTTCTTTTTGGATTGGGTTGTTCATGGGCTCGGTGTTGGAGCCGAACGGAAATTGATGACTTAGGTATATGTATGGGCATATACCTAAGCAGTGTCAGTTGTTACTTCATGATTGTTATTTTTCTTCGTGGTTTAACCATTGTGGATTTGAGAGACCTTCAGGGGGCTCGGGGTCCCTACTGAGTAGCGTATACTCACCCCTGCACGGGCTTTGCCCGCACTACGTTGTGTTGGTTGCAGACGACGGACAGCGTTGACCTTAGCTGAGGCTTACAGAGCGGGAAGGTACCCGGAGGTGGACCACTAGGCGGGACGTGCACGGAGCGGACGGCGGGACCCGTGGAGCAGAGGAGCTATCTGTACCCACCCTTCAGGTGGGATTTCTAGTGGGTAGCTCGGTGTAGCGGTTTTACCTTTCAGTTGCTGTTTTCCCCTTTTCGAGTTGTACTTTACATTCAGTTTGGGTTTGTATTCTGGCCCATTTACTTTTCCGCACTTTCAGTTGTACTCTGCTTTTGTTTAGTGTTTACTTTCCGCTTGTTTACTCTGTGGTGTTTGTTTACTTTACAAAGGCAATGCCTTCCCTTTTTACTGGGATTTACGCCTTGGTGCTAGTCGCCAGCCCCTGGCCTATGGAAGGCGGGCTTGGGGTAGTCACGGCACGGACCCCGAGGGCGGGTCGTGACAAATTGGTATCAGAGGAGTTCGGTTCTACCGCGAACTCTGATCTTTTCTATGTGAAGCAATAATGTTTAGCGTATTGAGTATGGTTATCTGTCCAGGGAGTCCAGTGTTGGTGCGGCGACCGACGTATCCGTACACCAGGACCCTGACTTCTGATTTCCGACTTAATGCACGAAAACATTGATTGCGTGTGTATTTCAAAATTTTCTTTGTGATTTCTTTGTGTCAGCTCACCATGTATACTGTTTGACCGTGGCACACCTGTTTCCTTTCAGGATGGCCCCACGACGGCAGCCAGCTAGGGTTCCGAGAGTCGAGCGAGACGACAGCCCACCGAGCGACGAGGCCTCGGTGCAGGGCCCTTTGCCAGTAGTGGCACCGGCGGTAGCTCTACCCGCCGAGCCCCCGATGCTTCCAGTAGCAGCCGCTGACGATGCACGTCGCCTCAGCGCACTGCATGAGTTTTAGCGCCAGCGACCGCCCAGGTTTCGCGGGGAGACGGATCCCCAGGCAGCAGAGGACTGGCTGGAGGAAGTGGTTCGAGTGTTTAGGCTAGTGAGGACACCAGCAGACCTCATGGTGATCCTCGCTGCGAGCCTACTACACGCAGCAGCAGGACGATGGTGGAGCTTGATGCTCCAGGTGCACGATGAGACATCTCTACTTTGGACGGACTTTGAGAGCATCTTCCGCTCGGAGTTCGTCCCAGCCACCCTTCGTGCGGTGCGTGTCCAAGAGCTTCTACAGCTGCGGCCGGGCAGCATGACTGTCGCTCAGTACGCGGCGAGGTTCACCGACCTTTCTCGGTACTCGACTGACATGGTACAGGACCCCTTCTTCCGGGCCCGGACCTTCGAGCAGGGTTTGAGACACGAGATCAGGGCATCGCTGATCTCCCTCAGCATACCGACTCAGACAGGAGTACTGGAGCGGGCACTTCTGATCGAGAGTTTCCTTGCTGAGTCTACACCAGCACAGCAACTCACCGCAGGGCGGCACGTGGCAGAGTCATCTGCAGCAGGTAGCCGACGGATGACTCAGGGTTCCAGGCAGACCAGACCTACCGGTGGCCGACTGCACGACTCAGGCTCAGTTGTACGGGGAAGCCGGGGTGGAGTCAGAGCCAGGCGTGCCGAGAGTGGGCAGTGTTACTCCTGTGGCGGGATTGGTCACATGGCTCGTGACTGTCCGACCCGCCATGCTGATGATCAGCAGTTAAGTGAAGAACCCCCCAGGCAGAGGCAGAGGATCGACCGTGGCGGTCCGCAGGGAGGAGGCGGACGAGGCAGAGGAGCTGGACGAGCAGCCGGTGGTGGGAGACGCTTTGAGGCTCTTCCACCACCACCACCAGGAGGTCCACCCCGACCGCAGGGGAGATCTCAGCTTCAGGCAGCCGAGGCCTTCGATCATGGAGCTCTGGGAGCCGATGGACAGGAGCAGAACTAGTGGATAACATCCTTTGTACTTATGGTTCCTTGTTGCTTTTGTGTAGCGTCTTGTATTATGAGCTGCAATAATAAAAGACGCATACCTTTGTGATATTTTCGTTCTTGTCCTCTTTCGTGATGTTACTAAGAGGTTCCAGTTTTGGCTGTTGACTTGACCCTCACTTGTGAGACATCTACTGGAGGAGACCCAGTTACCACACACTGATGCCGACAGTGTGACTCAACCCTTGGAGGCGAGAGTAACGGTTGAATCTCTTAGTAGTAGCGTCGAGGCCTTACGACGTCATCCTTGGTATGGATTAGTATCATCCATGTTAGGATTGACTGTTTTAGGCAAAAAATGTGGTTCATCCAGGGGATGAGACCAGATTTCTCTTTTCGGCAAAGAAGAAATCTTGCAGCTCTTGTGGGACCTGTGATGATCCAGGCCATGACAGAGAAGGTCCAGGTCATCCAGGAGCGGATGAGGACAGCTCAGAGCCGGCAGAAGTCATATGCTGACAGGAGGCGAAGGCCACTGGAGTTCGAGGATGGCGACCACGTCTTCTTGCGGGTCTCACCTCGACGGGGTTTTCGGAGATTTGGCCGAGGCGGCAAGTTATCTTCGCGCTTCATCGGACCTTTCCAGGTCCTCAGCAAGGTTGGTGAGGTGGCTTATCGCCTGGCTCTACCACCTCAGTTGTACCGGGTGCACGACGTCTTCCACGTATCCCAGCTGAGGAGATACGTGCACGACCTGACACACATCATTGACCATGGGGAGCTTGACGTTGACGATGGGGCGACTTTTACGGAGGTCCCGGTGGAGATAGAGGATCGACAGGAGCGGGTCCTGCGTGGGCGATCGATTCCTCTCGTGCACATCAGATGGCAGCACGGGAATCTCCAGGAGAGCACATGGGAGCGGGAGGCTCAGATGCGTGCTCAGTACCCTAATTTGTTTCCCTAGTTTTTGATGTAGCTTTACAGGGACGTAAAGCCCTGAGGTGGGAGTAATGTAAAGACCCGTAAAATTCAAGGAAAATTTTTTCTTAATTTTCTTTAGAATTTTACAAGAGTGCGGTTTTAGACCGCACCTGATTCCGAGGCCCGGAGTGCCCGGAATTAATTTCCGATGTTTGGCTCGGGTACGTTCAGTGAACGAACGAGCGGGAAATTCCTAACTTTTGATCCGGTGCTCGGAATTGAAATCCGAGGGCACCGATGAACTCGCAGCGCCGATATTCGCTTAAAGAGACCTTTTCGGGAGTTGCGTTTGTTGCGGGTTGAAAGTTAGTTTTGGGGTTTTTAGTTTGAGATAAATAAAATTTGTATAGAACAAATTTTATTATAACTTGTTAAAACCTATCAAAGGAGGTTGGAAGTGGGACCCACACCCACTTAACCTCCCTTGGGAGGTTTAAGTGTGGTGGGGCCCACACGAACCCCTAATCCTTTCAAATTCTCTCAACTTTCTTAACCCCTAATTAAATGACTTGAGTTACTTTTAATTATGGGAGTTAAACCTTTTGAATTTCAAAACTTTTGAAATTCTTATGTGTTATGTGATAATAAAATAAGATGTTGTCTTATTTTATTTTGGGGTTTTTGTTTGTCTTCTTGAGAGGTGGAGAGCTCTTCTTCATCTTCAAACTCTGACGAGGAACTCGAAGAACGTTCATCTTGACGAAGAACGTTCAAGCTCCGACGAAGAACGTCGCACCTCCATTCTTCGTTTACCGTGTCAACGAAAGGGGACGGCACTTCATCCTCGGACAACCTTCGTCGGCGTACAAGTTTCGCCAACGATGTGTCTCTTCGAACGCATCCCTTCGTCATCGGATTTGACGAACGGCTACCGCGACGCCCGACCTCCGCGACGTCGTCTTCCGCGGAACGTTCACAATCTTCGAACCTTATACCCGAGGTAGGGGTTATTGAATATTGTTAATTCATTCCATTTCTTGCTCGTGGATCGCATGTCTACGTGAGGCTTTTGAATATTTTATATAAGTGTTATTGTTAACGCGAGGGGGGCCGGACCGCACGAACACGGCCGAACCCCCCCCCCCCCCCCTCCATCGTTCTTGTTTATTCTTGCGGATGGAAGCAAGTGGCGTGGTGCCGTCGCACCACGCGGATGATCGTACTTTTATTTTACGCGGCGCCGTCGCGCCACGCCGAGGTAGAATCTTCAAGAACGCGACGCCGTCGCGCCGCGTTGAAAGGAATCAAGGTACGGCGAAAGGGGCGCGGTGTCGTCGCACCGCGCCGGACGACGAACACCGCGGCCGGTTCCGGGCCGCGGCGGAAGGAGGAGACCGTGGCCGGTTCCGGGCAGCGGCGTAAGAGAAGACCGGCGGCCGGGCCGCCGGCGTCGGAAGCCGAAGGGGGGGGGACCGGAATTTCCGGTCCCGTTTGAGAAAACCGGCCGGCCAGCTGGCCGGCCGGATGTCTTAAAAACCGGGGGAATTAATCCCCCGGCCAACCCATAAAAACCCCCCTCTTTAAGAGGGGGTCGGTTCTTTGAAGGAGGGGAGCAGCCGGCCCCCTCGGTTCCGCACCAGCAGGCCCCCTCATGTGAGGGGGCGGTTTGTTTTAAAACCGGCGCGGCACGTGCCGCGCCGCCAGGGGGGAAAAACGGGGGAGGGCGGGGGTCTCACCCGTGCGCCGCCTGCGTGCCCAGCGCGCCGCCGCGCCGCCCCAGCGCGCCGCCGCGCCGCCCCAGCGCGCCGCCGCGCCGCCTCCGCGCGCCGCCTCAGTGCGCCGCCGCCGGCCGCCGCGCCGCCCCAGGGGGGGGGGGGGGGGTCGGGCCGGGTCGGCCCGGACCCGGACCCCCCCTTTTCGAACCAGAATTGGTTTTTGGGCCATAACATGAGCCTCGGGCCTCCGATCGACGGACCGTCAGCGGCAACGCGATCCTTGGATCGAGACGGTCGTTTCGGTATATCGCACTCAAGGTTTCGGGTTACTTTGAGTTCGGCCGGGTTGGTTCGTTCACGAAACCAACCGGGCCTTCGGAGCGGAAACGCTCATATCTTGAGCTACGAACGTCCGATTGACGCGCCGTCAGTCGCGTTGTGTTCCTCTTAGTGAGACGGATCTTTTGGCATACTCCGCCCGAGGTTTGGACGCAGGTGGAGTACGGCCGGGTTGGTTCGTTCACGAAACCAACCGGGCCCTCGGAGCGGAAACGCTCATATCTTGAGTTCCGGACGTCCGATTGACGTGCCGTCGACTTTGATGGAATCCTCTAAGTGAGACGAATCTTTTGGCATACTCCGCCCAAGTTTTGGACGCAGGTGGAGTACGGTCGGGTTGGTTTTGCCTTAAAAACCAACCGGGCCCCGGGAACGAAAATGCCAATAACTCTCAGACCGGACGTCCGATCGACGCGCCGTCTGTTGCGTTGAGTTCCTGTTGACGATACGGAACTTTTGGATACATCAACTCTGGTCTTTGTGACAGTTGATGTATCAGCCTCTCGGCTCGTGGAGCGGATCCTCCGAACGAGCTTACTGTGTGCGGGAACCCTAGTGCTGGCTGCGACTGTTACTGTGACGACTACTACTACTGCTACTGTGACTGCGACGACGACAGTACAAAGATCCTGTGTGGTTTCGACGACGACGACTACAGCACTCAGCGATCCTACGTGGAACAGTGCTACCGAACCTGTGTGAGCTGAATCTTCTTTTTACCTTGAGCGGTGGAGCGCTTGGGTGTAGCGGCGGACACGTGGTACCTGACAGTGGTGGTGCGCTTGGAAGCAGCAGCAGACCCTTGGCGGTGGAGCGCTTGGTTGTAGCGGCGAACCCGCGATACTCTACGGAGTGTGTGCGCTTGGTTGTAGTGACAAACCCGCGACGGTGGAGACGTGCGTGCGGAGTACGGAGACCGTGTAGATGACTGAGACCTGACGACTTCTTGACCGACTCGACTTGGAGTGAGTCGACTAGCCCAGTGGACGGAGCGCCCAGTAGTTGGCAGAAGACCCACGGCGGACGGAGCGCCTGGTAGTTGGCGGAAAACCCGCGGTACTCGACAGGAGGAGTACCTCAGTAGGCTATCTGGGTGAGCGCCCGGTATTTGGCAGCAGACCCTCAGCGGACGGAGCACCCGGTAGTTGGCAGCAGACCCGCGGTACTCGACAGGAGGAGTACTTCAGCAGTCTTAGGTTAGTGAGCAGTACCTCGGAGTCATGACAGGACCACTGTACACTTCAGAGTTGGGGCTCTTCAACTTTTACGGTTTCGATAATGAAAATCCTGGTTTGAGCTGAGTCTATGATCTTTGTGATTTCCTCATGATTGAGATGGGTCGCTTGATAACTTAGGTATATGTATGGGCATATACCTGGGTAATGGTTATCCGTTGATTTCATAAACTTGTTATAATCTGTGTGGATTTACTGTTTACTCTTCTTTGTGTATTGGGTTGTTCTTGGGCTCGGTGTTGGAGCCGAACGGAAATTGATGACTTAGGTATATGTATGGGAATATACCTAAGCAGTGTCAGTTGTTACTTCATGATTGTTATTTTTCTTCGTGGTTTAACCATTGTGGATTTGAGAGACCTTCAGGGGTCTCGGGGTCCCTACTGAGTAGCGTATACTCACCCCTGCACGGGCTTTGCCCGCACTACGTTGTGTTGGTTGCAGACGACGGACAGCGTTGACCTTAGCTGAGGCTTACAGAGCGGGACGGTACCCGGAGGTGGACCACTAGGCGGGACGTGCACGGAGCGGACGGCGGGACCCGTGGAGTAGAAGAGCTATCTGTACCCACCCTTCAGGTGGGATTTCTAGTGGGCAGCTCGGTGTAGCGGTTTTACCTTTCAGTTGCTGTTTTCCCCTTTTTGAGTTGTACTTTACTTTCAGTTTGGGTTTGTATTCTGGCCCATTTACTTTTCCGCACTTTCAGTTGTACTCTGCTTTTGTTTAGTGTTTACTTTCCGCTTGTTTACTCTGTGGTGTTTGTTTACTTTACAAAGGCAATGCCTTCCCTTTTTACTGGGATTTACGCCTTGGTGCTAGTCGCAAGCCCCTGGCCTATGGAAGGCGGGCTTGGGGTAGTCACGGCACGGACCCTGAGGGCGGGTCGTGACAACAATATCTTCTATGGCTTATGTGGTCACGTGACTCCTGCGGGTTCATGCATTACACATTGTTTGGGCCACTTTATTCTTCCATTTCTTTGGATGAAAATAATACCTATATTCATGTATTCTTCCTTATTTAAATTTCTGATGATAATTTGGTAGGTATAACTAAAGGTATAGAACTATGAAACCAAAACATGCATGGAAAATAAATTTTTTCTCACTTGAATAATTATTTTAATGAAGAGTTATTAATAAATGGATTATTAGGATTTATAAGGGAATTATTTTTATTAATATTTATATAAATATGATTCTGAAATATATATATATAATTCATATATCTTTATTATATAGTATTTTGTAATTTATATGAAGAAGTACATGTCTTGAGGTAAGAGTTTATGTTACAATCTCCTTTCCCTTCAAGATTATCTATATTAAACTTCCATTGAGATAAATTATATGATCCTTATCCTTTAACCATATATTTTCTTCAACAATAGATATCTATATAATTTTCTATTACAATAACCATTTTCCTCTCTTTAGTACTTAAAATTATTGAGAAATTGTTCTTAAGAAAAACTAACCTTATTTCTTTTTTCTATGTTGGGAATCACGTCGACCATGTCCATGTTCATAAAAATGTTTTATAGAAGATTTTATCTATAATTTAATTTTTGATAGAGATTACTTTTTACACCTTTAGCTTTAAAAAAAACTATTGAAATTAATATTTTCAAATGTTTTACATACAACTCACTTTTAAATTTTTACAATAGTTTGAAAATAATTTTCTCTTTTAATGTATACGATATGAATAAATTTTTATGGCATCGTGACTATTCATTGATATGAATATTTTGTTTCAATTTTTTATGGTTATTTTAAAATATATTTTTTATTTTTTTTGGAAATTTTTTGTTTTCAAACGTATCAAAATAAAGGGATATTTTCATTACTTTCAAAGTAATGTTCAAATTCCACTTTGAAGATATTTTTCTTCTATGATGAAATCCTTCAAGGATTGAAATGCTTGACAAGGGATATGATATTATGATTCCATCCAATTTATTTCTTTAAATTTCATGTCATGTTAATTTTTTAAGTATGATTCTTTGAAACTTTTTACTTTCCGATGAGTTAATTAATGAAACCTATTTTGTAATACCTTAGAAATTACAGTAGTAGGTAAACATTGCAACCTATACTATTACACTCTAAAGATATCTTATTCAATAATATATCTAAAATAAAAATTTTATAATAATAAATTTTCTAAATTAAATTCATTTTTTAATTGATCATATCAAAATTAACATAGTATGAATTTTTGGTCTTTTTCTGAAAAAGTTAATTTTTAGTCGAAAAACACAGTTTTCATGAAACTCAAAATTTCAATGATATTATGATTATATAATGATGACCCAGAAGTATAAAAAACATTTCATGTAATAAAATATAATTTTAAGGGAAATAATTATGTATTTAGGATATTCTTTGATCTTAGGAAACCTATATAAAATATTTTCATAACAAATTCAAATGTTACTTTAATATAAATATTGTATTGAGGATTTTTTTAAATAATGTATTTTCATGGTTAGATTAATTTTTTACTTACCTTAAATTCCTCATATACATTATTTTTTATAGTAAATCAATTCATGTTATTAAAATTAGTATCCAAGATAATTTTATAATATCTATAAATTTAAATTTTAAAAAAAAGTTATTTTTCTAGATACTATTTTTTTGTGATTAAGTGTGCTAATTTTAAAATTAATTTTTCACACATTTATAAACATTAATTGATAAAAGTATTTTTAAATTTTAAATAATAAGTATCAAATTAGGTAAAAAATGGGAAATATTAATTTTTTCATTAAAATTGATTACTAAGGTTAAAAGTAATTACTAAGTGAAAAGTAAATTAAAGAAAAAGATAGCATGTTAGAAAAAGCCCAAAATAAACCAAAGTTGTTTGAATAATGAGTGTTTGTGTTAAGGTTCAACCCAAAATCACTTCCCTCTTATTTTTTACATTTTTTGTTCATTGGCCATTGAATAGTAAATTTATATTTTTTTAAATGTATGGGTTACTCCCAAAAATGTATCTATCCTAACTTATAAATTAATAACATCCCCACCACTTGAGGACTCATATATCCTCTGAATTTAATCTTGCAAATATGAAACAAAATCCTAATAGAAATACATCATTATTAAAAATATTTTGATTGTCATTAGTTAGCATAATTTCTTTATTTTGAAGGAGAATTCCAAGAAAAATTCTCGTCCCTAATGTGAGTATTATAAACTACTTAACTTTTATTATTAATCATATTTTTAAAAATTTATTGAATAAAAAATAATATTACTATATTATTATTATTTATATACATTAATTTTACAATATTAAGGGTATTATCATTTTTTATCCATCTAGCCTATCCATTAAGAAAATTGAAATTGTCGTTTATGTGTACGTGTGTAATATCGGCACCATGAGTGAAGAAGTTATTTTTTCATAACCACCCATCATTTATGGATCCTAGAATGGATTTAATGATGAAATATAATTTTTATGATATCTTTAGGGGGTTTTATGACAAATTTTAATACATATTAATGTTATAATCAATAAATAATCATCACTAATTCATTCATTTAAAACAAGCATTCTAAGAGGAATTTATTTTATTCGAATTATGTAATATTTTCATTTATATTATTTATTCTTCTACATAATTTACAATTATGATGTATCACAATAATTAAAACTAAATATTTTCATTATTCTTCAGGTATAAATATATTATAACAAACCCACCTCATAATCATTCATTAAATCAGTGTATGTTCACGTTTTGACTGGTTTGACCACACAATTTAACAATACTAAGAATATATGTCATGAATGACCATAGGAAAAAATAATTGGAAAAATGTAATATAAATTTATAAATAATAATTTTTTTGGGGGATTTTACATCAATATTTAATTCATTTATTAAGAAAACACCCTTAGATAATCAATAGTCAATAAAACATTCTTTTTATCGATTTCATCTACAAGTATAAAGACTACAAAACAAATGAAAGGAATTAAAAACATAAAAAATAATTATAAAAAATACCTAATAGTAACCTTATTGAACGTTTAATGATTAAATTTGGATGAATAATTTATTTGGACACCACTATTAAGAGACTAGTACAAACAATCAAAACAATAAACTTCTGATGTGAAAAGGGTAGAATTCATATAGAGAATGACTATTTATGAGGAATATAAATGTAAATGGATTTGAGTAAGGATCTGAATTATGTAATTAAAATAGATAAGTTTATTTTACATGTGTTTGATATATGTTTATGCAATTCATTATATGAGGTAAGGGATTTCTATCTCAAATTCCTCTCTTTGAGACATGTTTTTTGTTGAGCAATGTATTGTTTTCAAACAATTCAAAATAATGTTTTTTAAAGGGGGATATTATTTTAAATAATACTCTGTCTCTTAATGATGATTTTGATGCTCACAAATACCCTTAATTGTTTACTAATTATTTCGTTGAGTATTTTGCAGGAATTTATTTTATTTATTTATTTCATACAACGAGATTTCATACTTCATTTATTCCGAGATCAATTTTAGTGCGTTCTGGAATCACTGTAGCGCGAGATCAGTTTTAGCGCGTACTGGAATCACTGTTCATACCCTACATTGATGAACGTAACGTATGGATGAAAAGTTTGCTTTTTATGTTAAAAGAAACGTATGGTTAAGGAACCTTACGTTATTTTGAAACGTATGGTTAATGAACCTTACGTTGTTGAAAAGTATGGAAGAAGAACATTACGTTTGGAAGGAACCTTACGTTTTTGTTGTTGGACAAGTATGGAAGAGAAACCGTACGTTAGTTTTCAGTGTTGAGTTTGTTTCTCAAAAGTATGGATCATCAACCTTACTTTTATAATCAACCGTACGTTCTTTGGAGAGTTGAAGCAAGACAATGTATGGATGATCAACCCTACGTTTGAATGCTGAAGAGAAAGTTTGTATGTTTGTGAACCTTACGTTTGTGAACCTTACGTTTGTGAACGTTACGTTTGTGAACCCTACGTTTGGAGCCACGTCATCAACCCTACGTTTGGCGTCGGGATATTTTTTGACAGACGATATTTCCTTTTGCATTGGTCAAACAGGCGGATTATTAAGCGGATTTCGAGCCGATTCTTAAGTACGACTTTGAATGAATCAAAGACGATTTTCAATGGATTAATGATTGATTTAAAACGGAGCTTTTTATGCTGATTCTTCAGGGGAGTTACAACGGCTCTATTATTTAATATCGCGAATCTAAAGGAGATTTTTATGGATCTATTTATGCGGAAGATTTTCTCAGATTTGAATATATATGTTCTATCTTGGAAACTTCGGATATATATATATACACAGGAAAGTATATGAAATATATAGATTGATCTTTTAACGAGCAAGAAACAGAGTCTGTGTGAAGGCGTTCTTTTCTGGTGATCGAGAAGAAGTGTAAAACCTTTATTACCGAAGGAAGATATTGATAGCAGATTCATGTGTTCTACATCGACTATCTGTTGTGAATCTACTGCTGCTGATGTTGTGAAGTTTCTTGTAATATCTATTGCAACTGGATCGACTCAGAACTGTTTTGATTACAGATCTTTATTTTCTGAAGACGACGATCTATCTACTGTCAATTGCATTCTATTGCAATTGTTAAGAACAACTGGAGAAGTTTTTTCTTTATCGAAACTCTTTTTATTTTATTTTTTGAGTGATCAGCTTCTCGTTCTAAGCTGTGTGGGTTCGTGTTTGAACCAGGAAGGCTGTGTTTGCCTGAAACTTGTAAAGGTGTCAACTGCCTGTACTCAGTTGTGAACAGGTCTGTGGAAACGAGGACCAGATAGTGAAAATCGCCAAGCTCGTGGATTTGAGCGTTGGTGGAGTGGACTAGGGGCCTTCTGTTCCCCGAACCACTATACATCCGTGTGTTCATGCTTTTACTTTTTCTGCTGCATATTTAATCGTGCTAAAGCATAGTGGATAGAATTTGTCTAAATTGAAGATATTGTAATAATTTTGAAAAGTCACAATTCACCCCTCCTCTTGTGTGTAATCCGTAGATTCAGATCCAACATTTTTCATTATTCACAAAATTTCCATTTCGTGGTGTATATAGTAAATAATTGAGATTTCATATTTGAAATTAATTTATTTATTGAATTTTAATATAAATTTTAATCTCTATCATTAAATAGGTCTTGATTAAAATTTTACCCAAGCCATTAGTGGATTTTTTCATCCCAATTTTCATTCTTTTAGAATCATGTTCTAAAAACCATCTATTACTTTTTTATGTGATGCATTGATTTCCATGGAACACTTTTTACATATTAATCATGGGATTTAAGCGATTTAAAAGCCTATATTATTACCCATCCCTCATTTTATTTTAATTTAATAGTTACAAAAACTATTTTAAAACTCAACTTTTTCCATAGTATAAAACCCATTCTAAGTTTTAGTAAAGTAATAGTGTGTATAGTTTTCTGAACAAAAGAATCAATATCTAGATACTATTTTGTGGATACCATTATAGATTAGATTTATCTAGAGGTAATAACTATGAAAAGGTTTGGTTGATCATTGAAAAAATCATCACCCTGATGCATGATGACTGGGCCTATGAATGGATAATTATATAGACACTCTCAGTGGATATTTTTTGGAATATTCACATGATTTTTATAAACCTGATAAATAATTTCTCCTACCATTTCATTTTTACCCTACTAATTCATACTATTAAATCCAATTAATATCTTCCATGGATAACCCATCACATTTAAAGTACCCAACCACTATATTTATATGATAAGGGTGTTTCAGGTTACATTGATGATACCCCAAAACATCTAAGTTAATTATGGGATGTTCTCCTAGGCATACACATTATTCTATTTAATGGAGAAATATTTGATATCTATATTTCAAATTACAAGAATATCCTTAAATTTATTTAGCAATAGGTTCCTTATAGAATTATATGAAAAGTCTTTTTGACATTTATGGTGAATACATCAGACTTAATTAGGTGAAATATGGGGGGGATATACAACCCATTTATGTATTGATAGGTCTCATATAAAAGAAGTTGGGTTTTGTTGGAAACATTTTCCCATAACAGGATAGTGACTTAAATAAGGCATTATTAAAATGTTTTTATGTCTGAAATTATTAATTCCATCAGTATGATTTCAATTATAACTATTATCCATGTTTTCATTTTATGTCATGGATATTGAATTCCCTTGGTTTTAGTTCATTATGGATTAATTTTATTCAATTATTATTTCCACAACACTTATTCCATGTTTATGTTATGAAATCTTCCACTATATTCTACTTTTTTCTAATCATATATGCTCACCCTTGTTTTTTACCTTTTCCCAATAAACCTAGAGGAGAACTATATATAATTTTAAGGGATATGATGGTAAGACTAATAATTTATAACAACATGATCATGTTGTATCTTATGTTTTCAAATGAAATGTATGTATGTATCTAGTATTCATAAACTACTAAGCTATTTTATCCCATGGAAACTCTTGTATTAAATACCAATAATGTAATATATCTCTTGGTTTTGTGTTCCTATGTTTGGGGTGTTACAATTTGTATCAGAGTAAGTTTAGTAAGAACCTAGGTGACTATACTTATAAGAACCTAGTTGTATAGCCCATGTACTATGAAAACCCCTCAATATATCTAGGGAACACCCAGGAAAACATAATTGTAATTGTATTTTACAATTCAATATCAATAGGTAATTATGTATTTTTCATTTTATATAGATTTTTCTTAATGGTATGAAAGGTCCCTACATCAAAACCCATAGTCCATACTAAGATATTCTTCATCAAACAATTAATAATGATAAAGTTTAGGCAAATCTATTCAATAGAATATTATGGTAGTTGACCCAGGTTATGAAAAATTTTCTCAGATACATAGATAATCATGTTGATCTGAAACATAGTGTAACTATATTGGATTGCTTCATACGATGACAATCTCCATACTTTAATGGAACCAAAAATCCATTTGTAGTTGAAAAATGGATAAAGTTTTTAGAAAAATCATTCTCACTTTGGGAAGTAGTGAAAAGGAAAACTTCATCATGGTAGTCTATCGTATTAAGGGATATGTGTACCAATATTGGCCACTAATTTAAAACACTAAATAGGTATCTAATGTGTAATGTAAGGATAATGAATATATCCTAATAATAAAGGATATACCTGTGGTACAAAAATTCATTAATGTTTTTCTAGAATAATAACCAGGTCATCAACTACCGCACGAAGTTGAGTTCTCCATTGAACTCATTCCAAAGGCAAGGCCTATATTTTAAAATCATTATATAGTGGAACAAGTGGATCTGGTGGTGTTGAAGAGGGATTTTTCATGTGTTGTGTGATATTGGATTTATACTCCCTGGTGTTTCACCATGGGGTACTCTTATTTTATTCGTGAAAAAGAAGGATGGTCTATGATAATTTTTATAAATTATATGGAGATAAATTACATTACATCAAAATCCATTTTTTGGTTTTTTCTAAGAGTCCACTTTATGGATAAGTGGGAAACTACCATTCAAGTTATTCATCCATCACACCATCACATCCCAAATTTGAAATTTCAAAGAGAGCCAAAATAACCAACTTTGAAATTCAAAACGATATTCCTTGGACCAATCACCATCGAACCACATCGAGTCACCAAACCTCCAGTAGCAGTCCGCCTCAAGCCACTACCTCGACAGAAAAATCACCTTCTTCAATTAAAAATCACCACTGCCGAAAAATATCACCCGCAATCTTCCCATTGAAGCTACAAACCATGAACACTGAAGGCAACAACAGCCTTTCCATCGTCAAATCACCTTCCGAATGAACCAAAATCCATACTAGAGCCATCATTCGGAAACAGCACCATTGGAGAAAAACATTTCACAAAAAAGGAATCAAACTAGATCTGTTGAGAACATGCCCAGCAGAGACCCGAAGGCAAAGAAGAATTCATCGCGAACAACACCTCTTCGAACATCGTCGAATGCTAGAACTATACATCCCAAAACACCATCAAACCATCACCCAAGTATGATTGGGAGAAGAGTTTTGGGATCCCGGTTCCATAGAAGAGGACCAGCATCGGTAACAAGCCACAAAATGTCACTGTGAACATCAACCTCCACTATCAGAACCACCTGAAACAGAATCACCCAAAAAGAAGAGAAACCACTGAGGGAACCCTAGGAAAAGAAGGCCTCCGCAAAACATGCCTCCTGAAGCACCGACCTCTCACACAGACACATCCCAGAACCTCTTATGAAACATTATACTCATCCAACCTGGAAAGGTGTAATTGATCTAGAATCCAGAGAGAGTTAGAGTGGACCAGACCTCTATAGAAATCCTTGAAGAAACAAACACCAACAACACTATAGAAAACATCGCCGACGAACCATCATTTCCAAAAAAGCGAGCGTGACTCCATCAAAAATCTCCAGCAAAGGAATGAAGAAAAATCATCTTCAACGGGATGAGATAGTCGGAAACCGCAACCCAAACCAACAGATTAATGAGAATAAGATGAAGAAGGGGAAATCGAGGTCGTCAAAGAAGAGATAACAAAATGAAAAGGTCGAAACAGCCCTAGAGAGAAGAAAAATAGAATCGCAAAAGCAACAAACGAGATGGAGAGGTGAGTCACTCCAAGGCCAGGGGGATGAACCCTAGATGGAGTTGTAGCGCTCTTAGGAGAGTGCCCCGAGAGAAAACGGATCCATTCTCGATGAGAGATAAATTACATTACTGTAAATAATAAGTATCATTTAACATGAATTGATAACTTATTTTATAAACTTCAAAGAGACCAATAATTTTCAAATATTCATCTTTGTTATGGTTGTCATTAGTTAAGGGTCAAGATGTATGATATATCAAAGGCAACCTTCCAAACAAGTTTTGGACATTATTGTTTTATGGTAATCACTTTTGGATTGACTAATTCGACTTTTTTATGGATATAATGAATTGAATGGTTAAGGAGTTCCTTTATAACTTTGAAGTGGTATTTATTGATGATATCTGAATAATATCTAAGAGATATAGAGATCATGGGAGTCATATACTAATAATAATGGGGACCTTCAGGAAAGATGAATTATATAAGAAATATAATAAGTGTGAAATTTTGTTCAATGAAGTTTCTTTTCATGGATATATTATCTCTAAGGATGGAATATCTTTGACCCTTCAAAAATAAATGTAATCAAATAATTTATTACACCGATGAACATAACAAATATATGAGGTTTCATGGGATCAGCAGGTTACTATTGATAGTTTGTTCATGATTGTTTCCATTTATCCAACCCATTAACCAAGTTAACATGTAAAGGGGTTAAATTCATATTATTAATGGAATGTAAGTAATTATTTGAATATCTAAATAAGAGACTTATTGATGTTCCATTATTAACTTTATCATCAGGTACTAAAGGTTTTATAATATATAAATATTCCTCGAAGAAAGGACTAGTTAGTTTCCTTATAGAGAATAATATGGTGATTTTCCATGCATCAATTCAACTGAAAATAAATGATTAAAATTTTCCAACTCTTGACCTTGAGCTATAATCAATAATATTTGTTTTAAAAATATTGAGACACTACCTCTATGGTGTGAGGTGTGATATGTATACATACCATAAGAGTTTTAAGTGTATGTCCTCTCACAAAGATCTAAACATGAGGAAAAGAATATGGTTAGAACTACTAAAGTAGTATAATTTCTTGATGCAATACCACTCTAGAAAGGAAATCAAGGTGGTTGATGCAATGTGTACAAGAGACCATAGAGTTATGTCCATGATGAGGATTAAAAAAATCCTATATACAGATATCTAATAAAGTTGTTTATGATTATTTTTAAGTAAGGAATCCATATTTCCTTTTTCAATACATATCTAAAACATCCTTACTGGAAAAGATACAGATGTACTAACAAGATGATAAGGACTTACAAAGGAAGATTGATGTAAACATTTATTGGAAGATTGTAGAATTAATCTATATAGATGGCGTTTCGAAGTTTGGAAAGAGGTTATGTGTTCCATCCATACCATAGTTGAAGAGGGAACTGTAGGATCAAGAACATAACTCAAATTTCTCTATACACCATGGTTTCATAAATATCTATATAGATTTAAGAGAACTATTCTGGTGGGATTTTATTAAGATAAAAATTGTAGACAATGTGTCTAGATGCTTACTATTCTAGTTGGTAAAGGCTAAAAGAGAACATCCTCAGGGAGGCATTAAACCTATACCTATACCAATGTGGAATTGGGACAATGTTATAATAGAATTATTCAATATAATTAAAAATAATCCAATGATTAATAATGATATATGGGTCATTATTGGTCAACTTACTATGTTTGATCAGTTCATAGCAACAAGAGAAGATCTACCTCTTGAGTTCCTTTCATGACTCTTTATCAATGAAATGACAATGCTTTATAAGAAACCTATATGGATTATATTAGATCATGACCCTCAATTAACATTAATATTTTGGAAGAGTCATCCAAGTGTTCTTGACATTGACATACAATTAAGAACCACATATCATCCACTAACTCCTCGGTAGTATGAAGGTACTATCCAGATATTGGATAATATACTATGATCATGTTTTATTGACTTCCATGGTATGTAGGATTGGTATATACCTTTGGTATAATGTTCATACAATATTATATTCCATTCAAGCATCAAAATGGAACCATACAAAGCATTGTATTGGAATATGTGTCATACTCCAACATAATAGAAAGAAGTAAGATAAATAAATCTATTTATCCTAGAGATTATAGAGGATACGAATATTAAAAACAGATTATCAGGATCATATTAAATCATCTGAAAGAATAAAAAATAAAATTGATGATTGTAGAAGGATATAATTAAAATTTTATGTTAGGTATCATGCGTTCTTGATGATTTAGATTCATAAGGGGGTTGTATGATTTAGTAAACAATGGAATTTAATCCCTAGTTACATTGGTCCTATTAAAATACGAGAAAGAGTTGGATTTTTATCTTAAAAATTGTCTATGAAGCCCAACCTTTCTAAACTACATGACATATTATATTTTCATTACTAATGAAATAAATTTCAGATTCAATACATGTTCTAACATATGATAAAATATGTTTGGAGCCTAAATTTTATTATAATGAGGAGTCTTCCCAGATTCTTTTCATTGGAGATTAAATGTTACCGAATCTGACCACTTGATTGGTAAAAATCCATTGATGCTGTAAAAATACTAGATGATGAAATCATGGATCCTGAAGAATCTAATAGGAATGAATATCTATATTTTTTCAGTATCTGATATATACCCAAGTTTTGAGGATAAAATTACTTAAGGGTGTGAGATTGTAATACCTAAGACCCTACTGTAACAAATAAACACCATATTCTAGACTATCACACTCTGAAGATCCCTTATTCAAGATAATATTTAAATGTTAAATTCGTAATTTTAAATTTTCCAAATTAACTTAATTTTTTAATTCATCGTATCAAAATTAATTTAGTATGAATATTTGAGGTTTTTTCAGAAATGGTCAGGTTTTATTTGAAAAATATAGTTTCCACAAAACATGTAATTTTTGTGACTTTATCATTGGGCGATGGCGGCGCAAGGTCGATGGTGAAGCCCTAGCGGCGATGGCGGCCGCGCCGACTCCTCCCTCCCCGGAGGGGGGAGGGGTAATCGTCTGGAGTTTTCTCCCCTTCACCAACCCCTCTCTACTTCCTCCTTTCCCGATGATTTCTTTGTTCCCTAAGGTCCCTGACCTTCATAAGGGGTTTCTAAAGCTTGCGCTGTCCACGAAGGAGTTCAACGGTGCTTCGGATCTCATCAGGACGATGTTGGTCGCTTGCTTTAGGGGTTGCCTCCCTTCGGTGGATTCCTTTGACCGATTCGTATTCGAAGCTTGGGGACTTCAAGACCATGCGGTGGTCGGGCTGCTCGACCATCGACAGATAATGGTTCGGTTTTCCTCTGAGAGAGACTTGATTTCTGCTTGGTCCAATGCCCCCTGAACCCTCAATTGATGCGGATTTTACCTCCTTCGCTGGTCATTTGAATCCATCATGATTCGGGACGAACCGTTGACGGCGGTCTGGGTAAGCTTCCCATATTTTCCGCTTCCTTTCCAGATTCTGTCAATTATTAGCATGTTAGGGAAAATGGTTGGTAGATTTCTCTGTTCGGATAGTAGGACTACTGCTGTTTGTCATCCTATCAACCCTCGCGTTAGTGTTGAGGTCGACGTCTCGAAGCCTCCTATAGAGTGGCTTTGGATTTCTGTTGGCGAAGAATTCAGATGGAAACAGCAGGTGATCTTCGAGTCTTGGCCAGAGTTTTGCTCGGGTTTCCATCGTCTAGGACACTCGGTCCCTGGATGTCGTCGAGGTCCATGGACTCAGCAACCTTTGAATTCCCAACCTGAAGAGTCTCAGGCGCAGGCGATTCCCGGTGTGATTCAGCTATCGGATGGAGCAAGACTGGACATGCTTATAGAGGCGCGCGGGGTTGATCCAGGGGAACGGGATCCAGGCGGGGCACATTTTGGTCCAGGCGAGGTTTCGAGGCTGGAAACAAAAGGCATTGTCCTTTCCTATATCCAAATTAGTCCTCGGGAGGGCCAACCTTTGCAGGGGACTTACCAGGTGGTCCCAGCAGTGAAGGTTGTAGAGGCTAGTACCTCCTTGCAACGGGTTGTGGATATCATAGCTCGGTTAAGGCAGGATTTGGGGATCAATTCCTTGCAGGAGAATGGAGTGGAGGCAGTGCAGGGGGGGAGGAAAGGAGCTATCCTTGCATGTGGATGTGGTGGAGCATCCGGTCTCGGACAGAATTGTCAATATTGGTGTGGTGAAGGGTGTTGGCGATGTCTATGGCCCAGGGGGTCCTCATGGTCGGGAATGGGAGGTATCTAACCAGAAGTATCAATTTGGGAAGGAGGTTGAGCCATCTGTCAAGGCTGTGCAGGGGAAATCCTTTTGGCATGCAGCTACAAGCTCTCTCCACGGTCATGGAAGGCAGGAAGGTCGAGGAAGGCAGGAAGGGGATAGTGTATTGGGTCCTCTTGACCCAAACATGCTCAGTTTGATGTCCTCCTTTCAGATGACTGGGAGAAAGTGGAATAATAAGAAGGACTTGGAAGTCAAAGCAGGCAAATTGGATTCTTCGGGTAGGCCGAGGGCTCTAAAAGAAGGTCCGGGGGTTGAAGTGAAAAACAGATTTTAAGGCTTGGAAACTCAAGAACAGTCATTTTCACAAGAGGATGCGGATTCCGGTGATGATAGTTTTAGCCAACTCTCAGCTGACAGCCTGGACCAGTTCCAAGGGAAAGGTCCCCACAGTCCAAGAAAGAATAAGGGGAAAAAAGGGAAGCGCGACTCGGGGAAATGCATAGTGGTTCAAGGTAAAAAACACAAGGGGCGCAAAGACTACTCTCACTAGCCAAAACCAATGGAAACCAGGTCGTCCAAGAAATGTGGAATCAAGGAAAGAAAAGGCCTTCAAAATGGGGAAAGTGGGGATCTGAGCAGAGAATCAAGAGTAATAGAGGAAGAGGGTGAGGAGTGTCTAAGGCTCATCTGCCACTCTAAGGAAGAGATTTTTGAAAAATTCCTTCAGAAAAACGCATCAAATGAGAATATTTTAAGGATTTATGAAAGACGCTTGCAGACTGAGGTCACAGAGGAGCAGGAAGCGTGGATAGACAAGCAAGACCAAATCATCGTCCGAGGCTTCAACCAAGGAAGAATCAACTTGGAGGAATTCATCCAGATAATGGAAAGAATGATTTCTCACCTTAAAGCACTTATTAGGGAGGATCCAGAAAACCATGTTAGTACTCTGCACTGGGAATTATACAGAGCATCTGACTCAAATAACCTTAGTCTTGTGTTTAACGATTCTTTGAGCTCTTTCAGCACGTAGTCCTTGTGTGCGAACATTGGTTTCCCACTTGTCCTTAAAGTGGATTAATAAAAAATTATGGATGGATTTAATTTGTGACTTTATCATTATATAAGAATGAATTATAAGTTAAAAAAACCTTTTAAGTAAAAAAAGTGAGTTTAGGGAAAGATATTGTGATTTTTAAATTATTATTTGGACATATAAATCCTCTTGATAATATTTTTATAACTAATTTAAATGCTTCTTTAATTTAACGTTGTTTCCATCCTTTTCATTGGATCAAGTATTTTCAAGGTGATATTCATTTTCATATTACCTTAGAATCCTCAGGTCCTTTGTTTATATTATAATAAATCAATTTATTTCAATAAAATTAGAATCCAATCTAATTTTATCATATATATATCTATATATAATGTAATTTTTATAGAAACTGTTTTTATGAGAATAATAGTGGTTATTTTAAAATTAACATTTCACTCCCTTATAAATTTTATTTGATAAAATTATTTTCATATTTAAAATCTGAAGTATAAAATTTGATAAAAAGTGGAAATCTTATATTTCGATTAAAATAGATTAATAAGATTAAAAATTAATTACAAAGGTAAAAGTAAATTAATGGAAAGTTTAAAAAGTTTAAAAAGCCTTAAAACCCTTAAAAGTGTCTCAAAAATGTTTTTTGAGGTTAGTTGCATCCCAAAATAACTATCATATCCTCTATTTTCTAGTTTTAGCAATTTAACCATGGATATTGACCTTATCTTTTTGAAACTGGAAGGGGAACTTCCAAAACTACACTTCTCCTAACTTATAAAAGAGTTTCATCCCCACAAATTCATGACTCATACACACTTTGAATTTAATCTTAAGACAATTATCATTTTATCCTCCTAAAAATCTATCCCTTATTTAAAATCCTCTAATCACCATTAGTTATCATAAGGCCTTCATTGCAATGGGGACTTCCAAAAAAATTCAAGTCACTAACATGAGTATTATCAACTACTTATCTTTTCCTATTAATTATATTGTTTAAAATTTATTACATACACACAAATATAATTATATTAGTATCATTTATAAACTATTTTGTTACTATATCAAGGGTATTATCATTATTTATTCATATATCTCATCCATTAAGAAAAAAAAGTCGTTGTTCATGTGTATGTGTGTACAAATACCACCACAAGAAAAAAAATTCAATTATAATCACCAACCATCATTTATGGTTCCTAGAATATATTTAATGTGTAATATTATCTTCATGACTTCTTCAATGATCTTTAATGAGAAATTAGAGAACCAATAGATAGTATTACAAAAAAAATGATTAATGTTAATTCAATCCTTTAAAACAAGTATGCTAAGAGGAAAATATTTTATTCAAATTACGTAATACTTTCATACACATTAATTATTCTTCTACATAATTTATAAATATGATATATCACACTAAAAATAGTAAATAAGAGACTTATTCTTCTATTATAATTATATTACAACAAAACCACTTCATGATCATTCATTAAATGAGAGTATGTTCATGTTTAGGTCAATTTAACAACCCACTTGAACAATATTATGAATTTATATCATGAATGAATTTGGGAACATAATTTCTGGTATAATATAATAGAAATTTGTAAATAATTTTTTTTTATTTATGTTATATTAATATTCTGTTCAGTAATTAATGAAACACACTTCGAACATCAAGAATCATTGGATCAAGCTTGTTATTGATTTCATATTCAAGCATAAAGACTAAAACAGATATGAAAGGAGTTAGAAACATAATTAATAGTTATAAAATATCCCTAATAGCAATTTTTTGACCTAATAATGACTATATTTTGAATAATAATGAATTTTTAACACCATTATTATGAAACTAGAACAATAGATTAAAACTATAATCATCTAATGTAAAATTAGGAAGACTTCATATAGAGAATTACTATTTATGATTATTATAAATGAAAATGTATATTATAAATGTAATAAATTAAGTTATTAAGATATAAATGTTTTTTATATACTAGTTTAATGTGCGTTCACTGAATTATGGAGAGGAGTTAAATATTTTCATTTCGAATTCCTCTCTTTGAAACATGTTTTTTATTATGAACCTAATTTATATTATGTGGTATATATATGACCTATTTAATATTTTATATCATGAAATAAATTTATTCATTTTATTGGGAGATTAATTTAAATATCATACATTCAATATATTTTGATTGAATTGTTATCCATGCCATAAGTGGTGTTTTCCCGACTAAATTTTCATTCATTGGGACTCATGTTAAATTCACCAATTATTTCTTTTTGTATAGTGCGTACATTCCCAAATAAGAATTATACCATATTACTCAATGTATTTAATGAATTTAACAATATATATTTTTATACCTCCTTCATATTATTTTTATTTTGTAGTTACCAAAATCATTATAAAACTCAATATTTTCTATGGGTGAAAAACATCATATGTTTTGGTAAAGTAAAAGTGTGTGTAATTTCCTAGAGAATATATCCCTTTTTGGATACAAAAATGTTCATGTGATTATGGAATAAATTCACCTAGGTTTAATCACCCCGTATAATTTTGGTTGAACATTGACTCAATAATCACCCAGATGCAAGTTGAGTGGACCTAAGACTACACACTTTGATATATACTCTAGGGGAAAATGATTTGGAATATTCAAACTCACTTTATGAACCATGCTAAAGGTTTTCTCCATCTATCATCTTGGTTTCAAATTAATTAATACTATTAAACCCAATTACATTCTTCCATGGATAACCCAACCCATTAAATTTACCCTCACTACTATATCTTATTGATTAGGTTACTTCATGTCACTTTGACATTACCACATTACTTATAAGTTGATTAAGGGGTCTTCTACTAGACATCCAAATTATTTTATTGAATGGGGAAGTATTTTTTTTTAGTTTTTTGTTATTATATAGAAAATCCTATTTTTATTAAGTAATAGGATCCTTAGGGAATCATATGAAAAAATGGACTCTTATATTGAATTCATTGGACTTAATTAGGTGAAACGTGGGGCCCATAATCATATAGTCCCTCGATACATTGATATGTCTTTTGGGGAAACAGGTTGGATTTTGGTGTATACCTCTTCCCATAACAGTATAGTATCTTGACACAAGGAATTGACAATAAAGTTTGATGTTAGATATTATTCATTATATCAATATGAGATCAATGATTATTATTATCCAATATTGTCATGGATATAGAATACCCTCGATTTTATTTGATTATGGATTAATGTTATTCATGTATTCCTTCCATACCGATTATTACATGTTTATGTTATAATATCTTCCATTGTATGCTAATACTTACAAATCATCCATTCTCACCCAAATTTTTTTCCTTTCCTCGGGAAACCTAGAGAGGAACTATGTGTAATTGTCAAGGATATGATGGCAGGGATAATTATGTTCTCAAAATGTATTCAAAATTTTCATTATGTTTTCAATTTTAATTTATGTATATACTATTCCAATAAAACTAGTTTTTTTATCCCCTATGAACTTTCTTATTTTTTACAAAAAAAATGTAATATAACCACCATCTTTGGGTTTCTCGAGTTTGAGTTGTTACATGTTTATTTTTCATGGGTTGTACTATAGTGAATTGGTGAATGTTTGTGTGATTTGTTATTACACGTATGTATGGTTTCCATTATGATATGGGTGGGTATAAGATTATATTTACCTCCAAATGATTATGTAAAGATTAACATCTCTTGAGATAATATACACTATAATGGGTAATGATCCTAGTTCAGTAATGTATATTTCCCACTATGATGGTCTTGGGAGTGAAACTTCACTATGGAAATGATGAAATGATTGAACCTATTACACTATGGTACTTTCCCACTATGATAGTATTTCAAGTGAACCTTGACTAAATAAATGATTTTCTAAACTTATTCGTATTCCTAAAATTTATATATTGTGCTAATGGTTTGTTCTCAGTGATCATGGTCAATTATTGATGATTATGAACTCTTATGTCTTATGTATTTTATTATGAAAAATATTTATTCTATGACTTGTGATTAAATATCTTTAACTTATTGGGTATGATTTTAATAATTTGTGTTCATTTTATTATGGAATTATGTTGATCTTATTCTAATTTATGATCATTGATTGATATATCTTATGTTTACCCTTACTAAGCAACAGAGATAATCGTTTATTGTGTTTTTATTTCCTCAAGTTATGATGAAAGGATTTAAGTAGGGTATGTCTAAGAAGGGTTCTATGTGAGATAACCATTTTGGGATATGTTACATATATTTTACGAAATAAGTTGATTATATATCTAATATCCATATAAAGTAAAACGTTATAGTTTTGTGGAATGTATTATCATTATATTTATTTAATATTCATCTAAAATAATGTTATATTTATGTATTTAATTCTTGGGTCACCTTAATTGGTATCAGAGTAGGGTTTAGTTATTTTTAGAGATTGGGATTAGAAAAATATGGAGAAAACCCTGGGTATATGTCTAACTATACGATAATATCCTAAAGTTTTTTTAAATTAGATATTGTATGGTATCCATGAAATGAAGTCCCTATTTGGATACAAAAAAGTTTATCCAATCCATGGCATTGATGAACCTTGGGGTAATAACCCTAAATGATTGATTAGGTGTTAACTCAATATTTAATTATTGCATGACAATGAGGCCTAATTTCACACTTGGTTTGAAACTCCAAGGGGATATTCATTGGTTAATTCATATTATAATTATAAACCATTTTGATAAATGAGAGGATAAAATCCTTAAAAATCTATGATAACCAATAGTGATATGAGATGAATATAAAATTCCATGTGTTGAAAGAAGGTTTCATAACTTAGGATATCATAAGAATGGTTTTCATAATAATATGATTTATTACATTGTTTATTGATGTTTGAAACTAAACTTAATATTTTTTTGTTTTAGTTAAAGGATGTAACCATGAGAAATCATGTGAAAAATGAATTTGATGACCAATACAGTGACAGTACTCTTGAAACCCCGAATGAAATAAGAGTTTGGATATGATATATTAGGGTTTATATAACCCATATATCTCAATATATGGATGGTAACATGAATCATTCTGAATATCCAAATTTCCAAAGGAATAGATAATTCACTACTGAGTATTTTATGCAACAACATCCACCGCCCATCAGTGGGTCCACCAATCCACTTATGCTAAAAATGGATTAATTATATAGAAAATATATTCTCCATTATCCAGTGATCATTCCATGAGAATATTATTTTGGTTGTGTATGATTTGGAAGGTTAAGTTTATCAATGGTGTACTCTTATCAATAATATGTGGAAAGAGGATACAATTGACTCCATGTCAACAGAATATTTTAATAATGTATTTTTTGATAATTATTTTCTACTCATTAAACTAAAATGGAGATGTAATTTCTTAAAATAAAGTATAGGGATGCTGAATTGTTTACTACCTGTGAGTAAAATTTCACCAAATATACAAGGTACTCTTCATGTGTTATCGTTAAACATAAATTTAATGATGAATTATTTTTTAATGTCTCAAGTATCCAAGAGGAATTGGCTATAAGATACTTTGATACCTATAAATAAGTGGTTTGATGTTCTCTCAAGATAGAAATAGTGATCAGTGACTCTCTTTGTTCTCGTGGTCCTAGGTACAAGAAGAGAAACATATAATTTTGAGAAAATTATAATAATGAGGCCCTTGAAGGAATGAAAGTTAATCTTCCTTCATTCCAGTATTGGGGATGGAATCATGGGTGAAATTTTTTGATGGGTACCAGTAAATCATTTATGTGTAGGAAAGAATTTTATAGAGAAAAATAATATTGATGTAATTTATAGAAGATAGTCAATGAAATGAATAGAGAGAAGCTCAACTGAATGTTACACCCACACACTAATTGTATAAATATAAGTTGTATGGACATTACACCAATAACTATATGAGTCTGAAAGTTTTTCAAAATAATCAACATCAAAAAAACTCTTTAGTAAAAAGACAAAGGGAAAGATCATATGATCTAAATTTCTGAAGTGGGTCATGATAATGAAGAGTTGAAATGTAAAATTCTCATCCCCTATATAATTGAAAATGTCTTATTTGATTCTGGATTGACTGACTCATTCATATCTAATGAGATTTATAAGGGTATCACCTCATCACCTCAATTATTCTATGTTGAGTTATAATCATAAACTCATAATGGTATAATGAGCGTATATCAAATTTATATCACCAATGCAGTAGAATTTCGTGTGAATTTACCTCCTAAAAATCTTGTTATCCTCCCTCTAGTAGACTTTGATGTTATTTCGAGAATTTATTAGATCTATCTATATATAGCCTATATCAATTTATATGGAAGGGGGTCACATTCGATATTCCAATCAACCTACAATCATCTTTTAGTGAGAGAATAATATGAACTTATAATTGAAATTACATCCATTGTATGGGTCTTCATACCGATTCATGAGGAATATTTATCTAAATGATTTGGGAGAAACTCAATATTGATGATATTCACATTGTTAAGGAAAATTTATAAGTATTTATTGAAAACATGACTTTTATTACCCTAATTTTTTATGTTGAGATTTCACTAAATCCCATACATGGATCTGCACATATTTCAAATGAATCTATATCCAAAGTCTGTGATTATGTTTTTGGAATTGAAGAAGAAACTCCTAGAGAATATTTATAAGGGATTCATACATCATAGTGCATCACCATGAAGTTCAACCATTATATTCTTAAGAAAAAATATTGGTCACTGCATCTCAACATTGATTATGATGATTTTAACAAGATCACTATTATGAAAAAGTATCATATTCCCCATATCGATGATCTATTTGATCAATTATGAGGAACTCATTATTTTTAAAATATTTACCTTCATTTTTTACATCTTCAATTGAGGTTCAAGATAATAGATATACACAATAAATCCCTTTGTTTGTGGTATGGTCATAATGAGTTTATTGTGATTCCATTTAGACTAACCAATTCCTATACTATATTAATTTATTTAATAAATAGAGTCTTTAGATATTACCTTGATTAGTATGCGGTAGTGTTTATAGATAATGTTATTATATATTCTAAATTAAAGGAATAAAATGAATATTTTTTGAGGATTATGATGTAGACCTCAAAGAATGATAATTTTCATTCCAAAAATTTTAAGTATAAATATTTCTACAGAAAGTTTTAGTCTAGGGTCATATAATCTCAAGCGAGTGTATGCCAGTGGATTATTCATTAATGGATGTTATTAAGTAATGGCATGTTCAAACAATAGTGATATATATCTTTAGTTTTCTTGGTTTGGCTGGATACTATCAATTATTTGTGATAAATTTTTTCTTAGTTATCAAATCCAATATCCAAGTTGACATAGAAGGGATATATGTTACATTTGATACATGAATGTGAGTAAAACTAATGTATCTGAATGAATGTTTTTCAATTAATCTTTTCTCACACTACTATATAGTTAAGAAGGTTTTATGATCAATAGTGATGTATCAGAAAAGGTATTGTAATTCTTCATCATGCATAATTATATGGTGATAGCTTTTTCTTTGTGCCAATTGGAAAATCATGAGAAAAATTTCCAAATCATGATTTGGTGTTAACATCATAAATTTTGACATTGATAATATAAAGACATTATATTTAAGGTAAGAGGACTGATACATATACTAATCATAAAATATTATAGTATATATTCACCCCAAAGGAGTTTAATATTCACCAAAGGTGATAGTTGGAGTTTATTAAATATTATGATTGTTCAATACAATAATAACATGGTAAGGTAAAAAAGGTTGTTAATGCCTTGGGTGAGAAGGACCATGCTAGTTTTATCATGATTAGGATTTGAAGTGACCTAATACTTATGGATTTATAGAATATGAATCTTGAAATCATGAGGAAAGGGGATATGTCATATTTTTTTCATATGAATGTTTAACCAACCCTCGATGTGAGGATTAAATAGGAAAAATGGTAGATATGGAATTAAAAAAGAAGAAGAAAAATTTTCTTGACTTCAAATATGATTGTAATTGAATGATAAGGTTTATCAACAGATTATGTGTTCCATAAATACCAGATTTAAAGAAGTTGTTATTGGATAAAGCTAATAGTTTTTCATTATCAATTAATCCTAGAATTTTGAATATGTATAAAGATCTGACATTATATTTATGGTGGGATATCATGAAAATTGATATTGATGAGTCCGTATCTTGATTTTTTTTTGTTAAAAAGTTAAGGATGATAGATATAAGTCTAATGGGATACTACTACCATTACCCATACCATAATTGAAATCTGTAAACATCACCATGTATTTCATCATCAGAATTCCCAAAAAATCTAAATTCAATAATTATATTTAGGTTTTAATAAAATTTCATATATATTAAACACATATACTTTCAATCATAGAATATTTATACATTCATTGAATTTATAGGATATATATTATAGAAGTAGTAAGGTTTCCTAGAGTACCATATTCTATTTTATCATATTAGAATCAGAGGTTTACCACAAAGTTCTAGAGAATTATTCAGAAATAATTGAATATGTAGTTGAATGTTACCACTACATGTCATCTTCTGAAAGATATTCAGTCTAATAAGACTATTCGAACACTGGAATATATATTGAGATCTTGTTCTAGAGATTTTATAGGTGGTTGGGATAAAAACATTTCATTAGTTGATTCTTCTTACATTAATAGCTTTATCTCAATCATTCATATTTCTCTTTATGAAAATATTTATTATAAGAAGTGATGATAACTATTGTGAAGGAATAAATTTGTTGAGAGAAAGTTGTTGGGACTCAATATATTTGAGAACATTGATAATAAGGTTAGGTACATTCAAAAACACATTAGGGGAGATCATATAAGACTAAAAATTTATGCTAATAATCAATAGTAAGAACTAGACTAAAAATGTTTTTACAAGGTATTCATATGAATACCTCCATAGAATAAGGTTATGATATTTGAAAAGAAGGGAAAGTTGACCCCTAGATATATCATCCCTTTTGAGATTATTAATCATATCTGGACCGTATCTTATTGCTTGGGGATTCCACTAAGCCTCTCTCAAGTTCATGATGCATTCCATGTATCTCTTATAAGGACATACATAGTTGATCCATCACATGTATTGAACTCAATGGTTATACCGCAGGAGTAAGATATATCTTATCAAGAATAACTAGTAGATATTTTGGATCAATGAGAGTTGTTTTGTAGAATAATACCACTCACCTAGAAAACATTATGTGGAGGGACCATAAATTTGAGGAATCTAAATGTGAACTCGAGGATATGATGAGGTAAAAGTTTCCTTATTTTTTCCTTAGGGTAACATAATTTTGATGGTGATTTTCTGATAAGGTGGTAGAATGTAACACCCTATGATTTTTTGATATATTTTTCTTTAATAAATTCAAAGTGTCTAATATCTTATGAAGCATATAGAGATGAACTTATTTCAATAATTCTTATAAATTATAAAATGAACCACATTATATAATTTTTAAATGAAATATAATTATCGAAATAAATTTCTAATTCACATAGGAAATACTATTGATCCTAAATAACCATTTTGAAATATTTTTTTATGAGAATAATTTTCATCATATATTTATTATTTAAAAAATTATTTAATGTATTATACTTATGAAAAAGTAATTCTTACACATGTATAAAATGAATTCATTGGTTATAAATTGGTAATAAATGAAAATAAAATAATTTAAATTTAAAATAGAGATATTTTCTGATAAATATTTCTTTTGAGATCAATGTGATTGTATCTTAAAAAATTAAATTAATAATTATTTACTAAGAATTATAATGAAATGTGTAGACAATATATTAAAAAATATATTTTAACACTCATCTAATGATTATTACAATGAAATAAATTATATTAAATTCAGTTTTATGAATTATAATTAATTTATACAAAAAAGTTTTTTACATGTTTTTTATGCAGATATTCGAATTAATTTATGAATGTCCTATGAAGATAATGAAGTTACCCTGACAGAGTGGGTGAATCAGGGGGGACCAAATTTCCCCAATTACATTCTACATAAAAATTGTATATCCTTCTGTCTATTGAACCTCTTTTATTGGTTAACATGTATGGATCATTATAATCTTTCCTTCGCCACTCTAACTTATTCTATGTAGGTAATGTAAAGAAGAAAATTCACATGGATTTTTACAAGTTTCTGCCTCATTATGAGAACCAACATTTTTCAGTGTTAACTTCCTTTGAGTATGTGATTATTTCACTTATATATCAAGTGAATATATTTATCCAACTCCCATTACACTCCTTATATCTCTTAATAAGTAATTATACTGACTTATGTTAGTTACAAATCTTTCTTATGATTTCAATCCAACATATGATAAAAAATGCAAGCAACTCAAAACATTTCATCTGAAAATTATCCATGTTATAACTCGACCCTATGTGACTCCATCTAGTGTTCCTCTACCTTTTTACAATATATTTCAATCTACTGTGACTATGAATCTATTCACTCAAAACACTATGCCTCAATATTTATTTGATATATCTACATTTCATGTGCCTCTTCCTTCATCTGAGGTAACTCTATCCACTGTATCTCAATTCTCTTTTCCCCTAATCTATGCTATGTCTATTCAAAAAAATATTATTTCTCACACTATATCTAATATGTATATCTGGTGTCTTTGGATAGTGCCTCTAATCAGTACCTTAGTCCACTCTATTATCTCTCTTCACCACTATCTGGTGTTTTTATTTTACTTCTTCAACAAAGAGTTTCCTTGGTTGGGAACTCACACTACTCAAAAAACTTTGGTATATCTACTGCAGAACACACATAAATAGTATACATATAGGTTTTATGTACACCCCTTTACATAGGTGTTCCCATGTGAGAAAAAATAGGAAATAAAAAGTGTTCTTCTTAGTCAAATCAATTTTTGGAAACTTCTTAACCCTTCTAGAGCCTTCATGAAACTTCTTACAAACACAACAACATCATCATTTCAAACAACATCCTTAAACACATATTTAATGAAATTATATAAACATCCTTACCCATTATATATAAAAACATTTAAATGAACACCTCATCATCTTTATTGTAATATTTATTAACAAATATTTGTAAAGCCTCTCAAAACATGGATTATAAAATGTGTTTCCGATGACTTAATTTGAACATTTTATGAAGTGAACAATTTCTATATCCAATGACTCTACAATAATTTATCCATATATAAATTCCATTCACCAATTCATGATCTATTTCATTATATTGATTCAGTCTAGTAAACTAGGTCTCACTCTTGTCGGTTCTCTTCTGATGCAACCTATATCCAATATATTCTTAAATTTTTTTCCAATGATATTCAAAGATTTTTTCCATTTTATGGGCTCGCATATTTTTTAACGATGATCTTAATATTTCTCACCATTGATAAGAATTAATGTTTCATTTAGATACAAATATACAACTTGACCATGGGTTTTGTAAATTTTTTACAGCTAATAGTATAAAACTCAAATCAATAACTTATCAAATCACTGCCCTATGACATAGAAACATTTATCTAGTGAAATTCACAATCTACATATGACTAATGGATTCAGAAACATTTTCCTAAAATGAATTTTCTAATATTTTTTCATGTATCCATCTTATGCATCCTACCTCATCTTAATATTTAAATAATTTTTGGTTCACAATACTCCTTTTGGTTCAACATCATTGAATTGTCTACATGGGGAAATAACAATTGTTTGGATCATGCTCATTCATTGATAACACTTAGTTTAGGGTCTGAATAAGAAATGTATTCAACCTGTGGTATTCTCACTAATTGATCAAATCTAATAAAATTCATACTATAGTTAGCTTCACGACTTTATGAAATTTAACTAAGTATAACTTTTGAAAAAACTCATAACCTTGTACTTTTTCAACTTTTGTTCATCAGACTCAGACCATTGGACTTCATACATGACAATCTGATGAAACTATGAGTATATTTATCTATTAAAAGATATACATCTCCATTCAATCAACCTTGAACCTATTCATCCAATGAACTCATGTTGACACTAGTTATACATCAGCTTCATTCATGGATTCATCTCTTTACAAATTTTACATCATGCATCTTCAACGTTATACACCCTGACCATCTAGAAATTCCACATAATCTTTATAATACCACTCTTACATTATCTTCTTACACTTTTTAGTACTCCCCCTTTATACATATTTAAATATTTCCAAAAAAACATACAAAAAATTCAATTTAGACATATCATTAGAAGACGTAAATGACTTATGAACAACCATATGACCATTCTTCATACCTGGCATGAGGGTAATGTTGTGGAAGACATTCTTGATTTTATAGAACCTTGAATGATTGTCTCCTCTTCTTTTCTAGACTTGTTTCTTTTACCCTTGGGGGTATCCTCTTTGTTAGGGCTGATACTCTTGTGCTTCATTATTTCATACCCTCATAATATTCTTTTTGTAGGGTCATCATCCCTTTATCTGTTTAATAAAATAAAAAACCTTTTGGTGTTCAATTCAAGGTATTCTTTCTATAAATCTCGGACAAGTAACAATTTCCTTGGTCTTTCTGATAACATTTTGTGACATTAATTTTTTTAAATATTATTCTTGGATTATGTGAATTTTATGATGTTAGGAACATGAAGATCAGCTTGGCATCATTTTAATTTTAGAAATGGTTCTTGAAATGGTTAAAGATACTTTCTTATTGTAGAGACCCGAAGCTTGACTTACATGGACTTTACATTACTTTTGCGGAATACTTAGTACATAACAAAAACACACACACAAGGATCGTAATAGTTTAGTGTATTTGGAAACTCGGAACGTAATCTTCTAATCGTGGTGAAAGATCTTCAATATCTCCCATAAATATCTTCCCTTTTTTTACCTAAAACCTTTCTTTATATCCTGGGGAAAATAAAACATAAAAGGGTGAGCTCAAATGCTCAGTAAGGGTAAACAAAAAGAAAAATCAATCACATCATATTCATAAGAACATAACTTTTGGAAATCTTAACCTGCAAAAGAGAGCATAATTTCATAACATGGGATAAATCATAGTAGTGAAATAAAATCCCAATAAGCATAACTTAAAACATTAAACTTTGTGGCATACACACATAATCATAGAGAATCATTTCTTGTTATTCATGACTCATTGCCAAGACTATCTTAGTGGACAAAATCCCTTTCTGAATCGTGTCACCCTCGTTTCAGTCCTGTTTCACTGAACCGGTATAACCTACCATTCCAGCCATGTCTACCTCATGAGATATTAAATCTTTACCCAATGCATTGGAGGGAGATATAGGTCCCACCCATCTCATAATGATACCATTCTTATTGTGCCACAAAATCATAAATCATACATCATTGCATAACCCATGTAATAAAAATGGGAAGCTTAAACATCATGACATCATAAAACAATTCATATAAGATAAAGGAATTCATAAAAATAATTCCATCACAACATAATCAAATCAATGTAATAATAGGGATAAAAATAGAACCCTTTATTATCTTATATGGAAAATAATTTTGATAAAACACTTGAACATAATTCTTGAGGAAAATATCCTTTCTTCTTCAAAAACATTTTTCCTTTCCTAACATGTCATATAAATTTAAACTAAAAGAATTTGATTAAAAATAAACATGAAAACTTGTAAAGGAAGCTTCTTGGAAATAATGTTTTAAAAATCCATTCATGTCGTATAAGTTTAAAAAAATATTCTTTCTACTTTTGTCGGAAAAGTCAAAAAGTACCTCGTAACATAAACAAAAGAATGATTCCTTACATACCATGTGGTAAAAGTCAAAATGGGTAAAAAGGACTTTAAAAATACATGAAAACAATTTTATAAAAAATGAACATGGATGATAGAAATAACCCTAGTAAATACCAAAGTATAAACAATCTCGGTTAAAAATGAGATTGTGATATTTCCCTTACCTTAGGTCCGACTTGCTTTGTAAGTGTCTGAACCTCCTTTATAATGATTTAAATCATTTTATTGACTTATTCCAGAATCATATTCATTTTTATTATATCATATATGGTCCACTTATGACTTTATATTACCCATTATTTTGTAAATTAATGTTAAATTAGCGTTTTGGGTAAAATCGTCTCATTTGTCGTTCGTGTTTTTAACTTGTAATTATTCATATGATTACTTAGATCATGATTACTTAATTCCAGAATATAAAACATGATTTATATATATATATATATTCAGAATATACATATATAATAAATCAGTAAATGGAAAGAAATACACCGTTCATGGAGACGGTAGTCCGTACGCATGCATGAACGCTGTTTTCGTTTCCTTATTGAATTGAATGGAATTAAGTAGATGACATACATATAAATATAAAGAAATCCATTAGCATTATTAGTTCATATATTTCATTAGTACTTATTATATATACTTTATAATCATTCATGAATGGCTAATCATTGAGAATGAATCTCATCGCGTCGTGGAGACGGTAGTCCGTACGTACGCACGAGCGATGATATCGTTCCCATGGTCGTGGAATTGTGTTGAAGTGTATGTATACTATTTCAGTATCAATATCACTTTATAATAATCATATATAGTTACTCATTACACCTTTATACCCATCCAATTAAGGTGGTGGTAGAAAATAGATTACACCACGGCGTGGAGACGGTATTCCGTACGTACGCACGCGCGGTGATTTCCTTTTTCTGTAGGATGGATAGAAGGTTAATTAGATTTGTTTCATATTTATAATAAAATATCATTATATAATAAATTCTGATGTTATTACTTTATCATGAAACAACTAAAGAAGAAGAAGTTTAAGAAGAAAGAAATTGAAAAGATCGGTAATGGATATTACCTCTTCTTTGGAACGCCTCTTTGAATCCTCCACTTAGGGAACTAAGATTGGTCTTTGAAGAAGACCAGGACCTCTAGGATTATTCTAGAGAAGTGGATAGGAGAAAATGTCAGGGGTTGGCCGAGATTGAGTGCTCAAATTGGTGTGAGGAGGAGGGGGAGGAGGTGCCCTTTTATAAGGGAGGAGAGGGGCACCTTAGGAATATCTCAAAATATTATTTTATATTAAAGTCAAAATCGGTTTATAATGGTTCCAAAGGGTCTTATTTCGAAGCTAAAGTGGGGATGGGTCAAAATAATATCAACCAATAGGATTTAGACAAGTTTAGGGTATTATTGTAACCTTATCAATTAGATTTAACTCTAAGTTAAATAATTTAACTTTTACGGTGTCTTTTTGTTTTCTTTCACTATATGGTTAATACACTTACTATAACATGCCAAACGAACCTCAAATTGTTTATTATTAATATATATATCCTTATATAAGTCATTTTGCCGAACCTTAGATTTTTAGGAATAAAATAACAATTAATAATATAATATTTTATTTAAAAACTATTTTGTGTCAATTTTAACACTATTTGATATATGATTTTTTTGAAAGTCATAACAGAATTATATATTCGAACCAAGTTGATTAAATCAACACTAATATATCATACTAACCTATAAAATTAGTGTAATTCATAAAAAGTCTCAAATTACATTTATTTTGGTGTTTATAACATCAATTATGTCAATATTTCATTAATAAGATAATTACTGCATCATCATTGTGTCATAAATAAATTAAAATATTTAATGTCTAAAAATTACAAATAAAATACCATTATATATTAAATCTTTTTATCTTTCTAATGAATATTTATAGTCGAATTTATCTTATGTATAACCCCATATTAAAAATGATTTACTTATTAAACTTTGATTTTAACTATTTTCACCCTTCTTTAAATAAATTAATAATAAATGTCCTAATCTAACCCAAGTGGGCCTAAATGGTCATATTTTATTCCTAAGTTTGTTTTTGGTCGAAATACACTTGTCCAATAGGATTAGGACATGTGTTAGGGTAATATTAATATCATTTTTACCCTTAATTACCCTATTTACCTTTAACCGTGGTAAATAAAAGTAAAAAGTTACTATTCACCAAAAATTATTTTCATCTCATTGAACCACCTTTTACTTACTGACATCAACCGTGTCTCTCGGATTTTTGAAATTCCATTCACAGAAGCGGTAAAATTAAGTTTTATGAAAAATTCAGTTTTTTAACTACCACTTAGTAGTTTCACTATTCATCAAAAATTGATGTTTTTCAGAACAATGCCAAAATTTCATCCTAAGCTATATTTCATATTCCGAATTCAAAAATGAAGTCTATTTTACCAAATTCATAACATAGAAGTTGCATTAATTAATTTTATAATTAAATCCCGCTGTTAAAACAAATAGCGTGTTTTTAAGAAACAATATCTATCAAAAGATTGACACTTGTTTATGTCTAGTTTAAATGTGAAATTACATCCAATGACCAACATTGTCTTAAATTGTAAAAATATATTATAAATATACTTTAAAACCACTCAAATTAATAATTTATCACTATTAATTATTTTGATTAAAAAAGTTGTTTTTAATTATAATTTAGTAATTTTCACTATTCATCAGAATATGAAAGTTATCCGAAGAGTACCAAAATTTCACCTTAGGCTAAATTCGATACTCCGAATCCAAAAATGAAGTCCATTTTGAGAGCTAAAATTCCTAAAATTTTAAAAGGTGGTTATTACTATTCATAACGGCTAGTTATAATAATATTTTAATAGCATATCATTGTTTAGTAAAACTCGGTATTGCGTACTACACACGCTATCGAGGAAGGTCGTGATTGCGTGTAATGCAAGGCATGTTAAGGATGCTTGTTGTGAAATCTTCTTTTGGTGTAGCGTACAACACAAGACATTAATGAAATTAAAAAGATTATTTTTCATAAAATTTCGGGGTGTTACACTTATCCTACTATAGTACTTTATAACAAAACTTTACATAACATTCCCACAAACTCATAAGGGAAAATTACTTTTTGAACCATATGGGAATTACAAAATCTTCAATCAGCTTTTTCCTTCATTATTATATTTGATAACATCACTATTATACTTCCAATGGTTTTACATTCTGAATTACATCCTTTAAAGGATTATTAATTAAACTTATCTACTAGAACATAACTCTTCAAATCCAAATGAAATTATCCTAATATTATCCTAATAAAATTCTTTAGGTGCATTCACATGAGGAACATTTATTTTAATCTTCCTCAATTAGTATACAATGAACTATTAATAACACATCAAATACAATAGAAACATCATAAGATAGGAACCTCAATCTTCCCCTCTGCATTTATTTTCAATTCAACACTCTCTCTAAATACAATGAGATTTCAATCCCCCTTATTAAAAATAAATTCAAAGCCTTCTTCTTCTAAGAACTTATGTTCAGGAAAAATTTCATTATTCTATAATGATCTAAATTCTTAATCTCCCTTGTTAACATATTGGGGTGAGGAAGGAACATTCTTCACAACTTTGTTTCTCTTATTGTCTTATAATAAACTGAATATTACATTTGAAATTCTTAAGAGAAGGAAATAATCACTTTTATTAAAGTAAAAAGTCATAAATAAACTAAATCAATGTCAATATAATACATGATTGGTGTGGAAAATAGGATTATATAACTAATACATTAAAGAATAATATAGTGTTTACTAAGTGATTCCAGCATTTTCAAGATCATCATTAAATAAAAATTTATTCATATTTTCATTTGGCTTTATTCATTTCATCCATTTTAAAAAATATAAAAAAAAATTGAGTATGATAATGAGCATTTTTTCTCTCCCTTTCAAGATAATAAAAAATATTTCATCAATAATACATTCTTACCATTTAAATTGGTCATCAATTTTTTTATGAAAATGACAGTTTATAAAATGAACCTTGAGGATGAAAATAACCTTCCATTTTATGATTTTTATATCTTGTGTTAGATCACCATGGTTGATTGGAATGACTTTATAATTTTTTTAATAAATATTATAGAATAATAAGATTTATATTTATACTTCATGGGTCCCCTTAAATATCTTCACCTTCAGTCCCCCATGCCTAATAGAAGCACATTGAAACATACCTAGGAATAAAGTGGATCTATTTTAACTATTCAAATACTGAAACATGGTGAATAATATTTTTCCATCTTGAAAACTCTCATTTCACTTTTATTCATGAATTTACACTTATCTTCACAAATAGTAAAATTCCAAGGTTAAATGGGTTTCTTCTTCTAACTTTTTATTTTAAAAATGTGTGGTGGAGTCTTCTTAACTTCAGCTTACAGGGAATAATCACATTTTATGTTTTCTTCTTCTTAGAGCCTTATTTCTTCCTCAAACATTTTTGGTCATATAACCATGAAATCCTTCAGTGTATGTTCAACTTTCGTCTTGTTATTATTTTTATTTGTATCAAAAATGATTACTTCTATAGTCTTAATCTAATTATTAACAAACTTATAATATCTTAGTAACATTTTCCTGTAATTTTTAAGAGTGTGGATGGATAACATAAATATGATACATAGTTTCTTATCATCTGATAAGTTACACTTCAGAGGTAACTTCTTTGAAATGTATACTTCTTCATCTTATATATTTTTTCACCATCCCAATCTACTTATAATTTTCTCTGATTGATTGAATTTATTTCTTGATATTACTTTAATTATCTTGAAAATTCATGAAATGATTAAATATATCTATGTAGTGGACTTTTCTTCCACAAACGTATCATCTATTTTGGGGTATAAAATCTTGTAAATATTTCTTCTTGTGTGTAATACTCTTTTATATTCTGTCATTTTTCACCCTAAGGAAGATTTACAGTCTATCTTCCTTGGATTTTAATTCATATTTTATGGCATGTTTTCAATAGTAGTAGTTTTTTGTGCATGGTATAAGTAAACCAAATCTTTTCATTACTATGATCATTTATTATAAAATTTATACAAAACCATTCTAAAATATGTTTCTTATTTTGTGAAGGCTTGATATATATTGGTAATTTTTATTTTCAATTCTATTTTCTCCACCTTAATGTTCGCCTTATTTGTTCTTCATACCTTGTCATATTTTACAAAAAATATATAACCATTTTTTCAAACATTACACTACACCAATAGTAACCAATAGGCCTTGTATTCTTTCGTTTCTTTTTGTATTTTGGATCATGGAAACGTCTTTCAGGGGAACTTATTCTCTTATATTTTATTTCTTTTACCTTCTTATAAGATGTGGGTTCTTCAAGATGCATCATCTTTATATCTCTAGAACTGTAACCTAAAATATGATTATGGGAGTTAGTGCCAACAGATTCAATAGAATTAAGGGTTTCCCTTTTATTCTTCTTATTGTATGTTGATACTGCCAATTCTTTTACATTCTCCATTCCATTATAAAGTGTTTTTACTAAAGTAATAACTTCCCTATAAAATTAGTAATTTTTTCTTATATTATTATTATTTAAATATATATTTTGAGTAGCTTCCATGTTTCTCAATATCCATACATACTCAAGGCACTTTACATTGAATGTGTTTTGATTTTCAAGGCCCCACACTTTATCTTCATATACAACTTCTAACATTTGTATCTTTTACTCATTCACCTAACTTAGCTATTTTAATAACAGATAAACTTATTTAAAATGAGTTTTTGTTATCACTAGTTGATCATCCTTAAACTCAAAAACATATTTATGAGTATCCTCTAGTTCATGGAACGTTTACCTGAAATCTTTTGTTAACAAATATTCCTCACAAAAAACTCTTTAGTTAGGCTTCTTCCATAAGGAAAATATTTTATTCAATGGATTATACTCATATATACTTAAGATAACTATGTTTAGTGTGGGTATCTCACATATGAACTTCTCCTTCATTCATTTCAATATTTTCCTATAGTGATATTTCAAGCTCATATATTCTTCTAGATTTATCTCCCCGTTGTGATTTATTAACATAAAAAGTAGTTTATAATGCATGTAGTATTTCCATTAAAACTTCATTTATAAAAAAATTATCAGAAAAACTTCTTTGAAATGATTTTTTATTTATGGTATAACTTTTCTTGAAAATCTCGTATCTTTTCTTTTTTACTTTTAATGAGTTTAGTAACATATTTAAAATCTTTTAATTTCTTACCTAGTGCATTATATAAATCATTATGTTCCAACCTCAACTATGAGATATCCTCATGTTGTCCCTCGATGTATGTATGTATATATATAATAGCTTCAATGGGTAAATTTCACAGGTAATATTTGATTTTAGAATAATAATATTAAATAATTTCAACTAAATCATAGCATGAATAGGGTTATTTTATAGGATCAATTTTCATAGATTCACATAAATTCTTACGACACACCTCCACTTATGGTAGTCATAGATATTCCTTCTATTTCTTTTGAGATGTTGAATTCAATTTATTTTGAGGTTATTTCATCTCTTCATTTTAAAGGTTTTAGATAAAACTTACATGTTTCTACAATATAAAATATCCATTATTTTATAAAACTTGTTCTTAATAATATTATATTTCAGAGAAAATTTTTATCTATATTTTATAAAGATACAGTTCATGTAAAACAATTAAACACAACCAAGAACAAAATTTGTAGATCCAAATAGAGGAAATATTGGCTTTGATACCCATTGAGATTCCAATGTAGATCTTGTAGTCACCATGAGGGGGTGGAGAATTAAAGAAGGTGTATAATAGTGCAATTTTATGAAAAAAAAATCAAATAAATTTAGTTTTGTTGATATCTTTTGTTACATGTAACACAATATTTAACGAACCACAATATCGAATTAAAATGTCATTATTTAATATGACAACTATAACCTAGCCATTAAATTGGTGGTTTTGGATAGGAGTAACTCAATTATTTAAATTATATGGTTTACACATGTATAAAAAAAATTCATTTTTTATGAATTTATTGGAAATGGAAATAAATATCATTTGAATGTAAAAGAAATGTTTTCTTGAAAACTATTTTTATGTGTTGAATGTGTTTTTATCTCAATAAATTAAATTAATCACTATTGGTTAATTAATTTGATGAAATTCAAATATTTTATAGTTAATAAAATGTTTTATAATTTTTATTAATTTTTTTACTTCTACATAATAAAAGTAAATCAAGTTTTATTCTTTTAAAGTATATTTATCTAAAAAGTGGTTTCATCACATTTCACACTTATTTTAAATTTTATTTTCCAATTTAAAAAAAATGTTTTAAAAAATGAATTTAATTAATAAAATCTAAAATCTAGAATTATAATTGATTTAATTTTGGATAATTTTTGGAAATGATTAATTTTTTGATGATTGGTGAAAAATTACAATTATTTTATTAAAATTTATCATTTCATTTACAAAATTTACAAAGATCCATTTTGTTTTAATTATTTTCAAAATAAAATAATTTTAATTATATTATTATTAATCCAATTTAGGTCACTATAATCAATTTTATGTTGAATTCTTATACAAAAAATTCATATACTTTAGAAATATTTTTCTTTGGAATACCATGTTTTTTGTCGCATTTGCGGATATAATTTTAATTTTATTTCTCCCACATATATAAATTTTATTTTTTAAAATGGATTCCATATTTTGCATCATTATAATTCATATTATTTAATAATCTGAACTTATTTTTTTGGTGATAATTAATAGTAAAAATAGTAAAAATTAATTATCACAGTTAAGGATAAAAAGGGGTTTTGTGCATTACATGAACTTACAAAAAAATTAATTTTCCACACATGTAGGATTTTTAATTAATAATATATATTTCATATATATTACCAATGGTTCAAAATTATATAATAAGGCTCATTTTGTTTCCAATCTTAAATGATAAATTACCAAGGTAAAAAAACTAGTTATCTTGGTGAAAACTAAAATGGTGAATGTAAATAAAATTATATGTTTAAGGGATGAAATTATTAAAACATGTGCATTTATTTAGAGTTGTTTCTATAAAATATAGTCCATCCACTCAATTATTTATCTATTTTTTAGGAACATGACTTGAGAGTGACTTCACATTATTTAACAGTTTTAAGTATTTACAAAAATGACACTCTTTCTCACTTATCAAAGGGAGCCTCATATCCACATTTATTCACACATAAAATGAAGTTTGGTTCATAAAATCCATACCAAAATACCATTATTAATTCCCCTTACACATACTATTTTACTTGGTTCGATTGGAAAAGCCTCTTAGTAAACCTTTCGGTGAAAAGCAAAAGAGGTTGTCTAAAGAAGAGGTGTTGTTCTTAATCGAGCGCTTTTTTATTTCTTATTCCACCTCCTTAAAATATTATCCAAATATGATGAAATAATAACACAATTATATTAAATATACTTAGATATTTTTATTTTTATTTCATAACCAATATAAATCTTCAATTCTATCAAATTTGAAATGAAACCAATGATCGTGTGTACGGAAGACTACAACCTCACGAACCGATATAATTTGTTTTACATCATCACCTCTCACAGATGGATGTAATGATATATTAAATGTATATATATTATATTTATGAAATAATTACACTTATTTAATTATAATATCACATATACCATCCTACCTTCCAAACTGTTGAACAAAAATAACATCACTCATGTGTAGAAGTGGACTAACGCCTCCACGAATCGATGTGATGTGTTTTTTATTTTATTTTGACATGGAGGGTAATAAGGATATATTTAATGATTATATACTATCTTAATGATATTTAAAAAATTATTTAATGGTTAATTATTATATACCTTTCTTTTTTCATCCTTTAAGAAAATGGAAATTATGTTTATGCATACATGCGGCCTACCATCACCGTGAACGATGTAATCCATTTTTATATTCCTAAATTTTATATATAACTGTAAATATGTTGATAATGAATATTTATTATGATTATATCATTATTAAAATTATAGGGATGTTTTAAACCTAATAAATTACAAGGAATATAATTACAAAACCAAAACAAACTTGAAAAATAAAGATGTTATTACCCGAAATAGTGATTTTAACAAATCATTTTTAATAAACAAGAGATAAAATTTTATAATAAAATAATATTTGGAATGAAATATTTATATATGAATATAGTTCTATATTATATTGATAATAAATCTATATTTATTATATTATAGTTTTGAACACGTGTGATGGAATTCGGACAGGAGGTATGGGGTTTTTATTCACTTTTATTTTCACGAGTCGCATGCCATATTCTCCAATTTTTTCTTTTGTGTGGTATATATACATCCCATGAATGTATTTTATGATTATTATAATAAAAATTATGGTATATAAAAATCCATATAAGGTTTTAATTTTATGGTTTGTATGATTCCAAAGTTACAAAAGTGGTAGGGGTTGTATGACTCAATCTCATTGTTTATCAGGATTATTCATGGTTATGTATCTAATGGTAAAATACTATGAATTATATCTACAGAAACAAAGTAATTTTATAATAATATGGTTATTTCTATAAATTATATTCTTTCCAATAATTTTCCTCTATTTGTGTACTCAAGAGTCCAAAATAATGTTTTTAAGGAAAACCAAATTTATTTCACTCTTTGATCAAAACCCTTTTACTTCCATATCCATGTTTTCTATAAAAAATAATGTTAATAATGTTATTCCATAATTGTTTATAGTTATTTTTACCCATGTTTTATTTGTAAAAAATAGTTTAAAAATAACCATTATAACATTTTAAAAATGAGGTAATTTTAAATTTTTAACAGAAATGTGAAAGGGATCATTTTTAAAATACAAAACATGAAAATAAAATCATCATGACCACTTAATTATCTGAAGATTACTATAAAATTTTACAATGTTCTTTATATAGGGAATATTATCATTAATATTTTAGAAATTTTTATATTTTAAAAAATTGATTTCAATGTGGAATGGTTATTTTTCTTTAAGAAATGTTCCAAGTTATCTTTTGAAAAAAATCCTATCGAAGATGAAATCCTTTGATGTTTTCTATTATTTACTAGGGATGGGATATAATGACACCATATATATTGTTTCCCTAGACGATTTATGAATATTGTTAAAATATATTTTTAAAAAAAATTTCTTTTACACATGTTATGCTATAATGAATCGATAAATTGATGAAATAATTATGAAGATCATTTCTTTTACATGGGTTATGCCATGATGAAATATTAATGAAATCAATTTCTTTTACAATAATTATGAAATGATGAAATGATTATAGAAACCATTTCCGTTTCATGGTTTGTTATATGATTAATGATTTATGATCTTGTGTCACACATCTATATTATTTTCAGTATGTGACGGATGGTCCCAGAATTATATTACCCTCCATTGAATTATGTAAAGATGGATATTCCATGAGATAAATAAGACTGGAATGGAGAGTGAACCCAATTAAGTAAGTAACTATATTCACTATGATAGTATTGGGAATGAACCTTAACTACTATAATTGTTCAAGGAGTTAACCCATTATAATATGATTTTATTGACACTTATCCTTGACTATTATAGAAATTATTTTCTACACTTATATGTATTCCTAAAATATATCTTTTAGGCCCATATTGTTTTCTCATGGCTCGTGTTCTTTGATTCCTTTATGATTCATTAATTTTGAACTACCAAGAGTTATTACTTGACTCATGATTATGATCTATGATATACAGGGCATGGTTTTCAAAATTTATGCTCGTGTTATCATACCCATATATTCATTTTATATTTGGGTGATCCTTGATATCTCCCTAGTTTACCCATAATAGGAATTTGACCCCACCCTTTATTATGTTTTCTTTCCCTAGTTTATAAAGAAATGTATTATGTATGATATGTCTAATAAGGGTTATTAGTTTGAATAACCTTTTATAGATTATTTAGTTAACCATTGAATCAATTTTTAGTGTTTCCAAGTTTCCAAAGATACAAGACCTATACGATTTTGGTGTGGATATTTTTGTTATGTAATTAATATTCATATAATAAAATTTAATATATATTCAAGAAAAGCATGTGACACTATAGTTGATATCAGATCAAGGTTTATTTAACCTTTATATATAAAGATGTGAAAACATTAGAGATAACCCTTTGGATAAGTTGAAGTATTTTAAAATGGCCTGGAATTTTAGTGAGGATACAGTGAATGGTTTTATGAAATTACATACCTATTTGGATACTAAATGTGGATGTGGATATGATATAGTTTTACCTAGGGTTAATAACTCTAAAAATGGAACATTGGCTATAACTCAGTCATCGATTCATACCAATGGGCCTTGAACATAATTTTACACTCTTAGGGGACATCTTTTGGAAATTCACACACCCCTTACTGACCATCATTAAGGATTTGAATAGATGATGACCATTAATGGACTAGATTAAACCTATAATGTTTTAGATTAAAAATAAGTGTCTTGATTTAGATGTTTTATGAATGATTATGTAATTTCCCGCTACTATTATTGTTGGTCGTATTATGGTATTTGGTTTTAGTCAACTGATGAAACAAAGAGGAATCATGTCAACACTTGATGTGATGGAAAATATAGTGATTATGAGAAACTGAATTGGATTAGGAATTGAGTTAATGATGTTATGATTATTCCTAATTATTTATCATGATATATGATTAATAAAATGCACCTTAACCAACTCTTAAACTCAATAAAATAAAATAATAATGATTTTCACTGAGAGATTGGGTGGTGGAGACATGGAAGAAAGAAGGATCAATTTCCTTTATGTCTAAAATGTGGAAAAATACATCTTTTATAATGTCTAAAAGAAACAGGAAAACGTTTTATGCATGGAAAAGAAGTTATTAAAGTAACCAATTATTGATTATATATAAATATTATGATGGAAGGAAATGAATTCCATCATAATTACCCATTTACATTTTTTTATTAATTATAGGGAACATAGTAATCATCAAAGACAATATCATATTCTAAAGGGTAACTCCTAAACTAAGTATGGGAATAAACTATGTTGAAGTTTTTTAGAATTTTAATTAGGAAAATATTATTAATGTTGAATTTTATGAAGTTGTGGGAATGAATTAGATTTCTTTATAAAAATTTGATATCAATTTCTAAGGAAGGGAAGTCAAGTTTAATATTCAAAACCAACCTATGACCATCTATCAGCATGATGATAACTATTAACTTACAATTAAAATTTCATCCATTATATAGGTCTTGATTTCTATTCCAAAGAAGTGTTTATCTCATATGGTTTGGATAAAACTCTACATTGATGATATTCTTATTGTGCATAAATTTTTTTATGTCTTTTTTGAAGAGTTTCATAGTCTTAAACCAAAGTGTGAAGTTGAGTTCTCAATAGAACTCATTCTTGGTGATACACCAATTTCAATGTATCCTTCTAGAATTTACATGATTCAATTACAGGAATTGAAGACGAAACTTCGTGAGAATCCTGACAGGGGATTCATTCATCGAAGGGTTTCACCTTGGAGTGTACCTACTCTTTTTTTAAAACAAAGATAGATCTATGTTAATTTTAATTGATTAGAAGTAACTAAAAAATAATTCAATAAAGAAAAAGTATCTCCTACTCTATATTGATGACTTTTTTGACCAAATTCATGCATCTCAATACATTTCCAAGATTTACCTTCATTCTAGATATCATATATTGATCCTCAAGAAGGGGGATATAACCAAGAAATTATTTTTTAAAAGGTATAAAAACTATGAATATCTAGTTATTCTATTTGGTATTATTAATTCCCCAGATATCATCATGGATTTAAATAACATAGTCTTTAGATATTACCTTGATTTTTTTGTGGTAGAATTTATAGAAGATCTTCTTATATATTCATAGAGAAAGGAATAATATAATGATCAATTGATAATTGTGATGAAGAACTTGAGGAAGGGGAAGCTATATGAATAATTTAGAAAGTGTGATTTTTTTCAACAAAAGGATTCAGTTTTGGTTCATATAATCTCAAGAGAGGGTATATATGTGGATCTATTAAAGACCTAAGTTATCTAATGATGGACTAGACAAACCACTATAATTGATATCTAAAATTTTCGGGGTTTGGATGGATATTATTGATTTTTTTATAGAATTTATCATGACTATCTAATCCACTCACCAAGTTAAGTCAAAAGTGGGTCAATCACCTTTAGAAAATTGAATTTGAAGAAAAAATCAGGGAAACAAAAAGAAGGTTATTCAGTGCACCTAATATTACATTACCCTATAGTGGAAAGGGGTTTGTAATTATAAGGACTATTCCTTAAACATTAGATAATCATGAGTTAAGTCAATAATTCACATTGAGGATATTTTTAGGTTTAGATTTTTAAGTAATTAGTCCATAAATAGTACATTACATCTCAAATCTTACCAAATAGACACTTCTACTCTAACCAATATTTGGAAATAATAAAACACATTAAATAAAAGAACAATGGTGCCAACGAGCTTGTACCCAAGTTGAACATGCTCCAGTTTGGCATCCAAAAGACCCAGTATCAAATCCGGATAGGGATGAAATTTTGGGGGTACTGCAGCATCGGTGGTACTGTAGCGGTGGAGGAACTGTAGCAGACAGTAGCGGTGGCGGTATTGTAGCAGGTACTATTGAAGCCCATGTACTATAGAATTACTATTCATTGAGGTGTTCTTTGGGCCAAAAAATGGGCTTTCAAGACTTGTTTCAGGACACTTGGCCTTGGGCCTTCGGGCTCTGTAATGGGTCTCCCTCTACCCAGACTAAAAAGAGGTCTTCGCATTAATAATAAATTCTGGCTTAGGACCCAACCTTTTAAAAAAATAACAATGGTTTTTTGATAAAAACTCATCATGAATTATTCCTTTCTATTACCCTTACTTATACCCTATGAAAAACATTTCAAAAACGTGGGAGGATCATAGAAAACTTAGTAAGGGATATAAAATAAGGGAAGAAAACAATAGTCCATGAATAAATACCAATCAAGAAACTAACGTTTCAATCATAAAGCATAGATATTTAACTTACATCATGAAATCATTAGATTTATGAATAACACATAGAAATCATAAATCATAAAGGTAACTTGTGGCATCCATAAAATACTTTCATTTTTGCTTTCATAGCTACATAGGGAGTTACATTTGGAATACCCATCCCATTATATTCCCTAACTCTCTTAGGAGAAACATTAATGTTTACCTCTGTCATGTTACCCAAATCATTGGAGAGTTATCTCAAGCTCACCTGCCCTTGGATTATCAAAGAACCACCCATATATATAAATAATTCCAAGGAAACATAACTTAATAATAACACATAAAACTAGCATAAAGTAAATATAACATTTCCACATTGAGATAACAAAATATTTTGATTCTGTAACAATCCATAATGTTTGTATCGTTCATTATTTATATTCCTGAATAATACAATTAGGTTAATTTATAATTTTTACATAACCATTTTCAAGTTTATTATTCATTTTATATTAATTATCATCATTTTAAAAAAACTAAATGATTATTTAAGTTCATATCGGTTGTTTAGTCGATATTCTGTACTTTAGTCAAAAATGAACTTCATATAATTAACAATTGTCCATGTGGTCAAAATTCCATTATCCTCAGAATATTATTCATGATTTAAATATCATATATATCATGTATATATATATGTGTGTGTATTTATGATATTCCATTATATTTGGAGATAATAAATGAAATGCACCGTTCATGGGGACGGTAGGTCGTATGTACGCATGAACGCTAATTTCATATATTTGTCCTATTAAACAAATGAAAACTAAATGATACATAGGTATAATATAATTATCATAAAATATCATATATTATATATGTTACATAAGTTCATTAATTCCATATTTTATATGTTCAATGTATGGCATGAATGATTCATTTCACTTTGAGGGGGTAGAAGTCCTCACTTCCTCAAATGAAATTATCATATTTACACATTATGGAAAGCATAAAGGTATGATGTAAATAAAAAATACAGAATAATAGATAAAATATATATATATATATAATATATATAAATATAGTTCCATCGTAATTTTCCACCGTGAGAGATGGTAGGGGAAAATTGAACAATCATAATTTCATGATGTTGTAGTTCACCATACACATAAACTGTATGTTCGTATCCATTAGATGGGGGTGAGTGTATGTTTCGTTCGAATAATTCTCATAAAAACATCCTAATATATTGAGGATACTGTTTTTGGTATGTAATCAATGAATAATAATTGAATACAGTGTGAATATGTAAAATATTGGAAATGAACTTTAGAGAAGATTTTATCTCTAAAATGTGTAACTCTCATTGATTTGAGCCAAAAAGCTTTCTGGAATTACTTTACTCCCAAGGTAAGGCATCTAGAAGGAAGGGATCGATGTTGGGAGATTATTTTTATAGGATTTGTATGATCCAAGGGTCTTTAGATGTGTGATTAAATAGGTATATGTGGTGGCTTTTTATAAGAGTGGGAGGGGCACTTTAGGAAAGTCTAGAAATATTAATTTTTTATAAATTCTATTTCGATTAAAAATGAGTCAAAATTTCGTTATATCTAATATAATATAAAGATAAGTCTAAATATAATCATCCAATCATAATTAGATTGGTTTTGGATATTTTTTTAATCCTTATCTCTTTGATTTAACCCTTTTTTACTCTTAGTGTTTTATCTAGCATTCAACACTTTGAGAATCAAAATAGTTACCAAAACATGAAAAATATCTAATGAAAGAGATATTAATAAATTTTTATACTTATCATAACCATTTTCATGAATCATTGATTTCTATGAATTTAATATCTTTTAATAATATATTTTATATTTTATGTTTAGAATTATGTCAATTTTGGACAGAATTCATACATGAATTTTTTACAAATTCATAACAACCTGATTCCTTCGATTTGAAGGAATTAACTCAAACCTAATATGTCAATAACATCCATAAAATTCATGTATGACATAAAACTAACCAAATTAAATTTATTTTAAAATTTATAATATCATTTATTTGAATCCTTTATTAATGAAGCAATCATTGCATCATCATTGTGTCATAATTAAATTTACTTATATAATGTCTAAAATTTATAAATAAAATATCATGATATAGGAAATAGTTTTAGATTTCTAATTTATATTTATAGTCTATGATATCACTTATATAACCACATATAAAAAATAGTAAAAGATACATGTTTATGTTATATTTTTCTCTACATTAAATTAATTCTTATAAAATGTCATTTTCACATCCAAGTAGCATCATGGGGTCCCCAAATTGACCCAAGGATGACAATGGTTGGAAATATCTCATCCAATAGAATTAGGACACCTTTTAGGGTAGTTTAATATTATAATATTATTATTTTTTACCCTTATTTACTAGATTTACCCTTTATCCATGGTAAATAAAATAATTACTGATGTAACTATTCACAATGTCTAAAAATAAAAGTTACCTATTCAAACAATTTGAAACTTATGATTTCAAAAATGGAATCCATTTTTTTAAATTCAAAATACAAAAGTTTCATTAATTAATTTAAAATTAATTCTCGTTGTCAAAACCAAAAAATGGGCTTTTAAGAAGTAATAACTATCAAAAGATTGACATGAGTTTATGCCCAATTAAAACGTGAAATTACATACAATGACAATAATTAAATTAAATGATAAAAAATTATTCATTTATACTTTAAAACCAATTAACATGACAATATAACTCTTTAAATAGATTAGATGAAAATGTAGTTTTGAATTAAAATGAAGTATTTTTCATTATTCATACAAATATGAATTTTATCAGAAAATTTCCAAATATTTAACTAATGTAAATTTTTGTGTCATGATTCTATAGAATAATTTTATTTTATCAAATAGAATATTTAAAAGTGAAAAAACTAAATTTTAAAATGGTTCTCCATCAAAAGTTGGTAAAACTCCATTTTTAGAAAAATACTTCTTTTATCCAAAAATTTGAATATGTTCTTATATCATATCTAGAAAACATATAAGATTAATTTAAAACATTACATTGAATATAAATATATATATTTTATTAAATAAAAATCCATAATGATTGATATGATTTTATAAACACAATTATTCTCTTTTAAATAGGTTTTTATAAAAACAAATACTTTATATTCAATTGGTTTTTATTTTCATTTCTAATAATTATGGTAACTAATGAATCATTATTTTAACATGTGTAAACCATATTTAAAAATTAAATTGATACTATTCATTTACTGACATTCCTATGGCTAGTTTTTACTACCATTTAAAATAATATTATTTTTATTGTATTATTTTTCTGTATAACTCAATGTTTTGTGCAACGTAATATTTCCAAGAAATTTGTTGATGTGTGTTGATTACACTATCATAAAAATAATATCCTTTAATGTAAAAATAATATCTTATTCATAAATATCAATAGAAATGAAAAAATTATTATTCTATAAATACCTCAGTCATTACATCCTTCCCCATTTTTGGAATTTTTGTCCTCATAATTCTAAAGTTGGGCTCATAATTTTTATTAAAAGTCCCAGATCGTAAAAAGTGTTAATAAAACTATCACATTAAAAGAAAGAATGATAAGTACAAAGGTCACCCGAGATAACACTTACTATGATTCCATGTAGGAAAACACGGATATGGAAGATAAACTATGTCTCATGACTTGATGGAGAGTTATAGAAAACATGATCTAGAGAATGTAAACTACTAGAAAACCATAAACTTTTGAGGGGTTAAATGGTCATTGATTACCCTGTTGGAAAAGTGAACGAACAAAAAATATTTAAGTTTCTTTTCAAAAATTTGAGGAATTTATTTATGATATTGACTAATAAAATTAGGAAATATTCTTACATTTCAACTATAGTTTCACACATTAATAAATTTCTACCACAAACTCATCTTTTCTCCAAACGATGAATACTCCAGATGACTTAATCATACCTGAATAGATATAATCAGCATCTAAAGAATCACATAATCCAAAAAATGAACTATATATTTCCCCTATGTTTATACATTATTCAAAAACAAAATGGTTATTGTGATATTAGATAATCCCCAAAAAAGGATAATCTTTCATAAAAAGAAATATTACACATAATCTATGAAATTGATCAAAAAATACCCAAAGTTCAATAAAGACCATTCAATACAAAATTTTCCTTAAATATATTCAATATAATCCAAACTAATATTGAAACCCCAAACTCTGAATAATTTTATAACATAGTCTTCCACAATAAATATTAACATTTGTCTCCAAATAACATCAACTACTCTTAAAGTCTCATACTAAAATGTAATTAACCATAACACATATTCATGATAGGTTAATAATTTCCATAAATAACACAAATATCCATATATATACAAAAAACATATATTATTCCAAAATAAAATTCAACTATTACTCCCCAAATAAAATTCCATAGTTTTCTATTTTTCTTTTGGCATATAGTTTTCTAAAAATAGAAAACATCTTACCAAATAACCTTTATCACTTAATCACCAAATAATTTTAAAATACTGTGGGTATCCATTTGATTAAAAATAATTTCACAAATAAACTTATTCTTGATCCATAAAATCATTTAACAAAACAAATAGTTCATACTAACCAGAGACTTCACGTAGGTCAGTGGTAGGCGATGTGCCATTATCATTCTTCAGTTGTGGGTTTGATTACCATGACCTTGTTAGTCATCACAGGTTTTCACCCATCCTGTGGGTTGTCCTTTTTTAAAAAACATATCATTCTTATAAAATTATAAAAAATAATATAAATTCCTCAAAAATAACTGTAACATATTTTAATCTCAAATGTTATCTCATTCCTCACATTTGCATCTCAAAAAGTAATAACCCGTAATTGCCTCAAATTCAAGGATCATATAAACCCAAATGGTTCTTTATAAATATATCCACAAAATAAAATATAATTATTCCTCAAATATCATTTTCACATAACAAACTTCATGTTTACACATAAAATAAATAATTATTCTAATGTAATCATATAAAAAAAGTGCATTAATATTTTTAAACATTTCGTCATCCAGATATATAACATAACTCTCAAATTTATATAATACAGATATCTTAATAATACAGTATTCTTTATGATCCCTTATCCATTTTTTCCAAATTATTCTATAACACTTATTTCTTATAAAAAAATCATGAATCCTATTCTATGATTCAATAATATCAAAAAATCAGCTTAGAAATAATCCATGCCTTTCATAGGTCATTGTTAGTTTTATCATCCTCAAATGGAATGAAATTAGGTATTAGTAAACATATATTTGTATGGAACTACTTATCCCATTTCCAAACTTTCTTTGTAAGAAATCTATTTTCATAATGACTATGCACGCCACATTTAAAACATCCAATTGATCCCTCAGAAAGAACTTTTTTCCATTTCCTAGAGTCTACTGAATGCCTCCTTTTTCCATGGTAGGTTATTCCTTTATGACCTTTATTAACACATCTATAACATCTTCCCATCACTTTGAATCATTTTCCTAGGTGTTTCTTTCTACATCCATGACACATAGGTTCTTGAATATACTTACCTTTATGATTATTTCCTGAACATCCATTGGGATACATTTCTGGCATATATGATGCCTTAGAAAAAACACCAAAGTTCAACTAGTCAATCATTCCTTTAGATATTTTGTTGAGAATAACAAAAATATTTCTATTTAAATCACTCATTTTATTTAGTTTTTTATTCAAAAAATGACCACAGTTTCCTTCACATCCACTGTTACTTTGGTAGCTCTAAGATCCATCCATTTACTCTAAAACAAAAAATTTCAGTGTGAGTATATTTATAAGATCATAATATACTAACTTATGAAATGGGTAAAAACTAATATATACTTATTAATTCTATCTTAAACTCATTCAATTTATCTAACATAACTATGAATCTTTATAATATGAAAACCATTATGTTTAGGTCACTTATGCTTAAATAACACCCAAACCACTAAAGTTATCTTAATTGACATATAATACCAATTGTAAGGCCCTAGCCTTAAAAATTACATATTCTTGAGTTAATTCAATCATTCAAATTGATTAACTTTTTAGTTTTAGTGTTTTAGATAATTACGCCATAACTATTAAATTACATCTCAAATATTACAAAGAAGATACTTTTACTCTAACCAGTTTTTCACAACAACAAAACCCATTAAATAAAACAATAATGATTTTCTTGATAAAAAACTACTAGAATTATTCCTTTAACTCACCCTTCCTTATACAATGTGAATTCTTTTACAAAATCATTGGATTCGCATAAAAAAGAATAGTAAGGGATATAAAATAAGGGAATAAAACATCAGTCCAAGAATATATACAAATCAAGAAATAACAATTTTCAATCATAAAGCATAGCTCTTTAACATACCTCATAAAATAATAAGATTTATGAATAACACATAGAAATCATAAATCATAAAGGTAACTTGGGGTATCAATAAGATATATAAATTGTAGTTTTCACAGCTACATAGAGAGTTATGTTTGGAATAACAATCATAGTATATTCTATAAATATCTTAGGAGAAACATTAATGTATAACGTTTTTACCTTAACCAATGCATTGGAGAGCTATCTCAGGCCCACCTGCCCACGGTTTTTCACGGAACCACCCGTATATGTAAATAATTCCCAAGAACCATAACATAATCATAATACATAAAACAAGTTTAAAGGAAAGATAAAATTTCCACATTACAATCACAAGATATTAGTTCAATATATTGACATAATCAGTCCATTATCAAAACCATTTTTAAAACAAAAATATGTAAAAATGGTATATGGTACTTATTTTCCCCTTAAAAAAATTATGGCTTATTAAGGAATCCAAATATCAAATAATGCAAGTGGCTGTGGAATGGTCGTTGTCGCCACATACGTAGAAAAGCATTCCTTTTGTCGATTAGTAAAAAGCGTTGTAGAAAAAGATACATTTTGAAATTTTATGAATTAAATTAAAAGAAAAAGGTTATAATTATACACTATATAAAATAAGGTCATGTATAAACAAAAATATGCCTCAATGAAAGGAGATTGAGACGAGGTCCCTACAAAGATCATTTTGGACATAAAACAGATTGATTATGTGTATTCACTATAAGTACACATAAAGAAAGTATAAATAAAATATAGGACATCAAAATTTATTTCTCACATAATCAAAGAACATCATATTCAGTAAGTATAATATTAACCCAAAGAATGGAAATCGGGTTAAGAAGTTCCCTTACAAAAATTTGGCATCCTAACGGCGTCACTAAAAAATTAAGAAAATGAGCTGATTAGAGCCAAAAGGGTCTCTCAACACTTGGACATAAAATATACCTCAATAAGTATATATAAGAACATATCCCAACATATTTTAATTTAAATTACAATATATAACATAAAATAAGTCTCGACTAAACAAGGAGGGTGGAAGGTTCCCTTATCTTGAGTCTGACTTGACTCGTTCATTCATTATATTTCTGAATAATAAAATTAGGTAAATTTCTATAATATTCAGAACCTATTTCAATTTTTTATTCATTTTATATTACTTATCATCATGTTATAAAAATTACATAATTATTAAAGTTCTTATCGGTTATTTTTTCGATATTTGGTACTTGAGTCAAAAATGAACATGACAGAATTAAAAAGTGTCTTTGTGGTAAAAATTACATTATCTCCAGAAAATTATTCATGATTTAAATATAAAATAAATATAGTATATATATGTATTTATAATATTCCATAACATTTGGAGATAATAAATGAAATGCATTGTTCATGGAGACTGTAGGCCGTATGTACGAATTAATGCTTCTTTCATTTATTTTTCATATTAAAGAAATGAAACTAAATGATACATATATATATTACAATTATAGTATAATATCATATGTTATACATGTTACATAATTTCATTAACCTCATATTTTATACGTTCAATGTATGGAATGAACGACTCATATCACTTTGAGGGGGTGGTAGTCCGCACTTCCTCAAATAAAATTATCATATTTACAAATTATAGAAAGAATAAACGTTTTTTGTAAATAAAAAATAAATAAGCATAGACACAATATAAATATAATATATATAATATATATAAATACAGTTCCATAATAATGGCCACTATGAGAGGTGGTATGGGAAAATTTAACAATCATCGTTTTGTGAGGAAGTAGTTTGTCGTATACAGAAATAGTATGTTCGTATCTATTAGATGGAGGTGTTTGTAAGTGTAGTTATAATAATTATCGTAAAAACATCCTAGTATATTGAGGATACTATTTTTGTTATTTAATAAAATAATAATAATTGAACTGAGAGTGAATAAGTAATATAATGGAAAATCCCTTTTGAGAAGATGTTACCTCTAAAATGTGTAACTCCCTTTGATTTGAGCCAAAAGGCATTATTGAATTACATTATACCCAAGGTAAGGCTTATAGAAGTAAATTAGGTATTTTGGGAGAATATTTGGGCATAATTTGGACTAGACAACGTCTTTAGAGGTGTTATTAAATGGGCAAAGTTGGTGGATTTTTATAAGATGGAGGAGGTGCACTTTATTAAAGTCTAGAAATATTAATTTATTATAAATTATATTTAAATAAAAAATGATTCCAAATTCAGTTAGAATTATAATAACTATTTGTATAAATCTTATATTTTTAGAAATTTAATATCTTTTAAGAAACAATTTTAAATTTTATCTTATGAATTATGTCAATTTTGGACATTGTTCGTACATGACTTTTTTACAAATTTCTAACAACCTGGTTCCTTTAAAAAAAAGGAATTAACTAAAAACTAAAATGTAAATATCATACAACACATTTTTTGATTACATCAAAGTAACATAATTAAATTTATTTTAACATTTATAATATCTTTTATTTGAATCCTTTATTAATGAAGCAATCATTGCATCATCATTGTGTCATAATTAAATTTATTTATTTAAAGTCTAAAATTTATAAATAAAATATAATAAAATATGAAATTATTTTATAATTATAATGACTATTTATAGTTGATTGTATCTCTTATATAACCCCATATAAAAAATGTTTTTCTAAAAGATACATGTTTATGTCATATTTTTCTTTAGATTAAATTAATTATTATAAAATGTCATTTTCACATCCATGTATCTCCATGGGGTCCCAAAATCGACCCAAGTATGAACATTGTCAGAAATATCTCATCCAATAATATTCGGACACATTTTAGGGTTTTCTAATATTATTATAATATTAATTGTTACCCTTATTTATTAGTTTTACCCTTTAACCATGGTAAATAAAATAATTATTGATGTTACTATTCAAAATATCTAAAAATAAAAGGTACCTATTCACAAAATTTGGACCATATAATTAAAAATATGGAATCTATTTTTACAAATTCAAAATACATAAGTTCCGTTAATTAATTTAAAATTAATTCCCATTTTCAAAACCAAAAAGAAGGTTTTTAAGACGTAATAACTATCAAAAGATTGAAATGTGTTTATGTCTAATTAAAATCTGAAATTACTTCAAATTAACATCAATAGATTAAATGATAAAAAAATAATCCAACTATACCTCAATCCAATTAAAATGACAACTTAAATGTAAAAATAAATTAGATGAAAAAGGTAGTTTTGAATTAAAATGCAGTATTTTTCACCATTCATAAAAAATGAATTTTATTAGAAAATTACAAAAAATTTAACTAAAGTAGATTTTGGTGTCTGGATTCTATAGAATAATTTTATTTTTTCATATTAAAAATATAAAAGTGATAGAAACTAAATTTTAAAAGGGTTCTCCATCCAAAGGCAGTAAAACTTCATTTTTAGAAAAATATTTCTTTTATCTGAAAAAAAATTAATGTTTTCTTATATCAAATATAGAAAACATATAAAATGATTTTAAAGCATTACATTGAATATATATCAAATATATTCTAGTAAATAATAATCCATATAGAGTGATATGATTTTAGAAACACAATTATTTTCTTTTAAATAGGTTTTCATAAAAACACATCCTTTAAATCCAATTGGGTTTTATTCTCATTTCTAATAAATTTGGTAACCAATGAATCATTATTTTAGCATGTGTAAACCATATTTCAAAATTTAGTTGATACTATTCATTACCATAATTCCAACGGCTAGGTGTTAACTACTATTTAAAATAATAATATTATTATTGTATTATTTTTTGGTATAACTCAAAGTTGTGTGCAACATAATATTTCAAATAAACTCTTTGTTGTGTGTTTAGTACTCTATTAGGAAAAGAATCCCATTTAATGTAAAAATAATATATTGATCATAAATATTAATATAAATTAAAAAAATATGATTTTATAAATACCTGGTTCATTGCAGTAATATATAGTGACTCATATAAGAATGGATTGGGATGAATTACCAGGCATAATGATATGGTGATATCTTAAACCTCATAACAATTGATTGTTCATGAGAAAAATTATCCCAACTCAAGGTTTAGTGTTAGGTTTGGTATATTTTTCATTAAATATATGGAGGCATTATATTAATGGAAAATGTGTGATATATATACTAATAATAAAATTTTAAAGTATATATTCACACAAAAACAGTTCAATGTCTTCATATAGAATATGGTTATAGCTGATCCAATATCATTACTACTAAATACATTACAACACTGGGAATTAAAACAATGTGGATGATATTTTGAGTCAAAGGGACCTTGAAAAAACTTATATATGACTAGGATCAAAAAAGATCCTATATTTCTATATTTTCAAGTATGGATATATAAATAATAAAACAAGGGTAGAAATATTATATTTTTCAAATAGGTGCTCCATGATCTATCAAATTTAACATTAAAGAAGAAAAAAAGGAAGATGTAGAGCTTATAAAGATGGTAAAAAATGTTCTTGAGGCCAACCTTGATTGTGATGAAATGATAAGGTCAAGAAACCATGTATCTATTCCATTTATACTATATTTAAGGAAGGATCTATTGTATGAGGCTTAAAATTCTTCATTCATTAACTTTCCTACAACTTTAAAGATGTATAGATATATGAATGATTATTTATGGAGTGAAAATATGAAAATAGATATTGTTATTATGTATCTCAGTGATGAGTATGTCAGTAAGTTATTTTTGGGAGGAAAACTTCTTAGAGGATGTTACAACCATTACTCATACCATGATGGAAATGGGAAAAACTCTATTGATTTTGTCGTTGGACTCCCTAAATTATCTAAAGGTTATAATGAAATTTGGGTTATAGTCTATCACCCTATGAAGTAAAAAAACACTAATTATCAATTAGATAAAACTTATATTTGAATTATATTTCTAGGATATATAGTAAGAAAGTGGATTTTTTCATGGAGTACCATGTTCTATTGTATTAGACATGGATCTGATGTTTACCTCGATGTTCTGGTGAAATCTTTAGTGGGATCTGGGTATAGAGTTATGTTTTATAACTATGTATCATCCTTAAATATATGTTCAGACTAATATAACCATTAAAACCTTAGATGAAATGAAAAGATCTTGTTTGATGGATTTCAAAGGTTGTTGGGATCAACATCTTCCTCAATTCATGTTTTCATGCAAGAATATTTTTTACTAGATTATTCATGTGACTCCATATGTAGCCCCATATGTAAATAAGTATTAAAATACAAAATGTTGGGATAAAGTTAGAGAAAAAATATATTAGGACCAGATCTGAATGAAGAAATGGTATAGAAATTTAGATTCATTCAGCATCACATCAACATAGCTCGAGTCGATAGAAAATTTATGCTAATAATCATTGGGGTTATCTAGAATTTGAAGTTGGTGTGATGATTTTTATATTAATTTCCCCATGGAATAAGGTTATAAAATATTTAAATATGGTAAATCTGATCCCTTGGTATATTATCCCTTTCTAGATTCTTAGTTTATTAGGGATGGTATATTATTACTTGGTTCCCCCATCAAACCTCTCTTAAACTCATGTTGTGTTCTATTTATCAAACCTGAGGAAGCACATACCTCAACCTTCACACATAATAAACTCAAGGGTATTATCATTGAATAAATATCAATCTTTTACAGAACAAACTATATATATTATTGATTATATAGAGAAATGTTTATGAAATAATACCTCTCACATGTTCAATTTTTTTTGGTAAAACCGCTAATTTGAGAAAACTACATGGGAACCTAAAGTTATGATGAGGTTTAAGTATCCTCAGTTGTTGGTATTAGAGAAAAAAAAAATTTATGGTGAACTTAATTTTATTGGTGGTATAATATAACACCTTGATATTTAATAAAATATTTTTTAAAATAAATTTAATTTCACCGATAGATTGCATTACATGCAATACCGAGTTTAAATGATCAGCAAATTTATATTAAAATATTATTATTTTCTTTGACTACTATAACCAAGATGTTAAGTTGGTGGGTAGGAATATAACTACTAAATAGTGAAAATTATATGGTTTTCACATTTATAATATAAATTAATTTATTATCAATTGATTATAAATGAAAATAAAAATTACATGAAACTAAATGAAATGATTTCATGAAAAACTATTTTTATGTGTGAAATTTATTTTCTATTAATAAATTAAATTAATAAATATTTTTTTAATTTGAATTATTAAAATTATATAGTATATATTAAATAAATTTTTTTATCATGGATCTAATATTTTTACTTGGCATGGGAGAAAAATAAATCTAGTTTTATACTTATAAAATATCATTCAAAAAAATTGTTTCATAATGTTTTGTGTGCCTAGTTTACAATTAATTATTTACACTTTTAGAAGAAATTTAAAAAAAATTAAATTCATTTTCGAGATATACATTCCATTATTATATTTTATTTATTTTTTTATAATTTTTTAAAATGGTTAAATATTTATGAATAGTGAAAATTTCTCAGTTTTAATAAAAAAACTTTTTTTTGATTAAAGAATTTAAAAGGTTCAATTTTATTTTTAATTTTTTATAAAATTAATTTTAATAAAGTAATTATTAATCCAATTTAGGTAATTTTAAATAATTTTATGTAGAATATTTTTTTTAAAAAAAACATATCTTACAGTTACTTTTCTTTTGAAACCTGTATTTTTTCACGCTTGCAGGTTTAATAGTAAATTAAATTTCACCACTTCTATGAATTTAGTTTGATAAAATGTATTATAATTTTTTAAACATAATAAATAATATTATTTGAAAAGTAAAACATAATATTCATTCATAATAAATTGTAAAAATAGAAAAAATTAATTATCGCGGTTGAGGTTAAAACAAGGTTTTTTCACATTACAAGCTCTTCTGTTCAAGTTAATTTTCCACACCCATTGGATTTTTATATTTTGAAGTTGTTTTATTATTTATAATTATTTTTTATAAATTATATAATAATATTACTTTTATTTTTATGCTTAAATGATATATTACCTTGGAAAATAAACTCGTTCCTATGGTGAAAACTAAATTGGTAAAAATAAGTAAACTTATAGGTTAAGGGAATAAATGTTTACAAATTGTTTATTTTTAGTTTTATATTTTTTTATCGACTATATATTCCATCCCCTATATTATTCATCATTTTTTTGGTACATTTATTGGGTTTTAATTCCCATTATAAAATAATTTTGGGTATTTAGAAAAATGTTACTCTTCCTCACTTGTAAAAGGGCACATCCTCTCCTCTTTTATTCAAACTTCCAAATCCTTTCGATTCAGAAAATACCTTCTAAAATATATTAAATAATTCCAATCCTATGTATTATAGTCCTTGTTTTTATTTTAAAACCATCTTAGTAATCCTTTTGTTACAAACTTAAAGAGGTTGTCCGAAGAAGAGGTATCGTTCTAAACTAAGCATTTTTGTTTTTTTTATTCTTCCTCATCCTTCAAATATTATTAAAATATATTGAAATAATAATAATAATATTAAATATACTTATATTTTATTATGTTAATTTCATAACCTATATTCATATCCTCCCCCATCAAAATTGAAACAAAACTGTTGATCGTGTGTACGATAGACTACCGCCTCACGAACCAATATAATTTATTTTCTATCATCTAACTCATAGCTGGATATAATGATAGATTTATTGTTTGTGTGTGTGTGTGTGTGTGTATATATATTATTTATGAAATAATTATACTTATTAAATTATAATATCATGTCTTCCTTCTTACCTTAAAATAAGTTGAAAAACAATAACATCGCTTCTACGTATGTGTGGACTAATGCCTCCATGATGTGATGTGATATTTGTTTACATTATTTAGAAATAGATGTTAATAAGGATAGATTTAATGAATATATATTATATCCATGTAATAAAAATTATTCTATAAAGTTTAATTATATAGTTACCATATTTTCTTCCATTCGACGAGTAAATGGAAACAGTTTTTATGTGTATGTATATCCTACCATCTCTATGAACAATATAATTACGTTTTCTATCTCTAACATTTATGGATGAATATAAATAATTTTATAAAGAATATATATTATATTTATATCATGATTAAATTTATTAATATTTTTTAACCATAATAATATTACAACGAAAAAAATTACTGAACCAAAACATTCAAGAAAACCAAAGCAGTTATTCCCCAAAAGAGCGATTTTAACAAACAATTGTTAATAAATCGGTAATATAATGTTGTAATTATATAAAAATTAGTATTATATATATGATTATTTTTCTATAATATATTTATAATATATATATATATATATTATGTATGAGGTTAGAACAAATACCCAGAAGTCGGGCCTGAGGTAATTGATTTTTGTCTCACTTTTATTTATGTAGGACACGTGCCATATTCCCCACATGCTTCTTTTGTGTGGTGTATATAATACCTATGAATTTATTTTTTAATTATTATAATGAAAATAATATGACATAAATATCCATATAATGTTATTTATTTCATGGGGAATATGATTCAAATGTTTCCTAAGTGGTAAGGGTTTTATATCACAATCTCATTGTTTATCGGGATTGTTTATAATTAGGTTTTCGAAGATAAAATCCTATGATATATCTCTCAATAAAATAATTAATTTACTTATATATAAATGTTTTTAAATAACATTTTTTCCTTTAATTTTACTCTATTTATGTACTCAATATTCCATAATAATGTTTTCAGGAAAATTTACTTTATTTCTCTCTTCAGTCAAAAATACATTTTCTTATATTTCCATGTTTTCTATAAACATTTTCAATAATTATTTTAAATATTAATATATTGTTTTTTAAATTAATTTTGAGACATTATTAAAATTTTTAAAAATGGTTTAAAATGTATCTTCTTGACTTTTTCAAATTAAGATACTTTTCAATTTTAACTCAAAATGTTGAATAAAACATTATTTTTAACTAACACAGCATGACAAAAATTCCACTATCATGGCCACTCAATTCTATGAAGCATGATTTAAAATTTTCCAAGGTTCTTTTCAAAAAGAATATTTTCATTAATATTTTTTAAATTTTATATTTTAAATAATTAGTTTCAAAGTGGAAATGATATTTTCTTCAAGAAATATACCAAGTGGTATTTTAAAAGAATTGACATCTATGATGTCATACTCTAATTTTTCCTAATATTTAATGGGTATATGATCTAATGATACCATCCTTCTTCATTACCTAAATGGTTTATGATTATAAAGGCATGATTTTTATGAAACTTGTTACATTTCCACAAATTATTCTATTATGAATCAATGAAATGATTATGAAACCCATTTCCTTTCCACGAGTTATGCCATGATTAAATTTTAATAAAATAAATTTATTTTCCATGCTTTATAATATAATGAAATGATTCTAAAACCCATTTACTTTTCATGGGTTACAATATGATGAATGACTTATGATCTTGTGGTAAACATCGGTATAATTTTCAATATGTGATAGGTGGGCCAGGAATTATATTTCCCTCTAATGAATTCGGTAATGATGGATATATCATGAGATAAAAAAATACTAAAATGGGGAGTGAACCTAATTTAGTAAGGGACTCTATTCACTATGATATTCTAAGGAATGAACCTAGACTATATTGATGGTTTAGTTAGAGAACCCAATCCACTATGATGGTCTTAACAATGATCCTCGGCTACTATGAAAATTATTTTCTATGCTTATGTGTATGCCAAAAATCTATGTCTTATTCCAATGTTATGTTCTCATGGATCATTTTCTATCCTTCCTTTATAAATCATGTCTTATAGACTACCATGCCTTATTTAATAAATAAAGATTATGATCAATGATATATAGGGTATGGCTTTTAAATGTTATGTTAATGTTAGCATTACCTTATGCTAATGTTATATTTAAGCGATCATTGATATATAAATTTTTTAACCATATTGAGAATATTATCTCACCCTTTCTTATGTTTCCTTTCCCAAAATTATTATGAAAAGTATTATGTATAATATGTCTACGAAGGATGCTCTCTATGAATAACATAGTGATAGATGATGTAGTTAACTTTTGAACCTGTTGTTTATGTATCCATGATTCCATTAATAATAGACATATATTATTATAGAATGGATTGTTATGTTATTTAATGAATATTTATCTAATAATTTTTTATATTTATAAATGAAAAATATGGGTCACTATAAGAGTGGGGACCAAGTTTCACCGATAATATTCATCTTAAAATCTTTATATCCTTAAGTGGATCAAACCACTATTCTCTGTAAATATTTTTGGACCATTATAATCTTGTGCTCACTACTCTACCATATGCTATGTAGGTGATGTAAAGAAAACATCACAAATGGATTTTTACAAGGTTCTACTCAATGTGATAAACTACATCCTTTCAATGTCAACTCCTATTAATTACTAGGTTATTTCACTTATATATCATGTGAATAAAAATATCCCAATCCCATTAGACTCCTTCTATATCCCTATTAGTATTTATAAAAACTCCTGCTAGATACAAGGATTTATTATTCTTCTAAACCAACATATCATAAAAAATGTATTCAAATAACTAAATTTCTTCCTGTAATTATTTGTCTGATAACTCCATCCATCGTGGCTCGACTCAGTGTGCCTATACCTTCATCTGTTATGACTCTATCTAATGTTCTTTTGAATTATGAAACTCAAAAAATCAATCCTCGATTTTTTTTATATGTTTTCATTTGATGTGGCTCTACCTTCATCCGGTTTAACTCCATCTAATGCACCCAAATTTTCTATGTCTTTGATTTGTTCTCTATTTATTGAATAAAACACTATATATCAAAATCATACTCATATATCTATATAGTATATCTAAATGATTATTCTCTCAAATGACTCTAATAGGTACCTTATTATGGTATTTATTCTCTCTAAACCTTTTTATAGTGTTCTTCTTCTACTTCTTTAAACACGGTTTTCTTTGGTTGGAAACTCACGCTACTCCAAAAACTATAGCACTATAGAAACTTTACGCAAATATACAGTGTACATATAGGTTGTATTAAAATTCCTTTATATGTGTATTTATACTGGAAAAGAACTTAGGAAATAAAAAGTGTTTCCCCCACTCAACCCAAACATGAATTTCAAAACTCATTCTCAACTCAAATTCACTGGATAATTCTCAAATATTCTCAAACCTACATGAAAATTCTTAGAAACTGAGTTCCTACATCATTTCTTCAACCTACATTAAGTACCTAAATAAGATAATTATTCAAACTTCCTTAAACTTTCTAGATAACATACATTGAACAAATACCAATGCCATGTCATTTTAAAAGGCCTCTATAAATAATGGTAAGTATTCTCAAAACACACACAAGAAAATGTAGGTATAATCACATCATAAGAACATTTCATTTGGTGAACTATTTCTCTATTTAATGTATTCACCAGAACATATCTACACAAAAATTCTCTTCACCTCTTAATGATTTACTTCAACATATTGATTCAATCTGTTTAACATAGTCTCAGTCGGATTGGTGATCTTCCCATGAAACCTCCTCGAAATGCATTCATAAATGTTTTTCTAATGAAATTCTGTTAATTTATCCATTATAAGGGCTCACATGTGTTCAGCAGATGATATTCATATTTATCAACATCGAAAAAACTTCATGTTCTATCTAGATACAACAAATAAAATTTTCCTTGGTATTGGTAAATTTTTTCCTGATGAAACCACAACCCTCTAAAAGAGTAATTATCAAATCACTACCCAATAACAGTAAAACATTCATCTCATGAACATTACATACTTACATTGACTAAGGGATCCCAAACAATTCACTAGACATAATCATTATGATGTGTTGTCATGTATCCATCTGGATCATCCTACCTCATATAAAACTATATATAATGTTTGGTTTGTAAAACATAGTTTGGTTCAACTTTATGGAATCACATATCCAATGAAAAAGCATTAGTTTGTTCGATGGTTATCCATATGATGAAAGTTTTTATAGTGTATGTCTAATAAACATGTTCAACCGATGGAACTCCAACTAATGTATTGGACCCAATAAAATTAGTACCATAAAACCCTACATGACTTTCTGTCATTAAACAAAGTAAGAATTGTAATTAAAACTCACCACCTTACACTTTGTCTACTTATGTCTAGTGGACTAAAAATATTATCCTTTATACATTATGGTATAATATAACTAAGATTATTATTGTTCATTAAATATTATGCATAACCATCTTATCAACCTTGTACACATCTGTATAATTAACTTGAGATGATACCCTTTATATAAAAGCTTCATTCTTGGATTCATCTCTTTAAGTTTTATACATCATGAAACTTAAACTTTTTAAACCATGTCTATCTAGAACTTAAACTAAAACAATGTAATACATGTTGAACATTATATTCTTAAACTTTATAATACTCCCCCTTTGAACCTCTTTCACATTGTAAAAAACTTAAAAACAATGCAATGCATACTTTTCAATAATATCTATTTGGTAACATTGTTCCTATTCCATCTTGTAACATTGTTTGACATCAATATTTGTATAAATTCAACCTGGATCATGAGAATCATCATAATGTTAACAAAATAAATATAATATCTTCTAAATTTTAGTAAAGTTTCTTAATATGGTTAAATAAAATTTCTTATCCTATCACAAAAAATTATATAAAAATTTCTCATAAAAATCCCAAAAACTCATCAGAAAATTTTACTTTATGATCCATATGGAATTTAAAAAATAACTAGTGAACTTTTTCCTTCTTGAATATCCAGGAAATCATCACTTTTGTACTTATGATGGTTTTACCCTGAGGAGTACTTCCTTCACTAGACTTCTTCAGTCAACTTATTTACTGGGACTTAGTTCTTTAAATCTAGATATTATTCTCTTTGCATTATCCTAGAAAAATTCCATAGTAAAATTTACTTGAGGAATCTTTACCTTTAACTTCTTCATTGAACTAACAACAAACCATTTACAACACATATAATATAATGACAAAATAATATGATAGGAACATAAATTTCTACCAATTCTATAAATTGAATCATGTAAAATTTATTCAATATTATTATTCAACATAATTAATATTAGACGATAATTTTAACTTATTTTTAGGTCACACTGAATAGTAACCATGGTAATTAATGAGGGGTTATAATAAAGATAACAGAGTTAAAATCACCTAAAAACATTATAAATCATATTTTCTGAATGTATTTTGATCATATAGCATCCCATATTCTATCTTATGCCAATTTGGATCCACTTTCCCATGATAATGACTCTATTATATTTTTATATTATTAATAATTACAATTCTCTCAGTTCCCTAATTTATAAAATGTGTCCTACTATCCTCTCTTATATATTCCACTTAATCTATTTAGCATGAAAAATATCCAACCATATAATGTCACATTATCCTTATCCACGACCCTTACATTTTTCTATTACCAAAATACCAATCCAATATTCATTAAGGTTCTTTCCAAATAAAGATTCTTAAAGAAGATGAATATGTTCTTACTAATCATTTTAAGGTTTATTTCTTCTTAAACATCATATAAATGTTATATAATCATATTATCATAATTTCATAGATAAATTTATTATAATGAGATTTTTTATCTTAATTTTATAGTCGTTTTCTTTCTTCATTCTATACTTTGGAAAATTATAATTTCACTCATTTGTACAAGTGTATTACCACCTCCACAAAGTGATGTGATCTTTTTCTATTACCTATTTACATAGATGCAAGGATATATTTGATTAATACATATATGATATATGTGATGTAATTATCATTATATAAAGGTTAATTATTATATACCATTCTTTCATTCTATCCATGGAAAAGTGAAAATTGCACCTGTGTGTACGTACGAACTACCACCTCCATGAGGTGATGTAATTCATTTTGTATAACTAATTTATATGAATGGTTATAAAAACTGTATAAACTGAATTAATATTATCATTATTACATTATTATGATTCTATATATTTTGAAACCATTAGAAAGGAGAAATTATTGGAACCGTCAAACTGAAACATGCATTGAAAATGAACTAGTTTTCACATGAATAATGTTTTTAATGAAGAATTGTTAATAAAGGGGTAATTGAAAATTATAATGAAATGTTTTATAGAAATTTTTATACAGATATAATTCTATAATATATTTATTATAGATATATATTTACAGTATAGTAATTTTTAAGGTTCATGAAACATGATGGGACATTAGTTAAGGGTTTATGTTACAATCTAATTTTGTTTAGGGATTATATATGTTAAATTTACATTGGGGGGAATTATATTATCCTTATTCTTCAAAACAAATATATTTTATCATCCTAAATATAATTCTATACTTTTAAATAATTAGTTCCATTTTCCTCTTGTTGGTACTTAAAATCATCAAGATTTTTTTTTAAGAAAATCCAACCTTATTTCCTTATTTCAGAACACCAATATTTATCCTTAATGTTCATGATCATAATAATTTTTTATGAAAGATTTTATATATGATTAAATTTTTTAGAGGAATTTTTTTTAATAAATTTAATTTTATTACAAATTATTAAAAGGAATATTTTCAAATTATTTATCTATATCTCACTTTTGACATTTTACCAAAGTGTGAAAATAATTGTAAATTTAAAAATATATGAAGTGAACATATTCTTCATCCATAATTACTATTATATTATATTAATATTAATTTAAAAGGTCAAATTATTGTTTTAAAATAATTTTTTTAAAATATTTTGGAAATTTCTAGTTTTAAAATTTAGCGAAAGAAAATGATATTGTAACTTTTTTCAAAGAAATGTTTATTTTCCCTTTTAAAGGTGTTTTTCATCTATGTAATAATTTTTATTGGTTTTTATGTTTCATTGAGGATATTATCTTATGATACCATACACATTATTTCTTTGGATTTATTAGGATTATGATAATTCAAGGATGATATTATGAAACATTTCTGACAAGTAAATTATGTTATTATGAAATTGTTATGAAAATAATTTGTTTTACGCGTTATTCTTTGATGAATTGATGAAACTTTTGTGAACTTATGAAACAATTATTTATTGTTTTTATCATGAGATAGGTGGTCCCATAATAATATATCCCTCTAATGAATTAGTTAATGATTCATATCTCATGTGATAATAGGGACTAGAATGGGAAACCCAAATCATTAAGGGAATATGTCCATTATTATTGTCTTGAGAGTGAATATTGACTAAGTAAATGATGGAATAGGGAGTGAAACCACCCCACTATGGGATAATATCCACTATAATATTCTTATAGGTGAACCATTACTATAGAAATTATTTTCTATGATTATTTATGTGCCAAAAATTTATATATTTTGATTATGATATGTTCTCATGGATCATGATTAATTATTAATGATTTCACGCTCTTATGACTTATGTATTTTTTTATGATAAAGACTAATATAATGACTCATGGTTAATTATCTTCGAATAATTGGGTTTGAATATCATAATTTATGATTATGTTATTATACCCTTATTTTTAAGTTGTGCTCATTTATGATCATTGATTGGTGTCTCCTATGTTTAACCTTACTGAGCATCTAATATCACCCTTTATTATATTTATGTTTCCCCAGGTTATGAAGAAAGGTTGTAATTAGGGTATTTCTAATACGGATTCTATATGAGAATACCTTTGTGAGAGATGTTTAATATCTTTCATGAAAAAAAGTTGATTATATATATAGGCTCTAAATACACAAAACCTTTTTGGTCTTGGGGAATTTATTATCATGAGATGTATTGAATATTAATCTAAAATGTTGTAATATTTATGTATGTAATGCTTTGGTTCCAAAATATGTAACTGATAAGAAATTTTTTTCTCTATTAAATATAATGAATTGATCATAAAATACATTTTCAACTACCCCATAGGGTACACATGCTCTGTAGGCCGGATCGCAGGTTGTATACTCCCTCATCTCGAGTGTTTTACACATAAATTTACCCAAGTTTTAGGGTATTATAATTGAATAGTCAATTTCAATCATTTTTCTACATAGAAGAAAATATTGGCAAGTTTTTCAAAATTAATTGAAATTTATGAGGCATTTTGGACAATTTGAGTATTTTATCTTTGTAGGGGTGAACACTAGAGTGAAGCTCCAAAACTAGGTAATGATCCACATTAGTTTTTTGTCACTAAAAATTCATTTTTTGTTGATAAAAAGTATTCTTAGATAAATAATCTCTTAGTAAATTTCCTCGTGGTTCCTTTTTAGGGGAAGGAAAGTCAAAAGAGATGAGATGGGTGGCATTGATTTTATGTCGAATCATTCCTCCCCATACATTTATTGGGTGGAATTCATATGTATAACACTAAGATGAATAAAGGAAGGTTGATTATTGATTCCCTATACTCTCTAATTTTAGTTATAATTTTGGGATGTAAAAGAAAATAGTGATTTCATTAATCATGTTAATGAGAATATCATGGAAACAAGAGTGAGTGACCTTCTACCTAGGAGGTTTCTTGGTATTATAATTTCACCAACTCCTTAACATTATATTATATGAGTTAGAGAGTGGTGTGAAATTGGGGTTAGGTACTCCCTTAGTGTTAGAATGATCGATGAGGCATGATTTCTCATATATCAACAATTTATGTACTCCCCTGGAGATTAGGGATTGTGTCCTAAATGTTAGGCATGTGTTTCAATATCTCCCTTGAACATTAATCTATAAAAAGCACCCATATTTATTTACACATGATGTGATACGGAACTCACCCATGGGACAAGGTGTGGTTCCCCCATTCGTGCAGTCAGTACTCTATCACCTGATATACAACCTTTTAGTAAGGTACAATTCCTTCATTATAATTTGGATTTTGATGCGAGGATCCTGAAAATGGTGTTATAATGTGTTTTTCATGGAATAATTAGTTGTTATGGGATCAATCGTAAAGGGTACATTAGAATCATTAATCCTTATTATTTAGTGAGAGGGATCCTGGTAAATATGATGTGGTAGGTATATTATTGAGATTATATGGGTGGGTTCTATATTATCAGATATCCTAGGAGTGATGCACAGATTTAGGGTTGTGGTTGAGATGTTTCACTATATAGATTTTTCAAGGGTAATCAAAATATTATTTTATAACCCCTTTATTATTAATCACTACTTATAATATTATAATTATGATTAAGTGAGTGTATTTTCATCTTTCTCTTTCTCCAACTTACAAGGGTTTCTCATTATGAAATTATGAAAAGAATTCATTCTCCATCTCTTCCTTTCCCACATTATCCTTTATAAAACCCCACAAACTTTTATGAGATAGATTCTTTTTAATTTATTTGATGACTTTTTTTGTACGATACACCATGATTATCTTACTCTATACACAACATTGTATTATCTTGCAGAATAAGAAACACTATACTTAGTGTGTGTTACACACAATTTCAAAATATTTTGAAGAATTAATTTCATGAAAAACTGAATACAAATTTTTTTCAATGTATAAAATAACTATGTTTGGATTATGTTATAATAAATACCAAAGTAAGCTTTCAATAAATTCAACACTAACTTGGATTCTATTACATGCAAGTGTGACCTTTCTCGGAAGCTTACATTGTACACAATACGGAGTTTCACTACACAATGATATATTATTAAAATATTATTATTTAATGGGATATAAACTGGTCGTTATAAATATTATTAACCAAACTTTTAATTTTATATAAAATTAACATTCATCTTATGTATTTTCTAGAATATGATATATAAAAAATTCAATTTTTCGGAAAAAAAAAGATGTATTTTTCAAAAAATGACGTTTGGCTACCTTTTGATTGTGTGCCAATTTTAAATCAAGTTTTTAACACTTATATAAATTCTGTTTGAAAAAATAATCATCTTATTTTAAAGTGGAGCATAAAAAATTTAACTTGGTTGAAATATATTTTTTTCTGATCAAATTCATATTTTGATGAATAGTGAAAAATACTGCATTTTAATTCAAAACTGCTTTTTCTTATAATTTATTTATATATATATATATTTAAATTAATTGGTTTTAAAGTGTAATTTTAATATATATTTTATCATTTAATCCAATTTTGGTCATTGGATGTAATTTCACCTTTAAATTGGACAAAAACACATGATAATTTTTTGATAATTCTTTACATCTTAAAACCTCGCTTTTTGGTTTTGACAACGGGAATTAATTTTAAAATAATTTTTTCTAATTCTAAGTTTGGAATTATGAAAAATGGATTCCATATTTGGAATTAGTGGGTCCAAATTATGATAATAGGTTGCTTTTATTTTTTTGGATATTATGAATAGTACCTACCGTATTTTTTATTTACCATTGTTAAAGGTAAATCAGGTAAACTTGGGTAACTAACAATATGATAAAGATAATAAAATTTCCCTAAAACATGTCAAAATACTATTGTATGAATTAAATCCTACAAATATCACATATGGGTCGAAATTCATTCATTTAATGGATTTTTTTTCATGAAATTGATGTAATTATAATTAAAACAAAAAATGTGACAACATTTCTCTCTCATATATCTTATAAGTATAATTATTTAAATATAGTGATAAATATAATAAAACTTAGAACATAAATAGTATCTGGAAATAAAATGAATTATCTGCACCATGTGAATTTATTTATAATATTTTATAGATTAAATAATTACCATTAATGATGAAACAATAGTGATGTAGACATTATTTTATTAATATAAAAATCAAATAAATGGTTTTAAAGATATTAAAATAAATATCATATGAACTAATTAATGTGATCCATACATTTTTAAGGTGACTATGACATTTTAGGAGTGTATTAAATATTTTTGTTCAAATTTATCTTTTGTGTGTATTTTATTTAAAGTCTAATAAACAAATAGAGTCGAAATTGACACTATTAATATTTTATAAAAACTACATATTATTGAATTATTTAAAAATCACAAATATATTTATAAATTACAAAGTCAAAATTATATGGTCGAAAATTTTATAATGTATCCAATTGTAGACAACTGACAACACATAAATATATATTTATAACCATTTAATATTTGGAATATTATTACCACAAATAAAATTAAATAGATTAAATAAGGATAAATAAAATCATAAGGTTTAAAATTATATAAAAACATTTCTATATTTTACTAGTTGAGATTATTTTGACCCATGCTCATATAATCTTAGACATAAATTAGTTTGGGATCATTATAAACTAAAAATCAATTTACAATAAATTAATATTTCAATACTTTCCTAAAGTGTCCCTCCTCCCTCTAATAAAAGGCCACCACCTCTACCCACTTACTCTAACCTTTCAAGACCTTTGTCTCATCCAACCTCTTATAAAATAAGATCCCATCATAACCCCCTTACAAATAGAAGCCACACTTTGGGAAAAAAGCCATATTAGGGAAACCTTTTTTTCAAATTAAATAGAGATACTTTAAAAGTGGAGTTTCAGATACATACAAAGCATATCAGACCTAAGGTAAGGGATAATTTTGCAATCTCAATATTATCTGAGATTGTTTATTCATAACTATTTACTGGGGTATATTTATCATTCATGTCAACACATCCTAAATTTAAAATATTGTTTCTATTCTTATACTAATTTTTCAATTTGAATTTTACCCATTGGTAAATTTGTATTAAATGGTATGGAAGGAATCTTTCTTTTAATTTCCATTTGAGGTACTTTTTGACTTTTCCAGCTATAGTACAAGAAGATGTTTTTTAACTTATATAGAATGAATATATTTTTACGTCTTCATAATGCCTTATTTCCATGGAACTTATACTACAAAATTTCAAGTTTATTTTAAAATAATATTTTTTTATTTTTTTTATTTTGAGAAAAGAAATATTTTTGAAGAATGAAGGATATTTTCATCAAGAATTAAGTTCAAGTGTTTTATAAAAATAGTTCTCCATCTATGATGATTCTATTTAAATAGGGTTATGTTTTTATCCCTATTATTAGTATGTTTTTATTGGGTAAATGGTGGAATTATATTTTATATAGATCATGTTTTATGTAATGATGTTTAAGAATCCCTTTTTATTTCTTGGGTTATGATTTGATGAATAATTTATGTCTTTTTTAGAACATGTAAGAATGGTTTCATTATGAGATGTATGGGACCTATATCTTCCTAAAATGCATTGAATAAAGATTTATATCTCATGATATAGACATGAATAGAATAGAATGTAAATCTGGTTCAGTAATATTGGGCTAGAACGACAAGTAAATCAGGTTCAGTAATACATGGCTAGAACAACAAGTAAACCTTATTCAGTAAAGGACCTTTTCTTCTATGAAGGTCTTGGTATTAATTCCTTGGCTACTAGGGAAATAATATTATTTGATTATTTATTTTCCACAATCCCATGTTTTATTCCAATTCTATTTCATCATGTTTAATTTTCCTTTATGATCTATTCCTTACGTACTGCCCAGATTTACTTCATGACTCACAATTTTGATATTCAAAATTTATGTTCATGTTTTCACATTCTTATGTTTATGTTTTGTTTTTTGTTCTTGATTTTTACCCTTAATAAGAGTTTTATCTCACCATTTTTATGTTTTATTTTCCCCATGATATAAAGAAATTTTTTTAGGTGGGAAAACTAAATGGAATGATCTTTATGGGGGATTTTGAAGATCTTTTACGACGTTAGAATATTGTATTCCATTTTTCCAAAGACACTAAAATAATATGATATTTGGGTGTATAATTTTTGCAATGTATTACATATTCCACAAAAAGTGATGTAATGTCCATGTACATCAAGATTGGTTCATTAGTGTTGGTATGAGAGCAAAGGTTTAGTCTACCTTTGGAAACTAAGATTCAAAATATTTAGTGTGACACCTAGAAATATTTCTAAGGTATGTCTAGGGATGTCCCTAAGGGTAATCCTAACTATAGTTTATAGTTCTAGAATTAAGGTAATGATCATGAATAATCTATAATTAAACCTAAGATGTTAAATATTGAAAGTAATCCCCCTGGATTATGTTGTTTTCCTAGAATGGTTTTTTCCTATCACACTATTCTTTTTAGGTTTTAGAAAGTGGACAGAACCCGAACGAAATGTGTTAATGGTAAATGAAATGGTAAATGAAATTATTTTCATATTAAAAAAACAAATTCTATATTATATGGAATGAAAATTATTATTTTTATACTTATATATGTTATGAATCATTTTGGACTTCCAAATGAGCAGAGAAGGGAACAATAGTCTGTTGAGTCCTTCATGAGCCAACATCCACCTTTTTCAGTGGGTCTTCTGATCCAATTGTTACTGAACAATGGATCAGTACCATTGAAAACATATTTTCTATCCTTCACTATTCACAATATTAAAAATTCATTTTGGTTGTTTATTGTTTTGAAGGTAAAGCAGACTAGTGGTGGACTCTAATCAATAATACAAGGAAGTAACATGAAACTGAATCCATGGAATGGGATGAGTTCAAGAACTTATATTTTAATAAGTACTTCCCTTATATTATTCTTACAAATATGTAAAAGGAGTTACTTGAGCTTAATATAAAGGATCATGAATCTGTTAGTACATATGAGGAAAACTTTTCAAGACTTTCAAGGTATGCTTCTGGATTTTCATCCAACCTGAAAGTGATGTTGATAGATTTTTTAGTGGATTAAAACCAATAATTCAAAGGGAATTATCTATAATAGACATTAGTAACAATTAATATATTGTGTGTTGTGATATCAAGGTAGAAATGGATGTTTTTGTTACATATGAAACTCATGGTTTTGACAAGAAGTGAAATATGGAGTTCAAGGAAAAATTTCAAAACAATGGTGAAAATAATATGAATGTTTCCTTATGCTCAAAGTGTAGAAATAATCATGGTGGAGAATTTCATAAAGGGACTATAAAATGTATTATGTTTATAAAATAATATCATCGAGCAGTTGAGTGTGGAAGTTATGGGAAAAATGTTTCTAATTATGTGAATCGAGAAAATACTATAGATAATGAACCACCCACACTTAAATGTTACAAGTGAAAGGAAATTGGCCATTATGCTAACCAATGCCCTAATCCAAGGGTTATGGATGATTATTGACTTAAAAAACCTCTTAAGGCCAAATAAAAATCCAAATCACATGTGATCACTATTGGCAATGTTGAGTATGCCAACAAAGTTGTGGAATGATTAATTGTTTATGTAATGGGATTCCAAAATAGTGTTGTTGAATCTCTTTTATAGTATTATGGAATATTTTAATATCTATGTATCAGTCCACTATGGTTTTCCATAATTATATGGTACTAATAACCATGAAAAGTGATTGAAATATTTTTGGAAAGCACAAGATAAGCACATAATGAAGGGATTAGGGGATAATGAGATATTTGAGAGTATTAATGACCTCATGACTGATATAAGGACAATGTGATATCATGGTTTTAGTATAAATAATTTTTTGTATTTTTGGTTTGTGTACATATATAGTTTTGACTGAATTCATTTTTTCACTAAGATTCTAATGTAATTTATGTTATTACTATTTTTTAAGAGAATACATGATTAAGGTATACACAAGTTTGGAATGCAACAATAAGGAACTACCTTATAAGATATGGGAGATAAATTTTATGTTGATTTAGTTCACAAATTTAAAAAGTTTTATATTTTTAGTGTTTTTAAGGATTTTAATGTTATTCATTTATGGATAGTATAAGATATATTCCATTTGAAGTTTATTAGATTAATGTATTATCTCACTATATGTTGACTTATTCATATTTGATTACCTGTTCAAACCTTTTTGTTGAGACAGATAGAATGACCTATCATTCTATCCCATGATCTACTAACACTTCAAGAATTAAAAATTCAACTTCATTTATTTAAATAATATTTAAAGTGGAAATTTTTCAAGGCATGGACAATGGGTATATTGTACCAAAATCAACTAAGTATTTATTATCATGTAGAATTATTCAACTTTAGGGAAAGGATCTTGAAAAAAAAATGTTATCTTAATACCTTATTATCTGATTAATCATATGGACCCTCAAATCATCATATATTAATCACATTCTATTTGTTAAATTTCTCCAAACCTTGTTCTCTATCACTGTCTATTTGAACATGATGGTTGGATTTTTTCTTTCATATCCATGTTTTCAATTTCCACATATTTCTCTAATGTGGAAACCTAGTGATGAGTTAAATTGAGAAACCATTGTGTATCTAACATTCCATTATAAAATAATGTTTTGTTATTCCTTTTTACAATGTGGTTTTCCATGAAAGAAAAACTTTCAAGTAGTAAACCTTTTATAATCCCAACCAATTTCGAAGGAGAAATTCATTTTAAGGGGGTATAATGTAAAACCCTTATATTTTATGAGATATATTCATTTTAATTTCTTTGATGTCTTAATTTGTATGCTACACCAATATTATCTTCTGTTATATGCAACAACATATTAGCTTAAGGTATATGCAACACTAGACTTGGTTTCTGTTATCAACAATTTCAAGCTGTTTTGATAGAATTCATTTTACAAAATACTAAGTACAGATTTTGTTCAATGAAAAAAATAACTATGTTTGGATTATGTTACACGCAACACCAAAGTAATATTTCTTTAAATGATACATTTACTTGGCTTGCATTACACTCAAGAGCGACCTTCATCAATAGCTTGCGTTGTGCGCATTACCGAGTTTCACTAAGCAACGATATATTATTAAAATATTAATATTTAATGGGATATAAACTTGCCATTATGAATATTATTAACCACATATTTAATTTTATATAACAAAAACATTCATCTTCTTTTTTTTCTAGAACATTATATAAGAAAAAATTCAATTTTGTGGATAAAAGAAGTATTTTTCAAAAAATGCATTTTTGCTGCCTTTTGATGGCTAACCAATATTAAATCTAGATATTAACAGTTTTTTATATTCTATTTGACAAAATAAATGTCTTATTTAGAATCAGGACATCAAAATTTAATTTGTTTGAAATTTTGAACTTTTTCTGATGGAATTCATATTTTGATGAATAGTTAAAAATACAACATTTTAATTCAAAACATCCTTTTTGTATAATTTATTTATATAGTCAAATTATACTTTTTATAGGTTTTAAAGTGTAATTGTATTATTTTATATCATTTAATTCAGTTTTATTTATTTTAAGTAATTTCATATTTAAATATGACATAAACACATTACAATATTTTGATAAGTTTTTACTTCTTAAAAACCTTCTTTTTGGTTTTAACAACGAGAATTAATTTTAAATTAATTTCTGAAAATTATGTGTTTTTAATTATTAAAAATGGAATCCATTTTTTAAATAAGTGGGTCCAAGTTAATTTGATAGGTTAATGTTTTTTGGATATTATGAATATTAACTACGATAATATTTATTTACCACAGTTAAAGGTAAATCAAGTAAATTAGGGAAACTAACAATATTATAAACATAGTCCAATTACCATAACATCTGAAAAAATCCTTTTTGATGAATTATTGTGGACTAATATAACCTATAATTCATAATTTATTCTTTTAATAGACTTTTTTCATGAATGTGATGTAATTATAATTAAAGCAAAAGAAGGTGAAAATATGTCACTCTCATATATCTTATACGTATAATAATTTTAATATAGTGATAAACATGATACAAATTAGAAAATAAAAGTTCTCCAGAAATCTAATGAAATTATAGACATCATCTTAATTTATTTAGAATATTTAGAGATTAATTCATTACCATTAATGATGAAACAATTGTGATGTATAAATTATTTTATTGATAGAAGTATCAAATAAATGGATTTAAAAATATTAAAATAAATATCATATAAACTAATTAATATGCTCCACAAATTCTCTAGTTGAATATGAAATGTTATGAGTGTATTAAATATTTTTGGATTGAATTTATATTTTATTTGGATTTTATTTAAATTCAAATAAATGAATAGCTTCAAAATTGACACTATTGATATTTTATAAAAATAACATTTTATTAAATTATTTAAAAATAATAAAATTATTTAAAAATTAAGAATTGAAAATTCTATGGTCAAAAATTTCTATCAAGTATCCAATTATTCCAAATTTACAATAAAAAATTAAATATTTATAACCATTTAATATTTATAATATTATTACCACAAATAAAAATAATAGATTAAATAAGGATAAATCAAAATGATAATGTCAAAAATAAAATCAAAGCATGCCTAAATTTTATTGTTTGAGATTTTTCTGACCCATACCCATATTCTCTTCGAAATAAATGAGTATGGGAGCATTATAAACCGAAAATCAATTTATAATAAATTAATATTTTAAGACTTTCCAAAAGTTCCCCTCCTACCTCTTATAAAAGGCCACCACCTCTACCCACTTACTCACACCTTTCAAGCTCTTTGTCGCACCCAAACTCTAATAAAATATTCTACCAACATACCTCTCTTCCTCCTAGAGGCCACACATTGGCCATAAATCCATCCTACGGAGAATATTGTTCAAATTAAAAGGGGATACTCGTAAAAGAATAATTTTAGATATATATAAAGCATATCGGACCTCAAGTAAGGGATAATTTTGCAATCTTGTTATTATTTGAGATTATTTATTCATAAGTACTTACTTGGATACATTTATCATTCACTCCCATGCCACCAAAATTTATAATATTATTTCCATTATTCTACTAATTTCTTAAAGTGAATTTTACTCATTGGTAAATTTTTAATAAATGTTATGGAAGGAATCATTCTTTTGCTTTCCATATGTGGTACTTTTTGACTTTTCTAGAAAGAGTACGAGAAGAATGTTTTCTAACTTATATGGCATGAAAATATTTTTACATCTTCATAATTTCTTATTTTCATGATGCTTCCTTTACATGATTTTAAGATTATTTTAAACTCCATTCTTTTCTTTTAATATTGTGCGGCATTTTGGGAAAAGAAAACATTTTTTAAGAAGAAATGATATTTTCATCAAGAATTAAGATAAAGTGTTTTATAAAAATTATTTTCCATCTACTATGACTCTTTTTAAATAGATTTATGTTTCTATACCAATTATTACTATCATTTTATTTTTTTAATGATGGAATGATATTTTATATGGATTATGTTATAATGGAATGATGTTTAAGAAGCCCATTTTATTTCTACGGTTAAGCTATGATGAATGATTTATGTTTTTGTGCCACATTTAAGAATGATTTAATTATGAGATATGTGGGACCTATATCTTCATCCAATGCATTGAGTACAGATTTATATCTCATGATATAGACATGACTAGAATGGAAAGTAAATCAGGTTTAGTAATATAGGGCCGGAACGATAAGTAAATCTGATTTAGTATTGCATGGCTGAAAGGGAAAGTAAACTAGATTCGGTAAAGGACTTTGTCCATTATGATGGTATTGGAAGAAATGCCTTGGATAATATGGAAATCATATTATGTTCTTGTTTATTTTCCACAATCACATGTTTTATGACAATGCTATTTTATCATGGTTGATGTTTCTTTATGATCTATGCCTTACGTTCTGCCAAGATTTATTTCATGATTCACGATTTTGATATTCAAAATTTATGTTCACGTTTTCACATTCTTGTGTTTATGTTTTTTTATGTTCTTCATGTTTACCATTACTGGCCATTTGAGCTCACCCATTTTATGTTATCTTTTCCTGAGGATATAAAGAAAGGTTTTAATTAGGAAAACTAAAGGGGAGGATTTTAATTGGAGACGTTGAAGATCATTCACCTAGTTATAAGATTATGTTCCATGTTTCCAAAAACACTAAACTAATATGGTCTTTGGGCATATAATTTGTGTAATTTATTAAGTATTCCACAAAAATAAATGTAATGTCCATATACATCAATCTTGGGTTGTTAGAATTTCTCACCCCTAGATCATGATGGGTATTTTTTAGTTTCATTATCTTTGCATTATACTACATGATATATTTATACTCACCCCAATATAGAAACTCGTTTCCTCTCATTTCTTGTATTTTTACATACAATATGAATGTTAGAAGTAATATTGGAGTTTGAGGATTTGGGATAGTTGGTGTGTAAAAGTGGTCATCACTATATACTATATTATCCCTCAAGAGTTGTATTATCAATGATGTTTCATACCTATTTATTGTTTTTCATATTTCCTTAATATCTTACCACTAAATATTTTATTTGGATGACCAATTAGGTATTAGTAAAATAAGGATAGGTTTGCTTATATTTATAGGCATGTCACTTTTCTTAGTTATTCCATTTTATGTTGTGCTCGTAGATTATTTTTTTGCTTCAAATTTTGGTTATATTTATGTTATTAAATGTGTTTATTACACATAATATTCATATTGAGACATATCTTCTTGGAACAATTCACCATCCATTTTAATTTTGGATGTGGGGTTTGGGTTGTAGAACCATCCTGTTTTCAACCCCATGAGGGACCTCAGTGGGATAGGTTGTGTAAGTTTCATGTATAATCTATATAATACCTATTAGAAATTATGAAATTATCATCATAAACATCCACTATAACTTTATTAATTGAGTTTTAATTCATGAATCGTATTTACATATAATCTCATTAATCCTAAGGATAATATTTTTCTAGGAAAACATATTAAATTCATTCCACTCTATGTTTTCAATATCCTCCTCATTATTAGTGGTTTGAATCAATGTACAACATTGGTCAATATCACTCCATATATGATATAAAAAATGACTAACATTTCTTTCCTAATATATCCCAATTCTATGAATATAAAATCTAGATACATGATCAATTACATTTCCACTAATATATTGTTGATCCCATTAGATGATGGTGTTCAATACCTCAGTAAGTGCTTTAGAATATTTTTTAGAATTTACTAAGGGTAAATTATATTTTCTCTACCTATGTTCATCTAAATATAGTTCATAATATTCATACTAATACATTCCCTAATACTAACAATACTTCCCCTAACTTCTAGTCACCCAAAGATGGGGGTTATTTATTACATGGTAATCATATTACAAGTGATTATATAATCATGATATAAAGTTTAGTAGTCCTTAAGAGATTGGATATATATAATAATTACATTACATTATTAACTAAGATTATACTTGACCCCTCCCATTTTATAATTTAAATATATATTATTATAATATTATTTTGACAAAATAAAATATAAAATTTTAAATTTTTAGAGATGCGATGATTATGTATAATTTTGGAAACTATAAATAGTAACCCTAAATTGTATGAATTTTTAGAAAATAAGTGTTTCATTTTTAGTGAACATTTTTTTAATCCAATAACAATAACCTTGTGTTCACATAATTTGAATAAAATATTTTTTTTTCAGGTCCTGAATTCCTGAAATCTTTTATAATAAATTTATGGAATTTTATATTGATTTTTTTGAATTACTATTTTGGATTTATCATTTATGGAATTTCAGTAAATATTTTTCTTATGTATTTATAAAATATATTTGAAATGGTGAGTTAAATATAAATTAGTGTTAATGATAATATGAGTATATTGTATTATGATTTTATAAATTGACATGTCTGTGAGTCGTTGTGGTTATTTTTATTAGAAGGGAATATAATAATTTGAAGATAATTATTGGTATGTATTTGATTATTATTATAATTTTATATAATATTAATTAATATTATTATTTTAAAATATTTAATAAAAAATGATAATCCCCTCTTCCTACACAATTCGTATGACACCCATGTCTCAATGGGGAGGATGATATCCATTTTTTGTCCTCTATTCAATATTTAAGATATATTCACCATAGAAGGTATTATGTATGATTTTATTCTCTATTTATCTTCCTTATCATATTTTTCTATCATTCCTCTCAGGTATTTCCTTATCCATGGTTCATAAAAAATATGGGGTATTCCATATCAGAGAAACCACACTAAATAAAATGGGATTTTTTGGGTCAAAGTGAAAAAAAACCTTCTTTATGTCTAATTTATCATTATTTATAGAAACCCTTGAAGTTTCCTCAATTATAGGTTGGAGATTCCACCCCTTTCCCTTTATTTGATAAAATAATTGATTCGTTGGTGTTTCAATGTGTTTAATCTCTAATAAAATGATCATATAAGTTATCTTTGATAGATTTAAAAGTATTTTTCATGATTTATTTCAAATTTTATAATAAATAAAATGAGTTTATATATATATATATAAATTTATACTTTTATTATATTTCAAATTTATATCATTATTAAATTACAAGTATATTTTTATGATGAAATACCTTAGGTTTTTTAGGGAATGGTTTCGTGTAATTTATAATGGATGAATATTATACAAGTGATGGGTTTTTTATTAGTGATTAGATGTTTGTTCCACTTAAAGTGTGTCTATGAAATGTTTTGGTTAAAATATAAAATAATTACAATAGGTTTTTTTAATATTATTTTTTATTCAGTATGATTTTTTATGATTTATAAAGGGGGAATGTTGTATTATTTACAAGGCACTAAAAATATATAAATGTGTTTATCAACTTTAATAGAGGTTCATATTTGATGTTATAACACATTTATGTTATGGAGTGTGTATATATGAAGTTTCTTATTTGATGGATGATATATAGTGTAAACGTATTATTTCATGTATTTGGTTTTAAAATATTTTAAATATATTTTATTTTTTAAATAATTATGGGAATAAAATAATACTTAATAGGGTTTCTAGTAAATTTACTTTTGCTAGATTATAATTCCACTCTTTGTAAAAGATTCCCTTTCTAGTTTGGATTCTACCCTAGCTAGGATTGACTAGTTAGGACTCCACTCTTACTGGTTCCATTACAAGACCATCAGTAGTGCATGATTCCCCTATATCAAGAATTGATTCATACTAGTCTTGGGTCACTCTATAGCTAGTGGCCTATGCGAAGTAAATTATGGGTATAGTTATGTATTTTATTAGCATAATTATTCTAGGTTTCTTTTCCTTAGTCTTTTTGGTAATATTCCATGCTACCTTGATATGAAATTTTTTATAAAAATTTTTCATTTATGAAATTATTTATATACATGTGTATTTGACTCACATGGATAACATTTTTACTATTATATAAAAGTCATAAAATGTGAATCAAATATAACTTTTTTTTAATAAAATAATAAATTATTAATTTATTATATGTATTTTAATTTAAAATGTGTTGTTTTTTAATGGAAGGGGAATGTATAGAATGTTTTTGGTATCTTACCATGATTTTATTCACACCCTAAAAACACGGTATGGTGTGTATATATCCTTGTATTATCTTGGTTTTTATTTTAGGTAAGATAAATATCATTTTTTAATATTTAAGATTGTGTTTAGTTATTTCATTAAAGAGAAGGGGGGATTTGAAGTTATTAGCGGCCATATTGAGATAAGAGTTTTTTTTCATTTCATATGTAAACAATATTATATATTATATATATGGACTCTCTCTCACATTTAGATTAGTATATTGTATTAGGTATGATAGTATATTAGTTATTTTATTTTATTTAATATTTTTTAGTTTAATTAGTCTTTTTATTGTTAAAAATGATAAATCATTTATATTGGTCACATCGATACCCTTGGAACTGGTTCTAACCGATGTCCTTCAAGAATGCATCTTAGGTTTGTGGCATTCCTATTAGGGTATGATATACATGTATTAGGGATCATATATTATAGAATTTTATACATAATATACCATTTTAATTCTTCATTTTATCCATAATTAATCAAGTATAGTATTCTTTTTAAATACACAAAGAATTAGGGAATCATAAGAAAGGTGTGAGCTCAAGATCATAGTAAGGGATACCATAAAAATTGATATACATAACCATAAAAAATAAAATGGATACAACATATAATAAAAATAGATCCACATATAATAATATATTATATCATCACAATGAATATATAATGATCATAATTTATAGATAATAGAATGATGATAATGTATAATTTCGAATATCACAAACATACCATCGGGGTCTTGTGCTTCAACATCATATATAAAGGGTAAAGGAACTACCAATAACCTATCTTAGTTGTCTCATGAGACTTACTAGTTCATTTAGGGTACATATAATTCTATGAATTTCCCATCAGATAAATAATTCCATTCATTTCATCATTATGAAAATTATTTTATATAATGCCAGGAACAATGCTCAACAATGAATATTACCAAAATACTTAGATTTATATTCAATAAGTAATGATTTATATATTATTTTTGTGAATAATCCTGTAATATTTATACATATTTCTAATTTCTCTAGTAAATTGAATGGTATGTTATCTAGATGAATACCCTTCTATTATAATAATTAATTATAGAGTATTCAATGATTATATGATGAATCATAATAAAAAATTTTGAACATAAAAATCGAATGAATCACTATAAAAGAGGAATCCAGTGATGTTTTACCAAATGATTCCATGATGAATAATAAATAGTCTATGTGATATTATCTTTTCAATTTAGCAAGTCCAAGTGACCACCCATTTACCTGAGATTAACTTTTTAGAACAACTCACTTGTTAGGAATTTGAATCCTGATTCAAGTAATTATTCAAATAACTATAAGGATTTGAATCAAAATTCACCCTCTGATATATGTTAATATGATGAGGAAATATAGGAATCGAGTGATGGAATTTTTGTAAGAAGATGATATCTGATGATGATGCATAGGTATTTTCAATCAATAGGTGGAAAGATGATGCTAAGGTCACACATAAGGTCTTCTGATGTGCTTATATTAGAATCATTCCTCATGATTTTTTAGAAAAGATTATAATGTAAGAGGGATCATTTTTTGTATAAGAGTAACTTTAAATATTCACTAGATATTGGTAGTATTGGAAGATGATATTGTATGGAATCAATGGTCACAAGTTTCAATGGTGGGTTCCCAGTAAAATTAAAAGGTAGGTGAATCATGGAGATTATCTAGGACCCACTATAAAAGGGTGGGACCACTTGTACACATGTAGATACTCATTTTAAAATTTTTTTCTAATTTTAGTCGAAATTAATAATTAGTATTGTAAAAAAACATATCACTTATAATTAATAAAAAATTATAGAAATGTTATCTCATTGATGCAGGAATCATTTATGAACTTCATAATCCGAAGTTCCATTTTTTCGAATTTTTTAATTTATACTTGATTGAATTTTGGTAAGTTTTTGAAAGAGTGTGTGCACAAAAGGTTGATTTTATAAATTTGTTTATGGTGTTTCCTTTTCTTAATAATTTTTATTACATCAAGTTAGGGGAATCCTTCTAATCAAGGAAGTTCCCCAATCTCTATTTTCACTATATGACGGTTTTTATGGATAACCTTTGGACCTCTAGGTCAAGGATACTCCTAAAAATTTTTATCAAATCTTAGTCCAGGTCCCAGAAACACACACTCAAAAAATTCATGTAATTCACCATTTTATTATACGCTTTTAATTTATTAGTGGTCTATTTTTTATAATGTATGGAATTTTTAATATTGGGATAAACATGTTTTATGGGATATATTTTAGATTATTAATAATGTAGATATAGTATTATCTCATTTAAAATGATTTGGAATTTATGTTGGATGTATTTTTACTAAATAATATGATGAATGGGGAATTGAAATGGATTTATATGAATGTACTTGGGTTGTTCAAGATTTACCTAGATTGGAATACAGCCTATAACATCGAGGTGGTGAATACCATAGTTGTGCTACTAAAATATTGGGTGAACATGTATGAGAATCCATCATCACTAAAAACAATTTCCATGATTTTGTATTTATTCATTATGATATTATTGGAAGGTAGACCTATTATAGAAGATGTAAATAAATATAACATGACTTAGGGATATCTTGAATAAATTAGTTTCCAAGTTCATGGTTGATGTGTGGGTGTTTCTTCTATTATCATCACTTCTAGAGTCTTGGGACATAATAGTTATTGTTTTAATTTACTCTTGTAGGAATACTAAAATTTTGTTTAATGTTGTCAAAAATTTGATTTTTAATGAAGATATTAAATAGAGGTAAATCTGCGAACCAACTAGAACAACTCTAAATGTCAAAGGTAGAGGATGTTCACCTTATCAAAAAAACAACTCAAAAGAAATCAAAGAGATAATTTTAGAGATAAAATTCATGGAAAATCAATCAAACCTAGCCCTATATATTAGTAGTGTGAGAAGGTATGACATCTCAAAAAAAACATAAAATCACAAATTAATTTTAATAATATTTTTTTTGAATTTCATGTTTAATGAATTTAGGTTACGGGACTAACAACTTGTTTCAAAGTGTCAACACTCTAATGGAATAATGGGTGAATTATTCTTGTTCATTGTTTTACTCAATTATAGTGTAAGGATTCATAGTAAATTATATATCTAAGAGACTCATAAAAGTGAATTTAGAAAATTATGAGGTTCTTGAAGTCATGGAGAAATTCTATATATGAATCTATATAGAAAATTATTTTTTCTTGAAATTGAATTATGTAAGACACATCTTGGGTCTATAGAAGAATAAAACTTCTCTAGGAAAACATGATAAGTTAGGGATCAGTACCATATTTTCTAACTGATTTTGGATGGTTACTCAATGATCCATGGTGGGGGTATGGGGTGTCAAGATTGATACCTTATATTTGACCATAATATTAGATATAGTGTTATTTACTAGATTATAAATATTTTAGAGTTCAATGTTGTGGAATTTTCATCTCAAACACCTTATTGACATGAATATAAAGTTTCTAATGAAAATAAGAAATTTTGAAGATCGGTCACACATCTTTGTAAACTTGGGTGAACTATGTACAAGGGAAGCAGAAGAGGGGTTTTCAACCCTAAAAGTAAGAATCCAAGATCCCAGAAGTTGGATCTTTTTCACTTTGATGTTTGGGATCCATCCCTAATCCAAAATCATATAGGGTCACTTTACATCATGAAATTTATTTCTAATGCAATAAGAAAATTATGGGTTTATTTTTTAAACAAAATTATAGGGAATTCATAGTGTTCATTCAGTGTAAGTTCGTGGTGGAAAGGGAAAATATTTTATATTAATGTTCCTAAAATATTATAATAGTAGTGAGTACATCATAAGAGTTTTTTGGGAATTTTGTAGAATAAGGGGATTTTTATTGATAAGAATATTCCAAGTACGCATCATCAAAAAAATTTGGATGAGAAAATGAATCAGATTTTAATAGAAAATTCATGAGTCTATAGTTTTCACTGATAAATTCTAAATGATATTTGGGTAGAAATAGGTAACATGACATTGCACTTGGTTAAGAAAAGTATTTATACTCCATTCGGATGGGATATTCTAGATCAGTTATGGTATGATAAAGTTATATAAGTTAGTCATCTCAAAACAAATTGCAGTATTAATTAAAAATATATCATTGTAAAAAACAGGTAAAAACTCTAGGAAATTTCCAAGAAATATTTCTTAATGGTATATGGTAATGAAACTTTTTGGTTCTAGATCTGGAATGGTGATAATCAGAAGATAATATGGAAACATGATGTTCTCTTAAATGGTAATTTCTTTTATAATGAATGAAAATTAGATGAGAAGAAAGTTTAGAACAAAGAATCAATTGAACAACTCTAATATCATCTAAGTGGGAGTTTTGAAAGAAGACAAGTTCCAAAGAGTTTAAATGGAAGCAATAAATGTTTGGTAGAAAGACTAGTTGTATATGTTCTTGAATGATATGGGACTATATAGGCTTAGCATATAGTGATAGATGATAGGGTTTCATACTTTAGATCATTAGTGGATGTTGTATCAGAAGGTGATAAGATAAAAATAAAATTGTGAAGGTATAAAAGAGGTAGAAGACTGGTATATTGGATTAAAAATAATCCAAACATCTTAATTCTAATAGATGTTGGAGAATAATGAATCTTATAAGAGGAGTCCACTCTCAATGAATCTAAAAAGAATGATTATATAGAAACCAGAACTCTAGTAACCCAGAGCTGGTTTTTACTTTATTACATTATCATAATATACAAGGAATCTCATCCTAAAGGACTAATGTGTTTAGTAGTATTGAAATACTAGATACATACATTGTTCCCAAATTACATTGTAAATATATATTACATCACATAAAAATCATTCATGAATGCTTTATAATTTTTACAATACGCTTCTTCATATCCTGAGGGCAAGAAAAAAATAAACGGTGATCACATATGCTTAGTAATAGTTATATATAATATAATTTATCATTAGTAAATAAGGCATGATAAATTCTATAAGGTAAACAACTGAAAAAACATTTCATTTAATCAATAAATTGATCATGAAAAATACTCATGGATAATATCAATATAGTAATATCAAGGATAATAATAACTAAATTATCAATGAAGGAAATTCTTAATATTGGGCGTAGTGATCTTAGACATCAATAAATATTTAACATCATGGCCTTGTGATAAGATAGTTTGATCTATTGCTAAATATTTACCAAAAACCCATTTAATAATTTTTCTCAACTCATTTCTCTTAAATGATCATTCAATGCATCAAGGGGCTATCTATAACCAAGTCCTAATCATCATTATTTGTCTAATTCATTCCTATTATATTAAATGATCAATATAATTCATAAAAAATATGACTTATCAATAAATATCTATATTGATAAAACAATTTGGTTTATTAATATTTCCCAGTCCAGACAAATAAGTTTCATAGAAAAAACCTTATGTAAAAATGGAATATAGTTTAAAAAATACTAATTACCATGATACATATTATATGGGTATTTAATAGAAATATAATTTCCAATTAAGAATTATAATATGAAATTTAATGTTTCAATATAAAGTTAATGACACTAAAATTAAAAAGGGAAAAAATATTACCATCAATTCATCAGAAATGTAGGTTCTGTAATAAAAAAATCATTTAAAAAATAAATGAAAATGGAAAAAAATAAAAAAAAGATTTAATTAAATAGTTATCTTTTTAAAACCATTAAAATATTGTTGAATAATATAAAAGAACATAAAATGGTTTTAGTGGATGGAAAATCTGTTAACATAGTAAATGTTAAAAAAAACATTTTGATTTTTTAAAATAAATTGAATAAAACCATTTGGAAAACGTTATAATGATTAATTTCAAACCATTTAAAAATTATGCATAACATAAAAATTCATTAATAAATCACTTTATAAAATAAAAAATACTTTTCTAAAATAATTTTCAAAAATATGGAATGGAAGAAAAATAAACCTAATAATAAAAAATAGAAATAAGATCATATTTTATTTTAAACATTGTTTCCCTTGATTCAAGTGAAAAAGGTGAACAATTTAAGAATAAAACATGATAGATCCTTAAATTTTCAAATTATATGAAATTATATTGATTTTATGATAGATTTATTATAATATTACTTTATTTGAAATATGATTAATCCCAAAAAATTAAATTGTTAAATAAATTCTTACAACTTTGTAATCTTTTATAATTTAACCCCTTGAAATTGTAAAATTTAATTGAAACACAAATCATCATGAATATATATATATATATTAATTTTAAATACAAAAAATGGGTATTATATAGAATATATAAAAGTAAATAGGTGCATAATACCAAATATGTATCAATGGATTGGGAATTGATACTAAATCCCTTACCTCATGTTCGAATTGCTTAATAGGTACCAAAAACAACTATATAATAAATTTTAATTTATTATAATTATATACTAGAGTAATTTACATCATTATTATATCACATTTGATCTACTAATAACATTTCGACACTAGTTTATTAATAATTACTTGTTAAAATCATCATTTCTGGGTGTTATTTGTTTCGTTTTTCATGAGAATTTTAGTTAGGTAGTTTAGGTTATAGAACGTTTATTAAGTTTCCTTAATCTAAATAATGTTAATAATCATATAAATATAATATATATTCATTATATACATATTTACATTCATCCATAAAACATAGATATAGATAAATGAATTATATCATTCATAGAGATGGTATGTCATATGCACGCATGAATGCCCTTTTCACATTTTGATGGATGGAAAAAATGTAAATAATAATTCAGCATTATAGAATAATTATTATATAATTTATATCATATGTATTCTTTAAATATATTCTTTTTACCATATATTTAAAACTAGAATGAAAACGGATCGCATCGCTTCATGGAGGTGGTTGCCCCCACCTACGCATGAGTGATGTTATTATTTTCCAACAGTTTGGAAGGTAAGAAGGTATATGATATATTATAATTAAATAAGGATAATTATTAAATAAATAAAATATATATTCATTAGTTCTATATATACTAAAATTCATGAAAACAGGTGATGAAAAATGAATTATATCGTTATCCGGAGAGAGTAAGGTGTGCTTGCGCATTAGTGATGTTTCTTCTTTTTATAAGATGTAAAAGAGATAAAAATGGTTATAATATAGTAATAATAAACTATAAATACATTTATGATAATTTATCTATTATTTTATTATGGGTAAAATATATTTAGATGAATTAAGGAGAATAAATAAACATGAAAGAGTTGGAAAATACAATTACCTCTTCTTTGGTGGACTTCTTTAGATTCCTTCTTAAGGAACATTGAAATGGTATTTTAACAAGACAAAATTTCTGATTACTTGGTATGAAAGTGTATAATATAATTTTTTAGGGTTTTTTTGATCTATATGTCTCAATTTGGTGTAAACAAAAGAGATAAGGTGTGTCCTTTTATAAATGAGCGGTGAGGAACTTTCAGAAATTCATGAACTATTGTAATATAATATGAGTCTAACTAATGTAAAATGTTTCCAAAATGGAGTATGATATAATATAATGAGGATATTATCTTAATATAATTATAAAATAAAACTTTTATAGTTTTATATATCTTGTTAAACCATATCCTTTGGATTATCCCATTGGCTAAACAATTGTAACCTTAACTATGGTAAAGGATTTTTAAATATTAAAGGGTTATAATTTTACATATAATGTAAAAGTTGGATAATAAATGGAAAATGGATTGGATTTTACACCACATATATTCCCCTTTTCTTGTTTTAGTATTTTATCATTTTTAAATAATTTATCATAATATTATTTTCACAAAATATCATTAACGTCATTTTTGACACTATTCATTTGTTTTGATAATAAAGACACCTAGAAAAATATTTAATTAAAATATAGTCTTTTAACACATCCCAAATATGTTATATTCATCTATAAAATTTACAGTAAACAATAATTCATCCTAAATGTATTTCTTTTAATAATTTTAAAATAATTAATTTTATATTTTATTAATTGAATGAATATTGTGATAGTGTTTCATAAGAATTTAACATAATTATGAAATCAATAAAATTTTAAAAAAATGTACCATGATAAAAAAACTAATTTATATTTTTAATTATCATTTAAAACAAAAAATAATCTCTTTTCCCCTTATAGAAAAGTATTAAAGTTATTATTGTCAAGTGTGTGATATATTTTTTATTCTTTTCTTACCGAAATGTAAAGGTCAATTTCAAATAAATATGGAACCAAGTGTTTTTATATTAGATACAAGTATGTTCATGTCCAAACATAATTCATCCAATAGGACAAGGGTATGTTTTAGAGAAATATTAAAGCCGCATCCCATATTTTAACCATGTTTTATACGTTTTACCCTTATCGAGGTGACAAATATCCACCAAGGTTATTCTTTATAATGAATAAAAATAAAGGGAACATATTTTAAAAAAATACCCACATGACTCCAAATATGGAATCCATTTTATCAAATTCAATTTATATAAGTGGTAGAAATTAATTTAATATAAGAACACAAAATGTAATGCAAAATAGTTTCATTGAAAAATGAATTATTAAATCCAAAAATGAACTTATACCAAAATCAGGTATAATGATTTTTAAAATGTAGATAATACTATTATTTATAAATAAATGATTCCTATTTTAATTTAGATTTAAATTCATATAATTATAAGTCTTTTAAAATTAAATTAAATCACAATTTTTAAAAAATTGGTTTCTTTCACTATTCAGTGAAAAAATAATATTTTTAGAAAAATATAATAATTTTATCCTAGGATAAATTGACATTATGAATTAACACAATGATATAATTATTCTATAATAATATGTCAATGGGTTTTCATGTTTAATTTAAACACTGTGTTTGGTGTAATAAAATGTAAAAATGAAATTTATTTAAAGGGGAATATATCATAAAATCTTAGTTTGTTACATTCTACACCCCTTATAATAATATTAACCTTGAGATTATATCACTAGAGTACAAAAAAGTAAATGATATTTTTGCCTAATCACATCCTTAGGTTCTCACATATCACCCCCAATTTTATGATTGTTTTACAAAAATTTTATCATTTAGTAGTATTATTTTGTATAACTTTGTATATGTTGATGCTCCTTTCCATCACAGAGTCTAACGAATGGAAAAGGGGAATACCTTAAGTACAAGAAGAGTAATCCTTTGAATAACATCAAAAATTGACAAAGTCATGAACAAGGAACCCTTTAAGAAGACGTCACGCAAGTTTCCTTCTGGTCGCGCAAGTCACTTGTGTGCCACATATGGGTTGCACAAGTCACATGCGTGCCCTATTCCTTTTTTTTCCCAAGTTGATTAGTGGCCTATAAATATCACCTATGGGCCCCCCATTTTGAGGATGAATTTTTCAAAACTCAGATTCAAGCTATGGTCACCCAAGTCTTTTTCTAACGTCTTCCGAACACTTAAAAGGTAATTCTTTACCTAAAATGGAAGATCTAAAGAGGAAGAATAAGGCCTAAGTATTAGAAATCATAAATACATGGATGCCTAGTTGTACAGCTGTAACACCCCAAGCTTCCATAGTACGCTTCTCCTTGAATAATACAGTAGCGTGTGTTGTACGCAACTTTGAGTTCTAACACACACCACAACCAATCAAAGTAGTTGTTATGAATAGTAATACCCACTTTTTGAGATTTTAAAAATTTTATCTTTCAAAATGGACTTCATATTTGGATTCATAATATCGAAATTATCTTAGGTTGAATTTTTGGTACTTTTCTGATAACTTTCATATTTTGATGAATAGTGAAAATTACTAAATTTTAATTAAAAAAAACTTTTTTAATCGAAATAATTAATAGTGATAAATTATGAATTTGAGTGGTTATAAAGTATATTTAGAATATATTTTTACCACTTAATCAAATTCTGGTCATTGGACATAATTCACATTTAAATCGGACATAAAAAAGTGTCAATCTTTTGATTGTTATTATTTCTTAAAAACACGCTTTTTTTTACAGCGGGAATTAATTTTAAATTAAATTCTGCCACTTCCGTGGTTTGAATTTATAAAAATGGATTCCATATTTAAAATTATGAGGTCCAAATTGTGTAAATAGGTAACTTTTATATTTATACATTTTGAATAATTACTTTGGTAAATATTTTATTTACCATGGTTAAAGGGTAAATCCGGTAAATAAGGGTAAAAAATAAGATTATAATAATATTAAATTACCGCAAAACATGTTCTACCCCTAATGGTTGATATATTCCAGACCATGGTCATCTTTGGGTCGATTTTGGGACCCCCTTGAGCCACTTGTAAGTGATAATGACACTTTATATTAATTAAGTAAAAGTAAATACGAAAATGACATTAGCATATGCCTTTTTGAAAAACAATTTTTACATAGGGTTATATATGTTATATTTTCGACTATAAATATTAATTAGAAATATAAAACGATTTCATACATAATGGTATTTTATTTATAATTTTTATACATTGAATAATTAAATTTATTTATGACACAATAATGATGTAGTATTTTCCTTATTAATGAATGAATCAAATAATTGGTATTATAAATGATAAAATAAATATAATTTAAAATTTTTTATGCCATAAAAGAATTTTATAGGTTACTATGATATTTTATTATTTCATAAATGTATTTTTTTTGAATTAATAAATTTGTTAATACTTTAACAAAAATCAATTATTAAATAGTGTCAAAATTGACATAAAAGAGTTTTTAAAACAAATATTCTATTATTAACTGATATTCTATTCCTATAAATATAAGGTTCGGCCTAAGGACTTATATAATTATATTTGTATCATTAATGGACCATTTGGGTGTATCTTGAAATTATATATTATGTTTACTAACTATATAATATAAAAATACAAAGAGACATGGTAAATGTCAAACAAATTGACTAAGAGTTTAAACTAAAAGACAAGGTTAATAAAGTCACCCAAACATGTCTAAAACCTATTTGTTGAGTTGTTTTCGACCTATCCCCACCTTAACCTCTAAATAATCCACTTTTAATCCATTATAAACAGAATATGAATTTATTATAAAATAATATTTCTATCTTTTCCTAAGCTGCCCCTCACCCCTCTTATAAAAGGGCACTTACCATTCCCTCTAATTCACACCATCAAATCCTTTTGTCTCGGCCAAAACCTACCCAATTATTATATAAACTTCCATAAATTCAACATATAATCCTTATTTTGATCATAAATCCAACTTAAGGATCCCTTTTGATGAAATCAAAATGAAGAACCCGAAAAAGATGTAATGTTTTCACCACCCTCTTTCAAGTTCCTTTCTTCTTCAACTTCTTATTTCATTTTTATTACCATTATAAAATAATAAATCCATTATATTCTATATATTGTGTTGTTATTATAAATATGGTACAACCATATTCAGTATTCTATCCATCCTTTGAATGACATGTCACCATACGTGCGTATGTACAGCATACCGTCTCTATGTTGTGGTGTAATTGTTATTCAATACATTATTATTTGGATGGGTATAATAATGATGTGTAATTCATGTGAATAATAAATATAACATGATAATTATTCTTTATATATTATACACCATCCAATTATATATTATTTTAATATCAAAAGAATGATATTGTCGCTCGTGCGTACATAGGGATTATTGTCTCCACGAACGCGATAAGATTCATTCCCCATCGTATCAATTCAAGTGTAATTATCATTTGATGATTAAAAATAATTTTTAAGGACTTGATATCATTCTGGATATGAATAAGATACAACCTATCCTAAAAAACACTGCTTATTTAACAAAACATATAAAAGAAAATGAATAATTTAACACCCAAAACGACGATAATACTAAGATATTATTAACAAAGAAATGTAAAAAGATCATATATGATATCATATTAATGTATATGATTCATGTATAATTTAATAACAACTATTTCACCTTTATATAGGAGTTTAAACTACCTTCAACCAAGGAAAAGTACAAGGTAAGGGTATATTTCACAATCTCTTCATTATACGAGGTTGTTTATACGTAATTATCTACTGGGACCTCTTTATCATCCACATACATGTTTCTTAAAAATGTATTTCAAATAATTATTATTATTTTACAGACTATGGGTTAAAGTCATTTATACCCTTTTTTGGCTGTTTATAAGAATTTTATAAAGTAATCTTTCTGTCATTTTCCAAACAACGTTCTTTTTAACCTTTTCGACAAAATCAAGGTAAGAATGTCTTTTTTAACATATATGGCTGGTGCGGCTATTTTCTTCCGTTATAAAATCTTCGAAGCTTCCCTTACAATATTATAAGAATATTTTCAGAGTAAATTTTTTCTGTTATAATTATGTGACTTTTAAATGATTTCAAAAAAAATAGATATTTCACTCAAACAGTTTTTATTTCATCTATGTCAACATCCTTTGATATATTTTATGCTTATTTGAAGTTGATATATTATGATACAAAACATCCATATTGTATTGAAGGTTTTCTAATATGTTTGACTGTGGATGTGTTATTTTTATACCATTCATGGTTTATAGAGAAAGTATTGACATTTCGTATGCTAGTTTTAATGCGAATGTTTATGTTATGTTTAAACCTGTTCATATGGGGAATGAATTGGACTTAATAAGTGACGGGTGGAGCCCGCTATAGCTCCTCCCTTCACTAGTAGGTCTCATGAGAAAAACTAGTGTGTTGGCATAAGGCCTTGAAAAATTCTTATTTGTAGTCTTGGCACAAGGCCTTGGCTATATGGTTATGATAGTCTGGCATTATGCATTCCATCATTATAAAAGTGGTTATTCATATTGCATGAGATTATTCGACCAGTAGAATATCCATGTGAATAAGTAAATGGAATTATTTCATTTTATTTCTGCCATATTATGCTGAAGTTCATGTTTAAAAGGATTTTGTTTTAGTTATACATTTCTTTAAATGATTATGATTATTTATGAAATTTTCCGCTATATTTTTATCCTTACTGAGCATCTGAGCTCACCCCTTTCTATGTTTTATTTTTCCCAGGATATGAAGAAATATTTTATGAATGACCTGCAGGGATAGTATAAGGGGATATGAGCATGGAGGAAAGTTTTTATTGTAGTTTTTACTTTATGATGTAATGTAAACTTTATGAATGTATCTAGTTATTCCTAGGCTACTAAACTAATCGGTCTTTCGAGACTTGATCTTTTTTTATCATGAAAATGTTATATCATAATGCACCGAATTTGGGTAACTGGGGTCGGGGCGTTACAACAGTCCTAATGGGAAGTGAAGACACTTGCGCACCACCTTTCCCTATCAATGGAACTTGAGCGCCACCCTTCTGGAATCCTCTAGGGATGATACTAAGGGATTGAGTTCAAAGTTTCCCAAGTATTATCCTACAGATTCTTCGTCACCCAAGGTGACTCATTCCGCCAAGTATACTTGTGCGACTAGGACTTGAGCACCAGAACAATACTTGCGTGCCTCCTTCCTAGTCACCTCCTTTCTTTAAAACCACCTAGATTATTCAAAGATAGCCTTCAAAACCCTCTCCAAATCCATTTGTGGAATGGTTCCTTTGTTGGATTCCTTAACTGAAAGGAATTCTGAAAAGATCTTTTGATTTGGGCCTCCTTATCAGGAGTAAGCCCCAAATTACAAGTCCTCTTAATATGGGCCTCCTTCTCAGGAGTAAGTCCCAATAATAATTTCTTTTATTTGGGCATCCTCCTCAGGAGTAATCCCGAGTCTTAATTTATTTTGATTTTGGGCCTCATTCTCAGGAATATACCCAATCATAAGTCCCTATTAATTTGGGCTTCATTTTCCTGAGTATGTCCCGGGTTAAAATCCCAAGTCTCTATAAAGTAAAAATACCTTTATGGACCCTACTCTTGGGTATTCATACATACGTAATCCCCACATCATTTCTTATGATTACATCTTCCATGGCACAGTCTGCAGTTTTACTGATACCTCTTGTTTTTCCCACTGAGCATGACTCATGTGAGCTTAGAGTGTAAAAGTAATTATGGCATCTCTCCTTGGGCCATTAATCATGCATAAACTTCATACTCCTTCACTCTAACTATATGTACTTTGATCTCTTCCTTAAAAATTAGAGTACGTAGGAAGCCTTTCTAAGGTTCAAGCCCATCTTTCATTAATTATTTTCTGTCCCATATGATTTTAAACTATATCCTTCCTATCGAACTATGTGGGTTATGATTACTTTATTTTTAATAAGGATACGTAGGTAGCCCATCTGCAGGTATGATCCCAACTCTGAAATAATCCATGTCTTTATGAACGACAATAAACTTCAAGTTCCCCACTGAGTGGCGTTGAAATTAGTATGGTTATCATAAGGACCAAGTGAATTTATATAATGTTTTGAAGGATACCATTAACTAAGAATCTCTACGGATGATTCTCTATCTATGAATAACCTCAAATACATATAAATGATTCTCTAAATCCCATACCTATCAATCGTTGATTTCTAAATCTAAAGTAAAAAACTTATTTTCATACTTGGTAATTTAATAAGGATTCATAAACATTACATAAATCTATAAGAGTGTCTCGGTGTAGACAATACTTTCCCCTAAAAATGTGTGATGAGTTTGAACTCTCATCCTCTCGACCAATGCAAATTCTTAAGCCTCATCAGTCCACAACTAATGAGAACCTACCTTTGGAAATTAGGTCCAAATGGATATAGAATCATTTGATGTTTCTGGTTCTACGAATAAAACCGTTAGAAACTGATTGGAAAGTTTGAACCTTAAACAAACAAGGTCATTACCATTTCTAGAAGGAAAAAAATGGTGAAACCGATGTGAATCCTTAACCAAGTTAAATAATGTTTTACTTATTTGTTAGGCCCCTATTTAACTCAATATGAGGACCAAAAAATCAATCAATCACATATGTTTTCATCCAAAATATGTAGTCTAGACAAGATTATCTTGATTATGTCTGTTATATCAAACAGACACTCTTTTCCAAGATCTCTCCACAATACAAAAATGGCTTCTTTAAAGTTCACACCTGTGAATGACTCGGCTGCTACTTCTGCTGGATCCTTGTCTACTCTGATGACGACATCACCTACTTAGTGTCTTCAAAGCTGGGTCTCGAATGCATTAGTAAGGGAATACCATCAACACGGTACCATCCCAAATCTAGAGGCCTCTTGACAAGCCCTCCAAGTTAATAACTCACCCTGGTTATCCGGACAGCGACGACCAGTGGTAAAAAAGTTGGTGGTGCCAACCGCCATTTCCAACCGTTTTGGGTCATTATCACAAAAATGAAACAACCAATCCCTCGTATATTATAGGGAGGTGAATGAAGAGGTCACTCCGGGCCTTAATTCAAGAAGACATGAGCTCTTCCTGAGGACTCTCATCAACAATCGTTGCCAGACTCGTGCAGTAGTGCACCCTCAACATAATGAGGGTATCACCTTTAGGGGTTTGGCTCCAGTTCCTCAGACCTGAGCACGCAAGAAGAACTGTCAAAGGTGAAATTCGGACAACAGGGAGCAGGTTCTTCCTTCTGCCCCCTCCAGATAAGTCCATCAAGCTAACTTTATGGAAAACAGTGAGTGGGCATATACACCCGTCCATCCTGATTTTACTACCCAGCTGAGTCGTCTAGCAGTAACACGCCAATCCCTCCAGGAAATTCTGGTAGAGTATTACAGGCAGGCATATACACCTATTTATAATTCATCATCTAGTCAGCAGGCTCATCTGACTACAACCAAAGAAACTCTCCAATTAAATATGGTGGCGAACAATCAGCAGGAACATACACCTGCAATTCATCAGGCTAACCAACAGTCTTGTTTGGTAGCACCCGGAGAGTCAATTAGAAAGATCCAATGAAAAGCAAGAGGAAGACACAATTTTCTGCCCCCACATATGAGTATTGTCAGAATTTATTGACAGGAAAAGGAGGATAGGAGCAGGGACATACACCTACTCCAGACACGGAATGGACGTATATTCCTGTTCTGGCAGCTGAAGTCACCAAGCACATTCTGACAATGGTGAAAGAGTAGAAACAAATCCCTCCCCATATTTTGGATACCTGTTAGAATATTATAAAAAACATCATCAACATCATGGGGAAGGAATCATAAATCTATCTCTATGAGTAGACTGACTCATCAATATATCACTCCGGAGTAGATACACACCTCTGTCCTAGTCCAGGAGGGTGTGGGGCATACTCCCCCATGTCATACGGACAATCAAGTCGGCCACATACACCCGATTTGAATGGAGATAATCATCCTAACATGACCATTTCTACTGAGCAGGCACATACACCAGCCCATAATAACCACTTTCATCAAAAATTGGTTTCCAATGTTAGTAAGAAGGCGTCTAAAAAAAGACCCGTACAGCCCAGTTGAGAAATCAAGAGCCAATCTGCAATAAGGCCTTGCTCGATGCTGGAGTTCTTGATGTGCTCAAACAATTGCCTATTGTAACTCAAGATTTTACTCTCTCATTTCTAAATTCTGGATGTAACAACAACAATTATGATGGTCTTAATCAGATATTTCCTCATGAAGGCATACTTTATGAAAATTCGGTCGATCTCGAAGTATCATCCTAAAATGAGAGCCACAATAACCCTCTACTTGGCCAGAAGACCAAAGAGTAATAGGTTTCATCTTTTGTTGTAACCCACCATGCTGGTCGTCCCCATGATGATGAATTTAGCTGTGAAAGTCCTCTCCGCAATAGTAATTCGCATTGCCTGGAAAATTCTTCAATGGAAAATGCAGTAACGAGAAAGCCCTCAAATCTTGAGGCACTTGAAAATGTGAAGCCAGTCAAGTCTGATGCCTTACCGCTAGTGGGTGAAATACTTTCTCAATAAGAAGATAGCCTGGTGTGTAAGGTATTCTTCGAACCACCTCTGGGTCATTCATCTTTTAATTTGACAAATGAATTCTCTAACAATCTTGTTGAATCTGATGAAGTGACAAATAAGCACTAGCTTTGGTCCAATCAGGTAGAATAATATTCATCAAATGATAAGGAGGAAGTGCTGAATATGAGAAAAAAACTTAGTGAAAGGTGAAGTACCAGTCATGTTTTGAACCTTGGATGACTCTCAGTATGATATTCCAGAAATGTTGACAGAAGATTGTATTTGCGATATTCATCTCAACATGTGGTAAACTCTTTGTCACTTAAAGATATTATCTTATGAAGAATATCAAAATCATGTCAAGATAATAGAAGGGTTACAACACCAATTTGATTTGGCATCTCTCTCAGTTTCCCGACATCCAAAGGTTGAAAAGAAGCTGAGAGCCCTTTAGCGTTCATACCTTAGTGTGTCAAAAAGGTTGCGCCAGTTAATTACCAATGTCCCATCTGGTATTCATATCAGGGGATGGGGTGTTCATGGAGTACTGCATTTCACTGTACTCTCTAGTCAACAAAGTCTTCCAAAAGTGGTCTCATGCAATGTTAATTTCCATTGCGGGCCACATCTAGATGGTTTTGTGTGTAATCAAAGGCGTTCCCAAGAACAGGCCTCAACTAGTTCTTCCCAAAGTCAGGAATACAAAGAACAAGTTTTCCAAATAATCTTGCATCAAGAAAATGATAATATCACACATGCTTCTCATTTAGATCATGCACATCATCAGGTGACAGAAGTGTCAGAAATAATCCAACGGTCATCTGAGCAAGGTGATTTGAGTGGATGTTGGATGATGCATCCGGCTAATTTCTAGACTAAAGTACACAAAATCAGGAGATCTTTTATGAAAGTTTCAGATGTATTAGCTCAAGAGCCACCTCAGCTTGCCAGATTTTGGACTTTTTAAATTTAACCCTCAGGATCAACAGATAGTATTCGAGGAGTTGAGAAGGAACAGCCCCAGTCCACCAGACTGGGGGCTTTTTAAAATTCTCAATCTCTTCCTTGGTGAAATTCAGTCTTCTCTCGATTAGGGATTATTACACAAGAGGAACGCAGAGACAAATTATCCTGAGATTCCCTCCAAATTATTGCTCATCAAAAGGGTCCTGAGGGATAAACCAAACAAAAGGCAATGTATCATCAAGGACATGGAAGATGACAGTATCGTAGAAATGCCGATAGAATGGATGCAATGCATTATGCATAGATAAATGTCTTTAATGTCGTTTTCACTGATCCCCCAGAACATGAGGTTTACGTAGAGGAATCAGATGAAGATGTTCCTATTCTAGAGGTTGTACACACAGAAATAAATGACGAAGGTTTGCGTGCCAGAAGCCAGAGGGCTATCCAGAGGCAAAATATTTGTTCGGGTAATGCCCATCCATACTCCAGAAAGGCACATACCAAGGAAAAGGGTAAAAGTCAGGTTACATCCCAACCTACCTCTAGATAAGGCCAATCACTCTCATCAGAGGAAAGGATCACACTACAGGAAGAAAAAAAGAAGGAGTTAAGGAGGTTAAATGTAGAACTACTTCAAGGTAGTCTTCCTCCTAAGCATGCTAGAGTTAGCCAGTCAAGAGAATTCGTTGTGGATATTGGGATGGATAAAAAATATCCTCTTTTACAAGTACACCCTCACATGCCCAATCCAATGGGTGATGAACGATGACAACCGGTATTACTACCATTAGTTGCAGTACCAGTTACCACACCCGTCCAAACTCCAGTTATTGCACCTGCTCAGGTCCAAGCTCAACCAGATGTTTCTCAAAAATTAACAACTACCATTGAGTCATTAACAACTTGGTTGGATGTAATGGAAGGAAAACATGCACAAGTTCAACCAAAAAAGAAAGCCTACCCTAAATGGGTGGATGCAATTCCTCCCTCATCAAATTTTGTGAATACCACATTCCCAATTTTTAATGGTTCGGGAGATCCAGAATAACAATTAACACATTTTGTTTCTCATTGTAATCCTATTATGGGAACTCCTCAACAAAAAGAAGCAGTTAATCTTAGGTGTTTTGTGCAGTCATTAGGAGGTCCTACTCTTGTTTGGTATACAAGTTTTCAATATTGGTTAATTACAATGTGGGAAGATCTTTGTCAGAGATTTATTCTTCAATTTAGCTCACTGCTTCCAAAGATGATAGTTTTTTATCTTACCAATTGTAAGAAAAGGTAAAATGAAATAGTTTTAGATTTCATTGCTTGATGGAAGGGATTAACATGTTCTTTATGTTTAGTACTCCCTCAAGAAGAATTGTTTCCAATCTGTGTGGGAAATCTCTGTGATGAATTACAAACACTGTTGATCCCTGTGAAATACACAGGAGGGTTTCAAGACCTTACTTCAATTGCTCGGTAGATTGAAGACTCTCTTACAGAGTCTAAGGCTAAAACTTGTGTAATTACATCAGTTCTAGGAAGGAGAATGGGGAAAGTAGATACTGCTACAGTTACACTTAAACAAGCACATGTACCCGCTTCCACTTCAAAAACTTCATCATATCGAAGGGATCCACCTCCTAAGCATCAACAACAATGTCCACCTCATCAAGATGATCAAAGAGATCAAAGGTGGAAACAGTTTGAAGATTTGAAGAACAACGTTTATTCTTTCCAAAATTAACAAGTTCCTAGATACTTCATCTCGGCTCTAGAAAATAATCTGGTTCAGTTTCCAAGGGCCAAAAGGCCGAACAAGGAAGGAGATGAAGACCTCCCCTACTATTTCCCATTTCATCAGATGTTGGGGAATCCCATTCAAGAGTGCTTTGTATTCAAAGACCTCCAGAAAAAGATGTTGGACTATGGACAGGTAAAACTGAAAGGTTCTTCAGCCTAGGTAGCATGTGTTACTACTACTGATCTAGAAGAAGAATACAAGTGGAATGAATTCAAAAGTAAAAATGCGCAGAAATATGATGATTGGATGGCTAGGAAAATGATCAAACGAACTCATGCCATTTTACAAACCCAATTGAATCAACCAATTGTGTCTTCTTCTATGAATTCCACAAAAAAAACCCCTTCATTAGAAGGAAAATCCGTAGAGAGGCGGCATAATTTGAAGAAACAAGAGCAGTTAGAAGAAGATGAGTTCGTGTCAAAGCCTGAATTATCTTTGAATCTAGAAGATTTTATGTCATCTTCTTCAAAATCATAGGAACCGCCCCACCAAACGGCACAGCCTGAACTGGCTAATCAGGTATAATCTTCATCAGATGAAGAGTTGATATTTGGTTCTATTAATATGATTCACTTAATGGATATGTTTCCCAGTCACAGTTTCTACCTTGATGAGCATGAGTTCCCTGTATCAAACAGAGGAATAAGAGGAAGAGACAAGGGTCTAGGATACAGTGGAAGACGTGGATATTCAAGAATCCACTATTTCAATCCTACCCATGCTACAACTGTATATGCAACATAAACTTGTGGAAAATCCCTTCAACAGGCTCAACAGGAACAAGAATGTTCTTCCACACATGGTAGATTCAGTCCTGGCACATTTATTTTAGAGAATCGATTAGAGGTTACACCTTCTTCTTCTTAGAAAATAAATTGATCTAGTCGGTCTAATCTACTGAAACAGGGATTATTTCCAACTCCTACCCTGATACAAGATGCATCTACTTCCAAAGCATCAACTTCTAAGGCACCCGCAAAACCACAGTTTCTTGTTGGGAAACATAGAAATTTGGATCAAAAGTATGATGTCTTGAAACATTTAGCCCAAGTACCGAACATGTTATCAATTTTGGATTCCTTGAATCTATCAAAATATCTTCAGGAGGAACTTATTGAGGCTTTGTCAAGTCCTCAGGAATTTGAAACTGATATTTATGCAGCTGAGGTCTACCATATAGAGAATAATCCTATAGAATTCCATGAAATGATATATTTTATAGATGAAGATGAAGATGAGGTTGTACATGGACATATTAGACCATTGTATTTATCTGGAAAGTTCAATGATGTATACATCTGATGATATTTCTTTGATAATGGTTCAGGAGTCAACCTCATCCCTATTTGTACATTTCGTCGATTGGGCCTCACTGAATCTGATTTATCTCTTTCTACATTGATGTGTTAAGGATATGATAAAAATGAACAAGAACCTCTATGTGAGATTACACTCAGAACTCAGTTTGGATACCTTGTGTCTAATTCAGATTTCAGGGTTGTTCTTCATGACACAGCCTTCAACATTTTTCTTGGAAGACCTTGGCTACATCAACATGCGATTATACCATCATCATATCATAAATGTCTCAAATATTGTTTCAATGGTTAAATTGGGAAATTGTATGGTGATAAAGCCTCATTCAAAACATGTGAATCTCAATACATTGAGGTAGATTTCTATTACATGAAAAAAAACGAAATCCATGACAAAGGAGGTTAAAAAATTAATTCTCCAAATGTTTTGAAAAATATTCCATTAAACCCATTCATACATGTGAGTACAGATTATGTGTTTCCTATTAGTCAAATTGACGGGATATACCCAAATCCAAACACCTTTATGAAAACTTTCATGATGTCAATTACGGAAATCGAGCTAGACAGCATGGGAGAAATTATTGATTCACCAAGTAATGATGAATGTTTAAATGGAGATTTCTTCATTTAATCTTCTGAAATCCAGAAATTCTATACTTCATCAACAAAGATAGAATAAGTTATAGAAATGTCAAAGGTGAACAATGATGTCGATTCTCAATACATCATCTCCTCTTTATTACCCAAGGAATACCCTTCATCATCAATAGGGTTAGAAATGGTAGTCTCTTCTTAAAGATGTTCAAATTTTAACTTCTCCCCTGGCCATGAACATTATACTTCATCATCTACTATGCAAGTAGAAACAAAAGAAGTAACACATACTGAAGAAGAAGAGGAAGATCTCAGGGATGCTCCTCCAAAATTTGAAGAATGTATCTCTACCACTGTGGATGAACTCAGGGAAATAAATCTGGGTACAAAAAAAGATCCACGCCCCACTTTAATTAGTTCGGACATGACTCTTGAAGAGTAAGAAATGTATATTTCATTTCTAAAGAAAAATAGAGATGTATTTTGTTGGAATAATATAGAAATTCTAGGTCTTGATCCTGATGTTTCTACTCATCATTTGGGATTTCCAGAAGAATATCGAGGATTCAAGCAAGCTGCAAGAAGAACACACCCAACTTATACCTCCAAAATTAAAGCTGAAGTAGATAAGCATATCAAGGCTAACTTCATCAGAGAAGTTCAATATCCAAAATGGTTGGATAATATTGTCTTCGTGAAAAAAGAATAATGGACAAATTAGAGTTTCCATTGACTTTAGAGATCTTAATCGGAATTATCCCAAGGATTATTTTCTTGTTCCGATCACAGAACTCTTAATTGATGAAATAGGTGGCTACAAAGCTCTTTCCTTCTTGGATGGTTATTCTGGGTACAATCAAATACGAATGACCCCATAGGATAAGAAGTCTACAGCTTTCTGTTCCCCTCAAGGTGTTTTTTTCTATCGGGTAATCCCCTTTGGCCTGAAAAAGGGTGGTGCAACATATCAACGTTCCATGAACCATATCTTCAAACCCTTTTTAGGGAAATTTGATGAATGTTATGTGGATAATTTGGTGGTTAAATCCATGAAACGTTCTGATCACTTGGATGATCTAGAAATCATATTCCAGAAACTTCGACAACACAATTTAAAGATGAACCCCTTGAAATGTTCTTTCAGGGTAACCATAGGAAAAAATTTCAGCTTTGTTGTACACCATCATGGTATCGAAGTTGATCCTGAGAAGAAAAAATCAATCCTTGGTATGTCACCTCCTCGAAATTTGAAATAATTAAGAGGACTTCAAGGAAACTTGGCCTATATTCGGAATTTCATCACCAATCAGGCAGGATAATGTTTACCCTTCACCAAATTAATGAAGAAGGGATTCACTTAACAATGGACTGAAGAATGTCAAGAAGAATTCAAAATTCTCAAGAAATATCTCTTGAGTCCACTGGTATTAATGCAACCAGTTGAAGTAAGACCACTTATTCTCTATGTAACATCATTAGAGGGATCATTAGGTTCCTTACTTGCCCAAAATAATGATGCTAGGAATAAAAATAGCCTTTATTGTCTCAGTTAGACTATGCATGAGGCATGAACTTGATATTAAAGTATTGAAAAGTGTTTCTTAGAATTAATCTTTGCAGTTCAGAAATTGGGACACTACCTACAACATCATGAGGTTTAATTGGTATCTCGCATTAACCCGCTCAAATTTATCCTTAGTCGTCCAATGCTTATAAGATCTCTAGCAAGGTGGGAATTTATTTTTCAGTAGTTATATATCCAGTATGTGTCTCAAAAGGTAATAAAGGGCCATGATCTGGCTGATTTCCTTGCTGAACACTCTTTAGTTGAAGATACATCTTTAGATATTTAACTTCCTGATGAGTAAGTCTTCTCCATTCAAGATAATCCTCAAATGTGGGAAATGTACATTGATGGTGCTTCTAGAATTCCAACAAGGAATAAAATGAAAGCTCCTAAATTCAACAAATTTGGGTTACGGATTATGCTTATTTCCTAAGAAAAGGCATCGGTACCCTATTCATTCTTATTTTTGGAAGGTGGTATAAACAATGAAGCAGAATATCAAGCTCTCGTCGTAATATTGGAGTTGGCTCTTTAGGCACAGGTGAATCACTTAAAGGTAAAAGGTGATTCAGATTTGGTAATCAAACAAATGAATTGGGACTATGACATTAGAAAAGAAGAGTTAATCCCTTTGTAGGATTACGTCAAAGAGTTAATGGTGGAATTTCCTTCGGAACTGACATTTTTTTATGTCCTGTGATCACAAAATGCCCAAGATGGTGCACTGGATAATGTAGCCACAGCCCTGGAAGATCCAAACTGGGATGAAACAATCATCAGTATTTCCAACCATCATACAGTTTCACCTTATGTTCAAATCAGAACAGAGGATATCAATGAAATCGGTACCATTTCTAAACTGTATGGTCATACTATGGGATGTATGACACCTATTAGGGAATACCTTCAAGATGGAACACTCCCACCTGATAGAGCTGGAAAAGAATAAGCCTGGAAACATGTGGTCAATTTTAGTTTATGATAGCCCAGATCATCAAAAAATTCTCTACAAGAGAGGTTTTGATAGAACTCTTTTCAGATGTGTTGATGGTGAAGAGACAATGGCAGTCATTAATGAAGTACATGTAGGTGTTTGTGGTGCCCACCAGTCTAGACATAGACTATCTGATCAAATTCTAAGGCTTGGATACTTATTGCCTTCAATGATACATGATTGTGTTGATTTCACTAAGAAGTGTCATTCTTGCCATGTATATGCCAATTTCATTCATCAACCCCCAGAGTTGCTTCATACAACTAAATACTCATGTCCATTTTCCACATGGGGAATGGATGTAGTAGGACCTTATCCTTCGGCTACATCTAAAAAGTTTAAGTATATTCTTACTTCTACTGACTTCTTTTTCCAAATGGGCAGAGGAAATACCTCTCAAAGAAGCTAGTTCTAAAGGCATTGTTAGCTTCACCAAGTCTAACATCATTACCAGATTTAGTGTCCCTCATACCATATTGATGTACAATGGCACCAAATTTTGTTCATCCGAGATGAGAAAGTTGTATCAAGAAAACAACATCAAATCCAACAATTCATCTTGGTATCATGCAGCGTCCAATGGCCAAATAGAAGCCTTCAATAAGCCTCTTTCAAATATACTGCAAAAGATGGTGGATAAAGAAAATAAATCATGGCCTGATAAAAAATTTCATGCTGTATGGGCTTATCGTACCACCACCCACACTACTACATGGTCAACTCCATATTCATTGGTATATGGAATATGAGTAGTCTTTCCTATTTAGGTTCAATTACATTCACTCAGAGTAGCCATTTGTGATCATTCATCTATAGATGAACAATATCAAAATTTATTGGATGAATTGGAATGATTAGATGAAAAAATATTGTGCACCCTGCAACACTTGGAAGTCTATCAGAATCAAATAGCACGGGCTTTCAAAAAAAAAGTTCATCTTCATTTATTCATTCAAGGAGAATTGGTATTGGTTTTGAGAACTTCAATGATACCAGGAAAGAAACCTCCAAAGCATGAGTCAAAGTTGGAAGGACCTTACTCAATACATAATTTCTACTCCAATGGAGATTATTCTTTAATCTTAATGGATGGAGAACTCATCACAACTCCAACTAATGCCATATTTTTGAAGATTTATTTTGTGTAACACAAATACACCATCTATTCCTTGCTGCAAGTCATTAAACTGCATGGTCCCTTTAGTCCTTACTGCAAGACATTAAACTGCACTGCCCCTCTATCGTCCAACATGACATTAAATGGTTCGTCCGAACTGCAAGACGTTAAACTGCCAAGCACACCATGTTTGTGAAACATGTCATTTAAACTGTGAAACAGTCCCTTATATGTCCTATGGGATGTTAAACTATGCATCGTTAGGGTTGTTTTTACCTCTTGTTTCTTACACCAAGTATGGATCATGAGAGCTTAGAGTAAGCTCCAATCATAACACCCTCTCTGGGATGCTAACCACACCTAAGTCCCAAAACCATCATTAGGTCATTGTCATCAAGTACAACTTGATCACCATTTCATTCTTCAATTGAACTACGCGGACTTTGATCCTTGCCTTCTAGGCTAGGTACGTAGGCAACCTCCTGAGGTTCAAGCCCAAAACCAATATCTTTACGTTGGTTCACCGTCATCCTTGATATATGACATTAAACTATACAGTCCCTCATTGTCCCCACTGCAAGACATTAAACTGCATAGCCATATGTCTTAGCTACATGGCGCTAAACTGTTGAGAACTATTCCATGAATATGACCTTAAACTATTCGCACTTTTTTCCTATATGACAATAAACTAAAACATTATTTGACACGCTCACCTGAGAGGGAATCATTATTGACATTGATCTCTAATCATGTTATATTCCAAATACTACGTGCATACATGCACTACTGGAATTTATTCTTTTCCCAACGGTAGTATACCAACGGTTTACTTAAACCGTTGGTATAGTGAGCCTTTTCCAACGGTTTAACAAAACCGTTGGCAAAGGGAATTTTGGTGGACCCTTTCCCAACGGTTCACTGGAACCGTTGGGAAAGGGGTTCTATACTCACACATTTCCCAACGGTTAACTAGAACCATTGGGAAATGTGTGCCTTTGCCAACGGTTTTTATAAACCGTTGGCAAAGGTTTCCCCCAAATTCCAGATCGTGATCTCCTCTCCCCATTTCAGACAGAGACCTAATCTATTAGCTCTGCTGCTCTCGCGAACCCCATCCGACTCCACTGCTCTCGCGAATCCGAACACCAACACCCCAACAGGTACACCCCCATACGAATAGGTAAAATTTGATCTCAACCATATTGTTGTAGTTGTTTTAATGAATAGATTTTTTCCAGGTGTTGGTGGTTTAATTGATTATTGAAATTAATATCTAAATAGGATATTGTTTGTGTTTGTGAAGACTTATTTAATGTTTTTGTATTCTATGTTTGGAATGAGAGTGTTCAAAACATGTAAATCAGAGTTGGGGGAGGCTATTGTGAACGTTTACATGTTTTGGATAATGGATTGTGGGAATTATGGATTGTGTTCAAACCAATTTGATATGTTTTGGATAATGGATTGTGGGGGTAGGGGGTGTCCACGGGGGTGGGTGGGTTGTCCACGGGGGTGGGCGGGGGTGTCCACAGGGGTGGGAAAGGCTGTCCACGGGGGTGGGCGGGGCTGTCTAGGGGGTGTGGGCAGTCCTGGGGGTCTGGGTGGGGTGTCCTGGTGGGGGAGGGGTGTGTGGGGTGTCTAGGGGGTGGTATGTCTAGGTGGTGGTGGTGGGGTTGCAGGGGAGGGGGTGTGGGCTGTTTGGGAGGGTGGGAGGGGCTATCCAGGGGGGTACGGGGTGTCCAGGGGGGTACGGGGGTGGGCGGGTTGTCCACAAGGGTGGACGGGCTGTCCACGGGGATGGTCGGGCTGTCAAGGAGGGGTGGGCGGGCTGTCCAGGGGGGGTGGGTGGGCTGGCCACGGGGGGTAGGGGTGTCCAGGGGTGGGCGGGCTATCCAAGGGGGTGGGGGCTGTCCATAGGGAGAAGGGGTGTCGAGGGGGGTGGGTGGGATGTCCACGGGGGTGCATGGGCTGTCTAGGGGGTAGGGGGTGTCCACGGGGGTGGGCGGGGCTGTCCAGGGGGTGTGGGCTGTCCTGGGGGTCTGGGTGGGCTGTCCTGGTGGGGGAGGGGTGTGTGGGGTGTCCAGGTGGGGTGGTATGTCTAGGTGGTGGTGGTGGGGTTGCAGGGAAGGGGGTGTGGGCTGTTTGGGAGGGTGGGTGGGGCTGTCCAGGGGGGGTACGGGGTGTCCAGGGGGGTACGGGGGTGGGCGGGCTGTCCACAAGGGTGGATGGGCTGTCCACGGGGGTGGCCGGGCGGTCAAGGAGGGGTGGGCGTGCTGTCCAGGGGGCGTGGGTGGGCTGGCCACAGGGGGTAGGGGTGTCCAGGGGGGTGGGCGGGCTATCCAAGGGGGTGGGGGGCTGTCCATAGGGAGAAGGGGGTGTCGAGGGGGGTGGGTGGGCTGTCCACGGGGGTGGTTGGGCTGTCTAGGGGGTAGGGGGTGTCCATGGGGGTGGGTGGGTTGTCCACGGGGGTGGGCGGGGCTGTCCACGAGGGTGGGAAAGGCTGTCCACGGGGGTGGGCGGGGCTGTCCAGGGGGTGTGGGTTGTCCTGGGGGTCTGGGTGGGGTGTCCTGGTGGGGGAGGGGTGTGTGGGGTGTCCAGGGGGTTGGTATGTCTAGGTGGTGGTGGTGGGGTTGCAGGGGAGGGGGGTGTGGGCTGTTTGGGAGGGTGGGAGGGGCTATCCCAGGGGGGTACGGGGTGTCCAGGGGTTACGGGGGTGGGCGGGCTGTCCACAAGGGTTGACGGGCTGTCCATGGGGGTGGCCGGGCTATCAAGGAGGGGTGGGCGGGCTGTCTAGGGGGGGTGGGTGGGCTAGCCACAGGGGGTGGCCGTTCTCTCGCGAACCCCCCGTCCGAACATCATCAACCCCCGTGGACAACCCACCTTTTATCCCAAATTCCATAGATTATACATTATTTTATTATATTATGTCTCAAATTATCTAAAATATGTGTTTGATGTTCTTCACGTGACCTATCATAATTCCTTCTCATAATCTATAGTGATCATGGGAAGATCCCATGCATGATTCATGATCACTCAAATTATTCTGCAGATCATACATAATGGAATCCTTACAGGATGTGAGATGATTATATCTATGAAATCTACTCAGGTACCTGGTGAGGAAGTGAATATTAATTCAAAAAGGTAAATTGCATATGAGGATACCCTACTAATATGGTTATGGGATGAGGCATGCTCTGCTGATGTGATAACACATTAAGTTCTTGTTGGTGTTACATTTTTTCAATAATACATTTGTATGTTTTTTTCACATGTGTAGTTGATACCATGATTATTTTCTTCCTTTATCATTTAATTCAATGTATTTTCTATTAAAGTTCAATCCTATTTAATTGTTTATGACAAAATGACTTATATGAATTCTTTTTACAGAATGTACAGAAGTTGGATGTATGAAACCGATCGTATCTCAAGCGATTTTCAAAACAATTTGGAGAGCATTATAGATTTTTCATTTCACAATGCTTCAGATAGTGGTCGCATACACTGCCCATGTTCCAATTTTGTTGGTAGACCTTGGTTGAGTCGTGAAGAAGTCAGCTACCACATAACCAAAAATGGTTTTCAAGCAAACTACTTTGTGTGGTATCACAATGGGGAGAAAATGAAATCTCAAATTGGTGATGATCGAAATGAAAGGACTGGAATGGAGAATTTCTTAGATGATCGGTTTCCGTTTATTCGTCATCAAGAAAAAGAAAGGATTTCGACTCAAGAAGACGTCGATATGAGGACAACTGATGCATCTAGTGAAAATTATGATATTGATAGGGTGAAAAAATTGAATGATGCTGCCACGACTCGAGTATATCGACAATGCGATAAAATGAAAAAGCTGGAATTTTTAATCCGATTGTTTCTTGGAAAAACTATGTATGGGATTTCTAATACAGCAATCGATTACATTCTTACCCTCTTGAAGGATTTACTTACAGATGATGTAGATATTCCCTCAAACCACTATATGGCATGGAAGTTAGTTTATGAACTTGGATTTTCCAGAAACAAAATTCATGCTTGCCCGAAAGATTGCAGTTTATTCTGGGAAGAAACCACTGAACGAAATGAATGTATAAAATGTGGCACATCCCGCTAGAAGTCAAAATCTGATGGAACACCATCCCGCGTTCCATAGAAAGTAATGTGGCACTTTCCATTGATCCCCAGACTCCAGAATCTTTTTATGTCTTATGACATATCAATAAAAATGAGATGGAATGATACCGAGAGAAAGAAGACAAATGATGAGTTGGTTCATCCTGCAGATGGATTTGCACGACAGAGATTTGATGCTCGACATCCTGATTTTGCAACTGACGTGCGTAATGTTAGGCTGGGTCTTTCATGTGACAGTTTTAATCTATTTGGGTAGATGCTTACTTCGCACAGCACATGGCCAGTTTTTATACACATTTATAATCTTCCCCCATGGTTGTGTATGAAAAAATCTTTCACTTTCATGAGTATACTCATATCTGGTCCTTCTGATCCCGGCATTGATATTGATGTATACATGCAACCTTTAATAAAATTGTTGAAACTACTTTGGGATGTGGGTGTGTGAACATACGATGCATGTTCGAAAGACATATTTCAGATGCGTGCTGCGCTTATGTGGACGATCAATGATTCTCCGGATTATGAAACGTTGTCTGGATGAAGCACGAAGGGAAAACTGTCATGTACAGTTTGTATGAAGAATACACGATCCAGAAGACTGAAACAACATTGTTGTTTCAGTTTTATGGGACATCGACGATTTTTCCCAAATGATCATCCATATAGAATGAATCGTCGAAGATTTGATAATACTATAGAGACCGATGATCCACCTCAGTGTATGTCTGGAACTGATGTGCTTAATGAATTGAAAGATTTCAGTTTTTTGTTCGGGAAGGGTCAAATGAAATCTGGAAAGAGAAAGAATGTTTCCACAAAAACATGTTACAATTGGAGGAAGAGGAGTATCTTTTTTGATTTGCCTTATTGGTCAACCAATTTTCTACGTCATTGCTTAGACGTAATGCATATTGAAAATAATATATGTGAAATGTTGCTTTCAGCTCTTCTAAATGTCAAGGGGAAGACAAAAGATGATTTATGATCTCGACGTGACTTGGTGGATTGGGGCATCAGACCAGAATTGCATCCTGTGCGTATCAGTGAAAATAAATGGCAACTTCCATTTGATTTTTATGTGATGACACCTACTGGAAAAAAAACAATTTCTGGAAGTATTAGAGACTATTAGAGTTCCTGATGTCTATTCAAGCAACATATCTAAATGGGTCAACAGAAGAGAGTTGAAGATAAAATCTTTGAAGACTCATGATTATCACGTTCTACTGCATGAGTTGCTTCCAATAGCAATTTGTCATCTTTTGTCCAGTAATGTAAGGGTGGGTGTTATTCGGTTGTGCCATTTGTTTATAGATCTTTGTGCTAAGAAGTTTTCCAAGTCTTTCTTGCAAAAAATGTTGACAGATGCCCCATTAATTTTGTGTGAGTTGGAGAAAATATTTCCCCCATCATTTTTCACATGCATGCTGCATCTGACTGTCCATATTCCAACTGAAATACTTCTCGGAGGACCTGTTTCTTTTCGATGGATGTATCCAAATGAAAGATATATGTTCAAATTAAAGTCTTATGTTCGAAAAAAGAATCATCCTGAAGGTTCTATCGTGAACGGTTACTTAGCTCAAGAATGTATGGATTTTTGTTCGATGTATTTGTCTGATCTTACTACAAGAATGAACAGACCAATGAGAAATTAAGAAGAACAATATGAGAAAATTGAACCCAGTTTTCCATCACTTCCTCAAACAGGAGAAATTCTTGGATCATATACATTGAAGACATTAAGCCATGAAGAGTGGGAGATGGCACATCGCACAGTTTTGTTCAACTGTGATTTGTTAGATGACTATATCAGGTAACAAAATTGAATATGTATATCTTACATATATATCTGTTAAACTATTCATATTTTTTTATCTACAGGGAACATAAAACAATGATAAATAGGAAGCATCATTCTTTATCTTTGAGAAGGGGAGAGACTTTGCATAGCAAAGAGTTTTCTACTTGGTTAAAATTGAAGGTAAAAATATTACTGTTTAAATTAATTATTTCAATATTTACTTAAGTTTAACTGTCATTTATATTGCAGGTATTGAGTTTTTCTGCTGACTCTGTCTCTGAGGAAATAAGATCTTTGGATTTTGGTCCTAATACCGTGGTTCGTGACTGTAAATCAATTGTTATCAATGGGTACAGATTTATTGTCAGTGAACGAGCCAAAAACATGAGAAGACAACATGATGGTATTATGGTTACTGCCACAACAGATTGTTATGCCAGTGCATCAGATAGTAGACCGCGACATGAAAATGTGGGTTATTATGGAGTCGTTGAGAAAATAATAATATTGGATTATTACTCTCATGGACGAGTCACAATGATGAAATGCCATTGGTTTGATTCGATGATGATACATGGCACATTTATTGATGATTATGGATTTCAAGTAATTAATATGACCCGCACTCTTGCTACCGAAGAACCATATGTGATGGCATCAATAGCTAAACAAGTTTTTTATGTCAAAGATCAACTTCAACCTGAATTTGGTGTCATAGTTGAAGTAATTCCAAGACATATTTTTGATGATGCTGATGATGGAATTGACACTGTCCCTATTGCCATTGGAACCAATCCATTTATTTCTTTTGATAACTCCAATAGCTCAATTGTCAGAGTTGATTGTGAACCTGAAGTTGTGGTTGGAAATATATAGAATCATTCATCCATGTTCTCAATCTTTTGGTTTACCTCGAGTTGGGTTGTTAAGGTTGGTAATATTCATATTTATTTAGTATTGAAATATTTTTTAGCTGACTTGACCGTTATGTGAATTTTCAATGTTTATTGGTTGCTGTTTTATTTGAATTTCATTTTCTAATTTTGAATTGAACTGTATTCAAACAAAATCAAACAATATTTCTAACTTAGTGAACATTACAACTTCTATGTTTTATTAAATTCATTCAAGCTCTTCTAAAACAATTGATAGCTAAATTACCAATGAATCCCCTCATTCCCTCATATATTTAGTTTTTTGGTTTACACATTAATTTCCTTTTTCTAATTAATTACATATTTGTTTTCAAATGCAGGAAATGAAGCCAATTGAAGAGAGACGAAGAAAAAAAATGGCGTAGAACAATCGTCGGATGGAGGAGCTGGGCGTTCCACCATTAGTGCCTACAGTGAGTACTTTATTTCAAATATATATATATATATATAGAATATATAATGTCATGTGATTAATTTTTTTGTAAATTTTTTGTAGGATCCACCGTTACGTCGACAGTTATTCGACGAGGAGCCTAGTACTAGTCCTAGTACTCAGGACGGTGGTACGAGGAGGGTTCGTACCAGAGGTGGACGTAGAGCTGCGCGTGCCTGACTAGACCCTGCCCCTCCCACTGACGTTTCAACCTTCCCACATTCTGATCCCGGTGTGTCATTAGGGACACACGGGGTATTTAGGCCTCCCATGTTTTCGCTACCTTATGGATCTTCTGCCCCATCATTTTCACATCCCATAATGATTCCCACTCCCCAGTCAGCATCAGGTCATACAGCTGTTCCATCTTCTTTTCCTTCTACTTTTGTCTCTCCGAGCTTTTATATTCCATCGTCTTCGACTCCTGCTCCACCAGAGGGTGTTCCATCAGGTTCTGTGGATCTGGCGCCACTCATTGATCAGACTAGCACAGGTATATTTATAAAACCCTAACAAATTTTTATAGCAATATTTATTTTCATTATAACATGTTTTGATAAATTATTTGTTTTTCTTTCATGAAAGATACATATACTGACAGGAGGCGGGGGCGGGCCGTACACGCATGTGTTCGGTGTGGAACCATCGCACACAGGTTATGGTGGAATATAATGAAGACAATCAGATGGTTGAGAAAACAGGGCAGTAATGTTGGAGTTTTCTGGCGACGCTTTCCAAATACTCCGACATCATTCCCGTCAGCCCGCTGTCGTGGAGACATTTTCCACATGAGGTCAAAGATAGAGCTTGGGCAGAGATATGGGTAAAAAAATCTGTTGTATTTAATGCCATGAATTATTTTTGTATTTATATGAATTAATATTTTGATTTCAGCTTCGATTTAATTTTCCTGATGGTGAGGGTGCACGACTGGAACGTCTGAAGGATTTAGGCGAGCTTTGGAGAGCCTACAAGCATGAGCTGTATATTGGATGGCGTGCTAGAGTTGGCACTGAGTTAGAGGCGGTACCAGTCGTGGATGGTTGTCCTATAGAGAAGTATCGTCAGATGATTACTCATTGGATGAGTACCCAGTTTAAGGTATGAATTACATTTGAGGTATTTAAATAATAACTTTCAAGTTTTGCATTAATATTATCCTTTTCATTATCGAATTTTATTTAGGAATAATCTTGAAAAAATAAAAAAAACATTGATGCAAAAAAATACCTCCATACACAAGGACGCACGACGATGTCAGATCATGAGAGGCAGCAGGTATGACAATTGTTTATAAGTATTCTTTACGACTTACATTTTCTTTTGTTTCCTAAATTATTTAATCATTTGCTAACGTTTTTATATAACTTTTGTTTTCAGTGTCATTGTAGAGGCAAGTACAAAAGATTGAAGGACGTGTGCCTCGAGCAAAACTGTTTTGCTCGAGTAGACGAAAAAATGATGGAAGAGCTGTCAACGAAGCGACTCAGCAGCAGATTGTAAGTTTTAATATATTGATTTTATATTTTAATATCTATTTTATAACTTAATAATATATTTATATTTGTAACAGGATGCTTTAGAGGCCCTCGATGCCCAAGAAGCAGACAATTTTGGGCTATCTGATCACTTACATCAGGTGTTGGGAGATGATCATTCTAGAAGAGTACGTTGCCGACCTAGGATAGCCCCGATGAGGTATTGGCCTACCTCAGGTACGAGTTGTAGTGCCACCGAGCTACAGCAAGTTAGGGCACAGGCAGAACAGGCTGAGAAAAGGGCCACAGAGATGGCAGAACAGTCTGCTAGGGCAAACAGTGCATTTATGAAATTTATTGAAGTTCTACTTCCAACACTTCTAGCAGAGGCCAGCCCAGTGATTGATGAATACATGTCGTCGATACATTCTATATATGGTTCACCAGGTGGCAGTTCCAGTGGTGGTCAGGCCGATGTCCATCTTGAAGATGATGATGGCGAGGAGTTTAATGCGGAAGAGAAGGGAGATGAGGAGGACGAGGAGGAGGGCGAAGGCGAGGAGGAGGGCGTTGTGGAGGGTGAGGACGATGAGGAGGACGATGACGAGGGTGATAATGATGATGATGGTGGTGATGGTGATGCTGATGTGGGACATATTGATCCATTACATTTTTGACTTATATTACTGAGATTTGATGTTTAATCTATTCTAGTTGTTGGTTTTATCTAGACTCGTAGTATAGTATTGGAGTTGAGTTATTTTTATATATAGTTTGTTTTTATGGATGTTGTTGTCTTTTAGTGGTTGTGTGTTTGAGAACTCCCTGGACAACCCCCCTCATTCTTGGACCCTGGACAACCCCACCTCCCCCTTGGACCCCGAACACCCCCCAAACACCCCCCGGACAGCCCCGCAGACAGCCCCCCTGGACAACCCCCCGTACAGCCCCCCACCCTCCACCCTGGACCCCGGATAGCCCCCCGGACAGCCCCCGGACAACCCCCCCCCCACCCTCCCCCTTGGACCCCGAACAACCCCCCGGACAGCCCCCCAGACAGCCCCCTGAACATCCCCCGACAACCCCCTGAACAACCCCTGAACAACCCCTGAACAACCCCCTGAACAACCCCCGAACAGCCCCCTGAACAACCCCGGACAGCCCCCTGAACAACCCCCAAACACCCCCCGGACAGACCCCGCACAGCCCCCCCACCCTCCTCCTTGGTCCCCGGACAGCCCCCCGGACACCCACCGGATAGCCCCCCCCCCCCCCCCCCAGACAGCCCCCGGACAGCCCCTCCACCTTCCTTAATTTCATTAGCTCTCAAATGTTTCATAGCACGATCAACTAAAATCTAATCCATACTAAATATGATATAAAAATATTCTATATGAATTTCCATAAGATTTTAAGTGAAAACAAAAAGTGACATACGAAAAACTGACCAAACGCATTCGAAATGTGTTGATGCTTTAGGGAAACGATCCATGGTTCATATGTGACGTGTACATATCAACCCCGCCTCAATCCAAGGTGCGGTGTGGCCGGAACAACTCAAAGTGTATGTGTTTTGTTTCAAAAGGACATCATTTTAAGTGAAAAACATCAACTGGCATACGGAAAACCGGCCAAACGAATTCGGATTGTGTTGATAATTTAAGACAACGATCCATGGGTCATTTGAGACATATACGAGTCAACCCCGCCTAAATCCAAGATGCGGTGTGGTCGGGACCACTCTAAGTGACTTTCTTTTGTTTAAAATGGACAGTATTTTATGTACATACAGAAAACCAACTTAACGCATTCGGTTTCTGTTGAAACTTTAGGAGAAATATCCATGGGTCATATGTGACGTGTACGAGTCAACGCCACCTCAATCCGAGGCGCGGTGTGACCGACACCACCCAAAGTGTCTCTATTTTGTTTAAAATAGACTTTATTTTTAGTGAAAACAACAAATGACATACAGAAAACCGACCAAACAGGTTCTGATTATGTTAATACTTTAGCACAACGATCCATGGGTCATATGTGACGAGTACTAGTCAACTCCGCCTCAATCCGAGGCGCGGTGTGGCCGGAACAACTCAAAGTGTATGTCTTTTGTTTCAAAAGGACATCATTTTAAGTGAATAACATCAACTAGCACACGACACGTCCAATTGACGTACCGTCTGCTCGACCACTTCAGAAATCACTCACCCGTATTTTTCGTCTAATTTCAGGTCATTCCGACTTCGTTCGGCCCGTTTGGACCCCCCTCACGCGCGTTTACGAAGCGCGCGCATCACTTAAAACACGAATATTGAGCCGTACCACGCAAACCGCACGTCCGATTGATGTGCCTTCTGCACGTACACATCACGAATAATAATTATAATGTTTCACGGTGGTTTCAGGTCAATCCGAGGTCGTCCGCTATGAATTTGACCGTTGGACGCCCGTTTTGGCCGTTTATGACACCAGAACTGCGTTGTCGGTCACCACGGGCACACGGCACGTCTGATTGACGTGTTGTCTGCTCGACCACTTCAAAAATCACTCACCCATATTTTTCGTCTTATTTCAGGCCATTCCGACTTCGTTCGGCCTGTTTGGACCCCCCTCACGCGCGTTTACAAAGCGCGCGCATCACTTAAAACACAAATATTGAGCCGTACCGCGCAAACCGCACGTCCGATTGACGTTCCGTCTGTGCGTACACGTCACGGATAATAATTAGAATGTTGCACGGTGGTTTCAGCTCAATATGAGGTCGTCCGCTATGAATTTGACTGTTTGACGCCCGTTTTGGCCGTTTATGACACCAGAACTGCGTTGTCGGTCACCGCGGGCACACGGCACGTCCGATTGACGTGTTGTCTGCTCGACCACTTCAGAAATCACTCACCCGTATTTTTCATCTGATTTCAGGCCATTCCGACTTCGTTCGGCCCGTTTGGTCCCCCTTCACGCGCGTTTACGAAGCGCGTGCATCACTTAAAACATGAATATTGAGTCGTACCGCGCAAACCACATGTCCGATTGACATGCCGTCTTCGCGTACACATCACGAATAATAATTATAATGTTGCACGGTGGTTTCAGCTCAATCTGAGGTCGTCCGCTATGAATTTGACTGTTGGACGCCCCTTTTGGCCGTTTATGACACCAGAACTACGTTGTCGGTCACCGTGGGCACACGGCACGTCCGATTGACGTGCCGTCTACTCGAACACTTCAGAAATCACTCACCCGTATTTTTCGTCTGATTTCAGGCCATTCCGACTTCGTTCGGCCTGTTTGGACCCCCCTCACGCGCGTTTACGAAGCGCGCGCATCACTTAAAACACGAATATTGAGCCGTACCGCACAAACCGCATGTCCGATTGACGTTCCGTCTACGTTTACACGTCACGAAAAATAATTAGAATGTTTCACGGTGGTTTCAGCTCAATCCGAGGTCGTCCGCTATGAATTTGACCATTTGACGCCCGTTTTGGCCGTTTGTGACACCAGAACTGCGTTGTCGGTCACCGCGGGCACACGGCACGTCCGATTGATGTGCCGTCTGCTCGACCACTTCAGAAATCACTCACCCATATTTGTCGTCTGATTTCAGGCCATTCCGACTTCGTTCGGCCTGTTTGGACCCCCCTCACGCGCGTTTACGAAGCACGCGCATCACTTAAAACACGAATATGGAGCCGTACCGCGCAAACTGCACGTCCGATTGACGTACCGTCTGCGTGTAAACATCACGAATAATAATTAGAATGTTGCACGGTGGTTTCAGCTCAATCCGAGATCGTCCGCTATGTATTTGACTGTTTGACGCTCGTTTTGGCCGTTTATGACACCAGAACTGCGTTGTCGGTCACTGCGGGCACACGCCACGTCTGATTGACGTGCCGTCTGCTCTACCACTTCATAAATAACTCTCTCGTATTTTTCGTCTGATTTCAGGCCATTCCGACTTCGTTCGGCCCGTTTGGACCCCCCTCACGCGTGTTTACAAAGCGCGCGCATCACTTAAAACACGAATATTGAGCCGTACCGCGCAAACCGCATGTCCGATTGATGTTCCGTCTACGCGTACATGTCACGAATAATAATTAGAATGTTGCACGGTGGTTTCAGGTCTATCTTAGGTCGTCCGCTATGAATTTGACCGTTTGACGTCCGTTTTGGCCGTTTATGACACCAGAACTGCGTTGTCGGTCACCGCGGGCACACGGCACGTCCGATTGATGTGCCGTCTGCTCGACCACTTCATAAATCACTCACCCATGTTTGTCGTCTGATTTTAGGCCATTTCGACTTCGTTCGGCCTGTTTGGACCCCACTCACGCGTGTTTACGAAGTGCGCGCATCACTTAAAACACGAATATTGAGTCGTACCGCGCAAACTGCATGTCCGATTGACGTGCTGTCTGCGCGTACATGTCAAGAATAATAATTAAAATGTTTCACGGTGGTTTCAGCTCAATATGAGGTCATCATCTATGAATTTGACCGTTGGACGCCCGTTTTGGCCGTTTATGACACTAGAACTGCGTTGTCGGTCACCGCGGGCACACGACACGTCCGATTGACGTGCCGTCTGCTCGACCACTTCATGAATCACTCTCCCGTATTTTTCGTCCGATTTCAGGCCATTCCGACTTTTTTCGGCCCGTATGGACCCCCCTCACGCGCATTTACGAAGCGCGCGCATCACTTAAAACACGAATATTGAGCCGTACCGCGCAAACTGCACGTCCGATTGATGTTCCATCTGCACGTACACGTCACGAATAATAATTAGAATGTTTAACGGTGGTTTCAGCTCAATCTGAGGTCGTCATCTATGAATTTGACCATTGGACGCCCGTTTTGGCCGTTTATGACACCAGAACTGCGTTGACGGTCACTGCGGGCACACAGCACGTCTGATTGACGTGCTGTCTACTTGACCACTTCATAAATAACTCACCCATATTTTTCGTCTGATTTCAGGTCATTCCGACTTCGTTCGGCCCATTTGGACCCCCCTCACGCGCGTTTTTGAAGCGCGCACATCACTTAAAACACGAATATTGAGCCGTACCGCGCAAACCGCACGTCCGATTGACGTGTCGTCTGCGCGTACACGTCACGAATAATAATTAGAATGTTTCACGGTGGTTTTAGCTCAATCTGGAGATGTGGTGTGGCCGGCACAACTCAAAGTGTCCGTCATTTGTTTCAAAAGGACGTCATTTTAAGTGAAAATCATCAACTGACATACGGAAAACCGACCAAACACATTCCGAATCTGTTGATAATTTATCCCAACAATCCATGGGTCATATGTGACGTGTACGAGCCAACCCGAGATGAATCCGAGTCGCGGTGTGGCCAGGATAAGTCTAATTGGCTCTCGTTTCTTTAAAATGGACACCATTTTAAGTACATACAGAAAAATGACGAAACAGATTCGGTTTCCGTTGAAACTTTAGGAGAATGATCCATGGGTCATATGTGACGTGTACGAATCATCCCCGCCTCAATCCGACATGAGGTGCGGCTGACACCACTCAAAGTGTCCGTCTTTTGTTTCAAAAGGACGTCATTTTAAGTGAAAGGCATCAACTGACATACGGAAGAATGACCAAACTCATTCGGATTCTATCGATACTTTTGTACAACGATCCATGAGTCATATGTGACGTGTACAAGTCAACCCCGTCTTAATCCGAGACGTGGTGTGGCCGACACCGCTCTAACTCTATCTCTTTTGTTTAAAATGGACATGATTATAAATGAAAAGAACAACTGGCATACGCAAAACCGACCAAATGCATTCGGAATCTTTTGATAATTTATCAAAACGATCCATGGGTCATATGTGACATGTACGAGCCAACCCGGGATTAATCTGAGTCGTGGTGTGGTCCGGATTAGTCTAAGTGTCACTCTTTTGTTTAAAATGGACAACATTTTAAGTACAAACGGAAAACCGACCAAACGCATTCGGTTTCCATTTAAACTTTAGGAGAATGATCCATGGGTCATATGTGACGTGTACGAATCAACCCCGCCTCAATTGGAAACGCGGTGTGGTTGGAACCACTCATAGTGTCCGTCATTTGTTTCAAAAGGACGTCATTTTAAGTGAAAAATATCAACTGGCATACGGAAAACCGACCAAACGCATTCGGATTGTGTCGATACTTTAGCACAACGATCCATGGGTCAAATGTGACGTGTACGAGTCAACCCCGCCTCAATCTGAGGTGCAGTGTGGCCGGTATCACTTCAGATGTATGTATTTTGTTTAAAATGGACATCATTTGAGGTAAAAATATATGGTACAGAAAAAACCAATCAAATTATGAATTGAATTTCGGATTCCACATATAATTGTCATCTAAATTTTAAATTGAATTCTATATGAATTATGAATGTTTATAATTACGTTATGAATTCTAATTTAATTATGGATGTGTATAGTTTTAGGATCTATTATATGTTAAATGTGTATGAATTTGTTCGTAATTGTATATGTATGTTTTATTTTATTGCAGGTACAATAATTGGATTGAAAATGAGGTCAAAATGAGGCCTGATGGAGAGGGGCCTGACGGACAGGGGCTGTGCAAATTGCAGGCTGCTGCAATTTGCAGCATAGGATATGCCAATGGTTTAAAACCGTTGGCATATAATCCTAAATAATTTTTTACCAACGGTTCATTGAACCGTTGGTAAATATCTCTTTTCCCAATGGTTCTAAACCATTGGGAAAGAGTTCATCCATGGGGATATCCCAACGGTTTGGGGAGAACCGTTGGGAAAACTATCCCAAAACTAATATTTCCCAATGGTTCTCCCAAACCGTTGGAAAAAACTATCCCAACGGTTTGGGAGAACCGTTGGGATAGGGTGGCTTTTGTGAGCCTATACCAACGGTTTCCAGTAAACCGTTGGGAAAACCTTTTCCCAACGGCTTACTTCCCCATGGTTATCAGAACCGTTGGTATATCATATACCAATGGTTAGAGGGGCTTTCCCAATGGTCGTGAACCGTTGGGAAATATTATATTTCCAGTAGTGATGGAAATTCCAAAACCATTAATCTTCGATCCAACCATCATTGCACTAAAGTCCCCTTTCACCCTTCACATGTATGAACCAAATCTGTATACAGGGTATTTCAAGAACTATGTATGGCTTGATTCCAATACTTATGGGATACGTAAGAACTTTCGAGCATCCCTCGAACCAAGCTCCAAGTCTTTGGGCCTAACCCCAAATTCCACTTTCAGTCCCTTGGTTGAAAAGTCCCCCTGTGAAAACATGAATGTGGAATGAAAACTCTGGTCTTTATTCACATCAGTTTTATAACAAACACACAATGTGTCTCCCTCATTATGGTATAAACTCTGTGACCTTAAACTAATATCTCCTACTCTCTTGTCCCACATGAATTTAAACTATATTTCAAGAACTACATATGGATTGATTCACATCATAATGAGATATGTAGTGAAGTACAGCATTTCAATTCAGGACCCAGCCACAACATGATTATGGTCAACATTGGTCTATGTATCTCCATTGTGCATTGGACAATACCCATTTTTATGTGTCGTAATCCTAACCTTAAATACTTTCAGATCTCTATAACCCTTTTTCTTGACTTCTTCTCACAAAATATTTGATACCTGGTAGTTCTTTTGTCTGACCATGCAGCACGTGCCCCGAGACGGCCTTGCATAACTTAGTATACATAACGGACCTGTTAGCCAAAAGATGCTATTATTTAACTATGCATCCAATGCCCTTAAATGGATCTGCATAATTCAAAACCCTCCAATGGGTTTGTAAAATAGTAGTAACTTCATTCTTGGGGGAAAACCTCTTTTGTCTTTATTGGTCTTAACGACAATATGTAGGGATCCACAAAAATAACCATCCTTGACATATTTGTCCAATACGTTTTTCATGATCTGAAAGTATTCAAGTGTATAGATTATATTTCCCTTCCCTATGTTTGGGTCAGACCTTTGTAGGAGTGAAATTCATCTAATTCTTTGATAATCTTTATTGGGAATATCCTCTAGATATTCCAGTACCTCTCCCCATACAGCAGACTTTGTGCTTTGGAAAATTTGAATCTCCATAAACTTCCACTAGCTTTTAGAAATAGAAAAGTAAAATTTCTAAGAGTTCTTTTGTCTGACTATGCAGCACATGCCCCTAGGTGGCTTTACATAAGTAGTCTACGTAACGGACCTGTCAGCCAAAAGATGATATTATTTGACTATGCAGCCAATGCCCTTAAGTGGCCCTGCATAATTCAACCCCCTAACAGGTTTGTTGAATAGTGGTAACTTCACTCTTAAGATATACTCCCTCTAATGCCTTTTATCCCTTTTTTCATATCATCCCTTAGATTAAAAATTTTGTAAGTCATATTTTACATGTTTCCCCCATACTTAAATGTGGTAATATGTTTTCAAAAAAATTATCAATGAATTGAGTCAATTTTAATCCATTTGGTCAAAGCTATTCGACCTTAAACATTAGCCTTTTTATGTCTGACATGCATGACTTTAAACTTCCAAGAAGAGATGGGGAACTCATAAAATTGGGAACCTGTAAAAGTAACTATGAACAAAAGTCGAGTCCCATCTCACTAAACGTACATTTTGTATGATTTAGGAAATATTTAGAAACAAAAAGAAGAAAAGTTTGTGGGGTTATTTATATAATCCTAACAACAATTAAACTATCCTTTTAATAGGCCCATTGGCTTAGGTAAAAAATATATATAAGTAATTAGTCAAAGAATGTAGGTACAAAGGGTTGAAGATGAAATGTCTTTTTCATTAATGCCCAAAATTAGAAGAACATCCAAAGATTGAATTATCATCTCTTTTTCAAGAATTACAAGAGGCTTTTAACATAAGTCTTCATTTGATTTATGGAATCTCTAGATTCATCAGAAGCCACTTGAAGTTCATTCACTCTACCAGCTTCACTCTTTTTAGCTTGATGGAGTGCTTTCTTGGCATCTGTGATGGATTTCAAACCATTTTTTTGAACTACTTCCAATGAATTCTTAAGTTGGTCAAGTTCCACAGTAACGACATCTAACTATTTATGAAGATGAATCTGCTGGAAAAATATCTCCATGATCTTATGCTTCAGATCCTTCAGCTTTGCAGCATGATCAGCCTCAGCTTGAGACACTGTAGCCTTGAATTCGCTGATATTGGTCGATAACCTTGCTCTGGTCAGATCTTGACAACACTTTTTCTCTTGCCCCCTCTTTAAGATGACTTGTTTCACCACGGTATGGATCTCTTGATATACAAAACCACCATATCCTAACATGATGAACAAGGATTACAGTCACGGGATATTCGAAGATAGCTCTTCAAGATTCACTTCAGATATTATCTTCCATATATTCTTTCATTCCTTTCGACCTGAGAATTGGAGCACCTTTTTCACCTCTGGATCTGATTCAGCATCACTATCACAGGGGGGGAATATAATCTGGGATTAATGCACATAAAGAAGTTCTATATTCAGTTCCTTCCCCCCTAACCCTTGGTAATTCACTTTCTACTCCCGTTGGGGCTGAGGCTGAGGCTTCACCTCTGGATCTAACAATTGAAATTGATGGCCCTGCATAGTCAATTGAATGTTTTGGTTAGTTTCAAAGGATAAAAAAAGTGTTTTAGATGTCTTAAAAATTATGCACAGCCACAAATATTATCATCTCTTACCCATCGGTAGATCAGCAGCATGAGAAGGATCCTCCCTGTATTTCTTATCTTCAACAGGATTTTCAGGAAGGATTTCAGGAAGCTCGACTAGGTTAAGATCCACTTGATTTAGCGTCTCTGCAATGATAGGATTGTCTCTACCCCTTCAGGCATCAGCAGATCAGCAACTTGCTTAGACGGAACTGCACATTTCAACCAATCATGGTCGGAGATGTAATAAGAAATTTTCTACATGATGAATGATAACACTCACGTCCAAAATATTCTAAATTACATGGTAATTTAAAATGATCTAAAATTTCATCAAAATTCATGCCAAGTTTCTTCATTTTATCCAGTGATATCTCAGATTCCTAGTTAGTCTCACCGGTGGGAGCATTTGATGTGTCTTCTTGGTGACCCTCCTCCTACAACCTCCGACCTCGAACAGCTACCTCAGAGAAAATTACTGAGTCAGTTGTAGTGGTCTCCAGATGTTCTGGTGCAGGTTTTGAACCTAAAGCATCACAGAATGGAAGTCGGTTGATGTTTTCATTCAACGTTCTATGAAATATTATTAATTTACCAGAAGCAGGCTCTTCTCTCCTTACAGTAGCAACCGGAGTAGTACTGGGAACAGATGTTGGATCTTCTTCTCTCCTTGTTTATTCAAGAGCAGTCAGGTCAGCATGAATTTGATATTGTTCACCAGTATCCTCTGTTGTCCTCAAAGGAAGGTCAGTCCTCTCCCTTAGAGGAGAAACCGAGGAATCCCCTACAAGCCCAAGAAATATGAGCAATATTTTCATGAGTTAGGATTCATGACTATCTGAAATACTTACCACTACTGATGAAACATTTAGTTGTGGAATTCTTCCTTTGATGTCTTTGCTTATTTGACTTTTTGGGTGTACTGACAGCATCACCTCCAAATACAGGAATTGGAGAATGAAAATCCCATTCTAACGCCTTTCCCATGGATTGTCGGCCTGGAGATACCTCACCCGGCTCGCAAGAAGATTCAGGGACTGCAATAATGGTGCCACCAGGGTTGTACCATGGTGAAGGGACCCCAGTATTTCCCTTATTTACAAGCTACAGGATGAAGAATGTAATTTCCTAGAGTAAAAAATATTTAACTGAAATCAAGTTGTAAATAGAATAAGGAAAGAGACTTACATCTTTAGGATCTACATAATCATGCCATTCCTCATCTACTGAAGCACCAATCCCCTCAGTGGTGCCACAATCCATCATTTCCTTCACCTGCTTGGTGATAGAAATAGAATCATCAGTGGCATATATGAGCATCTCCAACTCTCTGATGTAATCACGCACTTCATCGGGGTTTTCCTCGAAGCGGATATCAGTAGAATCTAGGAGATTCCCCACTCCAAGGATATGTATCCCTTCACATAATCCCATCCAGGATGTTTCAGCATCATGATATAGACTACTCTATGTCTGGACAGCCTCTCGTCATAAATATTCAGTATTTTCACTAGAAGGCCGCGAGGAGGGACCAACAATATGGGACTTCAACTTATTCCTAGCTCCTACAATCACAGATAAAGGACTAGAAAATGAAACTTGTTACTCTATAAAATAATACAGACTAAATTGCTTCAAATGTTTTAACTCAACAGGAGTCGATGGAGTAGGTCATTTGACTCTAGAAGAAGGATTATATCTAGAACGAGGCCACTTTGAAGCATGTCATGACTCATCATCTCCATCCTGGGAATCCAGAAAATCATCCCCTGGTGAGGAACCCGGTGAATCAGCTCTGGGTGAGGAAGAGTCGCCTTCCAGCTGAAGGGTTTCTTTCCTGACAGTTCCCTTTTTTGTCCCCACCTGAGGAACCGACTGATTCAGTACCCCTTCAGGGTATGATGCTACTCAGTTCTTGACATACCATGTAGTTAGTTGACTCGCCGCTCCAGCAACTGGTAGATCAAACACTGCCCTGGTCTTCTCCGTAGCTGTTAGCAACCATAGTTGTCGGGTAACTATTGGATGTTGCTTTGACCTGACATGCACAGGAGAGGATACAACAATCTGCTGTAGATACTTGAATTGGTCTGCAAATCTATATGGAGCATAGGCCTCACATATAATCTCTTCGTCAATTCTGGTGGCCAATACACCATCTCTGAAAGCCAACATATACGACCTCAATTCCAGGATAGTTGTTCCATCATCAACAAACTGCCCTGTTGGCAGGTTTCCATAAGGAAAGACATCAAAGTCCTTGAACATGCTCAGCCTCACCTTCAGATCATAAGTATTGATTGACAATGGATAAATTCTAGAATAGGCATGTACCAATGGCCTAAAAGAACTTCCATGAACCTGTACTCTGCTCTGTACAACATAAGTCTTGAAGTGAGTGGCGATCCATCCCCAGAAAACATGGAATGGTCCCACTATTCTCAAAGGAGGCTTACCCATATAGACATGGAGTAAGCTCCTGTGCATATTCGCCAAAATCGGGGTGGCCAACCCAACCATTTTTCTCTCAACCAACTTGGCAGCAACAACGAAGGTCCATGTCCTAACGCCTCTATTTTAATCCCTTACTGGCAGAAAATAACCACTAATCCACAAAGCTAAAAATCCTTCCAGACGGGTCTTCTCTGGGATTATTTGGTCCGCTTTATACCCCCACTTTTCAAACTCTCTCACTTCTAGAGTTGGCCAGAATGTGCCAAGAGCACCCCTCTTCTCTGTTCTGGGGCATCTGGTAGGATGAGTACAGGTGGGCCTCTACTCCTTATTCTGGATAAGAAACATATACATCCACTCCTCTTGATGAATATCATTTCTAGAATGAGTTTTGGTGTACTTCAAATTCTTGAGCTTGTGGAAAATTTTCAATAACTCTCAAGCCAAAGACGGAGACTTCTCCAAATCATTCCAGGTCACCTTGGGGGGAATGAATTCATCATACATATCTCCCAAAATTGGAGTCCCCCCGAGATCTTGTAGAAATACCAAAAACTGATGCCTACTTCTCCATGAGTCAGATGGAAATAATTGGATTCTGGGATCAATCGGCTGATAAGCTCTGGAAAAAAATTATCGTTCCTGTAGACATATGTTTTCCCAACCCAGATGGCTTCATATATTGTAGCTCCTTTCAGATCCTCGAAAAACTCATCACATGCTTGTCGCACCCAACATACCCACATCCAAGTCTATTTCACACCTCCTCCGGGATGAAAATCCAAACTCTTTTTCCATCCTTTGGATTGATCTATTTGAGAATTTCAGAAAATGGAGGGATAGCAATGCAACTGTAGCTCAGGCTTCTGAGGTTTCAGATTTAAAGTATATGGGATATGATGCATTATGTATGCCTTCTCCACTGTTCCAGCATTAACAAAGGATCCTATAACTGAGACATTTGCTGAAGTGAAATTGGTATAAGTCTAAAACCAAGAATGAGGAATATAGTTCTTTGCATCTGAAACTTTGACTCCTTACAGATGACCATGGCCATATAAAGTCAAGTAAATACTCTGTGGGAAATTGACATGATAATTCTTCAAGTACATGGCCAAATATAGGATAGTACTATCACATATATAATAATAGTCATTGTCAAAGATGTTAATCATATCATCAATTCTCTTTCTATCCAACTCATCAGCCGATCCAATTCCTTTGGGAGCCATTGAATCTGCACAAATATCTAACAGTTAACTTTTAAATAAGTCTGTTTTTTATGAAATACTTGTGAAGAAAACAAAAAAAAAAGGCTAAGTCATTAAGGCCGCAAGTGCGGTCGTGCAAGTGTGGTCAAGAAAGTGTGGTCGTGCAAGTTTGGTCACGCAAGTACTCTCGCGCATTTCAAAATCTTACTAGAGAAGTGTGACATAGTAAAAAAGCGAGCGAACGAAGAAGATGCAGACACTTGCGCAACGAGAGCTCCAAAACACGGAAGGCAGGATGAGAAGAGCGAAGTAACACCCATATATATAGGTGATCCTTCAACCCTACGCACCAGAACCTGCGTGCCAGAACTTGCATGCCTACCACCTGCGTGTCGCCGAACTCTTGTTTCTCATTTTCCTCAGAGTCAAATCCTATTTCCTTTTTTGGATCCAACTCTGAGGGGGGACTTTTTTTTACACTCATTTACATCACAAAGTCTAACGAATGGAAACGGGGAATACCTTAAGCGCAAGAAGAGTCATCCTTTAAAGAACATCAAAAATTGAAAAAATCATGAACAAGGAACCCTTTAAAAAGAGGTTGCGCACGTTTTTTTCTAGTCGCGCAAGTCACTTGCGCGGCACATATGGGTCGTGCAAGTCACTTGCGCGTCCTATTCCTTTTTTTCACCCAAGGTGTTCAGTGGCCTATAAATAGCCCTTGTGGGCCCCCAATTTTGAGGATGATTTTTCCAAAACACAGATTCAAGCTATAGGCGCCCAAGTCTTTTTATGACGTCTTCCAAATACTTATATGGTAATTCTTTACCTAGAATTGAAGCTCTAAAGAGGAATAATAAAGCCTAAGTATTAGAACTCATCAATAATTGTGTACCTAATTGTACAGATGTAACACCCCAAGCTTCCACAGTACACTTATCCTTGAATAATATAGTAGTGTGTGTTGTATGCAACTTTGAGTTCTAACACACACCACAACCTATCAAAGTAGCTGTTATGAATAGTAATAATTTTTTTTTGAAATTTTATAAATTTTATCTTTCAAAATGGACTTCATTTTTGGATTCGGAATATTGAAATTAGCTTAGGGTGAATTTTTTGTACTTTTATGATAACTTTCATACTTTGATGAATAATGAAAATTACTAAATTTTAATTAAAAACAACTTTTTTAATCAAAATAATTAATAATGATAAATTATGAATTTTAGTGGTTATAAAGTATATTTAGAATATATTTTTACCATTTAATCAAATGTTGGTCATTGGACATAATTTCACATTTAAACCGGACATAAAAAAGTGTCAATCTTTTGATTGTTATTATTTCTTAAAAACATGTTTTTTTGAAAGCGGGAATTAATTTTAAATTAATTTCTTCCACTTTTTTGTTTTGAATTTAGAAAGATGGATTCCATATTTAGAATCATGAGGTCCAAATTGTGTAAATATGTAAACTTTTATTTTTAGACATTTTGAATAATTACTTCGGTTAATATTTTCTTTACCATGGTTAAAGGGTAAATGCGGTAAATAAGAGTAAAAAATAATATTAAAATAATATTAAATTACCCCAAAACGTGTCCTAAACCTATTATTTGATACATGTCTGACCATGGAAATATTTTGGTAGATTTTGGGACCCCATGGAGCCACTTGTAAGTGATAATGTCACTTTATATTAATTAAGTTAATGTAAATACAAAAATGACATAAGCATATATCTTTTAGAAAAACAATTTTTACATAGAGTTATATATGTTATATTTTCGACTATAAATATTAATTATAAATCTAAAAGGATTTACTACATAATATTATTTTATTTATAATTTTTAAACATTTAATAATTAAATTTATTTATGACACAAAAATGATGCAATATTTTCCTTATTAATGAAAGAATCAAATAATTGGTATTATAAAAGATCAAATAAATATAATTTGAAAGTTTGGATGCCATAAAAGAATTTTCTAGGTAACTATGACACGTTTTTATTTCTTAAAAGAATTTTTTTGAATTAATAAATCTTTTAAGACTTTAACAAAAATCAATTATTAAATAGTGTAAAAATTGACATAAAGAAGTTTTTTAAAAAAATGTTATATTATTAATTGATATTATATTCCTAAAAACATAAGCTTCGTCAAAAGGACTTATATAATGATATTTGTTTCATTAATGGACCAGTTGGGGGTGTCTTGTAAGTATATAGTATGTTTATTAACTATATAATATAAAAATAAAAAGAGACATGGTAAATGTCAAACTAATTAACTAAGAGTTAAAACTAAAATATAAGGCTAATAAAGTGACCCAAACATATCTAAAACCTATTGGTTGAGTTTTTTTTTGACCTATCCCCACCATAAACTCTAAAAAATACACTTTGGATCCATTAGAAACTGAATATTAATTTATTATAAAATTATATTTCTAACTTTTCCTAAGGTGCCCCTCACCCCTCTTATAAAATGGAACTTCCCCTTCCCTCTAATTCACACCATAAAAGACTTTTGGATCGTCCAAACCCTACCCAAATACTCTCTAAAATTCCCTAACTTCATCCTAGAGGACTTATTTTGATCATAAATCCAACCTAAGGAGCCCTTTTGATCAAATCAAAAAGAAGAACCCGAAGAAGAGGTAATGTTTTCACCACCCTCTTTCAAGTTCCTTTCTTCTTCAAATTCTTCTTTCTTTTTTATTCCCATTCTAAAATAATAAATATAGTATCTTCTATATACTATGATGTTATTATAAATATGGTACAACCATATTCATTATTCTATCCATCCTTTGAATGACATGTCACCATATGTGCGTATGTACGGCTTACCGTCTCCACGTTGTGGTGTAATTGTTATTCAATACATTATTATTTCAATGGGTATAATAATGATGTTTAGTTCATGTAAATAATAAATATAACATGATAATTATTCTTTATATATGATAAACCATTAAATTATATATTATTTTAATATCAAAAGAATGATATTGTCACTCGTGCGTACGTACGGATTACAGTCTCCACAAACGCGATGAGATTCATTCCCCATCATATCAATTCAAGTATAGTTTTCATTTGATGATTAAATAGAATTTTTAAGGACTTCATATCATTTTGGATATGAATAATATACAATCTATCCTTAACAAAAACTGCTTATGTAACAAAACATATAAAATAAAAAGAGTAAGTTAACACCCAAAACGACGATAATACTAAGATATTATTAACAAAGCAATGTTAAAAGATCATATATGATATCATATTAACGTATATTATTCTTTTATAGTTTAATAACAACTATTTCACCATTATAAAGGAGGTTAGACTACTCTCATCCAAGGAAAATTACAAGGTAAGGGTTTATTTCATAATCTCTTCGTTATCCGAGTTGTTTATACCTCATTATCTACTGGGAATTCTTTATCATCCACATCCATGTTTCTTAAAAATGTATTTAAAATAATTATTAATATTTTATAGACTATGGGTTAAAGTCATTTATACCATCGTTTGACTTTTCATAAGAAGTTTATAAAGGAATCTTTCTGTCATTTTCCAAACAAGGTCCCTTTTAACCTTTTCGACAGAATCAAGGTAAGAATGCCTTTTTTAACTTATAAGGAGGGTGTGGCTATTTTATGCCATTATAAAATCTTTGAATATTCACTTATAAGCTTAAATAATATTTTCAAAGTAAATGTTTTATTTTATAATTATATTACTTTTAAATGATTTCAAAAAAAAAGAGATATTTCTCTCAAACAGTTTTGATTTCATCTATGTCAACATCCTTTGATAGATTTTGAGCTTATTTGAAGTTGATTTATTATGATACATAACTTCCATATTTTATTTGAGATTTTCTGATATGTTTTACAGTGGATGTGTAATTTTTATACCATTCATTGTTTATGGAAAAAGTATTGACATTTCATTTCCTAGTTTTTATGCGAATGTTTATGTTATGTTTAAACCTGTTCATATGAGGAATTTATTGGACTTAATAAGTGTCGGGTGGAGCCCAATATAGCTCCTAAATGCATAGGTAGGTCTCATGAGACAAACTAGTGTCTTGGAACAGGGCCTTGAAAAAATATTATTTTTAGTCTTGGAACAAGGCCTTGACTATGTGGTTATGATAGTTTGGCATTATGCATTCCATCATTATGAAAGTGGTTATTCATATTCTTGTGATTATTCGACTAGTATAATATCCATTTGAGTAAGTAAACAACATTATTTCATTTTATTTCTGCCATATTATGCTGAATATCAAGTTTAAGAGGCTTTTATTTTAGTTATACATTGACATAAATTTTTATGCTTATTTATGAAAATTTCCGGTATATTGTTATCCTTACTAATCATATGAGATCACCCCTTTCTATGTTATATTTTTCCCAGGATGTGAAGAAGTATTTTATGAATGAACTGTAGAAATATTATAAGGGTATATGAGTGTGGAGACAAGATTTTGTTTTAGTTTTCACTTTATAATGTAATGTAAACGTTATGAATGTATCTAGTTATTCCAAGGCTACTAAACTAATCGGTCTTTCGAGACATGATCTTTTGTGATCATGCCAATGTTATGAAATAATTCACCGACTCTGGGTAACTGGGTTAGGGTGTTATAATTGGTATCAGAGGAAGTTTAGTACAACCTTGGAAACTAGATTTAGATAAACTCTGAATAGAGTACATAGCCCTAAGATAGACTTTGATGATTAGTATAGAAGAACTTCCTAGAATTTTGGTATTGTAGAGATTTTGTGAGTTTTCCGAGCAATACATCTCTGTCTAGATATGAGAAGGTAGAGGTGGAACTAGAACAGATGTACCTAGGGGTAAAACCCAAAAACACCGCTTTGAGCTAGACTCGAACAGGAACTGGAGCACAAAAACGGGCCTTGCTGCACTCATGGTTACGACACTCCTGGGGGATATTCTTAGGATAATTATCATTTTATTTACAAACCATTATGAAGGGTTTATGAGTATATATTTCCTCAAAGAAATTTTTTTATGATTATGGATTATATCCATAAACTGTTCAATTTATGTTAAGTGTTTTACATGTTTAGAATTATGTATTTTTATTCATAAACTAATCTAGTTTATTCCATTATTTAGAAATGTCGCCTAGTGGAAGAAATGGAAACTATATCAATGAACACACTCCATATAGGGATTTACCTCCTTCTCATGATAATTATAGTGGAGCTGGTGATGCAACTACTGTTGATTAGTTAATCACCATACTGGGACAAGTCACTCAGGCTATGAATAATAACCTTACCCATATGGAGCACCCTGATCCACAACATGGAGGATCAATGTTAGATTTCTTCATGAGGAAACAACCACCATCATTCAATGGGTGTACAAATCCACTAGTAGTGGAGCAATGGAATAATTATTTAGAGAAAATATTCCACTCTTTGGGGAGTATCGAAAGGGAAAAAGATGTCATGGCAGTTTACCTCCTTACTGGAGATGCTGATCAATGGTGGTCATTGATTCAAAACACGAAGGATGATGATGAAGTATCAAATATGGAATGGAGGGAGTTCAAAGATATTTTCTTAAAAAAATACTTTCCTCGTGACCATCAAGCAGATATGGAAAGGAAATATCTGAGTCTGAGACAAAAGGAGGATGAGAATATCGCAAAGTATGAGGCTAAGTTTCCATGGTTAGTGAGGCATGAATCAGATTATTTATGTATCCCAAGAAGTAAGATTGATCATTTCTTTGATGGGTTAAAACCATTTATCCGTCGATCATTATTATCGCAATCCTTCTCGTTGTATGAAGATATTGTCTCATGTGCTATCAAGAAAAAAAAAGAATTTTCTAAATCTTATGACAATAAAGTAAAGAAAGAGAAAAAGGTAATGGTGGATCAAGAAATGGGTAATGAGAAAAAGGGAATGAAGGATTTTATATTATGTGACAATTGTGGGAAGAAAGACCCTGGTATATGCCTAAAAGGAATGGGAGTCTGTTACAAGTGTGGTGAAAAAGTCCACCGAACTCATGATTGCAAGGGAAAGAAATTTGATTTCAACGTGGAATGCTATAGTTGTAGAGAAATGGGTAATTATGAAAATGAATGTCCTAAGCACCAAGGAATCTTACCTCAGAAAAGGAAAAGGGAGAAAGTCCAAGCTTATGTTGTTACTATAGTTGAAGTTGAATAATTATTGTATTTGTGTTTTTGGATTCAAGAACTATATTCTGGTTATAAGAATAATGTGATATATATAAGGATTGTACTGCAGTACTATTTCATTAAGGACATGAGATTGTGTGGAACCAAGAAAAGTGACTCAATAGTAGGTTAAATTTTTGTAAAATATATGGTTGAGAAAAAGATAAACCATAATATGGTTCTGATACAGAGGTAATGATTTTGAAATAATACTTGATTAATTTGGATAAATTATATTGGATATTCTTGACTACCTTGAAACTGTTTAATGATTTGTATATTCCATCATTGTTTGAGTTTACAACATTTTTTTATAGAAGGAATATATCCAGTATTCTATAATGAATAAGGGAGCATGAATGTAGTCAATAAGGTTTTATGGTAATTCAGGATGTTGTAGTGTTTTTAAATAATAAATGATGTAGGTGTTAACATGTTATTCCGTGGAAAAAAAGGATCTTCACTATGTTTATCTTCCCTATAAATTTTGGACAGTGAGTTTGGACATAAGAATTTTGGATAAGTCTAGTTTGAGATTATTTTTGGATTTCCATAAAAAGGACAACCCGGAGGTCGGGCGGCAACTCGTCGCGTCCGCCAATGCCGCGAGACTTAAACCTGCAACCGAAGGGTGACAAGGGTGTATCACCTACCACTGACCCACGTGATGTCCTGGATTGAATAATGTAGTTTTTTAATGGGTATGGTTGATTAATTATAAATTCATTTTTTTGGAACCCTATATTAATAGGATAAATAGAATATTTTTTTAAGCTCTATTATCTTTTAATGTGAAAGATGAGTTTGTGGTAGAAATTAGTTAAAGGATGGAACTATAATTGACAAGTATAAATTTTTTCTCTCTTATTCTATGAAGAAATAAATTATTAAACTTTATGTAAGGTATCTTAAAAAAAATGTTTTATCCTAATACCTTAAGTTGTTTTGAACCGATGGTATTTTAAATCATCGTAGATTGGTGACATTGAGGCCCAAAATTCTACAATTGTTTGTGATTGATGACCTCAATCACTCCCTATAAATATTTATGTCTTTCTTCCAATTATGTGTCTCTATTTTCCACCAATTTTGTCCTAATAGATATCATAATTTGGTGGTAACTGTTTCATTCCCCTTCTCCTGTTAATAAAACTAAATTTTATTAACCCAATTTCTAATGTGGGTGTTCCCACAAATGAATTTTATATTTTCAACCTTTTATTTTCAAAGAAAAAATTTAAATTGAGAGGACAAAATTTATTGAAGAAGGGTAGAATGTAACACCCCAAACATCTACAGTATACTTCTCCTTGAATAACATAGTATGTGTTGTACGCAACTTCGAGTTCTAACACACACCATAACCAATCAAAGTAGCCATTATGAATAGTAATACAAACTTTTTGAAATTTTATAAATTTTATCTTTAAAAATGGACTTCAATTTTTGATTCGTAATATCAAAATTAGATTAGGGTTAATTTTTGGTACTTTTCTGACAACTTTTATATTTTGATGAATAGTTAAAATTACTAAATTTTAATTAAAAACAATATTTTTAATGAAAGTAATTAATAGTGATAAATTATGAATTTGAGTGGTTATAAAGAATATTTTGAATATATGTTTTCCATTTAATCCAATGTTTGTCATTGGACATAATTTAACATTTAAACCAGACCAAAAAAGTGTCAATCTTTTAATTGTTATTATTTCTTAAAAACACGCTTTTTGTTTTTATAGCGGGAATTAATTTTAAATTAATTTCTGCCACTTATGTGTTTTGAATTTAGAAAAATGGATTCCATATTTAGAATCATGAGTTCCAAATTGTGTAAATAGGTAACTTTTATTTTTTGACATTTTGAATAATTACTTCAGTAAATATTTTATTTACCATGGTAAAAGGGTAAATCCGGTAAATGAAGGTACAAAATAATAGTATAATAATATTAAATTACCCCTAAATGTGTCCAAACCATATTGGTTGATACATTTCCGACCATGGGCATCTTTGGGTCGATTTTGGGACCCCATGGACCCACTTTTATGTTATAATGACACTTTATATTAATTAAGTTAAAGTAAATACAAAAATGACAAAGGCATATATCTTTTAGCAAAACAATTTTAACATAGGGTTATATTTGTTATATTTTCTACTATAAATATTCATTAGAAAGAGAAAAATATTTCCAACATAATGGTATTTTATTTATAATTTTTATACATTTAATAATTAAATTTATTTATGACCCAATAATGATGCAATATTTTCTTTATTAATTAAAGAATCAAATAATTGGTATTATAAATGATAAAATAAATATAATTTGAAAGTTTTTATGACATACACAAATTATATAGGTTACTATGACATGTTATTATTTCTTAAATAAATTTGTTTCTAATTAATAAAGTTGTTAAAACTTTAAAAAAAATCAATTATTAAATAGAGTCAAAATTGATATAAACAAGTTTTTAAAAAAAATATTATATTATTAATTGATATTCTATTCCTAAAAATCTAAGGTTCAGAAAAAGGACTTATATAATGATAGGCGTATCATTAATGGACAATTTGGGGGTCTCTTAGAAGTATATAGTTAGTTTATTAACTATATAATAAAAAAATACAAAGATACATGGTAAATGTCAAACTAATTAACTAAGAGTTAAAACTAAAAGATAAGGTTAATAAAGTGACCCAAACCTGTATAAAACCTATTGGTTGAGTTTTTTTCAACCTATAAACACCTTAAAATCTAAATATTACACTTTTGAGCCATTATAAACTGAATATTAATTTATTATAAAATAATATTTCTAGGTTTTCCTAAGGTGCCCCTCACCCCTCTTATAAAAGGGAACATCCCCTTCCCTCTAATTCACACCATCAAAGAATTTTGGATCGGATAAACCCTGCCCAAATATTCTCTCATATTCCCTCACTTCAATCTAGGGGCCTTATTTTGATCAGAAAGCCAACCTAAGGATCCCTTTTGATCAAATCAAAGGGAAGAACCTGAAGAAGAGGTAATGTTTTCACCACCCTCTTTCAAGTTCCTTTCTTCTTCAACTTCTTCTTTATTTTTTATTAAAATTATAAAATAATAATACCAGTATCTTATATATACTTTTATATTATTCTAAATATGGTACAAACATATTCAGTGTTCTATCCATCCTTTGAATGACATGTCACCATACGTGCGTACGTGCGACTTACCGTCTCCACGCCGTGGTGTAATTGTTATTCAATGCATTATTATTTGGATGGGTATAATAATGATGTGTAATTCATGTAAATAATAAATATAACATGATAATGATTCTGTATATATGATACACCATCCAATTATATATTTTTTTAATATCAAAAGAATGATATTGTCGCTCGTGTGTACTTACGGATTACTGCCTCCACGAACACGATGATATTCATACCACATCGTATCAATTCAAGTCTAATTCTCATTTGATGATTAAAAATAATGTCTAAGGACTTGATATCATTATATATATGAATAATATACAACTTATCAATAACAAATACTGCTTATGTAACAAATCATATAAAAGAAAACGAGTAAGTTAACACTCGAAACGACGATAATACTAAGATATTATTAACAAAGCAGTGTTAAAAGATCATATATGATATCATATTAATGTATATGATTCTTGTATAATTTAATAAAAAATATTTCACCATTATACAAGAGGTTAAACTACCCTCAACAAAGGAAAATTACAAGGTAAGGGTTTATTTCACAATCTCTTCATTATCTGAGGTTGTTTATACGTAATTATCTACTGGAACGTCTTCATCATCCACATCCGTGTTTCTTAAAAATGTATTTCAAATCATTATTACTATTTTAAATACTGTGGTTTAAAGTCAATTATACCCTTTTTTGAATTTTTATAAGAATTTTATAAAGAAATCTTTCTGTCATTTTCCAAACAAGGTCCTTTTTAACCTTTTCGACAGAATTAAGGTAAGAATGCCTTTTTTAACTTATACGGAAGGTGCGGCTATTTTCTGCCATCATAAAATCTTCGAAGCTTCCCTTATAAGCTTATAAGAATATTTTCAAAGTAAATGTTTTCTTTTATAATTATGTGACTTTTAAATGATTTCAAAAAAAGATATATTTCTCTCAAACAGTTTTGATTTCATCTATGTCAACATCCTTTGATGGATTTTAAGCTTATTTGAAGTTGACTTATTATGATAAAAAACATCCATATTGTATTGAAGGTTTTGTGATATGTTTGACAGTGGATGTGTTATTTTTATACCATCCATGGTTTATGGAGAAAGTATTGACATTTTGTATCCTAGTTTTAATGATAATGTTTATGTTATGTTAAAACCTATTCATATGAAGAATGCATTGGACTTAATAAGTGACCGGTGGAGCCCGCTACAGCTCCTCGATGTATCGGTAGGTCTCATGAGACAAACTAGTGTCTTGGCACAAGGCCTTGAAAAAAATTTATTTGTAGTCTTGGCATAAGGCCTTGACTATGTGGTTATAATAGTCATGCATTATTCATTCCATCATTACGAAATTGGTTTTTCATATTTCATGTGATTATTCGACTAGTAGAATATCCATGTGAATAATTAAATGGAATTATTTAATTTTATTTCTTCCATATTATGCTGAAGTTCAATTTTAAAAGGCTTTTGTTTTAGTTATACATTACCTTAAATGTTTATGCTTATTTATGAAGGTTTCTACTTTATTATTATCCTTACTGATCATCTGAGATCACCCCTTTATATGTTTTATTTTTCTTAGGAAGTGAAGAACTATTTTATGAATGATCTACAGGGATAGTATACAGGGATATGGGCGTGGAGACAAGATGTTGTTCTAGTTTTCACTTTATGATGTAATGTAAATTTTAGGAATGTATCTAGTTATTCCTATGCTTCTAAACTAATCGGACTTTCGAGACTTGATCTTTTGTGATCATGACAATGTTATATAATAATGCACCAACTCTGGGTAACTGGGGTCGGGGCGTTACAACATCCCTGAAGGGAAGTGAAGACACTTGCGTGCCGCCTTTCCCTCTCAAGGTAACTTGTGCGCCACCCTTCTGGAAGCCTCTAGGGATGATACTAAGGGCTTGAGTTCAAAGTCGCCCAAGTATTACCCTATGGATTCTTCATCGCCCAAGGTGACTCATGTCGCACAAGTATACTTATGCGACCAGGACTTGCATTCCAGAATAATACTTGTGCGCCTCCTTCCTAGTCACCTCCTTTCTTTAAATCCACCTCTCTTATTCAAGTATATCCTTCATAACCCTCTTCAAAACAATTTGTGGCATGGTTCCTTTGTTGGCTTCTTTATTTGAAAAAAATTCTGAAAAGATATTTTGATTTGGGCCTCCTTATCAGGAGTAAGACCCAAATTACAAGTCCTCTTAATATGGGTCTCCTTCTCAGGAGTAAGTCCCAATTATGATTTTGTTCATTTGGGAATCCTCCTCAGGAGTAATCCCAAGTCATAATTTCTTTTCATTTTGGGCCTCCTTCTCAAGAATATACCCAATCATAAGTCCCTCTTGATTTGGGATTCCTTTTCAGTAGTAATTCTCAGGTTAAAATCCCAAATCTCCATAAAGTACAAATAACATTATAGACCCTGCTCTTGGGAAGTTATACAAACATAAGCCCCACATCATTTCTTATGATTTCATCATTCGTGACAAAATCGGCAGTATTACTGATACCTCTTGCTTCTCACACCGAGCATGACCCACATGATCCTAGAGTGTAAAAGTAATTATTACATCTCTCCTTGGGCCACTAATGATGCATAAACTTCATACTTCTTCACTCGAACTACGTGGACTTTGATCTATGCCTTAAAAGTAGAGTATGTAGGAAGCCTTTCAAAGGTTCAAGCCCATCATTCATTATTTCTTTTCCATCCCATATGACGTTAAACTATATCCTTCATATCGAACTATGTGGGTTCTGATTTCTCTGTTTTTAATAAGGATACGTAGGTAGCCCATCTGTGGGTATGATACCAACTCTGGAATAATCCATATCTTTATGAACGAGAATAAACTTCAAGTTCCCCACTGAGTGGCTCTAAAACAAGTATGGTTATCATAATGACAAAGATATTTTTATATAATGTGTTGAAGGATAACATTAACTAAGAATCTCTACGGATTATTGTCTATCGATGAAGAAACTCAAATACATATAAAGGATTCTCTAAATCCCATACCAATCAATAATTGATTGGTAAATCTAAAGGAAAAACTCATTTGCATACTTGGTAAATAAATAAGGATTTGTGAACATAATATAAATCTATAAGAGAGTCCCGGAGTAGACAATAATTTCCCCCATAAAGGTGTGATGTGTTTGAACTCCCATCCTCTCGACCAATGCAAATTCTTAATCCTCATCAGTCCACAACTAATGAGCACCTACCTTTGGAATATAGGTCCAAATGGATATAGAATCATTGGATGTTTCCGGTTCTACGAATAAACCCGTTAGAAATCGATTGGAAATTTTTCCCCTTAAACAAACAAGGTCATTCCCATTTCCAGAAGGAACAAAAAATGGTGAACCTGGCGTGAGTCCTTAACAAAGTTAAATGATGTTTTACTTATTTTTTAGGACCCTATTTAACTCAATGTGAGGGCCAGCAATGCAATCAATCACATATATGTTCATCAAAAAGATGTAGTCTAGCCAAGCTTATCATGACTATTTCTATTATATCAAATAGACACTCTTTTCCAAGATCTCTCTGCAATACAGAAATGGGTTCTTTAAAGTTCACACTTGTGAATGCCTCGGCTTCTACACTTGTTGGATCCTCATCTACTCTGAGGACGACATCAACTACTCAGTGTCTTCAAAGCTGTGTCTTGAATGCATTAGTAAGGTAATACCTTCAACACAGTACCATCCCAACTCTGGAGGCTGCTCGAAAATCCCTCCAAGTTAATAACTCACCCTGGTTATCCAGACAGCGACGACCAATTGTCAAAAAATAAGTGGTGCCAACCACCATTTCCAACGGTTTCGGGTCATTATCCCCAAAACGCAACAACTAGTCCCTCCCATATTATAGTAAGGTGAATGAAGAGGTCACTCAAGGCCTTAATTCAAGACTACAAGAGCCCTTCCTGAGGACTCTCATAAACAATCACTGCCAGACTCGTGCAGTAGTGCACCCTCAACATGATGAGGGTATTGCCTTTAGGGGTTCTGCTCAGGTTCCTCATACCCGAGTATGCAAGACGAACCATCAGAGTTTAAATTCGGACAACATGGAGCATGTTATTAGTTTTTCCCCCTCTGAAGAAGTCCATCAAGATAACTTGATGGTAAACAATGAGCGGGCATATACACCTGTCCGTCCTGATTTTACTGCCCAACAGACTCATATGGAAGTAACACGCCAATCCCGCCATGCAATTCCAGCGGTGTATTACAGACAGTCATGTACACATGTTTATAATTCATCAGCTAGTTATCAGGCGCATCTGACTTCAACCAAAGAAACTCTCAAATTAAATATGGTGGAGAACAATCAGTAGGAACATACACCTACAATTCATCAGTCTAACCAAATGTCTCATTTGGTAGCACCCAGATATGTCAATTAGAAATCTCCAATGAAAAGAAAGAGGCAGAACCAATTTTCTACCCCCACATATGAGTACTATCGGAATGCATTGACCGGAAAAGGAGGATAAGAGAAGGCACGTACATATACCCCAGATAGGGAATGGACGTATATTCTCGTTTCAGCAGCTGAAGTCACCAATCACATTCTGAAAATGGAGAAAGAGCAGAAACAAATCCCTGCCCATATTCTAGATAACTTTCAGAATATTATAAAAACTTCAGCAGCATCACCGGGAAAGAATCATAAATCTATCCCTATTAGTGGTGTGACTCATAAACATATCACTCCAGAGCAGATACACAACTCTGTCTCGGTCCAGGAGGGTTGTGGGTCATACTCCCCCATGTCATATGGATAATCAAGTTGGGCATATACACCAGATTTTAATGGAGATAATCAGCCTAACCTGACCATTTATCTTGAGCAAGCACATACACCTGCCCATAATAACCACTTTCATCAAAAAGTCGTTTCTAGATTCAGTAAGAAGGTGTCTATGAAAAATACCCATCCAGCGCACTCGATAAATCAAGAGCCAATTTGCAATATGGCCTTGCTTGATGCTGGAGTCCTTGATGCTCCCAAACAATTGTCTGTTGCAACTCAAGATTCTACACTCTCATTTCCAAATTCTATAAGTAAAAACAACAATTCATGAAGGTCTTCATCAGACATTTCTTCATGAAGGCTTGATTCATGACAATTCGGTTGATCTTGAAGTATAATCCTCAGATGAGAGCCACAATAACCCTCTGCGTGGCAAGAAGACCAAGGAGCAAGAGGTTTCATCTTTTGTTGTAACCCACCATGGTGGTCTTCCCCATGATGATGAATTTGGCTGTGAAAGTCCTCTCCACAGTAGTAATTCGCATTGCCTATAAAATTCTTCAATGGAAAATGCAGTAACAAGAAAGCCCTCTAATCTTGAGGCACTTGAAAATGTGAACCCAGTCATGTCTAATGCCTTACCGAAAGTGGGTGAAGTACTTTATCAATCAGAAGATAGCCTGGGGTGTAGGTAATTCTCTGAACCACCTCTGGGTCATTCATCTTCTAATTTGACAAATGAATTCTCTACCAATATTGTTGAATCTGATGAAACAACAAAGAAGCACCAACTTTGGTCCAATCTGGTAGAAGAATCTTCATCAAATGATAAGGAGGAAGTTCTGAATATGAGAAAAAAACTGGTGAAAAGTGAAGTACCAGTCATGTTTTGTCCATTGGCTGACTCTCAGTATAATATTCCAGAAATTTTGACAGAAGATTGTATTCACGATATTCATCTTAACATGTGGAAAACTCTTTTTCACTAAAAAATATTATATTACGATGAATATAAAAATCAACTCAATATAATAGAAGGGTTAAAACACCAAATTGATTTGACATCTCTCTCAGTTTCCCGACATCCAAAGGTTGAAAAGTAGTAGAGAGCCCTTCAGCGTTCATGCCTTGGCGCATTATAAAGGTTGCGCCAGTTAATTACTAATGCCCCATCTAGTATTCATATTAGGGGATGAGGTGTTCATGGAGTACTGCATTTCACTGTACTCTCCAGTCAACAAAGTCCGCCAAAAGTGGTATCATGCAATGTTATTTCCCATGGATGGACACATCTAGACGGTTTTGTGTGTAATCAAACACTTGACCAAGAAGAGGACTCAACTAGTTCTTCCCAAAGTCAAGAATATAAAGAACAAGTTGTCAAATTACTCTTGCATCAACAAAGTGAGAATATTGAACATGCTTCTCATTTAGAGCATGCACATCATCAGGTGACATAAGTTTCAGAAATAATCCAACGGTCATCTGAGCCAGGTGATTTTAGTGGATGTCGGATGATGCATCCGGCTAATTTCTGGACTAAAGTCCACAAAATTAGGAGATCTTTAATTAAAGTTTTAGATGTAGTAGCTCAAGATCCACCTCAACTTTCCATATTGTGGACTCTTTTAATCCAACCCCCGGGATCAACAGATATGATTTGAGGAGTTGAGTAGGAACAGCCTCAGTCCTTCGGACTGGGGACTTTTTCAAATTCTCAATCTCTTCCTCTGTGAAAGTCAGTCTTCTCTCGATTAGGGAAAATTCCACAAGTGGAACACAGAGCCAAATTATCAGGAGATTCCCTCCAAATTATGGTTTATCAAGAATTTCTGTAGGGATCAACCAAGCAAAAGGCAATGTCTCATCAAGGCCATGGAAGAAGACAGTATCGCAGAAATGCCGATAGAAGGGATGCAATGTGTTAGGCATAGATAAATGTCATCAATGTCATTGTCAATGATCCCCCAAAACATGAGGTTCACTTAGAGGAATCAGATGAAGAAGTTCCTATTCAAGAGGTTATACACACAGAAATAAATGAAGAAGGTGTGCGTACCAGAAGACAGAGGGTTGCCTAGAGGCAATATATTTCTTCGGGTAATGCCCTTCCATACTCCAGAAAGGCACATACCAAGGAAAAAGGTAAAAGTTAGGTTACATCCCACCCTACCTCTGGAGAAGGCCAATCACTCTCATTAAAGGAAAGGCTCGCACAGGAGGAAGAAAAAAAGAAGGATTTAAGGAGGTTAAATGTAGAACTACTTCAAGGTAGTATTCTTCCTAAGCGTGCTGGAGTTATCCAGTAAAGGGAATTCGTTGTAGCTATTGAGATGGATCAAGAATATCCTCCTTTACAAGTACACCCTCATAGGTCCAATCCTACGGGTCATACACGATGACAACCGGTAGTACTACCATCTGTTGCAGTACCAGTTACCACACCCATCCAAACTCCAGTTATTGCACCTGCTCAGGTCCAAGCACAACCAGATGTTTCTCAAAAATTAATAACTACAATTGATTCATTAAAAACTCAGTTCTAAGCAATGGAAGGAAAAATTGCACAAGTTCAACCAAAAAAGAAATCTTACTCTGAATGGGTGGATGCAATTCCTCCCCCATCAAATTTTGCAAATCCCACATTCCCAATTTTTAATGGTTCGGGAGATCCATAACAACACTTAACATGTTATGTTTCTCGTTGTGATCCTATTATGGGAACTCCTCAACAACAAGAAGCAGTTAAGCTCAGGTGTTTTGTGCAGTCATTACGATGGCTTGCTTTTGTCTAGTATACAAGTTTGCAATCTCGGTCAATTACTAGGTGGGAAGATCTATGTCAAAGATTTCATCTTCAATTTAGCTCAATGTTGCCAAACACGGTAGTTTTCTATCTTACCAATTGTATGCATAGGGAAAATGAAAGAGTTTCAGATTTCATTGCTTGATGGAAGGGATTAACATATTCCTTAAGTTTGGAACTCCCTCAAGAAGAATTTTTTCCAATTTGTTTGGAAAATCTATGTGATGAATTACGCACATCGTTGATCCCTATGAAATACATAGGACGGTTTCGAGACCTTACTTCAATTTCTCAGCAGATCGAAGACTCTCTTACAAAGACTAAGGATAAAACTCATGTAATTCCATCAGTTCCATGAAGGAGAATGGGGAAAGCAGAGACTGCTACAGTTACACTTAAACAAGCACCTGTACCTACTTCCACTTCAAAAAATTCATCATATCGAAGGTCCCCACCTCATGAGCATCAAAAACAATGGATGCCTCGTCAAGATGATCAAATAGATCAAAGGCTGAAATAGTTTTAAGATTTGAATAATAAAGTTTATTCTTTTCGAAATTAACAAGTTCTTGGCTACTTCATCTCGACTCTGGAAAACAATCTGGTTCAGTTTCCAAGGCCCAAAAGGCTGAACAAGGAAGGAGATAAAGACCTCCCCAACTATTTCCCATTTCATCAAATGTTGGGGCATCCCATTCAGGTGTGTTTCGTCTTCAAAGACCTCCTGAAAAAAGATGGTGGACTATGGATAGGTAAAACTGAAAGGTTCCTCAGCCTAGGTAGCATGTGTTACTGCTACTAATCTAGAGGAAGAAGGCAAGTGGCATGAAGTCAAAAGTAAAAATGCGCATAAATATGATGATTGGATGGTTTAAAAAACGATCAACTGAAATCATTCCATTTTACGAACCCAATTGAATCAACCAATTGTGTATTATGCTATGAATGCCATAGCAAAACCCCCTTCATCAGAAGGAAAATCCTCAAAGAGGCAGCATAATTCAAAGAATGAAGAGCAGTCAGAAGAAGATGAGTTCATGTCAAAGCCTAAATTATCTTTGACTCTAGAAGATTTTATGTCATCTTCGTCAAAATCACGGGCACCGCCCCACCAAACGGCATAGCCTGAACTTTCTAATTGTGTAGAATCTTCATCAGATTAAGAGTTGATCTTTGGTTCTGTTAACATGATTCACTTAACGGATCTGTATTCCAGCCAAAATTTCTATCTTGATGATCCTGAGTTCCCTATATCAAACAGAGGAATTAGATGAAGAGACAGAGGTCTTGGATACAGGGGAAGACGTGGATATTCCAGAAGCCGCTATTTTAATCCTACCCATGATAGAACTATATATGCGGTAGAAACTCGTGGAAAATCCCTTTAGCAGGCTCAAATGGAACAAGAACGTTCTTCCACACATGGTAGATTCAACCCTGGCACAGTTGTTTTGGAGAATCGGTTAGAGGTTACACCTTCTTCCTCTCATCAAATAAATAGACCTAGTAGGTTTAATCTGCTGAAGCCAGAAGTATTTACAACTCCTACCCCGATGCATCTACTTACCAAGCATCAACTTCTAAGGCACCTGCAAAACCACAGTTTCTTTTTGGGAAACATAGACCTTTGGATCAAAAGTATGATGTCTTATAACATTTTTCCCAAGTACCGGCCAAGTTATCAATTCTGGATTCCTTGAATCTATCAAATGATATTCGGGAGGTGCTTATTGAGGCTTTTTCAAGTCCTCGGGAATTCAAAACTGAAATTTTTGTGGCTGAGGTCTACCATATAGAGAATGATCCTATAGAATTCCATGCAGTGATATATTTTACATATGAAGATGAAGTTGATGTTGTACATGGACATATTAGACCTTTTTATTTGTCTGGAAATGTCAATGATGTATACATCTGATAATCTTTCATTGATAATGGTTTAGGAGTCAACCTCATCCCTATTCGTACACTTCATTGATTGGGCCTCACTGAATCTGATTTATCTTCATCTACTTTGATGTTTCAAGGATATGATAAAAATGAACAAGAAATTTTGGGCAAGATTACACTCAGAACTCAATTTGGATACCTTATGTATAATTCAGATTTCATGGTTGTTTTTCATGACACAACCTTCAACATTTTTCTTGGAAGGCCTTGGCTACATCAGCATGTGTTTATACCTTCATCATACCATCAATTTCTTACATATTGTTTCAATGGTTAAATTGGGAAATTTTATGGTGAGAAAGCATCATTAAAAACATGCGAATCTCAATACATTGAGGCAGAATTCTATTACATGGAAAAAGGGAAAAATCCACGACAAAGGAGGTTACCAAAATTAATGATCCAAATGGTTTAGAAAAGATTCTAGTAAACCCATTCATACATGTGAGTACAGATTATGTGTTTCCTATCAGTCAAATTGATGGGATAGACCCAAATCCAAACACATATATAGAAACTTCTATAATGTCAATTATAGAAATTGAGCTAGACAACATGGGAGAAATTTTTGATTCACCAAGAAATGATGAAAGTTTAAATGGAGATTTCATCATTTCATCCGCTGAAATCCAGCAATTCTATACTTCATCAACCAAGCCATAAAAAGTTATAGCAATGTCAGAGGTGAACAATGATGTAGATTATCAATCCATCATCTCTTCTTTATTAACCAAGGAAGACCCTACATCATCAATAGGGTTATAAATGGTAGTATCTTCTTCAACATGTTCAAATTTTAAATTCTCCCCTGGTCATGAAAATTCTTCTTCATCATCTACTATGAAAGTAAAAACAAAATAAGTAAAACATACTATAGAAGAAGAGGAAGATCTCAAGGATGCTCCTGCAGCATTTGAAGAAGGTATCTCTACCAATGTGGATGAACTCAGAGAAATTAAATCTGGGTACAAAAAAAGATCCATGCCCCACTTTAATTAGTGCGGCCATGACTCTTGAAAAGAAAGAATTGTATATTTCATTTCTAAAGAAAAATCGAGATATATTTTCTTGGAATTATACAGAAATGTCAGGGCTTGATCCTAATGTTGCTAATCATCATTTGGGTTTTCTAGAAGAACATCAAGGATTCAAGCAAGCCGCAAGAAGAACACACCCAACTTATACCTCCCAAATTGAAGTTGAATTGGATAAGCTTATCAAGTATAACTTCATCAGAGAAGTTCAATATCACAAATGGTTGGCTAATATTGTCCCTGTGAAAAAGAAGAATGGAAAAATTAGAGTTTGCATTGACTTGAGAGATCTTAATCGGCATTTTCACAAGGATGATTTTCCAGTTCTGATCACAGAACTCTTAATTGATGCAACAGCTAGCTACGAAGCTCTTTCCTTCGGGTATGGTTATTCTGGGTACAATCAAATATGAATGGCCCCATAGGATGAGGATTATACAGCTTTCTGTGCCCCTCAAGGTGTGTTTTTATATCGGGTAATGCCCTTTTTCCTGTAAAAAGCAGGTGCAACATATCAACGTGCCATGCACCATATCTTCAACCCCTTTTTAGGGAAATTTTTTTAATGTTATGTGGATGATTTGGTGGTTAAATCCAGACAATGTTTTGATCACTTGTCCGATCTAGAATTCATATTCCACAAACTTCGACAAAACAATTTGAAGATGAACCCCTTGAAATGTTCTTTCGGGGTAACCTCAGGAAAAATTCTCAGCTTTTTTGTACACCATCATGGTATAAAAGTTGATCCTGAGAAGACAAAATCAATCCTTGGTATGTCCCCTCATCGAAATTTGAAATAATTAAGAGGACTTCAAGGACACTTGTCCTATATTCGGCATTTCATCACCAATCTGGAAGGAAAATTTTTGCCCTTCACCAAATTAATGAAGAAGTGAGTCACTTACCAGTGGACTGAAGAATGTCAAAAAGAATTCAATATTCTCAAGAAATATCTCTTGAGTCCACTAGTATTAATTCCACTAGTTGAAGGAAGACCACTTATTCTCTATGTAGCAGCTTTAGAGGGATCATTGGGTGCCTTCCTTCCCAAAAGAATGATGCTGGGAATGAAAACAGCCTTTATTATCTCAGTCGGACTATGCTTGAGTCAGAAACTCGATATTCAAGTATTGAAAAGTGTTTCCTAGAATTAAACTTTACAGTTCAGAAATTGAGACATTACCTGCAACATCGTGAGGTTTAATTGGTATCTCGCAATAACCCGCTCAAATTTATCCTTAGTCGTCCAATGATTATAAGACGTCTGGAAAGGTGGGTATTTATGTTTGCAGCAATTTGATATCCAGTATGTGCCTCAAAAGGTAATAAATGGCCAAGATCTGGCTGATTTCCTTGATTAACACCCTTCAGAAGAAGATAAATCTTTAGATATTGAACTTCCTGATGAGGGAGTCTTCTCAAATCAAGATAATCCTCAAACGTGGGAAAAGTACTTTGATGGTTCTTCTAGAATTCCAATAGGGAAGAAAATGGAAGATCCTAAATTCAAATATTTTGTGTTAGGAATTGTGATTTTTTTCCAAGAAAAGGCAGTGCTACCCTATTCCTTCTTATTATAGGAAGGTGGTACAAACAATGAAGTAGAATATCAAGCTCTCATCGTAGGATTGGAGTTGTCTATTCAAGCACAGCTGAATCACTTAAAGGTAAAAGGAGATTTATATTTGGTTATCAAACAAATCAATGGGGACTATGCCATCAAAAAAAAGATTTAATCCCTTTGTATGATTACATCAGAGAGTTAATGGGTAAATTTTCTTCAGAACATACATTTTCTTATATCCCATGACCAAAAAATGCCCAAGCTGATGCACTAGCTAATGTAGCCACAACCCTGGAAGATCCAAACCGGGACAAAAAAATCATCACTATTTCCCACCGTTGTACAGTTTCACCTTATGTTCAAATCAGAACCGAGGAAATCAGTGAAATCAGAACCATTTCTGAACTATATGGTCATACTATATGATGGATGACACCTATTAGGGAATACCTTCAAAATGAAACACTCTCACCTAATAGAGATGTGAAAGAACAAGTCTGGCGACGTGTGGTTAACTTTACTCTTTATGATAGCTCATATCATCATAAAATTCTCTACAAGCGAGGTTTTTATGGAATTCTCTTCAGATGTATTGATGGTGAAGAGACAATAGCTGTCATGAATGAAGTATATGAAGGAGTTTGTGGTGCCCACCTGTCTGTACATAGACTATCTAATCAAATTTGAAGGCTTGGATACTTATGGCCTTCAATGATACAAGATTGTGTTGATTTCACTAAGAAGTATCATTCTTTCCAACTATATGCCTATTACATTCATCAACCCCTAGTGTTTCTTCATATAGCTAAATACTCATTTCCATTTTCCACATGGGGAATGGATGAAGTAGGACCCTATCCTCCGGCTACATCTAAGAAGTTTATGTATATCATACTACTACTAATTTCTTTTTCCAATGGGCAGAGGCAATACCTCTCAAAGAAGTTAGTTCTAAATGAATTGTTAGCTTCACCAAGTCTAACATCATTACCAGATTTGGTGTCCCTCATACCATATTGATGGAAAATGGCACCAACTTTTGTTCATCTGAGATGAGAATGTTGTATCAAGAAAACAACATCGAATACAACCATTCATCTCTGTATCCTACAGCGGCCAATGGACAAATATAAGCCTTCAATAAAAATCTTTCAAATATATTACAAAAGATGGGGGATAGAGATAATAAATCATGGCCTGATAAAAATTTTCATACATTATGGGCTTGTCGGACCACCACCCGCACTACTACATGGTCAACTCCATATTCATTGATATATAGAACAGGAGTAGTCTTCCCCATTGAGGTTTAATTACATTAACTCAGAGTAGCCATTGGAGATAATTCATCTATAGATGAACAATCTAAAATGTGATTGGATTAATTGGAACGATTATATTAAAAAATATTGTGCACCCTGCACCACATGGAAGTCTATTATAATCGAATAGCATGGGATTTCAACAAAAAATTTCATCTTCATTGATTAATTCATGGAGAATTGGTATTGGTTTTGATAACTCCAATGATACTAGGAAAAAACCTCCAAATCTTGAGTCAAAGTGGGAAGGAACTTACTCAATACATAAGGTCTACTCCAATGGAGCTTATTCTTTAATCTTAATGGATGGAGAACTCATCAGGACTCCAATCAAAGCCATATTTCTAAAGAATTATTTTGTGTAACACAAATACACCATATAGTCCTTTCTTCAAGACTCTAAACTGCATGGTCCCTTTAGTCCTTACTGTAAGACTTTAAACTGCAAAACCCCTCTATCATCCAACATGACGTTAAACTGTTCATCTGAGCTGCAAGACGTTAAACTTCCAAGCACACCATGTTTGTGACACATGTCATTTAAACTGTGAAATAGTCCCTTATATGTCCTACATGATGTTAAACTAAGCACTGTTAGTGTTGTTTCTACCTTTGTTTCTCACACCAAGTATGGATCACGTGAGCTTAGAGTAAGCTTCAATAATAACACCCTCTCCATGCTGCTAACCACACCTAAGTCCCAACACGATCTTTAGGTCATTGTCCTCAAGTACAACTCGATCACCAATTCATTCTTCAATTAAACTAAACAGACTTTCATCCTTGCCTTCTAGGATAGGTTTGTAGGAAACCTTCTAAGGTTCAAGCCCAAAACCAATATCATCACATTGGTTCACTGTCATCCTTACTATATGACATTAAACTATACAGTCCCTCATTTTCCTCACTGCAAGACATTAAACTATATAGCCATACGTCCTAGCTACATGATGCTAAACTGTTGAGCATCGGTCTATGCATATGACCTTAAACTATTCGCACGTTTGTCCTGTATGAAAATAAACTACAACATTATTTGACACCCTCACCAGATAGGTAATCATTATTGAAATTGATCTAAAATAATGTTATTTTCCAAAGACTATGTCCATACATGAAAATGCCCAAACATTTAATCTTTGATCCAACCATCGTTGCACTAAATTCCCCTTTCACCCTTCACATGTACGAACAAAATCTGTATAGAGGGTATTTCAAGAACTACGTATGGCTTGATTCCCATCCTTATGGGATACGTAGGAACGTTCGAGCATACCTCTAACCCAGCCCCAAGTCTTTGAGCCAAACCCCAAATTCCACTTGTAGTCCCGTGGCTGAAAAGTCCCCCTGTGAAAACATGAATGTGGTATGAAAACCCTGGTTTTTATTCACATCAGGTTTATAACAAACACACAATGTGTATCCCTCATTATGGTAGGAACTCTATGACCTTAAACTAAGATCTCCTACGCTCTTGTCCCACATGACGTTAAACTATATTTCAAGAACTACACATGGATTGATTCTCATCTTAATGAGATATGTAGTGAAGTCCACCATTTCAATTCAGGACCCAGCCACAAAATGATTTTGGTCAGCATTGGTCTATGTATCTCCGTCATTCATTGGACAATACACATTTTTATGTGTCATAATCCTAACCTTAAATACTTTCAGATGTCCATAACCCTTTTTCTTGATTTCTGGTCACAAAATGTTTGATACTCGGGAGTTCTTTTGCCTGACCATGCAACATGTGCCCCGAGGTGGCCTTGCATAAGTAGTCTACATAACAGACCTGTCAGCCAAAAGATTCTATTATTTGACTATGCAGCCAATGCCCTTAAATGGCTCTTCATAATTCAAACCCCCTAACGGGATGTCAAATAGTGGTAACTTCATTCTTGTGGGAAACCACTTTTGTCCCTATTGGTATTAACAACGATATGTAGGGATCCACAAAAACAACCATACTTAACATATTTTTCGCATACTCTTTTTCATGATCGGAAAGTATTCAAGTCTATGGTTTATATTTCCCTTCACTATGTTTGGGTCAAACCTTCGCAGGAGTGACATTCATCCAATGATTTGATAATCTTGATTGGTAATATTCTCTCCACATTCAAGTACCTCTCTCCATACAGCAGACTCTGTTCTTTGGAAAATTTGAATCTCTATAAACTTCCACTGGATTTTAGCAATAGAAAAGTAAAACTTCTGAGAGTCCTTTTGTATGACTATGCAGCACATGCCCCTAGGTGGCCTTGCATAAGTAGTCTACATAACAGACGTTTCAGCCATAAGATTCTATTATTTGACTATGCAGCTAATTCCCTTAAGTGGCCCTACATAATTCAACCCCTAACGGTTTTGTTAAATAGTTGTAACTTCACTCTTAGAAAATACTTCCTCTAATTCCTTTTAGCCCTTTTTTCATATCATCCCTCATATTCAAAATTTATTAAGTCATAGTTTACATGTTTTCCCCCAAACTTGAATGTAGTAATATGTTTTCAAACAAATTATCAAGGAATTGAGTCAATTTTAATCCATTTGGTCAAGGCTATTCGACCTTAAACATTAGCCTTTTTATGTCCGACATGCATGACTTTAAACTACCAACAAGAGACAGGGAACTCATTAAATTGGTAACCTGTAAAAAGAACTCTGAACAAAATTCAAGTCCAAGCTCACTAAACGTATATTTTGTATGATTTAGGAAATATTGAGCAACAAAAAGAAAAAAAATTGGGGTTATTTATATAATCCTAGAAACAATTAAACTATGCTTTTACTAGGCCCATTGGCTTAGGTAAAAAATATATAAGTAATTGGTAAGAGAATGAAGGTACAAAGGGTGGAAGATGAAATGTCTTTTTCATTAATGCACAAAATTAGAAGAACATCCACAAATTGGATTATCTTCTCTTTTTAAAGAATTACAAGAGGCTTTGAACATAACTCTTCATTTGATTTATGGCATCCTGAGCTTCATTAGCAGCCACTTGAAGTTCATTCACTCGACCAGCTTCACTCTTTTCAGCTTGATGGAGTGCCTTCTTGGCATCTATGATGGCTTTTATACTATTTGTTCGAACTCCTTCCAATGAATTGTTAAGTTGGTGAAGTTCCCCAGTAATGGCATCTAACTATTGCTGAAGATGAATCTGCTGGAAAACTTTCTCCTTGATCTTATGCTTCAACTCCTTCATCTTTACATTATGATCAGCCTCAGCACGGGACACCATAGCCTCGAATTCTCTGATATTGGTTGACAACCTTGCTCTGGTCAGATCTTGATGAAACTTTTTCTCCTGGTCCCTCTTTAAGATGTATTGTTTCACCGCGGTATGGATCTATTGATATCCAAAACCACTAAGTCCTAACATGACGAACAAGGATGACAGTGGTGGGATCTTCGAAGATAGCTCTTCAAGAGGAACTTCAGATATGATCTTCTATATATTCTTCCATGCCTTGCGACGTGTGAATCGGAGTGCCTTTTTCTCCTCTAGATCTGATTCAGCATCACTTTCATAGGGGGGAATATAATCTGGGATTAATGCACATAAAGAAGTTTCTTATTATTTTACTCCCCCCTAACCCTTGGTACTTCACTTTCTACTCCCGTTGGGGATGAGGCTGAGGCTTCACCTCTCGATCTAACCACTGAAATTGATGGCCCTTCATAGTCAATTGAATGTTTTGGTTAGTTTCAAAGGATAAAAAAAAAATTTTGGCCATCTTGAAAATCTTATACAACCACAAATATTATTATCTCTTACCCAACGGTAGATCAGCAGCATGAGAAGGCTCCTCCCCATCTTTCCTAGCTTCAATAGGATTTTCTGGACAGATTTCAGGAAGCTCGACTGGGTTAAGCTCCACTTGAGCTAGCATCTCTGCAATGATAGGGATTTTTCTACCCCTTTAGGCATTGGCAGATCAGCATCTTGCTCAGATGGAACTGCACATTTCAACCAATCATGGTCAGAGATGTAATAAGAAATTTTCCACAGGATGAAGGATAAAACTCACTTCCAAAATCTTTTAAATTACATGGTAATTTAACAGGATCTAAAATTTCTTCGAAGGACGCGCCAAGTTTCATCTTTTCATCTAGTGATATATTAGATTCCTAGTTAGTCTCACCAGTGGGAGCATTTGATGTGTCTTATTGGTGACACTCCTCCTGCGACCTCTGACCCCAAACAGCTTCCTCAGAGAAAATTACTGACTCAGTTGTAGTGGTCACCAAATTTGCTAGTGCAGGTGTTGAACCTAAAGTATCACAAAATGGAAGTCAGTTTATTTTTTCAATCAACGTTCTATGAAATATTGTTAATTTAATAGAAGAAGACTCTTATCTCCTTGCAGTGGAAACATGAGTAGTACTGGGAATAGAAGTTGTCCCTTCTTCTCTCTTCTTTTCTTCAAGAGCAGTCAGGTCAGCATGAATTTGAGATTGTTCACTAGTACCCTCTGTTGTCCTCAGAGGAAGGTCAGTCCTCTCCCTTGGAGGAGAAACTGAGGAAGCCCCTAAAATCCCAAGAAATATGAGAAATCTTTTCACGAGTTAGGATTCAGGACTATCTGAAGGACATACCACTACTGATGAAGCATTTAGTTGTGGACTTCTTCCTGTGATGTATTTGATTCTTTGACTTTTTGGGTGTGTTTACATCGTCACCTCCAAATACATGTATTGGAGAGTGAAAATCCCTTTCTAACTCCCCGTCCATGGCTTGTCGGCCTGGAGATACCTCGCCCAGCTCGCAAGGAGATTCAACGGCTCCAATAGCAGTGCCACCAGGGTTGAACTATGGTGAAGGGATCTCCGTAGTTCCTTTATTTACAAGCTACAGGAGGATGAAAGTAATTTATTTGAGTAACAATGCTTTAACTAAAATCATGTTGTAAAGAAAATAAGGAAAGAGACTTACATCTTTAAGATCCATGTAATCGTCTGATTCCTCGTCTACTGAAGCACCAATCCCCTCAGCAGTTCCACGGTCCATCATTTCCTTCACCCACTTGGTGATAGGAATGGAATCATCATTGGCATGTATGAGCACATCCAGCTATCTGATGTAAGCCCACACTTCATCGGGGTTATCCTCAAAGAAGATATCAGTAGAAGCCCGGAGATTCCCCACTCCAGGGATATGTATCCCTTTTCATAAGTCCATCAAGGTGGTTTTAGCATCACAATATAGAATCCTCCATGTCTGAACAGCCTTTGGTCGTAAATATTCATCATTTTCACTAGAACGCCGTGAGGAGGGTCCTAAAATATGGGACTTCAACTTCTTCCCAACTCCTACAATCACAGATAGAGGATAAGAAAATGAAACTTGTTACTCTATAAAATAATGGAGACTAAATTGCCTCAAATGATGTAACTCACCAAGAGTCGATGGAGTAGGTCTCTTGACTCTGGCAGAAGGATTATATCTGGAATGAGACCACTTTGATTCTTGTCATGCCTCATTATCCCCATCCTTGGAATCCAGGGAATCAGCCCCGGGTGAGGAACCCGGTGAATCATCTCTGGGTGAGGAACAATCACCTTCCATATGAAGGGTTTATTTCCTGACAGTTCCCTTTTTTGTCCCCACCAGAGGAACCGGATGATTCAGTACCCCTTCTGGGTATGATTCTACCCAGTTCTTGGCATACCATGTAGTCAATTTACTTGCCGCTTTAGCAACTGGAAGATCAAACATTGCCCTAGTCTTCTCCATAGCTATCAGCAAACATAGTTTTTAGGCAACTATTGGACGCTTCACTGACCTGACATGCATGAGAGAGGATACAAAAATCTTTTGTAGACACTTGAATTGTCGTGCAAATCTATATGGAGCATAGTCCTCACATATAATCTCTCCATCAATTCTGGTGGCCAATACATCATCTCAACAAGCCAACATATACGACCCCAATTCCAGGATAGTTGTTCCATCATCAAAAAACCTCCCGGTTTGCAGGTTTCCATATGGAAAGAAATGAAATTCCTTGAACATGATCTTCCTCACCTTCAGATCATAAGGATTGATGGACAATGGAAAAATTCTAGAAAAGGCCTGCACCGATGGCCTAAAAGAACTTCCACGAAGCTGTAATCTGCTCTGTACAACATAAGTCTTGAAATGAGTGGCGATCCATCCCCACAAAACATGGAATGGTTCCACTATTATCAAAGGAGACTTACCCATATAGACATGGAGTAAGCTCTTGTGTATCTTCGCCAAAATCGGGGTGGCCAACCCAACTATTTTTCTCTCAGCCAACTTGGTGGCAAAAACGAAGGTCCCTGGCCTGACACCTCCATTCAAATCCCTTACTAACAGAAGATAAACACTAAGCCACAAGGCTAAAAATCCCGCAATATGGGTCTTCTCTGGGATTATTTTAGTCCACTTCATACCCCCACTTTTCAAACTCTCTCGCTTCCAGAGTTGGCCAGAATGTACCAAGAGCACCCCTCTTCTCTTTTCTGGGGAAGCTGGTAGGACGAGTACAGGTGGTCCCTTTCTTCTTATTCTTGATAAGAAACATATCCATCCACTCCTATGGATGAATACCATTTCTAGAATGAGTTTTGGTGGAATTTGAATTCTTGAGCTTGTGGAACATTTTCAATAACTCTCGATCCAAAGCCAGAGACATCTCTAAATCATTCATGGTCACCTTGGGGGGAATGAATTCATCATACATATCACCAAAAATTGGAGCCCCCCCCCCCCATGATCATATAGACATCCCACAAATTTATGCCTAATTATCCATGAGTCAGATAAAAATAATTGGTTTCTGGGCTTCAGCAGCTGATTAACTCTGGCACAAAATTATCGTTCCTGTAGACATATGTTTTCCCAGCCCAAATGGCTTCATATATTGTAGCTCCTTTCAGATACTCAACAAACTATACATAGATTTGTCGCACCCAATATCCCCACATCCAATTCGGATTCACACCTCCTCTAGGATGAAAATTCAAACTCTTTTTCCATCCCTTAGATTGATCCATTTAATAATTTTGGAAAATGGAGGGATAGCAAAAAGGCTACAGCTCAGTCTTGTGAGGTTTCAGATTTGGAGTGCATGGGCTATGATGCATTATGTATGCCTTATCCACTGTTCCAGCATTAACAAATGATCCTGAAACTGAGACATTGGATAAAGCAAAATTGGTATAATTCTGAAACCATGAATGAGTAATATAGTTCTTTGCATCTGGAACGTTTACTCCTTGTAGAAGACAATGGCCATATAAAGGCAAGTAAATACTTTGTGGGAAATTGACATGATAATTCTTCAAGTACTTGGCCAAATATTGGAGATTACTATCACAGATATCATAATAGTCAGGGCCAACGATGTTCATCATATCATCAATTCTCTTGCTAGCCAACTCATCAGCCGATCAAATTCCTCTGGGAGCCATTGAATCTACACAAAGATCTAACAGTTAAATTTTAAATAAGTCTGCTTTTTATGAAATACTTCTGAAGAAAACAAAAAAAATAGCTAAGGCATTAAGGCCCACAAGTGTGGTCAAGCAAGTGTGGTCACGCAAGTGTGGTTGTGCAAGTATGGTCGCGCAAGTACTGTCATGCAAGTCAAAATCTTACTGGAGAAGCACGACACAGGAAAAAAGCGAGCGACCGAAGAAGATGCAGACACTTGCGCAACGAGAGCTCAAAAACTCGGAAGGAATGATGACAAGCGTGAAGTAAAACCCATATATATAGGCGATCATGTAACCCTGCGCACTAGAACCTATGTGCCAGAACCTGCGTGCCTACCACCTGCGCGCCACTGAACACCTGTTTCTCGTTTTCCTCAGAGTCAAATCCTCTTTCCTTTTTCGGATCCAACTATGAGGGGGGACTTTTTTTTACGCTCCTTTCCATTATAGAGTTTAACTAATGGAAAAGGGGAATACCTTAAGCACACGAAGAGGAATCCTTTGAATAACATTAAAAATTGACAAAGGCATGAACATGGAACCCTTTAAGAAGATTTCGCGCAAGTTTCCTTCTGGTCGTGCAAGTCACTTGCGAGCCACATATGGGTCACACAAGTCACTTGCGTGCCCTATTCCTTTTTCTACAAGGTGTTCAGTGGCCTATAAATATCCCATGTGGGCCCCCCATTTTGAGGACGAATTTTCCAAAACTCAGATTCATGCTCTGGTCGTCCAAGTCTTTTTTTGACGTCTTTCGAACACTTCTAAGGTAATTCTTTACCTAGAATGGAATCTCTAAAGAAGAAGAATAAGTCCAAAGTATTAGAACTCATCAATAATTTTGTGCCTAAGTGTCTAGCCCTAAAGTGAAGTTAAGACACTTGCACTCTGCCTTTACCTCAGGGAACTTTCGCATCACCCTTCTGGAAGCCTCTAGGGATGATACTAAGGGCTTGAGTTGAAATTCGCCCAAGTATTAACATATGGATTCTTTATCTCCCACAGTGACTCATGTTGCGAAAATATACCTGCGTGACCAGGACTTGCGTTCCAAAACAATACTTGTGCTCCTAATTCCTAATCACCTTTTTTATTCAAATCCACCTCTCCTCTTCTAAGATAGCCTTCAAAATCCTCTTCAAAGCCATTTGTGGCATGGTTCATTTGTTTTCTTCCTTATCTGAAATGAATTATGAAAAGAACTTTTGATTTGGGACTCCTTCTCAGCAGTAAGCCCAAAATTACAAGTCCTCTTAATATGGGCCTCCTTCTCAGGAGTAAGTCCCAATCATAATTTCCTTTATTTGGGAATCCTTTTCAAGAGTAATCCCCAGTCTTAATTTCTATTGATTTTGGGCCTCCTTCTCAGGAATATACCCAATCATAAGTACCTCTTTGTAACAGCCCAAGATTTTATAAAGAAATATTCTTTTTAATTTTATTAATGTCATGTGTTGTACGCTACACCAAAAGGAGCTTGCACAACACGCATCCTTGTATTGCCTTGCATTACACGCAATCGCGACCTTCCTCGATAGCGTGTGTAATACGCAATACCGAGTTTCACTAAACAACGATGTGCTATTAAAATATTATTAAAACTAGCCGTTATGAATAGTAATAACCACTTTTTAAAATTCTGTAAATCTTATTTTTCAAAATGAACTTCATTCTTGGATTCGGAGTATCGAATTTAGCCTAAGGTGAAATTTTGGTACTTTTCGGATAACTTTCATATTCTGATGAATAGTGAAAAATTACTAAATTATAATTAAAAACAACTTTTTTAATCGAAATAATTAATAGTGATAAATCATTAATTTGAGTGGTTTTAAAGTATATTTAGAATATATTTTTACAATTTAATACAATGTTGGTCATTGGATGTAATTTCACATTTAAACTAGACATAAATAAGTGTCAATCTTTTGATAGATATTGTTTCTTAAAAACACGCTATTTGTTTTAACAGCGGGATTTAATTATAAAATTAATTAATGCAACTTTTATGTTATGAATTTGGTAAAATAGACTTCATTTTTGAATTCGGAATATGAAATATAGCTTGGGATGAAATTTTGGCATTGTTCTGAAAAACATCAATTTTTGATGAATAGTGAAACTACTAAGTGGTAGGTTAAAAACTGAATTTTTGCATAAAACTTAATTTTACCGCTTCTGTGAATGGAATTTCGAAAATCCGAGAGAAACGGTTAATATCAAGGACTAAAATGTGGTTCAATGAGATGAAAATAATTTTTTGGTGAATAGTAACTTTTTACTTTTTTTACCACGGTTAATAGTAAATAGGGTAACTAAGGGTAAATATGATATCAATATTACCCTAACAAATGTCCTAATTCTATTGGACAAGTGAAATTCGACCAAAAACAAACTTAGGAATAAAATATGACCATTTAGGCCCACTTGGATTAGATTAGGACATTTATTATTAATTTATTTAAAGAAGGGTTAAAATAGTTAAAATCAAAGTTTAATAAGTAAATCATTTTTAATATGGGGTTATACATAAGATAAATTCAACTATAAATATTAATTAGAAAGATAAAAAGATTTCCTACATAATGGTATTTTATTTGTAATTTTTAGACGTCAAATAATTTAATTAATTTATGACACAAAGATGATGCAGTAATTATCTTATTTATGAAATATTGACATAATTGATGTTATAAACACCAAAATAAATGTAATTTGAGAATTTTTATGAATTCCACTAATTTTCTAGGTTACTATGATATATTAATGTTGATTTAATCAACTTGGTTCGAACATTTAATTCTGTTATGACTTTCACAAAAATCATATATCAAATAGTGTCAAAATTGACACAAAATAGTTTTTAAATCAAATATTATATTATTAATTGTTATTTTATTCCTAAAAATCTAAGGTTCGGCCAAATGACTTAGATAAGGATATATATATTAATAATAAACAATTTGGGGTTCGTTTGGCATGTTATAGTAAGTGTATTAACCATATAGTGAAAGAAAACAAAAAGACACGGTAAAAGTTAAATTATTTAACTTAGAGTTAAATCTAATTGATAAGGTTTAAAATAAGATCCAAACATGTCTAAATTTGATTGGTTGATGAGATTACAACCCTATATCATCTAATATTCGAATATGAGTCATTTTAGGAGGTTTTTAAGTGGGGTTAGATTTATTATAAATTAATATTTTTAAGAATTCCTAAGGTGCCCCTCTCCTCCCCTATAAAAGGACACCTCCTCCCCCTCCTCCTCACACCAAATTGAGCACTCAAGCTCGGCCAACCCCTGCCAAAATACCTTCTTCACTTCCCTAGAATAATCCTAGAGGTTCTGGTCTTCCTCAAAGACCCATTTTAGTGCCCTAAGAGGAGGTCTCAAAGAGGCACTTCAAAGAAGAGGAGGTTCGGACACTTACAAAGAAAGTCGGACCTAAGGTAAGGGAAATATCACAATCTCATTTTTATCCGAGATTGTTTATTCGTAAGTATTTACTGGGGTGTATTTTATCATCAAAATACATGTTTCATCAATATGTAATATTATTTCCATCCACCTACAATTTTTTTAAATCCATTTTTACCCCTCAGTGAGTTTTTAGAAATATATATGAAAGGAATCTTTTGTCGTTTTTCGTACGAGGTACTTTTTGACTTTTCCGACAAAAGTACGAGAAGAATGTTTTTTTTAACTTATACGGCAAGAATGGATTTTTAAATCATTATTTCCAAGAAGCTTCCTTTACAAATTTTCAAGTTTATTTTTAATCAACTTCTTTTATTTTAAAGTTGTATGACATGTTATGAAAGGAAAAATGTTTTTGAAGAAGAAAGGATATTTTCCTCAAGAATGGAATTCAAGTATTTTATCAAAATTATTTTCCATCTAAGATAATAAAAGGGTTCTGTTTTTTTATCCCTATTATTACATGGATTTGATTATGTTGTGATGGAAATATTTTTATGAATTCCTTTATCTTATATGAATTGATTTATGATGTCATGATGTTTCAAGAATCCCATTTTTGTTACATGTGTTATGGGATGATGTATGTTTTATGATTATGTGGCACACATAAGAAAGGATTCATTATAAGATGGGTGGGACCTATATCTCCCTCCAATGCATTGGGTAATGATTTCATATCTCATGAGATAGACATGGCTGGAATGGTAGGTTATACCGGTTCAGTGAAACAGGACTGAAACGAGGATTACTCGATTCAGAAAGGGACTTTGTCCACTAAGATAGTCTTGGCAATGAGTCTTGACTAACAAGAAATGATTATCTATGATTATGTGTGTATGCCACAATGAGTAATGTTTTAAGTTATGGTTTCATTTTCACTACTATGATTTATCCCATGTTATGAAATTATGCTCTCTTTTGCAGGTTAAGATTTCCAAAAATGTTATGTTCTTATGAAAATTATGTGATTGATATTTCTTTTGTTTACCCTTACTGAGCATTTGAGCTCACCCTTTTATGTTTTCTTTTCCCCAGGATATAAAGAAAGGTTTTAGGTAAAAAAAAAAGAGGAAGATCTTTATGGGATATTTTGAAGATCTTTCCCCACGATTAGAAGATTTTATTCTGAGTTTCCAAAGACACTAAACTATTACGGTCCTTGTGTGTGTGTTTTTGTTATGTACTAAGTATTCCGCAAATGTAATGTAATGTCCATGTACGATAAGCTTCGGGTCTCTACAGTTGGTATCAGAGGAAAGGTTTAGTCAACCTTTGGAAACTAGGACGCGAAAATGTTAGTAAGATCCCTAGAGATATTTCTAAGGTATGTCTAGGGATTCCCCTAAGGATAAGTATACGTATAGGATATAGTTCTAGAACTATGGTAACGATATTAGATTAAACCAAAGATGATAGATATTTAAGTTACTATTCTGTTTGGGTTTTAGAAAATGGCTGGAAACAAGATGATTCACAATAATGGAGGATATGATGGACAATGGAATGATATTCTTCATGAGCAACCAAATGAAATGGGATTTGGATGTCCAAACATCATTATTATGCCGAATCAGCAATCTCACAACATGATCAATAAAGTAAAATTTGGTAAGTTTCCTGACTCGACTAATAAGAGAAAGATGGAGTTCCATGATGATCATAGAGGAAAGAAAGTTCAATTTCCCCTATGTAAATCATGTGGGAAGAGGCATCAAGGAGAATGTTTCAAGGGAACTGGAAGATGCTTTGGGTGTGGAATAGAAGGACACAAAGCAAGTAAGTGCAAAGGAAAAGGGTCGGTTAACACCATGGATGAGGATAATGGTATTGCTACGACATCAAAAATGGTTAAGTGTTTTAAATGTGGAATGTATGGGCATTATGCAAACAAATGCCCTAAGGGAAAGACTCATGAAGAGAATCAGTATGGTCATATGGGTAGTATTTATGTGGATGATGATGAAGAGACTACAAATGATATGTGAGATGAAAGAATTTTTGAAGCTCGATCAATGGTTTGAGAATGTAGTGGAATGATTACATGTTTATCATGTGTAATTTTGGAATAAAGAGACATCTATGGATTGTTACACTGTTGTCTTTCCTTATGTTTTGAAAGTGTATGATGAATGGTACCAGTAACCATGAAAGGTTATTCAGATATTTTTGGAATGTAGATGATATGCGCATAATGAAGGGATAAGGAGAAAATTAAATGTTTGATATTATTCATGAGCTCATGATTGATATAAGGACTAAGTGATATCATGGTTTGAGTATATAGAATTTTGAGGATTTTGGTATGTGGAAAGTGTTAACTTTTAACTACACTCATGTTTTCACTAAGGTATTCAAGAGAATACACGATTAAGGACTTTGAATGTTTGGAATGTGACCAACAAGACATATCTTGTGATATGAGGGGATCAACGACAGTATTAAATCTCTGGTAATCGTTGTTACTATATTATGAGAGTGGACTGCAGTATTATGTATAAGCCTAAAGATTAGACTGGATTATGTTGGACATAAGTTAGTATTGTTTAAGGATAGAAGATTTTCGATATTATTGATGGGATGTTATAGTAACGTAGTTTTAGAAAAAGGACAACCTGCAGGACGGGCGACAGCCCATCGCTTCGGACAAGGCTGTAGGAATCGAACCCACAACCAAAGTGTAACTGGCCTTTATCGCCTACCACTGACCTACAGGAAGTCCCTGTTTAGTAGAAACTAGTTTTATTATATTAAGCAGTATGATATATGAAGTATAAGTCCATTTTAGGAACCATATGTGATTAATCTCACTATAGATCGACTTATGTATATAATTTTTGCTAACCTTTTGTTTGAGACAGATGGAATGACCCGTCATTCTATCACATGATCTGCTAACACTTCACGAATAACAAATTCAACTTCATTTATTTAAGAGATGAAGTGGAAATTGTTAAAGGCACGAACAACAGCGAGATTGTACCAAAATAAAGTAAGTATTTATTCTAATTCAAATTCTTTAACTTTAGGGAAATGATCTTGAAAACCAAAAATGTTGTCCTAGTTCTCTTATACCTGATGAATCAGATGGTACCTTAGATCGTCACAAATTTATGGATTTGTGATTACTGGCTTTTCCATAGCCATGTTCTCTACCACTCTCCATCAGAACATGATGGTTAGATTTCTCTTCCATATCCATATTTTCAACTATGTGGAAACCCAGTGATTAGTTTATTTGGGTAATCGTTACATTTCATACTTTAGTTTTTAAAGCCAAGTTTTGGTATTCCCTTTTACGATGTGGGTTTCTATTAAAGAAACTTTCGAATAGTAAACCATTTATAACCCCGACGAATTTCGAGGGCGAAATTCATTTTAAGGGGGGTAGAATGTAACAGCCCAAGATTTTATAAAGAAATATTCTTTTTAATTTTATTAATGTCATGTGTTGTACGCTACACCAAAAGGAGCTTGCACAACACGCATCCTTGTATTGCCTTGCATTACACGCAATCGCGACCTTCCTCGATAGCGTGTGTAATACGCAATACCGAGTTTCACTAAACAACGATGTGCTATTAAAATATTATTAAAACTAGCCGTTATGAATAGTAATAACCACTTTTTAAAATTCTGTAAATCTTATTTTTCAAAATGAACTTCATTCTTGGATTCGGAGTATCGAATTTAGCCTAAGGTGAAATTTTGGTACTTTTCGGATAACTTTCATATTCTGATGAATAGTGAAAAATTACTAAATTATAATTAAAAACAACTTTTTTAATCGAAATAATTAATAGTGATAAATCATTAATTTGAGTGGTTTTAAAGTATATTTAGAATATATTTTTACAATTTAATACAATGTTGGTCATTGGATGTAATTTCACATTTAAACTAGACATAAACAAGTGTCAATCTTTTGATAGATATTATTTCTTAAAAACACGCTATTTGTTTTAACAACGAGATTTAATTATAAAATTAATTAATGCAACTTTTATGTTATGAATTTGGTAAAATAGACTTCATTTTTGAATTCGGAATATGAAATATAGCTTGGGATGAAATTTTGGCATTGTTCTGAAAAACATCAATTTTTGATGAATAGTGAAACTACTAAGTGGTAGGTTAAAAACTGAATTTTTGCATAAAACTTAATTTTACCGCTTCTGTGAATGGAATTTCGAAAATCCGAGAGAAACGGTTAATATCAAGGACTAAAATGTGGTTCAATGAGATGAAAATAATTTTTTGGTGAATAGTAACTTTTTACTTTTTTTACCACGGTTAATAGTAAATAGGGTAACTAAGGGTAAATATGATATCAATATTACCCTAACACATGTCCTAATTCTATTGGACAAGTGAAATTCGACCAAAAACAAACTTAGGAATAAAATATGACCATTTAGGCCCACTTGGATTAGATTAGGACATTTATTATTAATTTATTTAAAGAAGGGTTAAAATAGTTAAAATCAAAGTTTAATAAGTAAATCATTTTTAATATGGGGTTATACATAAGATAAATTCGACTATAAATATTAATTAGAAAGATAAAAAGATTTCCTACATAATGGTATTTTATTTGTAATTTTTAGACGTCAAATAATTTAATTAATTTATGACACAAAGATGATGCAGTAATTATCTTATTTATGAAATATTGACATAATTGATGTTATAAACACCAAAATAAATGTAATTTGAGAATTTTTATGAATTCCACTAATTTTCTAGGTTACTATGATATATTAATGTTGATTTAATCAACTTGGTTCGAACATTTAATTCTGTTATGACTTTCACAAAAATCATATATCAAATAGTGTCAAAATTGACACAAAATAGTTTTTAAATCAAATATTATATTATTAATTGTTATTTTATTCCTAAAAATCTAAGGTTCGGCCAAATGACTTAGATAAGGATATATATATTAATAATAAACAATTTGGGGTTCGTTTGGCATGTTATAGTAAGTGTATTAACCATATAGTGAAAGAAAACAAAAAGACACGGTAAAAGTTAAATTATTTAACTTAGAGTTAAATCTAATTGATAAGGTTTAAAATACGATCCAAACATGTCTAAATTTGATTGGTTGATGATATTACAACCCTATATCATCTAATCTTCGAATATGAGTCATTTTAGGAGGTTTTTAAGTGGGGTTAGATTTATTATAAATTAATATTTTTATGAATTCCTAAGGTGCCCCTCTCCTCCCCTATAAAAGGACACCTCCTCCCCCTCCTCCTCACACCAAATTGAGCACTCAAGCTCGGCCAACCCCTGCCAAAATACCTTCTTCACTTCCCTAGAATAATCCTAGAGGTTCTGGTCTTCCTCAAAGACCCATTTTAGTGCCCTAAGAGGAGGTCTCAAAGAGGCACTTCAAAGAAGAGGAGGTTCGGACACTTACAAAGCAAGTCGGACCTAAGGTAAGGGAAATATCACAATCTCATTTTTATCCGAGATTGTTTATTCGTAAGTATTTACTGGGGTGTATTTTATCATCAACATACATGTTTCATCAATATGTAATATTATTTCCATCCACCTACAATTTTTTAAATCCATTTTTACCCCTCAGTGAGTTTTTAGAAATATGTATGAAAGGAATCTTTTGTCGTTTTTCGTACGAGGTACTTTTTGACTTTTCCGACAAAAGTACGAGAAGAATGTTTTTTTTAACTTATACGGCAAGAATGGATTTTTAAATCATTATTTCCAAGAAGCTTCCTTTACAAATTTTCAAGTTTATTTTTAATCAACTTCTTTTATTTTAAAGTTGTATGACATGTTATGAAAGGAAAAATGTTTTTGAAGAAGAAAGGATATTTTCCTCAAGAATGGAATTCAAGTATTTTATCAAAATTATTTTCCATCTAAGATAATAAAAGGGTTCTGTTTTTTTATCCCTATTATTACATGGATTTGATTATGTTGTGATGGAAATATTTTTATGAATTCCTTTATCTTATATGAATTGATTTATGATGTCATGATGTTTCAAGAATCCCATTTTTGTTACATGTGTTATGGGATGATGTATGTTTTATGATTATGTGGCACACATAAGAAAGGATTCATTATAAGATGGGTGGGACCTATATCTCCCTCCAATGCATTGGGTAATGATTTCATATCTCATGAGATAGACATGGCTGGAATGGTAGGTTATACCGGTTCAGTGAAACAGGACTGAAACGAGGATTACTCGATTCAGAAAGGGACTTTGTCCACTAAGATAGTCTTGGCAATGAGTCTTGACTAACAAGAAATGATTCTGTATGATTATGTGTGTATGCCACAATGAGTAATGTTTTAAGTTATGGTTTCATTTTCACTACTATGATTTATCCCATGTTATGAAATTATGCTCTCTTTTGCAGGTTAAGATTTCCAAAAATGTTATGTTCTTATGAAAATTATGTGATTGATATTTCTTTTGTTTACCCTTACTGAGCATTTGAGCTCACCCTTTTATGTTTTCTTTTCCCCAGGATATAAAGAAAGGTTTTAGGTAAAAAAAAAGAGGAAGATCTTTATGGGATATTTTGAAGATCTTTCCCCACGATTAGAAGATTTTATTCCGAGTTTCCAAAGACACTAAACTATTACGGTCCTTGTGTGTGTGTTTTTGTTATGTACTAAGTATTCCGCAAATGTAATGTAATGTCCATGTACGATAAGCTTCGGGTCTCTACACTCTTAATCTTGGCTTCCTTTTCAAGAGTAATCCCACGATAAAATCCCAAATCTCCATAAACTAAAAATACCTTTTTGGACCCTACTCTTGGGCAGTCATACATACGTAAGCCCCACATCATTTCTTATGATTGCATCTTTCGTGGCACAATAGTCAGTTTTAATGATACCTCTTGTTTCTCACACTGAGCATGACTCAACTGAGCATAGAGTGTAAAAGTAATTATTTCATCTCTCCTTGGGCCATTAATCATGCATAAACTTCATAATTCTTCACCCGAACTACATGGTCTTTGATCTCTACCTTAAAATTAGAGTGCGTAGGAAGCCTTTATAAGGTTCAAGCCCATCTTTCATTAATTATTTTCTATCCCATATGATGTTAAACTATATCCTTCCTATCAAACTATGTGGGTTCATATTCCATTATTTTTAATAAGGATACGTAGGTAGCCCATCTGTGGGTATGATCCCAACTTTGAAATAATCCTTGTCTTTCTGAATGAAAATAAACTTCAAGTGCCCCACTGAGTGGCTTAAAACCAGTATGGTAATCATAATGAAAAAGATATTTTTCTATAATGTGTTAAAGGATTCCATTGACTAATAATCTCTACGGATGATTCTATATTGATGAAGAACCTCAAATACATATAAAAGATTCTCTAAATCCCATACCTATGAATAGTTGATTGCTAAATCTAAAGGAAAAAATCATTTTCATACTCGGTAAATTAATAAGGATTCGTGAACATAACTTAAATCTATAAGAGATTCCTGGAGTAGACAATAATTACCCCCAAAAATGTGTGATGTGTCTGACCTCCCATCCTCTCAACCAATGAAAATTCTTAATCCCCATCAGTCCACATTGAATGAGAACCTACCTTTGGAATTTATGTCGAAATGGATATAGAATCATCAGATGTTACTAGTTCTATGAATAAACCTGTTAGAAACATATTAGAATGTTTGAACCTTAAACAAACAAGGTCATTCCCATTTCCAGAAGGAATAGTCTCTACAACCCAAAATCTTCGGTGGTTATTCCTAATAAGATAAATCTTGCTCCAACGGTGATACCTCTAAATTTAGTATATGTAAAATATTAGGTATGCACTTCATCATGAGAGAAACATGGAATACATTCTTAACTTAAGAGTTATTTGGTGGAAGCACTAAGTGATAATATACTATCTCTATGCAATCAATCATTTCAAAGAGACAGATATATCTTGGGCTTAGATTTCCTTTATTTCAAAATGTTATAACCTTCCTATAAGGATATATTCATAAGAATACCATTTCATCAACTTCAATCTCTAGATATCATTAACAATTTTCAGCATAACTTTTTTGTTGTCTCTGAGATTCCCTAATGTATTGTTGAATTGGTGTATCCTTCTCTACCATTTCCTTAGCTATATCTGGTCTTTGTAGCTTTACTTCTCTAAATTCATCCAAACACATTGTATTTTTGCACATCCTTCTATAGAGGGATTCATAAAAAGTCATTTTGAATCTCAGGTAAAAGTTTTTATTATAAGAGAATGTTTTTAAAAGTAGGTGTTTATCTCAACAACCTTTGAAATCTACAGAGAAATATATCGACATGTCTTATATAGTTTGAATGGACCTATCATATTAATTTTATATCTAAGGATGATAAGTAGTACTAAAACTCAACTTTATATCTATATCCCATTGAAAGCTTCTCTATAACATTGATTTAAACCTTAGGATCCTGATCAGATATGATTGAGAGTGGAACTCCATGAAATCGCAAAACATATTTAAAGTATAACAGATTAATATTATTAGGAAGGCAATATTATCTAATAGATATAAAATATTCTTACTTCATAAGGTGATCAACTATAACCAAAATAACGTTATTTCATTTAAATGTTTTTGGAAGTCCGATGATGGTAATGTTTTTACATATTAAATATTGTATGGGTAATAATTATAACATCCCTTTAGATATATTTCTATCTGAATTAACTTACCAACAAACAAGGCATTAATATTCATAATCATAAATACATATTTTTTTGTTATCCCACCATAAATTTTCTTTTATGTCTTTATACATGTTTTTACTTCCAGGATGAATAGAGAATGATGAACTATAATCTTTTTCCAATAGATCATTATTCAGCTTTGGTATTGATGGGACACATACTTTGTTTATGAATGTTATCTCAATTCTTGAATGTTATCATTCCAGCATTACCATGATTGAACTCACAATCATTCTTCAGATTATTTTATAATTTTACGTCTTTATTTTTATCATTCTTAATCTGTTCATGGATGGATGGTTGAACATTTGTCCCCTTTCCTTAAGATTTCAAGATCCAAGTACTAAAAATCTATAAATATTTGATCTATTTCAATCATTATCATAGAAAAACTACCTTGATCACTCTAACTTATAGCATCATCTAACTTCTTTTACTTCCCATGGTGGTAATGTATTGAATATTCATAATATTTGATCCACTTTAACCATATTATCATTCACCTATTCAAATATTTTTATGTAATAATATAAGTAACATTTTAATGATTAATATATATATATCATACCTTTCACCACATAGATAATTTCTTCATATCTTCAATGAAATAATTATTTTTTCCAACTCTAAATCGTGATTCGGGTAATTTTTCTCATGAATTTTCAATTGTGAGTGGAATAATATATCATCATATCATTCTATATGAGGAAAAATCCTAGTACCTTCTATAATACATCACAATATATAAAAAACCCACCTCTATTATAGAGTAGTTTGAGAATAGGCACACTGACCAACCATATCTTTGGTTCTTTAAAATTCTTCTCATATTCATTTCTCCAAAATAACATATCCCCCTTCTGAGTCAACATGGTGAGTGGGTAAGATAGTCAAGAGAAATATCTCAAAAAGTGTCATTTGTATCCAACCAACCAAAGATAACTATGGTTCTCAGTTACCATGGGTGGTCTAGTCCATTTCTTAATAACATCCATCTTTGAATGATCCATCGATATACCCTCAGTTGAAAATATATTACCCATGATTTAAAATTTTGTATGAAAAATTAACACTTGGTAAATTTGGAATATAGCTTCTCATTCATGAGTGTCTTCATAAATTTTCTCAAATGTTATTCATTATCTTCCTTACACATTGAATATATAAGAATATCATCTATAAATACTACTAAAAACTGCTCAAGGTAATATCTATTGACACTATTTATTGAATCTATGAAGATATAAGGAGCATTGGTAAGTCCAAAAGGCATTACTATAAATTCATAACAACCATACGTCATAGGGAAGGCTATATTTGGTATATCCACCTTCTTGACCCTTATCTACTGATATCCAGATCAATGATCAATCTTGGAAAATACTTACCTCCTCATAATTGATAAGCTAGATCATTGATATAGGGTATCAGATAATTTTTCGTAATAGTGATTTTTCTATGTTCTTGACAATCAATGAAAAGGCACATTTACCCAACATTCATCTTAATAAACAATAGGTTCACCCCATTGTGAAGAACTGGGATGAATTAATCCCTCATCTATATTCTCATGGATTTTCCTTATCTATTATTGAAACTCAATCATTGTCATTTTATATGAAGTCTTTAAAATAGGTGTAGTGCCATGTATGAGTTCTATTGAAAACTCAACATCAAGATTCAGTTGATGAATAGAAAATTCATTTATAAATACATCAAAAAACTCTCATATGATAGGAATATCTTCATTTTTGAGTTTCTCCCCAACCATCTGAGAAACATATCCCTCAGTAATAGGTATTAAATCCCATATAATGGAAGAAATTTTTATTTGGATTTCAAGTTCATCCTTTCACTAAAAGATAATAATGGATTAATTTAAAATTTTGAATATAACATCCCTTCCATAAAAATATGTATGGAATCTATACTGAGAGACAGAATCCATGCCAAAAATTACATCAAATTCAACTTTTGGTTGAATAAAAAGATTTTCATGAATCACATTCCCACAAACATCTATCAGATATAAGATATATACTTGATATGTGGTCATATTACAATTAGAATTTTTTTACTAACAACTCAACATATAATCATTATGGTGGTGATATGATACCCTTAAAAATTCTTGAGGTATAAAATAGTAGGTATAAACATAATAAAATAAAAAAATTACTTTTAGAGTGTATAATAATTGTACTTTTCAAAACATTGCATGGAACTTTCACTTTATCAATATTAATTCCATATGTTTGGCCTTCTCCCCTTAGCTTGTTCTATGATTAGTTATTTAGACACTTGGGGAAATGGTTATAATAATTCCTAATATCTTAATAGTTGAATCACTGGTTAGTAGTAGTTTTATTATTTTCCTTACAATCATTATCTATATTATCTATATCATCATATTTGTAACAAACTCTAATTCCCTTCAAGTATTTTCTAGGATGTTTCTTTCTAAAAAATACATGATGGAAATAATTTATTTCCCTTATTATTCTTTAATGAGTTCTACTTTTTCTTAGGGCAAAACCGGTCTATTATTTTCTTTATTTTCCTATAAGATATAAAATCTAGGAAATTATTTCTCAACCTTAATGTCCCTTGATACTATATCATCATATGATGAAATTTTGTGACAAAATAGTTCCATTTAAAGACTCTAATTAATCCCATAAAATAAGTGGTCAATCTTGATTTGTATATTATATATTTAGTCTGAATCATGCATGGATAATATTGTAAAGTTATCCTTATACTCTTCCACACCTTATTCTTTCATCTTATTTAATGTTATGAATTTCCTCTCCATTTCATCTCACAATTCACTAGGGAATTATTTCTCAAATAAACTTACTTTTAATGTTCTTTAATCAATTATTTAAACTTATTCAACATATTTACTATTTGGGACCAATGGCCACCGTTGATAAGAATCATATTTCCAATAATACACTTCCAAAATAGATTTTCACTTTCATCACATCCCAAATCTAGGAATATATTTTTCTTGGACTTAATCCATCACTCATCTAAAAATGGATTAGTAGTTCTATTAAAATATGGAGGCTTATATGGCATGAATATATCAAATATTGGTGAATCATTATATTCAACAATAAGTTACTCCATTCAATAAAGGTTATTCATCCTAAACTTAGTTAGAAACCCTAATATGTTCATGATCTGCATAGTTCCAACCCCGACTATATTGGTTTTCTTAGCTTGGTAATCATTAAATTTTCTATGGGTGTTTATTATCGTTCTTCCATGAGGTTCCATCACTAAATAATGGCACACATGGAGTTATCTCATAATCCTCATTAATATTCTACCACAAAATAAAAATCTATATAATGATAAATTTTATTAAATACTATAAAGGCCCATTATAATTATCATTTTAGCTATGTTCTTTTAAAATATTATTCCCAATTTTTTTACTAAAAATAATTTTATACCAACTCTAGAAACACCAACTCCAATAACCTAGAGTTGGGTTCTACATTATTACACTGGATTATGATACAAGGGATCTCATCATGAAAGACCAATTAGTTTAGTAGTAAAAAAGAACCTGATACATACATGATTCTAATATTACATTAGAAATAAAAAAAATATGAATCATAAGAAGAATTAATGTATCCTTGATATTATTCCAACTATTCATCTTCATATCCTGATGAAATGAAAACAAATAAATGGTGATCTCAAACTCTTAGTATTTGTTATGTACAATAGAAGTTATCATGAGTAAATAAGAAATGACCAATATGTAATGATAAATAACTAAAAAACATTATATTTAATCAATTACTTTATCAATAAATGCATCCATGGATAATATAAATATAGTAATCTCATGGATAATAATGACTAAATTCATAATGAAGTAAATTCATAAATTTGGATGTCAATATCTCAAACATCATAATATCTTTACCATCAAGTCCTTGTTCCAAGACAGTTTAATCAATGGGTAGGTATATACCAAAAATCCATTTTATAATTTTGGCCAACTAAATTTTCTCGTGAAACCATTCAATATAGAGAACCTAACTCCAGTATCCTGGAGTTGATGTCTTACTTTACTACATTGGAATAAATACAAGGAATCAAATCCAGAATGAACAATTAGTTTAGTATTTTAGAGAACCCGATACATACATGGTACCCATTTTACAATGGAAAAAAATAAAATAACACATAATTCATGTCATAATAAAAGAATTGCATCCTTCAAAAGTCATTGAATGATTTATTCTTCTTATCTTGGGGAAAGGAAACAAAATAATGATGATCTCAAATGCTCAGTATGGGTTATGTATAATGGAATATATCATGAATCAATAAGTATAATCAATATATAATGGTAAATAACTAAACACACAGGACATCTAAATAACTTTATTATTATGGTAAGATAATGAATAATCAATATGACAATTTAAATGACTTAAAACACATGGAATTTAACCAATAAACTGAGAATAAAATATATCCATAGATAATATCAGAGAGAAAGTACCATGTATAATAATAATAAATGAATTCTCAAGAAATTATATTCTTAATGATTGGATTTCATGTTTTCTAATCACATAAAACATTTTTTATCAAGATCTATCCTCAAGAGAGTTTAAAACTATTAGGTCAAGACCCATCGGATATGGCCAACTAATTCATCTCATGAGACGACCAATGCATCTATGAGCTATCTATAACTGGGCCCCACCTATTCCGTTCATTTGAAAATAATTCATCATATATCAAATAATCAATTTAATTCATAATTTTTTTTATTATCATCAAATAAACATATTGAGAAAAGGATACATATTTATCAATATTTCCTGAGATAAAAAAATTACAATCAATATAGAACATCGTGTGTATAAATGATATACGGTTTAAAAAATAAAAATATCCATGATAAATAATATGGATATTTAGTGAATATTTAATGTCCAATGATCATAGGAAAGTGAAAATTTCAAGTGAATGTTATTGACTACAAAAATGTATCAAATAAGTTAATGTCAATACTACCCTTGGTCAAAAAAATAATAAACCAACATGAGGAAGAATAATAATGGTTTCGATACAACATATACCTAGTGGAGTATATGTAAAATTATGGTTTTTTATCATTGATGAATATAAATAACATAAAATATCTTTAAAAATAATCTTGGGGATGATATCATTTTTATTTTTAAAATAGATTTTTAAAACATAAAATTTTTTGAACCCCATTTTCATTGAAAATCTCATTTAAAAACAATGAATTTTTAGAATATAAGGAAAAATATATTTTAGAATATCTCTGTAATATTGAAAAGGATTATTCAAAGAATGTGTATTCATGATGGTGGCTAATATGTACATTCCACAAAAGTTAAAAATAACATTCCTTTTGCACTGTAAAAAGTTTAGAAAAGTGACTTGTTAAGAAAATGAAGAGAATACTACATTGAAACCATTTTTTAAAGAATTAAAAAACTAATAAAAATAACTTCAATAAATCATTTCTAAAATCCTAAAAATAGTTTTATAAAACACGGTTTTGGATGAAAATGGATTTTATACCAAAGATCGAAATGAAGTCATATTTTCTTATAAATATTTTCTCAATTATTGTAATAACCAAAGAGTGAGAAAAAGTATTATTACTTAAAAATATCATGAATAAATAGAGGTGAATGATATAAAATGGGTCTATTAGACAATGATAAAAAAATTACTTCAACTGAAATTCATGAATAAAAAATATTTATTAGAATGTGATTGTGAAATAAACCCTTACAATGATCATAATGTTGAAGTAAAAAATTAATCAATGAATCAATTATGTGTATAAATTTTGCATCCACATAAAATAAGTTTAAATACAACATAGTATAATAAAATTTTAGTAAAAACCAAATCTTAAAATATTAACAAATGTAAAGAAGTAATATGACCCAATGAAAAGAGACTGAGTTATGAAATTCATTACCACTTGGTAATTTTCATGTCAAATATCTTAGATGAAATAATTAGAATTTAAACATAAATTAAAGGTAATTATTAATGAATCATTATATAACATGTAGTATGGGAATTATATACACTATATAAAATAAATTAGGTTCATAACTTTACAATATTCCTCAATGAAATGAAATTAGGACAAAATACCTTACCTTGAGTCAAACTTGTCACATTATTTCTTTATCTTCTTAAATAATAAAAATATTTTAATTATTTAATTTCTTGGGAACCTTTTTAATTTTATTATCCCTTTTATTTCACTCATTATCATGTTATATATTATTACTTAATCAATTTAATTTTATGTCGGGTGTTTTAAATATATTTGACTTATGTGTCATAAAAAACATTGGAATGTGACTATTAATCTAAGTGGTCATTATTTCAATATCTAAAGAATAATAATCATGAAATAATTATAATATTTATTGAAAAATTATACTTTTAATACCATTAATGAAATATTTTTTTGATAAATGAAGTACATTATGATCATGGAGATGGTAGGTCGTACATACATATGAGTAACATTTCCAATTTTCAACGATCATTATGAAGAGGTGGTAAGTAATATTTCATATTTACAAGATGATCATGATATCATAAATTACATATTATTTCATTAAATACACACACAGATATATATATATATATATTATCCATGTGGGTGGTGATAAAAAGAGAGTCACATCGTTTTATGAAGGTACTTGTCCACATGTACATGAATGATGTTACCATCTTTAAGTGAGTGAAGAGGTAAGAAATAAAATGGTATATTATCTTTAAAAAATGATAAATATTTCATGAGTATCAATATTATATCATTTATATCACATAAATGTATTATATTTATCATTATTACCTTCAATTTCTAGTGTTAATGAAAAATGATTCACATCGCTTCATGAGGCGGGAGTCCATCGTACATGCAAGGGACATTATCATATCCCCTATGGATTGGAAATTAAAAAAATTATATAATATTTAATAACTAAATATGTATAATTATTTTATAAATATATTTTATATACTATAGATCCATCATGGTACCCAACCATGAGATGTGTTAATGGAAAAACTAATGACATTGGTTCACGATGTGGTAGTCCTCCATACACAAAAAAGGTGATTTCTTTACCCATTAGATATAATTCGGGTTGGTTGTAGGTAATTCACATAAAAAAACAAAATATAATAAAATGGAATATACATATGTTATTATATCAGTATGTTTTATTATAAATTTAAGGAGGTGGAGAAATAAATAAAATAAAAATGCTCGTTAAATAATGTTACCTCTTTTTTGGGTATCTTCCTTAGGATTTTACCTAAGCCTTATTATGTTGGATTTATACTCCAAATAAGGATTATATTATGAGATGAGGAAATTTTGGAAGTTACTTTTTTGGTTCCTATCCAAAACAAAAGGGTTTAATGGTGTGAGGAATGTAGGATAGGGGGTGGCCTTTTATTGGCGAGGTTAGCGACACACTTGTAATTTTGGAAAATAATGAATTATACCCATGTTTTTTATGTCACAAGGATACAATAATTAAGAATTATCAATAATATAAGTTATAAGGTCTAAATATTTCCAAACAATATATTTTACAAAAGTTTATAGGATATTTTTTACACTTATCTTTTTAGTTTAACCCCTTGTAAATCCATGTTTACTTTAGCCACGACAATTAATTTTTTACTATTTTAAATATTAATTTTGGTCAAAAATTAAGTTAACATTATTAAAAATTATAAATTTTTATGATTCCAAATATATATTCCATTAATCCAAATTCAATTCAATTAAGTGTGAAATTTTAATTTTAAATTAATCCTAAAAATTCAATGAGAAAGAAGGTTTTTAAAGTGAAAATGTTCAAAAGTATAAAAAAATTGTATAAAAATTTAATATAAAAGTTATACCAATTAAATAAATTTTATTAATTTATATAAAACATATCTAATTTTAATTTTAAAATAATATATATATATATTAACCTTATAATTAATTTAAATGCCTAATATATAACCATAATATCCATGTTTTAATTACTAATACTAATACCTTCTAACTTAATGGCTAGTTTATAATGGTAATGTTTAAATAATATTTTAATATATTATTTTAAAAGAAACCAAGTGTTTTTTTAATCACAAACTATAAATAAATTTGAATTTTTTCTAAAATAAATATATTTTAAAGTCTTAGGGAGAAACATTCAATGCATTAAGTAAATATCAATAATCGGGCCCCACTCGTTAATGAAATTACTATAAATTCATCATATATTGAATGATCAATTTAATCCCTATAAAAGTTTCCTTATAAAAAAATTTGTATTGAGTAAAGAAAACATAATATTATGATTTCCCCAATCAACCAAATACCTTTCTAAATAAAGTATCATATATAAATAAGGAACTCATTTTAGATAATACTAATATCCATGAAAAAAATAATATGTATAATTAAGAAAAATGTAATATTCACTTAAAAATGATCATAAGAAATTTAATGTTTTATGATAAAGTTAAAAACCATAAAATTAATAATAGATTAATGATGAAAATCAATTCCTTGGAAATATAGGTTCTGTAAAAAAACATGTCTTTCAGAGGAGAAAGAAAGATAGACGAAAAAAATTCACAATATTTTTTATTAAAGAGTTTTATTTTTAAAACTATTGGAATATTTTATAATAATCCTAAATATCAGAAAATGTTTTTGGCCACATGGAAATCCGTTAACACTGTATTAATTAAAAAAACTTATTTTCACTTTTTTGTATAGAAATTTAAAAATAAACCTTTCAGAAAATATAATAATGATTCATTTAAACTCATTTAAAAATTTAAATATAACATAAAATTTACATAATAAATAATTATAATAAATAAAAATGACATTTTTATAAAAATATATAAATATATGAACAATGAGAAAAAAATACACCCAATAAAAAATAGAAATACGACCAGTGTATTTTAAACAATTGATTACTTGATTTATTTTACAAAGAGGGTAAAATTTGTAAAAAAATCCTTAAATATTAATATGATATGAAAATATATTGACTTTATGCATGATATATTATAAAATTTCTTCAATTAAAATAAGATTAATCCTAACAAAATAAGATTGTACAATAAACTTTGGCCAATTTGTTAACATTTAAATTATGACCCCTTTAAAGAGTAAACTTGAATTGAAAAATTAATAATAATGAATATAAATATATTCATGTTAAATAAATCAAAGAGATAGTATATGCACAAAATAATAGTATAATGACTCATAATACCAAATATGTCTCAATGGGGTTGGAATTGAGACGAAATCTGTTACCTCATGTTCGACTTGCCTACCATGTGTTATAAACAACTATATAATTAATATTAATTTATTATAATTCTATATAATATTATATTAAATAAATATGAAATCATATATTATCCACTTATATCATTTCAATACCAATTTATTAATAATTCTTTTTTAAAATCATCATTTTTAGATGTTAATAGTATCATTTTTCAAGGGAATTTTGATTTGGTGGTTCTAGTCAGTGTATATTGATTAAGGTTGAATCATATATAGATTTTTAATAATAATAAAAATATGATGTATATTAATTATATAAATATTTATATTCATCCATCAATGGTAGAGATATAAAAATGAATTACACAGTTCCTTGAAACAGTAGGTCGCATGTACGCATGAACACCGTTTTCACTTTTCGATGTATGGGATGAAATAAAGGTAAAAATTAATTAAAATATAAATAATTGCTATCATATCATATATAAAATTTATAATCATAAAATATATCCTTTTTTCATTCTATGTAAATCTGAAATGAAAAATATATCACATCACTTCATGGAGGTGGTATTGTGTATGTACGCATGGGTGACTTTCTCCTTTTCCAACTGATTGGAAGGTATGAAGTAATATAAAATATTTTAATTAATTGAGAATAATTATTTCATAAATTTCATATATATTCATTTTTTTATTTTTATAACAACCCAAGTAATATGGTGATATAAAATTAATTATACTGCTATGTGTATACAGTAAGTCATACATACACACGAGCGATATTTCCACTTTTCATTGGATGTAAAAAAGATGAAAAATGATTGTACCATAGTAATTATGACATTAAGTATATTTATGATATTATATTGATTATTATTGTATATTTAAAACACATTTATGGGAATTTGAATAAAAAATAAACATGAAAGGGTATGTAAAGATGATTACCTGTTCTTCTGTAGATATCTTTAAATTCCATATTAAGGACACATAGAATGGTATTTTATGAGGACCATAATATCTAACTAATGTATACAGATGTTGATAAGATACTTCTTTATGTTTTTTTGGTATATATGTCTCAATGTGGTGTATGTAAAAGAGAGATTGGGTTTCCTTATAAGTGTGGGGAGGAGCACTTTTGGAAATTCATGAAATATTATAATATAATATGTGTTTATCTCATGTAAAATGGTTCCAAAATGGAATTAATTTAAATATAAGGATTTTATGGTATTAATATAATCATATAATAAAATTTTATTGTTTTTAGATATCATTTTATACCATATTATTTAGATTAACCCCTTGGTTAACTAATTTTAACCTTAGCCATGGCCATAAATTTTTAAATGTTGAAGAGTTATACTATTACATATAAGGTAAATATTATATCACAAATTTCCAAGGGATGACATTTTAGGTCATATATTATCCCCCTTTACTTTTACAATTTTGTTACGATTCTTAAATAATATAATAAAATATAATTTTCATAAAGTATCATTATTGAAATTTTTTACACTATTCATTTAATTGGACATTAAAGACACAAAGACAAAGATATAATTGAAATATATTACTTTAAAACATAACTAATATGATTTACTAATATATGAATTTTTTTTAACAGAATAATCCATCCAAATTTTATTACTCTTAATATTTCACAATTATTTACATTATTTATCTATTAATGGAATAAATATTCTGTTGGTGTTTTGTAAGAACTTAATGTAATAATGAAAAATGTGACATATTTAAAAAATTTAAACATTAAAATTCCAAATATGGAATCTATTTTATCAAATTAAATTAAAAAAAAGTGTATTCAATTAGTTTAGGATAAAAACACAGAACATGACGAAGAATAGTTTTTTAGAAAAATTCATTTTTAAGTACAAAAATAAATATATACATAAATCAGGAATAATGATGATTCAAACTTAATTAATTATAATATTTTTAAATAATTTATTATTATTTTAATTCAATATTTATTTCAAATAATTATGTGTATTTTTCAATTAAAATAATTGACCATTTTATAAAAAAATCGGTGGTTTTCCACTATTCATTGAAAATGAAATATTTTCTAAAAAATCCAGAATTACACACTAATTAATATTAAAATTATTAATTAAAAAATGATATAATTTTCAGATAATAATATTTCTAATAGTTTTTTATTATTATTTTAAACTCTGTGTTTCATGTAAAGTGATCAATGAAATTTAATTAAAGATAATTATATCTTAAAATCATAGGTTGTTATATAGTATGTGAGGAAAGAATAAATGTATTAATTTGATTATAATAGAATATGGAATTTGACTGAGTTAACACATTGGAAAAAATAACAAGATAATAAATTTGTTGTCTATTTGGAGGAGGAGGATAATTTATAAGGCATAGTTGATGGTGAAATTATTTTAATAGAGATATTGTATTAAATTTTTAGATAACAAATCATCGATAAGATATAATATTACATTATAGATAGTACTGAGCATTATCCATACCAATAATATGAACTTAGATTATATTTATTTAGTTATAATCTCTCTTTATGGTGACTTAGAGGAAGATATTTACAAGAAATAGTCCATGGGTTTTACAGATCGATGAAACAATTACTTCATGTGTAAACTAAAGAGGATTCTTTATGGTTTGAAGAAAGCACCCGGATAGTTGAATCATAAATTTTATTCTTTCATATATGAGGAATATATAATCTAGTGAGAAACATATCAATTTTACTTTTGGAAAATGTGGGATTAAGGGAGTTTCATCACTCTTCTCTTGTATGTGGATTACATGCTTCTGGTGGGTCCAAAAATCAAGAAGATTCATGAATTAAAGTTTTAATTTTCTAGAATATTATATATTAGAAAAAATCATTTAGGAAAATAAAATCTTGGGGATAAATATTTATAGAGATAGGGGAAATATTAGACATTTGTTTTAGCTTAAAGTGACTACTTTAAAAAGATTAATCGAATGTTTTTTAATGTCCATTTATAAGCCGATCTCAACTATACATTGGTTAAAAACATCAAATTTTATAAGGATAAATCCCAAAAAAATTAATATGAGGTTAAGTATATGGAAAATTTTATATTTTCAATAATGATAAGAATCTTAATGTACACCATGGCATTTTGTAATGCCCAGACCCTAGTTACCTAGAGTCGGTGCATTATTACATAACATTGGCATGATCACAAAAGATCATGTCCTGAAAGACTGATTATTTTAATATCCTTGGATGTACTAGATAGATACAAATTTTTTACATTAAATTATGAAATGAAAATAAACAACATTGTGTCTCCTTTGGACACACTCATATCTCTTAGTCTATTCCTTCAGGTCAATCATAATATAATTCTTCGCATCCTAAGAAAAATAAAACATAAGAAAGGGGTGAGCTCAGATGATTATTAAGGATAACAACATAGAGGAAACTATCATAAATAAGCATAAACATTTAAGATGATGTATAAGACTAAAACATAATCCTTTTAAACATAAACTTTAGCATAATATAAAAATGGTAAATCAAATAATTCTATTTACTTATTCATATGGATATTTTATTAGTTGAATAATCACATGTAATATCAACAGCTAATTTCGTAATAATGGAATGCATAATGTCGGACATCATAACCACGTAGTCAAGGCCTTATTCCAAGACTACAAATAAAAATGTTTTCCAAGCCTTTTTCCAAGACACTAGTTTGTATCATGAGACCTACTGATGCATCGAGGGGCTATAGAGGGCCCCACCAGTCACTTACTACATCCAATGCATTCCTCATATGAAAAGGTTCAAACATAACATAAACATTCGTATTAAAACTAGTATAAGAAATGTTAATACATTAACCAAAGAACATGAATGGTATAAAAATAGTACATCCACATTCAAGCATATCGCAAAACCTTCAATACAATATGGAAGATTGTATCATAATAAATCAACTTTAAACAAGCGTAAAATACAACAAAAGATGTTTACATAGATGAAATTAGTCCAAAAACTATTTGAGTGAAATATATATTTCTAATTTAAAATAATATAAAAGTAAAGGAAACATTTATTTTGAAAATATTATTACAAGCTTGTAATGGAATCTTTGAAGGTGTTATAATGGCAGAAATTAGCCGCACCTTCCGTATAAGATAAAAATAATTCTTTCCTTAATTTGTTGAAAAGGTCATAAAGTTCATTGTTTATGAAATGAAGGATATATTCCTTTCAAAAAAATTATAAAAAGTCAAAAATGGTATAAATGACTTTAACCCATAGTCTATGAAATATTAAAATGTTTTGAAATGCATTTTTAAGAAACCCATATGTGGATGATAAAGAGGTCCTAGTAGATGCTTACGTATAGACAACCTCAAATAATAGAGATTGTAAAATTAACCCTTACCTTATACTTTTCCTTAGTCAAGGGTACGTTAAAATCATGTACAATTGTTAAATAATTTTTATTAAATTATCCAATAACCACATACATAAATATGATATCTTATATATGATCCTCTAATATTTCTTTGTTAATAATATTTTAGTAGTATCATTATTTCAGGTGTTAACTGGTTTGTTTTATTTTATATTTTTTTTATGTAAGTCATGTTTTTTATGGATATGATGTATTTGATTCAAATATAGAATTATATTAAGTTCTTAAACATTATATTGTATCATCAAATGAAAAATATTCTTGAATGGTTACGATGGGGAATGAAATCTCATCGTGTCATGGAGACTGTAATCCGTACGTACGCACGAGCGACAATATCATTATATTGATGGTGAAATAATATGTAGTTGGATGGTATATTATATATACATATTAATTAACATGTTATATTTATTATTTACATCAATTATATCATTATTATACCAATCCAAATAATGAAGTGTTGAATAACAAACTACACCACGATGTGGAGATGGTAAGTTGTACGTACGCACGTACGGTGAATTTGTTATTAATAGGATGGATATAATAATGAATATGTTTGTACCATATTTATAATAACATCACAATATTTATAACTTATTTCATTTATTATTTTGGTATGGAAATATCAAAGAAAGAGGAAGTGGAAGAAGAAAATAACTTTGAAAGAGGTGATAAAATAATTACTTCTTCTTCGGGTGATTCCTTTTGATTTGAACAAAAGGGATTCATAGGATGTATTTATGATCTATGTAAGTCCTAAATTGTGAATTTAGTGTAGTTTGGAGGAGATTTGAGTAGGGTTTGTCTGAGCCAAATGGCTTTGGAGGTGTGAATTTTAGATAAAAATAAGTACCCTTTTATGAGAGAGGTGTGGATCACTTTAGGAAAATCTTGAAATATTAATTTATTATAAAATAATTCTCAGTCTATAATATATCCAAATTGATTTATTTTAAGGATAAGGTAGTTATGGGTATAAATAATCTCATCCAATAGGTTTTAGACAAGTTTAGGTCACCATATTAACCTTATCTTCTAGACTTAACTCTTGGATAAATAGTTTATCGTTTACCAAGTCTCTTTGTATTTTTATATTGCATGGTTAATAAACTGACTATTAAATTCCAAGAGAAAATCAAGTGGTTCATTAATTCTATATATAACCTTATCTAAGTATATTGGCCAAATCTTATATTTTTAGGAGTATTATATCATTTAATAAAATAGTACTTGTTTTAAAAACTAATTTATGTTAATTTTGTCACTATTTGGTATTTGTTATTTTTTGAATGTCATAAAAATATGATTCCATCGAAAAAATATATTGAATTAATCCTAACATGTAGAATTCACCTATAAAATTAGTGTACAACATCAAAAGTTTCAATTTACATTTATTTTAATATTTATAAAATCAATTATTTTAATCTTTCATTATTAAGGTAATTACTGTATCATCATTGTGTCATAAATAAATTTAATTATTTAATTTCTAAAAATTATAAATAAAATACCATTTTTTAAGAAATGTTTTTATCTTTATAATTAATATTTATAGTCTAATTTATATTATTTACAACCCAATATTAAAAATGTTTTAGTTATTAAAATTGGAATTTAACAACTTTAACTCTTATTTAAATAAAATATAATAAATGTCGTAATCTAATACATGTGGATCGAAAACGACTATATATTTTTCATAAGGTTTATTTTGGTCGAAATAAACTTATCCAATAGAATTAGTACATGTTTTAGGGTAACTATAATATCATTTTTATCTTTAATTAGCCAATTTACTTTTAACCGTGGTAAATAAAATTCGAAAGTTCTTATTCACCAAAAATTATTTTCATCCTATTGAACCAAATTTTACATACTGACGTCAAATGTGTCTTTTAGATTCTTTAAATTCAATTCATAGAAGTGGTAAAATTATGTTTTATGCTAATTTTCAAATATTTCTAGATGGTGGGTAGAAGACGATAAATTGTTCAATAAAATTTTATATATCTAATAATATTACAATATGAATTAAATGAATTACATTGGACTAATATAGGTATTATGAATCTATTTTTACTTAAAAATAAATTTAAATTAAAAAATTTATTTAAATAAAATTTTGGTTTTAAACAATTACGCAATGTATTTCACTATTCATCAAAAATCAAATGTTTTCATAAAAATTCCAAAAATTTACCCTAAACTAATTTTGATATTCCAAATCCAAAAATGAACTCCATTTTGAAACATAAAAATTTTAAAATTTCAAATAGTGGGTATTATTTTGCATAACTTCTTTTTAAATGGCTAGTTTGATTGATTGTGGTGTGCTAGAACTCGAAGTTGCGTACAAGGTAAGCTATTGCATTATTAAAAGAGAAGAATATCATGGAAGCTTGGGGTATTACATTCTTCCCTCCTTCAAATAATTTCCTCCTTGAAATTCCAGGAATATTACTACATAAAAAGATTTTGGTGGTTCTTCATCATAAGTTCCTCAGGTTCCTTCGTTGCCTCTTCCATTTTATGGTTTCTTCAAAGAACTTTTACCAAACGAGTCATCTGGTTTCTCAACACTTGTTCTCTGGTATCAATAATCCTAATAGCCTCTTCATAGTAAGACATATCTAATTCATGTTCTATTTCTTCATAGGTGAATACATGCATTGGGTTAGTCATGTATTTTCTCAACAATGATATGTGGAACACATCATGAACTTTGGAGATACTTGGCAGCATTTCCAAACGGTAAGCTACAACTCCAATTAGTTCTAGAATTTCAAAAGTTCTGATGTACCTAGGACTCAATTTAGCCTTCTTAAAAAATCGTATAACACCCTTCCATGGATATACCTTCAAGAAAACATTATCTCCTACTTGAAATTACAAATTTTTACTTCAGTTATCGGCATATCTATTTTTCCTACTTTGAGCTGCTTTGATGTGGGTTTCGATAACATTCACCTTTACCATTGTTTACTCAACAAGTTCTGGGCCTATGAGTTTTCTTTCACCAACATCATCCCAACAAGTTGGTGTGAAACATTTGTTTCCATATTGCGCTTCATATGGTGTCATCTGAATACTTGAATGAAAGATATTGTTATAGGAAAATTCTACCAGAGGTAAATACTGATCCCACATACCTTGAATGTTGAGTGAGAAAGATCTCAACATGTCTTCTAAGGTTTTAATAGTCTGTTCTAATTGTCCATCAGTTTGAGGGTGGTTGGCAGTTCTTAAAAGAAGTTCAGTATCTATGGATTTCTAAATACTTTTCCATAATCTTGATGTAAAATGTGGATCACAATCAGAAGTAATCGATAGGGGTACAGCATGAAATCTTACAAATTCATCAATATATAGTCTTACTAAACATTCAAGTTTTAAATCTTCTCTTATAGAAAAAAATGTGTTGACTTGGTAAGATGATCAGCAATGACCCATATTTCATCATTCCTTCTATGAGTCTTTGGTAGCCCCAAGACAAAGTCCATCTTAATATCATCCCATTTTTACTTAGGTATGGGAAGAGGTTGCATGAATCCTCCAGGATGTTGTCTTATAACCTTCACAAGTTGAAAAACCATACATCTTAACACATAATTAGCAATCTCCCTCATCATGTGGTCCCACAAAAAAATGTTCCTTCAAATGTGTATACATATTAGTGCTACCAGGGTGTATAGTGAAATTGGAGCTATGAGCATCATCCAAAAATTCCCCTTTTAGATCAGGTATATCGAGAACACAGATTCTCTTCCCAAATTTCAAAATTCCATCTTCATATACGAAGACGATCAATCTCCCATCATTCACAACATTAATTTTCTTTTGAAACTCCTCATCATCAGTTAGATAACTTTTTTTCGTTTTTAGTAAAGTTTAATTGGAAACTATTTGAAAAAGTATCAATGTTTCACCTTACATGGTTATTCACATATCAATATTTACTAGAACCATGAACAAAGGATCTCTTTACATTCTCATATTGTTCATAACACCATGATCCTTTTTGCTCAAAGCATCTTCCACCTTATTTTCCTTCCTCGTGTGGTAGTGTATAGTCCAATAATAATTCTGGAGTAGTTCAACCCATCGTCTTTGCCTCATGTTGAGTTCTTTCTATGAGAAAATATACATCAAACTCTTGTGATTTTTATATATCTATCATTTTTTACCATAGATATAGTGTCTCCATATCTTAAATAAAAATATTATAGCTGTTAACTCAAGATCGTGAGTATGACAGTCTTGTTCATGAATTTTTAGCTTCTGTGATGCATATGAAATAACTCTATCATTCTTCATAAGGACACAACCGAGTCCTTTATTTGAAGAATCACTATAAATAACAAACTAATCATTCCCCGATGGTAGAGTCAATATAGGATCATTGAATAATATTTTCATCAATTTTTCAAAACATTCTTCACACTCTTTTCTCCAAATAAATTTAACCCCTTTACTTGTGATCTTAGTTAATGGGTTAGCCAATCGGGCAAAATTGTGGATGAAACTTCGATAATAACCTTCTAAACCAATAAAATTGTGTACATCAGTTATACTCATCATTGCTATTCATTCTTAGATTTCCCTTATCTTTGAAGGATCAATAGAGATTCCATCCTTAGAGACAATATGGCCAAGAAAATAAATCTCATGAAGCTATAATTCACACTTGATAAGCCTCCCATAGAATTCATTTCTTCTAAGAGTCTTTAGAATAGTGCGCAAGTGATTTTCATGTTCTTTGTAGGTTTTGGAGTGTAACAATATATCATCAATAAATACCAATAAAAATTCATCAAGATACTCCCTGAAAACTCTATTCATTAGATCCATGAAAATAGAGGGTGTTTTAGTCATTCCAAAAGGAATTACTGTAAACTCATAAGGCCCATGCCTGGTTCGAAATGTTGTCTTTGGAATGTCTTCCTTCTTCACACACAACTGATGATATATAGATCGAAGGTCAATCTTTGAAAAATATTATGCTCCATGAAGTTGATCAAATAAATCATTAATGTGATGTAGGGGATACTTGTTATTTATTGTTATATCATTTATCTCCTTGTAGTCAATGCACAACCTCATAGATCCATCTTTCTACTTAACAAAAAGAACATGGACTCTCCTTGGAGAAAAAATAGGGTTAATAAATCCTTTATAAATAAATTAATCTTGTTATTTCATTAGTTCCTCTAATTCCACACTGGCCATTCTATAAGGGGTGTTTGATATGGGCCTTGAACTACAAATTAAGTCAATGGAAAACTCAATTTATTGTTTTGGAGGATGTCTAAGTAAATCCTAAAGAAACACATCAACATATTCTTACACAATAGGTACATCCTTTATTTGAACATTCATTTCCTCACCCATAGTTATTTCACTCTCTTTCTCCCCAATAATTTAATTTAGTAGAGCTACTGGGGGTGGATCTACATGAGAATCAGATGGTGATGTTTCTAATCTAAAGATAAGGGATTCCTTATCAACATCAAGAACTATAACCTCCTTATTCTTACAATAAATTCTCATATAATGGTCCAAAATCCAATTCATACCAAGGATTATATCAAATTAAATCATGGGTATGGTGATTAGATCAGCAAATAAAGAACGTTTATATTCCATAATGGTAACTAATTTACAAAACATTGTTGCAATGATACTTCCCTTATGAGTTTTGACTGAAAACTCCCTTGTTAAATTAAATTGGAAATATCTAATTTTCTTGGTAAATGGGGTGATATGAAAGAATTTGATGATTTATAATCAAATAAAGTATTGGATAAATTTGAGGAAATTGTTAATGTACCTGCCACTATGTCATTAAAAACTTCATCCTCTGTAGTTGTGATCACATAATCTTGGCCTTGCTCCCTTGGAATTGTTTGAGGTAATATTCATTGACGCTTAGGAAATTAATTTTCATAATGCCCTATTTCTTTACCACTGTAGAATTCAACATTGATATCCTATTTCTTCCCCTTACAATCACAGGCTTGGTGGCCTTTTTCTCCATACTTGTAATAGACTATCATTCCCTTCATGAAATTACCTGGGTGTTTCTTCCCACATTTTCTACTAGATGTAAATTCAACTTTTCCCTTATTCCCCTTATTTCCATTTCCAGAGTGTTTAGAAGATCTCTTCTTCTCTTACTTTTCTTTAAATTCGTAAGACTTAGAGAATTCTTTTTCTGTCTTGATAACACATGATACTATATATTCATACGATGAGAAGGATTTTTAGACTAATTATCAATATAGAAATGGTTTTAACCCATCAAATAATCGATTAATCTCTCTCCTTAGGTGACGTATATAATCTACAACATGCCTTGCTAACCTTGTAAAGTTAGCCTCATGCTTTGCGACATTCTCATCCTTGTTTTGCCTCAGTCTCAGAAATTTCCTCTCAATATCCACTTGATGTTCACGAGGAAAGTATTTTTCTATGAAAATCCCTTTAATATCCCTCCATTCCATATTTGATACTTTTTTATCCTCCTTTGTGTTTTGAATTAATGACCACCATTGATCTGCATCTCCTGTGTGGTGATAAACTGCCATGAAAGCATTTCCCTTTCGCTACTCCCCAAAGCATTAAATATTTTTCTCTAAGGAACTTATTCATAGCTTATCTAAAAATGGATTTTTATTCCCATTAAATGTTGGTGGTTGTTTTCTTTATGAAGTGTCCTAACATTGATCCCCCACCTTGTGGATCTGGGTGCTCCATACAAGTAAGTTTATTATTCATAACCTGAGTGAGCTGTCCCAGTATGGTTATAAGCTGTTCAGCACTAGTTGCATAACCATCTCCACAATAATTATCTTGAGTTGGAGGAAAAACCCTACATAGATTATGTGCATTGATACAGCTTCCATTCCTTCCACTAGGCATCGTTTCTAAACAATGGAATACACAAGGTTAGTTTATGAATCGCAATGAATAATTCCAAACAAGTAAAATACCGAACATAAATTGAACAGTTTATGCATATAATCCATAATCCAAAAAATGTTTTCTTTTAGTAATTATTTACTCATAAATCCTTTATAATCGTTTGTAGAGAAAATGTGAATTATCCTAAGCATATAACCTGTGATTGTCAAACCAGGTGTACAGTAAGGCCCGTTGTTGTGTACCAAGATACCCTAGGTTAATAATCAAACACTATCTCAGAGTTTTCACTCCTAGGTACATATGTGCTAGAACCAAATACACTTTTAGTATCCAGACAGAGATTTATTTATTGGAAAACCCACAAAATATCTACATTACAAAAAAAATTGGATGTTCTTCTATTCTAATCCTCAAAGTCTATCTTAGGGTAATGTTCTCTAATCAGAGTTTTCTAAATCTAGTTTCCAAGGTTTGTACTAAACTTCCTCTAATACCAACTGTAACGCCCCAACCCTAATTACCCATAATTGGTGAATTATTACATAACATTGGAATGATCACAAGAGATCAAGCCCCAAAAGACCGATCAGTTTAGTAGACTTAGAAGTACTAGATACATACATAATCTTTAAATTATATTATGAAATGAAAAAAACAACATTGTGTATCCTTTGGAAACACTAATATCCCTTAGACTACCCTTGTAGGTCAATCATAATATAAATATTTGCATATTGGGAAAAATAAAATATAAAAAAGGGGTGAGCTCAGAAGCATAGTAAGGATAACAACATAGTGGAAACTATCATAAATAATCATAAACATTTAAGGCGATGTATAAGAATAAAATACAATCCTTTTAAACTTAAACTTAAGCATAATATAGAAAATATAAATCAAATAATTCCATTTAATTATTAACATAGGTATTCTATAAGTCAAATAATCACATGTAATATCAATAGTTAATTTCATAATGATGGAATGCATAATGTTGGACATCATAACCACATAGTCATGGCCTCATTCCAAGAATAAAAATAAAAATGTTATCATGGCCCTGTTCCAAGATATTATTTTGTCTCATGAGACCTACCGATGCATCGAGGGGCTATAGAAGACCCCGCTTGTCACTTACTACGTCCAATAAATTCCTCCTATGAAAATTTTGAAACATAAAATAAGCATTCGTATTAAAACTAGAAAATGAAATGTTAATACATTAACCATAATCCATGAAGGGTATAAAAATAGAACTTCCATGGTCAAACATATCGCAAAACCATTAATACAATATGGATGATTGTATCATAATAAACCAACTTCAAAAAAAGGTAAAATCCAACAAAGGATGTTGACATAGATTAAATCAATCTAAAAACTCTTTGAATAAAATAGTTATTTCTACTTTGAAATCATTTAAAAGTAAAGGAAAAAACTTATTTTGAAAATATTTATACAATATTTTAAGGGAATACTCAATGGTTTTATAATGGGAGAAAATATTTGTGCACACTATATAAGTTAAAAAAATATTATTTCCTTAATTTTTCAAAAAGGTCATAAAATACCTTGTTTGAAAAACGATGGAAAGATTCCTTTCAAAACATTTTATAAAAATTCAAAAAAATATATAAATTGTTTTAACCCATATTCTTGGAAATAGTAAAAATGTTTTGAAATAAATGTTTAATAAACCTATATGTGGATGATAAAGAGGTCCCAGTAGATACTTACTTATAAACAACCTCATATAATAAAGAGATTGTAAAATTAACTCTTACCTTTTATTTATCCTTAATCGAGGGTATATTAACCTCTTATATAATGGTTAAATAATTTTTATTAAATTATAAAATAACCACATACATAAATATGATATCATATTCGATCATCTAAAATTTCATTATTAATAATATTTTAGTAGTATCATTGTTTCGGGTGTTAACTAGTACGTTTTATTTTATATGTTTTGTTACGTAAGTCATGTTTGTTTTGGATAGGATGTATTTTATTCATACATAGAATGATATTAAGTTCTTAAACATTATTTTTAATCATAAAATGAAATTTATTCTTGAGTGGTTATGATGGGGAATGAAATCTCATCGAGTCGTGGAGAGGGTAAGCCGTACGTACGCACGGGCGACAATATCATTCTATTGATGGTGAAGTAATATGTAGTTGGATGGTATATTATATATACAGAATAATTAACATGTCATATTTATTATTTAAATCAATTATACTCATTATTATACCCATAAAAATATTTAAGTTTTGAATAACAAACTACACCATGATGTGGAGACGGTAAGTCGTATGTATGCACGTATGGTGATTTTGTCATTCACAGGATGGATAGAATAATGAATATAGTTGTACCATATTTATAATAACATCAAAGTATGTAGAATTTACTATAGTTATTATTTTGGTATGGAAACACCAAATAAATAGGAAGTGGAAGAAGAAAATAACTTTGAAAGAGGTGATGAAATAATTACCTCTTCTTCGGGTGCCTCAATTTGTTTTTAACAAAAGGGATCCATATGTTGGATTTCTGAACAATGTGAGGCATTTTGAATTAAATTACAGTAGTTAAGAAGATATTTGAGTAGGGTTTGGCCAAGCCAAATGGATATGGAGGTGTGAATTTGAGAGAAGGTAAAGTTCTCTTTTATAAGAGAGGTGAGGGGCACTTTAGGAAAAGCTTGGAATATTAATTTATTATAAAATAATTTTCGGTTTATAATAGCTCCAAATGGATTTATTTCTAGGATAATGTATGTATGGGTCTAAATACTCTGAACCAATAGGTTTTATAAAAGTTTAGGTCATCATATTTACCATATCTTTGAGATATAACTCTAGGTAAAATAGTTTCATATTTACCATGTATCCTTGTATTTTTATATTACATGGTTAATAAACTTACTGTGAAATTATAAGTGAACCTAAAATGGTTCATTAATGACATATAAAACCTTATCTAAGTCATTTGGCCAAATCTTATATTTTTACAAGTATTATATCATTTAATAAAATATTATTTGTAATAAAAACTCATTTATGTCAATTTTGACACTATTTAGTATTTGGTTTTCTTGAAAGTCATAAAAATATGATTTCTTCACAAAAAATACATTTAATTAATCCTAATATGTCATATTAACCTATAAAATTCGTTTATGGAATCAAAATATTCAATTTACATTTATTTTAATATTTAAAATATAAATTATTTTAATCTTTCATTAATAAGGTAATTATTGTATCATCATTATTTCTTAAATAAATTTATTTATTTAATGTATAAAAATTATAAATAAATTACTATGATGTAGGAAATAATTTTTTAATTATAATTAATATTTATAGTTGAATTTATCTTATGTATAACTCTATATTAAAATGGTTTAGTTATTAAAATTAGAATTTAACACTTTTAACTATTCTTTAAATGAAATATAATAAATGTCCTAATCTAATTCAAGTGGATAAAAAGGGATCATATTATTGTCCTAAGATTGATTTTGGTCGAAATAAACTTATCCAATACAATTATGACATGTGTTAGTGTAATTATAATATCATTTTTACATTTAATTACCCTATTAACTTTTAACTATGGTCAATAAAATTCAAAAAGTTACTAATCACAAAAAAATTATTTTCATCCTATTGAACCACATTTTACTTATTGATGTCAACCATTTCTCTCGGTTTTTTGAAATTCAATTCACAGAAATGGTAAAATTACATTTTATAAAAATTTGCAAATCATCCTAGAATGTGGGTAAAAGACAGTAAAAAGATCGATAAAATTTTATATATATAATCTTATTATAAACTGACATTAATAAATTACATTGGACTGATATAGGTATTATGTATATATTTTGACTTTAAAATAAATTTAAATTAGAAATAATTATTTAAATAAAAATTCGGTTTTAAACAAAAACATTGTGCTTTTTACTATTCATCAAACATTGAATGTTTTCAGAAAAATACCAAAAAATCACCCTAAGATAATTTTGATATTCCAAATCCAAAAATGAAGCCTATTTTGAAACATAAAATTTATAAAATTTCAAATAGCGGGTATTATTATTCATAAATGATTTTTAAATTGCTAGTTTGATTGGTCGTGGTATGCTAGAACTCGAAGTTGCGTACATCGCAAGTTATTGCATTATTCAAAGAGAAGTGTACTGTGGAAGCTTGGGTATTTACACATTTATTCACTCGTAAATTCCATTTGAAGTGGGAATTATCATCCAGGTCATTGAAAATTCGAGGAAACAATATTTGGATACCATGAAAGGATCCATCTAGTTACCCAATGGTTTGAAATGTATAGATTCTTGATTTCGGATGGATGATCTATTTTATGTTTATGTTTATGGTTAATTTTATATGGATTCTGACACCTCAAAGATCACCATAGGTTTCGATTTCACAAATAGATGATTATTAATCACCTGGATATCATGGTCACAACCGGTAGTTACAATGTTCATTTTAGGTCTATTGGATTTGGTAATATTGTTTTCAATAAGATATAAGTGTCGTGTTGATAAGATATTATTCATTTGATATGAAGAATAAATTAATAAAAATACTATTACGTAAGGAAGGAGAGATCTACTCAATAACACAAGGAATTTTTATATGAGGATTTCCAAAATGGTCAAGACCATGCCCTGGTGGTCATTATAGTGAGTCTCCAAATCACTTGTGCAACACAATTCAGCATAACATGGGAACAATGGTGACTATAGTTTGAGGAAAAATAACTTAATTTAAGTCTTGAGTTTTCAAATCCCAACATGACTAGTCTAATATTTCATAGGTGGGTGTGGATATAGTGGAATCAATGTAATAAGGAATCGAGGAAATAATGGAGAGTCTATGTTATAGGAACTAACCATTATAAAAAGGAGTAGGAATAGGTAGCTGGACTATATAAATATCATTTTTTGTGATCTCACTTTTATTTATTAATATAATTATAGGGTGATATTTTTTATTTCATGGATCGAGAACCTTCACTGTTTTAAGAGCTTGAGTTTAAAAGGAAAATATCTCATAAAATAAAAAACAGGGTAAATGATTAACCCCTCTCCTACTCAATAATCCAATCAAATCCTAATGAAAATTATCATAGGGATGTTTCCTCATAGATCCCGTAATCATGGTAAATATCAATTCTAAAAAAAACCATGGAATACCTACCTTTTATGGCTCAACATACAATGGTCGGAGAAATATAATTTTTCTTTGACTTCTTTCACTTGGACGTGAAGTTAGAGATACTGGTACAGTAAGATTTCAAACCATTCCGAAAACAATTCATATGATACATGATAATAAAATAAATTCAAAGAATATAGAAAGGTACAAAGTACTTATTTATGTATTTATTAGTGAATTTTGACACTAAGTTAATAGGTTTTGTAACTGTAAAAGATGTATGAGATAAATTGAGAAATAGCTATCAAGGAAACACCAAAGTGAAGGAAGCCAATATATAAGTTTGGAGGAGTATATTTGAAAATATTATAGTTGTTTAAATTAAAGATATTGATATCCATTTCACATAGTCAAATGAAATAGTCTATAGCAGTTGTGGATTTGGTGATAAACATTAAGACTCAACAATTTTGAAGAAGGTTGTGATTAACTTTCTATATCATTTTGATCAAAGTTATTTTCTTTGTAATATTAAGAAGACCTTTCATTAGATTAACTCTACAATATTATCATTTCATATAAAATGAGGAAGGAAAAGGCTTTCAAAAAGAAATAAAAATATAATATACTCTTCGATGTTATGAGGCAAGTAAATGGAAAAGTGAATGAAGAGTTTAATAAATCAGTTTTTAAGGAAGATTAAGATCTCAATCATATAGTTTCTCTCTTATAAAATATATTCATAAAGGGAAAATGGAAGGGTAAAGGTAAGAAATTTATTAAATTTTTTAATTATAATAATATTGGTCATAATGAAAAAATTTCAAAGATGTTACTTTTGGAATCTAAATTATATGAAGAATAATAAAGTCCCTAAAGAAATAAATGAGATAAGAATAGGAAGAAAACCTCCGACACCAAAAGAAGAATATTCTTGAGTAAGTTTGAATACTCATAAATAAATTCTAATAATGAGGTTTCTATTATTTATCTGATAGAGAAATCATTATATGTTTTAAGAATTAATGATGGAGAAGAGAGGATATGCCTTTAAGGGGAGATAAAAGGTAAGTAGGAATACTGTCATGAGAATATTTCCCAACTCAATTTTGACAGTATAAAGATGGATAAATAGAACTAGATAATGGTTGATCAAATGAATTAATTTGATAAAGGGGAAAAATTATTTATTGATTATGAAAAGGAAGGGTTGGTCAATATTTAATCATCCTATATTGATGAAATAAAATTCTAAAAGTTAAAGATTTTAGATCAATAAAAATGATATGTGAAATTGAAAATAATTTTAATGCTACATAAGAGTATTTATTCAAGAATAAATCTATTTATGTTGTATCTCATACCTATTTAATTCAGTTAGAGAATATTTTAGAAGATTTATTGAGATTATAGGATAATATTATCATAGTGGTGAAGATATAGGATCAAAGAAACAAGGAATGACTACACCTTTTCTACCTAAAAATAAAACCATTTTTTCTTAGGGTGCAGGTGTTCAGAATGAATCTAAAAAGATTCTGAGAAAGAATTATGAGAAGGAAACCTCAACATTGGAGGAAGATAAGAATTTTCCAAGTAAACCACAACCCCCCCCCCCATGAATTATAAATAATAAGGTAGATATCAACAAAATCATTACAAAAAGGTATATAATTAGTTAATGAAATCATAATTTAAGGGATATTTTTGGTGTTGTGGAATGTATGGAGACAAGTCATATTCATGTTGGTTTCACATGTATATACTTGGGAATATGAATGAACAAAAGAGGAGTTTTTGTAACTAATGATGGATGAGAACTCAAACAATGTAGTTTTTATTTAAATAAACGATTCAAAAGATAATGATAAATCTTCCACAAGTAATTTCTTGAAAATATAGTTATTTTTTTAATGGTGTGAGAAATCCATCCATGTCTCAAATAATTTCATGATAGTTTTTCATTCCCAATAATAAATAGTAAAGAAGTGTCTTCAAACATAAGTAATTTAAGTTGTATTCAAACCCAAGGTGAATAAAATTTCTTCACAGAAGATTGATATTGAGATTGGATGGAAGGAATGACTATGGTTGAGATAAATCTCTCAACCTAAGTGTTGCCACACACATAAAAAGAGGTCCCACTTTATTCCCTAAAACTTTTTTATATATTATGATAATATACAAGGAATTACATGAGATTTTTGAGGGTTTCACTTCTATATAGTAAGTAGTATGATTTGTTCATGGAGTTACACTCCATGATAAAGAGGATAAGAGTGCATCTCGTGAGGGGGATCTATTTTGATAAGAATGTTTTAAAATTTATATTTTCTAAAAAAATTGGATAAATATATAAATAATGAATGAGATTCAAAATTTAACTATATTATTAAGACATTTAAAATATTTATCAATGGAGAGTGTTGGTTGATCAAAAATAATAGAAATATAGAGTTATATTTCTTTCACAATGACATTTTTTATATTTTGTTGAGATATGTGTAGGATATTTTTGTAAAATATATTTATATTAGCCCATAATTTGAAATATAAATTCATCTTAACATTTTAACATGTGATGAATTTATATGGAAAACTTATAACACCTTGATTGTTTTTCCTTGTTTTATACACTAGGTTTCACCATGTAGACATATAGTGGATTGATCAAAGTCGCTTTGATAAGGAACCATGTGATATCATACTTCTCTTTGAAGTGTCATAAAGGATGATAAGATGTTCGTGATATGAGAAGATATAATTCCCCATTATTTTACCTTTTCATATGATTTTCAATATGGGGAAAGAGATAAAAAGGGGAGAATATCGATAAAAACTAGAATAAGAGAATGAGAAAATTGGTTTCTTTTGAAAAATTAGTGGTATTGATAGCTAATAAAAAGCAGGATATTGTAATTTCTATTGTATTTGATTTCATTTTTTATCAATAAGAGATATGTCTTTTTTTAATGAGATGGTATTGAGATGAGATGAATAATAAATGAAGAAGAAATTAATTGTGCAATGTTAGAGAATATCATTCCATAACACAAGTTGTTTTGCTATGAGAATAGCCAAAATGGTCAAGACCATGCCTTGGTGGTCCCTTTGTTGAGTCTCTAGATCACATTTGTAACACGGTTTATCCCATGATAGTCCTAATAGGGATCATGGTTTCATGAAGAATCACTCCATTGATGTCTTTAGTTTTTTAATCCCAACACGGCTAGACCCACATCGTGGAGGTGGGTGTGGTGAATGATATACATCCCTCTATAACACAAGGAGGGGGAAATAGGCATAATGATGATCATAGTTAAATGGAGGAGTTCTTATGAAAAATCGGAAATATGTGAGGACCACATCATAGTGTTTGGTGTGTTGAGGAGAAATGACTGATGAATCTTCATTGCGTCGTGGTGAAAGGTGTGTCGATAAGAAACAAATAAAAAATCAAGGATATTTTTATGAGGATTCATAAATGGTTCTTAATTTCTTATATAATATAGGATTAAATTTTCTTCCATGATTCTATATTGATTCGATGTTTGTGAGTAGCAGATATTTATTGAATTAAATTTAATTAATTCATTATATAATGAAAAAAAATATTGAAGAATGATGTAGTAATGGATTGAATACAATGATGTCAATCATGGGAGATTTTGAGAAACTTATGGGTCAATTTTCTAACCCATAAAGATAATAAAAAGTAAACATTTACTGTCTAAGGATCTCCCAATCTATTTAGGGGGATCAACCAACAAAATAAGTTATATTAGGGGAACTCTCAAAGGATTGATAAGACACGGTAGATGCAAATAGTTCTATACACTTGATAATGATTCTATATATAATGAAGAGAGACCTAAAACCCTATGTATAAATGTGTGAATGTGAGAATACCTAGATCATAAAGAATATAGATTGTTATTTCAAGACCAATTGGCATGCATCATCAGATATTGAAGATCTTAAAGGAGTGCCTGTGTAAACCAGCTGATCCATCTGTCGGTAGAGGAGGACAACACGAGAGGTCTTTATTATTTGGATATTCATTGTAGTGAAGTTGTAACTTCTAGTGTAATTTATAAGTGGTGTGGACATAGTGTATTCTATGTAGTAATATATTTGATGATATATTATAGAATCTATGTTGGGGGAACTAACCAACATGGAAAGGACTAGGCATGGGTAGATGATCCTTTTAAATATCATGTTTCATGATCTATATTTTCTTTCTATATAAAATTAAATGTTGAGAGTCTTTATTGAGTTGATAGGGAACATTCATATGTTCCAGTGGTTGAGTTTAAAAGGGAAACAAATTATAAATGAAAAATAGGATCAATGATTCACACACTCACCATCTTAGGGATCCAATTGGATCCTAACAGTTCACAATGGAAGTTAATTATGTAGAGGAAACAATATAGGGAGATAAATTAGTTTGTTTTCTACAATTGTTATAGGAGTTTGGTATAATTCAATAGGGTGGAGTGTCATTACATTATAATCAGACTGAAATATATTTAGATTGGAATTCAATAGTCCACAAAAAGACAAAAAAAATCAACCTAAAATACAATTTCATCTATAATCTTCTAGAGGATAGATAACTGGAGTTATAGATGATATATAGGAAGGAAAATCTAGTAGATATATTCAATATGGTGTTAGTTCAAGAATTTATGATACCACAGTATATTTCAGTGGGACTAGAGTGAATAGAGGGAGGAGGAGACACCACTTCAATGAAAATATAACATATTTTTTGTCAATATTTTGGATGTTTCCAATGTTTATTTTAAGAATTACTAAAGTAAGATATTGTTACGAATTTGAGTCATGATACAAGTTCAAATTAAATCTAATAGAAGGGGTTATACTGGTAGTTATCCTTTTTGAAGTTCAGATGTGTGGAAAAAATGAAATCCAATGGTGAAATTTTATTCAAAAGATGATATCTTACAATGGTGTGCAGTGGCATTAAAATTAGTAGGTGGAAATAGAAAGTTATATACATGGAAAAGAGTCCTTTGATACGCTTCTGTTAGGATCATTCCTCACATTTTCTTGACAAATAGTGTAATGTAAGTTTCATCTATTATTACTTAAGAGTAATTAACATTGTTCAAAAAAAGTTTCTAGTCATGATAGTAGCCTATATTGGGAATTATAGTTCACTGGGTTTAATGATGGGTTCTATGAAAAGTTTGTATCCCAGTACAGTTGGGTTATGGTATGGGTACCACTATAATTGGGTGGGATCACTTGTAAACATTTAGTGACTCGGATTGAAAATGTGTTCTAATATCAGTTGTAATTATCGATTAATATTTTAAAATACCTATAAATTTTAATTAAGGAAAAATGACAGTCATGTTCACAAGTGTATTTATGACTCACATCCAAACCATGTAAATCCAATTTCCCTTTTCTTTATTTTTTTAATTTCTTCTTGATTGGATATTTATGAGGTTTTATTGAGTGTGTGAGAGGAGGTCTACTTGGTGTGGTGGTGTATGGTGTGACATTATCTTCTTAAGTTTTGTTACATCAATTCGAGCATTCCTTTTCATCAAGGAAGTTTTAAAGGTTATGCTTTCACTACTTGAAACTTATAAGGGAGAACTTATGAACCTCAATGTCTAAAAAATTTCCAATATCTTTAACATTACTATATTAGGAGACAAAATAATAGTGACAATTTTTTTTTATTATGAAATAGGTATATGGAAATGTATTGGTGGAATTGTTATCATTGTGATTTGATAGTATTTAATACAGGGTTGTAATTTGGAATCAAAATATAAATGGAGAATAAATCCCTTTTAAAATATATGTGTAAAAATCATATATTTTATACGCGTTGGCTATACCAAACCCTTCAATAAAGTACTCTAATTAGTAAAAAAATTTACAAAAATGGTTTAGTTATTCCAATATAAAGAGTACACCCATTTGATTCCCAATTAATACTAAACCATACATGTATTATCATAATATAGACAAATCCATTGTCTTGGATATTTGATGAACATAATATGGTAAATACAAATACTACATGGGGATTTAGAAAATATTACATGTTATAGTTTTATGACTCTTTTGAGTATTTTATTAAAAATGACATATAAATGGGGTATAATGAGAGGTAATTGGTAATATATAATATATAATCCACTAATATAATGATAAAAAATGGATATTTAAGAATAATTTCATATTAAAAGGAAATTCAAAATATATAACAATATAAGAATTATAAAAGGGATAGAAAGAGGGAGGAATAAATACCCATACCTAACTTCATCTTTCAATCCTAGAAATATCCCTTGGAACCACTAAAACTAATCAAAATAATGGTATAAATATGATAGAGTGCCCTCAAGAGATTTATAATTATGTTAATTTTGATTTTTTTAAAATTGAAATGTGAGAATATGTGGGTATTTATAAGTGTGGTGGGTTGAATTTTTTGAATGATGAATTGAATATTTTATTCTATCATTATCTTAAGAGATCCACTATGCTCTATAATGATACATTATAATTCATAGTGTAGTTATAATATTTTTATTTATATAATTTGTTCAAGAGAACTAATTTGGAATGGTATTTTCATGTTTACACCCTTATATTGTCATATTTACTGTGTTCTACTACATTTCTACATTTTTTATCTTATTTTACATTTTTTCCAAAAATTACTAAATTTATCCCCTTATATGGTTTCAATATCCTAATTAAAAATATATAATCCATTTTATCAAATTCATCCTAAATATTATGATAAATTTGGTATTATACAAAGGATGATACGTAATATAAAAAACCTATTATCGATGGAAATTATATTTTATTATTAAAATAACATTCATATAAATACAAAATTAATTTCTAGATATAAGACCTTTTATTACACTAACATTACCCCTAAGGGTAAGGTTTCTAATATTAGTATTTTTTTATGGTATTTCAATCAACATTGGTCTCATAGTTAATTCAACTAGATTGAACTTCTTCCATAGAATGTTTTTTTAGAATATCAATTATTGAGTTCCAACCTAAGTTTGGTTTAATGTAACCCTAGTGATTATAACTTCTTAGCAAGATTAAATAAATTTAATTATACAAGATATTTTTAGTATTATAATCCATGGTTTATCTATTATACATAGATTAACTTATGATATTACACTTATAAAGATACAAAAATTTTTATGATCAATTTATAATGAAAATATAACTAGTAGTTATAATAAAAATAGTTATATAATTAGTATATAACCTTTTAAAATCCAATAAATTAATTCCATACCAATAATTAAAATAACACTTATCATTATCACGTTTATTTTTCTAATAATTTTTTTCCAAAGATTGTATTAGTTTTCTTTTAAATTTAAATTGTTATAGACATGATTTTTGTTGTAGAATCTAATCTAAGAGAGTTTCACTTTATATTCACATTATTAATAATTTTATAGTGTTCATTATAACTTATAAATTTTTTTGAAAATATTTATACTTGATTAGGAATCATGTATTGTATGTAATAAGTTAATATTTAATTATTAATTTCATTATTATAATCTATAAAGTATTATATTAAAAAATATTAACAGCAATAGGATCATGATATTGTTGTTCTATTGATATAGGGAGGTGGTGGTAGAGGTAATCTATAGTTTATTTCATAGTTTAATTGGGGTCATCATCAGGATTATGTTATTTTCAAGATAGATAACAAATCCATCGTGGTAGAGTTCTTGAGATAAGTTAGTTTCATGATATTGGGATTACAGAGTTTGATGGTTTGAAAGTTGTGAGATGTATAATATTTCTCTATTTGGTACTTCCCATTACATTGGTGTTTATTCTCTAGATCATGATTTCGGTTTATATATGCATGGTTTGAGTAACCCTTTGAAGTTTTTAATATCAAATATAAGTTTTTTTAGTTTCTGGATGTTTTTCAAGGGTTTAATCTTGTATTAGAAAAATATCATTTTTATTAAGATCTTATTTTACTCTAGATAAATCCTTCTAATGTAATCCTTTGTATGGATTGACAATCCTCAATGATGTGTTCTTTAGTTTTTTGTTAGTATAGATTTTATTTCTCAAATATTAGAGGTTGTATTTCTATTTTCTAATAGGGAGAAAGATTATTTATCTATTTTTTTCTATTTTATTCAATTTCATCAATGTAGTATATTTTTTCATTGGTTTTAGTGTAAAAATATTTACAATGATTTATTTTTATTTTTTATAAGTTTTTGAATTTTTTTCTTGTGGATTTTTTTATTTTTCCTCCATGACATTAGGTTGAGTCCAATATTGAGTTGCATCCTTTTATAGAGATAATCGTTTTTCCTTTGTATAAGATAGATCTAATTATGCTTCATAATTTTAGGGATAAAATTGATAATTAATTGATAAATAGTTTCATCCATCCTAATGTGTCACTACACAATGAATCAGTTTTGTTTTCTAAAAAGGTGGTTGGTAACTAGATGTTTTTCATCAGTTATATTCTATTGAATCTGGAAATAGTGAATACTAATTATCTTTTTAAAGGGACTGATGACCTCTTTATCATCTTTGAGGTGTGAGTTTTATAAAATATAAATTTTCCTTTTTAATATCATCAGTTGAGTATTTATGAGGAGGATATCCTAAAGATGAATTTAAAATACATGTATGAACATTATGATTATATGGTGATGTCATTCAGTATGATAACTGCACCTATAGTATTCATTTTATTGAGGAAGTGGATCATTAAAATAATTTTATATTATTTTAATTGATAATAGCCTTATATATTTGATATTGAAGGATAGTAATATAGTATATTTATTGGAGACTTATGTTTATTCAGTGACAATCAGTTAAATATAATGTTTTCAAGTAATTATCTTTATATGTTTGAGGGGAATTTAATAGGAAATCTTATCAAAGAGATTTTTTTTCTAGCCCAATGAATTTTGAGGTATTATTGGCTTGGTAGTCACCTAAGAATATTTTATAGGTTCTTAGTTTCCTTGTTTTAATGGGGGAATTATAAGTGGTTAGTTGATTTTTTTTTTTGAAATTTTGAATCCTTTATCACCTTTAACTATAAAGGTTTATGTCTATCTTTAGATAGAGCAGTGTTAGGAAACATTTTATTACTTAAAGGTGAGGATAAATAGTATTCTTGTTTTGTTTATTCAATTGTATAGTGTTTTTATATGATGTATTGTGATGATTTCTATAAGGACCCAACCTTAAACTTTACATAACAGAGGACCATTTACCAGTCTAGGTTCTGGAGAATAGATACAAACTTAAATATTATCATATTTGCAAGAAAAATAAAATAAAATGAATAAAAACATGGTGCACACTAACTCCATATGTGAAGCGAATGACTTCAGAAAACTCTGGGTGACCTGTGGAAAATAATTTTAAAACGAGGGGTGAGCACAAAAATTCCCAGTAAGGGGTATAAAAACCTTCAATAAATCTTTATAAAACATTCTTTTGTAAGTAACTCTGAGAATAAATTTTAAAATACCCTTTATAAAAATTATATTTGAAATTACTTACGGTTTTAAAAAAAGTAGATCATTTTAAAAAACTACTTACATTAAAAATTACTTAAACCTAACCCAGTGTTTTTATGATAATAATATGCAAGCTTCTAAAAAACAGAACATTAATTTGAGGTTACTTGAATAGTTGAAGGTTGTCGGGGCCTACCGACTTAGCGAAAGATGGGTTCACTCCCCAATGACCTTCCATATTTACAACGATCAAGCGACATATTTTATAAATATCATTTTTAGGACTACATTACATATATATATTTTCACTAGAGTTTTCAATTTTTTATAAAACACGTCACTGCAAAAAAATGCATTCCCACTGATGTTTACATGTAAGTATGTACATATATATATATACACACACAAAATAATATCTACCTTTATCTCATAATATTCATGATTTTGATAGAAATAAATCCCTCATCATAATTTTTTGCATAAACTATCAATATAATCAATACATATTTTAAAATACATTTGTGATAATTGGTTATAATAATTAATCATGTTCCTCGCATAAAATGGCAAAGGAAACATTTAAAATAAAATAATTTCATTTAATTCCATGTACTTATTAACTAAGTATTTTATACCTTATAATTTGTATTAGAACCATGAATTTATTGTAATGTGGGGGATGTCGATGTTAAGCATACTTGCATGGCCATGTTTATATGTGCATGAGACATCCAAATTTTTAATATACAAAGATAAGATGATATGTGCAATTTTTTTTAATCATGTCAATAACAATAACCATTTCATATATATATATATATACTACATATGTATGTATGTATGTATATATCCTGGAATTTGTTATTGATTTAATATTTATTAAATACTATGACCAAAAAAGTGTTTCTAACAAAATAAAAACACAGTTTTGATTAATACTAAATACCATAATTAAGCCCCATGTATTAAAACATGTTTTGATGGAAATAATTCATTTCATATAGAATTTGAACATATATTTAAATAACAAAAATTCTTACAATATAGAAAGCTATAAATTAATACTAAAAGTGAAGTGCAATATTAGGGAAAATATATGTTCCACAATGATTATTATACAACATAAATTATATAGATAAATAAATAGGAAGACGACCAAATTTAGAAACAAGAACATAGTTATATATATATATATCTACGTAAAATAACATAATTTAAAATATAAAAATAATCTCTTACTTCAAAATTGGACCAGCAACAAAACTTCCTTCTTGAATGCACAACGACAAAAATCATTACAGTGTTAAAACAGGGGTGCATAGGTGTGAATAAGGCTATGCAAAGCTTATACCAGAGAGTAAAATCAACTTAATAGAATACCCCTTAAAAATCAATAATCATAAACATAAATTGATAAGTATACAGCAATTCATTACCAAATAATTATTAAAATACCGAATCCCTTACTTGAATGAAAATTTTCAAATGATCTACAAGAGTCTGGCTCCGAGCAAAAGGAAAAATAAACTTTTGAGAGAAATGATTTTGGGTCTGTAGGCAATCAGGGGTGAGGGTTATATATATTGAAATTTTATATCTTATTGTCAAGTGGTTAGATTAGTCAGCTTGGTTATAAATAAATATATTTATAAAACCCAAGTGTCTTTGTTGTAGGTTTTAGCAAAAAAAAGATTTGGGGATTTAAAAAAAAACAAATGAGACGAGATATTTGATTTAGATTATGAAGAAATTGTTCTAATATTGATTGTAAATATATATATATTTATTTATTCATGGATTCTCTTGGAAGCCAAACTATGGTAATTGAACATAAAAAGTGTATATTACAAGATCTTAATTTTCATAGGCGTGAAAAAAAAAATCAATCAAGGTTCTCTTGAGCCTCCCTCCATTATTTTTCTTTGTGTGTCACAAATCAACCATTAATGTTTTAAATTGTTATTATTATTATCAAATTTTCATTTTTTTTACACACATCTTCTATTATTATTACTTATTAATATATATTACTGCTCTCTATTTTTTCACGTTATTACTATTATATATATATATATATATATATTAACGTTTTGTTTTATTTTTTTTTAAGAATTTCATTGAAATTTTTTCAATTATTATATATTAATGTTTTCCCCTTTTTATTTCCATTTTTATTTTGTTTTATTACACGATTAAACTTATTTTTAATCCAAAACACATGTGACATGTTTCTTTGTTTTGAATCTTCTCTCGCATTTTTTCCCTAATCATTATTATTATTATATTATTAAATATCAATATCATTTATTTCTATTTTATTAAGACAATAATCCACCTTTTTTAGTCAATCACATTATCCTTTTATATCTTAATTTTGACTTTTTTTTATCATGCCATGATTATATTTATATTATATTATTATATACTCACAGTTTATATGTTTTTTTAATCTAACATTTTAACACATATTTTTTTTATTTAACAAAAACATTATACAAATGTTTATATATTAATAATAATAATATAATTATATATATTTAAAATAAAATGTCTATTATATATATATGTGTGTGTATAAAATCATATATATATATAGCATTTTTAAATATATATTCATTTTTAATAAAAAAATCACATATCATTTCTAAAATAACACATATATAAATTTCTTTTTTAGTAGAATAAATGTACATATTTATAATTTACAGATTTTATAAAACAATAGTTATTTTAAAATATATTTTTTAAACAAATAAAAACAATATTTTTTTATGAAAAATTTTAAAACTATAAATAATAATTATAATTAATTATAATTATTATAATTGACTCATAATCAAAAAAAAGTAAGTGCATTTATTGTTTTTAAAGAAAATCATCTTTAAAATATTTAATTTTTTTTAATTATAAATTAATCTATTTAATATAATATTTATATAATGAAACTAATTTTAGAATTTATGGGTTGTTACATTACCCCCCCCCCCTAAAAAGAATTGTGTCCTCACAATTCATTTCATCAGACTACAAATAATTAAAAATTTCCCTCTTCAGAATTGAGAAACACTAGGACTGTTGAACCTCTAAAATCGACAACATCAAATCCCCAAAGTTGTCTAGATAATTTCTCTGATAACAATTATAGGGACCCAACCTTAAAAGTTACATAACAGAGGACATTTTACCGGTCTAGGTTCTACAGACTAGATACAAACATAAAAATTATCAGAGTTGCTAGAAAAATAAAATTAAATTAAAAAAAACATGGTCTGCACAAACTCCATAAACGAAGTGAACGCCTTCGTAAAACTCTGGGTGACCTGTGGAAAATAATTTTCAAACGAGGGGTGAGCACAAAAATTCCCAAAAAGGGATTTAAAAACCTTTGATAATTCCTTATAAAACATTATTTTGTATGTAACCATGAGAATACGTTTTGAAATATCCTTTTTAAAAAATCTATTTGAAATTACTTACGGTTTAAAAAAAACTAGATCATTTTAAAAAACTACTTACGTTCAAAATTTCTTAATCCTAACCTAGTGTTTTTCTGAAAATAATATGCATGCTTCTAAAAAACAAATCATTATTTTTAGGTTACATGAATCGTTGAAGGCTGTCTGGGCCTACCCACTTAGCGAAGGATGGGTTCACTCTCCAATGACCTTCCATATTTACAACGATCAAGAGATTTATTTTATAATGATCATTTTAATATTGCATTACATATAAATATATATTCACTAGTGTTTTAAATTTTTGATAAAACACATCACTACAATAAAACACATTCCCAAGGATGTTTACATGTAAGTATGTAAATATATATATACACACACAAAAGAATATCTAATTTTATTTCATAATACTCATGAGTTTGATAGCAACAAATCCCTCATCATAATTCATTTCATAAACTATCTATATATTCAATACATTTTCCAGAATACATTTGTGATAATTGGTTGTAATAATTAGTCGAGTTCCTCACATAAAATGGAAAAGGAAACATTTAAAATAAAATACATTCATTTAATTCCATGTACTTATTAACTAAGTATTTTATACATTATAATTTGAATTGGAGCCTTGAATTTATTTTAATACGGTGGATGTTGATGGTAATCATACTTGAATGTCCATGTTTATATGTGCATGAGACATCCATAATTTTAATATACAAAGATAAGATTATATGCACAATTTTTTTTAAATCATGTTGATAACAATAACCATTTCATATATATATATATACTACATATGTATGTATGTATCTATATATCATGTAATTTATTATTGATTTAATATTTATTAAATACTTTGATCAAAAAAAGTGTTTTTAACAAAATCAAACATAGTTTTGATTAATGTTAAATACCATAATTAAGCGTCATGTATTAAAACATGTTTTGATGGAAATAATTCATTTCATATTGAATTTGAACATATATTTAAATAATTAAAATTCTAACAATATAGAATGCAAGAAATTAATTATACAAGTGAAGTACAATATTAGGGAAAATATATATGGCACAAAAATTATTATACAACATGACTTATATACTTCAATAAATAAGAAGATGACCAAATTTAGAAACAAGAACATAGTTATATATATATATACGTAAAAAGAAATAATTTAAAATACAAAAATAAGCTCTTACTTCAAAATTGAACTAGCAACACAACTACCAGCTTGAATGTAGAATGACATAAATAATTACTGTGTTAAAACAGGGGTGCAGAGGTGTTAATAAGGATGTGCGAATTTATACCAGAGAGTAAAATAAACTTAATAGAAAACCCTTTACAAATCAATAATCTTAAACATAAATTGATAAGCACACAACAATTCATTACAAAATAATTTTGAAAATATTGAATCCCTTACTTGAATGAATATTTTGAAATGATCTAAAAGATTTTAGCTTCGAGAAAAAGGAAAAATATAGAACTTTTGAGAGAAATGATTTTGGGTCCGTAGGCAATCAGGGGTGAGGGTTATATATATTGAAATTTTATATCTTATTTTCAAGTGGTTAGATTTGTTAGTTTGGTGCTAAATAAATATATTTATAAAACCCAAGTGTCTTTGTTGTTGGTTTGAGAAAAAAGATTTGGGGATTGAAACAAAAAACAAATGAGAAAAGATATTTGATTTAGATTATAAAAAAATCATTCTAATATTTATTGGAAAAATATATATATTTATTCATGGCTTATCTTGGAAGCCAAAGAATGGTAAATGAACATAAAAACTGTATATTATTATATCTTAATTTTTATATTCATGAAAATCAATCAAAGTTATCTTGAGCCTCCCTCCATTATTTTCTGTGTGTCACAAATGAACCATTACTGTTTTAACTTGTTATTATTATCCAATTTTCATTTTTTTGACACACATCTTCAATTATTACTACTTATTAATATATATTACTTCTCTCTTTTTTTTTTCACGTTATTACTATTATATATATATTAACGTTTTGTTTTATTTTTTTAATAATTTGATTGAACGTTTTTCAATTATTATATATTAACTTTTTTCCCTTTTTCTTTTCATTTTTCTTTTCTTTTATTATATGATTTAACTTTTTTTATCCTAAACACATGTGATGTATTTCTTTGATTGGAATGTTCTCTCACGTTTTTTCCCTAATCATTATTATTATTATTTTATTAAATATCAATATCATTTAAATCTATTTTATTAAGACAATAATCCCCCTTTTTTAGTCAATCACAATATCTTTTTATATCATAATTTTTAAATTTTTGTATGATGCCATGATTATATTTATATTATATTACTATATACTAACAATTTATATTTTTTTTTAATCTTACATTTTAACACATCCTTTTTCTATTTAACAAAAACATTATACAAATGTTTATATATTAATAATATTAATATAATTCTTTTTTTTAAAATAAAACGTCTATTATATATATATATGTATAAAATCGTTTATATATATATATATATATATTATTTTATCATTTTTAAATATATATTCAAATTTTTAATAAAAAAAATCAAATATCTGTTCTAAAAAAACACATATATAAAACCTTTTTTAGTAGAATAAGTATACATATTTATAATTTATAGATTTTATAAAATAATAGTTATTTTAAAATATATTTTTTAAACAAAGAAAAACAATATTTTTTATGACAAATTTTAAATCTATAAATAATAATTATAATTAATTATAATTATTATAATTGACTTATAATCAAAAACAAGTAAATGCATTTATTATTTTTAAAGAAAATCATCTTTAAAATATTTTAATTTTGTTTTAATTATAAATTAATCCATTTAATATAATATTTATATAATAAAACTAAGTTTAGAATTTCTAGGATGTTACAATTTCTATCATGTATTAGGTTTTTTTTATGTAGGAGCATCCATGATTACTTGTGGGTCTTAAAGTCCATTTATTTATTAAAAAACTATATTATCCTTGATTTGGTGTTAGAATATATGATGTTTTCATTTAGTATGTGGAGGCATAATACTTTTGGAAATCATTTTACAATATTTAAAAATTATAAGATCTTGCATAAAATATATTCTCTTTGATACTTGAATTTGAATCTAATGAGATAGAGTGAGTTTCTCAAAGATTATGATTTCAAGATTATATATTCCATAGGAATGGATAATAAGTTTATACTATCTTTCAATTATAATTATTATGGTGATGTGGTACAGGATATGATGGATGAATAGAATATGGTAGAAGAATTAATTTCTTTACATATCAATGTAGATGTGGTGGATATTCAAGTTTTCTTATATCAGATGCCAATTACTTATTTATTAGTGAAGTAGGTAATTGATCCCGAGTAAATAAAACCTTAAAATAAATTTTGGTGTGATCATGTCATTTAGAATGATTCACCTGATGGTTGGTTTGAATATAGGGAGAACTAGGCTATGTTTTGAGAACTTTTATTTCTTCTATAGTGTATGTATGAGGTGGTTTTGTGTTAGTGTCATGGTTTTCATTCATTTATTAATCCCAGTGTGGATAAGTAGTATCATTATTTTGTATATATGGTTTGTTTGTTTTGTATAAATAGGATTGTAACAAAAATTATTTCATAATGTCTTACCCATCTACAGGAGAATTCTGAAATCTATATCAAGCTATTTTTTCATATCCTTTATTGATTCCAATATGCGATTGGTAGAATATCTCCATGGATTTTGTTATTGGGTTACCTTTTCACCTAGAGGATATACTTATATATGGTTTTTTGTGTATTGGTTAATGATATTCACTTGTATCGTATCTATGAGAGAGTGTTCTTTAGTGGCTTCCTTGGTATGTTTATTGGTGTCATATTGGTGTGATTACATTGAGTTAATTATTCAGTTCTCTCTAATCATGATACCTAGTTTACATCTTGAATATAGAGAGGATTACGACATTATTTTGACATGTAATAATACATAAGTATTTCACTTCATCCATAGAAATATTATCAAATATATAATACTATACAGACTCTAGAGGATATGTTGTGAATGTTAATTTTTTGACTTTTTGTCCTACGATATGAACATATACCTTTGGTGGAGTTTTATTACAATAAAAACTACCAATATTCTATTGGTATAACACCATATGATTCAATGTATGGCCAAAAAATTTGGTCTCTATTATGTTATGTTGATTTAAGAGAGACATTATTGATTTTTCTTGATTCTTTATATATGATATCTATATTTTTATAGTTTAAATATAATTTGATACAGAAATATAATAGTAGGAAAAATTCTTATGTGGATTAGAGGTATGGATAAATAAAGTTTGATAATATAGATCATGTGTTTTTTTCAAGTTTTCCATAATTTAGAAAAGTTTTATATTTATAATTTAGTAATATATCTCAGAGGATTATTAGTCCTTTTGTAGTAATATAAATAATTTGTGAGTTGGAATATAAATTTACATGTCTTATTCAGTTTAAGAGAGTCTATTATTTATTTCATATTTTTAATTTGAAGAATAATTTTCATTTTCCTTAAAATGTGATAGATTGATGTGAGTTGGTGCTAAGTGAGGATACATCAATTGAAATATATCTAGTTGAGATTAAGGATTATCAGGATGATGTTTTGTATGGTTAATAAATTCCATGGTTTTGAATGATTTAGAGTCATGGTAGAGTTTATGAGAGAATCTTAGAGTAGGAGTCCTAATTGAGGTATTAATTTCAAGATTTGTTTTAGTATTTTTTATAATCTTTTTAATGATTAGATTTATGTTTGGAATGATTTTTTTTTATGAATCAGTTTCAAATTTCTACTGGATTTCTGCTCTATATTGTCGGATGAACTGCTTATCTCTCTATGAAACAATTATTCAGTCTTGAACACCTATTTGATCTACTGGAATCTGTACTTCATGGAGTCCTGCAGTCACTTTTTTTCTAGATGGCTTGGTGATCTGTTTGGAGTTTGGGTGGGCTGCTGGTTCTAATTGCCTATGTATCTATGCTGTTTACCTAGATTTGATCCGCTTGGAGGCTCCGTTTTTTTCTGGTCGAGGGGTTGCTGCATTTACTGGATTCTGCAGGTTGTCTCTTGCTACAGACTCCGAATTTGATGGCTTATTTGGCTGGAATCCTCAACATCATGGAAGGTGCTGCTTTTTTATCTCCTTTTCAACATTTCAGTTTGAGAATCTGCTTCAAGTGCTGGACTTTTTTTCTCTGATTACATATTCATGATTTCTTGGGAGGATGGTTCGGTCTATCTAATTGGGAAGCTCGCTGCTTTTATGGATGGACTTCATTTCTGAAGGTCTAGCTTTGAATCAACTGAATGATATTCAAGGGAGCATCATGATGACTCACTGGGATGATGGATGGACCGCACAGTCTCTATGGTGATCTTTTATTTTTTGTTTTCATATCTGAGTTATTTTCTTGTCAGTTTTGTTTTATGGTCTTCAAATCCCTGCTGGTGTAAGTGTTTTACAACTCGATCTTGTACTGTTAGTCTTGATTTTTTAATAAATTCCAGCGGTGACATGGAGTGGGAAACCAAGCCATGTCATCAATCTTATAAATAAAATAAAAATAAAAAATTAAATCTGGTAAGTTTTCTTATTGAACATTATATCTTATTGGTTATTTTTAATGCAATTGCATCAAGATTGTCAAGTATATCCCCCAAATTTGAGATATGTGGTGATCTACATAGTTTTTTATTTTGATTAGTTGTTTGAGTACTTTTTTTGGAAGTTGTTGGAACCCTTTCTTATAAATAGGTTACTTGGGGCTCATTTTACGGGATTTTCCCTACAACTTTTATTTTATCTCTCTAAGTTTAGAGAAAATCTAGAGGAAGAGTTCTTATTGAGTAATTAAGAGGAAGAGTGGTGGTTTTATAAGGGGTTAATTTTTCGCAATTATTATAAGTCTTTAAATTATATTTTTTTTTGGAGTAATAGTATAGATCTCTATGATATGATGACTTTTTGGAGGAATTATTTTGGGTTATCTTTACTAATGGTGATTAGTTCGAGGTAGGTGATTCTAAATTACTTCTTATTATTTCCTTTATTTATATCAACAGGCCTATATTTCTTTCTATTCTTCTTATAAAATTTATTCACTCAAATAATAACTAAAATAATATTTATAAAATTTTAATAAAGATATTCTATCATAATGTGATATCTTAATTAATCCCTCCTTGATTCTCAATTTTTTCTTTCTTTTGATATCGATTTATTTTCATGGAATGTTTCCATAAAAATTATTAAATAACTAGTTTCACTTTGATATCTAGGTATGTATAAAAAATATATAGTGAATCATTACTTGATGAAGCAGTACCTCAGGGTGTGATTGTATATCACTTTTCTCCTAAAAAAAATTTTCATGTTGTGTCACATCATATCACTACATGAGGATTTCACCATAATATTTTACTTATCACTAGACACATATTATACCACATAATAAATGATATTCTATATTTCTCACTTGGAAATTTTTCAAGTGAAACACCTACTTACAATGAATGGTAATAATAATCTTCATATTTTATAGACACCACATGAGTGTAATGTCCCGGCCCGACTAACAACTAAAGCAGTAGGTGGACTGGTCTCCACAAGGCCTCAAACATGCCTCCCTATATGCTAGAGTTTGTCAACTAGCAGTGAGGGTATAACGATGGTACGGTGGGGAGACTATACCCTCATGATCAAATTATCGTAGTGGTATATCATATAAATAATAAATAAACCAACATTGGAAGCATAATAAATAATGATAAATTAGTATAAGATAAATACAACAATTAAACCAAAAATGGACATCGCAAATAATATACATCCATGCATGCATGTCCATGTGATTCTAAAAAATATAAATCATAAAATATATAGAAGTAAGGAAAATATAATACATGAACAATTAAAATAATAAAAATTCCCAAGGGTGATCTCTATGAGAATCCTAAGTACTAGCTCTATCATGTTGTATTAAACTCCCACGTACAATGCACAGCACAAAAAAAAAATCCAAGGACCTTCAAATATGAGGTCTTCTTGGGTACCCTAGTGCAATGGAAGTTGTATAAGTGTGGGAGATATAATCTTTAGGTCACCACCAATGGTGTCTAAATCATAATATATTCTATGGATATAAAATACAGTAGTGTATAGGTATAGAATAAATTAAAGGTAACAAATAAATCAATACATCAGTTTTGGTTCCTCATGGGATACCCAGCCAACACTAACTACATCAGCCAAAGATAGATATGTCTGAAAGGAATGAAATATATGAAGATATAATATGGGTGTAATAATAATTCATCATGTAATAAGCATCACATGTTGTACTACACCCTAAAAATGTGATTTTTCTTGATGGATGCATCTTGGGATAATAGTTATGCTATATTAATTTTTAATATAAGAGTCATCATTTGAGTTTAATAATAAGAACCCTAATAAAATCCAAGGAAATCCAAAAATGAATACCAAGTATCAATCCTAGGGTAATGTAAATACTCAATTTCATAAGATCTCATCCAAGGTGGTCCTTAAATGGAATCCAAAGTATCACTCTCAAAATGGTGTGAAGACAAACCCACTGAGCCAATTCCCGATATGTCACATAAGGGACCATGTATCACTTGTGTCCTAGTATAACCATCTTCCCACCAATCTTTCCCATTATTTCTCCCCTAGGGAACTGATATCTCTCATACAAAGGTAGGGAAAATGCTTTTTAAGCCTCTCAATGGCATACTATGTACTGCTCATAGTGAATCACAATTCATGTAACCTATGTTCATGTCATTAGAATACCATAAAGAGAGAATGAAGTATTTCCCAAGGTACATATAACCTATAACGGCCAATGATACCATCTGGTTCACTTTTTAAAAATTAACCCATTTCTCACTCAAGATGTATCACAATTCATTTAATCATTTATGTTCATTTAAAAAAGAAAGGGTGTGCCTCGTCTTAATTCAAGTATAAAATAAATTAAGTGGTCCATGTACTTAATCATTCCACAACACAAGGAAAGTAATATTTTAGAGGGCCATTATCATTTAACATTTCATTTGAAGAATAATATGTTCCATTTTATAATAATACCTTATCAAATTAATCTATTTCATTTTCTAGCTCATGGATTAATTTTTCTTTAGCCAAAGGCAATGTTCTAAGGTCTTCCCAAATAACATTAAATTTAATTTAAATTTTTAATTTTAAACATAACCCAATATAAAACCCCTTAGGAGGTGGTTTGGACACAATATATCATTAGGGGTGAAGGATTACACCTGTTCTGTATCTTAAGAGAGACATTCAATTTAAACCATTCTTATTTAAGAAGTTAATGCACCTCAATGAGCGGTTCAATAAAAAAATTATTAATAAAAAATTCAAGTATCACACCCTTACGGGTGGTTAAAAATTGAGATCCATGACTGTTAAAAATTATAAATTAATACGAAAAGGTCACCAAATCTAGGGATTAGTTTATAAAAATTATTCTCCACATTTAAGAGGCGCCACATGGAAATACCAACATGCATCACAATAGAAAAATTTAAAAATAAAGACACTTGAAGCTAAAAAACTACATACCTGCAACATAATTCTTAGGATGACCCACCAATCTAATATCAAGGCATGATTTTGTATGGTTTGAGAGAAAATGAAGAAATGAATAAAAAACCTTAAAATATGGTGAAATGGTTACCATAAAAAATAGTGCAGATAGTGATAAGATAAATGAGTAAAAAATAAGAAGGATTTGTATACTCTTCTATTTCTATCCAACACACTTGGTGGTGCTCAAAATGGAGGACATATGATGGATATACCTTCATGCCTATAGGAGGAGTAGAGAGGGAGCTCAAGTAGCTACCCCTAGTATGCATGACAAATAAATGAGGGAGAAGAAATAGACAAATGTATGGGAAGATAGATATTTCACCCCTTTTCATTAGGTATACGGTTTGGCTGCATACTTGGCCAAATCGTTCACCAACCATACTTAAGCCACTTCTTTAGAAGGAGGATCGCAAGGTTCATGTGTACAGTTTGTGAAACTAGGTGTAAATTGTGTGTTTATCCTATATGAAGACACCTGTAGCAAACACATTATTGTGTGGATCATCTCACATGTTTTGACAAAACTGTGAGTTACCCCCAACTGCACTGGATGATCCCAATGATTTCCCATGGTGGGCATCATGCTTTCAGATAAACTGTGCCCCCTTACCAGTTCCTCTTATTTTTGAGTTTTCTAAGCCCAGTGCTCCTGAAACTCAATGAGACACCTGAGGAGCTTATTTTTCCTTAAAAAGTATGAAAACAACACATTGAAGTATTAAAAATCTCATATTTACCTTCCATATCTCAGTTTAAAGAACGAACCATCCACAAAATGGTGAAATTTAAAATCCCTTAGTATAAAACATTGAATTTTACAACCTCCCCAACTTATAACCTATCATCCCTAGGAAGCATTAGGGAAAGAAACAAACATCACCCAACCAACCTAGATTGTGATGTTTTGATCAAACGGATTCATTATGTTTCCAAATTCCCAATGCACTAATAAGCATCACTTTGAGCATATGGTACATAATCCATTGAAACTCAATCCATTGATTGTATTCCAAATTGAAAAACAAGAAGATGTTTAATTAATCCTATCTTAGATGAGACATGATCATCTTTTTTTGAAGTTTGTGGCTGAAGTCTTATTTATTATTAAATCTAAGAAAATACCTCTTTAACTAGGTAGAGGGAGACCCATTACATATCATGAATGCCCAGTGGGCATTTTAGCCCATTACATGGCCCGTAGGCCCATTTTTTGGCCGAAGGCCCATTTCGTGAATTGTAATGCTATAGTATCTGTGCTGTTATAGTCCTACATAGTACCTGCCACTACTACAGTACCCTATCGCCGCTACAGTACCATGCCGTAGCTATAGTGCCCGTCGGTGCTACAGTACCGCCGCTGCTACAGTCTTTCTATAGTAATGCTATAGAAACCTGCACCCAATGTGTTTTGAACCCCCATTTTTTGTGTAGAATTAATGGGCTCTTACCACTAATCCAAACCCCAACAACAGACATGATCATATTATTATTCTTTTGATTACCCGGTCTACAGTGATCCCCAATATAGGTTTTTTCATTTAAAGGATAATCCCAAGGCACATTATCCCCATCATGTAAATTACCTAACAAACTTGACCATACCATTATAATGATGCTCTTAGAAAAATTGTTAGCTTAACAAACGGTCAAGCCATATTTCCATGAAAAGCTCCAGTCGACTCCAATGCACTTGCCTCATCCTGACGACATGCCAAAATTGGTTCCTCACCGACCATATATAAAACAAAAGAAAACAATTTGATCCACTTCTTACTAATTATTCTAAAAAATGATCATCTTAGATGGTTGGTTAAACACAACTTGAAACACAATTCATTCTCTCAATGAACTTCTCATTTACATTTAATACATCCACATAAGATTGTAACTAGATATGGGTGACATATCTTGGCCAAACATTATTCTTTATAAGTATTTCTTTATCATGAGAATGGGTGCATACCTGAACCAACACACTTAGATAGTCACCCTTAAAACAACTCATCTAAGCCTGACTAAGGTTTAGGGAAACCTAAGATGCATTAACTGGTGTCCAATGAGCTCATCCATGGTATTTTATACACTGACGTTTACAAGTGAGATTTCTGTACAAATCCTAACATCCATATACCAGAACACTAATCGAGCCTAATGACAGTCACATCGGAGAACTGGCTAGAATACATGAGTCTATTCAAGGTATTCTTACATGTTAATCCATGAATCACTTAGGAAAACCACACCTATTTACTTACCAAATGTAAAGTGTAACTCTAATGGATATTACTTACTAATTCTAATTGCATTTATATTTATCATGGCTCTTAACTAATGCTCTCTCAATGTACCCAGACGATATCAAGATAGGTGGCATGATCATCATTAATATTGGAATACACCTAGTGGATATCAAAAATTACCAAGAAGTCCTGAGACAGTAACATCATCTCAAAGATGAAGTGATCGGTATGCTTTTTACCCAAACATGCTAAACTGCATAAAGAAGGGATAGTCGAACATCTCAATCTGGCTTATTTTGAATGATCTTGGCTTCACTTACGACACATCGTTATCACCTGACCATGATTCCCTTTACACTTGAGGCATCATGTAATATCTCCAGGAAAACGACTAAATCCCATCCCTATCCATCGGTGTTGATAAAGGTTGCATACATATCCAACTATTCCACTATCATGCTACCTTTCAAGCACCAACATATTTCAAACATACAAGCACCACAGGAATTTAAAACAATTTTAAACATTTATGAAATGCTCCTTCTATGTTTTTATTCCATATATATGGAAGGAAACACTTTTTCTGAGTTCCAAATGATTCACCCCCCCCCCCTTTGTAGTGTCCTTATCATCAGATTTGCTAAAAAGAAAACTCATTCCATGGAACAGACTCTACTGGTCCATAATAGTGGGTCCTAAATGTGTTCACCATGGTTTTATCAAGTGTTAAATTGAATGGAAGGATATCCTATCCATTTACAAGTGAACTAGGATAAATTTACTTTAGTATTACATGTGGAAATCCTATGAGTTATGTCCTTACATTCTATAATTTTAGGTGTAAAAACCAATCCAACCAGACCAATGGTGTCATGACACCCAGTGCTTTAACAATATCATCATGAGCATTATGACGATCCAAACATCCTTTAATGCCCAGGTCACTCTACCTTGGAGATTTATTATGATTAAATTTTAATAGATCAATTCTCAAATTATTACCACTAACTCAACCATTCATCATAAAATGTATGAAACTCAATGGGCATCATGTTTTCAATTCATACTACTCTGAGATTTCACCAGAAAAATAGAACATCCTTGATACTATCCATAGGCTTATCAGACCTATGCATCCCAGTATCCAATGGCCCATAAAATAACCAAACCAGAGTTAGTTTATCCCATATGATTTTGAATTTTGTTGATGACCTCCCAAGTTATCCATCAAAAAAAGAATATGGGCCACACTACTTACTAAGTGGTGGACCATGACCTAGGCATGTCTAATCCGCTGAACTAGAGAATTACTCGATGCTCACTCGTGTACAAAGGGCCAAAAAATTGAATGACTATCAATCCAAATAAATATGTTATTTTAGAAACTATGAGTTATGTGTGGGACTATGGAACCCAAAAAACTCCATTATTTAGGAAAATCAAGTCATCACTACGGTTTTTTAAGTCCTAAGGGTGATACCTACCTCGGTCTAGCCCCTTACAAAAGAAAAAAATGTTATCCATATAGCTAATACATGATAAAAAAGCCATCAAATCCTTCACCTATCATCTTGGTCCAAGCTATAAAATATGATATCTATAGAAACTTTTCACATTCCCATTATAAGGAAACCTCAGGGAAATGTTTAAAATACCCATACACAAGGTTGTAAGCTAAAAATCCACTTTAAGGTTTTATTTGAGATGATTCGTCTATTTATATTTGATCCTTAAACATTTTAGAGGCTTGGTTTTAAAACATCATGTACTAGTTATGGGTAAAAAAAATCGGGTGCATTATTTAACTAAAACCACTTGGCACACATGTGAGTTTTTGTTAGACTTCCTTTTATGCATTAATTATTTAACTAACACCCTATCATAAATAGTAAAATTATCACATAAACTCCATTTTAAACATCATTAATTTATCTAGAAGGTTCTCATAGTTTATTCTTAGTTAAAAAAATGTAAATTCCAATATATATAAGAAATCACCCATTATGTTGTATTTCAAATATTAATTAACTAACGCCTCACATAAGAACAACTTAAAAAAAAGGTTATTTTATTAGCTAATGAGGGGAGTGTTCAACTAATATGCCACTATATAATTCAATGTAAATCCATATAAATGGATGTAGACACTTTAAATAACCATCCCTATATGGTATTAACTTACTCCCATGGGTTAAATAATGACGCATAAAAAGATAAGGCAACCTGTGATGATATCATTAAACCATTTTTGTTTTACCTAAATGTAGCCCTGTTTATTTAAAACATTAAAACTTTTAAAACACCCTTAATGGGTTTATCTCATAAGCACTAAGTATAATGACTGACCTACATAGGTCGAGTCAAATCTATCTCACAAACAACATGCCCCAACTAACCTACTTGGGTATAGTTTTTCATTTAAGAATCTATTCATATAGGTCATCATGCCCAAGTGAAATAGTTACAAGTCATTATAAGGGAAACCAATTCAATTAATAGTTAAAATAAAATATCCTTTAAATTTAAAAAAATGTATAAGTATTTTTATGTTTATATATATAATGTTTCTATTATTCGGGTTACCAATCCAAATTTAAAAATAAACCATAAACATTATAAATTGAAAAATTGGATCCCATGTAATTATAACCAATATGTTTCATCCCATGAAAAAATGGTTCATGGATCAAAAATGTCATGTTTGGTTAGTCAACTATAATTATACCGTAAATATATATAATAAAACACCACTTATATTGCTGATGACATTTTATTTAACCAACCTTTGCAACATAATTATAATAGGTCATGCTATCACAAGAAGTAAGTAAAATAAAATGTGTTGAATAAGCATAGAAGTATGGAATATAAAGGCAAAGAATACTATTTAATCACCTAAACAAGGTAAGTAGTCAGGAATACTAAATAATCATGTTTCATGAAAATTAATTACCTAATTATAGTAAGCAACAAAATTTTATAAATAAATTACAAGGCACAGAATACAGACAAGCATTCTATATAATCACTAAAACATGGTGTCCAAAATAAGCATGCTACTAAAACACACGAGACACGTCATTAAATCTAAAATAGAATAGTAATTCAATATACATGGAATTTCATCTTCATGGAATTTTAATACAATATAAAATAGTGATAAAAAGTAAAAGAAATAACTTGTACCAATTTAAAACATCCCGGCCCGATTGATTACTAAACTAGTAGCCAAAACGGTCTCCACCTGGCCTCAATCGTGCATCCCCATATACTGGAGACTAGAAACTAGTAGTGGGGGTATAATGATGGTATAGTGGGGAGATTATACCCACATGATTAGATTAACACAATGGTATATCATATAATTAATAAGTCAACCAACATCATAAGAAGTATAAATAAGGACAAAGTAGAGGATGATAAATACAAAAACTGAACAAAAAATGGACGTATCCAATAATATAAAACCATTCATTCATTTCCAAGTGATGCTACAAAATATATAGTTGAAAAAATATATTAGTCATGAAAATAAAATACATGAACAATGAAAATAATAAAAAACTCTGAGGCATATCACCACAAACATCCTAATTACTAACTTAACCTTGTGCTCCTAAACTCCCTTGTATAATGCACTGCGTAAGAAATCATCCAAGGACCTAGGAACATGAGGTCGTGTTGGGTGTCATAGTGAAATGGTGGACTGCGTAGGGTGTGATATATACTCAGCAAACCACCACTAATAGTGCCTAATTCGTAATATAGTCTATGAATATAAAATACTAGTGTGATGGTAAATAATAAATTGAAGGCGATAAATAAATCAATACATCAATCCAGGATCCTAATGGGATACCTAACCAATACTACTTTCTTCATAATAATCTAGGTATGTCTGAAAGGAAGGCAATAATTTCATATATAATATTTTGATAATAATAATTCATCATAAAACAAGTATCATGAGTTGGATTGAACCCCAAGCATCTGATTTTTCTTGGCGGACATATATATGGATAATAGTTAGGAATTATTAATTTTTAATATAAGATCTATCATTAGAGTTTAATATAAATAAACCTAAGATCATCCAAGGTGACCCAAAATATAATCCCATGTATCAGTTCGTGGGAACTTTAAATTCCAAATACTATAAGAGCCTATCCAAGGAGATCCATAATTGGAATCCCAATTATCCCTTTGGAAATGGAATGAAGGAAAAACATATGATCCCATCACTGGTATCTCACATAGGGGACCAAGTATCACTTGTGTCCAGGTATAACCCTATATCCATTGAGCATGTCTATGGTGTCTCCCCAAGGAATAGGTATCGCTCATGCAAAGGTAGGAAAATCAAATGGTGAGCCCATCCCAGGCATACCATGTATCTCTTACAGCGCATCACAACTCAAGTAACCTATGATCCCATCCTTGGAATCCCATAAATGGATACCCATGTATCTCCAATGATATATATAATCTCTAATATCCTATGATCACATCCATGGAATTTCATAAAAAGTGACCTGAGTCTCACTAAAGGTGTATCACAATTAATTTAATCATTTAAGTTCAATTTAAAAATAAAGGTTATGTCTCATCACAAATAAAGTATAAAGTAAATTAAGTGGTCCATGTACCTAAGCATTCCACACCACAAGGAAAGTACACTTATAGAAGTCCAGACCCATTTAGCATTTCATTTTAATAATAATAAAGAACATGTAATAATCATGCCTTCTACAATTTATCAATTTCATTTACCAGCTCATGGATTTATTTTCCATTACCCAAATGTCGCATTCCACAGTCTTCCCAAATAAATTTACATTTAATTTAAATTATTCATTTTAAAAATATACCTAAACAAAAACATTTAGGAGGAGGTTTGTTCATAGTGAAATATTAGGGGAGAAGGAGACAACCTATTTCATATCTCAAGAAGGTCATTCAATTTAATGCATTCTAATTTTAGAACACAACACACTTCAATGAGGTGTTTTATAAAAAAATTATTAATTAAAGGCGTTCGAGGGCCACACCCATAAGAGTGGTTAAAAATTGAGTTCCTTAATATTAAACAATGATAAATTAATATACAAGTTTCAACAAATTAAGGGAATTAGTTTCTATAAATTAATCTTCACATTTAAGAGGTATCACATGGAAATATTGGTGTGTGGAACAATAGTGAAATTTATAAGTGGTGAGACTTTAAGTAAAAAATTTATAGACTACCTACCTCATTCTTAGGAAGACCCAAACATCCAATATCAAGGCCTGATTCATTACAGTTCGAGAGAAAATGAAAAATGGTAAAATGCCCTAAAAATAAAGAGATTTAGGTCACACCAAAAATATAGTAGATTGTGCAAATATAAATTAACAAAATATTAAGTATGAATTATATACTCACCAATGGATATCCAAGACACTTGATGGTTCTAAAAATGGTGTTCATATAAAGTTAGATAACTCCATTCATAGAGGAGGAGATTATAGGGAGATCGAGCGACTTCACATGCGGAAAAGGAAGTGTAAATAAGGGAGAATGAATAAAACAATTCATGGGGAATGGATATTTTAAATCTTTAAATGAGGAACATTGTTTAGATGCATGGTCTTCCAAACCATGTTCCAATCATTCTTGAGCCACTTCATAAGAGGGAGTCTCACATGGTTCATGCACACAGTTTGGAAAACTATGAAAAAACTACATGTTTATCCTCTATAAAGACACGTACAAAAAATTGAAAGACTTTTTGACTCCTATAGAATGGTTTTGCCAAACTGTTTGAGACCCCAAGATCAACTGGATTGTCTGAATGGTTTCACCTAGTGGTCTTTATGGTTTCAAAAAACTGTGAACCCTTACCAGTTCCGCACTATTTTGATTTTTCATAGCCTAGCACTCCCAAAACTCAATGGGACACAAAAGGAACCTCTCAAGCATTAAAAAAGTCTAAAAACAAAATATTTTACTATTTTAAAGCCTGAATTTTCATTCTGAAGCTCATTTTAAAGAACATATCATCCACCAAATTATGAAAATAAAAATCCCTGGAAAAGTTTTACCCAGTCCAAGACACATAAAATTATAGTGTGGTCATTCTCCACCATGGAATGTCTATTTCTCAAACACTATGACCATATTCAACTATTCTCTCATATTAATACAGCTTGATGGAGTGGTCAAATTCTTGATGGTGATGAAACCTTCTGATTTATGTTGCCTAGAAAACAGATCTTGATTCGTGACTTAAATATTATCTTGTGATATTTATAAATTGAAGAATAGTTTAGCATCATAACATTTTGTTTTTGGAAGTATCTTATAGACATATTCAACTTTTCAAATTTTTCTAATTTGATGAAATTTTTTATAGAAAATATTAACTCTTATATATTATAGTGTAATCTAATACTTTTCCAACTTTTAGAGAAGATCCCTAACCAAATATTAAATGAATCTTATATTTCTATATAAATCAATGCCTTTGTTGATTCTCCACTTCAAATGGTGTCTTTATGGACTCTAGAGAAGATCAAAGTACATTTACAATTTTACTTTGAGAGAATTTTAAGTGTGAGTTAAATGAATCAAGTGTATCTTAATATATTCTTGAAATGAATATTATATATGAGTAGACTTTTCCAAATTTAAAGAGTTATTCCAAATTTACTTTTACAAATTGGGAAAATTAATCATACATTTTCATTGATTACTTTTACATATATATGAAATTCAAATAGTTTCTTTTACATATAATGTAAGTTACTGCAATTTTTATAAAAAGTTGATATTTTTCTAACTAAACTTCCCAATAACTAATTTATATGCACTAGAGTTAATTTAATGATTTATATCTCTTTGTAAAATCTTTTCTTATGATCTATATTTACTTTTACACTAGCCTTTTACATTTTTTTAGTAAAAAACTAGAAATCCAAAAAAACATATTTGAATCACTTATATACCTCTCATGGAATATTCAATCAGTTGACAAACATTATCAGTATCTTCAAATAATTACTCAATAACTTCCAATGATTCTCACTAAAGTTTGATAACAAATACATCACTTCAAAAATTCCATTGAGTTCTTCATTATCATCTCTCCATAAATACCATTAGTATTTATAAATAGTTTATTCCAATAGTCTATCTCGATAGAGATAAAAAAATAAAATAAAAATTATATTCAATATATAATCACCTCATAGAGTACCCCTATAAGATAAAAACCAATTTTCCTACATCATCTACTTTTTTTCTTATGAATACACCTTTAATATAGTGATAAATTAGAATAATTGAACTACACTATTCCTAAAGATGAAATAACACATATCTGGTTCCCTCATCCTAAAAAAACCAATATATTAATATAACAATCATATATCCTAAAAATGAATAAACCTAATGAAAAATAATATATTATACTAAATTATTATTCATTACACATTCTATCTCATGAAACATGTACAAAAGAATTATAAAACCTAAATAAAAAATAAATTAAACTATCATTCATTTCCTAAATACCATAAAAATACTACTTATATTTACCTCTTTAACTACTAAAGATAACACACATATATAATATAATAAATCACATCAACTCTCAAGAATCCATTCTCACTTCAATATTCTCAACATCACAACTCTTTATTTTGAATTATTAACTAAATCAATATTCCCTTTTCCATATTTTAAATACCCTTCGATCTATATTTCCCTTAATTCCTCCTCAATATACTACAACATCACTAACAAAAAGTTCTCACACCACAACCCATAATATAAAAAACATAAAATATCCCAGTAAGAATATAATCAAAGAGAAATGCACCCCCACCTAGGTTTCAACATTTCCTATAACATTTAATTTAACCATCTCAACCATATATAATATAACTCAATCTATGATTTCTTTAGATCAACTTCAAATACTCCACTAAAAAAATTATGCTCATTAGTTCATCACATCCCATATTTAAGGAAACTCTAATTCTCAAACTTCACCCACTGCTTCAAGATACTACAATAATGAATCACATCAACACCAATTACTATTCCACATTAAATACTTATACGAAAACCTCTTCTATATCCACCAAAATAAAAACACACCAAATCTCTCTACACTACCATAAAAAATAAAAAAACCTCTACCATAACAACAAGAAATCAATTTTATTTTCTTATTACAACTTTATCAAATTATCATATCATGTTCAACAAAACAGAATCAATCAACCAATTTTAGTTTTTCCAAAATTATTTATTATTTATCATCCTTGTATTTACCAATCCAATTTAGAACATTATGTTTTATAATTAAAAAATAATTTTAAATCATATCAATATTCTTGTTTCATAATCAAGCAACAACATTAGCAAGATAAATCTATTAAAACATTATGACCCACTTATATATTAATCCAATTTGATTATTTATGTATATCATCTTCTAAAGGGTAAGTCAATCATGCTTATATAAAAAAATAATAATTAGAGAATATAAATCACGTATATTATCATCTATCATTATTTTTAACTATAGATATTAATTATTAAGGTAACCTATCATATATGAATCATATTTAACAAATTTTATTTCCATTGAAACAATTTTTCAAACCATTTCCTTAAAAAAATATCAATATACTTTCTTCATTGTTATTCTTATCATTCTATCATATAAAAATAACATAACATCGTGTTTACACGCAAAAATATGCTCTATATATGATATATAATGTTATTAATATCTTAAACATACCACATAATGATATTTTTAACATGATAATTCCTCAATTTCCAACTACATAGCTTGTTTTTTCAATATTTAAACAATTAAAAATTCCCATGAAGTGGTTTCACTAGCACATGATTTTCAATAATATTTATTATACCATTAATGGAAAAATATATTTATATCATGGAATCAGGCCTAAGAATTCAAAATTTCATTAATTTAATCTAATTATTCTCCTACTAATAAGATCAAAACTATTCTACTAATAAAAATATATATTAAAATTACATGTCAACAAATAATATCATATTTTTATTATTTAAACTAGAATGCATCAAAAAATTATTTTTTTTAATAAATTAACATTAACATTATGCTCATGACATGGCACATTACCATCATAATAACAATATATTTTTTCAATAACAAATATTATATTATAATTAATATAATAAATAAAAATCCTTCTTCATTTGTAAAACATATCAATAAGAATATAAGAAAATAGTCACACAACAAACACACATCATCATGAAAGGATATATATAATGAATGAACATGTTCCAATATAACTAATCTACTGATAATATACCATCCCACGGTTCATAATTCAAAATAAAAGTTATGATTTTATTAAGAATTAAAAGGGGCCTTCTGCACCCCGAGCTAGATTATTTTGTGTATTTTACATACTATGTTCAAGTAACATGAGAACCCCCAACCCATGAAATCATAAATAGTTCCTAATCTAAAATATATCCCAGAACAATCACTTTTTGTCTATTCTATCACAACATGATCTCTAAAAGGGTTATCTTAAGCCAAAAACAAGATTGTGAGGGACCCTTGAATCCTTCCTTTAATAGTACATGGTGTAGTGATTAGCACCAAGAGTATAAAACATAATATATTGGAGGCATTGTCCTTTCTAAATAAAAAACTAAAATATATTATCAACCATAAATTTTAAAATAATTATCAAAAAAATAAATGAAAATATACAATTTTATTCCAGTAATAAACCCAATAAAATACCATTTTATGATTGTAAAGTAAAAACATTGACAATCACTCCACCTTCTCAAAGATAAATCATTATTTGCATGTTTTAAGTTCATTTACAAACACCCTCAACATGAACTTTTAAATATTAAAAAATAGTAAACAAAAAAAGGTATGGATACAAGTTTACATAGAATTATCCTTCTCCAACATTCTAATATCAAGTGAATACATGTAATAAATCCTCATTGAATGATGTATATATACATTTATAATTTGATCATAAAAAGGTAGAAATAATAACAATAAAGGTAAAATTCCACTATATTTCATCAAGATCCACATTCACATTACAACTACCACAATACCACTACCAAAATAAATATCACCAATATTTACTATCCACACTAATAATAATAATAAAACTAACCAAAATGAATATTTATCATCATAAATAGGATTATAACAACAACTATATAGTGAAATAGTAGTAATAACAATAACTACATCTATAGTGTGAATAAATCATCCCTCATCAATAATAATCTTATAGAATACCACATCCCACTAAATATAATATCCATCTGCCACACTTTATCAATGAAAATAAAAAAGTTATCCTTTTATTGACCTCCTCATAAACATTCTAATAAATTTTAACAATATGACACCCCATGTTCCACAATGCTGTTTATTTTGAATTAATTTATTTATCTTGAAAATTTGGAGTTTTCGATGGTTTTAGGATGAAAATTCATGTTTTAGAGGAATTTTGGGAGGATCAATGTTAGTCGGCACAGTTAGTACTAACCATGAGGCACCCGTGCGGGTGGTCTTTTCATTTTGATATATCTATTTTGTATGTATTCCTCATGGTTTTTCAAATCATGTGGAGATCCCTATGATTCAAGTGGGTCTTCGGGTGCATTTAAGGGGAGGTAAATAGTCTATTCAAACTATACAATTTCCAAGGAGAAACCATGAAGCCTCTATGAGTTAGTCATAGGCTAAAGCATGATTTATGCACAGTTTTAAAAACTGTGTGGCCATAACATTCATCCTTTCCATGTGTTTGATTTTTTTGAAAAAATCTATTTTTTCCTCTTGAATTAAGAGGGGTGTCACCCTTCTTCTCTCCCTAATGCATAGACTAGCCCTTAGGAGAATTTGGAGGAGTTTAAACCTCCTCCTTATTTGATTGTTTCCCTTCTCATAGTGATTTCAAAGAGATTTTGAGGTATTTATTTCTCCTTTTCCCACTTTCTTCTTTTCCCTATCTTATCTCTTGGTTTTGGCTTCCGCTATTAACCCTATATCTCATGTGTAGAATTTTAGAATTCTAGGTGGATTGAATATTGGGGTTTCGTTGTCTAGGGTTTGTATACCTCATTTATATTCTTATGATTGTGATCTTCATTGAAGGTGATAAGTTTTGGCATGATTCTCCTCTCTTGAGGTATTTGTTTCTATGAAATTGTTTAATTTTGGAATTCAAAGTTTTCTTGTGCTTTATAAATTACATTTTAATGAAATTATGATTATATGTGATAACTTTATACTGATAAAAATCCATTTCATTGTGTTTTGAGCTTTGTATAAATGGTTTTTTCATATGAATTACTTATTATCATATTTGAAATGGAATTTTTAAAGGTACTCAAAGTTTATAAAATGCCTATGTGGATTTTTTTAAATGGATTTCATGATGTGTAATTGGTTTTGACCGATTTTTTTCAATAAGTGAAAAATATGTATTAAAGGTAATTTCATTTTGAAGTGGGGTGTTATCCTTGAAATGTTTTATAAAGGGACTCTTTAATGGATTCTAAATGGTTATTTGAAATTTTTGTATCAATTTCCCATCATGAAAATGACTTTATGGATTCTTTATAATGGTTTTATGAAAATAGATGTCCCTTGGAATTGATTAGTATTTTTAAAGAATAAGAACCATCATGGATGGTGGAGTTGAAATTACCTTAATATGTTATTTATTTACATCATTTTCTAAATAGTTTTTCAAATTTTGTTTTATGAAATGAGAAAGGCTGTGGAATTTTCAGTTGTGGTTTGGTATTAAAGCTCTAGTTGTTACTTTAGTTTTTAAATGGTTGCTTTGAAAGACACCCCTTGATTAACACATGATCAATTACCCCATGTGTGGGTTTTCTTTACCTATATGATATTATAGTATAACCATAAGGTAGTAATGTTCTTGTATATTTCATGGGTTCATTTTATTTAGGGTAAATTCATTGTTGGGTGTTAGGGGTGAGGGTATCTTTGGTTATGATTTGTGTTTAGAATTGTCTTGTGTGTTCCTACAACTCACTTATTTTATTGGTCATGGAAAATTGGGTACAAAGTGGGAGATCTAATTTATTCCTCTAGTTGGTTCACACACCACATGTTTCCATCCATCCATGCCATTAGTAAGGTTTTGGAGGGGGTTATCATCATAATGAGGCTTGTGTGGTCTAGTTATAAGGCTTTTGATTTAATCTTCAGCACATGCCATTAGCTGGTTAATGGGTTGGTATACCCTTATACAGTTATATGTTTCACACATTAGGAATCCTAGGATATATCCAATGGAACATTAGGTTTCTTAGTAGGTTATTAAATGAAAAGAGTTTGATATAGTTCTTTTTTGTATCATTTCCCATTCTTCCATTGTTGTGGGACCTTCCTTTATTTACATTGATATATTCTTTATGATATATGGTGGATTCTTGTTATAATTTACCCAAGTGAGTGTGTTAGGATGATTTCTTTGTAAAATTTGTTTTCAAATATGTTGTAAAACCTATTTTTAATTTAAATACTCTTTTATGGGTTCTATAAAGTGGATTTGAGAATGGTTGTTTCAATTTTGAAGTGGCATAGACTGGTAAAATGATTTAAGGTTTTCATTTTCATTTAAATAAAAAATTTGGTTATACGATAAATGTTAATGGTGTGTGTGGTTTTGAAATAGATCTTTGTAGTGTATTTATTTTCAAAACATATATTTTTGGTTTTGAAAAAATATGAGAATTGGTTTGGAAATGGTTTATAGAATTGTTTTTTTTTCATAAGTTATATGTGAATGCTTAGTTTCTAGTTTATTTTTCTACTATCATTATTGAATTGATGTAGGAAGTATATTTTATAAATTCGACAGGTTTTGGTGACCTACTAATATTTTTTTCTTACACCTATTTTTTTCAAGTTCCTGGTTCCCCATTTGTTTCAGTTTCATTCTTTATGGTCGATGTGGGTGATTTTAGTGGTGGTGAGCAACTAGAGGTTACATGGAGATGGTTCAGGCTTAGCATGAGTTAGTTAGTAGTTTTTTTATTTTTTAGTTAGAATTATATCTACTAAAAATTTGTTTCATTTATGTTTATGGATGTTATTTATGTATATGAAAATGTTTTGGAACATTCTAGTTTGTTATGACCTTTTGACATGCTTATTTATTTTTTCTTAAGTATTCATTTATTCCACTTTTTCTTATCTATGTTTTCGGAAAAATAATTCCCCAAGGGATTCCTTTGATTCCAAGGAAATTGTTTCCTACCAATGGGGATTAGGAACACCTTTCAGTCCTTGTGGAAAATCATGTTGGGTGTCGGGTGTGGTGGAAACCTGAAGCTCTTCATTGTAAAATGGTACCATAGCTTGGGTTTTTCTTAATAATTAGTATAAGCTCCTTTGTGTATCCCTTGTTATTTGAGGATGTACTGGTAGAGATTATATTAAGGTTTTTAGAGAATGATAGTTAAGGGTGGTGAGAGTTTAGCTAGCTCTTTATCATCCTGAGCCTCACATTACCTGGGAAAGTTGGGTTTCAAATTTGGAATTTGAGTTTGTTAAACCACTTTTGATGTGAATTTTTTTTGTTCCCTTTGAGTATGAAATTGATATCGGGTATCACTCTTTGGTTTTAGATTGGAAATAGAGGAGAAATTGAGATACAAAATTAACTTTCATAGCTTGGGAAACCATGTAGTGCCATTATGGTCGAGTCTTCCTCCTTAGTAGAGTGTGATGCTTGGATGGCCTATGGTTTCCCAAACCATGTGTCCAAAGAGTTCAAAACATCGTTTATTCCCTGTTTATCTATTTTAATATCTGAATTATGTATTTCTATAATAGTGGTTTTCACTTGTTTAATGTGGATTGAGAAGTGTGTTTATACCTTTTATAGATATTATTAATGTGAACATTTTTTGAATCGTTGTGTTGTGCCTTAGTAATAATAGGTTTTAGAACCTTGTTTTTAAAAATAAATGTATTTTTGTGAAATCGTGCTTTTTTAACTTGGTTTTATATATTGTTTTACAAAATAGTGATTTCCCTCATGGATAGTGTTTTTAAAAAGGGTAAATGGGTTTTTAGGGTTATTTGGGCATTGGGTTTTTAAAATTAACTCGAATTTTGAAATGGGTTTTTTTTTATTTTCCTTGTTAGTGAGATGTGTGTGTGTTGCACTATGGTTTTTATGTTTCAAAATTTTGGTTGGATTTTTTAATCAAATATTTTGGTGGAGTTTCATTTCCAAATTCCTTGGTGAAAATGTCAATTTCAAAATAAAATTTATTTTGGTGTGACTAGTGTGTGACTTGTTAGATGGTTTATTGTTTTAGATTGATTTATAGAATAGTGTAATTATTTGGGCTTTTTATAAGGAATGAATTGATGAAGTTCATGTCTTTTGTTTTTTTTTTCCTTGAAATGGTTAAAAAGTCATCTTTGTTCTGATGCCTACCCAGAATCAGATTGGATTGGTGGGTCTGAAACCTTTGTTAAGCTCAAACCCTATCTTGGACTTCTTGGACCATAAATTTACTTTTTTAGTTATGATCATGGATATATGTAAGTTTTGAGGTGGTTAGGATATAGTTATATGATCCTCAATTCTATTGGACACCTGAATCATTACAGGTGAGGGTTGGTGAGGGCTTACTTGTCAGTTTTAATCGAGTTTGGTGAGAATCGATGGTTGCACCTCTATAGTCGAAAGGTGTGTCTTGGGATATTTTCAGGATGTCATTTATTCAGTGTTTATTTCATAAAGTTGTGAAATAATAGAAAGATCTTGATCATTATATCTTGTATCAAGGTGACTGATCAGTAGAAGAGTTTGTATATTGCTTTTTGAATTTGGTCATATTTTCTCCAAATGTGGGAATCAATGATTCTAAGAAAGGTTGTTTCTAGAATTTGGTTCAGATATACCAGTTCCTAGTCTAACATATTTTCAGGAGGTTTTTAATGATTCCATTCAAGTTGAAGCTATCCAATCTAGGAACCCTATTATGGGTGATGCCTTAGTTTTATCTTACGCATAGTGGTAGCATGATGGGTGTAAGGATAACTCAGTGAGTAAGGATAAAGAGCATGATGATAAAGATCTTGGGGGAAAGGGTCGTTCTCATGAAAACTAAAGATCTATCATGTGATTTTAGTTTCAGGATTTGGTGCATGTTAATACCTCTTATCTCAAGTCTCTTAGAGTTTTCCTCCATTATGGTAATTTGGGTCATCTTTATAATTTTTTTAAGATCTTTTTTCTAAGGAGTTCACTAGTTTAATTATTTTGTGGATGTGTTTATCTTAGGGTCATTTCCTTGATGGTTTTAATTTTGTTTTTGGGGGGTTTTTTCTGTTTTTGTGAGAATATTTTGTATGGTTCCACTTAAGTTTTATTATTGTGGATTGGCTTGAATTTCATTGATGTCATTCCTTGTGTTTTTTATAGGATTATCTCCCCCCCCCCATATCCCACATTCTTGGGTGTTTCTTTTTTAGTTGGATATGAGTTATATTATTAAGAATTATTTTAATAATGTATCCTTCTTTGAGATTTAGGGTTGTTCCCATTCTTATGTTAAACTTTTGAGGTTGAATCGCTCTGACCCAGGATCCACTTAACACATTCTCAAGCTCATAGGGCCACTCGGATTTAAGTGTTCCTCCATATACCAAAGTCTTTAGCTTATAAGGAAGGGTATATTAGGTGATAGTATGGAGACTATACCCTAATGTGATAATAATATTGAGTTTGGTCAATGAATAAACATGTTACAAAAGAACGTGAAAAAACTTAGTGGAAGCATTTGATGAAACTCAACAGAAGATTATATTAATAGTGTCAATAATGATCCAAAAGAAAACAGTCATAAATAAAAGATATTGTATAAATTTCATGATAGATTTAAAAAAAGATATTTTTAAGATCACCAAAATAGGATCAGGTAATTACGTACTATAATTACCAAAAAAATAACTCTATCATAACCCAAAAAAAACACCTAGACCATCTTTCATCCATCCCATACACTCACAGTGCATCCTCACTTTCTAATTTCCATCCCACAAATCTAATCTATTACCTGATCACAAAGACATAAAGTATGCATTCATCTTGAGGGTATCATGAAAGGTGTGAGTATGAATTCGTTATAAATACATTGGCATGTTCCAATATTATATCCATATTTATATGATTGTAGGAAAATTTAAATAAATAGAATTAACTTGCACCCAAATTAACCCGTTTCACTTATGATCAACATCCACAAGAGAGTTTTTTCCTACCTTGACAGATGCCGGAGTGGATTAATGTATCAATTTTCTATCATACTAGAAAAACCATCAGTTATCCAACCATATATATGTCACTCAGTACCTCATTACCATAAATACCACTTATTGCTTCATTTTGAGTAAAACCAGCATCCCGAAGACACGTCCAATAAGTATGTCACAAGTAACTCATAATTCCATCCATTGAATCACCATCATATCAATATTTTATTATCCTAAGACATAGTTATACCCATACCTCCATAATCCTATCCCATCCGCCTAAACATCAGGGTGAGCCCTATTCATCAATCAATTGTCTCACATACCATCAACCATGGAATTCTATAGTGATCACCTCCTCCATAAGTTATGGTCGTCACCACCCCCTAAGATACAAATTCTACGAAGGCCTCCACCCATAACGAGTTTTCCACACCACCTCACTGAGTATATATCCTATGTGAACATGAATCAAATGGTTCTATTGTCCAAAAGTGGTGAGTTTAAATCACCAACCATCCTAAGACACATTATTTGGTAGAACTCTATCACTACAAGAGAACCACATTACCAAACCATGGAATATTCATCACTATCCACCTCAACCTGAAAAACAATATCTCCCCAAAAATTGTGATCATCATCACCCTAGATCTCTTGGGCCAATCCCAACACATTCCCATGGAACCCAGATAGCTAATTCCATATTTAAATAAAATAAAACAACTAGTACATCATGCTAAACCAATTCAGATTCTCATTCCCTTTCATACCAAGCACTTCCCAGCTCAAATATACAATAATATCCAAGAGAAAACCTATCAATATCTCACAATAATAGATTAATAATAAACATATTAACAAAAAGGTCATAGCCATACCACCCGAGTCTCATATATTTATTCTTCTACATAAACTCAAATATAAAAAGGGATAAATCTATGAACCACCTACCTTATCCTCATAGAAAATCACTAATTAAAGATCGACCTCTAATTTGAGCTATATCATAAGAAAATGAATCATTAGACAAATGTCCTGGAAATATGGTAATTGATCTTGGATAGAGATAACATCCTAAATGGTATGATATAAGTATAAAGGAAGATAGAGGACTATTATACTTACCATTAGTGATCTAATTTGGTAGAATTTTATTGAATCATAGACTATATGGAGGAGATCAAATAAATTCATCCAAGAGTTATGAATAAAGGAGCTCCAAAGCTGGATGGAGGTTCCAGTGGAATAAGAGGTGAAAGGGGGAGAATAACCTTAAAACAATGGAGGGTAAAATTAGTAATTTCACCCCCTTAAATTAATAGAACAGTTTTTCCATGCTGTTTTGATAACTATGTGCTAACCATGTAGTTCTACTATCCAAAGTGCACCCCACCTCCCATGACTAGGTGGAATGTTTATCAAACCATGCACAGCATTTGCGGTAACCTTTTCGTTTTTCTAATGGTTCCTTGCATGGTTTTTTGGCCACCTCTAATGGTTAGACAAACCCATGCCCCTATATAAAATGGACCTCATGGTTAAAACTAAATGTATTCTAACTATGTTCCCAACACTATGTCTCCCAAATTTTAGTTTTTGATGCATGACGCATCTGAAATAAAAAAAACCCGCAATACCCTTTCCAGGCATTAACCCCAACCAAAAAACAACACATTAAATCATTTTGAATCTTTGAATTATGTTCTGAAGCTCAAAATAAATGTGGTACTATCCACCAAACATAAAATTCAAAATCAAATGGAATTTATGACCCAATAAAAAATATTATATGTTACAGAGGTTCTCGTTGTTCAGATATAACAAATTCCTTTGGTTCATGATTGGGAAACTTGTGTGTGTGGGTTTTACTAGTTGAGTTTGGTATGCCAGAAATTGTTGAAAGTGGTAGTTCAAATACACCATGTCAGGGTGATACACATTTTCAAATTAGGATAACAAAATGTATTGTGACATGAGGTGAGAGATCCTATCATTCATTTGAGGCTTCCGATGTTTTTTCATCCTTCTGTTCGGTTTATAGGTGCTTGTGGTTTTAGTGAGTCTCTATAATGGTTGTTCAGTTGTTCAAGGATGCATCTCCTAGTAGTTCTATTTAGTTCAACAATTTTAAAGGAACTCTAAAAAAAGTGGAGACCATTTTAGAGGAACATTAAATGGTGGGGAGACCATGTTAGCTCTCCCATGATTCATAGGATCCCTTTTTGAGGTTCTTGTTTTTGATATTCTTTGAGACATTAGGAACCTTGTGGTTAATTGGTTTAATCATTTTATGGACTTTGGTCATTAATATTATGGTAAATCCATTTTGAGTGATTCTTTGAGGTTAGGTTCTCCTTGGATCTCCCATTCCTTATTGCCTCTCCATTTCTATCGCGAACTTTTATGGTGAAGAAAGTGGCATGGGAGGGGTAGTTTAACACCCCTCATGTCATGGTGTTGTTTATTTTGTATTAATTTATATTTTCCCAGGTTTTTTTGAGTATTAATCCAAAAAATTAATTTTTTTAGGATTTTATAGGGGATAAACATTAACACTAACCATGTGATTCCCATGTGTGTGTGTTTTTCATTTTGACATAGCCTTTTTACATGACTTCTATATGGATTTCCAAATTATGTAGAGCTTCATAGAAGTTGTGTAGGGATTGGGACATGTCTTAGGTGAGGCACAAGGTTTTTTCAAACCATGGAATATCCCAAGAGAAAATGTTTTGGTCTTTTTCTTAGGTATAGGTTGGTTCTTAGTTTGTTCAAGGTTGGGAAAACCATGTGGCCAATCTAGGTGTTTAAATTTTTTTGGAAATTATTATTTTTTCCTTTATATTTAAGATATGCCCTCACATATCTTCACTACAAATGAATTATCCAACCCTTGGATCTCTTGAATGAGTTCCAACCTCTTCCTCATTTCATTATTAAACATACATTAGTGATTTATAAGATATTTTTAGTTATTTATTCATCATTTCCCCCTCATTATTCCTTCTCCATCTCTTCTCTCTTGGTTTCGGATTCCTCCACGAACATTATATCACATGTGGTTGATTTAAGGTCATTGGATGTATCTAATGTTGTTGTTTTTTTGTTTCTAGGGTTTGTAGATGGTATTTTTATTCCTATGGGTGTACTTGTTATTAAGGGTTGAAAAGTTTTGTCTTTATTCTCATCTCTTGAGGTAGGTTTTTCTATGAAATTATTTAATTTTCAAATTTGAATTGTGATTGTGCTTTCTAAATTCCTTTTTATCGAAAGTATGATTATATGTGATAACTCTGTAGTGATTTGATATAATTTCATTTTTTTTGAGCTAGGAATAAATGGTTTTTCATTTTAATTTCATGTTTTCCTAATTTAAATGAAGTGCTTAAAGGTTCCAAGATTTTATGAAAATCATGTATGTATTTTTAAAATGGTTTATACATTTTTATAATGGTTTTTGACCCAGATTTATTTTTTAAATAAGTGAAAAATGTGTTTTAAAGTAAATTTGGTTTTGAAGTGGGATGTCGACCTTGAAATGGTTTATAAATGGGTTCTTTAATGGATTTAAAATGGTAATTTGAAAATTTTTTGTGATCTTACCCTCATGAAAATTCCTTGAAGGATTATTTAAAATGGTTTGATATAAGTGTATGGTTGTTTCCCTTGGGTTGTATTATCAAAGAAGAATACCTTTATTTTAGGGTGGTTTTAAAATGTTCTAAATGTGTGGGTGATTTACATAATTTTCTAAATTGTGTTTGGAATGGTGTTTTATAAAATGAGAAAGGGGTTGTAATTTTGAGCCATGTTTTTGTGTTAAAATCTTGGGTTGGAGATTGATTTTTAAATGGTGGTTATGAAAGAAACCCCTTGATCATCGCTTGATTTATTACCCCTTGTCTGGGTTTTATTTATCTCTATGATATGCTTGTGCTCCCTTTATTTGGGAATGTTATTTTTTTATGTTGTGGGTGAATTTTATTTAAGGAGAAATTCATTATTAGTGATATGGGTGAGGGTAGATTTGGTTATGCCATGTGTGTTAGACTTTGATTGTATGTTCTTACACATAACATACATTATTGGTCATGGAAAACTAATTACTAAGTGGGAGTTATAATGTATTCCACTAGTTGGTTCACATTCCACTATTTTCCCTCTATCCATGCTAGGAATAAGTTCTAAGAGAGATTTTTACATCACAACGAGGCTTGTGTGGTATAGTTAAATGACTTGTGGTTTGAACTTTAGTGCATACCAATAACTGGTTCACAAGTTTTTATACTCTTATACAGTTAGATGCTTCTCATGCTAGGAATACATGTGTAGAGTTCATGATACATTTGGTTTATTTGTAGGATATTTATTGAGTGTCATTTGACCTAGTTCCAATTTTTATCATTTATTATGCTTTCATTATTGTGTCACATTCCCTTTTCTAATTTGATTATTCCTTATGATATATGGAGCCTTATTGTTATTCTTGACCCATATTAGTGTGTTGGGTTATTTCCTTTGTAAATTTAGTTTTCAAACTTATTGAAGAACAATTTTGAATTTAAAGACTCTTGTGTGGGTGCTTTAACAGGTATTTAAAAATGGGTGATTCAGTTTTGAGGTGGCTTCGGATGGTAAAATGATTTAAGGTGAACATATATATTTAAATGAAATAAATGGGTTGTTTGGGAAATGTTAATAGTGTATGTAGTTTTGAAATAGTTTTTTTCTAGTTTCTTTGTTATTAAAATGTATGTTTTCGATGTTGAGAAAAATATATGTGTTTTTAAAGTGCATTAGGGAATTTCTCTAGTTTTCCATAAGTTAAATGTAAAGATCTTATTTTTCAGTTTATTTACATAATAAAATTGATGAATTAACTTATGAAACATATTTCATAGATTTAGCAGGTTGTGGTGACGTATTAGGATTTTTATCTCACACCTATTAATTTACAATTCAAGGTTCCCATTTTATTTTATTTTTGTTTTTTGGGGCCGATGTGGGGTGAGTTGTGTACCGGTTTACAACCAAAGGTTGCATGGAGATGGTTTGGTATCGGATCAAGTAGGTTGGTAGTTTTTTTCTTTTTATTTAGAATTATATCTTCTACCTTTATGTTTACTTTCTATTTATTTATTTATTTTATGTATAGGAAAATTTATTGGATCATTCTAGTTTTGTATGATAGTTTTGGAATGCTTATTTATTTTGGCTCAAGTATTCACTTATTCTACTCTCATTTATCTCTATTTTGGGAGAAATAATTCCCAAAGGGATTCCTGTGATTCCCAGTAAATATTTTCCATTACGTGAGGATTAGGAACATTCTTTGGGCCTTGTGGAGAATTGGTTCAGGTACTGGGTTCAGTTAAATCCTGGGTTGATTCGTTACCAATACGTTTCCAATACATAACATCCATATTATATAATAATCAAGATAGGTTAATTACACATACCACTAACAATAATATCAAGATAATATCAAAATCACATAAGATAATAATTATATCAAACACCTCAACAATTATATCATATAACCAATATCCAAAACAATAATAATTTCAATTTAACACCCTCAAATTCCTCTGACCTCAATATTCCTATAATAAAGTATATTTTATATATTTATAACCATAATCTCATAATATATTAATTAAATTCACTTATATTGGTTCTCAAAACTAAATTTTACCACATTATTATCATTCAATAACTATTAATAATCACCCAATATTTACAATCACACAATAACTTCTCATAAATCCATACCATAATAATACAACCATAAACACCTCATTTATACCATAACCACTTATTTATTACTCTTATAAATACATTTCTTAATCTATCATCCACTTATTATTATTCATATATTGTCATTCTTGTAATTTTTGAGATTATAATACCAAATTTTAACTCAACCATATCCAGATTCATAATATCATATAATAATATCATGGTAATCACAAATCCACACATTATCCTCATAATCTATAAAAAAAATATCTTTTCTATTTATCCTAATAAACCACATATATACTTATACTTTTTTCCTTGTGTTACTACATCAACAACGCTCATTGTAATATTTAATGTTTAAAAACATTAATATAAACAATAAGATTATATTAAAACATCCATACTCAATTTATATTGGATAAATTATCTATTATTTATTCCCATGTAATTCACTATGATTACCTATAATCACATAAACTAAGACATATTTATTCACTTAACCCAAATAAAAAAGTAAAAGTTAATATCCCATACATAAAATAAATTTTGATCTAATTCACCACAAAATAATGATCCTTAAAGGGATTAAACATCAATACTCACACAAGAATCCATAAACAATCCAAAATCCCATCATCAAAATCAATCCTATATAAAATAACACAATATAAAAATTCATCAATGTAAGAGATGTAATAATTAATAGAATATTATGTGAAAAGGAAGAAAAAAACCTGTATTACAATAACTTGATCACGCAAATCTAATAATCAAGGGAATCTTTCAGAAGATTCTAAAAACATATAAATTGAATGAAACAGTTGCCTTAGGTCAAAGAGAGAGATATGATTTTGAAAAGAAGAGGATGAAACTACTTATTTATAATAAAATAGGAGATGACTACCCACAATATGGTGAAGTAATAAACGCATTATAGTGAATCTCAGTCAACTGATATTTTAAAAACATAGTGAATTAACTCCACCACCCCATTAAGTCATTAATAGTTTTCTTATTAAATTCACATAGTTTTACAAGACCATAGTATAATGTAACTAGATCACAATATATCCATCCTATCTCACCACCTGATTGATTAACCTCCATAGCATGGAATCTTCCATCCTTCTTATGTTCTACGTATATTTCAAAGTATCCATTATAGGACAATGATGTGGACTTCAATAAACCACACAATATAATATTTTGATAAGAAAAATGGAAATTTCCACTCTCTCTATTTTAAATAGGAACATATCACAAATAATTCCATAAAATGATCACTAAAATAGATTCCACCTCACAAAATTTAAAACTATCACATAGACTTCTTCCAAAATATATTGAATCAATTCTACTCTCTTCCTCCATGAAATGTGTTGTATCCTATATACCTAAAACAAAAACATGTTCAATAATTTCCAATCATGAACCACAGCATTGAAGCATTCAAGAGTTAATAATTTATTTCATTTATCTTGGACCACATCCAAACTCTACCAAACACCTTTAACACCCTAAAACTATAATATTAAGGACCAATAAAATTTGGGACTTTAAAGGTTATACCAAGAGTGTAGATTATTTAGGATCATGGGAGCATGATTATATGTTTTTATCATTATAAAAACATGGGATACAAGTGATCAGATAAATAATATTTGAATTTTGGTTCCTTTAGTATGTATGGGAGAATAAGAATTTGTAACATGTTTGAGATAGAGTTAATGTGTGAAGGGTAGGATCAGTGGGATCTTAAGCTTTACTAATGTAATGTGTGATCCTAGGATTGATGGGATATGTCTCATTATAGTATGAGTTGAGTAATTAATAATTTAGTGAAAAATTTTATACTTTCTTGTGGATAGAAAGTTGAAAAAAAAATTAGGAATTTAATCAATAGTGTGATATTTTGGTTACTATTTATCTCTTACCTTGGAGGTTAGGGAGTGAGTAATTTTGAAATATATTTTGTATGGAATAATATAACTCAAATTGGTCATGGAAGGAAAATAGAGTGATTTTCATTTCAATATAAATTATATTGAATTTGAGTATGATGAGGTTATTAATAAAATTTTAGTAATGATTTAAGGTATATGACCTTAAATGAATATATAGAGAGATTAAAGTAATATAAATTCTCTATGACTCATTTTTTATGGGGTTTTTTGATATAAAAATTTATTGGATCATAAAACCTTGTATAGTATTTTTATTCAATAATTGATCATTGAGTTATGTTGAAGGGTGATACACTGGATTTAATTATATAAATGGAATTGTGAATGGTGTTTGTTTTTGATATTTCATCAACTTATGATATTTATTCATAGAGAAATGGATTAGTGACCATCACAAATGGATCATTAACCAAATATAAGGTAGATACTTATGGATTATGGTAAACTAATAGATATAACATTCATAAGGATCATGTTGTGAGTATTCTAGGATTTTGATAAACATTTTATGAGATGAAAAATAATATCATTTATGGATATCTAGGTTTTTCAAGAGTCATATTACCTAACCTTTGGAGTTTAATTGGTAGTCTATGATACTGAAAATTAGATCAAGAATATTCAATTGACCTTTTTTATGGGCGGGTGCTATAAGGGATTTTTATGCAGACTTATCAATTATTAAGTTGAGGTTAAGGAATTTTAGTAGTTGATGGATTTGGATCCTATAAATATTAGTGGGATATTTTCTTAAATAAATTTATACTATCTCTTTTATGAGATATTTTTTCCAGAGATAGTACGCTCGATAAAGTTTTAGAAGTTTATAGAGAACCAATAGCTGGGGATATTTTTAGTTGAGTATGTTATCAAATTTGAAAGACTGTTTTTCATTATATCGTGCATTTAGGGGAATAATTTTATGATATTTTATTATTTTGAGAAAGCACATCATGACTCACTATAAGAACATGCTTTACCCTTTTTTTGGTAAAACCAACTCTAAGGCTTTCAAACTGGAACTAGTGGTGGAGATATAAGTTCCATTACCTCTTGATGTTATAAAAAGAAAATTAGTGGTGGATATAATTGGAAGCAAATAGGTGTACTTCATGGATATGGATATCAGGTGAGTTAGTGGGTTAGTTATCAACCCCTTTAACCTAGGGGAAATTGTGACAAATGTGATTTAAATATGGAAGGAGAAGGCATGTGCATGCTCAGTGTTAATAGAAATCAAAGGAGAGTTTTAACTATTGTATTATGGGACACCTATAATTTTTTTAAGGATTGTAATGATAAATTTTAGTGTCCACAATAGTCTTGAAAGGGAGTATTGTGTTAAACAAACTTTAGGTCGTCATTTTTTTGTGGTAGTCCTTATATCTTTCATTTATATTCAAACATTTGGTTTTTGAGTGATGTTATAGTATCTTATTTTTGATTTGTGTGTGTAATGTCTATTGGGACCCAAATGTAATGAAAAATGGTTTTTTATTACTTGTGATAGTGATCACATAGAGTTTTACAATACTTTTAATCCCTAGATAGAGGCTTGTGGATTGGTTTATTAGGATGAAATGAGTACATATTGTGAGCGATATTATTTTGGTGATAATGGAATCATAGCTGTTTTATTCTTAAATAAAAAATATTATGCAAAAATAATATTGGTGAGCATGCTATTAATTTCTAAAAGAATGATCTTTGTTATGGGAAAAGTCTAGTGAATATTGATGTCAATACATTAGGAAAACCCACACCATTGATGGTGAGGGTTTTTACTTTAGGTTCATTAAAAAGTTAGTAAATCTTGTATATTTAGTCATGAAATATGATAATTTGGTTTTAGTTTGTGATGTTCTTGAGAATATATTACATTAATTTATAACATGGATGTGAAGATTGTGGAGAGGATGAACATAATTCCTAGGATTTATAGAATTATTATGTTCATGGGGAAAGTGAGGTGATGTGTACAGTGGTGTTAGGATTCATGTAATTAATATTATATCAAGTTAAATACAATGAATTCTTGTGTATATAAATAGGGGTGATAAATTATGGAATCAAGTGAATAGTGGTATAATATAGACCAATGACATTATCAGTTATAGTTTTTATGTTGTTGGTCAGGTGTTTTATGAATTTTGTTTAGTTTATGAAAGTTTCATTAAAGAAAGATAATTTTTTTGAGACAATATGAATATTCCATTAGAGAATTTATATTTTTTTATTTTGGTATATTATCACCAAGGTCTCATTACATATGATCATTCTTAATGAAAGGGATTTGGAGTTGGGTATATAATTTAGAAAATGACCGGTGTGTGTAATCATATTGGAGTGAAACACGGACATGATTTCTCAATGGTTAGAGTGTTGATAAGGATACTAAGTGTCCTTTCTTGAGTATGATAAATTTTATGGTGGATATTTTTTTTAATGATTTTGGATTTTGAGGGTAGATTTAGGTGTGGATTTTGAAGTTCATATAATTATATATTGGATAATTTTAGTAGAGTTTATAAATTTTGGGGAAAATTTATATTTTTTGATGAAAGAAAGAGAGGTTTCATTTTTTATAAGTTAAAAAAGATACCAATGGGTACCCAGTGAGGGTGCAATAGGATCTTGGGAGAGCCTATAGAATAGATAGTAGGACCCCATATATTTCTACAAAATAAATGTTGTCAATCCACTAATAGTTTGGTGGACCATCCGGTACCTATTTATCTACTAAAATGTTATTTTAAATTAAAAGTTAGTTAAAAAATATTTAAAACCCCTTACCCATTATTCATTTGGTCAAGATACATACCTCATTTAGAATAATTTCATGCTCCAATTTTATTTTCTCTATCATTTAAAGTGATCGTGACTTATCATATATCCTCAATATGTGAGCTTCCTATTGCATCGATATTATAATAGTAAAACTAATCTTATGAGCTGTTTTATTTTTCTATCATTATTTATAATTGATCCATAATAAATCTAAAAAATATGGATTTTTTTAACATTTTATTTGATATCAAGTGTTTGAGGATAAAACAACCCATGATTATAGACATCATATCTTCTATTACAATGAGATAATTTTTTCCTAGAACATTTACTCATTTAATAAGAATTTTCATGTTCTATATAATTATAAGATTTCTTAAGTGTTACACCTATATAGTTCCATGTTGAATTACTCATTAATTTATTCCTAATACTATGTATTTTTACTTTTATTGGATGTATAGGGTGTCAGGGAATATTGGGGGTGAGTTTGGGAAGAACAAGAAAGACCTAAAGCTGAGATGAAGCTATAGGCAGTCATTTAAAGCATAAAGAAATGTTTCATTACATGAAATACTCAAGATAGAACCATGGTGATTTTTTATGTATTTGTTCATTGTGTGAATCATGTTTCAATATATGAAAATGAGTTTTAGTTATTTTTTAGGGCTCATTTTGGAACTATTATTTAAACAACCTTTAATTTTTCTTCTTCATTCCCATGACCCTCGCATACGTTTTTGGATATGAGAAGCTTACCCTTAAAGGATTTTGCTATGTTATCCTAATTTTTTCATTTTTTAAAGAGTCCTTTATCCCGATGGAATTCTTTGAGTAAATCTAATTCTATATTATCCCCATTTTATTATTTCTTCTTGGATATTCTTTTCGTAACACTAATATGATGATTTTGTGGATGATTTTTGGAATTCGATGTTTTGTGCTAGTTTTAGGTTATATTTTTTGTGATTTTCCTTCATCGTGCCTAAGGTAGGAATCTATCAACATTTTAGGACTTTCATATGATGTTAAATAAGACATTTTTAATGTAGGTTCACTTGTTCTATAGTATCAAACTGATTAGCTTAGTCCACATAGATGTAGTAGACCCTGTAGTGGGGGAGTGACATGTTATGGCCTATTTAAAAAGGATATTTTACTTGGATTCATAAATGACATGTGGTCTATATTACTAGGAAATATGACCTTAGGAGAGTCATTTGGGGTTATTTGAAGCTATTATGATTAGAATAAATGATTTTTGGGTTTTAGTGATGTTTCCCCTTTTTTGTTTACTTTTTATGAATGTTGATACTTGCTGTCTGTTATTGGATGTGACCTTACATGTGTATGTGATGGTGGGTCAGTGTGCTATATTTTATCTCCTTTGAGTATGTGGGGATGGATCGGTGTAATGGATGTAATCTCTCTTATGTATATGAAGATGGGTTGGTGTTCTGGATGTGACATCCCTTGAGTATGGGGGTATGGTTCATGTGCTAGATTTTTCCTCCATTGAGTAGGTATGGATGGGTCAATATGCTTGATATAAACTCTTTAATTGGGAAAGTATGGTTAAAGTTACTTTAAATGTTCATGAACTATGTGATAAGGATTGGTACATTTATTGAATTTTTATTTAAGGTTACAATAGACTTTACTTCTGGTATGGGGCCCAAGTAGGTTGGGTTGGAATTTTTTGTAGCATGGTTAGAAAAAGATAACATTTTGGGTTTTGTTTTAATTATTGTACTTATTGTTTATCAATTCATATACCTTTATACACTTACTACATTTATGATAAGGGGACAGTGGTGGTTTCTTATTGGTTTTTTTTTTCAAACCCTGAATGAAAATCTAAATTAATGTAAAGACTATATGATAATGGTTCCAACCAAGGGAAAGGGAATTATAATATAATTTTTAGTAGGTTTTGGTGGACAATAATTTAAGTGGTACTAAAAGATACACTGTTATTTTTTTCATACCCCTTTTATTATTTTATTATTTTACTCATTTTTTATATCAATTTTCCACATGTGTGGATCAATTTTATCAATGTGTACTAGATATTGTATTCCATTTTTTATAACATGTGATGGTATTGATATCACATCAACTTAGATTTTTGAAGAAATCATTTATTATTTCTATTATAAATGAATTTCTCTATAGGAAAACTGATGTTAATGTCATAGTTTCCCCATAGTTCTGTTTAAGCCCGCACCACTAGTCTAAATCCTTTTGTGTATGATGAGGTGTGCATATGGTCATGTACCAATCCATCCCAAACCAGGTGATTCAGGATAGGGTGTGACAAAATGGTCTCATATCACTATTTTTATTTTAAATTAATATTTGTAACTTGGTAGATCAAACACAGTAAATATGAGACTTGAGTAGGGGAGATAATGATTTTCTTATCCATCACTCATGTAGTGGACCATTAAGTTGCTAGGGAAGTGGGTTGATTTTATTGGATTTCATGTTACAATTCCATACTATTCTTGGGTTTTATTCTATAGATATGGTTTATGGAATTTTTTTCCTGAATAAATGAGTGGATGAGTTCATGCATCATGGTTAGTCATGTATCTTAACATTTAATTTGTTTATCTTTTTTGATTTACATAGAGGTTTAAATTAAGTAAATGTTCGTAATAATATATTTAGAGTTTTTCCAAATATATCATTGGTGATATTTAATTAATTTAACCTTAGAATTATTAAATTTTTATTATTGGGAATGTAAATAATGTACAGGTATTAAATATTTGGGATTAATACTTGGTTAAGTCCTACAGGGTTGTTCCTAGTGGTTGTGTATATCCTTTTAGAGTGTGGTTCCTAGTGTCGTTTTTTATATGCATGGACCTATTAGTTTATTAGGTATTTTTAATATTTGAGATGTTAATTTCATATCAAAGTTTTATTTTTCATTTCATATAATGTATTCTTATTGAGGTTATATGATTATATAAAAGAACTAGGGTGAGAATGTTTCTAAAGGAGAGAATGCTCCTATTATACCTCCAAACATTTAGAGGGGTTAGGTCAAGAATTCTTTAGTGGTTTACCTATATGTAACTCATGTAGTCTGGGTAGTAGATCCTCTTCAACTATGTGTTTTCTATATTATATTAGTGGGAGTTAGAGGTTCCCATCAGGGAGGGATTATGATAGTGGATTTCACTCAATATTCCAAGTTATAGCACCATCCAGTAGTCTAGGTTGTGGTTGTTCCTTGGGATACCAAAGACTGTATTGAGATTATTGAATGAATTTTTGATATTGTATAGATTCATAATAATATTTTGGATATGATGGGAGAATTAGTGCTATATGGGCCTACCAGAAGGTGGTAGGGCATGATGATTTAGGATTAGAGGCATAAGGATCTGACATGGGAATCTTTTAAGGATCCCTTTTTTGAGGAATCCTTTCTTAACGAACTGAGGTTGTATTAAGCATAGTATTTGATGGAACTCTAGTAGGGAATGTAATTAGTGGATAACTATTCACAAAGTTTTGAAATGTTGATACATTTCTCTTAAATGAGGCTTTAAGGAATAGAAAGTTCACGATTATTCTTCATCCATAGGTGAGGCATCACATTCAGGAATTTTACCTAAACTTAGATTCAGATATGGTTCATATGACTTGAACTATTGAGAAGGTCATAATATTGGACAATACAGTGGGGATCCCTTCCTCCTTTAGTGGAGGCATTAAAAGTGATTTTGTGGGGGATTATTCTAAAATTAGAAAGAGGAGACTCACCATAGTTAAGATAATATTTTTTTCAAAGGGTGGGATTTAATCACTTATAACTCCAAGAGGGTATACTCCCATGTTCTTTCTATGTGAAAATATAAGAAATTAAATAAAACATATACCATTAATCTATGGGAGTTCCATTATTTTAGAAGAATAGGTGATCTCTAGTGTTTTTTTAATGTTTTCCTAGTTAGGTGTGGGAAATGATTTGGGGAAGACCGAGGCCTCAAGGGAATGAGGTCCTTAGATAGATAGTTATAATTATTTGGGGATGTTTGACTATGGAGTGGTCTAATGATATCATCAATAATAGTTGAAATCTCCATAGGTTTTAGTTTCTCTAGTTATACAACGATCAAAGGGGTGGGGTCATGGATCCAAGACACATAGGGTATATGTGTTGGATCAGGCTCAAACATGTATTGTTGAGGGACCTTCGATGATCAAAGTTACGCTTTTGGTTATGTTGCACGTCTATCTTACTTTGTTTGATATATGAAAATCTCATTCATTTTTTTGTACCCAAGTTATTGATGGTTTAGATTTTTTTTATTAATGTTCTCCCAAGTTGGTTAGATATTCACACCACTCATGAAGAGGGTATATCATATTCTCAAATTCCTAGAGTGTCCTGCATTGGTTACAGGCTACGGAAATCTATGGTATTTTCTAGTTTTAGATATGACATGTTTTGATATCATTTTTTCCATTGATTGGTTGTTGTGTTTTCATGGTCACATTAATTTCTATTACATATGGGGGTATTTAACCTACCCAAAGGAGTAATATTACTTTATTATAGATGGTTATAATATAGGGGATGAAAGAGTGGGACTATACCTTATCTTGATTGGGTTTATCACATCATATGTGGTGGGTGTAACATCTCGACCCTTCTCATTGGCTTGAGAGGGTGGAGGAATGATACTTTTCCATAAGCGACATTCCCAAGACACCAAACACTGTAAATAGATCTTAAGAGATTCGACAATAAATTGGGGAACGATTTTACCTTGAGATAAAACCAACCAACTAAACAATTCACTATGAAAAAATACATGATGCATATCGACAAAACAACCAAACCCATAAATTACCAAAAGAAAACCAAACTAGTCCATAACAATCCCACATGCCAAAAACAACCACACCCAAAATCAGAGTACCAAGTGGAAGACTACAAAATAAGACCCTAAGGAAATAGGACACCATCCCTAGCTCCATACCATGCTCCACACTCCATGCACCACAACATTTCTAAAGAATCATGCTGAACTGCTAGAAAAATGACATGATTTACTCTTACCTATCTCTCGGAATACAAAATCTGCAAAAGCACACAAGTTACTGAGTAGGGGTGAATAATAATACTCAATAGGATTTCCCCAAATTACTTCCCTACACACCCCACTATGAAAGAACCATTAGCAAATTTATGTAAAGCAGTTTATATACAACATTATTAGTTCAAAAACTACCAATAATCAAAACACACCCTTACTAAGCCACCTTTACCCAAACTGTGTAACCCAAGGGAAAATCAAACAACCATGCCATAATCCATTTAACCATCTCCCATTATCACAACAAATTCCATCTTTACAAACAAAACACAACAAGGCAACCAAAATGGTGGAGTTTATGTTCAACCTTTTCAGTACATTTCCAACTAGTGGTTCTTCCCAACCATTATCAATAAAGGTGGATCTTCTGTCCACTATCCATCACCTTTTGTAGTGAGACTTCCTACCCACTCCCACACAATCAACACAATCCATAACACTTGATCAACCAACAAGTACAACGCACCTAGGCCACACAATATGCACACCATCATTTCTAACACATTCCAATTTAGTTCAATAAAACACGCATTTATTGAAAACACCCTTGAACCAACTTTCCATGCCCAACCAAATTTCAATAAACAACACATTTATTGAAAATAATCATTCACAAAAAAATTCTCCCAATCCACCACTACAAATTTTAAAATCAACATTTTAAAATCACACAACAATCCCCTTTTTGCAATAATATCCCATTTTCCCCAAAATCCCCCAAATCATCACCAAATGGGTTTCCAACAATATTAACACATCATTATCACAATTAATTTCAAGAAAAAAATCAATTGTAACCAAAACCACTAGTTCTAGCCAAGTGGATTTGAGAGAGAAGCCACCTACCTTTAGGGTTCCGGTGAATTCGACCCACATGCAACCACACCGCAGACCGGGAAAATGCTCCACTAAAACAGTTGTTGATCCCCTACCTTATCATCAACAAGACTTAAATTCAACCCCCAAGGAAAAAAACCCCATATATACACACAATAGGTGTAGAAATAGAAAACTGAGAGAGAGGGAAGAGTAGATCTAGATAAAACCACAAAGAACTAAATAAGGAGACTTACCAGAGAAGAATCAGCTCAAACACACTAAGAAAAACCTTTGATTTGCTTCCAAAATGAGTGGGAGAGAACCCCTAATCCATGATAATAGAAAATACCAAGTTAGGATCAAAAGGGATGAAGTTTGGGTATTAATAGGGAAATCCCAACTAATCCCAAATTTTTAAAAACCCATTTTTACGAGGTGCATGGTTAGCCCGCAAGGTTAGACAAACCATGTGCTAACCATGCACCTGATACTACCTCTACGGGGCACTTTGAACATCCCACCGTACATGGTTAAACAAATTTTTCACAATTTGTGCGTACCTCACTAACCACACGGTTATTTTCACACAGTTTATCCAAATCGTTCTCAAACTATGCGGCCTTAAAAAGGCCTCCAAATGTTTCCAAAACCTTCCCAAACTCTCCCAAACTCATACCAAACACATTAAATACATAAAAAAGAATTAATAAAGGTTTCATACCACAAAACAGGGGTGCTAAATTCTCCCCGCCATTGTACTTTCCATCCTTGGAAAGTAGAGAAGCATCACATTGCCGAAAGAGCTCGAGTCATTTCTCGGCCATATATTTTTCCCACTCCCAAGTCTCCTCCTGAATCTGACCATGCGTCCACAAAACTCAAACTAAACTGATGCTTTTATAATGCACTACTTTCTCTTACCTGTGAATAATTCACACTTCCATGTGCACCCATGAAGCACTCGGTTCTAGCTCAACATCATCCCAACGAATCACATGGTCACGATCCAGCTGATACTTTTTCAACTGCGACAGATGAAACACATTGTGCACCATACTAAACCATGGTGGAAAAGCCAACCGATATTCCACATCTCTTATCTGTTATATTATCTCAGAAGGACCAATATACCTCGTAGATAACATACATTTCTTTCTAAACCAAAAATGTTATAACCTAGGACAAATTCTCAAAAACACATGACCACCCACCTCAAACGACAACAGTCTTAAACGATGGTCCACATATGATTTTTGAAGACTTTGTGCCATCTCTATCTTCTTCTTCGTCAACTTTATTTTATCCATATTCTCCTTCAAAAGGCTTGGTACAAACATTTAATTCTCACCCATTTCCACCCAATATAGTGGAGAACAACATAGACGCCCATAAAATGCCTCAAATGGATCCATATATATTGAATCCTGATAACTGTTATTATAAGATAACTCCACCAACGTTAACTGATCCCACCATGAACCACCAAAATCCATCACACAAGACCTTAGAATATCCTCTAAATATTTTATCGTCCTCTTAGATTTTTCATCTGTCTGAGGATGATACGTCGTGCACATGATCAACTATGTCCCAAGGGATTGCTACAAGGATTTCTAAAAATGAGATGTGAAACTCATATCATTATCTGATAAACTGGAGCACCATTCCTCTTTACCACATCCCGAATATAGATTTTGGATAGATCCTACACCGTATGGGGATCGTGAATTAGAATGAAATGGTCCTACTTTGTGATTCAATCCACAATCACCCATACGGCATCATGCTTCATGGCCATTCTTGGGAGACCCGTCATAAAATCCATTTCTATTTTCTATAATTTCCTCACTAGGATAGGTAAAGACTGCAACATTCCTACTATCTGTTGATGCTTTTCCTTAACTTGTTGACAAGACAATCATCTCAAGACAAACTCGACCACATCCCTTTTCATACCATCCCTCCAAAACTATGCTTTTAATACCTTATACATTTTTTGAATTCCAAGATGGACAGCCCACAAGGAATGATGATATGCTCTGAGAAGTTCCTCCTGAAAAGCCACTGGTACCACCATCTGATTCTGAAAACACCAGAGTGAAGTCCCATTTGATTCCCATCCCTCAATGGTCTCCCCTCCATTGAGTTTTGACCTCATCACCGCACATTAGGAATCATATGTGTGTGCCTCTTTAACCAAACCAACCAATTTAGAAACCAAAAAACCTGGAACGAAGACCACTCTTTCACCCTGGTCCTCACATTCCAATTGCATGTCTGATATGACTAATATCAACTACCACTGATCTGATGCTTGTTCACCACCTGAGCATATTATTTCCTACTTAAATATTATGCCACCAAATTTCCCTTACCCAGTTTGTACATTATGTCAAAATCAAACATATGGAGATATTTAATTCATCTAATTTGTTTCAAATTCTAATCTATCTTTGAGAAAACATGTTTTAAGCTCTTATGATCGGAAAACACACTGAATTTATCACTGAAGAGATAATGACTCCTCATTTTTAAAGAACGAACCATTGCCACCAACTCCAAATCATGTGTTGGGCAGTTCTTCTCATGAAACCTCAAATTATGTAAGCCATATTAAACTACATGATCCCCCTACATGAGAACAAACCCCAACCATGATCCCGATGTGTCACAATACACCACCTACCCTTTCCCTAGTTCAGGAAAAACCAAGATTTTTGTTGATGTAAGGTAACCCTTTAACTCTCCAAATAATTTCTGGCAGTTCTCATCTCATTGAAATGGGATATTATTCCTTGTCATAGCAATCACTTTTGAATCCAAATGTGAGAAATCACAAAAAAAATGTCGATAATACCCATCTAGACCAAGGAAGCTCTATATCTCAAAAATGTTCTTTGGCGGTTTCCAGGAGATAACAGCCTATATCTTTTCCAGATCAACTAAAACACCCCTCTCAGAAATAACATGTCCAAGGAAATGAACCTCCTATATCCAAAAGTTACAATTTGACAATTTGGCATACAACCGACGATCCCTCAAGATCCCCAACATGATCTCCAAATGTTTCTCATGATCTACCCTTTTCCTCGAATACACCAGTATATCATCCAAAAATACCACCACAAAATAATCTAGATATCTCTTAAATATATGATTCATAAATTTTATAAACTGATGATTAATTTATTAGACTAAAGGGAATAACCACATACTCGTAATGGCCATATCTACTTATGATGGTTGTTTTTGGAATATCCTCCTTCCTTACTCATAATCGATGATACCCGAACCTCAATTCAATCTAGGAGAACCACTGAGCTCTCCTAAACTGGTCAAACAAATCATCAATTCATGGAAGTGGATATCAGTTATTTATCGTGACCTAATTTAGTCTATGATAATCAACACATATCCACAAGTACTATCTACCTTTTTAACAAAAAAAACTGGCACTGCCCATGGAGATGTGCTAGTCCAGAAGAAACCTTTGTTTTATAACTCTTCCAACATCACCTTTAATTCCTGAAATTCTTTTGGTACCATTCAGTAAGACAGAAGTAAGATAGGACTGGTCCCCATAAGGAGATAAATCATAAACTCCACTTCTCTCATAGGTGGAAACCCTAAGAATTATTCTGAAAATTCGTCTATAAACTGATCCGAAACCACTAGAAAAACATTCTTCTCAACACCTTCCAGTGATTCCAATGATAAATCCTCTAACTGATACAAGATCATGCCAACATTTGGTTCCAACAAATATGTTTCACCCAACATTTCATTCTTCTCCCCCCTAATGATATGCCTAACACCATCCTCCATCACAAAACTAACCATTTTCACATAGAAATCAATGTGGGCCTTAAACATTATTAACTAATCCATTCCCAGGATTATATCATAAGCATATATCTAAAGCACTGAGAAATCCCACATCAATTCGATGACATCCACAACTAAACAACAACCTCGACATAAGAAGTCTCAACACTTTATTTGTCCCATGGGATTTTGAAGTTTCAAAACAGAAGGCATCATTTCCACATGTAAACCCAAAAAATAAACAATGCGATAAGTGATAAATGAATGTGAACCAGTAGTATCAAACAAATCTTTCATTAACGTTGAATTTAAAACAATCATACCTCACACCGTGGATGGTCCTGACTGATCATCCATCACCACCTGCTCAACTCCAAACAACTTCTTGTTTGCCACACTTTGCTCTTTATTAACATGTTAAGGAGTCATGGTGTTCCTTAAATCACCATGACGAACTTTACTCTACTGCTGAGGGGTATGCTACTGCCCCCGTCCCATCGAGGCATAAGACCCCTACAACCTCGAAGGAGTGTCACGGACACCCGACCTTGGAGCAACCTGATAGTAAGGCTGTCGATGCACCCTATGCTTAAAATTATGACATGCTTGAGGTTGTTCTATACAATACTACTTGATGTGGCTTGTATAACCACATTTAAAATACCCCAGCATACTCTGAGGCTTTGGAAAAAGATTCACTGATCCAGTTGTTATATTTTGAACTGTACTACCACCCTAGAAATAAGTTTTCCTCTTCCACTTGAACCCAGCGTTCGAGTTCCCACTATTTCCTATGGGTACCAACATACTTCCCCTGTATATAGCCCCCAAAATATCTCGCTTAGCCACCAAAACCATATTATCCATTTCCATGTAATCATTTAAACACAACATTGCTATCTTGGATTGAATTTCCTACCCAACTTCAAAAAATCATGCCTTCATTGATGTACTACCCGCCACCTCGGGTGTAAACCACACTTTGTTCATAAAGTTAGTTGCATATTCCATTACCTTTATGTTCCCTGGCTTCAAACTGAATAAATCTGTGTTATGCTGAATTTTAAACATTTGAGGGTAGAATTATTTGTTAAAAAATTCCTCAAAACCCTCCCATGTCACACCTTGGTCTGTCCAAGATTGGACCACCAACTCCTACCAAAGAATGGCATGATCTTCCAACATGTATGTGGATAACGTCACTTTCAGCACTACCAGTATTCCCAAAATGTCAAATATCCTATTCATTCTATTCAGCCATGCTTCATCCCTTTCTGGCTCTGAATCACCCCTAAAGATGGGTGGATTCTGCCTTTGAAACTGAGTTGCATGATGCACATGATTTGATTCATCCACTTTATTTCCACCTTCCACAGCATGGAAAGTTTTCACTATACTCAACACTAGCTGATGATTCACCTGAGGCTCAGGGGAAACCACATTTTCAGTTGCTTCCTCCAGTTGGTCTCTACGACGCTTACACAACGCCATTTATATCAATTCAAAAACAACCATAAGTCCCACTCCCTTAACAAGGAAATGCATAAAATTCCAAATTCAAGTTCATAAAAACTATCAAAACTAGGATTTCCAAAAGTTCACATTTCCCATGTTGCACTTTTCTGAAAATATAATACACCATGTTTTAAAAATCTACCCATTTTCAAAATACTACAAGTTTCCATGTTTCAAATCCTTCAATTTTGAAACACAATATAGATTTTTCAAAATCTATACATTTATATCACACCATAGATCATTATACCCTAATTAAATATGCTTCCTAGTGGGAAGTCATTTCTACCATTCATGTCATGCTCATCTCATTTGTTACACCCACAACAATGAGATATCCAATGCCTATAAGTGTCTCTAAACACTTATGTACCCAAATTCCTAGTAGCTTGATGTTCGGTATAAAAGGTTTAGCTTTGTCCTTTTATGTTATACATTCCAAGTTCTTACAATCTTATGCCTTGATACTATCCTAACTTAAGGAATAGGCCAAGAACGAATGTCAGCACCAAGACCAACAGTCAACAGCAAAGGACCAAACAACAGATCTCACTTGAAATCCAAGGACCTAATGCTCTGATACCACTTGTAACATCCCACTCCATCTCATTGGATTGATAGGGAAGAGGATTTCTACTTGGCCTTATGCAAAATCTCCAAGGCACCAAAGGATGGAAATAAATGCCTAGGGATTTGAGAATAAATTGGGAAACGATTTTCCCTTGAGATAAAACCAACAAACCAAAAAATCCACTATCAACAAACTACATGATGCATGTTTACAAAACAACCATACCCATACATTACCAAAACACAACCAAATTGATCCATAACAATCCAACAAGACAAATACAACCAAACCAAAAATTACAGTACCAAGAAGAAGACTACAAAACAAGACCCCAAAGAACTATGACATTATCCCTAGCTCTACACCAAACTCCACGCTCCAAGCACCACAACATCTACAAATAATAATGTCGAACCGCTAGAAAAATGAGATGCTTAACTCTTGCATGTGTCCCTGAATACAAAATCTGCGAAAGCACCCAAGTTCCAAAGCAGGGATGAGTAATAACACTCAGTAGGAATTCCCCAAATGACTTCCCTACACACACCACTAAGAAATAACCATTAGCACGTTTATATAATTCAGTTTATATGTTACATTAATAGCTCAACAACTACCAATAATCCAAAAAAACTTTTACCAATCCACCTTTACCCAAACCGTTCAACCTAATGGAAAATCAAAAAACCATTCCATAATCCATTTCATCATTTCCCATTATCACAACAAATTACATCTTGTAAAACAACACACAACAAGGTAACCAAAATAGTAGAGCTTTTGTCCAACCTGTTTACTACATTTCCAACTAGTGGTGCATCCCAAACACTATCAATAATGGTGGATCTTCCATACATTATCAATCAAATTTTATAGTGTTACTTTCTTCCCACTCCCACACAATCAAAACAAGCCATAACACTTGATCAAACAATAATAAAAAAGTACCAAGTCCACACAATAATCACACCATCATTTCTAACACATTCCAATTTACTTCAATAAACCACCCATTTATTGAAAACAACCTTGAACTAACTTTCCATGCCCAACCACATTTCAATAAACAACAGCTTTATTGAAAATAATCTTTCACAAAATATTTCTCACAATCAACCACTAACAATTTTAAAATCAACATTTTAAAATCACACAACAAGATCCTTTTTGCAATAATAGCCCATTTTCACAAAAATCCTCCAAATCATCACAAAATGGGTTTCCAATAAGATTCACACATCATTATCACACTTAAATTGAATTAAAATAAATTAATTGTAACTAAAACCATAAGTTCTACCCAAGGGGAGTTGAGAGAGAAGCCACCTACCTTTAGGGTTCGGTTGAATTCGACCCACATGCAATTGCACCACAAACTGGGAAAATGCTCCACTAAAACCGATATATATCTAATTAAATATCATAAAAAATCCTTAAAATCAATACCCAAGGAAACAACAACCCTATATCTACACACAACAGGTGTAGATCTAGAAAACTGAGAGAGAGGGGAGAGTAGATCTAGATAAAACCACAAAGAACAATGTGAGGAGACTTACCGGAGAAGAATCAGCTCAACCACACAAATAAAATCCTTAAATTTTCTTCCAAAATGAGTGGGAGAACACCACTAACTCTTGAGAAGATAAAATATTGAGTGAGGATTGAATGGGAGGAATTTTGGGTGTCTTTAGGGAAATCCTGACTAATCCCAGATTTTAAAAAAACCATTTCTACGAGCCGCACAGTTAGCTCACACGGTTTGAAAAATCGTGCCCTAACCATGTACCTACTAATACCTTGAAGGGTCACCTCACACAGCCCAACCCACATGGTTAGACAAACCGTGTGCAGGCCATGTGTACCCCACTACTCGCACAATTCATCTCACATTGTTTCTCCTAACTATTCTCAAACTGTGTTCCTTAAAAAGGCATCCGAAGTTTTCCAAAACCTTCCCATACTCACCCAAACTCATCCCAAGAACATTAAACACATACAAAAGAATTAATAAAGGATACATGCCTCAATCTGGGGGTTCTATAGTGGGTATGGTTCTAAAAACAACTTGGTGACTATTACATCCATTTTCCTACTGTGGTGAATCATTACTATGATATATTTATATAATATTTCATAGGAATTACTTATAAGGGGGGATTTAGGTTGATATTGACCTAATTTCAAGTGTCAAACCTATATTTATTTCCTCATATCATATAGAATCATATAATTTGACCGAGATTAAAGTGTAACTTAATGAGATTAAGTTAAAGGTGTTTATTGAAACATTTCATTCCTTTCTTATAGGTAATTATTGACCATGTTTTACCATTTTTTAGTTTTTTATTACTTTGGGGTCATTTAAAATGTTTCAGGAAAATTTTGGAAACCGTTGGGGCTATGAATGGTTGGCGCACATCTTGGAAAACCCATACAGTTTGGCCTAGAAAACTGTGTGGCCTTAGCTGAGCCATTGGAGAGGGCACATAGTTTGTCCAAAAAATGCATCCACCTAGTGCAAATCATGCACCCTTAGATAGAGGGTTTTTCGATATTGGAAAATGGTTAAATTAACTATGAATATAAATTGTGTACCCCAAACATAATATTTTTATAGGTCACGTGGTTTGTCATAACTATTTAGCCTCTCTAGCAAAATGAGTGCACAAGTTTTTAGTATTCCGATTTTTTATTTAAAAATTTACATGACCCCAGTTTAACCTTTAATGACATCCTAATCTCATATTTTTCTAAAAATATTCTCCCATATTGGTATAAGGGGTTCTATCTTGGGGTTTTACGCATATTTCCTCACTTTTTGATGGATCAACTCATGGTATATTGTGTTTTTAATATGATTTTCCTTTTATTCTTAGTTCCTCATAGGATCTATTCTCTTATCACTTTTTTAAACCTAAAGGGGATTTATATGACGTATATAAGGGTTTTTGATAGAGGTATTATTTGTTTCCTTTAGATCTAGGATCATGAGGACATTATTTACTCTTCTTATATTATCATTTTTGAAGGTAAATAGCTCTAACTTCATTCTTGATGGCATTGTTTCTATAATAATGGTTAATTTTATGAATTTCTTATTATACTTGTAAAAAAAATTGGGTTATTCATTGAAATTTAGTGATTTTTTGTTTTCATGATATTTCTTTGAAATATACATGCTTTTTAAAAGGGGTTGTCTTTAAAAACATGTTTTTTCCACCAAGTGTTTGATTAAATGCTTGAATAATGGTTTTGGATCGAAAATGGGTTTTCAAACACCGATACATATTTTCTTGGATTTAAATTTTTTTTATAAAATTTGATCATGGTTTTGAAATGTTTATTGAAAAAACATGGCACATTGAGAAGCTTGGGTGTAACACCCAAATCTTCCATGGTACGCTTCCCTTTGAATAATGCAGTAGCTTGCGTTGTATGCAACTTGGAGTTTTAACACACCACGACCAATGAAACTAGTTGTTATGAATCGTAATACCCACTTTTTGAAATTTTATATATTTTAATTTTCAAAATGGACTTCATTTTTTTATTTGTAATATCAAAATTAGCTTAGGGTGAATTTTTGGTATTTTTCTGAAAACATTCAAATTTTTTTGAATAGTGGAAAACACTACCTTATAATTTAAAACTGACTTTTTATTAAAGTAATTAGTTATTTTATTTTAATTTATTTTAGTTCAAAATATATACATAATACCTATATATGTTAAATGTAATTCGTTGATGTCATTTTATAATATGATTAGATATATAAAATTTTATTGAACTTTTTACTGTCTTTTACCCACCTTCTAGGAGCATTTGTAAATTTGCATAAAACATAATTTTAACACTTCTGTGAGTATAATTTAAAAAATATGAGTGACATAGTTTACATCAGTAATTAAAATGTGGTTCAATAAGATGAAAATAGTTTTTGGTGAATAGTATCTTTTGACTTTTATTTACACAGTTAAAAGTAAATAGGGTAATTAAAAGTAAAAATGATATTATAATTACCCAAAAACATGTCTTAATTTTATTGGATAAGTTTATTTAGATTAAAAACAACCTTAGGAATAAAATATGATCCCATTTGTTCCACTTGAACTAGATTAGGATATTTATTATTATTTTATTTAAAGAAGAGTTAAAAGTGTTAAATTCAAAGTTTAATAACTAAACCATTTTTAATATAGGGTTATGCATAAGATAAATTAAAATATAAATATTTATTAGAAATATAAACATATTTCCTACATAATGGTATTTTATTTATAATTTTTAGACATTAAATAATTAAATTTATTTATGACACAATGATGATGCAGTAATTACCTTATTAAGGAATGACTAAAATAATTGATACTATAAATATCCAAATAAATTTAATTTAAAACTTTTGATGAATTAAACTAATTTTATAGGTTAATATGACATGTTAGGGTTGATTAAATAATTTTTTTTCAAAGTAATCATGCTGTTATGATTTTCACAAAAACCAAATAGTAAATAGTGTCAAAATTGAAATAAACGAGTTTTTAAAAAAAATACTATATTATTGGTTGATATAATATTCCTAAATATCTAGGTTCGTCCAAAGTACTTAGATAAAGTTATATATATTAATAATGAACCACTTTGGGTTCTCTGGGCTTGTTATAGTACGTTTATTAACTATATAATATAAAAATACAAAGAGACATGCTGAATGTCAAAGTATTTAACGAAGAGTTAAATCTAAAAGATAAGGTTAATATGGTGACCTAAACCTGTCTAAAACCTATTGGTTGAATGTTTTTCGACCCATCCCCACCTAAGCCTCGAAAAATATCTTTTTGGATCCATTATAAACCGGAACTTATTTTATTATAAAATATTATTTCAAGCTTTTCCTAAAGTGGCCCTCAACTCTCTTATAAAAAGGTACTTCCCCATATCTTCATTTCACACCTCAAAATCCATTTGTCTCGACCAAAACCTGCTCAAATATATTCCCAACTTCCCTCACATAAACTTAGAGTCCTTAATTTGATCAGAAATCCAACCTAAGGAACCCTTTTGATCAACTCAAAAGGAAACACCTGAAGAAGAGGTAATAATTTCACCACCCTATTTCATGTTATTTCATCTTCCACTTCCTCTAAATTTGTTGTTTCCATAACAAAATAATAACTCCTGTACCTCCTAAATACTGTGATTTTATTATAAATATTTTACCAACATATTCATTATTCTATCCATCCTATGAATGACAAAGTCACCATACGTGCATACGTACGGCTTATCGTCTCCACATTGTGGTGTAGTTTGTTATTCAAACACTTCATTATTTGGATGGGTATAATAATGAGTATGACTAATTTAAATAATAAATATAACATGTTAATTATTATGTATATATGATATACCATCCAATTACATATGATTTCTCCATCAATATAATGATATTGTTACTCATCCGTACGTACGGATTATCATCTCCACGAATGCGATGAGATTCATTTCCCATCATAATCATTCAAAAATAATTATTATTTTATGGTTAAAAATAATTTTTAAGAACTTAATATAATTATAGATATGAATCAAATACATCCTATCCATAGGAAACATGGGTTATGTAACAAATAATATAAAGTAAAACGAATTAGTTAACACCCAAAACGATGATACTACTGAAATATTATTAACAAATCAATATTAGAGGATCGTATATGATATCATATTTATGTATATAGTTATTGTATAATTTAATAACAATTATTTAACTATTATATATTAAGTTAACGTACCCTTGATCAAAAAAAAAAGTATAATGTAAGGCTTAATTCTACAATCTCTTCACTTATATGAGGTTGTTAATGCGTATTTATCTACTGGTACCTCTTTATCATCCACATCTGTGTTTCTTAAAAATATATTTTAAAAAAAATTACTATTTCCTAGACTATGGGTTAAATACATTTATACCCTTTTTTACTTTTAATAAAAAATTTATAAAGGAATCTTTCGGTCGTTTTCCAAATAAGGTCATTTACGACCTTTTCGACAAAATTAAGGAAAGAATGTTTTTTAACATATACTGTGGGTGTGACTATTTTCCACCATTGTAACACCTTTGAAGCTTCCCTTAAAATTTTATAATAATATTTTCAAAATAAATGTTTTCTTTTATAATTACATGACTTCTAGATGATTTCAAAATAGAAAGAGATATTTCTCCCAAATTTTTTTGATTTCATCTATGTCAACATCCTTTGATGGATTTTAAACTTATTTGAAGTTAATTAATATGATACAAACCTTTCATATTGTATTGAATGTTTTTTGATATAGTTTACTGTGGGTGTGTTATTTTTATACCATTCATTTTTTATGGATAAAGTATTGACATTTCGTATGCTATTTTTAATACGAATGTTTATGTTATGTTTAAACCTTTCCATATGAGGAATGCATTAGACTTAGTATGTGATGGGCGGAGCCCTCTATAGCTCCCCGATGCATCAATAGGTCTCATGAGAAAAACTAGTGACTTGGCATAAGGCCTCAAAAAAATCTTATTTGTAGTCTTGGCACAAGGTCATGACTATGTGGTTAGGAAGCATGGAATTATGCATTCCATTATTATGAAATTGGATATTGATGTTGCATGTGATTATTAAACTAGTATAATATACATGTGAATAAATAAATGGTATAATTTGATTTATATTAGCCATATTATGCATAATGTTATGTTTAAAAGGCTTTTGTTTTAGTCTTATACATTGTCTTAAATGTTTATGCTTATTTATGAAAGTTTCCTCTATATTATTATCCTTATTGAGCATCTGAGCTCACCCCTTTCTATATTTTATTTTTTCCAGGATGCGAAAAGTATATTATGACTTACCTGTAAGGATAGTCTAAGGGATATAAATGTGGTCAATGGAGACAATTTTGTTGTTGTTTTTTATTTTATAATGTAGTGTAAACCTTATGAATGTATCTAGTACTTCCAAGGCTACTAAACAGATTGATCTTTCGGGATTTGACCCCTTGTGATCATGCCAATGTTATGTAATAATGCACCGAATCTGGGTAACTGGGGTTGAGGCATTACAGTTGGTATCAAAGGAAGTTTATTACAAGCCTTGGAAACTAGATTTAGATAAACTCTGATTAGAGCACATTGCCCTAAGATAGACTTTGAGGATTAATATGGAAGAACTTCATATAATTTTGGTAATGTAGATATTTTGTGTATTTTCCATGAAATAAATCCATGTATGGATATGAGAATGTATATGTGGATCTAGAACAGATGTACCAATGAGTGAAAACTCCAACAAGGAGTTTCGAGCTTAACTCGGGGTGTCCTGGTACACGACAACGGGCCTTGCTGCACTCTTGGTTACGAAACTATCGGGGGATATGCTTAGGATAATTCAAATTTTCTTTACAAACCATTATGAAGTATTTATGACTATATACCTTGTCAAAGAAAACATTTTTATTATTATGGATTATATTCATAAAGTATTCAATTTATGTTAAGTGTTCTACAAGTTTGGAATTATGTATTGTGATTCATAAACTAATCTATTGTATGCCATTGTTTAGAAATGGTGCCTAGTGCAAGTAATAGAAACTGTATCAACCCATGTAATCCATGTAAGTATTTCCATCCTACTCAAGATAATTATAGTAGATCTAGTGATGCAACTGGTGTGGATCATCTTATCACCATACTGGGATAAATCACTTAGGTTATGAATCATAACCTTACCGTATGGAGAACCCCGATCCACAATGTGGAGGATCAATTCTAGATTGCTTCATGAGGCAACAAGAACAAACATTCAATAGGAGTACAAATCCATTATTAGCTTAGTAATGGATATGTTCATTAGAGAAAATATTTCATGCATTGGGGAGTAGCAAAAGGGAAAAAGTTTTCATTATAGTTTATCACCTCACGGGAGATGCAGATAAATGGTGGTCATTAATTAAAAATACAAATGAGGATGAATAAGTATCAAGTATGTAATATAGGGAGTTTAAGATATTTTTTTAGAAAAATACTTTCCTCGTGACCATAGAGCGGATATGGAAAGGCAATTTCTAAGTCTAAGGTAAAAGGAGGATGATAATGTTGTAAAGTATGAGGCTAACATTATAAGGTTAGCAAGGCATACATCATATTATATACATAACCCAAGGAGTAAGATTGATTGATTCTTTGATGGGTTAAAACCATTTCTCCATTGATCATTAGTCTCACAATCCTTCTCATCGTAAGAAGATATTGTCTCATGCACTATAAAGACAGAAAAGGAATTATATAAGTCTTACGAATTTAAAAAAAAAGAAAGAGAAAAAGATATATATTGAACACTCTAGAAATAGAAATAAGGGGAAAAAGGGAAAAGTTGAATATTCATCATGCAGTAAATGTGGGAAGAAACACCATGGTACTTGCCTAAAGGGAATGGGAGTCTGTTACAAGTGTGGTGAAAAAGGCCACCAAGCTCATGATTGCAAGGGAAAGAAAGAGGATGTCAATGTTAATTTCTAAAATTTTAGAAAAAAGGGGCATTATGCAAATGAATGTTATAATCACCAAGGGAACTTACCTCAGAAAATGTCAAGGGAGCAAGGCCAAGTTTATGCAATCACTACTGCTGAGGTAGAAGCTCCAAAAGACATGATGGTAGGTAATTTAATGGTTTCCTCTGGTTTATCCAATGCTTTATTTGATTCTAGATCATCGCATTGTTTCATATCATCCCATTTTGCTAAGAAAATTAGATATTTTCAATTTGACTTAAAAAGGGAGTTGTCAGTCAAAACTCTTAAGGGAAGTATCATCGTAATAATGTTTTGTAAATCAATTACCATTAGGGCATATAAATGTTCTCTACCTACTGATCCCATCATCATACCCATGATTTAATTTTATATAATCCTCAGTATGGATTGGATTTCATACCATGATGTGAAAATTTATTATAAGAAGAAGGAGGTTACAATTTTCGATTATGATAAGGAGCAACTTATCTTTAGAGCAGAAACGTCACCACCTGATTCTTATCTAGATCCACCCCCATTAGCTCTACTAAATTCAATTATTAGGGAGGAAGAGAATGAAATAACTATGGGTGAGGAAAATAATTTTCAAATGGAGTACATACCTATTGTGCAAGAATATGTTGATGTGTTTCTAAAGGACTTACCCGGACATCCTCCAGAATGAGAAATTGAAATTTCCCTTGATTTAATTCCTAGTTCAAGGCCCATATCAAATACCCTTTATAGAATATCCACTGTGGAATTAGTGGAACTAAAGAAACAACTAGAGGAATTAAGTAATAAGTGATTTATTAACCCTAGTGTTTCTACATGGGGAGACCCTATCCTTTTTGTTAAGAATAAAGATGGATCAATGAGGTTGAGCATTGACTATAGGGAGATTAGTGCTATAACAATAAAGAAAAAGTATCCCCTACCTCACATTGATGATTTATTCGACCAAAATCATGGAGATCAATATTTTTTAATGATTTACCGTCGATCTAGATATCATTATTTGTGTGTGAAGAAGAAATACATTCCAAAAACAGTATTTCGAACTAGGTATGGGCATTAAGAGTTTACAGTAATGCCTTTGGGATTGACTAATGCACCCTATATCTTCATGGATCTAATGAATAGAGTTTTCAAGTAATATCTTAATGACTTTTTAGTGGTATTTATTGATAATATCTTGGTATTCTAAAAAATCTATGAAGATCATGAAAATCACTCCCGAACTATTCTAAAAACCCTCAAAAGAAATGAATTATATGGGAAGTTTAGAAAGTGTGAATTATGGCTTCAAGAGATTTATTTTCTTGACCATATTATCTCTAAGGATGGAATCTCGGTAGATCCTTCAAAGACCAAGGCAATCCAAGAATGTACAGCACCAATGAGTATAACTGAGGTATCCAGTTTTATTGGTTTAGTAGGTTATTATCGATGTTTCATCCAGAATATTTCCTAGTTGGATAACCCATTAACCAAGCCTACACGTAAAGGGGTTAAATTTGTTTGGATGAAAGTTTGTGAAGAATGTTTCAAAGAACTGAAGCAAAGATTAGTCAATGCTCCTATCTTGACTCTACCATCAGGGAATGATGGTTTTTTTATTTATAGTGATTCTTCAAAGAAAGGACTTGGTTGTATCCTAATGAAGAATGATAAAGTTATTTCCTATGCATCACGACATCTAAAAATTCATGAACAAAACTATCCTTCTCATGATCTTGATTTAGCATCTGTAGTCTTTTCTCTAAAAATATGGTGACACTATCTCTATGGTGAAAAATGTGATACTTATAATGATCAGAAGAGTTTGAAGTATATTTTCTCACAGAAAGAACTCAACATGAGGCAAATACGATGGCTTAAACTACTCAAGGATTTTGATTTCACTATACACTACCACCTGGGGAAGGAAAATAAGGTGGTAGATGCTTTGAGCAGAAAGGATCATGGAGTTTTGAACAAGATTAGAGTTGAAAGGGATCCTATTTTCATAGATCTAGTAAAGATGGATATGGGAATAACCATGGAAGGTGAAACATCAATAATTTTTCAAACGGTTGCCAAACCATCTATACTATAAAAGATACAGAGTTCTCAGACTGATGATGAGGAGTTTTAGAAAAGATTAAGGTTGTGAATGATGGGAGATTGAGAGACTATGTGTATGAAGATGGAATTTTAAAATTTGGTAAGAGACTTTGTGTTCCTGACATACCTAATCTAAAAAGGGAATTTTTGGATGATGTTTATAGCTCCAATTTCTCTATACACCTTGGTAGTACTAATATGTATAGAGATTTGAAGGAAAATTTTTGGTGGGAAAACATGAAGAGAGATATTGTTTATTATGTGACAAGATGTATGGTTTTTCAACAAGTGAAATCTAAAAGAAAACATCCTAAAAGATTCATGCAACCTCTTCCCATACCTGAGTGGAAATTGGATGATATTACGATGGACTTTGTCATGGGGATACCAAAGACTCCTTGAAGAAATGATGCAATATGGGTCATTGTTGATCCTCTAACCTAGTCCGCACATTTTCTTTTTATAAGAGATGATTTGCCACTTGAGAATCTAGTAAGACTATATATTAATGATGTTGTAAGACTTCATGGAGTACCCCTATCAATTGTTTCTAATCATGACCTCTGTTTTAAATCAAGATTCTGTAAAAGTCTTCAGAAGGCCATGGATACTGAACTTCGTTTGACCATTGCCTACCAACCTCAAACTGATGGACAATAAGAATGGAGTATTCAAACCTTAGAATACATTTCGAGATCTTACTCACTTGACTTTCAAGGTATGTGGGATCAATATTTACCTCTGGTAGAATTTTCCTATAACAATATCTTCCATTCAAGTATTCAGATGGAACCATATGAAGCATTATATGGAAAGAGATGTCACACACCAACTTGTTAGGATGATGTTGGTGAAAGAAAACTTATAGGCCTAGAACTTGTTGAGTAAATAATGGGAAAAGTGAAGATTATCCAAACCCACATCAAAGAATCCCAAATTAGGAAAAAGTTCTATGCCGATAACCGAAAGAAGGATTTGGAATTTCAAGTAGGAGACCATGTTTTCTTGAAGGTATCTCCATGGAAGGGTGTTATACATTTCATTAAGAAGGGTAAATTGAGTCTCAGGTACATCATACCTTTCAAAATTCAAGAATGAATTGGATTTGTATCATATTATTTGGTAATGCCTCCAAGTCTCTCCAAAGTTCATGATGAGTTCCACGTATCATTGTTGAGAGAATATATGTCTGACCCAACATATGTACTCACCTATGAGGAAATTGAACTGGAACCTGATCTATTTTATTGTGAAGAGCCTGTTAAGATTTTTGATACTAGAGAACCAGTGCTGAGAAACTGGATTACTCGTCTGGTAAAAGTTCTATAGAGAAACCATAAGATGGAAGAGACAACGTGGAAATCCAAGGAACTTATGATGAAGAACCACCCAAATTTTTTTATGTAGTAATATTCTATAAATTTCTAGGAAGAAATTATTTTAAGGATGGGAGAATGTAACACCCCAAGCTTCCACGGTACGTTTCCCTTTGAATAATGCAGTATCTTGCGTTGTACGTAACATGGAGTTTTAACACACCACGACCAATGAAACTAGAAATTATGGGTACTAATACCCACATTTATAAATTTTATAAATTTTAATTTTCAAAATGGACTTCATTTTTTGATTTGGAATATCAAAATTAGCTTAGGGTGAATTTTTGGTATTTTTCAGAAAACATTCAATTTTTTATGAATTGTGAAAAACACTACGTTGTTGTTTAAAACTGACTTTTTATTTAAGTAATTAGTTATTTTATTTTAATTTATTTTATTTCAAAAAAGACACATAATACCTATATAAGATCAATATAATTCATTGGAGACATTTTATAATAAGTTTAGATACATAAAATTTTATTGAACTTTTTACCGTCTTTTACCCACCTTCTAAGAGCATTTGCAAATTTGCATAAAACATAATTTTACTATTTCTATGAGTTGAATTTGAAAAATCCCAGAGACACACTTGACATCAGTAAATAAAATGTTGTTCAATAAGTTGAAAATAATTTTTGGTGAATAGTAACTTTTGACATTTATTTACCACAGTTAAAAGTAAATAGGGTAATTAAGGGTACAAATGATATTATAATTACACTAAAACATGTTCTAATTATATTAGATAAGGTTAATTAAACTAAAAAAATTTAGGAATAAAATATGATCCCTTTTGGTTCACTTGGATTATATTTGGACATTTATTATTATTTTATTTAAAGAAGAGTTAAAAGTATTAAATTCAAAGTTTAATAACTAACCCATTTTTAATATAGGATTTATATAAGATAAATTAAACTATAAATATTCATTATAAATATAAAAATATTTGATACATTATGGTATTTTATTTATAATTTTTAGACATTAAATAATAAAATTTATTTGTGACACAATGATGATGAAGTAATTACCTTATTAATGAAATATTAAAATAATTTATATTATAAATATCCAAATAAATGTAGTTTGATACTTTTGATGAATTACACTAATTTTATAAGTTAATATGACATTTTATGGTTGATTAAATAATTTTTTCGAAGTAATCATGCTGTTATTATTTTCACAAAAACCAAATACTAAATAGTGTTAAAAATGACATAAATGGGTTTTTAAAATAAATACTATATTATTGGTTGATATAATATTCCTAAAAATATAAGTTTCGTCCAAAGGACTTATATAAGGTTATATATATTAATAATTAACCACTTTGAGATTTATTGGCTTGTTATAGTAAGTTTATTAACCATATAATATAAAAATACAAAGAGACATGGTAAATGTAAAACTATTTAACAAACAGTTAAATCTGAAACATAGGGTTAATATTGTAACCTAAAACTGTCTAAAACCTATTGTTTTAGATTTTTTCAACCCATCCCCACCTTATACTCTAAATAAGTTATTTTTGAGCCATTATAAACCTAAAATTATTTTATTATAAAATAATATTTCAAGATTTTCCTAAAGTGACCCTAACCTCTCTTATAAAAGGGAACTTCCCCTTCTCTTAATTTCACACCTTAAAATCCATTTTTCTCAACCAAACCCTACCCAAAAATCTTCCCAAATTCCCTCAAATCAACCTAGATTCCATACTTTGATCAGAAATACAACTTAAGAACCCATTTTGATCAACTCAAAAGGAAACACCCGAAGAAGAGGTAATAATTTCACCACCCTCTTTCAAGTTCTTTTCTTCTTCCACTTCCTGTTTCTTTTTTGTTTCCATAACAAAATAATAACTGCAGTGACTCCTAAATACAGTGATGTTATTATAAATATTGTACAACCATATTCATTATTCTATCCATCCTATGAATGACAAAGTCAGCATACGTGCGTACGTACGGCTTACCGTCTCCACGTTGTGGTGTAGTTTTTTATTCAAACACTTCATTATTTGGATTGGTATAATAATAAGTATAAATGATTTAAATAATAAATATTACATGTTAATGATTTTTTATATATTATATACCATCAAATTTCATACGATTTCACCATCAATATAATGATATTGTCACTCGTGTGTACGTGCGGATTATCGTCTCCACGAAGGTGATGAGATTCATTCCCCATTGTAATCATTCAAGAATAATTTTTATTTTATGTTTAAAAATAATGTTTAAGAACTTAATATAATTATTTATATGAACTAAATACATTTTATACATAACAAACATGGATTACGTAACCAAGCATATAAAGGAAAATGAATCGATTAACACCTGAAGCGATGATACTACTGAAATATTATTAACAAAGCAATATTAGAGGATCTTATATGATATCATATTTATGTATATAGTTATTTTATAATTTAATAACAATTATTTACCTATTATACAGGAATTTAACGTACCCTCGACCATGGAAAAGTACAATGTAAAGGTTAATTATACAATCTCTTTACTCATCTGAGGTTGTTAATACGTAAATATCTACTGGTACCTATTTATCATACACATCTATGTTTCTTAAAAATATATTTCAAAACATTTTTAATATTTCCTAGACTATGGGTTAAATTCATTGATACCCTTTTTTTAATTTTTATAAATTTTTTATAAAGTAATATTTCTGTCATTTTCCAAACAAGGTCCATTACGACCTTTTTGAAAAAATTATGGAAAGTATGTTTTTTAACTTATATGGTTGGTGCAGCTATTTTTCGCCATTATAACACCTTAGAATCTTACCTTACAATATTATAAGAATATTTTCAAAATAAATGTTTTATTTTATAATTATATAACTTCTAAATGATTTCAAAATAGAAAGAGATATTTCTCCCAAAAAGTTTTAATTTCATCTATGTCAACATCCTTTGATGGATTTTAAACTTGTTTGAAGTTAATTTATTATGATACAAATATTCCATATTGTATTGAAGGTTTTGGGATATATTTTATTTTAGATGTTTTATTTTTATACAATTCTTGGTTTATGGATAAAGTATTGACATTTTCTATTCTAGTTTTAATAAGAATATTTATGTTATGTTTAAACCTTTTAATATGAGGACTGTGTTACACTTAGTAAGTGACGGGTGGAGCCCGCTATAACTCCTCAATGCATCGATAAGTATTATGAGACAAAATAGTGTCTTGGCACAGGGCCTTGAAAAAATCTTATTTTTTTACTCTTGGCACAAGGCCTTGACTATGTGGTTATGAAGTCTCGCATTATGCATTCCATCATTATGAAATTAACTATTGATATTGCATGTGATTATTCAACTAGTAGAATATCCATGTGAAAAAGTAAATGGAATTATTTTATTTATATTGGCCATATTTTTTCAGAAGTTTATGTTTAAAAGTCTTATGTTTTAGTCTTATAAATTGCCTTAAATGTTTGTACTTATTTATGAAAGTTTCTGTTATATTGTTATCCTTATTGAGCATCTCAGCTCAACCCTTTCTAGGTTTTATTTTTCCCAGGATGTGAAGAAGTATATTACGAAAGACCTGTAAGGATAGTATAATGGATATGAATGTGGTCAATGGAGACAATGTTGTTGTTGTTTTTCATTTTATAATGTAATGTAAAACTTATGAATGTATCTAGTACTTACAAGGCTACTAAACTGGTTTGTATTTCAGGATTTGACCCCTTGTGATCATTCCAATATTATGTAATAATGCTCGACTCTGGGTAACTGGGTTTGGGGTGTTACATTGGGAGTTTCGGGAAAGGGACATAGGTGACCCCGGTGTGTGTGGCACCACTTGAGGTTACATTTGTGACATTAACAGGCTATGGAGGGACTCGATATCAGTTGGTTCCAATATTTTCCTTGTTTAGGATTATTTTATGTCTAGTATATAATACTATAGGGTAGGGCCCAATACAGTGTGATTTTTCATTTATGTTTTATTTATCTCATGTTGGATTTATTTCAGGGATTATTTCTCACATATTTTCACATGAGGTTGTATCACATGGCTTCATAAGATGGATTATGATATGGATATGTGTATAATTACTTATCTTATGGTCTATGGATATGATTTCCTATTTTATCACTTAAAATATTCATATTACTGGATTTTTTATGTGAAAGGATTTTATGAAAGTTTGGATTTATGAAAATAATTTGTAAAACGGTTTTTGTTTTAAAATCTAGAAATGTTGAATTATTATTATTAGACCTTTTATAGTATCTATGGTGGAATCATACTATGATTTTTGTATCAGATCCTACTTTTCATTTAGGTGGTTTTAGACGTTGTGATTACATAACCCAAGTAAAGGGATGTGAATATAATAGGATTTTATCTTCCATTTTCATCATTTCCTTCATAGTGGGATGGTTTTAATGTTATGGTTGGTCACATGGAGACTCATTGGTCTTTTCTTATCATAATTTTTGGTCTATCCCATTTGGTTTGGGTTGTATGGATCATGTTTTATCTCTTTTTTCTACATTATACTCTAGTTTTATGTCCTGTTTTGGTTATATTTAAGACTTGTTTATGTAATCATGTTGCACCTCACCACCATGATGGGCTGGCTCGGGTGGCTTGTCAAGTTAAACCTGGTTGATTCATTACAGAATGGTATCAAATGGATACTCTTCCTAAATTGTGTTAACACTAACTAAGCTTGGTTCTATGTCTTGGGTAGATAGGATTTAGGACCATTGGAATTATGGTATTAATTATAGTAGGGTTCCTGAATAGCTCACTTCCATGTATGAACTAGAGTCACCATGGATGGTTATTAATTTTTTATTTGGTTTGAGATGTGGTGTTTGAGGTCATTTGAATGAACTGGATGGGTGGTTTATTTAAATAATAATGTTCCTTCTTAAATTATCATATTTCATTTTTATTATTCATGAATTTCTATAAATTCTTGATGTTTTAAGTCATTGACATGAATTCTAGAAGTTGTTCCAATGATTTTGAAACATTCTATAAAGATGAGTGGTAATTGTCCTGTGTTTAAAAAATGATGCCTCTGAGAAGAGATCTTATAAATATGAGAGAGGAAGCTATGAGATAGGTTCCACAATATAATCCTCCAATGTACCCTTATTTGGATGAAGCTATAATCCATAAAATTGAAACTCTAGGTAAAGTGGGTGTTAGGAACCCTGGAAGATAAGTCAATCATGGGTTAAAATTTACTAAGAAACATCCAACCATATTCTATTGTGACAAGGGACCCCAAGAATACGAGGAGTGACATGGGTGGATTTAGAAGATCTTCAACTTTTTAAAGACACCTAAATAATCTATGGTGGGTTTCCCCACATACATGCTTGAAGGACCAAGAATGAGATGGTGGGACTCTATTATGAAAGATAATTTACACGAGGACCTTACTTGGACTTCTTTAAAGAAAATAATCAATCGATAATTTTACCTTGAGAAATTATGTGCATAAAATAACATGTATTTTTGGACCTTGGATCAAGGGGAGAATACTGTTCTGGAATATTCTATGAATTTTTCTATGTTGGTGAATCTGGAACTGAATCTTGTCACTAATGAGTACCTAAAGGCTTAATGTTTTGAGTTGGGATTTAGGTCGGATATTTGGTTCATGTGCATTCTCATGTGTCTTCTGACCTTCATGGAGTTAGTTGATAAAGAATCATTGGTTATGACAGACATATCTGGAAAGACATGTTTGGTTGGAGCTTTGGTTGGTGCGGTTGTTATCCAAGGTGTGTTTTGTAATAATAAAAGAAAGTGCATGGGTGGTCCATTGTTTTAACGATTTTAGGCCCTTCATCAGGGAACAAGAAGGTTTTATACTACTAGTGTGGAAGGTGTGGTCATACCAAGACTAAATGTGTGGAGGCTTCTAATACTTTTCATCATTTTGGATAGTCTAGTCACTTGTTTTTTTTTTGAAAGGATGTTGTTGGTCAATAAGGAAAGATCTACTTTCACCAAGGGTTTACAAGTTTGTACTGATGCTTCCAAGGGTGGTGGAAATAATCCCCAAGATAACTAGAATTTTCCTGTGGTTAATACCATCTATATTTATGTGGAATATTGTGTTCAAGATGAATCCAAAGTGGGTCCAACTACTGTTAGAGTTATGATGTTTATTTTGTCTTCTATGGTTGAAAATTTGTTTGATATAGGTGATACTCATTCCTTTATATCATCAAATTTAGTTGATGTGTTGGGATTATTTTGAGAACTTATTTCATTCTTATTGGATCTTTTCATGCCTTTGGGAAAGTGGTCTAAACAAGGTTTCAAGTGTCTCATGTGTTGGGTGATGATAGATGACTTTGAGGTGGTGTGGGACTTTTTAGTTCATGACTCGGACATCTTCAGTCAGATACTTGGAATAGATTGGATGATTAGTGTTAAGGTTTAGATAGACAATTATCATCCTTGGTTTTATTTTTTATCTTTTAATGAGGTCACTCATGTTTTTCAGGGTGAGTGGGATCCCATATCAGGAAGGGAATGTCTTATTTTTCCTTATGATTGGGTAATCTCATTCCAATTTTTAGATATTTTTCTTCATGTTATTGACCATTGTTTTGGATAGATTCTTCCTTCAGTGGTCAGTGTATACCCTGAGATCTTTCAAAATGATTTTTATATTTTACCACTAAGAGTGATTTTTTGTTAACTATTGACTTTCTACCGGGAATGATTCCCATTTCTATGTAATATTATTAAATGGAACCCGCAGAGTTGGTGGAAACTAAATTCCAACTTAAGGATCAAGAGGTTAATGGGTTTATTAATTCTAGTATGTCACGATGAGATTTTTCCTACCCTCTTTGATAAGAAGGAATATGATCATCTCAGACATTGTCTGAATTATTGAAAGTTAAATTGGGTGAAAATTAAGAGAAAATACCATTTACCTATGATTGATGATCTTTTTGACCATCTTAGAGGGGCATGTGGGTTTTCAAAGATTGACCTTCAGTCAGGGTACCACAAGTAGAGATTAAAAAAATAGGATATACCTAAGACAAAATTTAGGATCTTATATAAGAATTTCAAGCTTTTGGTTATTCCATTTAGCCTCATTAATTATCATGTGTTTTTTATGGATTTTATGAGCTAAATAATTCATTAGTTCTTGTAATTTTTTGTTGTTATGTTCATGGATGATATTTTGGTGTACTCCAGATCATATGAAGAGTATTTGGATCATTTAGATGCCATTATTCAAAACATGAAAGAATATATCTTATGTGGTAAGCTTTCCAAATGTCAGTTTTTGATTATAGAAGTAACATTTCTAAGAAATTCCATATCTAAGTGGGGCATCCCAGTGGATCCTAATAAGATACTGGAATTTGTGTATTGGGATCAGCCTAAAAATTTGTTTGAGATCTAGAGATTCTTTGGTTTAGATGGTTACTATGTATAGTTGGTTCAATATTTCTCCAAGATAAAATCTTCAATGATATATTTAACCTATAAGGGAGTAACGTTTGAATGAAATGAAAAATGTTATTTATGTTTTAAGGAGCTAAAGGTGAGGTAGAAATCAACATCAATTTTGATTATTCCAAAACTAGGATTGGGTTATGATGTTTTATGTTCTTCTTAAGGTATAGTTATGGGATATGTCTTAATGTAGTGAGAAGAGATGGTGTGCTATGGAACTCATCAGTTATGCCCTCATGATAATAACTACTCTACTTATGATCTTTAGTTTGTAGAATTTATGAATATACTCAAAACATGGCATACATATCTCTTTGGGGAGTGGTTTATAGTGTATTATGATCATAAGAGCCTGAAATATAATTTTACTCAAAGGGTTCTGAACTTTTTATAGAGATTATAGGCGTAATATTATCAATATTTTGATTTTGGTATTATGTACACTCATATGAAATAAAATTGGTTTTTAATGAATTTATCATAAAATTACTGACACAGGTCATTGGAGGAATCAGTTGAGGAGATCTCTATAATGAGTTTGTTTGCTAAGTTTGACTTGGGAGTGGAAGAGGTCAGTAGGAAAATGCTCTAGCTTTAATGAAAGATGACTCATCTTTTAATAAGTAATTTTTTCTCAAGAAATTGATAGAAACTGAGTGAAAATGATTTAGTAAAAGGATTTATGGTGGGGAGACCTCAAGTGAGTGGTGTTAGTCTCCCATTGGAGCTTTTTTCATTAGTAATAGGTTGGTTGTTCTATTTTCTCTGAGTGAGGAGTTGATGGATAGTGGAAACCAATCTTGTTGTTCCAGACACCCTACAGTTACCAATACATATCACAAAATGAGATATCGTCATTGGTGTATGGGGAAGAGATGTTTAGTTTTATACTGTGTATCGCGATGTCTCACTTGTCCTAAAATTAAATCGAAGCACCAAAGACCTATTGGTTTTTTTAACCTTTACCCATTTGGATATGTAAGTTGGGATGATATTTTCATGGAATTCATCACTAGTTTTCTATGGACTCTTAGTGAGAAGGATAAGATTTGGGTTATCATTGATTTAATTAGGAAATCGGAAGATTTCTTACCAATTAAAGAGATGATGAAAGTGGAACATATTAGATACTTGTACATCTGAGATATTTTGAGACTTCATGGGGTTCCCTATATGGTTATTTTTATAGGGATGTGAGGTTCAAATTCAAATTATGGAAAGTTTTTCATGAGGTTATTGGTTCCCAGTTGAAATTGATCATGGATTATCATATGTATATAGATAGAGAGAGAGATAGAGCTATCAAAATTCTTAAGGATATGCTTCAGACTTGCGTGCTTTATTTTGGTGGATCTTGATAAAAATAATTTTCCTATGGTTTAATTTTCTTATAAAAATAGTTATCATGATTTGATAAAGATGTAACTCCTTGAAGAATTTTAGGGGTGTCCTTGTAGATATCCCTTGTGTAGGTTAGAGTTGGGAGAGAATTATTTGTTTTAGTTTGGTCTCATTCAAGATAAGAATGAAAAGGTGCAGTTAACCCAAAAGAGGTTGGACATAGAAAAGAGACATCAAAAATATCATATGGAAAATCTTCATTGGCTAATAGAGTTTGAGGTTGGTGATAAGGTTTTTCTCAGAGTTTCCCCATACATGGGGCATCCTCAGTTGGTTAACTGATTTTTTTTACCCTTTCAGATCATGGAATAACTTAGAAACGTGGAATGATGGTTGGACTTACAATCTCACTTGTTTTTATTCCTGATGTGGTTCATGTTTCCCAAATTAGGAGGTATCACATGATTCCTTAATATATGATTGAATGGGATTATGTTGATCTTGAGAGTGATACCACCATTTTGGAGAAACTAGTTCAGATTATAGGTCACCAAGATAAGGTACTACACTGTAAAATGATTCCCTTAGTCTGGGTACTTTGATGGTGCAGACGGGATAGCCACAAGATGTGGGACTATAAATTTTTATGATGCAATAATGGAATTATTTTTCTATAATCCTAACTTTTTGGGGATATAAAGGCTTTATTTTTAGGAGATCAGATAAAAACTACTTTCTTATATGTACTTTTTCACCCTTGTTTTGACCATGATTTTTTTGGGTCTCGCATAGGGATAATTTTTTTAGATTAAAAAAAATGGAATCCCTTGGGGATATTCATGGTTGTAACATGGTTTGGGAAAACCATGTGGTTTTTACCAACAAACCATGTGGCCTATGTTGTGGCACTAAGGGGATGCATGGTTTTTACAAAGTGTGTAGTTACCTAGTAAAATTTATTCACCGTTGTATAGAGGGGTTTTTACAGTTGGTTCATAGTTAAAGTAATCATGTGTCTAAGCTGTTCACCCCAAATAGAACCTCTGTATAAGGTTTTTTTTAGAACCAAGGATATTATTTGTTGGATATGGAGTATGGTTTGTGTTTTTTTTTCAATCTACATTGGGTTGATCAAGGAGTTTGCAAGGAATGTGGTCTTACGATTGAGGTTGAAAGCAGTATTGAAAATGCCGCAATTTCCTAGTGTTTGATAAATTTTTGGTCCTCAAAATAAGGAGTTTGTTTTTTAGAAAAGGATGGGTTATGGAAAAGGAATGGTGGACCATGAACCATGCTCCATGAATAGTTTTTTGGATCATAAAATATGATATACATAATGGATAACCGAGAACCATGAAGCGGGAATAGTATGTGGACCATATAGGAGGAAGGCTTCACAAAGCGAAGGAGGTTCATAGGAAGGAATGTGGTTTGAAAAAGGAAAATCGATCACGGGATAGAATGTCATTCATGAAAATGAGGCAGGGTTTTGAAAATCCATAAAGGGTTTCATTTGTGAAAATGAGGCAGTGATTTGTGCTGGTGCATAGGGAGAATGGAGGTGTGTGGGCCATGTAGGTAATATGGTTCGCAGGAGACTCACGGTATGAGAAAAAGGTAGTGTCGCATCAAAGATTTGGTAAATATTGGTTTTGTGGATTATGAGGATCTATTTGACTATAAAAGGAGCACTAATCCCTCCATTAGAGAGTGGCTCTGAGATTAAAAAATCTGGGAGGAATTCAAAAAAATGTAGATGTCATTCATGGGAAGAAAACCCCACAATTACATTAATTAAAAATCTGAAATGAATTTCGTGAAGACTATAATAGTTCACGAAAGAAAGTACGTGGAGGAAGAAGGTGACTTCATGGAAGATAGTTCATGGAGGAGGAGTTTTGTTTGCGGAGAATAAGCAGTATGCGAACACAGTTTGTAAAGGCAGTATGAGATCGCGGTTTGGAGAGGAAGTACTCGGAGGAAGCCTCACAGTACATGGATTATGGTAGTACATGGAGGAAGCCTCACAATATTTAGAATAAGGTAGTATGTTGTGGAAACAGTGTAGTATGAGGAAAAGCAGGAGTATTTTTCAAAGTAAGCACTCACAGTACATGGTGTAATACGATTCTCAAAAGAAAGAGGTCAGTACGTAGAGGAACAGTTCATGAACTAACAGTGAACATAAAAGTGGAATACATCAATAGGTTGAAACATGACTTCAACAGAGCATTAATCTACAGTTGAGGATGAATAATTTAATGCCAACTCATTTATGTGACCTTCAGGATGATAAACTGAGTTCAGATTTTTCCCAACATAGTGAGCAAGGGGGAGTTAATGAAAGTGATCTGAGGGATGCAGTGTGCTATCCTTAAAACCTTTTAAAGTTATTTCACCTGGCACAGAGTGACTGTGCGAAACTATTGTACTCCAAAACTATTGAATATTAGTGGAATTTTTTATGACTATATACTGGTTAGTGTATACTCCTTAGATGTATCCCTTAGTGGTGAACCATGTAAAATTTGTGTGTCTTTGCATTGCATGTGATTTTTTTTTATTTTCTCATCATAAATTTTTAACAGAGTCCTACCAGTGTGAGAAAAGATCCACCATTTTAAAAGAAAAAAATGACACCCTAATTCTCCCCTCCCCTCTCAGGGTGTTCCCAAGTCCTTCAAGTAAATGTTTAAGGTTCACGGGTACTCTTAATCATGGAGTCTCTCCAGAAAATCATACACATGGGTTTCTAATTATATAAATTTTTATTTAAAATTTATAAAGACCCCAGTTTAACCTCTAATGAGGACATAATATCATATTGTATTGACCTAATCCTCACCCAATGGTCTAGAGGCTTCTCTCTTGGGATTCTAGGAATTTTTACTTTTTTGTGATGGATCATGATTATCCACTGAAATAGGCTAATATTAATAGTTTATATTTATAATATTCATTAGATTAATTGTTCATAAACACCATTTTAGTGAATTTTACACTTTAAAAATTAATTCTCATTTTGATTGTAATTATTTTTTAAAGTGAATTATTACTTGGCACATATTTAAACACATCCTAAAATACAAAATTCTATTTATTTTATTTTAATATTTTATTTTACGGTCTCCCATACTATAAGGAACAATTCATGTTTATGTAGCATTAGAAGATTCACATTAGAAGACCACCAAAGTTCACCTTGAACCAACAACATTCTGGGAAAAGTAAACTGAACAGCATCCTAATAAAGAGATTGTAGCAGCCAATATAAAAGCCAAATGATTCTAAAAATTTAACTGAAAATAGATTACATCATGGAGAACATTTTATCCAATAGTAACAAAATATAATTCCAATTTTTTAATGGATTACCAGGTGGACCAATTTGGAGATAAAATTTTGGGACATATTCTGTGGAATAGAAAAACATCCCACCATTTCGATAATATCTCACAAACCAAAATTCCATTTTTGATGAAAATTTACATGAAGTTAGAAGACATAAGGAGATCCATTTTATTATTATATAAGACACTCTCATTCGGTCATCTAGAAGGTCATTTCGACGCGTATGTTCGATGTATGCAAGCTACTGGGTCAAAGGTGGAAAAGTCTTTGTTCCACAAGATTTCCACCACCCTAAGACTACCACACTCAAGTGGGATGACTTTAACTATTTGAGGCTTGACCCAGGGATCTTAAAATTCTTATTGAAGGTAGTGTTGTTGGAGGATTTATTTATATTCAGTGCTTTGTTTAATCGTAATGTTATGTTGCAAATTTGTTGCTTTGAGTTTGTCTCTCTCATGTAAGATGTTCAATTCTCCTTAGTTTCTTAATAAAATTTCTTCTTATACTATTATTTTTTTCTTCATCATATCACAATTATATCTGTGGTTCTAGGAGTGAATTTATTCACACCAAACCTTGTGAAATTATCACACAACGGTGGAGTGATCGTTATTTTATTGTCTTTTTTATACTTCTCCAATTTCACCCTCATGAGTTTACTTTATTCTTCCATTGAAACCATAGAATCAATGGAGGGATAACCCACTTATGGAGTGATCCAAGGGATTAGAAATGGGATGTATTGGATGTTATTTCTCACTCCATTAATTTATAATCACTTATTTTAATTGATAATTTTGTTTGAATATTATTAAACTCCTTCGTCCTTGTTGAATTTAAAGCCACACACTTCAAGTGCTAATACGAACCTTTACCTTGAAGTTCTCGAAACATTGATCCTCCAAGTTTATAGGTGATTAGTATTAATGTGTGTAGGTATTAAACCAGTAAGTGATGATGTTGTTTGATCTTCCAAAATGAACCCATATCAAACCTAAGAAATTGAAATAGTTGAAAAAGGAATGCATCTAATCCGCCCAAATTGATAACCTAGGATAAAATCATTATTCTAAATTTAATTCACTTTAGTATCTAAGAGTTCACATAAACCAATATAATATCAATCCAATTTTTCCACTTCATAGCCAAAAACAATCCATGTAATGTATGTATCTGTAGGTACTTCTTAGGTCTCTAAGGATTCGACAACCCAAGCTAAACTATAGGCAACCGCTTAAAACTAAAATATTGGGTATATTTTGGGGAGAAAAAATCTTGGCACCATTTCCATGGACCTAAGTAAGTAAACTCAACACCCATTCTATTCTCCCTCATTTCTTTTATTCTCATCCAAATTCTCTTATCTTTTCCCCTTCTCATTTGTTTTTCTTTTGGCGCATGTCCGCCTACACTCGTGACCAATTGAACTGTCTAGTTAGGGTGGATGGTCCTAGGGTTGGGGAGTCAAGTACAGCAAGGTAACTCTTTCCATTAGATACTAATATTACAAATACTCTAGAGTCAAAAATTGAGCCCATTTAAATGGAGGGCATTCAAAGAAACTATCTCATAAAACCAGGTGGGAACCAAAATGGAAATCCAAATGAGGTAGCCCAAACTTGAGGAATGTTATTGATCAAACCATGAATGACTAACTTACACCTTCCTGGACCAACGAACCCTCATGTATTAGACACAATTCCGTAGGATATTCCAACTACATATTTAAACCCCATGTCCTAAACCACCTTCCCAAATTCAATGGAATGGAATCTGAGATGCCCTACCTTCACATCGAGGGGTTCAATGACATTTTAGAAACCATGTGTCCCCCACATCAACTATAATAAGATATGATGAGGAAATTTCATTTTTCTTTAAAGGATTGAGCTAAAAATTGGATAAAATTTTTGATACCATCATCCATCAACTCTTGGGACCAATTACAAAGATAATTCTATAAAAAATACTTTCCCCACCACAAACTAATTTCACTTAAAAAGAGCATCCAAAACCTTTTTGAAAAAGAGGGAGAGTCATTATATGAAACATGGGAGAGGTTCAAAGACACCGTAAACAAGGTTCCACACCATGGTTTTTCTATTCCTGAACAAGTGAGGATTTTCTATGAATGGTTGGGTCAAGGAAACAAACAATTAATTGACATGATGTGTAGTGGAACTTCAAAAAAAATCCCCAAATGATGCTTATGAGTATCTAGAAATCCTTGATGAACAAAATCAAACATGGGGAATATCACCTTAATATAAGAATACACACAAATCTAGTGGAATTCACACACTAGGGTGGAGGAAAGACTTAGGTTAAAACTTTCCACACTCACTTGGAAGGTCACAGAGATCGATCTTAGGAAGGTCCATGAAATTCCAACGGTTGACCCTGTTTGCACAATTTTTCAAAAACATGACCACAAGACCGACAATTTCCCAAACATCCCATCCATTAAATATGTTCTTCTAGGAGGAACACCTTCTGAATTTAATTCTATAAATTTCCAAAAGACCCAATACCAAAACACATTCAACCTAAGGTAGAATGACCATTAAGGATTTAGCTGGAAAGATAACTAAGAACCTAGCCAACCACAAGGACCAAACCCCTACCCTATAAAAAATTTCCAAAACCACAACCAGTTCCTACCACAACCAGTCCAATACAGACACCCTCTTATCCAATAACAACAACCCATCCAATAACCCATTAAACAACCAATCCAACCACCAAAGTATCCTCCTGGGATAAACCAACCAGCACATGCCCCTACTCAATCTATCCCTCTTCCAATCCTTAAGCAGTTGTGTAAAAAAATAGAGAAAATGAACTCATAAGTCTCATCACTTAAACATAAACTAAAAACAATTAAAATTGGAAAGGCACCCATTCCTAATCAGTAGGTACCATCTTTAACTTTAAGGGGAGAATCTAGTTACACACAAACCTATCATGAACAACTCAAAGAAGTGACTGTTTTAAGAAGTGGAAAATCCATTGAAACCCCTAAACTAACCATCACAAAACCATTAAATGATTCAATACCATGTGAAAATACTGAAGAACCACCATATTATTCTACAAAACCCAATGAGAATGTGAATTACTACAACCACACCAAACACTCAAACAACCTGCTCCCTTACCTCAACGCATGAGAGGGAAATCTAAACCAGAACTAAATAAGACTTTGAGGGAAATATTCTATAACGTTAAGTTGAACATTACACTTCTTGATGAAATCCAAACTATTCCTCCCTACTCAAAGAACCTTAAATACTTTTTCACTTTTAAAAAGAAATTTTCACATAAAAACCAAGTCCTATTGGCTACTAATGTGAACCACCATTCAAGGGACTATTCCTCCAAAGTTGAAAGATCTTGTATGTCCATAAATCAATGTTGAGTAAGGAGAGAACAACGTTTTCAAAGCCCTTTGAGATCTGGGAGATAGTGTGAACCTCATTCCTTATGCCATGTACTGTTATTTAGGTCTCTAAGAACTCCAACCCACATCTTTCACTCTTCAACTTTCTGATCTTAATGTTCTAGTTCCTAAGGGAATCTTAAAGGATGTTTCGATGAAAGTTGAAAATTTAATTTACCCAGCTAACTTCATTCTCATTGAAAATCATCCAATCTTAGGTCCTAGGTAGGAAACCCCCATCATCCTTGGTCATCCCTTCTTACCAATAATAAACTCAGACATCCGAGTCCAAAATGGGAACATGACAATAACCCTTGGGAACATGAGTCCAGACTTGAACATCTACAATGAAAACTCTCAAATTGGGGATGATGAAGAGATCCATGAGGTTAATTGTATTGGTAGTTTTGATAGTGAACACAAGGAACATTAAGGGATTACTGAAGGATTTATAAGTCAAGAATAGATTGATTTTATTTTTTCACATGAGGTAAATTTGTCTCCTTAGCTTGAATATCTTTCAGAAAGCTCTATTGATGATTTTATTGAATCATCAATAAATGATACCATTGGTGAAATAAATAACATTGAGTACATACCCATTAATTACACTGATCTGGCCAATTTAATAGATGAAAATTCTATTCACAAGGAAACAATTCTATCAAGAAATATGAAAAAAGAAACTGAGTTCACTAAAAAGTCTCTTCCATTATTGGAAAGTGATGACCAATCTGATCTCTTATTTAAGTCCCTAACTTCATCACTCAAGTATGTATTCTTAGGGGACAATTGATCCATTCATGTTTTCATTTCTTCCTCTATTTAATACAATCAAGAGATGATTCTTCTAGATGTCCTAAGAAAGCACAAGAAAGAAATTGGATAGACCCTTTTTGATATTCCTGGGATTAACCCACTCATTGGAACTCATAGTATTTTTCTTGAATTTGAATCCAAACCATGTTGTCAACTTTAGTGGAGACTCAATCCAAATCTTATGAATGTGGTAAGGAAATAACTTTTTAAGTTGTTGAAAGTGGGTATAATCTACCCCATAGATGAGTGTAAGTGGGTAATCCCAATTCAAGTTATCCCAAAGAAATCTAGAATTAATGTGATCACTAATGAGGATGGTGACCCTCTCCCCACAAGGGTCAGTAGTGGATGGAGAGTCTGTATTGACTATAGGAAGCTCAACTCTTGAACCAAGAAAGAGCATTTACCCTTTCCCTTTATTGATCAAGTCTTTGAGCGTGTGGTGGGTCATTAATTATATTGCTTCCTAGATGGATTATCAGGGTATATCAAATAGAGGTCTCCATAGAGGATCAAGGAAAAACTACCTTCACTTGTCCATTTGGCACTTTTTACTTCAAGATAATTCCCTTTGGGTTTTGTAATGCCCCTGGTACCTTCCAGTGGTGCACGATGGGAATCTTCTCAGACATGGTGGGGGGTTGTTTAGAGGTCTTCATGGATGACTTCTCCATATTTGGGGACACTTTTGAGGATGCCTTCTAAATGTTGAAAGGTTTTTTTCAAGATGAGAGGATAAGAAATTCATCCTAAATTGGGAAAATCTCTATTTAATGGTAAAGAAAGGACTTGTTCTAGGCCATCTAGTATCTGGTAGAGGGATTGATGTTGATAAAGCTAAGGTCGATATCATTTTTCACCTTCCTTCTCTGAAAAATGTTGAGGAAGTTAGGTCCTTCTTAGGGAATATTGGTTTCTATAGAAGGTTCATTAGGAATTTCAAATCTATTTCTTGACCACTTTGTGCTCTATTGGTAAAATATGATCCATTTTTGTGGACATAAAGTTGTGAGGAATCATTCTCTACACACAAGTCGGGTCTTATCTCTCCACCTATCATGAAATATCCAAATTGGAAACTCCCATTTGAAATCATGTGTGATGTGAGTGACTTCACTTTTGGAGTAGTATTAGGTCAATGGTGTGAGAAAAATCCATGTTTCATTGCTTATGCATGAAATTTTTTAAATGATGCATAAATCAACTACACCATCATTGAGAAAGAGCTTCTTGCTGTTGTCTTTGCCTTGGAGAAATTCAGGTCTTATCTCTTGGGATCACCTATCATTGTCTTCACCAACTATTCAGCCCTAAAATACCTTTTACAAAAACAAGATTCCAAGTCTAGATTGATCAGCTGGGTCCTTCTTCTTCAAGAGTTCAATTTAACCATTATGTATAAAAAGGGTGTTGAAAATTTTGTAGCTGATAACCTCTCTATGATGGAATTCAAAGACAACTCACATCAAATTTATAAGTCTGATTCATTTCCAGATGAGAACCTCTATTCTATGAGTGATTTCCCATGGTATGCTGACATAGAAAACCACTTGGTTATGGGTGACATTACAAAATTTCTTGGGACCCAAGAAAAGAGGAAATCCCTTTCTGATGTCAAACACTATGTGTTTGATTATCCTTACCTCTTCAAGTTTTATCCTGATCAAATCATTAGAAGATGCGTTCCTGAGTCTGATCAAGAGTCCATTGCAAGATTCTATCATACAGAGGCTTTTAGAGGTGAAAGTTCGGTCGATTGTTGCCTATAGACCAATCAAGGTTCCGACGATCTGCTAATGTGTATAGCAGCACTCGGGTCAAATCCGCAGTGATGATACTTTTTAATAGTCGATTGTTTTTAGTTGATTCTATTCTGATTGGAGGGTTTGTTTGAAAATCTTATGAAATAATTTAAGGATAATTTTTGATTTAACAAATTGATAAGTATTGGGGTGAGTTCATCAATAGGTAGTCAAGCTTGTGATATCCCTGATCCTTGCTTTGTATTGTATTAAATTAACACCCATGTCACAAGTTGACGTTGATTGGAATTCCCAAGTGTTAAGGCTTTAATCAAAAACTTAACATAACATAAGGTTATAATCTTAATCATATATTTTTTATGGTAGTGTATTTATGGTTCCAATAATCCATGGAAACCACTCGTTAAACAAAACAATCCATTAATCCATGGCATGTTAAGTACAACATATGCAATGTTAATTCAAAGAATACTCATCGAGCATAAGCTCTCAATCGATTAACATCCCAAAATTATAAATCACCCCAATGAGAGATTTACTCATCCATTAAAATGATTAATAATATGTTTATTATTATTATGATGATAAATTAATAAAAAAAAGTGAAAATAAAAAGAGTGGTGTGTCAAACACACACACAAACGATAAAGAGAATTAGAAACAGACTTCTGATTGAATGAGGAAACAAAAGAAGGGAAGGGATTTTTACTTGATTTAAACTATTTTAAGAAAATTAATATTAAACTACATAATTTTTATTATAATTATATATTTTGAAGAAGAAATTTGCGTTAAAACATAATTACAAAACACAAACACTTACACGATTACGAACAAAGAACAACACAAAAGTAAATGAAAGGAAGAAAGGAGGAATGGTTTCTCACGTAAAAACTTGTGTATAGAAGATCCTACCAAGACTTTGGAAGAGCCTTGGTCATTCCAACCTATCCTTATTTTCTCTAAAATGTTGTCCCCTTTGAACAAGAGGAGAGGGATGTATTTATAGCCCAAGGAAGTGGACTATTTGCATTCCCAATCTGTCCCTACATTTGTCTTGACTATTTGGACATCCAGAAAGTAGAATATCAAGATGTATCCTTCTTCAAAGTTGTAGATAAAAATGTTGGAAGTCTACTCTCAAAATTTGGAGTCATTTAGACTTATGTAGACAATGTAATGGCGGTTTAAATAAATAATATTAAACTGTCCATTTGTATCCATGATTTTTCGATGGCCAAAATGTGAATGGATTTTGAAATAGTAAGATGCCTTCAAATACATAATATTTCTTCCGAAAAGTCTTCCACCTATATATACTCTTTTAAACTGAAAATTGAAGCTTGATTTTATGACTATATCAGGAGACATATCATGAATACTGTACTGATTTTAATTTGAGGCCAGAATAGCGGGCTGAGTTTAAATGAATCATTGGGGACCTTTTATTTGGATTTGGGACATGAAATTTTTTTCTAAGACTCCTTACATTTCCCCTGAACTTTGGAGGATAATAAAGGAATTTTGACTTCCTGATTGATCCCAGAAGTTAAATCTTCAGGGCTGGTCCAGTTTCTTCAAGGATTTTGTAATCCTTCTTGTGTGGTCCATATGGGCCTTCAAATGGTAGAATTGGCCCATGATCCCTTCTAATTAAATGTTATATATTAAATTAGGATTATAAAAAAACCACACAATTTGGATTAGAAAGGTAGAGGTATAAATAAAATAGTACACTGACTCAATTGGAATACTTCTAAAAATGATCAAAAATTATACTTAGTATTAAAACATTAATATTTCACACAAATTATGAAAATTTAATATAAAATAAGTAAATGGAGTATATAATAAGTCATAAAAATATTAATAACATCAACTCCCCCACACATAGTCTTGTTCATGTCCTCATGTGCAACAAATATAAAAACATGACAAAAATCATTTTCACTCACCATCAAATATTAAAATTTTGTTTTCCCCAGTTAGGGAGGTTTAGACAATATCACTCATCCATATTGAATTCCAACACATGTTTTTAGAGAAAAAATGTTCCAAAAAAATTTAATTTTTTCATGCTCAAATTTAGAAATGGAAAATGGCGGCACACAAAACTTACTCCTCTCAAGATGATAAAATTAATTTATGGAGGCTTCACTCATTCACCACCCAATAGTAAAAATATTAGAGTTTGTAAGAGATGTCAGATTCCACTCCCTATCCTAAAGTGCTCAAAAATCAAGAGTTATTTTTAGGGGTTTTTTTGTGGATATGGGATGGTATGAATATTATATCCAAAACATAGGGAAAGGGGGGGGGGGTAAAACACCAATATAGAAAAAGAAATGTAATTTTTTTTAAATGAGACAAGAAAGGAAATAGAAAAACATATTTAAGAGGGAATGAAAATGTGAAATAAGACACAAAAGTGGAAGGAAATATGAAGGGAATTATAAGATTGAATATTTAAAAAACACAAAACATCTCCCAATGACATAATAATATAATTCAAGTGTTCTTTTTTTCTTTTTTTCTTCTTTTTTTGAAAGTTAAACTTGAAATAGATCTCACACTCATATCCCAACCCATGATTGATCTCTTTATGACACTAATTGTAATAGTTATAACAAGATAAAAGGCTTATAAATAGTGATTTTTGACCTACCCAAGACACAACCCATTTTTGTTTCTTTTTTTTTGATATTTTTTTAAATTTTTATTTTGAACATTTTTCCTTAAAATTTGAACAATATATCATAAGCATATATGCATTCCCAAACCCCACTAAAGGAAAACCTCTCCCCCACACTGAAATGGATGATTTCCCTCAAGCATATGATTACTCGTTGAAAATCAATAAAAGGGAACCCAAATAATGAAATCCATTCCCCCCACATGTAAATTTCAAAAAATTATGCAATGAAAATACATGTTAATATTTTTTGGGATAAGGTTTTGGGATTGTAATGTGGCTATCAAAGAAAAGTTTTTCATAGGCTCGAAGGGCTTTCAAAAGGATTATTATTGTACGGTTAATGGGAGTATATTTGGATATTATAATTCTCATGGGGTTTGGAAAAAGCCTCTAACATATTAATGCATACTAAAGTAAGAAATTAAACTCGAAGGTCCAAAAACTCAAGATTCCCAAATGGGGGTGAAAAAAACACTCATTTTGAAAAGATGGATATAGGTGGCCTTGGCATGAAAGAAAATGTTGTTCCTCATGGTTGGGGAAAATCATTTTCCAAATCAAAAAATTTAGCATTCAAAATTTTTTGGTTTTGACAAAAGATTATTTAACCAAAGTCATGTTTAAACCACAAAATATTTGAGATGAAACCATGTATTTTGACTCCCCAAAATGGTTAGAAAAATTTTCAAAAGTTGAAGGTGAGTAATCATGACTCTTTCGGTATTTTTTACATTTATTTATTTATTTATTAGTTTTTTTGTGTTTTTTATAAAATAAGCACACATAAAAAAGAGAAAGATAAAAATAAATCGTCGGGTGAAGAAAGTGGTAAAAAATGAAAGAGAGAGGAAGAATAAGAAAGAGTTAGAGAGAGGAAGAGAGAGATATAGGTAAATAGGTTCCCCCTGGTTTGGATTTGGTGGGTCGTCATCTCCATCTGGTGGTGGGTCTACTATGGATCTGATGGAAGTCAATGTGGTTCTAGGATTGTGAGATGTTACCTAAAAAAGAAAAATAATTATTCATATAATAAAAAACTAAAAATAAATTAAAATTTCATAAAAGTGAAAGAAAACATGGGTTTCCTCCCAAGAAGCACTGCATTTATTTGTTTATATCTAGACAATTGCAGTGGACTACCCATAGTCTGACGGTGGCCATTGTATTTTCTCAACAGCAGAGTGCTTCTAGAAAAACTTCTCCCTTCAGATGCCTGATTGTTCATTCGATAATTTATCCCTTTCCTTGATTTTTTTTCTTTCAATTAAATGGATGTGGAAAGAGAATATGACTATCCTCCCTTTTTCCTCCAATGTGAGGGATGATTTTATCCACAAAGTGATGGTTTTCTATGCTTGGAAATTCAGGAATATGTCTCAATTATGATGGTTCATTTATGTAAGGATCGGATAACACAAAACCACAGTATGAGATCCCAATTGTTTTTGACTCATTTATTTCATCACTTACTGATGTAGAGTAATGAGGATTAATTGAGTCATAATACTGAATAAAATTTTCAATATCCTTTATTTTAATGTTGTTCGCCAAAGAATGGTCAATTTTAACCTCACCAGTGATCACTTTATTAATTTGGGAACAAATCGCACAACCTTCACTCTCATTGCGATAAGATAAACACATTTTTTTAGGGTTAACCTCACATGTAACAGAATCTTCAGAATCATAGATAGGAAATGATGAATGTTGGATAAAATGATCTGAATAAACAAATGAGAATTCTAGTTAATTTTCCTCATTATCATCCAAGCTGGAGAAGTGGAGGTCAGAGGCAAGATGAGATTCAAAATATTTTTCAAGATCTTTAGATCAATGGAGTTTGAATTTTTAATGTCAACATCAACTTCTCTATTTATGACTTGGTTAATGAGGATGCAATATTCACAAACTCCTCTATTAGAAGAAAAAATACATGATGGATTGGGATTCAACACACTCTTAGAGAGAGTTTTAGAATAATGGATAGAGAATAAAAAATCATTCTCTAATGGGTATCACATTGATTGAAAAATATTGAACTTGACCAGTTGTTCACCAAATTCCATGGATAAGATGCCATCATGGAAATCAATTTTCGTTTTAGATGTCATGAGGAAATTTCTTCCTAAAATTAGATGAGATTGGCAAGAATTTATCTCACCGTCCATGTCAAGGACATAGAAATCAGTTGGAAAGATAAGATCATTAAATCGGACAAGGACATCCTCAATTATACCCTCAGTACTAGCACTGATTTGATTGGACAATTGAATGACAACACCCATTAAGTGTAAGTGACCTAGACCAATGTTGGAGAAGATGGATTTGGGAATGACATTGATTAAGGCTCCTAGGTCTATGAGTTCATCATCGAAGTTGGAACATCCAATTTGGCAAGGAACTATAAAGGTTCCAGGATCTTTGCACTTAATGGGTATGCACTATTGGGTGGAAACATTTTCAAAGGCCTTAAGTTCCCTCTTATGGGTACACAACTCCTGGAGAAACTTTCCATACTTACGATTTTTTTTAATGAAATCTAAGAGTGGAATGTTCACATCAACATGTCTAAACATGTCGAGCATTTCAGGATAGGGTTCAAAGGACTTCTTTGGCTTAGAAACCGCTTTAGGAAAAGGAATTAGGTTCCTAAGTGGAATAAAAGGAGGTGAGGGAATGACTCTAGATTTCTTTTCAAGTTTCTTTTTCTTTTCTTTTCCTATGTAAACAATAAAAGGGGGGTTGGAGGAATTATCTTGAGGCATGGAAATTTTCTTTCCTGATCTAAGTGTAATTTCACTTATATTACCCTATGGGCTGGGTAATGGTTAAGCTGAGAGATGGGAAGAATTGGATGGTTGCTGCTAACTAAGGTGAGATGCAAGTTGACCAATTTGGGTTTCAATGTTTTTTAAGGCTGGAATGAGTGAAGGAGGCAAGATTTTCAACTAAACATTCCCATGGTTTCATGCAAGAAGAGGCCTATCCAGGACTAGGATTTCCTTGATTTTGGTTCTTGGGAAAACAATTGTATTGGTTTGGGAATTTAAAAGGATCACTAGGATTGTGGAATCCTAGAAGAGCATAAGGAGGATTTCTCCTTTGTTGTTAAGGAACCAAAGGATAAGGTTGTTGGAAGTTACCAAAACCTTAACCATTTTAAAACTGGTTTGGATTTTGAGGAGGGAATTGAGGGGGATGAGATAGAGGAATACCATACCTCGGTCCTTGGTTATAGGAAGAAGAGAAGGCCTCAGAGTGATGTTGGTTGAAGTTTCTAATGAACTGACCTGATTGTTGAGGTTTAGGGTTTTGCTGAGCATATGCTACATTGATCTCCATTGGTCAAGATGAATCATATTGATCCTCTTAAAGTTGTGTACATGTGTCAGTTGGATGAGCTGGTGAGTTGCAGATTCCACAGTTTTTGACAGGTCCAAGAAACATCGATTGTGGAGAAGATGAGGTTGGGGCATTGGATGCCACAACTAGTTGTCGCACAAGACCTGTAAGTTCAGTCATCCATTTGGTAATCTTGTTCGGATCTATGGATTTATTGTCTTGGACTTTTTTTACTTGAGAATGTGCTCGAGTATGGAATTTTTGTGTGTTTTCATCCATGTTGCTTATAAGATCTCTTGCAGTTGCAGGAGTTTAATCAACCAGAGCACCGCCACTTGCGGCATCAATGAGAGTTCTATCCATCACCAATAACCCCGCATATAAGTATTGGATCAAGATTTGTTCAAGGATTTGGTGGTGTGGGTAGGTTGCAACAAGATTTTTTAACCTGACATAGTATTCATGGATTGATTCACTTGGGAAATGATGGATACCGCTTATTTCCTTTCGAATAGAAGCGGTATGATAAGCTAGAAAGAATTTCTCTAAAAAGAGTCACTTTATGTCATTCCATGTGGTTATCGAACCAGGAGGAAGGTAGTAGATTCATGACTTAGCAGAGTAAAATAGGGAGAAAGGGAATGCTCAAAGTTTTATTTGTTCCTCAGAAACCCCTTGAGGCTTCATGGTAGAGTACACCACTTGGAACTTTTTAAGGTAGAGATGTGGATCCTCACCGGCTAGCCTGTGGAAATGAGTAAGAAGATGAATCAAACTCGATTTGAGTTCAAATTCAAACTCTTTGTTTGGATATTGAATACCAAGATGTTGGTAATCCGTATCAGTGGCAGTAAGTTCTTTTATCGTTTTTCCCAAAGATTGGCCATATCTAATTCAATTGGTTGGACAGGGACTGGTTCTTGAATTATTTGATTATCCCTAATGTTCCTCCTAAGTTAGAGAAGTGTTCTCTCAATTTCAGGGTCAAAAAAATCTGAGGGATTGTTTGGGGGGATATGGGGAATTCAGAGAGATTTTCGAAGAAATAGGAAGATGGTTTGTTCTTTCTGTTTTCTTTAGTTTATTTTTTTTATGAGAAGGCGGGTTTTTCTATGTGTTTTTTTCAATATTTTAAATTTTTTTTTTGTTTTTTTACAATAACCAGAAACTAATGAATACATAAAGCACAACCCCCGACAACGGTGCCATATTAAAGTGTGGTCGATTGTCTCATATCGACCGATCAAGGTTTCGGAGCTTTGCTAATGTGTATAGCAGCACTCTGGTCGAATCCTCAGCGATGATACTTTTTAATAGTTGATTGTTTTTAGTTGATTGTATTCTCATTCGGTAGTTTGTTTGAAGAGATTATGAAATAATTTATGAATGATGTTTGATTTAAAAAATTTATGAATATTTGGGTGATTTCATCAAAAGGTAGTTAATCTTGTGATATCCTTGAGCCTTTCTTTGTATTGCATTAAATTAATACCCATGTCACAAGTTGACGTTGATTGAAATTCTCAAGTGTTAAGGCTTTAATCCATGCCTTAAATTAACTTAAGGTTCTAATATTAGTCATATATAGTTTATGGTAGTGTATTTATGGTTCCAATATTCCATGGAAACCACTCATTAAACAAAACAAGTCATTAATCTATGACATGTTAAGTCCAACATACACATTGTTAACTCAAAGAATACTCATCGAGCATAAGCTCTCAATCACTTACCATCCCTAAATTATAACTCACCCCAATGAGAGATTTACTCATCCATTTAAATGATTAATAATATATTTATAATGATTATTATTATAAATTGATAAGAGACAAAAAGAAAGGGATAATAAAAAGAGTGGTGCGTCGAACACACACACAAATGATAAAGAGAATTAAAAACAGACTTTTGATTGAATGAGGAAGAAAAAGAAGGGAAGGGGTTTAAAATTTATTTAAAATATTTTAAGAACATTAATATTAAACTACATAAGGTGGATTAGAATAAGATATATTTAATAAGGAACTTTCATTAAAACATAATTACAAAACACAAACACATACACGATTACAAACGAAGAACAACACAAAAGTAAATGAAAGGAAGCAGGTAGGAATGGTTTCTCAAGTAAAAAATTGAGTATATAAGATCCTCCCAAGCCTTTTTCATAGCCTTGGTCGTTCCAACCTATCCTCTTTTTCTCTAAAATTATAACCCCTTTGAAAGAGAGGAGGGGGTGTATTTATAGCCCAAGGAAGTGGATTGTTTACATTCCCTATTTGTCTCTACATTCGACTCGACAATTCGGACATACAGACAGCCTAATCTCGAGATATATCCTTCTTAAAAGTTGTAGATAATAATTTTGTTCGATGACTCTCAAAATTTGGAGGCATTGGGACTTATGGAGCCAATGTTATGGCGGTTTGAATAAATAATGTTAAACTATCCATTTTTATCCATGATTTTTCGGTGGCCAAAATGTGAATGGATTTTGCAATAGTAATATTAATTAAAATCCAAATTCCTTCTTCCAAAATGTCGGCCGCCTTTATCCCCTCTTTCACACTACAAAATATCACCTTGATTTGATGACTATATCAGGAGACATGTCATGAATACTGTACTAATTTTAATTCCCTACCAGAATGGGGGGATGAGTTTAAATGAATCATTTTTACCCCTTTTATTTGGATTTGGGCCTTCAAATTTTTATCCAAGACTCCTTAAATTGTCCCCCAAACTTTTGAGGAGAATAAAAGAATTTGGACTTCTTGATTGATCCCAGTAGTTAAATATTCATGGCTGGTCCATTTTCTTCATAGATTCTGTAGCCCTTCTTTTGTGGCCCATATTGGCCTTAAAATGGAAGAATTTGCCCATGATTCATTCTAAGGAAATGTTTTATATTGAATTATAAATTCTAAAAAAGAATAACCACTCAATTTGGATCAGAAGGGGGAGAGTTATAAATAAAATATTAAACTGACTCAATTAGAATACTTCAAAAAATGCTCAAAAATTATACTTAGTATTAAAACATTAATATTTCACACAAATTATGCACATTTCATATAAAATCAGTAAAGGGAGTATATAATAAGTCATGAAAATATTAGTAACCTTAGGATGCCACTTTTCCACAAAGAAAACCACTAAAAAGGTTTTCCACAGTGGTTTTTACTGGCCTAACCTCACTGAGGATTCCTACCAATTCTACCAAAGTTGTCCTCAATGTCAACAATTAGGATCCCTTACCAAAAGGAATCAAATACCCTTCACTCCCATTATTATTGTTGAAATATTTGATTATTGGGAATTTGATTGCATGGGTCCCTTCCCAAACTCTAGGGGATACCTCTACATACTCTTATCTGTTGATTATGTCTCAAAATGGGTTTAGGCCATTCCAACCAAGTCCAATGACCATCATGTTGTGATTCAATTTCTAAAAGAGCGCATATTTTCTCAATTTGGAATTAATTAGGCTATAATCAGTGATCGAGAAACCCATTTTTTCAACTACACATTCTCTTCACTCATGTATAAGAATGCTATTTCTCATAAAGTTTACACTACATACCATCCTCAAATAAATGGTCAAGCTGAGTTAGAGAATAGGGAGATTAAGAAAATTATTGGAAAAAACTATCAATCCCTATAAGAAATATTGGTCTAAGAAACTCATGGTTTCCCTTTTGGAATATCGTACAGCATTAAAAACCATCATAGTAATGTCACTATATAGGTTGGTTTATGGAAAAGTATTCCATTTACCAGTTCATATTGAGCATAAGGCATTTTGGGCAATCAAAAAAATGAATTTTGACATTTATTTGGCCGAAGAAAAGAGGAAATTAAGTCTTAATGAAATTGAGGAACATAGGATGGAGTCTTATGAAAATTAAAGGTTAAATAAAGATAGAGTTAGAGCCTAACAATCTAGGAATATCAAAGTCAAACATTTTGAATCGGGAAAATCCATGCCCTTTTATAGTTCAAAACATTATTTACACCTGGGAAAGTTAAGGTCTAGATGGTCATGTACTTTCATAGTACATCATGTGTAATCCCATGGGGAATTAGAGATTCAGGATCTCACAAGTGGTCACATTTTCAAGGTCAATGGTCATAGGTTAAAACCATTCATTGAATCATTCAATAAACAGGAAACAGAGGTTGAGTTAACTTATCCAACCTATTAACCAGGAAAAAATTGATAGATTTAGGATCCATGTAAGGCTAATGAAGTTAAACAAAAGCACTGTATGGGAGGCAACCCATGGTTTTATTGTTTCCAATATTTTTGAATCATCTTTATTTTTTCAAATAGGATTAATAAATCATTTTGATATTTAAAAAATATATATTGTTGACCTATTCTTCTATTATGTGTATGGATGGGTATGAAAGGGGAGCATCATATTCATTTGTGTCACGTGTGTGATCCTTGAATAAAACCTTACCTAGAAAATTAAAAAACAATGTACATCAGTTCATTTCATTATATGTTTGTAGGTTAAAATAAAAATACAAAAAAATTTAAAAAAAATTAAAACGCCATATCATAGGTCGTGGGGAAAACCCCATCACAACCAGTGAAGTCGCGCATACTTGAACCCAAGAACGCAGGGAGAGAGGGGAACGTGCTTACCACTGACCTATAGATTATAGTTCTCCCTTATTCTATAATATTTGTATATATACTTATATTTTATTTTATTTTATTATACGAATATATATATATATATATATATTGTTTTTTTTCCTTTTTCCACTATGAAACTCTGCAAGTGACATGGATATCAAAGGACTAAATTGGAGCAGCACAAACTTCAACTTCAACCACCATGTGACTTTGTTCCATGTTTATTATTTCAAATTATTTTTAGAACTCCTCTCCTCTAGCACTACCCCATTCTAAATTTTATTTTCTTTAAACACGGGGGGCAGTGTTATTCTAAGTTGGGGGTGAAAAGAAATAAAAAAATTAATTCTGTGTGAATAAAAAAATGTATGGAAGGAAAAATTTCTTTATCCTTGAACATTATAATACACATTTCACACATTGAAACTGAATATCAAATAATTTAGCATGCCCTGATTCTGATTTTAATCCATGTAAAATTTCATGATCACATATTTTGGAAATTGTGGTTGTCTAATGTAAAATTTCATCATTCATATTTTAATCAAAATAAAAAAAATAACATTGCATGTCCTTTGGATAGTGGGGTATTAGTTTGAGTTCATGGGGTCCCCAAAATAAATAGCATAGGTTTGATGATCATTTTAGTTTTAATAAGAGTATTCAATAAAAAAATCAAAAAAATAATAATAATAAATTTGCGCGTAGAGAAATGAATTGACCTAATTCATAGATTTAGGATCTTGGGGATCATGAATTCATGGTTTTCTGTCCCAGAGTTAGTAATTTTATCTCTATTTGTGATAATTTTAATTCTTTCGACTGAGTTAACTTGAGATAATTCCCAAGTACATGGTATTCACTTGGTGCCCTATGGTCTTTGAGTCTGGGTGTCTTTGGAAAATTCTTCTACATGGGTTGACTCTATTGAGTGCAATTTAAATTACCATGGAAAAATAGAAAAAAAATTAAATACTAATCATAATATTGAAATGTGATTCTGCCTAGCGCTTTTGTCATTTCCCCCTTGAATTAAGATGAAACCTCATTTCTATTGTGATACACAACACATCCTCATGCTTAATTGATATTGGATGAAATATAATGATTAATTTGAACAAAGGAGTGTCCTTGGTATTGAGATCTGCTTATGAAACTATCGGGTATTAAATTAGTTTTTTGGGTTTTATAGTTGTTTGGTATTAGAGTTTTTGGTGATCATTTTGTATTAAAATGTTTTTTGAAAAGGGAATTCGAATTTCATAGTTTTGAGATACATTTTGCTCAGGACTAGAAAAACTCAACTTGGGGGTGTAATCAACAACTTAAATAGGATAATATTTATTGTTAATATTTATAATATTCATTAGATTAATTATTCATAAACACCATTTTAGTGCATTTTACACTTTAAACATTATTTCACATTATGATTGTAATTATTTTTTAAAGTGTACTATTACTTGGTACATATTTAAACACATCCTAAAATACAAAATCGTATTTATTTTATTTTCATATTTTATTTTCATATTTTATTTTCTAGTATCCCATGATATAAGGAACAATTCATGTTTATGGAGAACTATAATATTCACATTAGAAGACCACCAAAGTTTTCCTTGAACCAAAAATATTCTGGACAAAGTAAACTGGATAGCAGCTCAATAAAGAGACTGTAGAGGACAAGATACAAGCCAAATGATTCTAAAACTTTAACTGAAGACAGAGAACGTCAAGTAGAATATTTAGTCGAATGCTGAAAAGAGATAATTCAGATGTTTTAATAGATTTCTAGGAGTCCCAATTTGGAGATAAAATTCTGGGCCATATTCTGCAGCCCAAAAAAATATCCGACCATTTCAATAATATCTCAAAAAACAAAATTCCATTTGGGATGAAAATTTATATGAGGTTAAGAGACATCAGTAGATCCATTTTTTTATTCTATAAAACACTCTAATTCCTCAATCTAGAAGTTCATTTCAACGCGTATGTTCGGGGGATGCAAGTTGCCTTCCACTTCAGGTCAAGGGTGGAAAATTCTAAGTTCCAAAAGCTTTCCACCACCCTAAGCCTACCATAATCAAGTGGGATGAATTCCCCTATTGTAGGATCTACCCAAGGCTCATAAATGTTTTATTGAAGGCAGTGGGGTTTGAGGATTTATTCATATTTGGTGCTTTGTTTAATTGTAGTGTTATGCTGCAAATTTGTTGCTTTGAGTTTGTCTCTCTCGTGTAAGTTGTTCAATTCACCTTAGTTTCTTAATAAAATTTCTTCTTATACTCTTATTTTTTTATTCTTCATATCACGTTGATACCATTGGTTCTAGGTGTGAATTTATTCACACCAAACCTTGGGAAATTATCACACAACGGTGGAGTGATCATTATTTTATTATCTTCTTTTTTACTTCTCCAATTTCTCCCTCATGAGTTTACTTTTCGCTTCCATTAAAACAATAGAATCAATGGAGGGATAACCCACTTATGGATTGATAAAAGGAAGTAGAAATGGACTATATTGGATGTTATTTCTCACTCCATTAATTTATAATAACTTATTTTAATTGAGAATTTTGTTTGAATATCTTTAAACTCCTTCGTCCTTGTTGAATTTAAGGTCACACACTTCAAGTGCTAATACAAACCTTTACCATTAAGTGATAAAAACATTGATACTTCAAGTTTATAGGTGATTATTATTAATTTTTTAGCTATTAAACCAGAAATTTATGATGTTGTTTAATCTTCTTAAATGAACCCATCTCAAATATAAAAAATGGAAATAGTTGAAAAAGGAATGCATCTAATCAACCCCAAGTGATAACCTAGGATAAAATCATTATTCTAAATTGAATTACCTTAAGTATCTTATAGTTCACATAAACCCATATGATGTCAACCCAATTTTTCCACTTCATAGCCAAAAACAATCCATATAATGTACATGTTTGTAGGTACTTATTAGGTCTCTGAGGATTCGATAACCCAAGCTAAACTACAAGAAACTGCTTAACCCTAAAATCTTGGGTAAATTTGGATGAGAAAATATTTTGTCACCATTTCCAAGGACCCAAGTAAGTCATCTCAACACCCATTCTATTAGCCCTCATTTATTATATTCTCATTCAAATTCTCTTGTCTTTTCCCTTTCTCATTTTTTTTCTTTTGGTGCATGTCTGCCTACACTCATGACCAATCGAACCGTCTAGTTAGGGTGGATAGTCCTAGGGTTGGGGAGTTAAGTACCCCAAGGGAACTCTTTCCATTAGATCCTAATATTACAAATAATCTAGAGTCAAAATTTGTTCCAATTTCAATGGAATCTCTTCAAAGAAACCAACTCATAAACCCGGGTGGAAACCAAAATGGACATCCAAATGAGGTAGCCCCAAACTTAGGGAATGCAGTCGATCAAACCATGAATTACTACCTTACTCCTACCTAGACCAATGCACCCCCATGAATTAGACCCAATTACCTAGGATATGCCAATGACATATTTAAACCCCATGTCCTAAACCACCTTCCCAAATTCCATGGAATGGATTTCGAGATGCACTACCTTCACGTCAAGGAGTTCAATGACATTGTAGAAACCATGTGTCCCCCACATCAACTAGAATCAGCTATGATGTGGATATTTCATTTTTCTTTAAAGGGTCAAACTAAAAATTTTCTAACATTTTTTAGACCACCATCCATCAACTCTTGATACCAATTACAAAGAGAATTCTATAAAAAATACTTTCCCCAACACAAAACAATTGCACTTAAAAAGAGCATCAAAAACTTTTTTGAAAAAGTGGGAGAGTCATTCTATGAAACATGGGAGAGGTTCAAAGACACCATAAACATGGTTACACATCATAGTTTTTCTATTCCTGAACAAGTGATAATTTTCTATGAATGGTTGGGTCTGGGAAACAAACAATTCATTGACATGATGTGTAGTAGAACATTAAAAAACAAAGCCCCAAATGATGCTTACGAGTATCTAGAAATCCTTGATGAAAAAAATCAAACATGGAGAATATCAACTTACTATGAGAAGCCATCGAAATTTGGTAGAAATCACACACTTAGGGAGGAGGAAAGCCTTAGTGTGAAACTTATTTCACTCACTAGGAAGGTCGCGGAGATTAATCATAGGAAGGTCTATGAAATTCTAACTGTTGACCCTATTTGCACAATTTGTGAAAAACAAAACCACAAGACCGAAAATTTCCCAACCATACCTTCCATTAAAGATGTTATTCTAGGAGTACCACTTGCTGAAGTTAATTCTCTAAAAGTCCAAAATACCCAATACCAAAACACATTCAACCTAAGGTATAATGACCACCTAGGCTTCCACTGGAAAGATAACTAATAACCTAGCCAACCAAGAGAACCAAACCCCTACCCTATACAAAATTTCCCAAACCACAACCAGTCCAATTCCAACACCCTCTTATACAATACCAACAACCAATCCAACAACCCATCCAACAACCAATCCAACAACCAAATTATCCTCCTGGGATAAACCAGCCTGCACAAGCCCCTACTCAATCTGTCCCAATTCCAATCCTTGAGAAGTTGTATAAACAAATAGGGAAAATTAAATTAGAAGGCTCATCCTTTGAACATGGACTAAAAACCATTAAAACCAGGAAGGCACCCATTTCTACTCAGGAAGTACCATCCTCAACTTTAAGGGGAAAATCTAGTTTCACACCAACCTCTCATGAACAACTCAAACAAGTGACTGTTTTAAGAATTGTAAATCCATTTAAAACCATGAATAAACCATCCCAAAACCATTAAAAGATTAAATACCATATGAAAATGATGAAGAAACACCATCTGATTCTGCAAAACGCAATGAGAATGTTAAGGAACTACAACCACACCAAACACTCAAACAACCTCCTCCCTTCCTCAATGCATGAGAGGTAAATATAAACCAGAACTAAATGAGACTTTGAGGTAAATGTTCTATCATGTTAAGTTTAAGATTCCAATTCTCAATAAAATCCAAACTATTCATACATACTCAAAGAACTTTAAAAGACATGTTCTATTTTAAAAGGAAATTTTAACATAAAAACCAAGTCATTTTGGCTACTAAATTGAGTACCACCATTCAAGGGACTATTCCTCCAAAGTTGAAAGATCCAGTATGTCCATACATCAATGTTGAGTAAGGAGAGAACAAAGTTTTCAAAGACCTTTTTGATCTGGGAGCCAGTATAAACCTCATTCCTTATGCCATGTATTGTCAGTTAGGGCTCGATGAACTCCAACCCACATCTATCACTCTTCAACTTTCTAATCATAGTGTTTGAGTTCCTAAGGGAATCTTAAAATATGTTTTGGTAAACATTGAAAATTTCATTTACCCAGATGACATCAGTGTCCTTGGAAATCACCCAAGCTTCGGTCCTAGGTAGCGAACCCCCATCATCCTTGGTCATCTCTACTTAGAAAAAATCAACTCAGTCATCCGAGTCCAAAATGGTAAAATGAAAATAAACTTTAGGAACATGAGTCTAGACTTGAACATATAAAATGAAAACACTCAAATTGTAGATGATGAAGAAATCTAGGAGGTTAATTGGATTGGTAGTGTTGATTGTGAACTTGAGTAACATCAAGGGATTACTGAAGGATGTTTAATTCAAGAAGAGATTGATTTTCTTTGTTCACATGAGGTAAATCTGTATCCTTGGCTTGAATCTCTTTCAGATAGCTCTATTGATGATTTTCTTGAATCAACAATCAATGATACCATTGGTGAAATCTATAAAATTGAGTCCATACCCATTCATGACACTAATCTGTCCAATTTAGTAGATGAAAATTTTGTTCACAAGGAAACAATTATATCAAGTAATCGGAAAAAAAACTGAGTTCACTACAAAGTATCATCCATTCTTTGAAATTGATAACCAATATGGTCTCTTATTTAAGTTCCTACCTTCATCACTCAAGTATGTGTTCTTTTGTGACAATTGAGCCTTTAATTTTTTTCATTTATTCCTCTCTTGAATCAAATCAAGAGATGATGCTTCTCAATGTACTAAGAAAGCATAAGAAAGAAACTGGATGGACCCTTTTTGATATTCCTCAGATTATCCCACTCATTGGAACTCATAAGATTGTTCTTGAATCTGAATCCAAACTATGTTGTTAACCTCAGAAATGAATCAATCCAAATCTTATGGATGTGGTAAGGAAAGAACTTCTTAAGTTTTTTAAAGTGGCTATAATCTACCCCATAGCTGAGAGTGAGTGACTAAGCCCAATTCAAGTTGTCCTAAAGAAAGAAGGAATTATTATGATCACCAATGAGGATGGTGACCTTCTACCCACAAGGGTCAGTAGCGGATGGATAGTATGTATTGACTATAGGAATTGAAACTCTTGTACCAAGAAAGACCAGTTACCCTTTCCCTTTATTGATCAAGTCCTTGAGTGTGTGGCGGGTCATCAATTCTATTGCTTCTTCGATGGATTCTCAAGGTATAATCAAATAGAGGTATCCTTTGTGGATCAAGGAAAAACAACCTTCACTTGACTATTCTACACTCTTTTCCTTCAATAGTATTCCCTTTTGGTTATGTTCTTCCCCTGGTACCTTCCAGCGATGCATGATGGGAACCTTCTCAGACATGGTGGGGGATTGTTTAGAGGTCTTCACGGATGACTTCTCCATATTTGGGGATACTTTTGAGGTATGCCTTCTAAATGTCGAAAGGGTTTTCTCAAGATGCGAGGATAAGAATCTCATCCTAAATTAGGAAAAATTATATTTCATGGTAAAGGAAGGACTTGTTCTAGGACATCTAGTATCTGGTAGAGGGATTGAATTTGATAAATCTAAGGTGAACATCATTTGTCACCTTCCTCCTCCTAAAATTGTTAAGGAAGTTAGTTCCTTCTTAGGACATTTTGGTTTCTATAGAAGGTTCATTGGGAATTTCAACTCTATTTATCAACCACTTTGTGCTTTACTAGTGAAAGATGCTCCATTTTTATGGACATAAAGTTGTGAGGAATCATTCTCTACACTCAAGTCCTCACTTATCTCTCCACCTATCATGCGATCTCCAAATTGGAAACTTCCATTCGAAATCATGTGTGATGTGATTGACTTCACTATTAAAGAATTATTAGTTCAATGGTGTGAGAAAGCTCCATGTGTCATTGCTTATGAAATAAAATATTTAAATGATGCACAAATCAACTACACCACCATTGAGAAAGAGTTTCTTGTTGTTGTCTTTGCCTTAGAGAAATTCAGGTCTTATCTCTTAGGATCACCCATAATTGTATTCATTAACCATTCATCCCTAAAATATCTTTTCCAAAAACAAGATTCCAAGACTAGATTGATCAGGTGGGTCCTTCTTCTTCAAGAGTCTGATTTAACCATTAAGTATAAAAATGGTGTTGAAAATGTTGTAGCTGATCACCTCTCTAGGATGTAATTCAAAGACAAATCACATAAACTTTATGTGTCTGATTCATTTTCAGATGAGCACATCTATTCTATGATTGATTTCCTATGGTATGCTGACATACCAAACCACTTGGTTATGGGTAACATTCCAAAATTTATCAGGACCCAATCTAAGAGGAAATTCCTTTTTGATGTCAAACACTATTTGTTTGATGATTCTTACCTCTTCAAGTATTGTCCCGATCAATTAATTAGAAGATGTGTTTTTGAGTCTGAGCAAGAGTCCATTATAAAATTATTTCATGTAGAGGAATGTAGAGATGAAAGCCTATCCGATTATTTCCTATCAACATGTTAAGGTTTTGTGCCCTACTAATGTGTATAGCAGCACTTAGGTCGAATCTTCGGTGATGATACTTTTTAATAGTTGAATGTTTTTTGTTGATTGTATTCTGATTGGGGAGTTTGTTTACAGTGCTTATAAAATAATTTATGGATGATGTTTGATTTTGAAAATTGATAAATATTTGGGTGAGTTCATCAATAGGTAGTTAATCTTGTGATATCCTTGAGCCTTGCTTTGTATTGCATTAAATTAACACCCATGTCACAAGTTGACGTTGATTATAATTCCCAAGTGTTAAGGCTTTAATCCAAGCCTTAACTTAACTTAAGGTTCTAATATTAATAATATCTGGTTTATGGTAGTGTATTTATGGTTCCAATAATCCATGAAAACCAATTTTTAAACCAAAAACTTCATTAATCCATGACATGTTAAGTCCAACATACACAATGTTAATTCAAAGAATACTCATCAAGCATAATCTCTCAATCCCTTAACATCCCTAAATTATAAATCACCCCAATGAGAGATTTACTCATCCATTTAAATGATTAATAATCTAGGTATAGTGATTATGATGATAAATTAATAAGATAAAAAAAGCGATAATAAAAAGAGTGGTGCGTCGAACACACACATGAACAATAATGAGAATTAAAAATAGACTTTCGATTGAATGAGGAAGAAAAAGAAGGGAAGGGGTTTTAACTTGATTTAAACTATTTTAAGAACATTAATATTAAAATACAGAATGTGGATTATGATAAGATATATTATAGAAGAAAAATTAATTAAAACATAATTACAAAACACAAACACTTACAAGATTACAAATGAAGAACAACACAAAAGTAAATGAAATAAAGCAAGAGGGAATGGTTTCTAAAGTAAAAAAACATGAGTATGGAAGATCCTACCAAGAATTTTTAAGATCCTTGGTCATGCCAAACTATCCTCTTTTACTCTGAAACTCCAACCCCTTTGAAGCAGAGGAGGGGGTGTATTTATAGCCCAAGGAAGTGGACTGTTTTCATTCCCAATCTATCCCTACACTTGGCTCGACTATTTGGACATCCAGATATCCAAATATCAATATATAACCTTCTTCATAGTTTTAGATAATAATTTTTTCTGACTACTCGCAACATTTGGAGGCATTTGGACTTGTGGAGATAATGTTATAGTGGTTTCAATAGACAATGTTAAACTATCCATTTATATCCATGATTTTTCGATGGCCAAAATATGAATGGATTTTGGAATAGTAAGATGCAATAAAATCCAAATTATTTATACAACAAAGAATATCTCCTATATCTCTTCTTATACAATGAAAAATCTCATCTTGATTTGATGAATATATTAGGAGACATGTCATGAATACTGTACTGATTTTAATTCCCAGCCAGAATGGTGGGCTGAGATTAAATGAATCATTGGGGCCACTTGTATTTGTAGTTGGGTCTTGAAATTCTTATCCAAGACTCCATAAATAATCCCCAAAACATTGGAGGATAACAATAGAATTTGGAATTCCTGATTGAGACCAACAGTTAAATCTTCATGGCTGGTCTAGTTTCTTCACAGTTTCTGTAGTCATTCTTGTGTGGTCCATAGCGGTCTTCAAATGGTAGAATTGGCCCATGATCCCTTCTAATGAAATATTTTATATTTAATTAAGAATCCTAAAATACAAGAACCACACAATTTGTATCATAAGGGGTAGAGGTATAAATAAAATAGTAAGGTGACTCAATTGGACTACTTCTAAAAACACTCAAAAATTATACTTACTATTAAAACATTAATATTTCACACAAATTATGAACATTTCTTATAAAATAAGTAAAGGTGGTATATAATAAGTCATAAAAATATTAATAACATCAACTCCCCAACACTTAGTCTTGTGAATGTCCTCATGTGCAACAAATATAAAAACATGACAAGAATCATTTTCACTCACCATCAAATATCAAAATTTTGTTTTCCCCAATCAGGGAGGTTTAGAAAATATCACCCATCCATATTGAATTAGAACACAAGTTGTTATAGAAACAATTTTCCAAAAACATTTCATTTTTTCATGCTCAAATTTATAAATGGAAAATAGTGGCACACAAAACTTACTCCTCTCAAGATGATAACATTAATTTATGGAGACTTAACTCATTCACCAACCAAAAGTGAAAATCTTAGAGTTTGTAAGAGCTCTCAGCTTCCACTCGCTATCCTAAAGGGATCAAAAATCAAGAGGTCTTTTAGGGGGTTTTTTCTATGGGATGGTAGGAAGATGATATCCAAAAGATAGGAAAACGGGGGTAAAACACCAACCTAGAAAAAGCAATGCACATTTTTTTAAAAGAGACATGAAAGGAACTGAAAAAAACATATTTACGAGGGAATGAAAATGTGAAATAAGACACAAAAGTGTAAGGATATATAAATGGAATTATAAGATGAAATATTTACAAAACACAAAACTTCTCCCAATGACATAAGAATATAATTCAAGTGTTCTTTTTTTCTTTTTTTTCTCTTTTTTTTGAAATATGTACTTGAAATAGATCTCACACTCATATCCCAACACTTGATTGATCTAGTCATGAAAATAATTTTAATAGTTATAATAATATCAAATGCATAGAAATGGTGATTTTTGACCTACCCAAGACGAGAGTTAATTCGGTGGATGCAAGTTGTAGGTCAGATTCTGCGGCCTAGAAAAACATTCCACCATTTTGATAATATGTCACAAACCAAAAGTTAATTTGGAATGAAAATTTCTAAAAGGTTAGGAGACATCTGGAGATATGTTTTATTATTTTATGGACCACTCTAATTAAGCCATCTAGAAGGTCATTTTGATGTGTCTGTTTGGTGGATGCAAGCTAGCTTCCACTTCGGGTCAAGGGTGGAAAAGTCTAAGTTCCACCAGCTTTCCACCACCCTAAGCCTACTATACTCAAGTGGGATGACTTTTACTATTTTTGGCTCGAACCAAGTCTCCTAAATTTTTTTAAGGTAGTGGTTTAGGAGGATTTATTCATATTTGGTGCTTTTTTTAATTGTAATGTTATGCTGTGAATTTGTTGCATTGAGTTTGTCTCTATCATGTAAGTAGTTCAATTAACCTTAGTTTATTAATAAAATTTCCTCTTCTAATCATATTTTTTTCTTCTTTATATCATTTTGATACCATTGGTTCAAGGTGTGAATTTATTCACACCAAAACCTTGTGAAATTATCACACAATGGTGAAGTGATCGTTATTTCATTTTCTTTTTTTTTTACTTCTCCAATTCCCCCCTCATGAGTCTACTTTCCACTTCCATTGAGACCATAAAACAAATGGAGGGATAACCCCATTATGGGTTGATCCAAGGGAGTATAAAGGGGATTAATTGGATTTTATTTCTCACTCTATTAATTTCTAATCACTTTTTTTAATTGAGAATTTTTTTGAAGATATTTAAAATCTTTCGTCCTTATTGAATTTAAGACCACACACTTCAAGTGCTAATATGAAAATTTACATTGAAGTGCTCAAAAATTTTATCCTTCAAGTGTATAGGTGATTAGTATTAATGTGTGTAGGTATTAAACCAATAAGTGATTATGTTGTTTGATCTTATTAAATGAACCCATCTCGAATATAAGAAATTGAAATAGTTGAAAAAGGAATGCATCTAATTCATCCCAAGTGATAACCTAGGATCAAATAATTCTTTTAAATTGAATTAAATTAAGTATCTTAGAGTTCACTTCAAACCATATAATATCAACCCAAGTTGGCCACTTCAAAGCCAAAAACAATCCATAGAATTTATGAGTTTGTAGGTAATTCTTATGTCTCTGAGGATTCTACAACCTAAGCTAAACTACAAGGGACCGCTTAACCCTAAAATCATGGGTAACTTTTCATGAGACCATATCATCTCATGTAATGTTTCTTTTTTAACTGGGTTTTCCCTTTATTATTAGATCCTAATTTGATCTCTTATTCTTCAATATTATAGAACATAAAGAGGATTTTTATACCAAATCTAAGGGGTTTAATAAAGGATTTACGTGTTTCTTATGGATCTAGTATCATAAGGACCCGATCTACTCTTCCCCAATCACTATTTTCAAATGAAAATATTTTAACCTTTGTTCTTGAGCTGGGAGTTTCTATGCAAAGGGTTGCATATATTAAGTGCTTACTATTCTTGTAAAATTAATTTGGGTTATTCATTGAATTGGAGTTTTTTTAATTTAATTCTTATAAATACACAAGTTTTTAAAGGGGATATAATTTAAAAATGTTTTTTTGGGCATAAAGTGTGTGATTAAATTTCTGAATTCTGGTTTTGGAATGGAAATGGGTTTTCAAAAACCAAATCAGTTTGGATTGGATTTGAAAATATTTTTATAAATTTTGAGCATGGTTTTGAAATGGGTTTTCACAAACATTGAACATTGGGAACTTTGGTTGCATCGAGAAAGGAACATATATGACACTAGTGCATGTGGCACCACTATGGGTTAATTCATAGATATTTACATACCATAGAAGTACTCAATATTAGTTGGTAACAATAAATTCCTGGGTTAGGCTTATTTTATTTCCTATATCTATTCCCATAGTCTTGGGCCCAATATAGTGTTCTTTTTCTTTTGTGGATTATTTATTGCATGATTGATTTTTGTCATGGATTATTGTTCACATGTTTCTACATGACGTTGTATCATAAGGCTTCACATGATGGATTATGTCATGGATATGTGATTACTTATTTACCTTCTGTTGTATAGATATTATTTCCTATTTTACCACCTAAATTTTCATCTTACTATATTTTTTGAATATGAAATTATTTTATGAAAACTAAAAGAAATGATTCACAAATGGTTTTGTATTTATGAAAATTATTTGTAAAACACTTTTTTTTCAAAATCTAGAACTACTGCAATATTGTTATTAGACCTTGTATAGACTCTATGGTGGTATCCAAATAGGATTTTTGATCACACTATACTTTCTATTTTGGGTAGTTTTAGATGTTGTTATTTCACTACCTAGGTAAATGGAAGGGAATATTATATCATTTCAAACCCTCTTTTTGTCACTATATTTATAGTGGGATGTTTTAGAGATGACAGTTGGTCACATGGAAACTTTTTGGTCCTATCTTGTCATAATTTTATAGTTTAGCCTATTTTTATTAGGGTGTATAGATATTTTGGTATCTCTATATTGCACACTCTACTATGGTTAAATTTTTTGTTTTTTTTTGTATATTCAAGACATTTTTCAAATATCATGTTTCACCTCACCATTGTGACGGGCCAGTTCAGGTGGCTTATCTAGTTGAATCAAGTTGGTTTGTTACATTTCCTCTCCTAAGGACTTCTCCTCAAATTTATTTAGTCTTCTTCAATCATAATGTGGACGGTACCCTTATGCTATATGAGAATTACCACAAATTGAACCAAGATACAGTGAAAATAAGTATCAACTACCAATAATCGATTATTTATTTGACCAGATGAGGGGAACCTGATGCTTCTCTAATATTAACCTATAACCAGGATACCATCAGAAATAAGTTTATATTGAGGATATACAAAATATGGAATTGAGGAATAAGTATGTATTATATAAGTATCTTGTTATTCCATTCGTATTGAACAATGTGATGACGGTTTTGATGGATCTAATGAACTGAGTTGTTCACCCTTAACTAGACATCTTCTGCGTGTTATTTGTTGCTGATATCCTGCTATATTCATTGATCATAGAGTCACATACAAATAATATAGAGATAATTATAATAACCCTTTAAGTATATAGTCTCTATAAAATGTTCTCAAAGATTCACTTTTGGATCAAGTAGTTATGACTCTTTAGGGATGTGGTTTCTAAGGTTGGAATATCTATTGATTCAGAGAAGGTGGTAATAGTGATGTCTTGGGATTTACCCATGAATGTGTTTGAAATTTAGAGTTTTTATAGTTTGTGGAGATATTATAGTAAAATAATCTATCAATTTTCTCATTTCATTGAACTTATAATTTGTATGACCAAGAAGAGGGTCATGTTTGAGTGGTCTACAAAGTTCGATGAGGTTTTCCAAGAGTTAAAGAGAAGTTTTACGTCTACTTTGTTTCAGATTCATCCAAACCCATGGATCGGTTTTGTAATTTACTATAATAATTTAGGATTTAGTTTTTGGGATTTATTAATGTAGGTAAATCATGTTGTTACTTATGGGTCTCATCAGTTGCAACCCCATTATCAAAACTACCCACTCATGATCTGGAGTTGGATATTGTGGTCCATGATTTAAAGCCTTGGCACCATCAACTCTTCAAAAAAAGTTGTATCATCTATCCAGACCAAAAAATATTAAAATATATCTTTTCTTGGTGATTATTGAACCTAAGATATAGATTTTGGGTTGATTACTTATAGATGTTCAAATTTGAGATGGCACGTACCTCAAGGAAGTGAAATCTAGTTTCAGATTCCCTTAGTATGAAATTATAGGAACCAAGGATATGAACATCAGAGGAGTGAAAGATTATGATCTTTCTATCTGATTTTTGGTGGATTTTTCTAAGGTTCAATGGAAAATGATATATTCTCCTATATTAATTACTTTTTCATTTTAATATTGACTAAATTTTGGCCATGAATTTGATTCATATTGAATGGTAATGCAATATTGGTTGATAAGAGATGATATTTTTCTATAATAATCCTTATATGGTTATTATGGTCTTATTATATATGGAAGGATTTTGGTTCTCATGCCTATGTTGGAGGATTTTATTAGATAGTTCCATGCCTCACAGTGGATCGTACATATATGATTCACCAAGAAGTATCATGATATGAAATTTTGTTTTTGGTGGTTCGGTATGATGTAATATGACATTGGGTTAATCACTTTATTTCATACCCGTCAAAGGGTAAAGGGAGAGAACATATATCAGACGGGTTACTAAAGTAACTTCTAGTGATACTATTGAAGTGGGATGAGGTGATTATTTACTTCAACATAGGACTACCAATGACTCTAAAAAGTCATTATGTAGTATGGGTGTAGGGTGATCAGCTAAAAATGGTTGGAAATTCCCTATAAATTTGGGGGACTCAATCTAGGGATGATTTGAGTAGTCTTTGTGTGGAGTAAATAGTGTGGTTTCATAATGTTTATATGATTATCTTGTAATGTTGGGATGTGTGTTTCACCTCATGGTTTCAGAAATGCTTTTAGAAGGATATGGGATCACAAATAAAGTTGAGTACATCTTATCACCCATAGACAAAAAACCCATTTGATAGGAAAATCCATTTTTTAGAAGATATGTACAGTTATTTGTACTTTATTTTATTGGGTCATGGGATAACCATTAGGATTTGGAAGATTTTTCATATAATGACATCTTTAAAGCATCAATTAGGATGGATAATTTTTTAGGTACTTTATAATCAACCATGTGTTTCATCACTATGTTGTCTTAATGTGGGAGAGTTGATAGTGATCTGGTTGAGCCTGAGTTATGAGTCTTCTAAATGGGTGTAGTTGATTTGTAAGTGGTTTTTTGCTTCTCATGGTAGGTAGTGTTAATATGATAACTATAGGATATTTCCCTTAGAGTTCTTAATGGTTGATCGGGTGTTCTTATGGGTTCCACCATGGTTGGGTCATCGATGTTTGAGGAATATGGAATGTTCGTGTTACATTTGGTTGGTCCATTTTAGATTGTGGAATGTATCATGATAGTGGATTATGGTTGGTTCTTCATCCAAAACATCAAAGTCTGCATAATTATCTTCATGTGTCGCAAATCTTTAAAAATGATCTGAACCCTACATATCTGATTTATAGCAATGATTTCAACTTATAGGTAGATTATTTATTTCAAGAATATTCATTTTAGATCATGGATTGAAGTGAGAAAGTTTTTTGAGGAAAGATAATACCTCTCATTAGGGAATTGTGGTCACATAGACATATCCTAGAGAAAACTCGGGAGTGGGATTCAAATATTTAAACATTATGTATAGAGTTGATTGGATGAGGCCCCCAGAGATGCTTCTTGGGGACAAGAAGACCTCAATGGGGGATTTTGTAATGCACCTTAAGTTCCAAGGTGTATTAATATTCAGTTTTTGGATAATCTTGTGTGTATTTTTAGTTGTTGGTTATTTGAGATCTTGGGGTATCTTAGGGGTGAGTTTGGGAGAAACGGTACATACCTACAGTTGAGAGTTATATATAAGTAGTCATTTATAGTGGGAATATCTGATTCACATGATTAAATATTCAATATATATCTTTTTTGGTACTTTTTGTAGCGGTTCATAGTGTGAACCATATGCCAAGTTGTAAAATGAATCATAGTAAAACAATTGAGGTTAGTTTGGAAGAATTCACCAAAATCCCATTTATGCTTACCCCTTAATTCGATTGACCCTTACATGGTTTTTTGGATATGAAATGCTTTTCCTTGAAGGATTAGGAATCCCTATCCTCATATCTTCAATGTTTGAAGCATCATTCAACCTAGTGGTATCTATTCAATAAATATAACACCATCTTAGCCTCATGTTATTTTTTCTTCTTAGTTCTTCTTTATGGAACCCTAAGGTAATGATTTTGGAATTTATTTTAGTGATTTGTAATACCAGCCTTGTTTTTAGTGTAATTTCATAGTGATTTTATTTTTCTGCATCAAGGGTAGGAAGTCTATACCATTTTATGACTTTCATATGAAATTTTATGTGTTGTTTTTCATGTTGGTGTATGTATAACCCTATGATATGTGTCACAAACCGTCCTCGGGACCTGTGCCGTGACTACCCCAATCCCGCCTTCCATAGGCCAGGGGCTGGCGACTAGCACCGAAGGCGTAAATCCTAATATCAGGGAAGGCATTGCCTTTAAGTAAGAAAACAAACACCACAGAGTATGCAAGAAGAAGTAAACACTAAGTAAACTGAGTACAAAGGTAAGTGCTAGAAAGTAAATGGGCCAGAATACAAACCCAACTGAAAGTAAAGTACAACTGAAAAGAGAGTACAGTGGCAGAAAAGTAAAGCAGCAACACCAAGTCATCCTCTGGAAATCCCACCTGAAGGGTGGGTACAGATAGTCTCCTCTGCTCCTCGGCTCCAGTCGTCCGTTCCGTGTACGTCCCGTCCAGTGATCCACCTCCAAGTACCGTCCTACTCCACGAGCTCCTACCTCGGTCAGCGCTGTCCGTCATCTACATCCAACACAACGTAGTGCGGGCATAGTCCGTGCAGGGTTGAGTATATGCTACTCAGTAGGGACCCCGAGACCCCCTAAGGTCTCCTAGAATCCACGAAGGATAAACCACAAAATAAAGTTACAATCATGAAGTAACAACCAACCCTACTTAGGTATATGCTCATACATATACCTAAGTCATCAATTCCAGTTCAGCTCCAACATCCGAGCCCAAGTCCAATCTATTCCACACAGGATGGCACAATCCAATCCACACAGGATAACATAACCCAATCCACAGAGGATACCAAAACAATCATATCGAAGATAATGATTGAAATTCAAGACTCATCTCACACAGGTATACTTCTTCATAAGACGATAGAGATGATCAGATGTAGCCACTGATTCATCTAAGCTGTCGGACCCACACAGGATACAAGACCAGCTAAGCTGTCGGACCCACAAAGGATACAAGACTAGCTACTTTGTCGGAACCACAAAGGATACAAGTACAGAGCCAAATACTGTCAGACCCACATAGGATAAAAGAATAGTAGTCAAGTACTGTCGGACCCACACAGGATTCAAGAACATTAGTCATCATCGTCGAACCCACGGAGGATTTCAGTATGGTCGTCGTCGCTGCCGAACCCACGGATGATCCCAGTACAGTCGTCGTCATCGTCGCAGTCGCAGCCAGCTCTTGGGTTCCCACACATAGCATTCTCGATTCCGGGAGGGTCCACTCCACGAGCCAAGGGGGGTAGATACATCAAATGACATGAAGTACGGATTTTGATGTATCCCAAAGTTCCATCTCATCAAAAGGAACTCAACGTGACAGACGGCGCGTCAATCGGACGTTCGGTCTGAGAGTTATTGGCTTTTTCGTCCCATGGGCCCGAATGGTTTTTATGTCAAAACCAACCCGACCGTACTCCAACTGCATCCAAACCTCAATCGGAGTAATCCAAAAGAACCTTCTCACTAAGATAAAACCAACAAAGTTGGCGGCATGTCAATCGGACGTCCGGAGCTCAAGTTATAAGAATTTCCACTCCGAGGGCCCAGTTGGTTTCGTGTTCGAACCAACTCGGCCATACAAAAAGTCTCCAAAACATTGAGTTTAATATACCGAAATGACTGTCTCGATCCAAGGATCGCTACAAAACTTACAATGCATCGTTCGGAGGTCCGTAGCCTATGTTATTAGCGTTTGAACGGATCTGTCCGAAAACAGGGGGTTTGGGCCCGGTCCGACCCGGCCCAATACACCCTGGGTCGGCCCGAACAGGGTCGACCCAACCCCGGTCCGGGTCCAACCCGGTTGGGCGCGGCCCGGCCCGGCCCGGCGCAGGCGGCCCGGCCCGACTCAGGCGGTCCGGCCCGGTGCGGGCGGTCCGGCCCGGTGCGGCTGGTTCGGTCCCATGCAAGTGTCTACTCACTGAGCGGACGCGGAAGGGGGGGGCGCTTCCCCCCTTGCTTTAGAAATGGCTGACCCGTGGGGGTCCACCCTTGCTGCACTGGCTGAGGGTTAAAACCCTCGGTTTCTTCAGGTAACGGTCAGCCATTAAGGTCAGCCGGTGTTGCTGTCGTGGGACCAGCCAGTCCCGCCTCCCTGTCTGCTGGCGGCTGGCTGAGTCCGGCCACCTTCCTACTGAATCATCGTGGCCAAGGGTCGCATCTCTTTCACGTCCGGCGCCGCAGCCCACTCCGATCGCGGTTCCCTCATCCCCGCATAGTTTCGTTGCACCGCGCCTCCTCTGTTCCAAACCACGAAGAAAAGTTCAACAAAAAAGGGGAGGAGGGTCAGCCATGTTCGTGCGGTCTGACCTCCTCCCGTTATATTGAAAACGGGACGCCAAAAATTAATGAGAACAAAATAATATTGAATGTAAAAATCAACCCCTACCTCGAAGATGTTGTCGAACGATGATCGTCGCGGGAAAACGGCGTCGTGAGGTGAAGCTCCGTATGTATTGACGGAGAACGTCCGAGGAGGAGCGGTGTCTCCCTTCCTTTGATGCGAGAAGAGGAACTAAGGAAGGCATGTCATCATTATTTGGGAAAGGCATCACACACCGGCTGCGGAAAGGATAAGAGATGGCACGTTGATCTCTCCTTGTGGTGATGGCGTTCTTCGTCGTGGTCTTGACGTTCATCATGTTCTCCAACGAAGAAGATGAAGATCCCCAAGACTTGAGTATTCTCTCCCAAAATCCTCATGAAACTAAACAACCCCAAATAAAATAAGGCCTTCCTTATTTTATTAACACATTCCATGCATTTTCAAAACTTCAAAAACTCAAACTCAAAATTAAATTCATTGAATATCTTTAATCATTCAATTTAATGTGAGAGTTGACATGCAATAAAGAGGGGGAGTGGGTGAGTTACATATTTGAGGGGGGTCTCCAAAATTAAGAGGGGGTTTAGGGGAATTGAAGGGGTGGGGCTCGTGTGGGCCCCACCTCAATAATATCCTACCAAGTGGAGTTAGGATGTAGTGGGTCCCACCCCAACTTCCATGCATAGGTTATAATTACATAGAATAGAAATAAAATTGTAGCACAAATTTTATTTCACTCTTCAGTTTACCCATTAATTTAACAACACCTCCTGAGAAAGTGAAACTCCAGAAAAGATCTTCCTAAGCAATTACCGGCGTTGCGGTTTCATCGATGCACTCATATTTCGATTCTGAGAACCGGTTCAAAAGTTAGTAAAACCCGCTCGTTCGTTCACTGAACGTACCCGAGCTAAACTTAGGAAAATGATTTCAGGCACACCGGGCCTCGGAATCAGGTGCCATCCGAAACTGTGTACTTGTAAAATCCAAAAGAAATTAAAAAAAATCCTTGAAATTTATGGGTCTTTACAATATGTCTTTATGTGGTATCAAGGTGGTCAAGTGGGTCTATATGCATATAGTAGACCCCTTAGAGGGGGAGTGAAAGGTGATGTCCCTATTAAATATGTTATTTAAGTTGCATTGTTGAGTGATGTAGGGGTTATTATCCAGAGAAATGTGACCTAGTGAGAGTCGTTTGGGATTAGTTGAGTAAATTATAGCTTGGATAAATGATATTTGGGTTTAGGTGATGTTTCCCCTTGTTTTTTTCCTTTTGATTAATTTTTATACTTATTGTTTTCTACTGGAGGTTACCTCACTTGAGTATATAGGGATGGACCAGTGTGATGGATGTGACCTCCCTCGAGTATACAAGGATGTGTTGATGTGCAGGATGTGACCTCCCATGAGTAGTTTAGGATGGTTAAATTTTTTTAATGTGTCATCCCTTAAGTGGGTAGGGATGGCTCGGCGTTCTTTATGTGAAATCCCTGAGTGAGCAGTGATGGGTCAAGGTGATTCAAGAGGATGAGACTTATGTGTTAATTCATGGACCGTTTGTTTCATTTTACTTTGAGGTTTAGATATACTTTCTTTCTGGAATAGGGATAAATCAGGTTGGTCCATGTTTCGTTGCAGTGTGGTTAGTGCATGTTAACCTAGAAGATTGTGTTTTATTTATTTCATTAATTTTCTATCGATTGATCCAAATTTATACACTTGTTTCATTTATATTAAGGTTACATTGGTGGTTTCTTATTAGGTATATTCTTATACCCTACATAGGAATATTAATGTGTGACAAAACTTCATGATTAGGGATCTAACCAAGTAAAACATCCCTATGTTAGATTTTAGAGTAGGTGTTAGTGGATAGGGATTAAAGTGGTGTTGGTACATACTATGGTATATTATGCATCCATGCCTCATTCATTATTATCTTTTTATTACTTTTTGTATATCGATCTTTTGCATGAGGGGATATCTTTTGACTATGTAAATAGAATATTTTATTCCATTTAGTTATAGAAGTCGATGATATTGACATTATTTTTACTATGTTTTTTACAGTTATCTTTTATTATTTCTCTATTTTATATGTTACTCTTATGGAAACCCGATACCAAGGGAATAATATCCCCATGTTGTTGTTTGGACCCTAACCGCTGGTTGATAACCTCTTGTATATAGTGAGGTTCACATGAGGTCATGAACCACTCTGGCCTTGACCGGTTGATTCGGTTTGAGGTATGATAGTGACCAATTTAGAGGGAATCAAATTGAGTCTTTTAAGGCATGGGTGCTTGTATGAAAATATGTGGGGGAAATTTAGAGGATGATATATATTCTACTTCATCTTTGATAAAATTTTAGTGTCACCCAATAATTATATTAACTTAATAGATTTTCTTAAATCAAATAAAAATCCCATGGAGATTATTATACATTGATAAAGGACTCAAATAATATTATAAGGTCTTATGTGAGAATATTTTACATTCCTCTATAGTGGGGATTTGTCCATGAGTGATGAGTTAGGATTAGTGGGGATCCATTATTTAAATTAGATTCACTAAGTGGGGTTTCTCGTGCACTTATATTGGAATAATGTTTGGAGGACTTATGTGACTTTATACATCCTTGAATTAGATTCTTCATAGGGTGTATTAGTTGATAGCTTCCCAATTTATGGTTTAAATAGGGGTTCGAACTCAATAGGGTTTCAATTTAATCTTAAAGGCTAATTCACCACTAGTAGGTTTGTTTGTGTAATGAACATTGACTAGGAAAAGAGATCAGTGGTGGTCTCATGAGATTATGATAAATGACCTAATGTGTATAGGAAATTGGATTTTATATTATCCATTCAGTCAATATCATGTCCTTGGGATGTGGAATTGATGAGTTATGGAATAGAGACTATGTTATCTATGAGATAAATACTAAGCATAGTAAATTGTTTTTAGGATGGTAAAGATTTATTTTGAGTGTAATTGGGTACTCATTATATGATATGTAATTGTTTTTTTTTTGGATAGGATGTCACTATGTTTGGAGGTATTATGCTTTAGGAGTGATTGGTGATTAGTTAACAGCTAGGACTGTGAGAGTGAGAGGCCACATGATTTTTTTTTATTAATGTGATATCATGATTAAATGAGAGATAAATAATTATACATGACATAATATTTTATAAATATCCATATATTTAGAAACACATATTCCATTTATGGTTTTGAAAATGATTATTGGGGATTGGGTATCTTCAACAACCTATAATTAGGATACTAATATTCCCAGGTGGGATACTTAATCAACCTATGACTGGACTGATATTATTTTAATGATTTTATTCTCCATTATTAGGTGATATGACAAAATAATTTATAGGATTGTACACTCTATCATCCTTAGGTGTTGTTATATTTTTATTTTAAGGATTACACACTCTTCCCACCTATAGTACTTTCATATTATTTCTAGGATCAGATGTTATGATAACTTTGTATATTATTGTTTTTTTTTCTCGGTTGGATGATCTTTAAACCTTTGATTTATTACCTATATTACTATATTGAATCAAGGGGATATTCCCTTAGGCTAGATGATGCCTACTTAAAATTAAGAGGATTTATGAGATTTAGACATGTATATGCAGGTGAATAATTCAAATATTATTATCAATATGATTTCATGAGCCTTTTTGATGTAGTAACACCCTTACTTTGAAATTAAAACCCAAATGTTTTACAAAGACACAATTATTCCAAATTTCTAGCATGGTTCAAATAATCAAGCATCTTTGTAAGAAAATAATTATTCTACATATTTTAAATGTGATGAATGTTAGTATTTTTTTATCATGTTGTGAATAAAATAATATATATTATGGATCAAATTAGTGGATAATTTGTGGTGTCTTACTAAGTTTCATACTTAAACCCTATAAGTACACATCAGTGTATGCATAGACCGTATGTTTGGCATGCTAGTTGGGGCTATGGCCCTAGCATGGGAGTTAAGTTAGAGTAGCTCGATGAGGATATAGAGATAGTATCATAGAAATACTGAGGTATTTTTTTAGTAATAATTATTTTTTATTATTTTTTATTTGGTATATTTTGAATATTTAATCATACCATTGGTGGATCCTTTTTCTAACACATGAGTTATATGAAATTATTGGGGATTATTTTGTTATTATAAGATATAAATTGTTATTATGGATAACTTTTCATTGTAATACCATATTATCCTTTGATATTATATAAGGTGTTTGTTCTTATTTATTATTAATTATTTTTATCTTTTCAAGGTTATAGTTTCCCCACAATATATTATTCAAATTTGACACTTTTTGATAGCCTTGAACATATGGGTTGGTGAAAATGATATAAAATAGAGACATGTATCTGGCTGAGAATATGATATCTAGGTAAAGGGAATTACATATCTCTCCAATATTTAGGTGGATCGTGTATTTTTTACATAAATATTACATAATTTTAAATGAATGTTTTACACATATCATAATAATACACTCCCAAAAACCATAAAGGATTAGTTTTTTTGAAGATGAGATACATAATCAACATATGTAATGAAATATATTCAAAATATCCCAAAATATCTTCTCATATAGTACCCTTTTTAGGCATATCCTAATTAATACCTTTCTTCATAACCTACAAAAAATGGAAACATGAGAAAGGGTGAGTTGAGATGCTCAGTAAGGGTAAAAATGGGAAACATCAATCGAATATCATAAATGAGAATTAGATAAGAATAAGGGTAAGATATCATGATCACAAATTATGAAATTCATACACAATTAGTCACATATAATAAATTATTGGGAATGGCATAAAACATTATCATAAAATGAGATGCAGGTCATAAGAGTGTGAAATGTTCATTAATGCACAAGAGCCTTATCCCATTTGGTTTGGACTCGGCAAGTGTATCCAAGTGACCTAAGATCAAATATGGGAGGAGACATATTTCTAGGGTACTAAAGTAGTATTGTAGTAGGCAATGTAGCAGAAACTGTATCAGGCACTATGTAGCTACTGTAGAAGGTACTATTTAGTACTATAGCAGATGGAACTATTCATATTTTTGGGATTTCGGGCCACTGATTTGGTTGTTGATTTCTTCAAGGCCTTAATTCCACCCAAGGACTTCAAGACAGTAAGGATTTCAGGCCACCTAAAAAACTTTGGGGCACCTGAAGGCCTTTATTCCACATGAAAGTGTGCTTCATGGACCTGGTAGACTCTATAAGGAATAGTCTTCAGATGAGGATTCTGATCAGGAACATTCATCATAGCATAGATAACGGATTTGGAAGAATGAAAGGGTATGGAATTTTCCATATGGACAAGCCTATGCATGCATGGGATTCACAAATGAACATCCATGTGAAGGTGGAGAGCTGACGTCAATATTTAGATGATGGGGAGGAGCAGTTCCATGTAGTTGTAGTCTGGATGAATTCCTCTAAGACCTTCACATCATGTGATGTCACAAAGACTATAGTACATTTATGGGTTCCCCTTCAACCCTTAAAATGGGGGTTATCAAAAATTAATATAAAAAGAAGGCCTTTAGGCCATTTGGTGAGAAATTATATTTAATCAATTACAAGACATTAGAGAATACATTAATCATAATAACATACTATAGGAGTGTGTGGTATAATTACAATCATAAAAACCCATTCCATTAGTCATAAATCATTATCACTACCTTATAAAATAGTGGATAGAAACCCATATTGGATTGGGCTCACTCCTCATTCCCATCTCATTCATAGTTGAAAGAGCACCATATTAGATTGGGTTCACTCCTCACTCTCTTTTATATTATATCATGAGAAATAAATATTTATCCAAATAATTGGAGATCTATATAATTTTGGGCCCACCCATAAAATAATAATAACCACATAAATTTTTTCCATAAGATCATAGGAAAATTCATAATTTCATTATAGCATAATTCATGGAAAGGAAATAGATTTCATAAATATTTATTAATCACATGATAATTAGTCATCCAGATAAAGAACATGGATGATACTCTTAAATTATATCTCCACTAAAGTATAATATATCATAAAGGATTTAGAAATAGATGAAAAATACTATTATAAAATCATTATAAATATACATTCCAAATAAGAGAAAACATCCATTTCTTTTGGTAGATTTGAAAAACTAAAAAAACTGGAAAATGGGAATTGGAATTTATTTATAAAACCATGGAATATTTTAAAGTAATCATAGAAGCAGTTAATGGTCATGAAGTTGAAAAAATATTTTCATTTAGTAAATGTTTAATAATAAATCCTTTCATACTTTTCTAAAAAAAATAAATTATAACATTTATGAGAAACGTTGTAAAAATAATTTTTTAAGTATTTAAAAAATGAAAAATATGGTTTAAAATGAATTTGAACAATCATTGGATGATTCAAGAGAAAATTATTGAAATATTTTAAATAATACGGACATTTAAGAAAAATATTTCTAACTAAAAGGGATAAATAAGTTTGGTTTTTATTAAAAACATTCTATTAGTATTTTCGAATACCAAAGAGGGGAAATTGAAAGAATACACAAAACCCCAAAAAATAACCATAGGAGAAGAAAATATATTGGTTTTAAGATATATATAGCATAAAATTTCCCTAATGGATATTTAAATAGTAATAATACTAATTAAAAATGATATTGCCATATAAACCCTTACTTCATGTCCTCGATTACTTTTTACATGATCTCACCTCCTATACAATAAATTTATATTTTTTATAAATCTATACCATAATAATATTCATAATTATATTATTTAATATTCTTTACTTTTAATTTATAATTACCAATTTATTAACAATTCTTTATTAAAATAATTATTATGGTTGTTAACTATTTGGTTTTTCATGCATGTTTCAGTTTAGCAATTTCATTAATTTCACTTGGGTCAAGGTTTTATAATTTATAGAGTCTTAATAATGTTAAAAATATCATATTTATTTACTATATAAACTTTTATAAAATCCCCATTTAATTTGATTATGGAAAATGAATTACATCACTTCTTGGAGGCAGTAGTTCGTACGTGGGCATAAGTAATAATTTGAATTTTCAATTGTTTAACTCCTCATATATTAATCATGTTTTAATGATCACAAATCTCATTAATGATCCCAAATATCATTAATGATCACAAAACATATTCAACCTATTAAAATCCTATAAATTATATCTAATCATGTGTATTTATGTTTCAAGTTCTCTCATGCTTTATAATGGTTAAGCTCAATCCATTTCATGAATATCACTGTTTAAGTATGAATACAGTTGTTTGCCTAAGTACCAGACACCGTAAGCCAGACACCGTCAATCCAGACACCGTAAGCCAGAAACCATAATCCAGACACCGTGAAGCCAGACACCGTAATCCCGACACCGTAATCCATACACTGTGAATCCAGACACCGTAAGCTAGACACCATATGCCAGACACCGTAAGCCAGACACCGTAATCCAAAAGCCGTGAAGCCAGACACCGTGAATCCAGACACCGTGAAGTAAGACACCGTGAACAAGACACCATGACACTCAGAAACTGTGGCACTCAGAAACCATGTGAAGGATACACCATTTTCATAACATATTGTGACACCTTTTTTTAAACTATTGTGGTCTCTTTCAATTTAATTTTTAACGATCATATTTGATGCCTTTAATGCGCTCACATAATTAATGTTTCTTTGTAGACATAGAACGAGGTACGAGGTACGAAGCACATGGATCCTGTCAGCTAAAACTCATGCATTAGAAGATAAAGAGTGAAGTGTGCCCAAGATCAATACAACACGATACTGAATGAAAAACAAGCCTATGAGCACGACCGTGAAGAACATATTTCCAGATTTTCAAAGAAAGCATAGTCTCATGCATGCAATCTGACTATGCTAAAGAACATACGAAGTACACTGGAATCCAGAGAACATACTCATATTATCAAAACTCATGAAGAACACAAGATGAATCGTGACACTCTGTTTTTCAAGAAAAATCCAGATAAGGACTCAGAATAATTTCAGTTAAATCAAAGGGGTCCAGAGCTTCACTTCAAATCACTAGAGCATTCTAAACTCATATCCTCTCTCTATCAGTGATTCTTTTACTTAATTTTTGAGCAATGTGTGTACTCTGTATATTCCATACACACACTGACTCTTATGCTAAACTGAAGGATTTCTAAATCCTTACACCAAAATCATTATACTTCTATTTACCCACGAAAACTGTGGAAGAGGTCCCTGTTTGGCCGGGTTATTATTTTTGTTTACCCGCGAAAACTATAGAAGAGGTCCCTATGTGACCTGGATAGTTTGTTTACTATTGTTAACCCCGATCCAGGGTGTGGATCAAATTTTATTTATATAAACTTCTTGGTGACAGGTGATCACCAAGTGTAATGGATTAGGTCTCATCTTGAGACTGAACCAATTATTTTATATCCGGTGTGCTGTATAACTTTAATCATCTCTGTTTTACTGCTTTATTGAATATTCATGAAAACACTAATTTCACTTTGATATTTAGTCTTGGAAAGAATTTATAACTGATTTTTCTTAGTAGGATAACTTCAAAAGTAAAATTAATAATACAAATTAAGATTTCTGAGAATTAATCAATCTTCTAAGAAGTTGTTTAAAAAGTAAAACTCATATAACAGTATAACCTTGATTAATTGGACTGTATCTATTTTTGGTTAAACCATTTCATTTGAAAATAATATTATTTTCACATAAATTTGTATAGTTACTCAAATCACCCCTCCCCTCTAGAGTAAACTACTCTGACTAACATTTGGTATCAGAGGTTGATTTATTAGGACTCTGTGTAATCTTACTCAACTGTTATTGTAGTTGTACTTTAAAGATCTATAAATTTCTGTTAATTCTAAATTTCTAGCTCTTTTAAAGTAATTCGTTAGTATGGAAAATAGATCGGAAGGTGCTGCAACCAACAGACCACCATTCTTTAATGGAACTAATTATGCTCAATGGAAAATTAAAATGAAAATGCATCTAGAGAGTATGAGCTTTGAAATTTGGTCATCCATTATAAATGAATACAAACTTCTTGTGAATGATAGAATTACATGGGATGAACATACCAAACATTCTTACAATAACAATTTCAAATCCATGAATGGTTTTTATTTTTCCTTAGGAGATGAAGAATTTAATAGGATTTATTCTTGTAAAACTGCCCATGAAATTTGGGATACCTTGTATATCTCATATGAAGGCACATCTAGTGTAATGGAAATGAGACTTAATACTTATACTATAAAATATGATAATGTTAAAATGAAACCTGATTAGCCTATTTCTGACATGTATCTCAGGTTCAATGAGATTTTCAACACAATGATTTCTCTAGGAAGAGAAGTCACTGCCAAAGAATAGATCATGTGAATCCTTATATGTCTACCTGACAGATGGAGGGGAACCTCTATCTCAGTTATAGAATCATGTGAAATTAGCAAGATAACTGTAAACGAACTCATTGGGAAACTAATGATGTATGAGGAAGAGCTGAAAGTCAACAAAGAAGAGGAGGATGAAACAAAGAGGAAATCTGTAGCATTCAAGACCACATTCTCGAAGCACAAAGACAAAGGTAAACTGGAAGCTTCTGTAGAAAGTTCCACCACCGAACAATCATCACCTGATAGTGATGATGAAATGGCTCAACTGGCCAAAATATTCAAATGATTTTACAAAAAGAAGAACTTTTTCAGGAATCCTGACTTCAAGGGAAAGTATGATCTAAAAGGAAACTGGAATAAGGATTGGAAAAGAAGTGACAAAACTGATGAAATTGTATGCTATGATGTAAGCGCAAAGGACATATAAAGGCTGAATGTCCAAAGCTCAAGTATAAGAAGAAAAATGAGGACAAGGATAAGAAGTAAAAAAAGGAAATGAATGAAACATGGAGTGCCTATGAGGATATTTCAAGAGAATCAGAGACATCACGTGATGAGCAGGCTAACAAAGCCAATATTTGTTTTATGACAAACACATCTTAGGTAACACTGAACTCTTCTGTACATAATTCAAACTATTCTGAAATGGAAAGTGACTCTGAAAATATGACTAATGAAGAAATGTTTGAATATTTTAACATGATTGAAGCGACCTGAAATGAATTAATTGATAAATATAAATCATTAAAGAAACAGTATGCTCTCACTATAAATGTTAAATCTGAACTTACTACTGAAAAGGAGAAAATTCTCAACTGCACAAAGAAAACAATGAATTAAAATTGTCTAATGAGCAATTAAAAAGTGACTTAGAAAAGTTTACTAATGGGGAAAATACACTTACCCAAATTCTAGGAAAACAAATTGCCCCCAAATACAATACTTTCATTGGTTATCAACCTAGTAAAAAAACCTTGGTAGAACAAATTTTGTTTCAAAGTCTAGGACATATGGTTTTGTTCCTAGTTTTGGACACAACTCAACCTGCTCAAGTCATGATACATATTCTACTGTTTCAAGTTTTTGTGGACCAAATACAGTTTATTTTTTGAATAATTTACATAATGATTATAGGAAACCTATGAGGCAAATATGGGTTCCTAAAGAACTTATTACTAATGTTACTGGACCCAAACGAATATGGGTACCAAAATCTATATTTTCTTGATCATGTTAAAGGAAAGCTGCTTAAAGAGCTCCTATAAAAATATATGGTACTTGGACAGTGGGTGTCCAAGGCACATGACAAGAGACTACTCATTCTTCAAGAACCTGATAAAAGTAGATGGAGGACATGTCACATTTGGTGACAATGCCAAAGGGAAAATCATTGGCTTAGGCCAAATTGGTAACTCTGATTCGATTTTAATTTCTAAAGTACTGTTTTTTAATGGATCAAAATATAATCTACTTAGTATCTCACAATTATTTGATAATGGATATCATGTTAAATTTGAAAATGATGCTTGTAATGTCTTTAATTCTAAATATGAATTAGTATTTTCTGCATCAAGGAATGGTAATGTTTATTCTATTAATTTAGATTCCTTAGATTCTCAAAAATTTTCATGCTTAAGTATATTTCATAAAGAATCTTGGCTCTGGCATAGGAGACTAGGACACTGTAATGTTCACTCCCTTAGAAAGCTAACTAGAAAAGTCCTAGTTAAAGACTTACCCAAACTTGAGTTTCCACATGACAAAGTATGTAATCCTTGTCAAAAGGGAAAACAACACAAAATCTCTTACAAAACAAAGAAATAAGTTTCTACTTCTCAACCTATCAAATTGGTTCACATTGATTTGTTTGGACCATTTAGAGTTTCCAGTTTAAATGGGAAGCACTATGTTTATGTTCTGGTAGATGATTTTTCTAGATATACCTGGACCTTCTTCATGGCTCACAAAATTGAAGCTTTCTCTTATTTTACTAAGTATTCCAAGTCTTTAGAAAATATTAGTGGCCTTAAAATTAAATCTTTAAGAAGTGATCATAGCCGTGAGTTTGAAAATAAAGAGTTTTAATCCTTTTTCTCAGGAAATGGTTATAGTCATAATTTATCTACCCCTAGAACACCTCAGCAGAATAATGTTGTAGAAAGAAGAAATAGAACCCTGCAATAAATTGCTAGAACAATTCTTAGTGAATATGACTTACCTATTTACTTTTGGGCTGAAGCTGTTAATACAGCATGCTACATAATCCATAGAGTCTTGATTAGACCAATTCTCAAAAAGACCCTGTATGAACTCTGGAACAATAGGAAGCCTAAGGCTAATTACTTTAGAGTTTTTGGTTGCAAAGTCTTTATTCTCAACACTAAGGATAATCTTGAAAAATTTGCATCCAAAAGCGATGAAGGAATTTTCCTAAGTTACTCAATATTAAGTAAAGCTTATAGAGTATTCAATAAGAGAACTAAATGTGTGGAAGAATTGGTTCATATCACGTTTGATGAAATAGATCCACATGAGCCTAGAACCATCCTATAAAATCTGTAGGATGATGTATCAAATATAAACATCAACTCAAAATCCTCAAATTCCTCTATGAAAACTTCCAATTCTGAAACTTCTCTACAATCGAGTCATAATGAACCTGAATTTGTTGATGAACCTAGAATTACTAGTCCCTCTTTATCTAGAAAGGTTATAACCCTTAAAAACCATACCTTAGATGATTTTATAGGAGACTTAGAGAAAGGAACACAAACTAGAGCTTCTCTTAGAAATCGGGTTGAACATCAAGCATTCTTGTCACAACTTGAACCTAAAAACATTGATGACGCCATCAATGATGAATTTTGGGTAATGGATATTCAAGAAAAACTTAATTAGTTTGAAAGAAACAAAGTTTGGAAACTTGTTGAAAGACCCAAGGACACATTCTTCATAGGCACTAAATGGGTGTCTAAAAATAAGGAATATGAAGCTGGAAATATAGTTAGGAACAAGGCTAGATTAGTTGCATAAGGATATAGTCAAGAAAAAGGAATTGACTATGAGGAGACCTTTTCTCCAGTATCCAGACTTGAATCCATCAAAATCCTACTTGCTTATGCTGCACATATATATTTCAAACTATACCAAATGGATGTTAAGAGTGCATTCTTAAATGGGTATATAGCTAAGGATGTCTTTGTTGAACAACCCCCTGGATTTAAAAATCATCATTTTCCCAATCATATTTTCAAACTATCAAAAGATTTATATGGTATAAATTAATCTCCAAGATCTTGGTATGACAGATTGAGTACTTTTCTCATTTCCAAAGGTTTTACAAAAAGAATAGCTGATCCTACCCTCTTTATAAAACGAATTTATAATGATGTTTTAGCTGTTCAAATATATGTAGATGATATTATTTTTGGATCCTCAATAAATTCGTTATGTATTGATTTTTCTAAAATGATGCAAAACTAATTTGAAATGATCTTAATGGGAGAACTAAAATTCTTTCTTGGATTTCAAATCTTTAAAAATAATGATGGAATTGTTTTAAATCAAAGTAAATACACTAGAGATGTTCTAAAACGTATTGGATTGGATAGAACTAAAAGTAGTGACACTCTCATGAGTACCACCTATAAGTTTGATCTTGATGAAGATGGAAAATCTATTGATCAAACCAATTATAGAGGAATGATTGGAAGTTTACTCTACTTAACTTCTATCCATCCGGACATTATGTTTAGTTTGTGTATGTGTGCTCATTTTCAAGAAAATCCTAAAGAATCTCACTTAAATGTTGTAAAGAGAATTTTCAAATACCTCAACCATACACCCAATATAAGACTGTACTATCCAAAAGGAAAATCATTTGAACTAGTTAGTTATTCTGATGCTGGCTTCGGTGGCTGTAAGTTAGATAGAAAGACCGCATATAGAACATGTCACCTTTTAGTCAAGTCACTAGTATCATGGTGTAGTAAGAAACAAAATTCTATAGCATTATCTAATACAGAAGCTGAATACATAGTTTCTGGCAATTGTTGTGCCCAAATTTTGTGGATGAAACCCACATTACTAGATTATAGATATCAATTTAGACATGTACCAATAAATTGTGACAACACAAGTGCTATTAAAATCTCAAAAATCCCTGTATCACATTCTAGGACAAAACATATTGATGTAAGACATCACTTTTTGAGAGATCATTATCAAAAATGTGATATCACCTTGGAATTAATTGGTATTGAATATCAACTTGTTGATATATTCACTAAACCATTAAATTCTGAGATAATAGACTACATTATACATGATATTGGCATGATAAATCTCAAATAGATATCTTACTTGTCTTACTGTTCAACATTTTACTATGTTTTACTTTACTGTTTCATGATTACGGTTTCTCAGTTATTGTCTATCATGTTTACGATCTCACTGTTAGCACTTTGTACTTACGGTATGATATTTACTGTCTCACCGTAACGCACACTGAAAAGTTCACTTACTATGTCACTGTGACGACCACTCACTGTCTCACCATGACGACCACTTACTATCTCACCGTAATGACCATTCACGGTCCCACTGTGAAAATTCTTTATTATTTTATTTAAACCCGTATCGCAATAATTATTATTTCACCTCTTTTACTTTCCCTCATTTTTATTTTTGTGATGATTTGCATTCTTAAATGATAAACCAAAAAGTTTCACTTGGTTCTTCACTCGTACATTCTCTCGTTTCGAACCCTTTCAACCTTGCAACGTCTTCTCTCTCTCTCTCTCTCGAACCTTTAGTGGATGTTAAGAATGAAATGTTCACCATCATCCACACCTGACAAGCATACCCTGAAGAAGAAGAAGACGACACCTAAGCTGACACCCGAAGGACCTTTAAATCTTAATCTGTTAAATCAAAGTGTTGTACCTGAGAAATAAATTTTCTCCGAATGGCTTCTGTCTAGAAAATATCTTGTCTTGAAATTGTTAAAAGAACAAGGATGGTTAGAGTGGTTCCCAAGGGATAATAGACCCATATATCCTAGATTAGTAGCTCAGTTCTACCAGTATGTACAGTTCTCTTTTGATTCTGGTGAAAGTTATTTTGTGAGGACATGGATTAATGGCCAAAGATTCTCCTTCTCTTCAAGGTTATGGGATGCATGCCTTAGGATAACTCGTGAAGGTATATGTGAGGATTATCAGAGAGGACCTCCTCCTTCAACTGATTTCTTTGATCTTGAAGATGATCTAAAAACACTAACTGTAAATGGCACCAAGATAAGGGCCATCGCTGCTGAACTAGATGGAGAAACAAGACTTCTGTTTAAGTTTGTTCAAAATCTAGTAAGTCCAAGAAAAGGTGATTTTTCTTTGTTAATGTATCAAGATATTTTTTTTGATTCATCTTATGAAAAATGGACACAAGATCAACTTGTTCAAGTACATTATTCACCATATGTGTGAGTTGATCGAGGTTACATCCAAGTCCACTTCTCTGTTCTACTCTCGGATGATATCAGACATGCTTGTTGCAAAAGGCATAGTTGGACCTAATGAAGAAGTGATTATGGAATATGAATATTGTCTCTCTAAATACATCATCAAGAGAATGAAGATAAACTAGAATCCTTGGAAAAAGGAATGGGTGGAACACAATGATAAGGTTTATGAGAAGTTTAATCCTATGTATTATCCATCAAGGACAAAAGAAATTTATGATCCTAGTTTGGAATTAGATGGACTTGTTAAGTATTCAGAAGAAGAGGAAGAATAGATTGAAGTACCACATAGGGAAGCAGTTAGTATTTAGGAAGAAAGTATTATTGTTCCTCATGTTGTCCTTGAAGAAGAAGCTCATGTCCCTAGAAACGATGTCAATCTAGAAATCCAAACTGAAGCTGAAAAAGAATCAGTTGTCATAGAATCTGATCCACAATCCATGGAAGAGCCTATAGTAGAAGAACTCCATGTTGTGCAAGAAGAGAATCTGGAAGAACTCCCTATGGAACAATCTGTTCCTGAAATAATACCCTCTACTGAAGAGAGGATGGAGATGGCCTTTCAGCTGGCTAGACAAGAAATGAATGAGGAACTTAGAGATGAAACTATGGATTTAGACCAAGCTCCTGAGCCTCTCAGTCCTGCGAAGGAGGCACCTGTTGAGGGGGAGAAAACCCCAAATCTTGATCCTGAAGAAGCCTCAAATCCAACTGGGTCAAGTACTATGGACACTCAGTACAAATTTCCAAGTTTCTATGATGTGAATGAGTCTCAGCAGGTTACTGCAACCGGGCTTGATCTCTCTTCCCTTTTTCAGTTGAAATCATTCATGAACTTTGCACCTAAGAAGGAACCTAAACCTGGACCTGTCCCTGTACAAATTCCTACACCTGAACCTTTAGCTGAATAGCTGCCCTTTGTCATTAAGGATGATCTGAAGTATTTTGGTGATACTCTCTTATCTAGATTTGAGAAACTTATGAACTCCCAACCTCGTCCTGTGATAAATCTGAGTGAGAGAGATGCCTCACTATTATTTGAATAGATCATTTGGAAAATACAACCTAAGATGATCCATGATATTAAAGAAGTACGATTTGAAAATAAGTTGCTCAGTAATGAAGTCACAACCCTGAGAATCTTGGTTGAAGACATTAAGAAAGAGATGCATTCGAGATCAAAGCCTGCTACTGCTTCTCTAGCACCCACTATTTCTCAAATCTCTCGAGATGTTGTGTCTCATATTCACCCTTCTCTGGAATCCTTCGATGAAAATATTGTGAAAAGTCACAAACAAAAGTTGAAGGAAATGAGAGAGCTTGTGGTGAACCTTAATAAACTCACTGATGAGTACATTGGTTGTCTTAAAAAGGTACTAAATCAGCTCAAATCTTTGAATGTAGTCGTCAAAGCTTCTAATACCTCCGATAAATCCTCTACACCTTCCTTGGATAGTAATTTTCTCAGATCTATAGTCAAATAAGAGCTTTAGAATGTTTTCAGTGGCTTTAATGTGGCTTCTTTCTCTGATGTTGTCTAGAACAGTGATAGAGTTCTGGATCTTGTACAAATTCACTCCAAGATTGAAAATCATGCCCAACAGAAGATTTCTAGGAAAGTGGATTTCTATTTCAACAAAATTTTCTCGAAGACTGATATGACCAACCACTTCAAATACCTTGTAGAGAATCTTCGAATTCCTCCTATGACGCAAAACTTCAAAACCCAAGTCCAGAAGCTAACCGAGTTTACCCGATTGTTGGACAAGTTTATGGAAAACAAATATGAATTTGAAAAATCCATGCAGTGTGGTGGAGATATTATTTCAGACTTCATCAAACTCTTGACTCCATATCTTCATGTCTAGAGTACAAAAAATTTTTCTCCAGCAGCTGCACCTCTCAGACCCGGGATACCTACCTTCACCCCTGCCTTAGCCTCAACTACCATGTCTGTTGGCTAAGCTCTCGGTCAGATCAGGCCTGTGATTATTGATCAGCAACTGCCTAGATCTTCCACTGCTCTTAACTTAGCTCCCTCAGTCTTTGAAGGTCTCCCCTTACCCTCTCTATCTACCACATCTTTTCCTTATTCTACATCAACCACTTCCCCAATGGATTCCTCTTCTTCTGTTGATAAAGGCAATGAGAAGGCCATTCCATGAAGAAGACCAGTTCTTACTCCTTTCTGATGGGGATTCCATTGTTTTTTGTATTTCTCCTTTATTTTGTACTAAACTCTATTTACTCTTAATAGAATGTGCCCTGTTTACCCTCTCTTGTTCCAAATTTTTGATAATCCCAAAAGGGGGAGAAGTTTCTATACATTATTTTATCTATAGTTTCATCTAATTTACACTTTAACTATACATGATTTGTGATCATCAAAAAGGGAATGATTGTTGGACTCCTCGTGTATTAATCATGTTTTAATGATCACAAATCTCATTAATGATCACAAATCTCATTAATGTCCACAAATCTTATTCAACATAGTTAACTCCTATAAATTATATACAATCATGTGTATTTATGTTTCAAGTTCTATCATGATTTATAATGGTTATGCTCAATCAATTTCATGCATATCAATGTTTAAGTCTGAATACAGTTGTTTGCCTAAGTACCAGACACTGTCAGCTAGAAACTGTGAAGCCAGACACCATAAGCCAGACATCGTAAGCCAGACACCATGAATCCAGACACTGTAATCCAGACACTATAAGACAGACACCGTAAGACAGACACCGTGAATCCAGACACCATAAGCCAACACCGTAAGCCAAACACCTTAATCCAGACACCGTAAGCTAGACACCGTGAAGCCAGACACTGTGAATCAAGACACCATGAAGCAAGGCACTATGAACAAGCCACCGTGACACTCATACACTGTGACATTCAGACACCGTGTGAAGGAGACACCATTTTCATAAAATACTATGACACCGTTTTGTAAACTATTTTGTCATCTTTCAATTTAATTTTTAACGGTCATATTCAATGCCTTTAATACACTAACATAATTAATGTTTCTCTATAGACATAGTACTAGGTATGAGGTATGAAGCACATGGAACATGTCGGCTAAAACTCATGCATTCGAAGATAAAGTGTGAAGTGTGCCCAAGAGCAATACAGCGTGATACTGAATGAAAAAAATCCAATGAGCACAACTACGAAGAACATATTGTAAGATTTTGAAAGAAAGCATTGTCTCATTCATGCAATCCAAATCTGTTGAAGAAAATAAGAAGTAAACCGAAATCCAGATAACATCTTCACATTATCAAAACTTGTGAAGAACATAAGCTGAATCGCGACACTCAGTTTTTCAAGACAAAAACCAGAGAAGGACTCAGAATAATTTCAGTTTAATCAAAGGAGTCCAGATCCGCACTTTAAATCACTAGAGCATTCTAAACTCATATGTACTCTCTCTTAGTGATTCTTTTACTTAATTTTTGAGCAGTGTGTGTACTCTGTATATTCCATACACACACTGACTCCGGTGCTAAACTGGAGGATTTCTAAATCCTTTCACCAAACTCTTTATACTTATTTTACCTACAAAAACTGTGGAAGAGGTCCCTATGTGACTTGGACAGTCTATGTACTGTTGTTAACACCAATTTAGGGTGTGGATAAAAGTTTATTTATATAAACTTCATGGTGGCAGGTGATCACCAAGTGGAGTGGATTAGGTCTGAGCTTGAAACTGAACCACTTGTTTCATATCCGTTGTGCTGTTTAAATTTAGTCTTCTATGTTTTACTGCTTTATTGAATATTCTAGAAAACAGTAATTTCACTTTGATATTTAGTCTTATAAAGAAGTTATAAATGATTTTTCTTAGTAGGATTACTTCAAAAGTAATATTAAAAATGTAAATTAAGATTACTGAGAATTAATCAATCTTCTAAGAAGTTGTTTAAAAAAGTCAAACTCTTATAACAGTATAACCTTGATTAACTGGGCTGTATCTATTTTTTGGGAAACCATTTCTTTTGAAAATAAAATTATTTTAACAGAAATTTATATAGTTACTCAATTCACCCCTCCCCTCTAGAGAAAACTACTCCAAACAACATCAATGAATTTAAATAAAGTATGGTAAATAATAAATAATCTATAAAAATTCATTATTATATTATAAATATCATATATATTAATTAAATTTGTTAATATAATCAGTAATGTGAGGCGGTGATGAAAAATGTAATATATCACTTCATTGAGATGGTAGTTTAACGTACAAATGAGCAAAGATTTCATTTTTCATTTTATCAAAAAGAGATAGAAAATAGTTTCATAATTTAAATAAAATCATTTAATTATAATAAATATATTGATGTATTTATATTAATATGGTTATATAATATTTTTATTAGTTGTAGGAATAAATAAACTTAAAAGTACTTGATTAAGATATTTACCTATTCTTTGAGTATATTCCTTTATCTCACACATTAAGCCTTATTCGGATGGTATTTTGGAGATTCCAGGTAATCTAGGTTATGTATAGGATAATTATAAAGATATTTGGGTAGGGTTTTTATAGTCTATAATTCTCAAAGTGGGTAAAGAAGTGATAAGAGGATGTGTCCTTTTATAAGTGAGGGGAGTGGCAACCTTGTAATTTTTTAATGTTTTAAAATAATATAAAGTTATTTTAATGGGAAATTTGAAAACAAAAATGGATTAATTTTAAAATATATAATAATTTAGGGTCAAAATTCACAAATATAATCAAATTATACAATTTTTATAGATATTTGAAGTTTTGTCTCTTTGTTTAACCCCCTCAGTGACCCTTTTAACCCTTGTCCTGGTGATTAACTATTACCATAGTAACAATTCATTAGAGATAAAAATTAAGTTGAAATTGTTATCTAATATTTATTATTATTATTAAAAAATATATAATTAATTTTTTAGGATTCAATTCCAAGAATGTAAGAAATTAATTCTATTATTTGTGCACATAATGCATAAAAACCATTTTTTGAAAAAATGTATTCTTAAGAATAAAAAAATATTCTCATTACTTGCCTAATAAAAACCATTATATGAATGTCAATTTATTTTATTGAATATTTTATCTAACATTTCATTAAAATCATTAAATAATAGTGATTAAATTAATTTATTAACTTTGAAACACATTGTACGTATAAAACTTGTTTTTTAAGAAATATCTCTTTTTACCTACAAATGATTTTATCTTTCTTTCCAAACATTTTATTATACATGTATAATTGATCCCTCATTTTTATATATGTTCACACTATAATATTAAATTATATTAATTCACTAAATAAAAGAAATTAACTTTTAAATAAAACGTATAAAAGAAATAATGTTTGAAAACAAAAAAAATTATTTTTCCAAGATTTACTAGACTAACATTACTTATCATTTCTCAAATATTTATTGAATGTTTTGACTATATTTTTACTAATTTAATTTTATCATTTAACTATCTGATAATTTATTTCATTTGATATTTTTTAATTAGTAATTATTCACTTAAGTTCAGTGTTATGAGCAACACAATCTATCGAACACATCAAATTTATTAAAGAAAAATATATTCTAGAATCTCAAGGTCTTACATCATACCCCTTATAAGAATTTCACCCTAAAAATATATTTACTCTAAATAAAATAAATTATAATAATTATACCTCATCGCATCCTCAGTTCCAATGAAGTTTCATCAAATTTATAGTTTCACCAAAAAAAAATTAACCAGGAGAGAAGTCTTGTTTTGTAATACATTATCTCTTCCTCTGACCATTATTCATAAGAAATAACATGCTCGAATAACGAAACATCTGGGTTAATTACATGAGAAGTATAACACATTAACTTCCTCAAAATAGATTCATAGAACACATCATGAACTTGGGAGTGGTTTGGTGGAAGCACCAAGTCATAATCTATTGTCCCAATGTGATCAAGAGTCTTTTTGGGACTAATATATGTAGGGATAATCTTTACTTTATTTGAAAATCTCATATCCTTATTCCAAGAGTATATCTATAATAATACCTTTACTAAAACATCAAAATATAGATTCCAATAACTATTATCATCATAAATCATCTATCGACTATGAGCTACATTAATATGTTTTTGAATGGATTTAAATATCACTTAAATTTAATTAGCTAGCTCAGGTACCAATAGATTTCATTCTCTAACATCATCTCATTAAGTTAGAGATATTAACTTCTTTCTATAGTTGGATTCACAAGGATCCATCTAAATTCTCTAGTGCAATCTGTTATTTTAAGAAAATTTAACTATAGGAGGTTGTTTATCCCAATATACTTTGAAATTAAAAGAGAAATTTATTAACATATCTTCTAGGGTTTGAATAATCCTCTCTGATTGACCGTCAATTTCAGGATGACATGCAGTATTAAAGATCATTTCTGTAATAAATTATTGCTGAAACATTCTCCAAAACATTGAGGCAAACCATATATATCGATTATATACAATTAACAGTGGTGATATATATAGTCATATCACTTCCTTAATATACATCCTAGATAGTTTATCAAGATATAAACCTTCTCTAATATTAGTGAAATGAACTGACATCATATAGAAATCAATTATAACCCAAATGGTTTTACCCTTTAGATGTCTTGAGGAGTCATATGATGAAGTCCATAGTGATTTTTCCCATTTCAATAAATTTATGGGTAAGGGTTTCATCATCCCCTTAGACTTATGGAATTAATACTTGACATTTTAAAATACTGAGCATCAAGATAAATAATCCTCAATATCTATTTTCATGTTGTCCTATAGGAAATTTTCTTTGAGATATTTATACATCATTTTACCCTTTGGATGTAAATATAATGATGATCTAGGTGCATCATAAAACATATATTTCTTCAATTATATTATTCATTGGATACATACTTGGTTCTTGAACCTAATAATTCAATTACTATCATAGTTAGATTTAGGAACATTCCTTGCATTATTTTTTAAATTCTAATCCTCCTTCTGTACATCTTTAATCTTCACATAAATTGATCGTTGAACATTTATCTAAGATAGAGAGATTTTATTTTCTTCAATCATGATTTTATGATCCATATTGTACTGATAAATAAATATTAGATCACATTCAATCACCATCATGGACAAGCTATCTTGGCCCTTCTAACTTAAATAATTTGGCACCTTGTTCACCTTCACATGATGGTAATGTATTGGGAAAAATATTCATTAATCAACTCTAACCATCTCATTTAGTTAAAAGTAAACTCTTTTTATGTTAATATATAATTTAATATTTTATGATCATTATAAAAATCACAACTTTCTCCAAAAAGATAATGCTTCCACATAATCGAAGAAAAAATTACCGCTAATAGCTCCAAAGAATGAGTTGGGAAAATTTTCTCCTAATCCTTAAATTGGAGTGAGGAATACTCTACCACCATGTCATTCAACATAAGAACAAATCCCAGTCCTTCACCACCAATATTAATTTTTGATTTTTAGAATAACCAATTTAATGTGTAGTGGGGGACCCGTACAACCGATTAACCAGATAAAAAAAACCAAATTACAATGATCAAAGCTTAAAATTAAAATTGAAAAAACACGCACTGCCATTTCAAATTTCAAAATTCAGACCCTTCCAGGCACATGAAGCGACTCCTCGGTCCCAAAACCACCTCTATTCACCGCGATCTCATCACCTACTGTCGATCATCCCAAATTTTTTCCATCAATATCACAAACTCATCGGCACCAGCAATACCACCTCCTCGCCGGAAAACTAGACTGCTAACCACCATCATCGACAATGCATACCAGACGTTCACAAAAACAACAAAAACAAACCAGAAAACTTCACCGGTGACATAGAAAAAACCAACGCAAAACCATAAAAAAATCCCCAGCATGAACTTTATATCATGCCTTGGACACCAAACCATTTCGAAATAGACACCGAAGACGTCGTTGGGAATCTTCCATCGAAGCCACCACAAAAACCGTCGTTGACACCAAGAACCACCACCAGAATCATCATCTTTGACCTTGTCTCCTTCAAGATAACCATCATCTTCACCGTATAACATCACAATAAAACACCGTTGGAAGAGAAGAATGCAACCATCTAGAGAAACCATCCGATGTTTCCCAGAGAAGCCAATATCATCTTCGTAATGCTATAGAAGAGCGTCATCCACGCCAACTAAAAACACCAAGACATGTGACCGAAACAAAACACCAAAGAAGCAACATCGACATCCAATATCAGAAACCTGAAAGTGGAAACGAAAAAGAGTATTTGGGAAAAAATCGAGATGAACACCCAAAAGAGGATTTGGGAATGAAACTATATGGGATAAACCCGAATTAAGGGAAACCAGAAGAAGATCCATAACTGGAGAAAACCAGAACAAGAAAAAGGAAAGTGGGAAGAAACCCAAAATGAGTAAGGGATTAAAACCCTATGAATATGGGCCAACTCCGGTGATGCCTGGAGATCTATCATCTGCCAAAATGCTATCCCAAAACCTTGGCTCATCTCGTGCTCCAAATCTGACCTGGAGAAGAACTAAGGACCACAAGATTAGAGTGAAAACAAGTGTACTAACTAAAATTATATTTAGATCCTTGAAATTATCTTCACATTCAGCAGTCCAAATGTACTTGAATTATTTCGATGTCAAAATTGTTAGTGTGTTTGATAACCGTGAGAAATTTCTCTCAAAGGTTCGTTAGTATCTAGACAACCCATGTAAACTCTATATATTGATCATAATGGTTGTTCTATCACAATATTTAATAACTTACATCTTTTAAGGATCCATTTATATTCCCTCACTTGTAATTACATAACCCAATAATGATATTTCTATCACCAAAATTCACACTTAGTAATTTTTAAAAATAATTTATCCTTTCTCAAGGTCTTCAATAAAATCCTAAAATGATATTTATGGTCTTACTTTATATTGGAATATATAATAATATTATCTATAAATACTGTAACAAATTGATCAAGGTAATCTCTAAAGACTATATTCATTGAATATATAAAGATTATATGGGCATTGGTAATTTCAAATGCAACAAATATAAATTCATAGTATCCATACCTTATGTAAAAAAAATCATTGTGTATATCCTCTCTTTTTTCTCATAACAAATGATATTTCAATAAAAGATCATTCTTTGAAAATTATTAAACTCTTCTCATTTGATCAAAAAAAACCATCAATATTAAGTGTTGAATATTTATTCCTAATTGTGATCTTATTAAGTTAACAATAATAAATATTGAGAAACGTTAAAACATATTTATTAAAGAAAATGACAAATTCACTACATATTAAAGGATTTGGATTAATGAATCCCTTATCTTGATTCTTCTAGAATATATTCTTTAATTCCTACAACTCAATTAGTTTTTTTTATAAAGAGTATTTAAAATAGGCATAACACCAGGTTTGAGTTCTATTGAAAACAAAAAATCTTGATTTGGGGGAAAACTATGAAAATATTTAAAAAATACATTATAATATTCCCCAAGAATAGGCATATCATCAATTTTTATTTTTCCCCAACCATTTGAGATAAATACGCCTCATGAATAGGTAGTAAGTCCCATATAATGCAAGTAATTTCCATTGTAATTTCATGTTCATCCTCACACTAATAGATTATCATAGGTTGATTCGGAATATCAAATATAATTTCCCTTCCTCAAAAATTAATATGGGATCTATATAGAGAGATTAAATCCTTAACAAAAATCATATCAAATTCAACTAGAAGAATAATAACCATATTTTCAAGAAAAATATTCCCAGAAACTTTTATCAGAGAAGAGATATAGACTTGAGATATAATCATCATACCATTAGTTGTTTTCACTGACAGTTCAACATCTAATTATTGAGGTTGTAATGTGATACTCTTAGAAAATTCTTAAAAAATAAAATGTTGGTTAGATCATGAATCAAATTAAATATTTTTAGTTCTAGATAGGATGATAAGTTTAATGTTCAAAAATTCATTCTTGTGTCCCACCTTAGCGGTTGTGATCCCTTGAGCTTTCTATTTTTCTCTTGGATTAAGATATTTTCATTGATAATTATCATTATAAAACCTTTGATTTATGTATCATTTTTCATAATACCTATATTATTTTCAAATTAAACATTAGGGAATGGATGATAAATTAAATTAAGTTATCTTATATATATCCCTTTGATATTCATTTTCTTAATGGTCTCCTTTTCCACACATAAAACATTTACTAGCATGATTAATTCAACTCCCCCAATGCTTCTTTCTCACTTTTGACATGAAGGATAATTAATTTTCTCTCATCCATGGATTTAATTATTTGAATTTCATAAAAACTTTATATTTCTCTTCTTTTCCCCAAAAACATTATAATAATAAGTTTCTCTAGTCTCTATTTTTACATTGAGAGCACATCAAATGGTTTATTCATAGCTACTAAAGTCACTTCATGCCTTTTAGATAATTATTTTTATGACACTAAAGAATTAATCAACTTGTCTTTTAATATTTATGGTAAAACCATAAGCATACATCATAAGTATTGTAAACTTTTCCTCAATTGTACCAATGGATTCATCATCCTACTTATTTATCTCAATGAATACCCTTTCTATTTTCATGAGAAGAGTTTACAAAAATTGATTATAGAAAATGAACCTCTTAAAATCATCTAATTATATGGAGTTAATTTCTTCATATTTCCACATATTCTTAATAAGAGTCCACTATATATTTTCTACACATTCTAAATGAGAACAATCCAAGATAATATTTTAATGATTCAAGCATTAGAGAACAAAAAATATCTTTTCTATGGTACTTATCCATTTCTCAAAAATTGATAGATTGGAGGACCCACTAAATATGGTTGACGTTTCCTTATAAATGACTCAGTTTTTTATTTCTATTTACTTTTTTAATTTTGATGATCATATTTATTCATATCTTGATAGATTTTCGTAATCATATTTATAATATTTTTCATTTAAACACTCATATTGATCGGTTTATCAGGAGGATAATAATTAAATTTCCCAACATATTCATTTTTAACATGATTCATAATAGTTAAAGGTATTGAATAAAACAAAAAATAACACATAAAAATCATCAAGAATCATTAGTCAAAGTGTGAAATCATTTAAATTATTCCTAATATGTCCAAAATTTTGACACATTCTTATCAACCTATGCCACTTTAGGTTTTTCCTATATCACTTTTAGTTCATTATAGGTTATCTTAAGTTCAATCATCATATTCTCTATAACCTAATCTCTAAAAATAAATAAAACCTGATATGATTCCATATAATGTTTCCTAAGTATTCAATACATAAATATTAAATCTTTTTAGACGAATATTTAATAAATACCACAATAATACACACCCTAAAATTGTAAATGTTTAGTGCCTTCGTAAACTATATATATAATCAACTTATTTCACGAAATATCTTCAACATCGCTCATAAATATCTTATCACATAGTGCCCTTGTTATACATGTCCTATTTAATACCTTTATTTATGACATAGTAAAAATAAAAACATAAGAAAATGTGATCTCGGATACTCAGTGTGGTTATACAAGGTATACATTAATCAAATATAATATTTGATCATAAGATAATCTTAAGGGTATAATATCATTTTTAAAACTTATGAAATATATAACTAATTAGGTATATATAATATTTCATGATCCCTAGAATAATAATCATCACAATAATATATGTGAGTCATAGGAATATATAATCATCATCAATAATGAGCCGTGAGAAGATATCATAAGCATAAGAACTTTACTTTGGAATATAATGCCCAATCATAAGAAAAGAAAATCATTTCCTTAGTCAAGTCTCACATCCAAGACCATTATAACATAGTGGATAGAGTCCCATAGTTGATTAGGTTTACTCCCCATTCCCTTTTCATTTAGGGTGGGTAGAGTACCATATTACATTGAGGTCACTCTATATTCTATTTCAGGTTATATCATGAGACATAAACTTTACCCAATACATTTGAGGGATATATAATTCTAGGACCACCCATCAAATTATGAGAACCATATATAAATGTGACACAAGATCATAAAAACATCCACAATTTCATCATATCATAACCCATGGAAAAGAAAGGAGTTTCATAAATATTTCATCATCTTGTACTCAAAATATATCTAGATAAATTACATGGATGATATAATTAGATCATATCACCATTGTAGCATAATAATTTTCTTCAAGTACATTGACATATATGAATAATACTTTATAAAAGAATTAGAAATATGCATTGAAAATAGGAGAAAACATTCTTTTATTTTGGAATGTTTTAAAAACTATAAATTCTTATAAAATTGAGAATATCAAATTATTTATAAAACCATAGAATCTTCTAAATTAATATTAAAAAATATTAATAATTATGATGGAAAAAATATAAGTATTCAGTAAATTTTAAAATAAAACATTCTTGTCACACTTTTTTAAAATAATTAAAATTTAACCCGTATGGAAAACACTGTAAAAATACCATTTTAAAAATATGTAAAGAAATTAAAATGTGGTTGAATATAAATTTAAACAATAATTAGATAATATAAAATAATATTCTTGAATAATTTTAAATAATATGGACATGGAAGATAGAGTTTCCCAACCAAAAATAATAAATAAGTTTGATTTTTCTTAAAAACATTATTTTGATCATTTTAAGCACCAAAAAATGGAAAATATAATGAATAATTTTACACCCCATAAATAACTAGTATATAAGAAAATTTATGGGGTTTAAGATATATAAGGTATACAATTTACCCAATAGAGATTTGAACATGAATAATCTTAATTAAAAATTATAATACAACACAAACCCTTACCTCAAGTCTCCACATACTTTTTACATAAATTAATAGAATATATAATAAAATTATATTTGTTATAAATCTATACTATAACCATATTCATAATTATATTATTAAATTTTATTTTCTTATAATTTATAATTACCCATTTATTAACAATTCTTTACTAAAATCAATATTCTAGGTGTTAACGGTTTAATTTTCATGCATGTTTCAGTTTGGTGATTTATGTCCTTGAATCTTGGTCATGGTTTCGTCATATATGTAATAATAATAATTTAATAAATATAATATTTATTCATTATATATACATTTATAAAAATCCATGTAAGGAAGTGATGAAAAATTAATTACATCACTTTGTAGAAGGATAGTTCGCATAGGTGACAATTTTATTTTTCAATTAATGAAGTTAAATAATAATTTATCTTTAAAATCATAATTATGTCATAAATATTATAAATATTCATTTAATAAATCAATATAACCAACCATGTGAGGAAGTCATAAAAAAATCAAATGCATCGCATCATTGAGATGGTAGTCTGACGTACGCATGAGCAGGAATTTCATTTTCAATTTGATGAAAAGGAGATAGAAAATATCAATACCATTAACATAAAAAAAATCAATATTTTAATTATACTTATTTAGTTATATTAATATGTTTATATAATATATTTAGGGGGTGGAAGAAGAAAAAAAACATGAAAGAAATTGATTAATATTATTCCCTCATCTTTGGGTATCTTCCTTTAGTTCACACCTTAAGCCTTCTAAGGGTGGTGTTTTGTGGATACCATGACATCTAGTATGTGGGGGAGAAAATATGAAAGATATTTGGGTATTTGTTATCTAATTTATAGTTTTTTAGTGGGTGAATAAGTGTGAAGAAGATGAACCCTATTATAAGTGTAGGGAGTGGCACCCTTGTAAATATTTAATGTTTTTAAATAATATCAAGTCTCATTCTTTGTAAAGTGAAAAAAATGTATGATGTTTAAATTATAGTATAATTTAGGGTAAAAATCCACTCATATAATCAAAATTAAATAATTTTTAGATATATATTAAGCCTTATATTTTAGTTTATCTCACTTGTTAACCCTTTAAACACATGTCATGGTGACTAACTTTAACCATGGAACTATTCATTAGGGTTAAAAATTAATCGAACTAATTATATAATTTTTGTTATTATAATTCCAACCATGGATTACAATTATTATTATTCATTTTCTATAAGTGCATGAAATTAATTCTAATATCCACACGTAGAATGTGTAAAAACTATTTTTAGAAAAAAAAATGTATTTTTAAGAATAAAAATACATTATCTCATTACTTTACTAGTAAAAACCATTATATGAAAGTTAATTTATTATATTGAATATATTATCTAAAAATGTTCATTAAAACCATTCATCAATACTTATTAATTTAATTTATTTACATAAAAACACATTGTGTGCATAAAAACATTTTTCTTAAATGTATCTATTGTTACCATCAAATGATTTTATCTTAATTTCCAACCTTTTGATAATAAAAGTATGAATGATTTACCATTTTTATATATGTGTAATCAATAATTTTTCATAATTTAATACAAAAAAATATATAAATTTACTTTTAAATAAAATTTATAATGAAAATAATGTTTGTAAACAAAACTTTTATTTTTAGACAAGAATTTACAGAGTATTATTCCTTATCATTCCGCAACTATTTCATGAATTTTATTGTGTGATTTTATTAAATGAATTCTAAAAATTTAAATATGCAATAATTTCTTTAATTTTATATTTTTAATAAGTAATTATTCATTTATGTTCGGTGTTGTGATAAACACAATCTATTGAACACATCAAATTTATTAAAGATAAATGTATTATAGAATATTGGGCTGTTACATTTTACGCCCTTATAATAATTCCACCCTTGAAATTTCATTACTCTAAATAAAATAAATGAGGATAATTATACCTCATTGCATCCTTGTTTTCCCATCTAATTTCCTCATATTTATGGTTTCACTAAAAAACATTAACTTGGTGACTGACCATATTCAACAATTCATTATCTCTTCTATCTATAATATCGATTAGATGTTCTTTATAATAATTATCATGATATATTAGTACAAAATTAGATTTAATTAAATGTGATGGACCAAATCTGAACTTCCTCAAAAGAGATACATGAAATGCATTGTGAACTTGGGAGAGGTTCAGTGGAAGCTCCAAGTGATAATTTTTTGTCCTGATATGATCAAGAAACTCTTGTAAAACAATATATATAGGGATCAACTTCTGTTTCCTTCCAAAAATCATAACCTTATTCCAATTATATATCTATAAGAATAACTTACCTCTAATTTTAAACTCTATATTTTGTTGAAAGTCATCGGTATAACACTTTTTCTGAATCAAAGCTACCATAATGTGACATTGAATATCCCCAACTATATCTTCCATTTATCAAGATAGATCATGTCACAATAGCTATAATTCTATCACTTCTTCCAGTTATTCTGTAGTTATACACTTCTTAGAATAGTGTTCTTCAAAATCTTCCATCTGAATGATGGATTGAAATATATTATTATGAGAAAATTCAACTAGAAGAAGTTTTTGATCCTAACCTCCTTTGAAATTCAAAGATAAAGTTGTAAACATATATTCTAGGGTTTAAATAATCCAATATTAATGGATATCTACATGAGTTTTATGTTTAGTTTTAATACCCAACTTCATGTTCAATTATTTCTAAATACTTGTCTAGAACTTTTCCATAAACCTCAGATCTTGATCAGATACAATTGAGAGTGGAATACTTTACAGTCTAATCACATCCTTAATGTAGACCCTGGAAAGTTGATCGAGTGAGAAATATTATTTGATATCAATGAAATTCTCATACTTACTAAGGAAATAAACTGCAACCAAAATGGTGTTAAGGATATTATATGTCTTGAGCACTCCTATGATGAAATCCATGTTGATATTTCTCCATTTCCACATTGGTATAGGAAATAGTTTCATAATCCCTATAGAGTTATATAATTAAGCCTTAACTTTCCAACATATTATGCATTGATATAGATATTCCTCAGAATCCCTTTTAATTTTATCCAACAAAAAACTCTATTTTTGATCACTATGCATCATTATACTCCTGGAATGGATAGATAATGAAGATTTATGTGTTATATCCAATAACACTTTATTTAATTCTAGTATTGATGGAACAAATACTTTGTTATTGAACCTGAGTATTCAATTACTATAAAAGTTGAATTTAGGAATATTCCATACATTATTTATCAAATCTAAATCCCCATTCTCCACATCTTTAATCTTAAAAACAATGGATGGCTGAACATTCATCTAGGAAATATAGGATTTATTTCCTTCCATCATGATTTCAAAATATATTCTTTAAAAATCCATAATTATTTTATCTCATTCAATCATCTTCATCTACAAGATATCATGGTTCTTGTTATTGTTATTTTAAAATCATGTTACCATATTTCAGGTACTTGTATCCATCATTTTTTTATCATCACTTTTTTGGAGCTTTCCTTGGGTGTTTTTGGGTGTATTTTGGATTTTTCTTGAGGTTAATGGGCCTAAGTACAATTATTGCATGGTTATTTAAAATTGTGCATCCTAGCCTCAGAAACTATGCTCCTTTTTTATGTTCTAAAGGAGGCCACATGGTTATACACATGGTTTGTAAAAATTGTGAGGCCTATCTTTTGAAACTTGCAGTGTGGGATAGTGAATCATTTATAGTTGCCACATAGTTTGTCAAAACATGCATCTCTCTCCATAATCATGGTAAGGGTTCATGGTTAGGTGTATGAATAGTCTTAGCAATGTGTCCTATCCCAAGAAACTATATAATGGGAATTTAATTCTCTAAAAAATAATTAATGTCCTAGAACCCCCAATATAAATTCTAAACTTCTCTTAATCAAAACTAATTTGACCCTCTATGTTTTCAAGGATCTCTAAAGGAAATTTTGGATCCTCTAATTTATTTTCTTCTCAAAAAAAAGTTTTGTTGGATGTGATTGATCCCTCTTCGATATGTGTAACCTATTTGATTGTGAATTTTCATTTATTCCTCTCTCACATTCATTAAGAGTACCGAATCCTTTGGTTGTTGAAATATTAGAACCTTGATATGATAAATTATAATTCCAGGGATTCATCATTGATTTCAACTCTCCGTTGGTGGTTCCCATTTTAGGTGATTGATTCATAATGTGATTAAAGGTAAGTGGTTCTATGATTATTTTCCATATACATGAAATTTTTATAACTTTCTTGATTTAAAAAGGAAATTTAAATTTATTAATAGACCTTGAATTGATAATATTTAAAGCTTGATTTTAAAAAAGGATATAATTTTATAATAAAACCCTTTTTCAATAGCTTTTAAAATGTCAGGTGTAAATTGAGAAAATTTTGATTGAGATGAAAATATATTTAATGAAATTATTTGACATTGAATCTTGAGAAAAATATGTTTAAATGAAAGTTGATTTTGAAAGGAATGAACTTGATGAAAACCTATGATTTGGTTTTGAAGTTAAAATGGCATGTTGAATTCTAAAATTGGGAATTTCTATTTTGAATGATTAATAGAATTGAAATGAGTTATTTACCCATGATTGATTGATTTATTGAAAGAACATGTGATCCTAAGTAGTTAATGGGTCACTAGGAAAAGTATTCTATGACTCTAACCCCCTAGAAAAATATTAATGATGATAATTATAACTAAACAAACCTTTTTTTGGTTTTCCTTAATGCGGTGATGAATGATTTTATCATGGAGGCATGAGCCTTAGAGAGGTATGCACAACTTGAGCCATAATTGATTAACTGATTATTTCAAGGATCTTAGATCCATGAACATAAAAACCTCAAGGTATATGATAGTGGTGTTTTTTATTTGATTGTTATATTCTTATGTCTATTGAATTGGTTAATTTATGTCCATTTGTTTTATAAAAATTTTACTTTAAGTATACTTCTAACATACTTTCAATCTACTTGAATTGAAATCTTGTTTTATTAAAAGCTTGAAAATTATTTTTTATAGCCCTTATTTATATAAATTGGAGCATAAATGGTTTGTTTTTTACAGAATTTATTATGCCACAATTGGTGATATCCTACTAGGTTATTATACAGACACCATACCTTTTCATATAGGCATTTTTAGATTATGTTATACCAGGTCCAGGAAAAGGGAAAGTGACACTTGGAGGTGCCCAATGTTCTTGACTAATAGGAACTTGGGTGATGGTCATGACAGGTTGAGCTGTGATACACTCATACATGACTATTCTATTTTATTGTATTAATTTATATATATTTTTTTATAATTTTTTGTACTATTTTTGGATCCTTATCTATCAAATTGTGTTTTCTTCTCTTTGAGGAGTGTTTGGAATGCCGAATATTCACTGATTTATCTTCTGATGTTCTTTATTGATTGATTTTTCTTATTTTCAAATCATTCCCTCTGACTATTTATTGATTCCCAATCACTAGTCTCCAGCCCATGGAGATCATGAACACTGTTTGAGGTGTGTCACTATCATATTGGGTACCGATGTAACAGGGAATTCAGGTTGGTTAGTGAAAATGGTAGTAATGGGAGGGTTTTCAGCACTCTTTGAATTCATTATACAGTTTGTGATGTCCTGGTAGATAGGGGGATGTATTTTCTAGGCTTGAACAATAGTTTATAAGTGAGTGTCTGACCAACTCTCATCATGGAAATCCTTAATTCACCATAGGAGTTTGGGTAAAGTTTTTTTGAGGAATAAATTAATTTCATTCTAGTATTTATCCAAATTTAATATAGGTATTTTGAAATCCAAAAAAAAATTAATTCTATCTACTTAAATTTATATTACTATATATCTTGATTGATTTGATTATCTGAGTATATTTTTTTATGTTTTTTATTACCTATTTATATAGTGTTGTACCATACCCCCCATGAAGAAATTTTGATAGGTCACAAGAGGAATCCATTGGGAAACTATAGAAGGAGAATCCTACAATTGACTAGAATCTAGTTGGGATAGTGGTAAGTGTAGTGTATGTTTTATGACAGGTATCCACACACATTCCCATTTAGGATTCAATAGTGGAATCTTGTAGGGATGAAACAATATATCATGTTTATGAGTTTATTCGGTAGAAACCGGTGGCTTTTCAAGGCTCAAATGATCCTCAATAGGTATAGGATTTTTTGAAAAATATTTATCTACTTTTTGAGTTATTAGAAATTCGAGATTCAATAAAGGTAAAATTTTATACCCTCAAGCATGAAGGTTGAAATAAGAGGTCATAGTATTTTATTATTATGGGAAAACAACATGAATTCTTAGAGTGAAAATACTTTAGATATCTTTTCATATATGTGTTTTATCCATAATCAATGGTTTTGGTGATGTATATGAAATATATTAGCCTCAAAAAATGTGATGGAAATTTGACCCAGTATGAAAACCTATTTTATGATCTTGTTAATTTTTATCCTAAGGTATTATAACATGAGAAACTAGCAGCTTGAAGTTTCAATATGGGACTTTGATCTGACATTAGATATTAATATTCCATGCTAAAACTCACCTCTTATATAGATGTGATGGATAGAGATTTGATGGATGATATTGACCTAGATGGTAAGTTAGGGTTGGTAGGAGATCTTCATACTCCTTGTGGTTGTTATTTTAGTTCCTTTAAAGAAAAGATGAAGTGGGATGAGTCACATGGTGGATCTCAATAGTATATATAATCTATACCTTATGAATAATCTAGAAAAGGGCTATTGAATTGATTTCAATGTGTCAATATTGAGTAATCAAAGTGGGTTTGAATAGTGGAACCAAATATTTGTGGTCCATGTTGTCTCTTAAGCCACTTGTAGAAGTTCTGTCATGTCTCTTCTATCGCGTGCACTAGTATGGACTCATAGGCACCAAAAGGTATTATGGTGTAGTCAGATTATTCATGATATAAGGGGTTCTATCCACAGGCACCCATAATGATGCTTCTTCACATAGTATATGAGTCCCTAGAGATGGTTGATGTGGGTCCAGTGACAGTGAGAGGTACCATCACTATAGATTCATATTTAGTTACTAATTTATTTGTATAAGGACCCGACCTTAAACATTACATAATCTTGAATTAAAGGAATAATTCACATTGAGGATCTTTTCCGGTTTAGAGTTTTAGAGAATTAGGTCATAACTATTACAAAACAACTTAAATATTACATGAAGACAATACTACCCAGTATCTATTTTTCATAAAATAAAAAGTATGGAAAAAAGATACGTGTCTAGTTCCATGTTTTAGAAAACATGACTTTTCCTTGATGTCATCCTTAACCCTACTCATCTTTATGTCCTGTGAAAAACATTTCAAAACTTGGGATGAGCATAAAAAATATCAGTAAGGGTTATAAAATAATTAAAAGAAACATTAGCCCATCAATAAATACAAATCAATGAAACCATTCTTTTCAGTCATAACTTACCACATGAAATCATAAGATTTATGAATAACATATAGAAATCATAAATCATAAAGGTAACTTATGGAATTAATAACATACTTACAATGTAGCTATAAAAGATAAATGGGGAGTAACATTTGGAATACCCATCATTTTATATTCCTTAAATCTCTTCGGAGAAACATTAACTTTTACCTCTATCACGTTACCCAATGCATTGGAGATCTATCTCGGGCTCACCTGCCCTAGGTTTGTAATGGAACCACATGTATACGTAAACAATGCCCAATAATCATAAAATATTCATAACACATAACACAAGAATAAAATAAATATAATATTTCCACCTTACAATCATAATATATCATTTCAAGATATTGACATAATCAATGCTTTTTCAAAACCATCTTCAAAACCTTTTAAAACATTTAATAAAGAGATTTTTGAATCAAAGTGTCCCATACCACTTTGAAGATTTTAAATGAATTATCATTTGAAAACATTAATATCCATCTAAATAAATCCTAAAAACATTTTTAAAACATGGTCATTAATGAGAAATATTTAGAATAATAACTCTTTAAAACATTTAAAATGATATTTTAGTTAAATAATTTTTAACAAAATGAGAGACTCTTGAATACAAATAATTGAGGAATAGAATTTAATTAGAAATTAATAATATCATGAGAATAAAGGGATTCGTGATATAATATGCCAAAGTACATTATATACACAATATAAGAGTGAATTGGTTCATAACAACAATGAAGTTTCAATGGAATGTAAATTGAGACAAAATCCCTTATAAAAATTGTATCCTTAGATTAAGGATAAATAAATTACATAATAATATGTGACGAATAATAATACACTCAATATAATTGGATATTAAGTGTGAAAAAATTAGTGGTTATTCACACATATTCATAGCACTACATAATGAACAAGTATAAGTTTAACCCAAAGAATTGAAATTGGGTGAAGAAGTTCCCTTACAGAAATTTGACAACCTAACGGCGTCACTTCAAAATTTAGAAAATGAATTGATGAGAGAGAAAAGGGTATCTCATCATATGGACATAAAATTTACATCAATAAGGATATATAAGAGCATATCCCAACATAATAAGGTGGAAATTAAAATCCATAACAAAAATAAGTCTTTTAAAAAAAGAGGGTGAAAATGTTCCCTTACCGATTTGGTTACATATGAAACATACACCCCATGAAAGAAGGATAATTCAATAAAAATTTAAATACCCATAAATTAAATTATATTACATAAATAATAGAATCATTGGCAGTACATCCATCGCACAAAATTAAATAGTGGAAAATATAGCATGAATCTCACAGGAATAAAAAGTGAGATGAAAACCCCTTACCACGTTGTAATCAATCGAGTCGTATGAACAAAAGTTAGTAACCACCAAATGAATCACAGAATACAATGAATATAAATAAAATCATAATAATATATATCAAATGGTAGTACCCAATACACCACATGAAATAAATAAGTGGAAAACTATGTAAATCTCACGGAATTGAATGTGAGATAAGAAATCTCTTACCTCGTGTCCAACTTGACTTGTTTGTTCCTTGTTCTTGCTGAAAAATAAACTTAAGTGAATTTATACTTGATTCAGAAACTTTTCAAGTTTATTATTTTTATTATATCACTTATTACCTTGAAATAACAATGAGTTAACTATTTGAGTTTGTATTGGACAGTTTATCGATGTTTGGAACTTAAGTCAAAAATGAACTAGTTATAATTACAATTTGTCCATGTGGTCAAAAAGTACATTATCTAGAGAATATATTCATTATTTAGATATCATATATATCATATATATCCAGTATATATATGTATTTATAAAGGTACATATCATTTGGAGATAAGAAATGAAATGCACCGTTCATGGAGACGGTAAGTCGTGCATAAGCATGAACGCTACATTCATTTCTTTTTCATATTTTAATGGAATGAAAACATAATGATATATAGGTATATTATAATTCCAGTATATTATTATATAAAATTTCATTAAATACATCCTTTATACGTCCAACATATGGCATGAATAAGTCATATCACATTGAGGGGCGGTAGTCCTCACTTCCTCAAATGAAATTATCACGTTTACCCATAATAGAAACCATAAAGGTATGATATAAATGAAAAATACAGAATCATAAAAAAAATTAAGCACAATATATATCATATATAAATATATTGTCATCTTAATAGCCACCATGAAAGGCGGTAGGAGATAATTGAACAATCATCGTTTCGTGAGGCATTAGTTTGTCATCCACAGAAACAATATGTTCTTTACCCATTAGATGGAGGTGTGTGTAAGTGTAGTTTTAATACTTATCATAAAAACATCCTAGTATATTTATGATACTGGTTTTGTTATAAAAATAGGAATAAAAAGAGTTTAGGGGTTGGAGAAGTAAAACAAAAGAAAATAATTTAAGAGAAATGGTTACCTTTAATTCGGGTAACTCCCATTGGTTTGAACAAAAAGGACTTCTTGAATTACCTTTTTCCTAAGGTAAGGCTAATAGGAGTAAGAGATGTATATTGATAGATTATTTTGGCAAGTTTCGGATGATCCAATGGGCTTGAGAGGTTTGAGAAATGGGTTAGAAGAGGTGTCCTTTTATAAGGGAGAGGAGGGGTTCTTTAGGAAAGTGTGAAAATATTATTTTATTATATAATGATTTTCGGTTTATAAAGGTCCAAAAATAAATTATGTCAAGATAAGATGATTAATGGTAGAAATAAATTCATATAATAAGAATTTTAAAGGTTTTTAATGTTGTTTTAATATTTATAATCTTATTTCATTAAATCATTTATTAATGTGGTGAATACTGCATCATTCTTGTGTCAAAAATAATATTATTTATTTGATGTCTAAAAATTTTAAAAAATATACCATGATGTAGGAAATATTTTTATATTTCAAATGAGTATATATAGTATAAAATATAACTTATATAACCCCATGTAAAAATTAATTTACTAAAAGATATCTGTTTGTGTCATTTTTGTCTTTAATTTAAATTAATTAATCTAAAGTGTCATTATCACTCCCAAGTGGCTCCATGGGGTCCCAAAATAGACCCAAGGATTACCATGGTTGGCCATGACTCATCCAATAAGGTTAGGACAAGTGTTAAGGTAATTTTGTAATATTATAATATTCTTTTTACCTTGAATTACCCTATCTACCATTAACTACGGTAAATAAGTCAAAAGTTACTATTCACCAAAAATTATTTTCATCTTATTGAACAAAATTTTACTTAATAATATCCACCATGTATGTAGTATTTTAAAAATTCAATTCACAAAAGTGGAAAATTTTCATTTAAATGAAAAATTCAGTTTTTAAACTACTACTTCGTGGTTTCACTATTCATCAAAAATTGAAGTTTTTCAGACAAATACCAAAAAATATGCCTAGGAAATATTTGATATTTAGAATTCAAAAATGATTTCTATTTTAAAAAATTCAAAACATTGAAGTTGCGTTAATTAATTTAAAATTAATTCCCGTTGTCAAAACAAATAGCATGTTTTTATGAAACAATATCTGTCAAAAGATTGACACTTGTTTATGTCCAATTTTAAAGTGAAAATAATTCCAATGACCACCATTGGATTAAATGGTAAGAATATAATCTATTTACACTTTAAAACCATTTAATATTATAATATAACCATATAAATAAATTATATTAAAAGGTAGTTTTGAATTAAAATACAGTATTTTTCACTATTCATCAAAAAATGAATTTTATTAGAAAAATACCAAAATTTCACCCAACGTAAATTTTAATGTCCTGATTATAAAGAAGAATTTTATTTTTTTCAAATGGAACATATAAAAGTGACCAAAACTATATTTAAAGGGGGTTCTCCAATAAAAGGCGATAAATCGACCTTTTAAAAAATATTATAATATTTATGCTTAAAATTAGATTCTTTCTTATTTTAAGGATCTATAATTTATTAGATAAATGTAAAAACATTTAACAAACATGTATAATCATATTGTAGTTAGTTCTGTTCATTCCTTCCATTACAACGGCTAGACATTTACAACTATTTAAAATAATATTATAATATTATTATTTTTCAGTATGACTCAGCATTGTGTGCAATGTAAGATTTCAAAGAAACCCATTATTGTGTATCAGGTATGCCATTGAATCATAGCATCCACTTTAAAGTGAAATTAATATTTAATTCAAAAATATTAATAAATATGAAAAATGTCATGTTCTTTATTTACCTGGGATGTTACAATTTGATACTTTTGAATCTAATTCATTTATAGTATCTCGAATTATAATTTTTTAAATCTTTATATGGATATTATGTATTATGTGATAAATATTATTATGCCCCTTAGAAAAAAGAGAGAGAAGGGTATCTAATTCCTCTCTTGTGCCTTCTCTTAATCATAGATTGAGATCATCTAGTATTTTATGGTTCTCAATATGAAACCTCTAGATATTATTATTTAAATGGATTAACTAATTTTCTATAAATCTCATATTGAATATTATCTCTAGTGGGTATCCTCTACTACCCCTAATGGGGTGTGCCATATTATCAATGGAGAATAGGACTCATAATCAAATAGATCCAGACCAGATTTTCCATAGTTGGGAAGGATGATATCTATGTTTTATTTTTACCCATAATAGGAATCATTGAGTGGTGATCTTCCTTTAGTGTTCGTTGAGTTTCCCAAAAAAATTGTCTTCTTTTTCTAGTTCGCCACCATTAAGGGAGGTGGAATTTTCTATTGACTTGGTATCAGGAACCTAGCTTATCTCTATACTCTCCTACTGTATGGATCATCTAAATTAAAGGAGATAAAAACCTAGTTAGATGATTTTTGAATAAAGTCTCCATTCTCCTAAGTGTGTCACCTTGGGCAGTGCCTATGATTTTTGTAAAGAAAGATAATGGAACCCTTCACCTTTGTGTTTTCTTACCAAAAAATAAATCTAGTAATAGTAAATAATAAGTATCCACTATCCCAGATTGATGATTTTTTTTATTAGTTGAAAGGGTTAAAGTGGTTATTAAATATTAATCTTTAGTTTGGTTATCACCAAATTAGAATCAAAGAGTATGATATTGTGAAGACCACCTTCATTAGTAGGTATGATAATTATGAGTATATTTTTAGGCCTTTTGTTCTAAACAATTCTATTGTAATTTTTATATCACTGGTAAATATGAAATTCTACGATTATCTGGATTAGTTCATGGTGGTATTTGTCGATGATATCTTGATTTAATCTAAAACCGAGGAAGATCATGTGCATCATCAGAGAGTAGATCTGAAAATTTTGAGAGATTATTAAGATATCAAAATGTAATTTCTAGATTCGAGAAGTAAATATATTGAGACACATGGTATTAGTACATGGTATTTCAGATGATCGTGATAAGATAATGGTTTTTATGAAATAGTAACAACTATGAAATGTTATTTAGATTCATAACATTTTGGGATTAACGGGGTATTATCCTTGGTTCATTAAATATTTCTCAAAGGTGTCTTCATTGATAACCAATATCAATCGAAAAGGAGTAAATTTATTATGGTATTTGAAATATCATTATTATTTTGACGATTCTAAATGACTTTTCACTTCTACTCTTGTTTTGACTATTCTAGAGGTTGGGCAAGGCTATATGGTCTTTTATAACGCATCCATTTTGGGTTTGGGTTGTGTTCCTATGCAAGGTGATCAAATGGTGGCATGTGGTTCCAGACTCCTTAGTCCATATGAGAAGAACTATTCTGCTCATAATCTCAAACTTATGGATTTGATGCATTCTAGTAAGAGTTGGAAACATTACTTTTTCATAGAAATGTTTACTATTTGTTTCAATCACAAAATTTTGAGTTATATAATCTCAAGAAAATATTTTAATATCCATCAGAGTTTTTGGATGGAATACCAAAAATATTATTATTTCAACATTTCCTACACCCCTAGTAAGGGAATTTTTTTTATGATTTGAGTAGGAAACCTCCAAACTAAGCTATAAAATAATCATCAAAAGAGTGTAATTTGATGTATTTATTTGCTAGAATGTGATAAGACAAATTTATATATACATGTCGTATTCATTTAATTAAATATTCTTCATGTTTTATTCGATAATGCATCAGTGTTGTGTTGATTTTTTCAAGCAATAGGAATCCAATACTACAAAATAAAAGATGTTAAAAATAGAAAAAAGTGGAGTTTACATGTCGTGAAGCACAAACACAACATGTATGCATAATTCACAATATGTATGAAGAGTATGCATAAGTCATGAAGAATTTAAAAGTAATGAAAAGAATTCATGATGTGAATCTCCAATACACATTCTGTAAATTTTGAATGACACTTCCCACATAAAGTATAAGTCGTGAATATGAAACATGTCATGAGTCCCCAATACACATATTGAAATAAGCAGTGTCTCTAAATCATGAATATTTAAGCCGAAAACACCACCTGATACAAGATACGTGGAGATATACTTGGATTTATAATAAACTACATGAGAATGTTACACATCACATAAATACCCATCAATTTATGTACATAACATTGACAGATGCACGTGAACTTCTTGGAAGCCACTTTATTCTAATTATTTCTCTAGTTTATTCCTCTGTTTCCATTCCACATCAAGTTTTACCATTTCCATTTTCTATTTTAATTGAATCCAAGTTCTATTCATCATTCTATAATCATTCCTCATCTTTTATTGAATGTTTTCCATTTCAAAGTCTATTTTCCAATGTCGTTACTATTTCACAGTAGATACACATTACATTCTTACTTACTTATATTTTCATGTATGTGTTTTAGTAAATTTAAAATTTATTTGAATGCAAACTACATTATTCTGAATTCTTCAATCTCTAACTTCTTTATTTCAAATGTTTTATCAGTCCTCCAAGTATGTTTGCAATTATTTCTATTCATTCAATTAATACCAACATGAGTGGCTAATATACTTAACGTAAGGGTTGAGAGAAAGGGTTGATATAAACATAATGAATCTCTAAATTGAAACTTGATAACCGTAAGTCTAGTAATCAGGTTCATAAATAATTGTTTATTCAATTTTTTTATGCAACCCTAACCATTGTAAGTTTAAATAAACGAACCTAACCTGATTGGAGTATACCATGTTATGCTTGTTATCCTGTGACACTTTCTTGAATAGATGATAATATTAAGGAATCTAAGTTTTTTCATATATCTAAACCAATGAATATTTGAGTACTGGATAGATCTAGTTGGTTTGACCATAATTAATTAGTGATCTATGCACCACTTTGTAGCCTGAGCCTATGACTATCCCAAGTTATGCCTGAGATTATTATTTTTATCGAAAACCTAAAATTGAACCTGATCCATATCTTCTTCATTAATATTAAACCAATATTTGTATATTTAATTCCATCCCCAACCCAAATCAATTCATGAGGACCCTTACATAAATATTTTGAAATTTTTGGTCCCATGTCTGCTAGTTTCTTCCAATCGGTTTGACCCCACACTACCACTTTACTATGACATTGTAGAAAGTGTAGTTTGGGATGATATAAATTCTAATATAATTTTATCATGTGAAAAATAAAATGTGTGTGTGGGTGTAGAATTTTTTATTCACTGTTATAGGGGATTATTTTTGTGCTTAGGCACAAGAACCTTCAGAATGATCCTGGTATTACCCCCCCCCCCAATCCCTCTTTTCTCTTTTTATTTTTCCTTACTTCTTCCAAACACCACTACTAAATTTTTTATTTCTGGACTAGTGAATATGTTAGGGACCCATGACTCATTAAAGGACCCTTGACACTCAAGAACTGCTCCTTTTTATTCCAAATATTTAAAGATATATCTTTGCACACTGCCATCTAAGAATGGTTGACTAAAGTGATCATATGAGTTCCAACCCTCCAAACATGCAATATGTGATACCTGCACTACATTGAGATCAACCCTTGAAAAATGATAGCAACATCATGGATTACGTATTAACTTATATTACTGGTTATTCACCTAGAATTGTGCACCTGCCTTTCTAGGTGAATACATTCTAAATTAAACCTGGACTCATTAGCATGATCCAGGAAATGGTCTAGTTAAACGTAATACAGAGCAAAGATCCTCCAAATCACATATCTATCTTCCTAGAAGTTTTTGATACCTTTTTCAACTATGGAGTGTCCTATTATGCAACCAAATTATGAGTAATTTCATTCCCATTGTGTGATCGAGCTTAGGATTGGCTAAAAAACCAAACTACTGAGTCAATCATGACCTGTGAAGAATTATCCAAGAAGTTCCTAGATAATTATTTTCCACCTATATGAACATTGAAAATCCATGTGACATCCATAACTTTTCCCAGATAGATGAAGAGACTTCTTAGGAGGCTTTGGATTTTTTGAAAGTGATCACTCAGAATTTCACACATTATGGTCTTGATTTGTGGCTTCAGTAACAAACCATCTGCCAAAGACTCCAACCAGCTACTCATATAGTGGTAGATGTTGATGTTGATGGTGGGATGATGCTCAAAATGATTTAAGTAGGCTGATCACTTATAGAAAAGTTTTTGCACATTTTTGGTTTGTGGAAAATTGATCATTTATTGCCTCAGTGCAGAATGCACCAAGTAGAAGAAAACACCCATCTAGCGGCACAAGTAGTGTCCCTTACTAAGAAACTAGAATCCTTTCAGATGCCTGTTGCACCTCCACCCCTTATATCACCTATGATGGAAATTCAATATTTTAAGATGTGTGGAGGCCCACACCCATACCAATAATGAAAGGAAAGAGTATATGAACTTCAAATATAATATTATAATTATGTTAATTATAACTAAAAAATCCAATAATTGCTTAAATCACAACAATATTATCAACATATGACAACTCAATAGCCACCATAAATTCATAAAAGGTACTATCAATAGTGAATTGGTCAATAACCACCAAGGATCGAAGGACCACTCGGATACCCACCTATAAGTCCAATTCCTCGACCACTGCACCAAGTACCACAACAAACTTTTCCTCCTAGATCCCAAAAAAAATTTCACCCATCTCTGTAAAGACCACAACACAAGCCTCACCTATTCAATCAAATATAGATAATTTTCTCACCCCTTCATTAAAAAATCATAATAGAGGATGACCACCCAAGAGAAAAAAATGAAAAATCAAAGGGTGACCCTCTGAAACCTCGAACACCAAATGGGTCAAATCCCAAATACATTATCCAATAGATTACCAGATACACTTCCTAGTAATACAGAGACATACTCAAATGAATAATCCAAGTCAGTGGTACTAAGGAGTGGAAAATTGATGGATTTTCAAAAACCCTACATAAGAGAATAAAATAATCTAAATGAACCTAAGAAATATGCAATACTGATCAGAATTAATGATAATGAAAGCATAGTTAGAGATTATTAGGATAAATTTTTTGAGTCAATACCTCGTGAAAAATCTTTAATGTAAGAGAAACATAAAGAATACATTTTCATAGAATCACCATCAAAAAAACCACCTCTATCCTTCCTAAAAAGAGCAAGGTAACGAAAATTTGAAGGGTAATATAATAAAATTTTATAAATGTTCAAGAAATTTATTATCAACATCCCATTTGTTTAAGTAATTTCTAAAATGATTTCCTATGTGAAATTTATCAAGAAATGACTCTCCAAAAAGAGGAATATAGAGGAATTGGGAGTTATATTCTTAAATTAAGAATGATCTATCATTTTTCAGTAGTATATTCCACCTAAGATACAGTACCCTAGTAGTTTCTCAATCCCCTAAACTATAGGGTAATGCAACTACGGAAGAGCCCTATGTGGATGAGGATTCAGCAATAACATCATGCCAATGAGTGTATTCCGCAAGACATAAATTGAGGAATACAATACAACTAGATATGCACTTTAATTGGATAATCTATTAGTAAAGTATCCACAGGGTATTCTCAAGGATTTCTTATTCAAAATTAAAAAATTCATTTTTCTAGTGGACTTACTCATATTAAACATGGATAAAGAAGGAGTTGTTCCAATTATCCTATGCAGACCATTCCTAGAAACTGGGATGACACTGATTAATTTGAATCAAGGGATAATTATATTTAGATTAAGTGTTGAACATTTTTTTTTCGGCCTAGTGAAAGCTAATAAACAAGAAAATGATTCTTTCGACTATCAATCTATCATTCTCAATGAATAGAGGAATTACTACATGACCATAAGAAATAATATTTATGCATTGTATCCTATGAAAAAGGAGTGTAATGAATATAAGTAATTGAACTTCATAGAACATATGAAAAGAGATATTATCCCATTATTTAAACCCTCAATAATCCATCCCTCAATGTTTGAGATAAAACCTCTCCCAACAACGCTCAAGTACTCATTCCTAGAGATGACAACTACACTACTAGTCATCATCATATGAGAACTAACACAGACATGAGAGGAAAAGTTTCCATAAGTCCTATAGATACATAATAAATTAATATCTTATAGGTTCATGACATAAAAGGGATCAACCCCACAATATACACTCACAATATTTTACTAGAATAAGGTGTGAATCCCAAACGCCATCCCCAGAGGTGACTCACCCCATCGATAAAGGAGGTGGTTAATAAAGAAGTTTTGAAACTTTTGGATGCTGGAATAATTTTTTTGATATATGAGGGTGAGTGGGTGAGTCATCCATAGGTTGTTAAAAATAAAGATGGCCCCATAGTTGTGAAAATTGATGAATATTAACTAATCACAACTCGAACCATCACTAGATGGCATGTATGTGTAGACTATATAAATTTAAATACAGCAACCCAAAAATATCATTTCCTATTTCATTTCATAGATCAAATACTACAGATAATAGAAGAACATGAATTCTACTATTTCCTTGACATTTATTCAGGTTATAATCAAATTGCATTCGACCCAGATGACTACTCCAAAACTACATTCACAAGTACATTTGGTGATTGTGCCTATAGAAACATGACATTATGTATGTGTAATTCACTAGAGACCTTACAAAATTTCATGATACATATATTCCACAATATGGGAAAGTAATTCTTTGAAATATTTATGGATGATTTTATAGTCGATGGAGGATATTTTGAGGTATTCTTACGCAATCTAGAATTATTCCTCTAATGCAGTGAAGAAAAGTTCATAGTTTTAAACTAGGATAAATGCCACTTTATAGCCTGAATTCATAGACCTCAGATATAAAATTTGAAATAATACCATGGAAGTTGATCCAGTAATTATCGAAGTGATCAAATACTTACTTGAACCCTCAACTATTAAAGGAATAAGATGCATTATATACTATACAATATTCTACCACCGCTTTATAAAAGATTTTGTTAAAGTAGACTACCCTTTTTTACACCTATTATCAAAGGATACTCCCGTTGAGTTCACTAAAGAGTTTTAGTGGGAATTTAAAAGTGGACACTCCCATTATCATTTCACAATACTAGTCCAAATACTTTGAGTTAATGTGTGACACCGGTAACTTTTTATAGGAATAGTCTTGGGAAATTGAGTTGGGCACATATCCAATATCATTTATTATTCCAACCACATATTGAATGACACTTAGATAAACTACACAATTACAGATAAGGAACTCTTAGCAGTCATCTATACTTTTGAAAATAATCTCTCATACCTTGTTTTGTCCATGGTGGTTGTTTAAGCTGACCATGTCACCCTTAATTATTTGTTAAGTGGAAATAATTCCAAAATTTGTATGATTCGGTGGATCCTACTCCTACAATAGTTTGATATCGTCGTAAAGGAAACTAAGGGGACTCAGAACGTTTTCATTGATCATATATCCAAATTCCCATTACCCATCATTAAGGATGATGATAATCTCTACATTGAGGTTGACTTCCCCGATGAAACACTTTTCAACCTAAACACAAAGTCACGCCTATAATTTCCTAACATTGAAAACTATCTCACTATAGAATCACTCTACCCAGACCACTGCTATTAGTAATGGATGAGATTTTTGTTCATATCCTCACACTACTACTGGTATGAGATGATAATTTTTAAAAACTATGTTGATGAATTAATTTTTCATTGCATCCTACAGGATGAGATAAAATGTGTACTCTACATTTGTCACACATCACCAACTAGAGTGAATAATAGATTGGAATGAACAGTGGCCAAAATCTTGAAAAGTATATTTTTTTGTCCCATACTCCATCAAGATGCAAGAAACTTTTTTCAGAGTTGTGATGGGTGCCCACGAACTAGGACCATCATAAAGAGAAATGAAATGCCCCAAAACCCAATCATTGAAGTGAAAATATCCAACGTATAGGGAATAGATTTTATGGGTCCATTCCATAATTTACATGGAAATTTTTATTTCTCGATTTTTGTTGAATATGTTTTGAAATGGGTGGAGGCTGAAGCCACCACTCATGACAAGAAAAAATTGGACATGAAATTATTAAATAAAAATATCTTTTCAAGATTTATATTTCCCCGATTTATCATTAGTCATCAGGGAATGCATTTTAGCAGTAATGATATCGAAGGATTAATTGAGAAGTATATAATATGGTACAATACGTGGAGTCCCTACCACCAAAAAATAAGCAAGTAAGGTCAATTTTAAAATCAAGAAATAAAATAAATCCTAGAGAAAATATTAAACATAAATCGAAAGGATTGGAGCCTCAAATTAGATTATGCACTCTTGGAATAATGAACAACATAAAAAACACCCATTTGAAATACTCCTTTATGAATTATATAAGGAAATACATGTCATTTAATAATTAAACTAGATCATCAATAATACTAGGAGTTTAAGAAATTAAATATGGGTTCTCTAAAAACTGGTGACATCAGGATGCTACAAATGGGTGAACTAGAGGAAATAGGAAAGGATGCATATGAGAAATCCAAGATTTATAAAGAAAAACCCAATAAGTGGCATGATCAGCGCATCGTGTGATGAATATTTACACCAGGGGATGATTTCAAGTTTTTCAAATACTGATTGAAGTCGTTCCCTAAAAATCATAAATCCATATGTTAGTGACCCTTCGAGTTCGTATAAGTATTACCACTACTGGAAATCTGACCTTTCCCAACGCTTATATACCAACGGTTTGTAAAAACCGTTGGTATAGGTCCCCTTTCCCAATTGTTTGTCAAAACCATTGGGAAAGCCCACTTTGAGGTCACTTTTCCCAATGAAACCGTTGGGAAAGGGTATGGATTTCCCAACGTTTTGTCAAAACCATTGGGAAAATCATATATTGAGGCCACTTTTCCCAAAGATTTGGCCAAACTGTTGGGAAAGGGTTTGGCTTTCCCAACGGTTTAGCCAAACCATTGGGAAAAGTATACTTTGAGGCCACTTTCCCAATGGTTTGTCCAAACCGTTGGGAAAGGGTGGGTACCTATCCTAATGGTTTGGCCAAATCGTTGGGAAAAGTCCCCCATCTACCAACATTGGTCCCAAAATCAAAGGACCTATACCAACGGTTGTCAATACCGTTGGTATAGACCTATACCAAAGGTTTGGACAACCGTTGGTATACTCGAATGGCCCAAAGGCCTTCTTTTTTTTATTATAGATAATCCCCCTTTTAAGGGTTGAAGGGGAACCCATACATGACCCGTAGGACCAAGGCACAAGGCCCGACATGACCCGTAATACATGACTCGACGGCCCAGAGGCATACCATGCCCAATACATGACCCGTAGGCCCAGCCCACTAGAATTTCCCCTCCCCACCTTCTGCATCATTGATTTCCTTTAGCTCCCCACCTGCATTGTTGATCGGCTATCATTTCCTCTTACAAAGATGCACGGTTCCTGGTCCCGATGGTTGTTGCTATACCCTCTCATTCTTCCAATCCGGTTAGCTCTGCTTCTGGTGACATCTACTAGTGCTCTGATCCTCATTTGGGGCCTGCTCTATATGAACTGGGCTACTTCACGGTCTTCAATGGACCTGAAGTTTCTATGGCCCGAAGGACTTTGATGGCCTGAAGCCCTTGAGACCCATAGGTCCAAACCGGTGGCCCGAAAGCCCAAATCAGGTGAATAGTCCAGATGATACAGTACTGAACAGTGCCTGCTATAGTACTTCTACTGTACATACTACAATACTTATATAGTACCTCGGAAATTCTCCTCCACTTGTTTTTGAACTTGGGTCTCTTGGATGCCAAGCTGGAGCCCTTACCACTCGGGTACGGGCTTGTTGGCGACAACCATTGGTATAGGTCCTTTGATTTTTTATCGAATATTCTTTCCGAGAACATTGTATAAATCTAAATTTAAAATAATTATGATAATAAATATATATATTTATGAAATTATGTTCACAAAAGTCATGTTAGGTTAGTGGTTAGGTCGTTCAATGATAAACTAGAGGTCCTGGGATCAAATCCCACCAAATGTTTTTTTTAGAAATACATATACCAACGGTTTTATGGAACCATTGGTATAGATTTTCTTATTACTTATACCAACGGTTTTCAAAACCGTTGGTATAGGTTTATACCAATGGTTTTCCAAAACCGTTGGTATAGACCTATCCCCATGGCTTACTTGCCAACGGTCCTCCAAACCGTTGGTATAGGTTATTTTTCTAGTAGTGTCCCCTATGGGACCATCAAGATTAAAAAATCCAAAGAACCACCCTCCATGTTAATATCTAATGATTAAAAATATATCAAGAACCATTTCATGGGGGGCATTTCGTCACATTGGGATTCATTTAAGTGAGATCGGGTCTAGCTCTTGAAGTTAAATGAGTGATGCTCAATTAGGCTATAATAGGGTAGATTCACAGGATAGCTCAATGAGTGATGATCATTTCATTTAGATTTATCTAAATGTGTGATGACTGTAAGGAAACCCATGATAGCTCAATTAGGGTAAAATAGAGGTTAGGAAATCCCTGATCATGCTATAAGTAAAGGATGTAGGATCTAGTTCTAAAAAGGTGAAAATGAAAAAACTATACGTCATGAAATCCATACATGATGTGTAAGTTATAGGACCTAACCTGAAAAAATTAACCTTGTGAATCACACATCATGTAATTTTACAAAATGTTAAAAAACAATTGTGGTTATCAAATGTTGTGAACCTAGGGTTCACAATGCACACCCCCCCCCCTCGCACCCCTCCTCCCTCATACGGCCAACCACCTACCACCACTCTATCACCCTTGCCTCATAGTATATACACCTCTATCTTCCCCATACCTTGAGTATATCCCTCTCCTACCCTCCATCCTATCCTCTCCATTGCAACCAAAAATGTCCCATACAAAAATAGATTGTACCCCCCCCCCCCCCCATGCTGATCATGCACCAGAGCAAGAGGATTCACCTCTAGTCCAGCATCGAAGGGCCGCCACACATCTATCACCACCCACTTCATCCTCCTCCAACTTTTTTATTGCCTCTACAGCCCCTTAGGTCTCCACTGAGTCACATTTGACCTCCAGTGGGATATAGGGAACATACAATCCCAAGATCCACCCCACCCTTCAACTTTCTGCACCCTAGAAAGGTCTTATTAGTCCACCTACAGGCTAAGCATATACAGACTAAAAAGATGTTGGATCTTATTGTGGTCTCATAGCTCCAGATTAGATAAGAGTTCATCCACCTCCTTGATAGAATGCACCTATCCCCCATTTAATTTTTTTTGTGAGGATACCTTTACGGAGTTTTTCCTCATGTGATTGAAAAATTGCAAGGTGTTCGTTGACGGTATCTCCTTCCAGTTAGGCGGAAGACCCCATGAGCTCACCTTTTGCAAGTTTGGCATCAGAATCAACCTCTACACCGCTGACTTTTTAACCTCCCCCATATTTTTTTCTCTTCATCATGAGACTAGAAATTTATATGCCACACAATTCTAGAGGGTGATCACTTGATACCCTCAGATCTCCCATGACCCTCAAACATTAAATTCCACATAGCTTTGAGGTGTTTCACTTCAGATCCTTTATTAATCCTTCACTCATTCCTGGATCACTTTCACCAAGGACCAAGGGGGTGCGAGCTATATGGATGTCCTAATACTCACTTAATCCATGGGTGGATCATCCATCAACATCATGTCTCATTTATCCTTTTATTTTAGGGAACATGTGAAGTAGAATCAAGGCACGCTGATGGGTGGATCATTCATCAATCATCTTTCCATACATCTTGGTGTTTTCGAAGCCACCATTCCCCCCACATCCTTAGGACCAATGGAGTGGATCTAATTCCTCCTTATCTATAAAGTGGGGCTTCTGAGGAATAATGGTGACAGAAATCTATGGGCGCTCTGATACATTGAGGGTGAGTACGAGGCGCCTAATGACCATGTCGTCGACCCATTTCCTACCACCACCTCAACCCCTACTGTTGCCACTTCCATCTCAGCACCTAGCTCCACCACCACTATTCACAGACCCATTACCACACTAATACCTACTCCTAACACCACTCATTTACCTTATCCATCAACTACTACCTTTCCCACACCATGACCCACCCCGTCCTTCCCTACCAATCTTTGGCTCCCACAACAGTATATTCGGGAGAACATAAGTCATATCTTACACCACTTGGACATCTCATTCATTACACCACCATTATCTACCATTCCTACCTCTCCACCATACCCTAAATACTCTCATCCCCCAACCAATAGGCCCTTCATCTTCCAGTATTCCCGCACTATCCCCCACCTAGACTGATTTACCTTCTAAGCTCATAGACCCTACTATATAGAATGAGTATTTAGAAGAGAAGGCTTGGAGGGTAAAGGGGCCAGACCTTACACACTCTAATGAGGTTCCATTCATTGACCCTACTACTATATAGATGACCACCATCAGGATCAATACCGCATATCCACCTTCCATAGTGATAGATTCCAACACCGCAGCACATTCTGAGGCCATCGATGATCCTCTTTCTATGTCCATAAAGGGAATAGATATGATAGTCCAGGTATAGGGACCCATTGTATGAGTGTGTATTTAATATGTAGTAGCTGGAAAGAGTTTCCCTAAGCTTTAGTTTCTCTTATGCCCCTCCCTCATTATTGGTATTATTTGTGGGTGAAACTTTTTGTATTACTTGTAATCCATTTCACACTGATGTATCAATCCAATATATACACATGGGAGATATTTTTTTTACTTTCAACTATTTTTCTTATTTTCATTTTATTAATACATTACATTAACCATGCCAAGCACCTTTATCTCATCTATGGTCATTGATGTCCCTGTTCTTCAACCATCATCCGTCATACATCAGATGACTCAATATTTGGATGACATTGTACACCAGCTTGAGAATCTTTCACTAGATATATGTGATCAATAGATATCCCCGCCACAAAAATCATAGATTTTATTATTGAGGCAAGAGATTAATGTTCAGTACACTCCTAAGATGGTTAATATCTCAATGTTTCCCCACCTGTTCGATGGTATAGCCACCAGTTCTTATAGGAGTCAATGAACTTCTGAGTAGATAGAAGACATTACATGATCCTTCTATCCATCTATCGGGATAATTATTTCATTTTTATCACTTTATGGGAGGTATCCCATATTTTTTATTTTATTTTAATCATGATCTTAGGATTTGTGTTTCCTTTTAGTATAATTCTTCTTCCTAGTTCATTCGTTAACTTCACTGTACTCACCTATCTATATTTATATAAGATGTTCTATTTGATATTTATTGTGTGAACCTTCCCATTTCAATGCTTTCATCCTATTGAAATCCTATGGAATAATTTTTTATCTAGTAAATGTTTTTTCATTCAAACAAATTGGGCAGGAATCCCAATTTGAAATCATCATCCACCAAGTATCCCCTTTCCTTGAAACTAATCTTAGGGAGCTTTCGATTCCTTAAATTCAATTTCAAGTTTCCATTTCATTTTTTCTATGCTATATATGTGATATCTCACCCATTATTCTTTCTAGGAAAGTCTAAAAACTATCTCATTTTAAATGTGGGGGAGTCTTTCTTGAGATTTATTTTCAACACACTTGGATCATTTATTGTTTCCACCTTTCTAGGAGATATTTTTCAATGAAATCATGCATTAAACCAGAAAAATATTTTTACATGTTTAAATAAAATAAAATTTTAGGTTGTGAATTATTGAAATCCATGTTTTGATCATGATTATATTTTTAGCATGATTGGTAAGTTTAGTAATTTAATTCAAATTTAAAATTATTTAAATTGAATTTTATTGACTTATTACTAGAAATTATACCCTAAGTGATTTCCAGTTAATTTCTTATACTCTCATTCCTAAGAGGATTATAAAACCATAATTTCATATTTTTTTAGCATATTTCTTAAGAGACACCTGGGGTATGTAAAGAAATTAAAACTTTCATTGAGATCTTATTGAGGCTATACTGAACAAATATATTTTTAATATGATTTAGGGAATTTTTTGAGACAAATTTTCTTGATACCCACCTTATATTTTTTTCTTTTTTAGCCCATAATTTTCATAAATAACCTTTTTAGGATAGAGCCAATTCAAGCCGACTATCCCTTCCTTACTCGTGGTATTCTGAATGATTATACTTTGAATAGGTGTGGGTGAATTTTCACTACTAATAGACATGGGATATTGTTATTGAGAAGATGTACTATAGAATTTTCACTAGACTAATATGATATAGTTTATTATTACTATTATAATTTTCTATACCTACCATGTTCCATTGAAAAGATATATAGAATAAAAAAAATAAAATGAAAAAAATGATATTGGGTTGTGGATTAGGAAGGTCAAAAATCACTTGTACCAAACCAATGAATCCTCTAACGAATCATATGTGGTTAGGGGATGGATGTTAGATCTAGACTAAACTTGAATTTTGAAAAATAAATTAAAATAAAAGAAAAATAAAGTAACATGGTACATTTTTTATTCTTACTTGATATATTTATGGATCCATCTTGAGTTTTTTGGAGCCTAGACACCTTTTGAGCTGAGAGGACTTACATTATTTCACTATTCATGACTTTCATGTAGTATAAATTATATATTACCATCCTTTCGAGCTTGATTTTAATCATTTCCCCACCCACCCTCATCCTTATAGTTGACTGAACCTTTTTTATTGAAGTCCTCATGATTAATTTTTTTTTCTTTATGAATAGAGATGATATATCCAATGAAATCATATGGTTAGGAATATGTATTCAGGGTGTGATCATAACTCTAGTTACATTTTTTCTTTGAGTGATGATATAAAATCCATTGTGAGATAAATTTAAAAATGGTTATAGAATTTAAGTAATAGTTATGAAATTGTAACTAAAGGAATAAATAATCTAGATAAAGAACTAAACTATAAGGCATTACTGATTCTCTCTTGAGGATTGATTCTAGAAGACTGAATTTTTCTTCTTAGAATTAGTTTTATTTTCCTAGTTGTAGTGAATGTTTCCTATTTTAAAAATTGTTGCTTTTGAAATCCCTATTTAGATTATTTTTTCTTGAGGATAATAAATTGATCAGATGTGGGAGAATTTGATAAGATAAATTTATATATATAAGTGGGATTCATTTAATTAATGATATTTCGTGTCTTATTCGATAATTAATTGGGTTTGTGTTGATTTGTTCAAAAAATAGGTATTAAATACTCCAATGGGAAAGCTATAAAAATGGAAAAAAAAGTGGACTTTAAAGATAGTGAGGCACATACATAATGTGTATGCATCATTCATAGCATGTCTGAAGAGGATGGAACAAGTCCTGAAGAATTTACAAGTCATTAAAAGAATAAAAAACTTGAATCTCCAATATACATCATGAAAATTTCGAATTACACTTTTTAATTAAAGTATAAGTAGTAAAGTTAAAGCATGGCATGAGACCCCAATACACATCGTGAATAGAGAAGTATCTTAAAATCCCAAAGATTCATGCCATGAAAGTTTCTAGATACCATATAAAAAGATAAATATTTGGATTGAGAATAAACAATGAGAGAATGATACACATCATGTAAATCCTCATCTATTTATGTACAAAACACAAACACCCACACACACACTTCTTGGCAATCACTATCTTCTTGTTCATTCTCTATTTTCTTCTTATTTTTACCTTACAACTCATGTTTTAACAATTAATTTTACTATTTTAATTTAATCCAATTGTCTTTCATAATTCTTCAATCATTCTTAGACTTTTTCATCTCTATTATCCATTTCAACATCTTTTTCCATCGTCGTTACTATTCGACAGCAGATACACACAACATTATTTCTTTTTTATCCTTTAAAGTAATTTTTTGAGTTAATTTACAACTGATTTTAATGAAAAATACTTTATTATGAATTCATCAATCGTGAACTACTTTATTTTTGACTATTTTATTAATCTTCCAATCATGTATAGAATTATTTCTATGCTTTTGATTAATAATGACATGAGCAGATAATCCACTTAGAGTAAGGGTTAAGAGTAAGGGTTATTCTAAACTTAATGAATATATAAACTAAAACATGGTAAGACTGAGGCTAGTATTCAGGTTAATAAATAACTATTTGTTAAATTATTTTATGAAACCTTGACCATGGGAAGTTTAAATAAACAAACCTGACCTGATTGGAGTAGAGAAGGATATAATTATTTGCCTATGAAAATCTCTTCCATATAAGCTAAGTTTGATACATCTTGTTTTTTTGATATATTTAGACCAAGTAATATTTGTATATTGGATAGATCTAGTTGGTTTGACCATAATTAATTAGTGATCTATGAACGACTTCACATACTGAGTTTAGGACTCTCCCAAGTTAGGTATGAGATTATCCAATTTAACTAAACCATGAAATATACCATGGCCCATATCGTATACCTAAATCTTGTATCAATATTAGTAGTTTTAAGTGAATCCCAAACACAAATAAATTTGTGAGGACTCTTATATAAAGGGTTCAGCATCGTTGGTTCCCTATATTCAAGTTTTTTCCTGTGGTTTTGACCACACACTTCACTTTACTACTCCATTGTAGAAAGTGTAGTTTGGGATAATAGAAATTCTAATATGATCTCCACCCACATGAATTAAACAACATGTGCAGGTGTATCAGTATGCATTTGGTAGTTTTGAGGGATGAGACCAAGATTGTTCTAGAAATTTTAATGTTGACTTCCTCTCTTATCGAGATGATTCTTTAGTAATAGTAGTTCAATGATGAGTTGTGTGGAATTAGGGACTCTCTTTACGGTGGTGATATCAATGAATGTTCATTATATTTTGAGGGTATACTATGCCTCAATAAATGATACATTTTACCCTTTCCAATGAGGAAATCCATGAAGGGGGGTATCCATATTTCATAGTGGGTGGTACACCCTATCTCAAAGATGATGTTATATGATATGTGATGATAATTATAGTGGTATGGTATGATATGTGATATCACTAATTTATTTTTTCATTTTTATACCTTTCAGTAGGTCAAGACTGAGCACCATAAACCATCATATTTGATGTAGACCCTCCATATGCCAACTTGGAAGTGCGATAAGATTTTTATTCATTTTGTGGTTAGTTTTTCATGTTCGCCATGAGGTAAGAATTTGATTTGGGTAGTGATTGGTCATATAAACAATCATATATCATTATTCACATTCTTGATATAACCAATGTTATGGTCTTGGGAAGTATTTTTGTGTAAAAGATCATCATATTTCATAGAGTACAATCTACTATAGTTTCAAATAAACATCCTTGATTCACTTCTCATATTTATATAGGCCTATAGGAGGTGATGGGATAGCATATTAGTTTGATCATGACATATTATCTATAGATGGAGAGATAGAGAGAGAAATCTATGTAGATGCTGGAAGACAAGTTTTTTTCCTATGTTCTAAACTTTGGCATAGATTGGGATTTCCACTTTGCACTAGTTGAGTTTTCCAATAATAATAGTTATTATACATCCATCAAGATGGAACCCTTTGAGGCATTGTATGGATGAATGTATAAATCTCTGTTATATTGGTCACAATGGTGAACATTCCCTATTTGGACCTAGTTTGGTCTAAGAGATGTTGATAATGATTTAGTTGATTCACTAGAGAATGGTAATAACACAAAGTTAGTATAAATATTTTGTCAATCATTTTAAATTACCTTTTGAATTTTTCCCTTGGTAGTCATGTGTTTTTTGATATTTTCACCTCCATTAGGTCACCAACAGCTTAGAAAATGGGAAATATAGAACCAAGATACATTGGACCGTTTGAGGTTATTAATAATATTGGAAAGGTGGATTACTATTTATATTTTTCACCTCATTTCACATCAATTCATAACAGTTTTCTTGTTTACTAGATCAAGAAGTATCTTTATAACCCATGTCATGTCTTGATCTGGGAAGACCATGATTTGGAACCTGATCTATCCATGACTAAGTAGATAGTTCAGATTATGGATTCTGAGATAAAGGTTCTTTAGGGAAAGTCCATGCCCCATATCTGAGTGCTTTGGAAGTATGGTTCTGCTTGATATAGTACTTGGGAGTTTGAGAAAATGATGAGATAGTAATGGAATCATCTCTTTGATTTGGAGTCTTCTTAAAAATATTAATGGGGGGGAAGGAATTTATGGTGGTGGGGTTGTAACATATCATTACTAGATTGTGGGTACTTTTATCCCTTATTTTTTACCATATCTTGTTTGGAGCTTTCTGAAGGTTTTTTTGGGTGGAATTTTGAGAATTCTTGAGGTTTCTAGGCCTAAGCATGATTGGAACAGAGTTAGTGAAACTTCATAAGCATCCTAGGAAATCGTTCTCCTTTTTTAGGTTCTAGAAGAGGGTGTGTGGTTAGTGAAAATAGTGAAACCTAACCCTTGGACTGTGTGGTTTGGTACAATAGATCATGCATGGTTAGTGCAATATTTTTAAAACAGCGCATCCAACCCATGTAACTCCCTCCAAAATCCTAGTAAGGGCATATAGTTAGGCACAGAGTTAGTCCTAACTATGAAGTATATACTAATAAACCATGTTATGATATTGTAATTATTTAAAAATAATAATTAAAGTCAAAAAAACCATTATAAATTCTAAACACCTCCTAACTGAACCTAATTTAATCCCATCAGTTTTAAATGACCTTTAGAAGTGATATTGGCTCCACCAACCTCTTTTCTTCTAGGATATACATGCTAGTGGATGTGATTGATCACTCTCTGGTAAGATATTTTATTTAGAATAATCACTTATTCCTATCTAACATTATTTAAGAGTGGATAATTAAATTTTTTTTGATCTATTGGAACATTGATTTGAGGAATTTTAATTCTAGGGGTTATACTTAGATATTATTTTCCATCAGCCCTCCATTGGTGGTTCTTATTTTGGGTGATTGATTGATCATGTGACTAAAGGTAGGTGCTTTTGTAAGTCTTTTCTATAAAATTGAAACCTTGATTTTTTTATTTAAAATGAACTTTCAATTGATTTACAGACCTTGAATTGATAATGTTTGATGCTTGATTTCAAAAAGGCGCATAATTTTGAAATAAAAACCTTTTTCGAAGACTTTGAAAATATTGGGTGGATTTTTAGAAAACGTGTCTTGAAATGAAAAGTGAATTGATGAAATGATTGGATGTTTTTTATTTATAAAAATTTCTTTAAATGATAGATTATTTTGTAAATAATGAACTTGATAAAAACCTGTGATTTGGTCTTAATGTTTTAATGGCATGTTGAAACTTGAAATTAGGAATATGAACTAAAAAAGATGAATCAAATTTAAAATAATCCTTTTCCCATGATAGTTTGATTGATTGATTTAAATAACATATGATCCTAGGTATATATTGGGTGACTAGGACAAGAATACTAGGAATATAACCCCCTAACAATGGATTTATGATGAAAACTCTAACTAAACCATGTTTTATATGATCTTCCCTAATTTTATGTTAATTGATTCTATCACGATGACCTGAGCCTTATGGATGTGTGCATACTTTGAGCCATACTTGATTGACTGAGTAGTGTGAGGATCATAGAGCTAGGAACTAAGAAACCTCAGGGAATATGACCATGTTTCTTGGTTTTTATTTGATTATTTTATTCCATTGTTTACTAAACTAATTTATTCATGTCCTTCTATTTGATTAAAATGTTCATTTAATATAGTTTTTGATATAATTTCCATCTACGTGACTAAAAATATAAAAAAAAATTCATGTCTTATATTTATTTAAATTAAATCATAAATGGTTTATTTTTTATAGAATTACTTATAGAAAATTTTTTGATATCCTAGTGGGATATTTTTATCACACCCTAGTAGGATATCACCAAATTTTCTATAATAAGGTGTGAATCCCAAACACCATCCCTAGAGGTGACTCAACCCATCGATAAAGGAGTTTGTTAATGAAGATGTTTTGAAACTTTTGGATGTTGGAATAATTTTTTTGATATTTGATAATGAGTGGGTGAGTCCTCTATTGGTTGTTAAAAATAAAGATGGCCCCATAGTTGTAAAAACTAATGAATATTAACTGATCTCAACTCGAACCATCACTGGATGGAATGTATGTATATATTATATAAATTTAAATACGACAACCAAAAAATATCATTTTCTATTTCCTTTCATGGATCAAATACTAGAGATACTATAAGAACATGAATTCTAATATTTCTTTGATATTTATTTAGGTTATAATAAAATTGAATTCGACCCAGCTGAATACTCCCAAACTACATTGACAAGTCCATTTGGTGAATTTGCCTATAGAAACATGCCATTCTGTATGTGTAATTCACTAGAGACCTTAAAAAATTTCATGATACATATATTCCATGATATGGAAAAGTAATTCTTTGAAATATTTATGGATAATTTTATAGTCTATGGAGGATCGTTTGAGGTATTCTTATGCAATCTAGAATTATTCCTCTTATGCAGTGAAGAAAATTTCGTAGTTTTAAACTAGGTAAAATGCCACTTTATGGCCCAGAGGCATAGTCCTCAGATATAAAATTTCAAATAATTCCATCGAAGTTGATCCAGTAATTATCAAAGTGATCAAATACTTACTTGAACCCTCAACTATTAAAGGAATAATAAGCATTATAGACCATACACGATTCTACCACCGCTTCATAAAATATTTTGTTAAATTAGCCTACCCTTTTTACACCTATTATCAAAATATACTCCCTTTGAGTTCACTAAAGAGTTTTAGTGGGAATTAAAAATTTTCAAGAATAATCTGGTGGCCACTCCCATTATCATTTCACCATACTGGGCCAAATACTTCGACTTAATGTGTGACACTGGTCACTTTTTTGTAGGAATAGTCTTGGGAAAGTGAGTCGGGCACATCTCTAATCAAATTTATTATTAAAGCCACATATTAAATGACACTTAGATAAGATACAAATTTATAGATAAGGAACTCTTAGTATTCATCTATGATTTTGAAAAGTTTATCTCATACCTTGTTTTGTCCAAGGTGGTTGTTTACGCTGACCATGCCACCCTTAATTATTTGTTAAGTGGAAAGAATTCCAAATTTTTTATGATTCAGTGGATCCTACTCTTACAATAGTTTTATCACACCCTAGTGGAAGGTGTGCTCGACTACCAGGACCTTGGGTTATGGTAGTGAATGGTGGAGCAATGATCCAATCATAAAATTGATATTTTGGGAATTTTTCATGATGGATATTGTGTCATTTTATTATATTATATACCCTTTAGAAATCTTTATCCATTATCTTGTCTTGTTTTTTCAACTTAAAAAGTGTTTGGAATTCTGACTATTAACTTATTTATATTTTATTCATTATTGATTGATTTTTATTATGAAGAAATCATTCACTCTGATCCTTTATTTCTTCCTTAACCCTAGTTTATATCACATGGGGATTGGGAATGCAATTTTGGTAATGTTAGTGATGGCTTGGGTACCAACGTACTATAAAATTTGGGTTGGTTAGTGACGATGTTAATTTAAAAAGAAATAATAATCTTTAATTAACTTCAACCATATAATTTAGTATTAATTATACTCTTTCTATGTGAATATATAGTTCAAGATTTTATGATCAGTATATATATCACACTTTTCTTTATAATGATAATGATTCCATATATTTAAATAAAAATTTTAAATCGCCAGATCTAAATCTTGAGTTGGGTAATTTTTCTCATGATCCTTCAATTCGAATGAGGAATAATTTACCATCATTATATTTTATATGATAACCCCCCCCCCTATTTTCATGCATAATTATAGATATCAAATCCTTATATACATTAAGGTAGTTTAATAATAGGTTCATTGAATAACCATATTTTAATTCCATGAAATTAACTTCACATTGATCACTTAAAATGAACTTGACCCCTTTCTATGTGAACTTGGTTAGTGGATATGATAGGCATGTGAAATTTCTCACAAAGGGTCAATAGTATCCATCCAATCCAAGTAAACTATGGATATAAATCACCATGGTTGGTATGGACTGATATTTAACGACTTCCATCTTTTAAGGATTTATCGATATTCTATTTCTTATAGTTACATGACCCAAGAATGATACATTTTGTAGCTAAGATTTACACTTCCTAAATTTGACATACAACTTATCCTTTATGAATTTCTTCAACATAAACCTCAAATTATCTTTATTATTTCTCTTTATCTTGAAATATATAATAATATTATTAATAAATACTTCAATAAATTGATCAAGGTAATCTATGAACACTATTCATTATATTTTTAATGATAGTAGGGGAACTGGTAAGTCCAAATGGAATCACTAAAAATTCATGACATCCATACCTCATATGAAAGGAACCCTTGGTTATGTAATCTATTTTTATCCCTTAAATAATGCTATCTAGATCAAATAGAAATCTTAGAAAATTATTAGTCTCTTTTCATTTGAAAAAAATCATTAATATGAGGTAGAAGAAAATTATTATTGATTGTGATCTTATTATGTTCATAATAGTCAATATAGAGACACATTTATGTATATTTATTTTAAATAATAATATATTTATCCCATGGAGAATAAATTGGTCGATTAAATACCTTATCCCGATTCTCCTAGAGTTTCTTCTTCAATTCCTACAACTTGATTAGGCCTATTTTATAAGGAGTATTTAAATTAAGCATAAAAATAAGTATGAGTTCTATTGAAATATATTAATTTTATTAATGTAATTTTTTCCACACTTCAAACATTTACTAGTCCCTTTATATAAATTCCTTCATGTGCTTCGTTCCACACTCTTGGTGTGAAGGAAGATAAATTTTCTTTCCTCAATGGGTTTTATTGGTTTAATTTTCTCAAAAACTATTTTTCTCTTATTTTCCCCAAACAAATGATAATAATTGCGTTATATGGTCTCCATTTCAACCTTTAGATCACATAATATGATTTAATCGTAGTTAATGAAGACCCTTAATTGTAATTCCTTTTGGATAATTGGTTTTAAACCACTAAAGAATCAATCAATTTTTTTAGGACTAATAATAAAATTAGAGCCATACCTTGTGATTATTGTAAACTATTCCTCAAAGTTGAAAATTGATTCATTATCCTTATTCATTATCTCAAGGAACTACCTTTCCATTTTTATTTTAAGGGTTTAGGGAATATAATTTTGGAAAAATAATCTCTTAAAATCATCCAATTTTAGGGAGTGGGTTTCTTTATATTTCCTTTTATTCTTAATTAGATTACACCGTGGTTCTACTCCACCTTCCAAATAATAAAAAACCCTGAAAAATATTTTATGTTTTCATCAATAAAGAAAAATAATATATTTTCAGTAGTATTAATCCATTTCTAAGAAATTAGTGGATTGGGGTACCCACTAAGGGAAGGTGTATGTTGCCTCATAAATAACTCAATTGTTCATTTTAATTTCCTTCGAACATTTGGAATCTCATCATCATTCATATCTTCAGATAGTTTTGTATGTATATTAATAATATTTTTTTATTCCAGCCCATGTAACACCCCAATCTTCCACAGTACATTTCTCTTTTAATAACACAATAGCTTGTGTTGTACGCAACTTCGAGTTCAAACACACCACAACCAATCAAACTAACTCTTATGAATAGTAATACCAACTTTTTTAAATTTTATAAATTTTATCTTTAAAAATGGACTTCATTTTTGGATTTGGAATATCTAAATTAGCTTAGGGTAAAGTTTTGGTATTTTTCTGAAAACTTTCAATTTTTGATGAATAATGGAACAACACTCCGTTATTGGTTAAAACTGAATTTTTTTTAAATATTATGTTATTTTATTTTAATTTATTATAGGTCAAAATAGATACATAATACCTATATAAGTTCAACATAATACATTGGAGTCATTTTATAATAAGTTTAGATATATAAAATTTTATCAAACTTTTTACCGTCTTTTACCCACCTCATAGAAGCATTTGAAAATTCGCATAAAATTTAATTTTACCGCTTCTATGAGTGGAATTTCAAAAATACATGAGACATGGTTAATATTGGTAAGAAAAATTTGGTTCAATAATATGAAAATAATTTTTTTGTGAATAGTAACTTTTTACTTTTATTTACCACGGTTAAAAGTAAATAGGGTAGTTAAGGGTAAAAATGATTTTGTTATTACCCTAACACATGTCCTAATTCTATTAAATAAGTGTAATTCGACCAAAAGAAACATTAGTAATAAAATATGATCCATTAGGTCTACTTGGATTAGATTTTAACATTTATTATTATTTTATTTAAAGAAGAGATAAAATAGTTAAATTCAAAGTTTAATAACTAAACCATTTTTAATATAGGGTTATACATAATATAAATTGGACTATAAATATTAATTAGAAATATAAAACTATTTTATACATAATGATATTTTATTTATAATTTTTAGACATTAAATAATTTAATTTATTTATAAAACAATGATGATGCAGTAATTACCTTAATAATGAAATATTAAAATAATTGATATTATAAATATCCAAAAAAAATGTAAATTGGGACTTTTGATGAATTAGACTAATTTTATAGGTTAATATGACATGTTAGGATTGAACATTTGAATTTATTTCTAAGTAATAAAGTTGTTAGGATTTTTAAAAAATAATTTATTAAATAATGTCAAAATTGACATAATTGGGTTTTTAAAACAAATATAATATTATTAATTGATATAATATTCTGAAAAATATAAGGATTTAACAAAGGACTTAGATAATGTTATATATATTAATAATTAACCACATGGGGTTCTCTAGGCATGTTATAGTATTTTTATTAACCATATAATATAAAAATACAAAGAGACATGGTAAATGACAAACTATTTAACTAAGAGTTAAATCTAAAATATAAGGTTAATATGATGTTCTAAACCTGTCTAAAACCTATTGGTTGATAGGTTTTCGACCCATCCCCACCTTAGCCATTAAATAATTCATTTTGGAGCAATTAGAAACTGAAAATTATTTTATTATAAAATAATATTTCAAGATTTTCCTAAAGTGACCATCACCTCTCTTATAAATGGTCACTTCCCCTTACCTTAATTTCACACCTCTAAAGCCTTTTGGATCGGCTAAACCCTTCCCAAATATCCTCCCAATTGTCCTCCCTTCATTATATAGGCCTTACTTTTGTCAAAAATCCATCCTAAGGATCCCTTTTGATATCATATTAATGTATATGGTTCTTATATATTTTAATAACAATTATTTCACCATTATACAGGAGGTTAACCTACCCTCAACCAAGGATAAGTACAAGGTAGTGGTTAATTTTACAATCTCTTTATTATCTAAGGTTTTTTTATACGTGAGTATCTACTGGGACCTCTTTATCATCCACATCCTTGTTTTCTTAAATATGTATTTCAAAACATTTTTTACTATTTACTAGATAATGGGTTAAAGTAATCTATACACTTATTTGACTTTATATGTTTTGAAATGAATATTTCTGTCATTTTCCAAACAAGGTACCTTATGACCTTTTCGAAAAAATTAAGGTAATAATTTTTTTTTAACTTATACGGCGGGTGAAGCAATTTTCCACCGTTATAACATCGTCGAATCTTCTCTTAAAATATTTTAAAAATATTTTAAAAATAATTGTTTTCTTTTATAATTATATGTCTTTTAAATGATTTAAAAATAGAAACAGATATTTCTCTAAAAAAAGTTTGGATTTCATCTATGTCAACATCCTTTGATGGAATTTAAGCTTATTTGAAGTAGATTTATTATGATAAAAAAATCCATATTATATTGAAGGTTTTGTGATATGTTTGACTATGGATCTGTTATTTTTACACCATTCATGATTTATGCATAAATTATTGGCATTTCTTATGTTATTTTTAAAACTAATGTTTATGTTATGTTTAAACCTTTTAATATGAGGAATGCATTGGACTTAGTAAGTGACGGGTGGAGCCCACTATTGCTCCTTGATGCATCGGTAGGTCTCATGAGACAAACTAGTGTCTTGGAACAAGGCCGTGACAAAATCTTATTTATAGTCTTGGCACAAGGCATTGACTATGTGGTTATTAAGTTTGGCATTGTATATTCCATCATTATGAAAGTGGCCATTGATATTGCATGTGATTATTCAACTAGTAGAATATCAATGTGAATAAGTAAATGGCATTATTTGATTTTATATTTTCCATATTATGTTGAAGTTCAAGTTTAAAAGGCTTTTGTTTTAGTCTTATTATACCTTAAATTTTTATGTTTATTTATCAAAGTTTCTGTTATATTGTTATCCTTACTGAGCATCTGAGCTCACCCCTTTCTATGTTTTATTTTTCCTTGGATGTGGAGAAGTATATTATGACTGATCTGCAGGGATAGTCTAAGGGATATGAGTGTGGCCTATGGAGACTATGTTGTTGTAGTTTTTCAATTTATAATGTAATGTAAAAAATATGAATGTATCTAGTATTTCCAAGGCTACTAAAATAATCGGTCTTTAGAGACATGATATTTTGTGATCATGCCAATGTTATATAATAATTCATTAACTCTAGGTAACTAGGTTCGAGGTGTTACAGTTGGTATCAGAGGAATTTTAGTAGAAACCTTGAAAGCTAGATTTATAAAAAATCTAATTAGAGAACATTACCCTAAGATAAACATTGAGGATTAGTATAGAAGAACTTCCTAGAATTTTGGTACTTTAGAGATTTTGTGATTTTTTCAAGCAATACATCCCTACCGAGAAATGAGCAGGTAAAGGAAGCTCTAGCACAGATATACCTAGGGGTAAAACCCGAAATCACAGCTTTGAGCTAGACTCGAATGGGAACTGGTGCACGACAACCATCCTTGCTTTACTCTTGGTTATGACAGTCCCAGGGGATATTCTTAGGATAATTCTCATTTTATTTATAAACCATTATGAAGGGTTTATGAGTATATACTTCCTCAAAGAAAGAATTTTTATGATTATTAATTATATCCATAAATTTTTCAATTTATGTTAAGTGTTTTACAAGTTTGGAATTATGTATTGCGATTCATAAACTAATCTAGTGTATGAAATTGTTTAGAAATGGAGCCTAGTGGAAGTAATGGAAATCGTATCAAAGCATGTAATCCATGTAGGAATTTCCCTCCTACTCAAGATAATTATAGTGGAGCTGGTGAAGCAACTGGTGATAATCAGCTTATCACCATACTGGGACAACTCACTCAGGTTATGAATAATAACATTACCCATATAGAGAACCCTGATCTACAACGCAGAGGATCAATTTTAGACTGCTTCATGAGGAAAAAACCACCAAAATTCAATGGGAGTACAAATCCTTTAGTATCTGAGCAATGGATAAATTCCTTAGAGAAAATATTTCATGGTTTGGGGAGTAGCGAGAGGGAAAAAGTTGTCATGGTAGTTTATCGCCTCATGGGAGATGAAGATCAATGGTGGTCATTGATTCAAAACACAAAGGAAGATGATGAAGTATCAAATATGGAATGGAGGGAGTTTAACGAGCTTTTCTTAGAAAAATAATTTCCTTGTGACCATAAAGTGGATATGGAAATCCATTTCTGAGTCTGAGGCAAAAAGAGGATGAGAATGTCGTAAAGTATGAGGCTAACTTTAGAAGGTCAACAAAGCATGATGAAGATTATATACGTAACCCAAGAAGTAAGATTGATCATTTATTTGATGGGTTAAAACCATTTCTCCATCGATCATTAGTCTCACAATCCTTCTCATCGTACGAAGATATTATCTCATGTGCTATCAAGACAGAAAAGGAATTATCTAAGTCTTAAGACTTTAATGAAAAGCAAGAGAAGAATAGATCTGTTGAACACTCGGGAAATGGAAATAAGGGGAAGAAGGGAAAAGTTTAATATCTATCCTATAGTAAATGTGGGAAGAAATACTATGATACTTGCCTAAAGGGAATGGGAGTCTATTACAAGTGTGGTGAAAAGGGCCACTAAGCTCATGATTGTAAGGGGAAGAAATATTTTGTCAATGTTTAATACTACAATTGTAGAGAAAAAAGGCATTCTACAAATGAATGTCCTAAGCACAAAGGGAACTTACCTCAGAAAAGGCCAAGGGAGCAAGGACAAGCTTATGCGATCACTACTGCTGAGTTTGAAGCTCCGAAATACATGGTGGTAGGTAATTTAATGGTTTACTCATGTTTAGCCAATGCTTTATATGATTCTAGATCATCACATTGTTTCATATCTTCCTAGTTTTCTAAAAAAATTAGATATTTTCAATTTGACTTAACAAGGGATTTTTCAGTCAAAACACCTGAGGGAAGTATCATCGCAACAAAGTTTTTTGAATCAATTCCCATTAGGGAATATAAATGTTATTTATCTGAACATATAATTGTCATGCCCATGATTCAATTTGATATAATACTTAGTATGGATTGGATTTCGAATCATGATGCAAAAATTTATTGTAAGAAGAAGGAGGTTACAATTTTTGATAGTGATAAGGAGTACCTTATCTTTCGACCAGAAATGATACCATATGATTCTTATCTAGATCCACCCCCAATAGATCAAATAAATTCAATTATTGGGGAGGAAGTGAATAAAATAATTGTGGGTGAGGAAAGGAATGTTCAAATAGAGGATGTACCTATTGTGAAAGAATATATTTATGTGTTTCCAAAAGATATACCTGGACATCCTCCAGAATGAAAAATTAAGTTTTCCATTGATTTTATTCCTGGTTCAAGGCCCATATAAAAGACCCCTTATAGAATGGCCACTATGTAATTAGTTGAACTAAAGAAAAAACTAGAGGAATTGAGTAATAATGGATTTATTTTCCCGAGTGTTTCTCCATGGGGAACCCCTATCCTTTTTGTTAAAAACAAAGATTGATCTATGAGGTTGTGCATTGACTACAGGGAGATCAATGTTATAACAATAAAGAACTAGTATCTCCTACCTCGCATTGATGATTTATTCTACCAACTTCATGGAGCTCACTAATTTTTAAAGATTGACCTACGATCTAGATATTATCAATTATGTGTGAATAAGGAAGACATTTTGAAAACAGCATTTCGAACCAGGTACGGGAATTACGATTTTACAGTAATGCCTTTTGGATTGACTAATGTACCCTCTGTTTTCATGGATCGAATTAACAGAGTTTTCAAAGAATATATTGATGAAATTTTAGTGTTATTTATTGATTATATCCTAGTATAATCCAAAATCTATGAAGATCATGAAAATCACTTGCGCAATATTCTGAAAACCCTCAGAAGAAAAGAATTATATGGGAAGTTTAGAAAGTGTGAATTCTGGATTCAGGAGATTTCTTTTCTTGGCCATATTGTCTCTAAGGATGGAATCTCCATTGATCCTTCAAAGACTAAGGCGATCGAAGAATGGACAGTACTGTTGATTATAACTGAGGTACGCAGTTTTATTGGTTTTGCAGGTTATTATCGATGTTTCGTCCAGAATTTTGCACAATTGGCTAACCCATTAACCAAGCTCACATGTAAATGGGTTAAATTTGTTTGGAAAAAAATGTGTGAAGAATTTTTTAAATAATTTAAGAGAATATTATTCAATTCTCTTATCTTTACTCTTCCATCGGGGAATGATAGGTTTGTTATTTAAAGTAATGCATCAAAGATAGGACTTGGTTGTGTCCTTATGCAGAATGATAGGGTTATTTCCTATGAATCACGATAGCTAAAAATTCATGAGAAAAACTATCGTAATCATGATATTGAGTTAGAAAATGTAATATTTTCTTTGAAGATATGGAGACATTATCTCTATGGTGAAAAATGAGATATATATACCGATCACAAGAGTTTATAGTATATTTTATCATTGACTGAACTCAAAATGTGGAAAAGGATATGGCTTGAACTACTCAAGGATTATGATTTCTCAATACACTACCACCCGGGGAAGGAAAATAAGGTGCAATATGCTTTGAGCAGAAAGGATCATGGAGTTTTGAACAAGATGAGTGTTGAAAGGGATCTTATTTTCATGGATCTAGTGAAAATAGATATGGGAATAATCATGGAAGGTGAAACATCAATAGTTTTTCAAATGGTTTCCAAAATATATTTACTAGAAAGGATAAAAGTTCTTAGGCTGATTATGAGGAGTTTCAAAAGAAAATTAATGATATGAACAATGGGAGATTGATCGACTTCATATATGAAGATGGGATTTTTGAAATCTGGGAAGAGACTTTATGTTCCAGATATACCTGATCTGAAAAGGGAATTGTTAGTTGATGCTCATAGCTCCAATTTTTCTATACACCCTGGTAACACCAAGATGTATAGAGATATGAAGGAACATTTTTTGTGGGACAATATGATGAGGGAGATTTCTGATTTTGTGTCAAGATGTATGGTTTGTCAACAAGTGAAAGCTGGAAGGCAATAGCCTGGAGGAGTCATGCAACCTCTTCTCGTACCTTTGTGGAAATGGGAAAATATTATGATGGACATTGTCATGGAGCTACCAAATACTCCTAGAAGGAATGATGCAATATGGGTCATTGTTGATCATCTTACCAAGTCAGCACATTTTCTTTCTATAAGATAAGATTTACCACTTGAACGTCTAGCAAGACTATATATTAATGAAGTTGTAAGACTTCATGGAGTACCCTTATCGATTGTTTCTGATTGTGATCCCTATTTTAAATCATGATTTGGGAAAAGTCTTTAGAAATCCCTGGATACTGAACATCGTTTGAGCACTGCCTACCACCCTAAAACTGATGGAAAATTAAAATGGAATATTCAAACCATAGAAGACATGTTGAGATCTTGCTCACTTGACATTCAAGGTATGTGGGATCAATATTTACCTCTGGTAGAATTTTTTTATAACAATAGCTTCCATTCAAGTATTCAAATGGCACCATATGAAACATTATATGGAAAGAGATTTTGCACACCAACTTGTTGGGATGATTTTGGTGAAAGAATACTCGTAGGCCCAGAACTTGTTGAGGAAACAATGGAAAAGGTGAAGGTTATCCAAACCCACATCAAAGCATCCCTAAGTAGGAAAAAGAGTTATGCCGATAACCAAATGAAGGATTTGTAATTTCAAGTAGGAGACCATGTTTTCTTGATGGTATCTCTATGGAAGGATGTTATAAATTTTAGTAATAAGGGTAAACTGAGTCACAGGTACATCGGACCTTTCAAAATTCTAGAACAAATTGGAGTTGTAGTTTATCATTTAGCAATGCCTCTAAGTCTATCCAAATTTCATGATGTGTTCCATGTATCACTGTTGAGAAAATACATGCCTGACCCAACACATGTACTCACCTATGAATAATTATAACTGGAACCCGATCTATCCTATTGTGAAGACTCTATCAGTATTCTTGATACTATAGAACAAGTGTTGAGAAACCGAAAGACTAGTCTGGTAAAAGTTCTATGGGGAAACCATAAGATGGAAGAGGCAATGTGGGAACCCGAGTTCAAACACACCACAACCAATCAAACTAACCGTTATGAATAGTAATACCCACTTTTTAAAATTTTATAAATTTTATCTTTCAAAATGGACTTCATTTTTGGATTTGGAATATCAGAATTAGCTAGGGTAAATTTTTGTTGTTTTTCTGAAAACATTCAATTTTTGATTAATAGTGGAAGAACAGTGTGTTATTGGTTTAAACCGACTTTTTATTTAAATAATTAGTTATTTTAATTTAATTTATTTTAGGTCAAAATAGATACATAATACCTATATATTTTCAACGTAATTCATTGGAGTCATTTTATAAAAAGTTTATATATATATAATTTTATCGAACTTTTTACCGTCTTTTACCCACCTCTTAGGAGAATTTGCAAATTTGAATAAAACTTAATTTTACCACTTCTATGAGTGGAACTTCAAAAATTCGAGAGACATGGTTGACATCAGTATGAAAAATGTGTTTTAGTAAGAAGAAAATAATTTTTCGTGAATAGTAACTTTTTACTTTTATTTACCACGGTTAAAAGTAAATAGGGTAATTATGGGTAAAAATGATATTATTATTATCCTAACACATGTCTTAATTCTATTGGATAAGTTTAATTCGACCAAAAAACCCTTAGGAATAAAATATGATCCTTTAGGTCCACTTGGATTAGATTAGAACATTTATTATTATTTTATTTAAAGAAGAGTTAAAAGAGTTAAATTCAAAGTTTAATAACTAAACCATTTTTAATATATGGTTATAAATAATATAAATTAAATTATAAATATTAATTACAAATATAAAAATATTTCATACATACTAATATTTTATTTATAATTTTTAGACATTAAATAATTTAATTTATATATGACACAATGATGACGCAGTAATTACCTTAATAATGAAATATTAAAATAATTGATATTATAGATATCCAAAAAAATGAAAATTGCGACTTTTGATGAATTACACTATTTTTATAGGTTAATATTATTTGTTAGGATTGAACGTATGAATTTATTTCGAAGTAATAATGTTTTTAAGACCTTATAAAAAATCATTTATTAAATAATGTCAAAATTGACATAATTGAGTTTTTAAAACAAATAATATATTATTAATTGATATAATATTCATAAAAGTCTAAGGTTCAGACAAAGGACTTAGATAAGGATATATATATTAATAATGAACCACATGGGATTCTCTTGGCATGTTATAGTAAGTTTATTAACCATATAATATAAAAATGCAAAGAGACATGGTAAATGACATACTATTTAACTAAGAGTTAAATCTAAAAGATAAGGTTAATATGACGACATAAAACTATATAAAACTTATTGGTTGAGAGGTTTTCTACCCATCCACACCTTATCCTTTAAATAATTTATTTTGGAGCCATTAGAAACCAAAAATTATTTTATTATAAAATAATATTTCAATATTTTCCTAAAGTGACCCTCACCTCTCTAATAAAAGGGCACTTCCCCTTCTCTTAATTTCACACCTCAAAAGCCTTTTGGATCAGCCAAAACCTGCCCAAATTTCCTTCCAAATTTCCTCCCTTCATCCTAGAGGACTTCCTTCAGTCAGAAAGTCAGCTTAAAGAGTCCTTTTGATCAAATCCAAAGGAAGAACCCGAAGAAGAGGTAAATATTTCATCACTACTTTCAAGTTATTTTCTTCTGTCACTTCCTCTTTCTTTGTTGTTTACATTAAAAAATAATAAATATAGTATCTTATATATACTGTGATGTTATTATAAAAATTTTACAACCATATTCATTATTTTATCCATCCTATAAATTACAAAGTCATCATACATGCGTATGTACGGATTACCGTCTCCACGTCGTGGTGTAGTTCATTATTCAAACACCTCATCATTGGGATGGGTATAATAATGAGTAAAAATTAACTAAATAATAAATATAACATGATAATTATACTGTATATATGATATACCATCTAATTATATACGATTTTAATATCAAAAGAATGATATTGTCACTCATGTGTATGTATGGATTACCGTCTCCATGAACGCGATGAGATTCATTCCCCATCATATTCATTCAAGACTAATTTTCATTTGATGATAATAAAATAATGTTTAAAGACATAATATCATTATTAATATGAATAATATACATCCTATCCATTACAAAAATTACTTAAATAACAAATAAAATAAAGGAAAATGAATCAGTTAACACCTGAAACGATGATACTACTGAAATATCATTAACAAAGAAATATTAGAAAATCAAATACGATATCATATTAATGTATATGGTTCTTGTATAATTTTATAACAATTATTTCACCATTATACTGGAGGTTAACCTACCCTCAACCAACGATAAGTACAAGGTAAGGGTTAATTTCTCAATCTCTTTATTATCTGAGGTTGTTTTATACGTGAGTATCTACTAGGACCTCTTTATCATCCACATTCGTGTTTTCTTAAAAATGTATTTCAAAACATTTTTACTATTTACTAGGAAATGGGTTAAAGTAATTTATACCCTTATTTGACCATATATGTTTTCAAAGGAATATTTACTTCATTTTCCAAACAAGGTACCTTATAACCTTTTCAAAAAAATTAATGTAAGAATGTTTTCTTAACTTATACGGTTGGTGTGGCTATTTTCAGTCATTATAACATCATCGAAGCTTCCCTTACAAGATTAAAATAATATTTTCAAAATAAATTCTTTATTTTATAATCATATGACTTTTAAATTATTTCAAAATAGAAAAATATATTTCTCTAAAAAAATTGTATTTCATCTATGTCAACGTCCTTTGATGGATTTTAAGATTATTTGAAGTTGATTTATTATGATACAAAACTTCCATATTTATTGAAAATTAATTTTTTTATTATTCAGTAACATTTGAGGAAAAAGTGACAAACTATACAGGACTTAAATGACTTAAGACACTCAATGCACCATGATAAAAATTTTAAGTGCAAACAACACATTCACTTCCACAGAATATCTCCTACCCATCATCGTAAACATAGATTAGTTTCCTCCTACTCAGCACTTCACAGAAATCAGTCACGTTCATGACTACACGAGCATAGAACCGATGGAAAAGCCATACCCTCTCAGACATCCAAATCCAAAAGTAAAAACCAGCAGAAAACCACTGCTCTAAACCCCATCTGGAGAAATTCCTTGAAAGAGGAAAGTTGCAATGACACTTCAAACCTCATAAAACAGGCCACCAAAAATCTACCATTGATCTTTTGTGATCATGCCAATGTTATTTAATAATGCACCGACTCTGGGTAACTAGTTTTGGGGTGTTACAACCCCCATGTTGTTTGGTTTATCATGAGGAAAATAATTATAATTTCCCACCATATTCATTGTCAAAATTATTCCTCTTGATTGTAGTCATTGAGTAAAACAAAAAATCATAGACTAAGCATCGAGATTAATTAATCATAGTGAGTAATCATATAAATTATTAATAATAATTCCTAAATTATGAAACATTATTATCAATATATGACACTTTAGGTTCATCCTGTATCACTTTTAGCTCATTATAGGTTATATTAAGATCTTTTGTAATATTATTCATAACCTAATCACCAAAAATAACTAAAACCTACTTTGATAACTAATAAGGTGACCTAAGTATTCCAAAAAAACATTACATCCTTTTATATGAATATTAAATACATCTCATAATAATTATAGTGACCCATAATTTTCATATATATATATCACATCTTAATAGATGAATATTCATTACATAACATAATGATCCATGCTAGGATTGTATAGATCTAGTTCATTTGGAAACATGGATACATAAAAAACTATTTCATAAGATATCTACCTCTTCTCCCACTTAGTTATTTGTAACTAGAACCCTTCTTATACATATGATATATAATAACTCTCTTCATAACCATGGAAAAGGAATCATAAGAACAAGTGAGCACAAAATAATAGTAGGGGTAAACTAGGGATATATCATTGATCACTTAAAAAACATGAGCATAAGGGTATGGGAACATGAGAATAACATTTGAAATATAATTATCTATATGTAATAGATTATAATATTGATTCATGGAATAAATATTGGTAGTTCATAAGATATGAATCATAAATGAATTAATAAACATGATCCACGAGAGCATAACATTGGCATAAAAATTATATTTTTTTCATAAATATAAGCCTATAAATAATTTCCTTGTTGGTCAAGGATTGTTTTCAAGACTATCATAGTGGATTGGGTTCACTCACCAAACCATGATAGAAGTAAAGGTTCACTCATAAGACTACTATAGTGGATAGGATTCACTCCCCAAGTCATCGTAGTAGTCAAGGTTCATTATAAATACAATCATAGTGGATATAGCCCCTTACTGAACTGGGTTGACTCCCTATTCCAATTCTATTTACTCATGATATATTCTTTTTCACCCAATTAATTGGAGGTATATATAATTTTAGACCCACCCATCATATAATGAAAAATCATACATATGTGTTCCAAAAAAATTTAAAACTTTCATCATGTCATAATCTATGCAACGGAAATGGGCTTCATAATCATTTAATCATATCATAAACCATGGAAAATAAAAGGGTTTTATAAACATTTCATCTCTTCATCATTTCATAACCCATGTAAAATAAATGGGTTTTATAAAAATCTTATCGTTATGGTCATGAACCATATATAGAAGTAATAAAGAATCTATAATTGAATCATATCCATAGTAAAGACTAGGAAACATTATAAGGTGACCTCTTAGATAGAAAACGATTTTAAAAGATCACTTGGAGCATTTCTTTAGGAAAATATCTTTTTTTACTTTGAAATCACATATTTAAAATCTAAAAAAATAAAAATATTAAGAAAAATTTTTTATTTTAAAATAACCTTGTAAGCATATAAAGGATTATTCAATGAATTTAGTGGTCATGATTGTGTGAAACATTATTCATGTCATGTATGTTAAAATAAAATTTCCTTTCACATTTTTAGTAAAATATTAAAAGTATATCATTCAGAAAATGAAAATAAGTTTCCCACTAAAAAATTTTAAAAAAATTAATACACGGGAAAATATGAATTTAAACAGTCATTGGATAATTTTAAAAAAATTATGAAATTATTTTTAGAAAACAAGGACATGGAAGAGAAGGGGTTTTCAACCGAAGCGAGATATAAAGTCACTTCTTTACTTAAAAACATTCATTCAGTCTATTGAGTAATTATAGAGAGTAATATTAAAGGAAAAAAATTATTCTCAAGAAATAACTAGAGTATGATAAAATTAATTAATTAATTTAGATAAATATGATAATATTTCATCATCATAAACTTGATCATAAACAATCCCAAAAAATAGTGAGGTTGTAACATAAAACCCTTACCACTTTGGTAAATTTTAAATAATAATTCCCATGAAAGAAATAAAATTATATATATTTAAATCCACATAGATTCCATAATAATAATCATAAAATAAATTCATTTTTATTATATACACCACATACAGGAAACAAGTTGTGAATATGGCATGTTTCTCACAAAAATAAAAGTGAGGTGAAAATCCATAACCTCAAGTCCGACTTCCATAGTATGTGTTCATAACTCCTATATAATAAATATATGTTTATTATAAATATATTCCATAACCATTATAATGTATATAATTCCATATATTATTTAATTATAACCTTTTTTCACCCAATTATAATCAATTCCTTATTAAAATCATTATTCCACGTGATATTTCCTTCGTTTTTCATGTATTTTTTAGTTCAATAGTTTATGTCCTTATAATTTAATTATGTTTAAATAATATTCATAATGTTAATTATGATATAAATATAATATATATTTATTATATAAATATTTATATTCATCCATAAATGTTATATATAGAAAAATTAATTACATTGTTCATGGAGACGGTAGGTCGTATGTACACATGAAAGTTGTTTCCATTTTTTAATGGATGGAATGAAAGAAAGGTATATAATAATTCAAAATTTTAGAATATTTTCTATATCATTTATATAAAATATATTAATTAAATATATCATTATTACCATACATGTAAAAATTAAATGAAAAATGTATCACATTGCTTTGTGAAGGTGGCAGTCCACAAGTATACCCGATCGATGTAATCATTTTTAAAAGGATTATAAGATAAGAAGGTAGATTTTATATTATAAATATAGAATTATAATTATGTCAAAGATATCATATATATATATATATATACATTAAATCCGTCATTATATCCATTAATGAGAGATGGTTATGGAAAACAAATTACATCAATTCGCGAGGGGGTAGTCCACCGTAAACATGGTCAACGGTTTCATTTCCCATTTGAAGGTAGAGTAAATAGATATAGGTTATGAAATTTACATAATAACATATAATTATTTAAGATATAATTTTTTTTATTTAATAATATTTTAATTATATTTTAAGGAGTTTTAAGAAGAATTAAAACAAAAACGATCGGTTAAGAATGATATCTCTTATTCAAACAATGTTTTTAGGTTTTCACCCAAAGGCTTCCTATGAGGTTTTTCTAATAAATAAGTACAATGGTGTGTGGAAAGTAAAGTAAGGAATTTATTTCGGTATATATTTTCTGAACTAAAAGTCTTTTTATATGTGAATAAAAGTTGATAGGAGGTACCCTTTTATATGTGGGGGAAACCCACTTGGAAATTTCCTAAAAGAATCCAAAATGAAAGTCATTCTCAAGAAAAATTCTTCCAAATGGATAGAAATTTGAGTTTTGGATATTATAATGATATAAAATAGGATTTAAACTATTTTAGTTTATAAAATTATCCTTATCTTTTGGTTTAACCCCACCCCCATCGGTAAACCCATTTTAACCATAACCGTAGTAAATTATTTTTTATTTTTTTTTATTCATTAGGAGAAAATTTAATTTGAATTTATTACCAAATAATATTTATTATTTTTAAAAATATGTAATTAATTTTACCAAATTAAATTCATATAAGTGGTATAATTTAATTTAAAATAATACTCACAACTATGATAAAAATGGGGTTTTCCAAAGAAATTTTTTTATTAAGTATAAATAGTTTTAATATTATGATTCAGCATAAAATTGATTCCAAATACCTAAATTGAAATAATAATAATATAATTGAATTAAGTTTACTTTTATTACAATTTGAAAATGTAATTGAACTTTTTAAATGCTTTAAACGAAAATACATTTTTTATTTAAAATCAATATTTTCAGTATTCATTAAAAATTAAATATTTCAGAAAATTCTCAAAAATTAACTATAAGATAATTTTTAAATGTTTATTTAAAAAATAAATTTAATTTTTTCAAATAATTTTACTAAGAGTGGTAAAGTTTAATTTTAAATAAGTTCACAGAATGCGACCAACCACATTTAGAAAAATGTAGTTTTTATGCATAAAACTGGATTTATTCTTATATCATGCATAGAAATAATATTTTATGAATGATAAAATAGTTGGTTGAATATATAATATATATATTTCATTAAAAAAATTCACCAGTAGTGAATAATTTAAATTATTAAGATAAAAAAACATTCTTCTCATAAAAAAATTTTAAAAAGTATTTCTTTTAATTTTTAAAGATTTTTATTTTCATTTATAATAAATTGATGACAAATTTATTTTTTTATACTTGTGTTAACCATATAATTTTCATAATTTAATTATTTCTATTCATAAATTCTGATTTAATGCCTCTGATATAATGGTATATTATATTATAGTTTAGTTAGACTTGGGGTAGTGTGTATCACAATCCATCAGAGCAATTAAATTTATTTGAAAAAATATATTTCATAAATTATAGGGGTGTTACATTATACCCCTTTAAAATGAATTTCTCCATTGAAATTTTGTTACTCTTTCAGAAACAACTAAGGATACTTTTACCTCATCATATCCTCGTGTTCACATGTATCTTCCTCAAATTTGTGGTTTACCTATAAAACTTTGTCCAAGTGAGTGGTATTGTTTCGTATCACTTTATCTTTATGATCCTAAATCTCAACCAGTTATTCCACATAAGATATATCATTCTCCAGTGGTACACACTATGAGTTTACTATATGTGAAGCTTCAATTATGTACTTCCTATTGAAGATATATTGAATACATCTTGGACTCAAGAGAGGTTCGATGGAAGCGTAAGTGATAAAACCCATCCCTACTCAATAAAGAATATCAAAAGGTCCATTATAACTAGGTATCATCTTTCCATTACTTATAAATCTCATAACCTTCTTCCATAGATAAATTCATATAATAACCTTCTCACCAAATTCGAATTCGAAATCATGTCAATGATTTTAATAATAACTTTTGGGTCAATTTTGAGCTACCTTGATGTGTTGTTTAATGTATTTGACTCTCTATTCCATTTTCTCAGCTAGTTCAAGTTCCAATATATTTTTTGTTCAACTTCATCCCAAAACATTGGATTTATACACTTACTTCCATATAGTTATTTATAAATAGCCTTCTGAATGATCAGGTCAAATTTTTTGTTGTATGAAAACTTGACTAGAGGATGGTGATGATCCCAACCAATTTGAAATCCATAGAACAAGATCTCAATATATCCTCTAGGGTTTTAATGGTTATCTTAGACTAAACATCAGTTTGAGGGATAAAAATATATGTTGAAACTAATCCATGTATCAAGAGCTTGCTGAATAATTCTCTAAAACTTCAAGGTAAATCTTTGATCCTGATCATACAAAATAGAATGTCATACTCCATGAAACCTTGCCACTTTATTAATTTATATTCTACAAATATTATTTATAAAGAAGTCTTATGTAATGGAAATGAATTATGATGACTTCCTAATGCGATTAACTATAACCCTAAAAGCATTATGGTCTTTAGACATTTAGGGGAGTCCAGTGACAAAATACATGGTGATGTTTTCTCACTTCCATTCTGGTATGGGTTATGGTTATGACATACCCTTAGACTTTTGTATCTCAACATTAAATTTTTAACATACCAATCACCAGCATACATACTCAGCAATATCTCCCTTCTTATTTTCTCAACATAAATACTCTTTAAAATCTCTATAAATCTTCATAAATCTAATATTAATAGAGAATGAAGAACTATAAGCCTCATCCAACAACTCCTTATTTAAATTTGGTATGGGAAGAACACATACAAGGTTCCAGAACCTTATCATTCCATCAAAATCATGGTCAAACATAAGAAAATTCCTCACCTTATTCTATAGTTCTATGTCTTTCTTTTTCACCTTTTTAATCCTCACATAGATAGATAGTTTAAGCCTCATTTGAGAAAGATAATATTTTTCCCAATCCTTAAAGATTTCCATATCCATCCTTTGAAAATATAGAAATATTTGATCTTTTTTTATCCTCTCCATAGATAATATTTCATGATCCTTTCGACTCAAATCATTATCCACCTTGTTTGCTTTCCCATGGTGGTAAAGTATTGAGTTGTCAAAATCATTAATCAACTCCAACCATCTTATCTAATTCATGTTCAACTCTTTTTGAGATTATATATTCATTAAAATTTTATGATCAATATATATATAACATCATTCTCCATAAAGATAATTTTTCTATATCTTTAATGATAAAAATACCACAACTAACTTCAAATCATGAGTTGGGTAGTTTTTCTTAAGAACCTTCAATTATCTTAAGGAGTAAGTTATCACCATCACATTAGTTATGTGAACACATCCAAACCCATTCATTGATTCATCAATAAATATTACATACCCAAATCTAATGTTGGATAATGTAACTATAGGTGTGCTGAATAACCTTCTATTTAGTTCCTTGAAATTATCTTCACATTCATATATGCAAAGGAAATTGACTTCCTTTCAAGTTAACATTGTTAGTGGATTATATAGTCAGGATAAATTCTCTAAAAAGTGTCGATAATGTATTGATAAACCAAGAAAACTATGAATATCAATCATAGTGGTTGGAATGGTCCAACGTTCAATAACATCCTTTGATGGATCCATAGATATACTATATCTTGAGATTAGATGACCCAAAAATGAAACTTTTTATATAAAATATTAACGGTTGGTAAATTTTTCATACAACTTCTTGTTCCTTAGGGTCTTAAGAATAATTATCGATTGATCTTCATTTTTTTACTTGGTCATTGAATATATAAAAATATCATTTATAAATACTACCAAAAATTGATCAAGGTAATATCTAGAGATTCTATTCATTGAATCCATGAAAATAGTAGGTGCATTAGTAAAACCAAATGGAATCACTATATATTCATTGTGTCTATAACTTTTATAGAATGATATCTTGGGTATATCCTCCTTCTTAACCCTCAATTGATGATATAAAAAATGAAGGTCAATCTTGGAAAATTATTGAGCTCTGTACAGTTGATCAAACAAGTCATCTATATGGGGAAGTGGATGCTTTTGTTTATTATGATATCGTTTGGTTCCCAATAGTCAATATAGAGAATATCAACACATATTTATTATTAAAAAAAGTAATGGGTGCACCCCAAGGTAACACACATAGCTGAATAAATCCTTTTTCAATATTCTCCTTGATTTTATTCTTTAATCCTGCAACTCAATCAGGGTAATTCAATATGGAGTCTTTGAAATAGGCATATCACCATGTATGAGTTCTATTTAAAACCCCACATCTTCATTTTTGTGTAATACTGATCAACTATTCTAGAAAAATATAAACTAACTCCTACAAATTAGGTATATCTTTGATGTTTATTTTATCCCTAACCATCTAAGAAAAACACCCATTTTTAATAAGAATCAAGACCCATACAATGGATGTAATTTCCATTATAATTTAATATTTATCATCACATTGATAGTCAGTAATAGGTTGGTTAATAATATCAAATAGCACATCCCTTCCTCTACAATTGTTGTGGGATTCATCGAGATAGATTAAATACATGTCTAAGATAAAATCTAATTTAACTAAGTTATAATAAAAAGATTTGTAGGAATCACATTCCCACAAACTTCAACTAGAGAAGAATCATAGACTTGGGATACGATCATTGTACCATAAGGGGTTTTCACTAATAATTCAATATATAATGTTTGAGGTGGTAATGTGATACCCTTGTAAAATTCCTAAAATATATAATAGTGGGTAGATCCATAATAAAATAAGACAATGGAAATTTTAAATTTGATGGTATGTACACCTTTTACCACATCATTATCATACCCCTTAATAGAAATAGTGATCACATGAGATTTTCCTTTATATATTAGATTAAGAGGTTTATATAATAATTCATTGTCATTAACTTTTGTATTTGAGCACTGGTTATCATAATTCTCACACTTCTTTCATTTGAAACACCAGAGTGTGGGTGGCGCATTCTGTTGAGATTTCTCTCTATTCGCATCATGTGATAACTTATTCCCATCATTTCAGTAATCAATTTACCAATGACCTTTCTTTCCACAATTAAAAAATTTAACAATACCTTAAGATAATTTACTTCATGTTTACTTCCACACTTTGAAAATAAATAAAATCGCATCTTCTACACTCCATGATTCTTAGAATTTCCATGGAATTCAATCTTTATTTTCTTATCAAAACCAAGAAATTGATGGAAAATTCCAATCTTCAATTCCACCTTCATTGAAAATAAAATTATTTCTTCATAGATACTAAATTATCTTATAGATAAATACCTTAAGAGACTTTGTTTTAATCCACTAAAGAATTGATCAACCTTACATTAAGATTGGATGATATAACCAGATGTGTTTCATGTGATTCTTGAATAATTTTCCTCATAGGTACCAATAGATTATTCATACTTTTTCTCTATCTCAAGAAACTCCCTCTCTATTTTTCATGAAGAATATAAGGAATATAGTTATTAAAAAAATATCATAAACTCATACCATTCCATGGAGTCAATTTATCTATGTTTCCACATATTCTTAATAAGAGTACATTACTTATCCTCTTCTTCTACAAAATGATAGGAAACCAAAATGACTTTTTCATTATCTACACACTAGATAATAGAAGGTCTCATCTCAATGTTACTGATACATTTCTCATAAACTAGTGGATCATCATAATCACTAAAAGAAGTTTGACATTGCTTCATGAAGGAATCAACAGAATAATGTTCCCTTTTTTATCATTTAAAAGTTTAGTATGATTCTTATCTTTGGAAAGTTGTGTGATCATAGAAATTGTATTTTACATTCTAGCTCCGATAATATTTGATTTATTTGGTTTAAAATCATTACATTTTCCATCACATTCAGCATTAACCTGATTCCTTTGGGTTTCATCAATCAACTAAAGCCAAAAATCCTAGTGTGAGAAACAATAATCATTATGGGAAACCATATAATTATGAAAAATAATTTAAAGGATATCAAAATCAAGACATATAATTTTTAGTCTACAACATCTTAGGTTTATCCTAGGTCATCCATGATCATTATCGAAACATTAGGATGTCATCCTATACTTATAATTATCCTAAGGTTTTAACTAATGTTTTCTTATCCATGTTTCCAAAGGTTAACTAAACATTTCTATAATACCAACTATAGAGACCCATACTTTTCATACCTAGTTATCACATTATAATAGATGAATATTCATTATATAACATAATTATCCATGCAAGGATCATATATTTATAGTTCCATTAGAAAATAGGATATATAAAAAACTGGTTTATAAGATATAAACATTGTCTCCCACTTAGTTCTTCATGACTAGAACCTTTATTAGACATATAAAACTTAATACCTTTCTTCATAAACTTGGTAATGGATACATGATAAAGGGTGATCTTAGATGCTATTTATGGGTAAATAAGTGAGATATCATTGATCTCGTAAACATAACATTATTATAAGGGAATGAGAATATGATCATAACATTTGAGAAACCATACATTTCATATCACATATTATAATCTCGAGTAATGACATAAATCATGGTAGTTCAGAAGACATGAATCATAAAGAAATAAAAGAACAAGTTCCATGAGAGCATAAAAGTGACATAAGACTTAGATTTTTTTAATAAATATAATCATATAAAATCATTTACTAAGTATTCAAGTAACATTTCTAAGACTATCATAGTAGATTGGGTTCACTCTCAAAAACATTGTAGTAGTCAAGGTTCACTCCCAAGACAATCATTATGGATTGAGTTCACTCCCCAAGCCATCACAGTAGTCAAGATTCACTCCCAAGTATATAATTGTGGATAGTGTCCCTTACTAAATTGGGTGTACTCCCCATTCTAATCTTATTATCTCGTGATAAATCTATCTTTACCCAATGCATTGTAGGGATATATAATTATGTGCACACCTCTCACATAATTAAAATCAAAAATATGTGTGTAAAAGGATCATAAAACATTCATCATATCATAACTCATGAAAATTAAATTTGTTTCATAATTATTTCATCATAGTATAACTTTCATAAAAGAAATTAATTTCATAAAAATTTTATATTTTCATCATAGCATAACTTGTGGAAAAGAAATGAGTTTTATAATAATCTTGCATGTATGGTCATAAACCATCTATATAAAGAATGAGGATGTTATCATTGAATCATATCCCCTGAAAAAATATTATGAAACATCAATGGGTTTCATATTATATAGAAAATGGTTTTAAAAGATAACATGGATTATTTTTTTTCAAGGAAAATATCTTTTTTGATTTGAAATCAATTATTTAAAATCTAAAATTTCCCAAATATTAAGGAAAATTTTTTATTTTAAAAAAACATGGAAAATTATAAAGTAATATTAAATTAATTGAGTGGTCATGATGGTGTAAAATTATATTCATATCGTGAATGTTGAAATAATTATTCCTTTTATATTTTTAGTAATAAGTCAGGTGTTCCCCATTCAAAAGAAGATAAGAAGAATCCTATTAAACCATTTTTTAAAAAATTTAATCATGGGTAGAAATTGAATTTAAAAAACATTATAATGGTAATAATATTATAGAATTTTTTTTATAAAATTTGGACATGGATGAAAATGTATTTTCAGCTGAAGTGGGAAATAAAGTTGATTTAAAAAACATTATTTCGGTCTCTAGAGTACTTAAAGAATGGGAAAAGGAAAAGAAAACATTTATTATTAAGAAATAACTAGAGTGGTAGAAAACTCATGAGTTTCTTGAGATATATATCATAATATTTCATCATTATAAACTTAATCATAAATAATACTGAAAAATGTGATTATAATATAAAACACTTACCACTTTGGTAAATTTTAAATAATAATCCCCACGAAAGAAATAAAATTATATGGATATGTAAATCACCATAATTTCCATAATAATATTCATAAAATACATTCATGGGTAGTGTATAAATTGTATAAATAGAAAAATTGGTAAATATGGCATGTGTCTCATAGAAATAAAAGTGAGATGAAAATCCCTTAGCTTGGTTCAGAATTCCTTCATACATGTTCAGACCTCCAATATAATAAAAATATATGTTTATTATACATATATTCCATAAAAATAATCATATATATAATACCATATATGATTTACTTATAACATTGTATCACCCATTTATTAACAATTCTTTATTAAAATCACTATTTTGGGTGATAACTATTTCATTTTTCATGTATGTTTAGGTTCTGGTAGTTTTGGTACTTCTACTTTGATTATGGTTACATAATCTATATATTTTTAATCATTATATAAATATCATATATATTCATTATATACATATTTTGAGTCATCAATAACGGTTATATATAGAAAAATGAAATACATCATTCATGGAGACGGTAGGTCACACGTATGTATGAACGCTGTTTCTATTTTTTTATAACTTGAATGAAATAAAGGTATAAAATAACTAAAAATTATAGAATATTTTTTTTATATTTGATATAAAATATATTCATTATATATATACTTATTATAATCCATTTTAAAATTAAATAAAAAATTTGTAACATCACTTTGTGGAGGCGGTAGTCCACACGTAAGCACGAGCAACATTATCATTTTTTAATGGATAGGAAGGTAAGAAGGTATATGTAATATTATAATTCAAAAAGTATAATCATGTCAAAACTATCATATATATACATTAAATCAATAATTATATCTATCTGTGAGAGGCAGTGATGAAAAATGAATTACATCAGTTTGTGAGGTGGCAGTCCCCCGTACACACGATCAATTGTTTCGCTTAACATTTGTTAGAAGAGGTAAAGTATATAGTTTATTCCATTAACATAATAACATTTAAGTATATTTAAGATTTTTTTTTCATTTTACCATAGATTAATAATATTTTAAGGATGTTGAAGATGAAATAAAATAAAAACACTCGGTTAGTAATGATAACTCTTCTTTGGAAAACCTCTTTAGGTTTACACAAAAATCCTTTCTTGGAGAGTTTTCTAATCAAAAAAAGCCTCTAGGACATGGAAAGGGAAGTATGGAATGTATTCAGATAAAATTTGGATAAAATAAAATTATTTGTAAGTGTGAATAAAATAGGAGTGTAAGTTCCCTTTTATAAGTGGGGTAGGGAACCCACATAAAAATTTCCTAAAAGAATCCAAAATGATGAAGTCATTATCAAGAAAAATCCTTCCAAATGCCTATATATTAAAATTTTTTATAGGATAAGGTAAAAATATAGAATGAAAATAGAATTAATAAAAGTTTAATAGAAAAATTACCCATATATTTTAGTTTTACCACCCCCCCCCCCACCACCACCACCCCCCATACCTCACCCTCACCACCCCCCAGTAAAATCTTTTTATCCTTAACTATAGTAGTTAATTTTTACTATTTTTACTATTCACTATAAAAAAATTAAGATGAACTTATTATATAATATTAATTATGATGATTTAAAATATGGAATCTATTTTACCAAATTAAATTCAAATAAGTGGTAGGACTTAATTTAAAATAAAATATGAAACCACAACAAAAATGCGGTTTTCCAAATAAAAAGTTTTCTTAAGTATAAAATGTATTTATACACAAATTAAACATAAAATTTATTCTAATGATGTAAATTAGATTAAAAATATTATAATTGAAGTGTTTTTAATTTTAAAAACACTTAAAAAATTAAATTTTAAAATTCATTAAACAAAAATATAATTTTTGTTAAAAATCTATATTTTTCACTATTCTACAAAAAATTAATCTTTTCAGAAAATTGTCAAAAATTATCTATAATAAAAAATTTACTATTTATTTAAAAAAAATTATTTTTCAAATATATTTTATAATAATTGAAACAAATTAAAATAAGTGTGTAGAATGCGACAAAAACTCTTTTTAGAAAAATTCAGTTTTTAAGCATAAAACTAAATTTATTCTTATTCTATTCCTAGATAAAATATTAGATGAATAATTAAATATTTTATTAAATAATAATATATAAATTAATTTAAAATAATTAACTAATAGTGAATAATTTAATTTATTAAGATAAAAACACATTATGCACATAAAAATAGCTTTTCACAAAAATATTTCTTTTTTACTTTAAAATGTTTTTTATTTTCATTTCTAATAAATGGATAAAAAATGAATTTATTTTATACATTTCTCATCCATATAATTTTCATAATTTATTTATTCTTATTAATACCCACCGATTTACTGACTATTTTATAATTTTATATTATATTATATTTTATTTAGACTCGGGGTAGCATATATCGTAAACTATTAAAGAAACTAAATTAATTTGAAAAAAAATATTTCATAAAATATCAGGGTGATACAATAATACATGTACCAAAACTATAAAGGTTTAGTACCTTGGAAGATAGATACATAGTTTAATTATTTTATGAAATATCTTTAACATATCTCACAAATCTCTTCTCACATAGTACCCTTCTTAGAAATATCCAACTTAATACTTTCTTACATAACTTGGAGAAAATGGAAATATAAGAAAGGAAAATATCATATGTTCAATAGGGGTAAGAATGTAATAAATTATTAAAATATCATAAGGGGTAATAAGATAAGAATAATGGTGTGATAGAATGATCAAGACTTATGAAATACATACCCAATCAGTCATAGATCATTGATCAGGGGTCATGACATAAAAAGTTTTCCTAATAAAATATGTGATTCATAAGACTGTGGAATTATCAATAATAAATAATAATCCTTGAGAAAATATCATAATCATAAGGAAATTCTATAATAATGTGTGGTGCAATCATAAGAATTTAAAATCATTTTATTAGTCAAGTCTCGTTGCCCTGACAATTATAACATAGTGGAAAAAGTCTCATGGTGGATTGGGTTCACTCCCCATTCCCTTTTCATTCATGGTAGATAGAGTACCATATTAGATTGGGTTCACTCCCTATTCTCATTAATATTATCTCATGAGATATCAATCATTACCCAATACATTATAGGGGTATATAATTATGGTCCAACCCATAACATAATGGTAACTATACACATATGATTCACAAGATCATAAAAACATTCATAATTTCATCATTGAATAACCTAAGGAAAAGAAACAAGTTTCATAAATATTTCTTCATTGCATACTCATAAGAAACCTAAGGAAATATCATGGATAGAATAATTATATCATTTCCCCAGTGAATCATAATATTCCATTAAATATGATGGCATAGATGAAAAATACTTTTATAAAATAATTATAAATATTGACCTTTATTTTAGTGGATTTTAAAAACTAAAACTTCATAGTAATATAGATGTAATATTTTATTTTAAAAAACATGTAAACATATAAAATAATCTTTAAAAAATTATCATGGTGATGGGAAAACCCATTCATTTAATAAACGATAAAATAAAATATTCTTGTCACACTTTTGTAAAAAATAATATATAACCAGTATGAAAAATATTATAAAAATTAATTTTTAAATCATTGTAAATAAAATATAACATGGTTGAAAATTAATTTAAAAATTCCTTAAATAATATAAAATAAAATTCTTTAAATATTTTAAAGTGCGTGGAAATAGAAGAAAATGATTCTACACCAAAAAGTACAAATATGTTGATTTTTCTTAAAAATATTCTTTTGATCTTTTGAAGAACCAAATAGGGGATAAATAGAAAGAATAATTTAAAAGCATATAAATAACCAAATTTGAATAAATTTATGGGTTTTGATATATATTGAGTATAAAATTTACCTAATGAAGATTTAAATATGTACAATCCTAATTAAAAATGAGACTATAACATAAAGTCTTACCTTAAGTCTTGACTTGATTCATTCAGGATATAACATACAATTTAATAAATTCAGATCTATTTTAAATCTATAAAAAATCATATTTATACATATCTTATTACATATCATTTCCTTATAATTTCCAAATACCCATTTATTAACAATTCTTTACTAAAATCAATATTGTGAGTGTCAATTGTTTTTCTATGCATGTTTCAGTTTAGAGATTACGATCATTTCACCTTGGTTATAGTTTAATAATTTAAATAGTATTAATAAATTCATAAATATTATATTTATTCATTATATACTCATTTAAAAAATCTATGTAAGATGGTGATAAAAAATGAATTACATCACTTAATGGAGGCGAAAGTCTGCAAGTACGCACGAGTGATACATTCATTATTCAATTAATAGAAATGAATGAAGTTAAATAATAATTTATCTTTAAATAATAATAATTATATAAAAATATCATATATATTCTTTAAATACATCAATATAATCATCCATGTGACATGGTGATGGAAAAAATAAACACATCACTTCATGGAGATGGTAATCCATACATACGTATGAGAAACAATTTCATTTTCTATTAGATGGAAATGAGATATAAAATGGTTGTACGATTAATATAAAACAATTAATTATTTTAAATATACTAATTTCATTATATTAATATGGTTATATAATTTTTTGATGAGGTGGAAGATGATAAAAACTTGAAATAACTTGGTTAAGATAATTACATATTCTTTTAGTATATTCCTTTGGATTACACATTAAGCCTTCTTAAGAAGGAATTTTTGGGATACAAAGACCTATAATATTTTTAATTAAATTTTTTTAAGATATTTGTGTACATATTTTTTGTTCTATAGTTCTCAAATTTTGTAAATAAGGGATAAGAAGATGTTTCCTTTTATATATGAGGGGAGTGGAACCCTTGTAAAAATTAAATGTTTTAAAATAATATAAATTAATTTTCCTTGGAAAGCGGTAAAAAATGGATTATTTTTCCAATATATGATAATATAAGTTCTAAATATATTCAAAAAATCAAAATTAGACAAGTTTTAAAGAAATTTTAAGCCTCATATATTAGTATAACCCCCTTGTTAACTCTTTTAACCCTTGCCTTGGTGATTAAATTTTACCAAGGTAAATCTTCATTATGGATAAAGAATTGAAATTATTGACTAATAATTATTATTTTGATTCAGAATATGGAATTAATTTTTCAATATTCAATTCCTATAGGAGGTAAAAATTAATTCTAATATGCATTCAAAAAATATGTAAAAACAATTTCTAGAAAAATGTATTCTTAAGCGTAAAATGGCATTATTCTAATTAATTTCCAAGTAAAAGACATTAGAAGAGTTTCTATATTATTTTATTGAATATATTATCAAAAATTTTAATTAAAATAATTCATTAATAGTGATTATTTTTATTTATTAACATAAAAATACATTACATTCATAAAAATATTTTTCCAAAAATATCTCTTTTTACCTTCAAATGATTTTATCTTCATTTATAAAAAATTTATAATCCAAGTGTGAATGATCACTAATTTTTATAAATGTGTTAAAATTAATTTTCCATAATTTTAATACTAAAAAAATTAATGTTTATATAAAATATATAATAAAAAAATTATAAATAAAATATCTCCATTTACTCAAGAATTACTATACAAACATTACTTATCATTTATAAAATATTTCATGAATGTTATTATTTTTTTTAATTTAATTTAATCAATTTAATTATAAATTAATATCTTTAATTTTATATTTTTAATAAATCATTATTCTCTTAATCTTTGTGTGGAATAAATCAAAATTTATCGAGAACATTAAATTTAATAAAGAAAAATATTTTATAATATCATGTGGTGTTAAATACATTGGGATATATATTTTAAGATTACAATGATGTTTTATTAACATTCCAAATTCACTATTTCACACTAATTGTAACATGTTTTGAGTGAATTCATCATCCCTCCTAGTTTACAACCACACAACATTAGAAATATCTCTACTTTATCTCACTCGTTTTGATACATTGTTAAACAAGTTAATTAATTTATCTTCAAAGATAAAAAATGGGAAGTAATACACCTTCATTATTGTAGCAGTTATCGCCATCATCATCGTGTTTATGATTTTCTCCTCTTACTTCTTTTCGTGTAAAATTATGTCAATGAGTTATAATATTTTCCTCTTCTATTTCATAGTCTATTACTCTATGAATCCACGTGTTTTTCTTTTTATATTCCTTGTTATATCTATGGTTATCTTTCATTATCCAAGAAATGCGATAAATTTATATAATATATCTATATTGATAATAAATACACTAATCTTACAACCTATCATTACCCCTTAATGGATTGTCAAATATTTTCATTTATGTAAAATCATATTACCTAATATTCTATTGATAATTTATAAATTTAAGGGTATCAAGTTCAATAAAATCAAATGATATATCATAAAAAACAATATATTGATGTGTAACATAATTTGTTACTATTTAAATAAAAAATATTTTGAAAACCATGAAATATTGAATAAAATTATTCAAAAAATAATGTTTTTTATGAATTTAGTAAATTATCTAGATCTATTCAATATGATATATTATTTATCTTAGATATGGTATCTTCAAGAGGGGATGAATTTAATTTTAAATGAAACTTATAAAATTTCACTCTCAAGAAAGTAAACTACCTATAAGTTATAAAATTTGTATATATCTAAGTAAAATAATAAATAAAAGTGGAATAAATTAAAAGTCTTATAAGTTAACACTTTACTAAGATTATAAATTGATCAAAAAGAAAAATTTAAATGAAAAAAATCCATAGAGTTATGAATGACAATTGATATACTCCTTTAAAATTATTTTAAATGATATAACTAGTTCCAATCAAGGGAACAAATCTACTCTAATCCAAAATATGGGTGGATTTGTACCCCAATCCAAGGGATAAATGCTTTAATTCTATATAACTTCATTTATCTTCTTGATCAAAAGGTATGAGTCCAAACCTATTCCTATTAGAAAGTTTTAAACATCAATATCTCTATCCCTAGTCTCCACTTCGATCACCTTGATAAGAACCAAGTCCAGTCCTAAGATTTCATCAAACTAAGAATTTGTAAGTAACATGATTCATATCCATAAAATCATACTGATCATGCAGTATCAGAAGTTAAATGAATATAGCTAAAAATATTAAAAATTTCACTATAAAAATATCAATTCCAGAATACCTAAGAAATAACTTTAGAAAAATATAAGTTTTCCAATCACCAAGATAGTGAATCTCTTATACCATCTTTAATTTGTATTATTTTTAGTATCTCATCTTCTATACCTTGAATCCTTGGTCTCTATTTATAAATTAGGTGTAACAAACTCTCCAACGGTGATCTATATGTTCTTTGGCTATAGATCACCCCTCTTTGAAAATTTTAAACTATAACTCTAACTTCCATTGAAATGATTCTAATGAACCCATTATTATATATAAATTACATGAATCAAATTCAGTTCACTAGAACATCTGAATAAGAAGTTAACTATTTATAATAAATAGAACTAAAAAAACTACAATTAAGTGCATGTAAAGTTAATATTGAATTTTTATTCATTAAATAAATGGATCTAGAATATATTATTTTATGAAAAATAATAAAAAATATCTCCCTTTTTGATAATCACAAAACTTGAGAAATAGACAAATATGTAAATTAAAATGAAATTAAACAAATTTTAAGTGCCTAGTGTTATTTGGTTGTATTTTTCATCAATTAAAATTGTTTTCAGTTTTTTAATGTTATAATTAAAAAATGTTATAAGTGATCGATTGAAGTATCCAACCAACGAAATAAGTGAAAATTCTTCTCATGTTAATGGTTAAAGGTGATGGGATCTCCTATTATATTGTTTTCATAGAAAAATACAAGAACAATGGTCGTTTAAATAGTTGTCAAGATAGTCTCCATGAAGAAAAACATATATATATTGTTGAGATATTTTTCATGGATATGAAAATTGATTCTAGTAGAATAATCCTTGTTAAAACATGTTAAGTTGTAGTAATCTAATATAGAATATATCTACCCAATATGGTATGGGATATCTTTTAAAGTTGTTTTTATCAAGTGAAAATCATATTCAAAGTTTATAGAAGAATATATATTGAAAACTTGAGAAACTATCCAAGGTGTATCAGAAATGTAGGATAATGATTTTAAATTGAATATAATTATATGAAGGTTTAATAAACACTAGATGTGATTTGAAGTGGTCCTAATTCCATTTCATGAAGATTAAAATTTCAATAAGGAAAATCAAAAAAATGTGTAATCCTTGAATCCATTATATATGTAATTTTGGCTATTGCATATGTGTGATCTACACTTGATGTAACTTTTATCTTAGAATAAATATAAAAAATAAAAAGGAATGCCTTTGTAAGTGTCATTTTCTCTCTACATAAGTATTAATCTTCCCTACATAATATTGATATCCAATGTACATTTGATACTCAATGAATAAGAGAAATTTAAAAAAGAAATTTGAGTGTATTCATGATTTCAAGCTAGAACGTATGTGTAAAATGAGTAACTTTAAGTATCAAGGGGATTAACATAGGTGTGATTCATTCAGTGTTTGCATCATTAGTGCTCAGTATAAGTTCTGTTCAATAAGACATAGATAAAAATTATGAATCTATAGGATAAAACCAGAGAATTATATATTTAATTATCAAAATAGAGAATTAATTTGTGATAATTCAAGAACTATTCACTAAATATTATGTCATTTATGATGTGATCTATTTGAGAAGGATAGATAAAGTTTAAACTGAGTTCTATGGTGTGGTGTTCCACAATCTAATGCTTCATTCCATAAGAAGAAAGTGCCACGCCATAGAAGGAATGTGTTACACCATAATATATGTATGTTATATGATTATCATGTAGCTGTAAAGAGAAAAGTGTGTTTTTAATAGGGGAGTTCAATTGTTAAAGAATAATATGATCCTATTGTAGAATAAAAAAAAGATATTTTTAGATACGTTTCAAAATTTAAGGTGTTTTAAGTGAGGGTACATCTATAATAACCCTTTATTTAAAAAATAGTGCATGAAATATCGTGGTGGCCCAAAACTAGGTATTTTATTATTATTCCATTAGATAATAATAGGTATTCATTCTAAGCATATAATTCCCCAAACCCATACGCCTAGATTTTGTGCTAATATAATCTTTACATACTATCTTTTATATCAAATTAAGTGACCCAAACATAAAAATCCATATTATCAATGTCAATAAAAAATATTGAGTCCCTAAAAAACCCAAGACCATTTAGGTTTAGGGCTTTAAAGAATTAGACAAACCCCATTATGTAACAAAACCCCTATTTTCCCTATCAAATAGAAAGTTTTCCCCATGTACTAATAACTCATTATTTTATAATAAGTCTTCAAAATATCTAAAATAATTCACCATGAATTATACCCTTCTTATCCATATCTTACTTAATGTATTCCTTTATAAATCAATGAAATTAAGGGTAAGATCGAATGCTCGATTGGGATAACCTTGGGAGATAGCAATTGATGATCATAAGTTAGCATAAGATAAGAATAATGGTATGAGATCATGATCATAACTTATGAAAACATACCCAACAATTTATAGACCATAAAATATAATTCATGACATTAGTCTTTATTATAAAATAATAAAAGAGTTATAAGATTGTGGAATCATTAATAATAAATCATGATCCATGAGATCTTATCAAAAGCATAATTAATAAATTTCTCTGATAAATAAAATCATAAACAATCCTGATGTTTTAAAAATATTTAACTATAATAATGTTCACTCATACACTTTGGAACTTACCTACCCTCTATCATGTCTACGCACAAAATTTTGACATAGCTAACTGAAAGAATGTCCTTGAAAAAACATGTGAACATATACACTCACAATCATGCACATTCACAAAATTAATTATCTTAACAAATAAAAATATTAAATAATGTATTGTAAGTCTATAATATAACCACCATTAACATAATGATAAACCATACAAATTAATTACACAAGATAACAATATTTATATTTACTTCATATCTTAATTACCCCAGGGGAAAGAAATGGTTTCATGAAAACATCCTTAAAACATCATCGTCATAAGACATCTATAGAAAGTTACGAGATGGTATCATAAGATAATATCCAAAAAGAAGCACACAAACCCTAAAATTATGTTTTCATAGATGAAAAATACTTTTAAAAGTATTATAATTATGATTTGAAAATAATAAGAAATGTCCTTTTATTTCTATAACTTCAAAAAATAAGAATTCCCAGAAAATATTTATAGTAATCTCTTTGTAATTACATAGATAATTTTAAATTAAGCATAATTATGAATAAATTAAATGATGATGGTAAAATATTTTCATGTCATGTATGTCAAAAAAGAATTCTTTTCATACTTTTTTAAAGAAATTAAAAAGAGAGTCGTAAAGAGAATGATTGCACAGATTAATTTTAGCTATTTATAAATAATGTAAATAGGTAGTATAAAATACCTTTATTAAAAATTTATTTATAGATAAAAACTTTAATAAATAAATTTAAAAGAACATGGATATTGATGATAAAGAGTCAAAAACATTTAAAATAATGTTCTAAATAAAAATCCCTTAAGGATTTTAAAATAAAAAACAATTTTGAAACAAATAATATGATAAAGAACTTAAAAATATTTGAGTATAAATATATTCATGATATTTTATATCAAATATGTAGTATATTCACTATATAAATGAATATAGTTGTATCAATCATAACACGTCTCAAAGATTGGAGTTTGAGGCCGAACCCTTACCACAAATCCTGAATTGATTCATAAGAACTCAAAAATACTTTATAATAAATTTATAGTTATTATAAATCTATATAAGAACCATATTTATAACTATATCACTATATACCATTCAATAATAACTTTTTTTTATCTATTTAATCATAATTCTTTATTAAAATCAATATTTGGGTTTAATTATCCCGTTTATCATGCATGTTTCTATTTAATGGTTTCGGTCCTAGAACCTTGATCATGGTTTCATCATCCCTAGAACATTAAAATTGATATAATTATCATTTTTATATATTAAATATACCTTTTAAAACATCCATTTATGTTGGTAATGAAAAATGAGATACATCGTTCGTAGCGGTGTTAGTCTGTATATACACATGAGCTCCATTTTTATTTTTCTAATTAATGAAAAAGAAAAAAATTATAAAAAAGGTTTACCCTTAAATAATAATAATAATAATATAATAAATATAATAATTATTCATTTAATACATACTTATCATTATACATGTAAGGATAAAATGAAAAACGAATCGCATCGCTTCATGGAGGTGGTAGTCCACATGTACGCACAAGTGACATTGTCATTTTCCAATAGATGGGAGGACAAGAATATAGATATTGTTTAATATTTAAATAATAATTATTATTTTTTAAAAATAATATATATTCATTAAATATATATTTATAACCATCCATGTGAAGTGATGATGAAAAATGAAACAAATCGCTTCATGGAGGCAGTATTCTGCACGTGCACATAAGAGATATTTTAATTTCTCATAGAACAGACATTATTTATAAAATAGTTATTCCATAATCATAATAAAATTTTATTATAATAAATATAAGTATGTAATTTTTTTAGTATTATTATAATATATTTTATGGTGGGATAATGAGAAATAAACTTGAAATAATTTAGTTAAGCAATATACCTCTTCCTTAGATATCTTCAATTGGGTTACACCTTAAGCATTTTAGGATTGGTATTGTGGTGATACCAGTACCTGTAGGATGAGAGAGGGATATTAGGAGATGGATTTGGTTAGATATTGGTCAATTTAATATGATCAATTGTTGTATAGAAGTGAGGAGAGGATGTTCCCTTTTATATGTGAGGGGAGTAAAACCCTTGTAAATATTAAAAACTTTAAAAAATAATAAATATATTTCCCACGTAAAGTAGATAAAATTAAGTGAAATTTTTCATATTTTATAATTTATGATTTAAATGCACTCAATCTATCAAATTTATATAAGTTTATGATGTATTTTGAGCCTTATCTCTTAGTTTAACCCCTCATTAATGCTTTTAACTTTTACCATGGTGAAACAATTTTACCATGGTAACTATTACATATGAATAAAAATGAAATTTTACTCATTATAAAATTAGAACATATTGATCCCAAACATGTAATAGATTTTTTAATATTCAATTCCCTAAATTGTTAAAAATTATTTTTAATATAAGATTGTAAAATGTAACTAAAAATGTTTTTTTAGAAAAATTAATTTTTAAGCACAAAAATGATTTTCATACCAAAATTATATATAATATCATTTTAAAAAGAAATAATTAGATTAATTGTAATAAAAGGATACTTATTTTACTTTAATCCATATTAAAATTGAATGCAACCCTATCAAAATTTTATTGGAAGATAATATCCAAATATAATTTTAATCTATATAAAAATATTACTTAGATTTCTAAAATGTCAAACATTGATTAATAAGTTAAACATTATATTTTTAAATTAATAATATTAAAAATTATATATTTATTAGTTCTATAAAAAAAATTAAAATTTTAAGTAATAATTTTATCATGATAATCTCAAAAAAATCGATTGCATTTGAAAAATCGTTATTTTCACTATTCACCTAGAAATAAATCTTTTTAAAAAAATATAAAAAATTCACCTAAGATGATTTTGAAATGATAAATTAAGAAATTAATTTCATTTCATAAAATTAAAACCCTAAAATTCACAAACTTATCTTTTAAATGAAAATAAAAAATATAATAAAATCCACTTTTATAGAAAATTGACCCTTTTAAACTTACAGTGATCTTAACCTTATTACATAATATTTATTGATGAGAATTATTTTTTTATTTTAATCTTGTATAATAATAATTTATTGATGTATATATTTCATTTTAATAAAGTATTACTCACATTAGTTTTTTTGTATATCACACGCTTTCCAATATGATATTTAAAAAAAGTAATATATTTTAAATACTCAATGTGTTATATTCTCTCCCATTAATGAAATTATGTCCTCAAAATTTTTATTATGAATCACTAATATAAATATATAATAATATCTATAATATGTAATTGACTAAGTATATAATTTATTATAATATAACAACATCATTATCTTAGGTAAGACTAGGGAAAAATATATTTTCCCCATGATTAGGTATTAAGACCCATATAATGGAACTAATTTCCAAAAGACATTCATTGTCACTCTTTCACAGATATATGATAATGGGTTGATTTGAAATATAAAATTTGAATTCCATATCAAACAATTAATATGGTTTTTATACAGATAGATTCATCCCATCCCAAAATCACATAGAATTCTAATAAAGGAATAATAAGATTTGTAGGAAGAATACTTCAAAAATATTTTATTAGAAAGGGGTTATAAAAATAAGATGAAATTATTATACCATTAATATATATCACCAATAATTAAGTGTTTATCCATTGAGTTGGTGATATGATGTCCTTAAAAAAACTTCTACATATATTCACTACTACTAAACTGGGGTTATCCAGTGCTAGGGTTTTGACAGTGGCAGCTAAAAATGTTGTTAAAAACCCCCTTTGCCAGTTCTAAAAAAAGCATTGTTAAAGGGTGTCTTCAAAAGCGCTTTTTTTAGCACTGTAAAAGGGGTTCTTTAACAGTGCTAAAAAAATTGTTGTTAAAGGAAGGCCTTTATCAGCGCTTTTTTACAAGAACTGATAAATGGGGTTCTTTATCAGCGCTTTTTGACAAGCACTATTAATAATATACTTCAAAAAAATGTAAATTTTATTAAAAATAATATATAAATATATAAATATATTTATATTGATATAAATATAATATATATTTATAAAAATATGTTTTAGATAGCATATATAGGAATTTACATTTAATATATAAGATATTTAGTAAGAATGAATTATAAAATAAAAAATATTTTAATTTATAATTTTCTTATTATTACTGAGTAATAGTCATTTAATATCAATTTTAAGATAAAAAAATTTAAAAAAAATATATCTAAAATAAGTTGAAAATGTAACTCAAACTTCAAACAACCATAACTTTTGATACAGGTGTTTGTTTGGGCTCTACTACATATCAAATCAAAGCATGCGATGAGATATACACCCTGGTGATTGAAAATAAACCCTCCATCACGTTTTTCAAGTCCAAAAAAGACCAAATGACCTCCAAAACTGAGTTTTTAGTCAGGGTACCCCAATTTTTTAACATTCAATGGATTTTCAGCATCATTAAAGGGGGTATTTTTTCCCTTTTTCAATGAGGATTAAATTTATTCCTAAGGATTACATTTATACTGATATTATGGATTTGAATTTTTATCAAATTTCATAATTTACTATTGTTTATAATCAAATATATAACAATATATACAAATTTTTATATATTCACACATAAAAATTTATTTTTATAAATAATTAATTAAACATATTTACATATAAAATATATTTGTTAATATATAAACATATATAAATATATATATATATATGTGTTTGTATAAAAAATGTAACAAAAAATATATAAATATATAGATATATAATAAAATTCTAAACAAAATAGTATAGGTGGACTAGAAAAGGCTTTGATGTATATGTTGGAGGTCTATGGTTCAAAACTCGTTGGAGGTAGGGCACCAACGGGAGGGTGGGAAAGGGGGGAAGCACTGATAAAGGGGTGGTGGGAAGTGTTGATGAAGTGTTGATGGGGTGCGGGGTGTGGGAATTTTTTTTATACCCTTTATCAGTGGTGCCTTTAGCAGTGCTAAAATATCCCTATTAAATGCCCCCTTTAACAGCGCAAAAAAAAGCACTAATAAAAGGGGATTTTAAAAGAACTTTTTTAGTGTTGTTAAATTACCCTTTTATCATTACTTTTTTTAGCATTATTAAAGGGGGCCTTTAATGGATCTTTTTAGCGTTGATAAAAACATCAGGCCTTTACTAGTTCTTAAATTGTCAATGCTTTTTTAGCATTGATAAAGGTCTATTGTACCGCTGTTAAAGGCTTTTTTTTATAGTTGTTATTGGAGTTGGTATAACCATAATAAAATTGTTCATTTATAGTTCTAGAGTGGATGATGAGTTTACACTACACTATATCATTTTCATGACCCACTTCAGTGTTTGTGACCACATAAACATTACCTTTGACCCATGTATTAGGATGTTGTTGATGTCAATTTCCATTATTAACCATTGGATCAAGGAATCAATTTAAATATTTCACAAACTCCTTTAAATTAATGAATTATAGATTGGTTGGTTCATTTTTTAGGACCTCTATAACTTCAATTGTATTTTTAATCCTCATTATCCATCATTAATAATCACAAACATGATGGCCAATCATTCTATACTTGAAACATTCTATTTTTCATTTTCCAAAATTTCCTGAGTGCTTTTTCCCACAGTTAAGTCATGTGGGTGAGTGATGTATCTTTACTTCATGTGATATATCATTCAAGTTTCAAGAATTTATATTTTCCATTTCTTATCTCCAAATCCACTGGAATGATTAGAGTCTCTATTTTCTATTTCTACCATAGGTCCACATTAAACAATTTCTTCATAGATACCAAATTATCTTATATATAATTACTTTTAAAGACTTGGTTTTAATCCATTATATAACCAATCGAAATTTATTTTAGAATAAGTAATAAAACTTGAGGTTTAACTTGTGAGTCTCATGAATTTTTACTCATAGATTACAATGGATTAATCATCCCTTTTTTATCTCTAGGAAATATCACTCCATTTACATGTGAAGAGTTTGGTGAAAATAGTTATTGAAAATAACTTCTTAAACTCCTCCCATTTCATAAATTCAATTTCTTCCTCTAATTTCATGTTCTTAATAAGAGTTCTACATTGGTTAGCCTCACCATTTGAGCAATAGACAGTTAAAATATCATTCTCATACTATAAGAAATGAATAATGGAAAATATATTTTCCATCACATTGATATATTTCTAAACAATAGGTGTATTGTAAGACCCACTAAAAGAAGGTGGAATTTTGAACATGAAGGACTCCATAGTGAGTTTTTCTCTCTTTGGTTAATTCAATATCTCAAAATGATTCCCATTATTATTCATTACTTAAGATAGTATAGCAATCATTTTCATGATGTTTTTTCATGAACTTGCCTAGAAACCTTGGTACACTGATGCTTGAGATGGTCCTAACATGGTCCAAATGGAATTACTGATATTCATTCATTGGAGAATAGTATATGGAATCATACAATAATAAAAAGGGAATGATTTTTTCAAAAAACAGTAGAAGATAAATATTACAAGCTGGTATACCAACACTCCTCAAGGAGAAAGTACCAGAATCAAATAGGTAAAATAAATCCCAAATATTACATCATCAAATACATAACATTTATCAAATAAAGGCTCAAATAACCCTTATAATAGGTGGATCACATCTCCATCAGCCACCTCTATCACTCCAAGTCTCACAAATCAAGTATACTCACCACCTGCAAGTGGCACTTTCCCTTTTCTTGGACCTGTCATAAGATAAACTACAAACACACGAACGAAAAGGTATAGTGTGAGAAAAATATCCTAGTAGGATACCACCAAATATTCCCTAAGAAATTCCATAATAATAAAATATTTATGCTTTTAATTTAAATAAAACAAGGCATGGAATGAAATTTTTATATTTTCAAAAAAAAACATGATTTCAAATAAAAAAGATGGAGGGTATATCCAAACATGATTAAATGTAACTTTTATATAAAAAATTTATATAAAATAATTTTTATGGATAAAATATTTCTATAATTAATGTAATATATAATCAAGTTAAACAGTAAAAATAACCATGATCATAATAAATGAGTTATGTTAGTTTCTATAAATAAGATCTTTACACTTCTCAATCATCATCATGGCTCAAGATAGGTGTGAACACTCCAATTAACACACCATTAGAGGACCCATTATGGGAAATAAATTTACATCCCACTATGGAATATCATTATAAACATGTTTTAGTTAGTGTTTTCATTGTTAATATATTGTTAGTGAGTAAGATTCCTAGCTTGTTTATCCTAATCACCCAATAACTACCCATTTTCACTTGTGATTCAATCAATCATTCATTCATTCATGGGAACATAAATCACTTTAAATCATTTCACAATTTACCTATTTAAATTTCAACATGCCTTTTCATTTCACAACCAAATCATAGGTTTTTATCAAGTTCATGCATTTTCAAATCATTTTTTATTTTAAGTCAATTTTCTCAAGAATAAACATCAAATTATTTCATGAAATAAACTATCAGTTCAAGCCATTATTTTTTTCATAATCCACCCAACAATTTCAATTCCATTTGAATTGTTGTCTTTTTTCAAAAATCCAAGCCCTTTTATAATAAATAATAAAATCATATCAAAACTAGGTTTTCAAATTAATTAAAAACTCATTTAAAATCAACTAATAAATATCATGTTTCAATTGTTGGGTAAAGACTTTTGACACCACCTTCCCTTAAAATGTGATAAATTCATCACTCTCAATGAGAACTCAACGAGAAAGGTGGTTAAATAGATCAATAAATAAAACCTAGAATCATGATCCATAAAAATGGAGATTATATCCATAAATAACATGGTAATATATCAATATCTATATAGGAGATAAGATGATATTGAAAGAAACCATATGAGAGGATAAAAACTCACAATAAGGAGATTAAATATAATCATTAGTGCTTTAATATGCTGAGAGAAGGGGTTTTAGGAGTCCGAAATACTTATTGAGGTCCAAAAAGACTAATTAATAATGTTTTTGTTGAATTGAGGTTCTTATGGGTTAAACTAGGGGTATAAATATTTTTAATTAACATTTTTAAGGATTGAAAACTACATTCATGTCTTGCAGTATAGTCGGCATGGTTAGTAGTAACTATGTGCACTAACTGTGTGACCATACTACAATTATAGATGGGTTGAAGGTTTTAGATGAAATTTTATTTTAACAATGTTCCATACATGAAAACACTCACTATCCAAGAGTGAACAGTTTAGATGGGTGGCTACACATTTTTGGAAAAATTGTGTGCCCCTTCTAGTGGTTCAACATAGGGTGTATGGTTTGATGGGACAGACCGCGTGGTTTTCCCTAACCATGTGCCAATCATTCATAGCCTCACCCTCTTCTAAAATTTTCCATATTTCACCCAAAACAACCTAATAAAATTTCCAAAAAATTATGATCAAAAAAATGGTCAAGAAGTACCTTAAAGAAGGTAAAAATATGTTATAACTGCCACAAAATAAAAACAATTGTCCCCAAAAAGCCTATAATAAAATTCAGTATTGAAGAGATGAGGCCACTACTCTCTCATCAGTTCCTCACACTCCCAAGTATCATGTTAATCCAAAAAAATCATATCACATAGACCAATTGTATCATCTTCCCATGTAGAAATATTATATCAAAATCAACAATCCTAACTAGATTCTCAGTCAAAGACAAATCAGGTTCAACATCAATATCTTACCAACTCAGAACATGATAAGGGTCATGAAGATAATTCTTAAGCTGAAATACATGAAACAAATTGTGGATTGACGTAAATTATGGTGGAATTTCAAAATAGTAAGACACTTTCCTCACTCTCTCAACAATTATAAAAGGAACTACAAGCCTTGGTGAAAGATTTCCCTATTTCTCAAGCTTTTAGGGAGCCAAAAATTGTGAAATTCTCAAGAACACCTTGTCCTAAACTAAAAACTCCAAAGATCATTAATGATGATTAGAATAGGATTTATACCAAATCTATTCCATCACCATTATCTGATAAATAAATTGAATCTTCTTCATCATCTCTTAAACCAAACTGAGTCTAACCAAGGATTCTTCACCAATATCTAACCAAAAAGAGGAGATATACAAGTCCACCATATATCTCCTCAAAAGTATTGATTCTAATTTCATACTGGTAACCATTTTTCTAATAAAACTCAACTAGTCCTAAATGGATATCTTAATCTCCACTAAATTTTAGAACACAAGCACATAGCATGTCCTTAATGATTTGTATAGATCATTCTTTCTAAAATTATGTTTATGGATGATATTTCATTCTCAAGTGTACATAAGTTACCATCACCTCTTGGAGACCTCTCGAGAAATAAAAATTAAAATGGGGAACCTTATCAAAGAATACAATAGATTGAACTCAATGACAATAGAAAATCTATTTAACATAGATATATACCAAGTCCTAAACTTTGGATGTATCTTAAATGGGTATAAAGTGATCCTATTTGGTTAGCCTATCGATCATCACCCATATCACATTCTTCCCTCAAGTGTTGTGGGGAAACCCAACCAAAGTCCATAAAAATATCATCCCACATCCAAGTCATCACTGGAAGTGGTTGATGAAAACCCGATGGTTTTTGGTGTTGGAGTTTGACCTTTACGAATGTATAACAATGAGAAACAAATTTAGCGATGTCTTGTCTCGTACATGGACACAAAACTTATCATCTCATATCATAAAACATATTTGTGGTAACCAGGTTCATTTTATACTAAAAAATATGTAAATCCCCCATCACGGCCTTTCTTATATGAAATGGTACAACGTACCTATTTTGGAAACATAGGATACCCTATGAAGAGAATAACCACTCACTAAAGGTCTCCTTACTATAAAGAGAGTCCCCAATTCCAAAAAATTCATCATTAAGATATTGTTAATGAATAATCATCTAAATAAGATCATATGTTAAGTGAAAACTTTCCAAAAAAAATCTTTTCACATCCTATTGGACTCCCAAATGAAACTAAGAAAATAGATCCATTAGATTTCACTCTTCTGCTAATTCATTCATGGCCTGGGTTTGAATTTTCTTTCTCATATAATTAGAGATAAAATTTCCCTTAATAGGGTTGTAGTCAATGTAGAAATAAAAAGACTATAGATACTCCACCCAATACCTCTATCGGATATTCAAAAAAAACTAGAGAATATATAACTCATGCTTTTGTGGTTGGAGTAAATAATAAACCATTCTTTTAAAAGGTAATTCTACCATCTCTTAAGAGAATGAATAATGGTTGTGATTTCATAATCAGGGTTTATATAGTTATTTTTGGGTGGACTAAGATTTATGTAACCATAGAAAACCACATGATCACCTTGTATAAGGAAACATCCCAAACCCAAACTTCATGCGACACAAAAGACCACAAATCCCTACCCAGCCTTTGGAAGATTCAACACTAGCATGTAATTCAAAATAAAAATCAACTCATTAAAATAACTCTATAATTTCAGATCCTTAATGAATTTAACACATTTTTAAGTGAGAATATGTCATTAGAGAATCCAACTTTGATAAATCATCAATGAACCTATAGTAATACCCATTCAAACCCAAGAGCCTCTATATCTAAAATTCATTACATAGTTTTTCTAATGTAGTAATAGAGTTAACCTTATCAAAATCACTTAAAATTCCATGTTTTGAGACCAGGTTTCCTGATAACTTCACTTCTCAAATATATAAATTACATTTTGAAAGATTCACATAAAGTCATTGATTTCTAAAAATCACCATATATTCTCTCAAATTACTCACATAATCCTCCTTAGTTTTGGATTAAACCAAGATGTCATCCACAAAGACTACCATGAATGAGTTAAGGTGCACATAGAATACCATGTTCATAAAATCCATGAACACTATAAGAGAATTGGTTAGACAAAAAGGAATAATAAGATATTCATAATGGCCATACCTACTCCTAAAGACGGTCTTATGAATGTTAGCTCTGTTAATTCTCAATAGGTGATTAATAGATTGAAGGTCAATCTTTGAGAACCACTTCACCCCTTTTAATTGTTTAAACAAATCATCATTCTATGAAAACTCATTTTTTTTACCGTAACTCGATTGAGTTTTTGGTAATCAACACAAAGGTGAAGTGTCTCATCATATTTTCTCACAAAGAAAAAATGCACTGACCAATGTGACACACTCAGTCGTATAAATCCTTTCTATATAAGATCATATAATTTGTTTTTCAAATCATTTAGTTTAGATGGTTTTATACAGAAATAAGTAATAGACACTGGCTGATTACCATGTACCAAATAATAGAGAACTCAATATATCTTATAAGTGGAAATCCAGATAAATCATATGGAAACACATTGGGAAACTCGAAGAAAACTAGATGGATATCAACACTCAAATATTACTTCTCTAGGTTAAAATCAAACACCGATATTACTCTACCAAACTCTAGAAAATAATGTTTGGATCTACTTATAACAACTCAACTCTTTATTACACTTTAATCTATGATTTATTACATAAGATTACATATAATACAACCTAGAAGATTGAGAGGTATAGTACATTTGGGAATTAGGTACATTTAATAACAACTTAAAACAATGAATATATAATCTTTATTTAAAACCCCCTTAACATGTTTATAATATTCCTTCATACTTAAAACTTCATGGGATAACCTAGGAACATATATAAGAAACGTTTGAGCTATAAAGCCTAGTAAGGAAATAAACATGAAATATAATGAATAAATTAATAAGTTTTAGAAAATAGGTATATAAATTGGGAAAAAGGAGTGAGAATAATAAACATGAACAATGAGGCATGATATATCATGTTAATTATAAAGTAAAATGGGAAATGTGGCAATAAATTTAAACATTGCGTCATAAAAATTGTTCAAGGATAACTGCCAAGATCTCATGATAGAAAAAGGACTATGATAGATTAGTTTCACTCCATAATACCTTTCATGATTTATCAAGATACTAAATAATTACCCAATGCATTGGAGCGCTATATAATTTTGGGCACACCCATCACTTTCATTTTATTCTCATGCATAAGTATTCCACATAAATCATACAACATGGAATCATTTATCATCACATTTAATTTCACAATCAAGGAGTGTGGAATAAATTAATTTAAGTCCCCAATAAAATAATTATAATTGAATAAATATGAACACATTTTATTGTAAATGGGTAAGGATATTCACTACACAATTGTTTGGCATGGAAAATCATAGTGAAATTTCAGCAGCATAACAATATTACTTAAAGATTCCTAAAAATTGGTTGATGAGAGAGAAATGGGTCTCTAATAATTTTAAAATAAAATTTAAATTAATAGGTACTTGGAAAGAACATATTGGAGCGTTATTAATTGGATATAGAAGGCAGAAGATAATGAAGAAACTTGAATAAATATGAGAAGTAAGGGATACCTTACCTTGAGAGTGTGACTCCAAATTCTTGGGAGGGGATTATTGAGAGATTTTGTAATATTGGTAGGAATATAGAGATGATATAGAAGATTAAGTACATTATAAAAGATTTTTTAGTGAAGAGAAAAGGGATTTTGGGTTATTTATATAGGAAAAGAGTAGGAAATTATTTATTATTTCTCAAACATAGGTTTTAAACTCTATATAATAAAATACCCAAAATCAAAAACCTTTCCATGGTTTTTTCCTATGGGTTTTTTCAAATAGGGGTGGTTTTCATTATTTTATAATTTAATGGGACGAACTTATTGAAATATTACCCTTGGTTATGTGGAGATGAGTCGTAAACTTAAAGAAATGATTTTAAAATAATAAAATCTATTATAGGTTTTTGAGGATTAATAAGAGAATTATAAAAATTAATAAAATCAAATTAAAATCAAATTATTTTAAATGGGAAACTTATATTTGTTCAGGTATATCCTTTATTGTATTTATCATATGAGAACCCCACTACTTCTTCATATTGCCCCACCAATAGTGCTCTCAGAGATCTCAATACATCTTTGTGCTTCTAGGATGAATGGAGAAGGTTGAGCTATGTTCATCATCCAATAACTCATTATTTAACTCAAGATTTGATGGTACACATAGTCATGACCCAAATCTTACAACTCCTTCATTAACATTGAAATCCAATGATTTTTGACTTTTATTATAGTGACCACTTTCTTTTGGATTCCCACATCATCTATTTGATCATCCCTTATCTTTACTATAAGGGATGGTTGGCCAATAATTTTTGAAAGGATTAATGATGTTCCTTCTTTTATGATTCTCATGTCCATCCTTATTGAATCTAAGAAGATCTAATCCTTCTCAATTCTCAAGAATTATAAAATTACTATATCCTTTCTACTTAGAATGTCTTCTGATTTATTGGTTTTCCGAGGATGGTATTGGATCGATCAATCATAGTCTTTAATTAGCTCTAACCATCTTCATTGGTGCATATTAACCTTTTTTGTGTGAATATATACTTTAGGATTTTTTGAACCATATATATTTCACATTTCCACCCAAAGAGATAATGCTGCCATATTTTCAATGTGAAGATCACTACATCTGACTATAGATCATGCATTGGGTAGTTCTAGTCATTTAATTTTAATTGCCATGAAGTATAGGATATCACTTTATCATTATGTATTAACAAACATCCCAATCCCTTCTTCTAATCATCACTAAATACTATGAAAAGATCCCTACTTGTGGGTAGTGTGAGTATAGGTGAAATGATAAGCCTCATTTTAAACTCCTTGAATATCTCTTCACATTAATCATTCTAATCAAACATGACTCTATTTTGAGTTAGCTTGGTTAGAGGATTTGTCAATCATGGTAAATTTCTCACAAATCGATGATAGTACCCAACTAAACCATGGAAACTACAGATATCTGTCACATATATTAGCCTCATCCATCCTTTAATTTATTCTATATTTGAAGGGTCTAAATATATCCCATTCATTGTGATAATATTTCATAATAATGAGATTTACTTTGACCAGAACTCACATTTTCTATACTTTTAGTAAAGCTTATCCTTTTTTAAGGTTTCTAGCACAATGATCAAATGATTCTTATGCTCCTCATTACTTTTTGAGTATAATAGAATATCATATATAAATACTTCCATAAATTTTTTGAGGTAACATCTAAAGACTCTATTCATCAAGTCCATAAAGATTTCTAGAGAATTAGTGAGTCTGAATGGAATTACTATGAACTCATAGTGCTCGTACCTTGTATGAAAAGCAGTCTTTGGGATATTCTATTTCTTCTCCCTAACTCAGTAAAACCTAGACTACAGATCCACCTTGGAGAATTATTATGCTCCACATATCTGATCAAACAATTCATCAATACATGGAAGAGGATAATTTTTCTCTATCATAATTATATTAATCTTTCTATAATTAATTGAAAGGCCCATTGACCCATCCTTCTTCTTGATAAAGAGGACTAGCGCACCCCATGGTTAAAAACTTATTTGTATGAACTCCTTATCTAGATTATCCTATAGTTATTTCTTCAATTCCTCAAGTTCTAAAACATTCATCTTATACAAATTATTGGATAATGGTAATACCCCATGTATAATATCGATTGAAAATTCAACATCTCAGGTAAGAGGAAGACTGAGAAATTATGTGGGAAACACTTCAGCATATTCCCTCATAATGGGATTGTCTTCAAGGATGATTTGTTCTATAGAATCAATCATTTGAGCTAGATATGCTTTCTCGTATGGAAATAATATCCAGGCTTGAGATGTTGGTGATAAAGAATATTTATCCATCTCCTTGCATTTATATAAAACTAGAGGATGATTCACTATAGAGACAATGATTTCCTTCTCACTGAAATTTATGTTGGATCTATATAAGTAAGCCAATCCATACCCATAATTGCATAAAATTTCACTAAATGGAATATCATAAGGTTCTATAGGAATTCCATCCTACAAATTTTGAAATGGAAGGAATTATATACATAGGATGAAATAATTTACCCATTGTGTCGTTTTCACTGACAACTCTACTTCATTTATTTTTTGTGGTGTTTGAATAATTATAATAAACTTGCATGAAATGAAAAAATGAATATAACTAGAATAAAAAAGTAAGTTTTATATTCTTGACTGAATAACTAGCAGACTGATCACCACATCATTGTTGGGATCCACCTTAGTGGTTGTGATGGAAAAATATCACCATTTCTACCTTGAAGGTTATTGGTTATCTCTGAAACCCCTTGCCTTAGTGAATTGGTTGGAATAGTTTCTTACTTCCATGTAGTTGAAGTAATTAAAAATGCAATGAGGGTTGACCAGAGCATCCATTTCCTCCATCTCAATATAGGGGTTCTCCCTTTGGAAATCTCTAGTTAGGTGCCCTTCCTTTCCACACCTAAATCATTTCCTTTTCCACGTTAAGAAATTTCTGAGGTGGTTCTTTCAGAACCTTCAACAAGTGGGATGTTGAAATTTCATAGTACTATTAGATTTCTCTATTGGACCACCAGAATTAAAATTCACTTTTGGCTTCTTATCCTTGTGATACCCTTAAGAGTCACTGATCTCCATTTCGACTTTGAGGTAACATCAAAAAATCTCCTCATTTCTATAAAAGTCTTGAATCACAAGGGATTTTTATAGACTATGTTTTATTCCACCAAATAATTGCTCAACCATGAATTAGGTGGAAACAACAAAGCTGGAGTCATATCATGAAAATATTGTGAAGTTCCCCTCCTACTCCCTAATAGATTCGTCATCTTTTTTCTTAAGGGAAAGGAAATACCTTTCCATTTAATTCATAGAGTGTGAGGAAAATATTTATCAAAAAAAATTATATAATTAATTCTACACCATCACTTTGATCTCTTCCTTGGGCTTCATATTCTATATAAATACTCTCTACTGCTCAACTTATCCCTCCATATGATAAACAACAAATAGAACCTTCTCTTTCTTGTAACATTGAAGGATATAGAAGATATTTTCAATGGAGTTGATACATTTTTCCGTGATTAAGGGATCATATGATACCTTTAAAGTTAGAGGCCTTTGTCACATAAAGTTCTCAATTAAATCTTATTCTTTATTAAGGGGATTTGGGAACTCCTCTTGATTTAGGTTTATATTCAGAACCTGATTCAACTGAGAGAGTGTCAACATAAAGTTCACTATTCCTAGTCACATTAGGTTAGTAATCACTTTGGTGAATTCAACACATCACCATTCACATTGGTTGTTTACCTGGTTCCTTCTATTTATGGCCATTAGCAAGAAAAAAAAAGAAAAATTAGAGATGAGCATTTTTAAAATATTAAATACACAGAAGGGAATCCAATGAAGTTAATGGGATAACTTATAAAATACATTTATTCCTTAACTTATGAATTTCTAGGCTTTAATATATGTTATCCGTTATTTATTTCCTAACATATACTCTTATGGTAATTTTTTATCCCCTTAATAGTGGTTTGTAACAAGATTATGAATTTACCAAAGTAAATCCTCTGGGAGTGTCAGACCAGTTTTGCAGCAAGGCCTGTTTTTGTAACACCCTAATATGAAATGATATATATCTTTTTGAATTTAATTTCTTCAACAAAATAGGTTTCACACTTCACAAATCTTAAACGAATAATGATATACAATTAAATATCATTATTTTAAAATAAAAGCTATAATCTAGCCATTAAATTAGATGGAATGCATAGTATTAATGAAATTTATGTATTATATATTTGATAAAATGTTATTAACTTCGTATAAATGATTTTATAGGTATAAGATAAGAATGAATCCAATTTTACACATTAAAAGACTATATTTTTCTAAAGAAAGTTTTATCGCCTTTTAATGGTGCACTTGTTTAAAAACAAAAATGTGAAAATTTTAAAAATCCTTTTGAAAAAAATAAACTAAATTTTTAAAACCAAAATCTCAGAATTATATTAGGGTCAAATTTGGGTATTTTTCTGAAAATATTTATTTTCCAGTGAATAAATGAAAAATCTACATTTTTATGAAATGCTCATTTTCATTATATTAAAAGTTTATTTATTATTTGAATATTAAATTCATTTATGAAAGCGTAAATAAAATTTATACATCTTATAAATTGGAATATGATTTAATTATATCATAGTTTAAGTAAATAAATGTTTTATAAATTATTAATTAATTGTTGATATTTTTATAAAACATAAATGCTAATTTTCAATTTTAAAATTAATATAATAATTTAAAGGAAAATTTATTTTTATAAAATTTGTTAAAAAATTAATATTTTGTTTTCTAATGATTATAAGTTGATTTTTTGAGACCTTAATTAATTTTTCAATGTGTTGTAAAATCATTTATAATTTTAAAATTGGCATTTTTCAAGTAAATAATGGTTTTAATTATAAATTAAATATATCATATTTATAATATTATTTACATAAAATGGAGTTAATTTTTTAATTCTACACATTGAAAAATGGTTATGGTTAATTTTTTGGTTTTTTCTAAATTACTTTAATTTTTAGTGAATACTAAAATATGGTAATTTATGATATAAATACATTATAAGTTAAATACACTATTACTTCAGTAATTTATGATAAAATCAACATAATCTATAAAAAAACCTTAATTATTTTAATATATTGAGTGATAATTCTCAAACTATTCATAGTATTAAAAAAAATAATAAACAAATGAATAAAATATTCAAAAAACACCCCTATTCTCCGTTATAAATACCACCCCTCACCACCTATTCTCCTCTCACCACCAAAGCATTTAATATTGTCCAATTTCATCCCAATAACTCACTCAAATCTATCCCTCACATTCTGGTCTTTCTGTTCTCACCCAAAATACCATTTCAACGTTCCTTAAGGAGGTTCTGAAGGAGTAGAATTCATGAGGTAAAATCCCATTTCGTTCTTTTAATTTTCATTCAATATATTTTCTTTTTTATCCTTCCTTACACTCACCTATCCAATGTGACATGATAACTCTAGTTTATTTTATATAATATAGTTTTATCATGTCAATGTAGAATCCACCATTAAATCTATTCTCATTTTCCTTTTATTTTAAAGATGAAAACATTTCCCGTGAGTGGCCGATTTACCGCCTTCATGGACACCGTCTTTTCGTTTTTAAATTATACCATCAAGGCTGGTCATAAAACCATTTTTATGAAAAAAAATTATAATATATGTATTTCATATTATATAATGTTCTTGAACCATCATATATACATAATATTAATTAATGAAACAAACTACTTTTTGATGATTGAAACACCGCCAAAATAATCTAAACGATTATCACTAACATCTTATCTAATGATTCATCCTCACCCCAAATAGAAAAATTAATTAAATAACCACTTAATATTCTTTAATATCATTAATAACATATAATTTCAATTCTACAAAACTATTTTTATTTTACATTATCATCCAAATGTGCATAAAAGTAAACGGTTCAGGAAAACCAAGGAAATAAACGCTCTTAAATGATAAAATTGTATTTCATAACTCATCAGAAAGGACATAAATAAACATAATAAAATTATAATAAATCAAATGAATATATTAAATACTATTAATTAATTAATTAATTGATTTAATCTGGTTATCTAGTACATTAAGATCAAATGTAGAACACATTCGAACATAATATAAGGGTTTTCTCATATCACCTTTATTTCTATGAGATATGCCTTATTCACCACTATTTCATGTGTGAAGTGTATGTATACTACCCATTTATATATAATATCATGAATCTATTTATATTCATGATATTAAATTTCTCATTTTATGATTACTAATTTTATGGGAAATACGATTCGATTGATTATAAAGTGGTAAGGGATTCCCTGGAACCTCTATTTTTATTTCAGGTTATGCTTTATCCCTCTTTACCCCAAATTAAATATTATTATTTATTATCTAATTCTTCTAAATTATTATTATATGTTCCAAAATCATGTATCCATATCACTTTATTTTTATTTTATGGGTAAATGAATATTTTATAAGGTTTCCCTTTTGAATTTCTCCTGATAAGCAAGCCTGATTAAATGGAATTTCTCAATTTATTTCCCATTTTCATGTTCCCTCCATGAAATATTTTAAGCCTAAATTATTTTTCAAACATCACACATTTTATGATGAAAAACCATCTATTTTAATTTCTTTTTATATATAAAATATTGTTTTTTTTATTTAAATTCCCGTACTAAATTTTTTCATCTCTAAAGTTTCATAACCACTATTTTTACTTATTTTCACTTCAGTTGGACTTCATTTATTACTAAAACATAAATTCATTTTCCTAGTTATTTATTTTATATTATATCAACTTTTAAAATATTATTTTATTAAAAATTCAAATTATTTTCCAAAATAACTCTTCCTTATAAAGTAAAAAAGGTATTTCTCTCAAGAATTTATCAATGATTTTATTAGAGTATTTTAATCTATGATTATGATTCAAATATAAAAGTGGTATGGGACACTTTTATTTAAATATATCTTTTTAAAAAAATTATTCTATATATGAGGAATGCATTGGACTTAGTAAGTGATGGGTGGGGCCCTATATAACCCCTCGATGCATCAGTAGGTCTCATAAGAGAAACTATACTAGGTTTTGGCCGAAGCCATAAAAATTTATGTAAACTTATTAGTTTAGGTCTTGATGTTATAGTTATGATGTATAAAATTATTCATTTCCTCATTATGATATTATTAATTTATATCCCATTTTATTATTCAAATAGTACAATATCCTTGGTTATGTTTCAATCCCATGTGATTATTTATATGGAATTATTTATTCAGCTTTTATTCCTTCCATATTATACTCAAGATTAAGTTATAATGGAATGTGTTTTTAGTTATTCACCATACCTTTTTTCGTTTATTTATTATAGATTCTATCATATTTCTTACCCTTACTGAGAATCTAAGCTCACCCCTTTATTATTTTTTATTTTTCCCCAGTATACGAAGATGTATATTATGAATGAATTGTAGGTATAATCTAAGAATTTATTAGTGAATCCAATGGATTTACTTTTTAGTTTTTCGTTTCATGTTGTAATGTAAAACTTATGTATGTATCTCGTTTTCCAAATCTAAGAAACTATTTAGTCCTTAGGGATGTTACTTCATTGTTTATTATACTAATGTAATTTAGTAAGGCATTAACTCTGGGCTACTGGTGTCGGGGTATTTACAGTTGGTATCAGAGGAAGTTTAGTAGAAAAATTAAAAACTAGATTTAGAAAACATAGATTAGGAAATAAAACCCTACGATATACTTTTAGGATAAGTTTTCAAGAACTTCCTAGAATTTTGGTAATGTAGAGATTATGTGGGTATTCCTAGAAATACATCCATATCTAGATACTACAAGTGGAAATGGTTCTGGCGTAGATATACCTAGGGGTAACAACTCTAACAATGTGTGTCGTGCATGACTCGGCGTAACCTGGTGCAAAACAATGGGTCTTAATACACACCTGGTTTGAAACTCCCAGTGGATATGTTTAGGATAATTTTCAATTTCTTTACAAACCATTATGAAGTATTTAATAGTAAATATGTCCCCAAATAAACCATTTTTATGATTATGAGATTACCTATGCATAAATTTTTCAATTTATGTTAAGTATTTCACTAGTTTTGGTATTATACATTATTTTTTATAATGTTATGATCTAATATAGTGTATTATATTGTTTATAAATGGTGCCTAATAGAAGGAATGGGAACCACATGAATGTACATAATACAAAGAGTAAGAATGATCATTTCTTCGATAGCTTTAATCTAGTCTTTATAAGGTAACTAGTCTCCCAAATATTATCATCATATTAGGAAATAATATCATGTTCTAATGAGATAGAGAAATAATTATCCAAATCTTATAGATTTAAAGGTGATAAATAGAAGAAGAGAAAATATGGGAAAAAATAAGTAAATAGAAGAATGTAAAGAAGTATTTTCCCACATGTGATAATTGTGGAAGGAAACACTTTGGTATATTCTTAAGAGGAAAAGGAGTTTTCTTTAAGTGTGGAGAAAATGTCCACCATGATCATGATTGTAAGGAAATGAAATAATTTTCCAATGTTCATTATGTCAACTACAAGGATATGGGATACTATGAAAATCAATGCCTCAAGAATCAAAATAATATACACAAAAAGAGGATAATGGATCGTGATCAAGATTATGTCGCTGCCATAGATGAAGAGTAATGATTAATATGCTTGTTTTTTGATCAAGAATTATGTTATTTTAGTATTTTATCAATAATTATTTAGTTATAAGAATCATGAGATATATAAGTATTCTACTGTAATACTTATTCTTTAAGGAATTTGAATCATGTGGTGAATAGAACCAAAAATCTAGAGAATTGATTCTTTTGTAATTTTATCTTCTTAAAAATACATGACTTGGAAAATATAACCCTAAATATGTGATTTATGTTGAGATAATATTAAATATATGTTTATGGGATAGTATTGATGACCATGAAGGTGGTTAGTGATCTGATGGTTTATGTTATGCTAGAATTATTATATGTTTATATTTAAGGACAACCTGAGATTTTAATCTTGGAAGAATTCATGTTTTGATAAAGGTTTAAAGGAGATTAAGGTATTCATATATTTGAAATATGGGATTAAGAGATACATTATTTATAGAATCTTATTTTAATTTTATTTATTGGCCTTCCTTTTAAATGTTTGGCTATTAAATGTGTAAAGACATGTTTTAGAATAGTCTTAAGATTAACTACTTGTGGAATGGATCAGGTTAAAATTTTGAAATTATTTTCCATTAATAACATATGATAACTTTATTATTTCATTAAGAATTTAAAGGTCTAAGTGATGACATATAAACCATATGATTTTATAAAAGTGCTTCAGGTGTGAAAATTCATCAATAACATTCATTTCTATGTGTAAGGGATGAAGTGAAAATATATCAAAGCACAACCAAAGGAAGCAATTATGTTTATGATATGGAATGTAGTCAAGTAATTTTATTTTATCAAGTGCCTATATGAATGTTAAAATAATACCTCAACTCTATGAAAAATGTTTTGGAACAAAAACATTATATGTTTAATTTTATTTTCTAATAAATCTTTTGGTTGGAGTGGATACTCAAGAGGGGGGTGAATTGAGTTCCAAATAAAAATTTCTGTTAAAATATTTTTATTAAAACCCCCCAATTAAAAACAAAGTTAAACTATAGTGAATTTGTAAAACTGTAAGGGTTCGATTAGGTTCTCAAAAGATTTATTAGGTCTCAGTTAATTTAATCATAATATTAAATTAGATTTTGAAACTAACCTACTGATTTACAATAGTAATAAACACTTTCTAGATTAACTATAAAAGTAACTTTAAAACAAATTGTATTTCAATGTAATTAGCAGTGTAATATTCAGTATAAGATAAAACCAAAATAATTAAGCACAGAAGTTTTAAAACAAGAGGTTCAGTCTCAAGACGAGACTTAGTCCTCTCAAACAATTTATATAAATTTGATCCACACCCTAGATCGGGGTAAACAACAGTACAGAGATTGTCCAAGTACTGAGAACTCTACCACAGTTCTACATGGGAAAACAGAACAACAGCACACTGGCTGTACAGGTCCTACTTGACCTCTACCACTATCCACAGTGGGATAAAATATAGTTATAGAAGGTTTGTGTGAGGATTTAGAAATCCTTCAGTTTAGCACAGGAGACAGTGTGTGTGTAAAATATATAGAGTATCCAAACTGTTCAAAATGTAAATAAAAAGAATCACTGAGAGAGTATATATGAGTTTTATAATTCTCTAGTGATGTGAAGTGCAGCTCTGGACTTCTTTGATTGATCAGGAATGGTTCTGAGTCCTCTGTTTTTTGTCTGAAAAATATAGGATCTTTTTTTTAGTTCAATTTTATCAACTTGATTGTATGAAGAGCTCATTGTAGTTCTTCACTTCTTGACTAAGTTGCAGCTTGCGTTCTCCTCTAGAATGAATGGATTTGTTTATGTCCATTGTTCTTCCAGTATGGATGTAGCCTTTCTTTTCTGTGTGTATGCACCACTTTTCAGCACTCTTCATCCCTTATGTCGCGCTTATTTTGCATGTCCTTTGTCCTTCCTTTTATAGTTTTTAGCTCTGATAATGGGAATGATTACGTTTTTACAGGTACGAGGTACGGTTCCCTGACATGCCAACAACTATCATTAAATAACATTAATTGCATTAAAATCATAAAATATGACTGTTGCTTAATAAATAAATAATATTTAGAATATAGAGTTTAAGTAAAAGTGACTGGTAAGTCTTTCATTAGTAGCCTTTTTTCAGTAGATATGTAACGGTGGACTTTGTATAGCTGTGAGCTCCTATCGGTATCTCTTTGTTCTTGTATCGGTAGCTCCTTATATCAGTAGAAATTACTCCGTGTATCAGTATCTCTATGTACTGGTGACTCCTTCTATCAGTATCTTTGTATCTCATTTTGTCTATCAGTAACTCGCTTGTATCGGTATCATGGTGTATCGGTGACTGTCTATATCGGTAACTAGACTTATCGGTAGACTTTGTATCGATATCTTGTGCATACCGGTATATCCTTTCTACCAGTAGTGGCAGCTCCGTTCCATACTAGTGATTGTGTACTATCGGTAGCTCTACTTCTATCGGTAGCTCTACTTCTATCGGTAGACTTGATCTATCAGTGACATGCTTACCAGTGGAATTATACATACCGGTAGCTCTGTTTTGTTTCAGTGACTGTTTATTTAGTCTATCGGTAACCTTTTTCTATTGGTATACTAAGTACCAGTAGGTCTCTGTTTGTCTGTATCAATAGCTATGTGCATACCAGTGGACTTAACACTTATCTGTTCTATGCAACGCATATGACGATTGAGTTAGAATTATTTCAAAGTTCATATAAACATAGATAAACATTTATTAACATATTTCAAAGATTATTTTGATATTATTATCAACTTTATAATAGAATGTCATGGATTGAAAGAATTAATATATAGATAAACATTATTTGGGATTATCAAAGTATGTGAAAGAATAACTGGGATTATCAATACAGGTCAGGTCAAAAATCTCCCCCTTTTTGATAATCACAAGTTATGATATTATAATCCCAAAATAATCAGTAATGAATCAGAGGATATTTCATTAAATCCAATTATATCAGAGAAAACAATATATTATAAAACACATTCACTAAAGGTAAAATATAAAACAAATGTACCAGAGGGAAATGAATTAAGCTCAAAAAAGATATTATTTATCCCCCTTTGTCATAAAAGTTATTATTTCTCCCCCAGATATGTTTCCAATAGATAGTTTTTCTACCCCTTTGTGATTACCAAAAAAAAGTGGGAAAAAAAGGAAATATAGGAGAAGAGAAGTAACCGAGAGTAAAATATCATATATATTTCTTTGAGAAACCGGATAAAAAAATACATAAATAAAAAAAAATAAAAACAGGTGATTCCTATAAAAAATCCCATCCACTGATCAATCCACATCCTCAGAATGAGATTTCCCCTTGGGATCAGAAGAGGATTCAGGTGTGGTAGATGCAGGTGGAGGATTAGAAACACCAGAGATGATCAGAGGAGGTTGAGCTACTGAAACTGCTATTGGCATGTACTGTGTAGCTCTCTGAGTGACCATAGGATTAAGGCTTCGGATGGCTTGGGCTGGATTCATCTGAGTAGGATAAGTATTAGAGGCAGAGGCAGGTAAAACTGGAGGTATAATCACTGGTCGAGCATCAACATGCAATAAGGGAAATAAGAGATTTCTGAAATCCATAATAATTCCTCCTCCTCTTTCCATGGAACAAATGAAATATACCTTGTTTTCCATGAATTTTTCCAGTGCAGGGGTCAAATCTCTGAGCTTGTTGACTTGTTTATGAACTATTGATTGACAGGAGGTAACTTCATGTTTTCTAACAGAAGTTTGAAATGATTATTGAGATGATTCTTGGTGTAAACCCTTTGGAAATAGTAATCTACCTTTTCTTTTACTTCTTTCTGAGAAGAAAAAGCTTCGCTCATATAATCATGAACAATTCTCATTATATCTCTGGTGGTAGACACCACTTTGGTCATGGAAGATGAGTCCACAGAGCTACTGGTTGAAGTTGAGCCAAGCTCCTCCTACATCAAATCTCTAATTTTATCCAATTCTATTGAAGGTCTCGAAGCAAGAGAACCAATAGAAAAAGTTACAGTTTCCTTGAAACTCTTAGTTAGACCACTAATAAGATTTTTCACTGCAGAATCTTGGGCACTGACATGATTCTCCACAGAATTTTTAATGCCCTCAAAAACTGAAACCATTTGGCTCACTAAACTCTTCACATAGGCCAAATCCTTATCTGCTTGAGATTTTGAACTCATATAGGATTCTAGAGAGACAAATAATTTCTTTAGAACTTCAACAGACTCTGCCAAGATATACATCTTATTCTGGAAATCTATTACTTCATATACTATCTCTGCCACAAATTTTGACACATTACAACCAAGAGAGAGTTCAAATGACTTTTCCAAATTGCTCATCTCTTCAAAAAATCATTTATTTAACTCAGAAACAGAAGCACCCATAAACTCTTTTATCTCATCCTTCAAAGATGCTAATTCATCCCTGGTGAGTATATTAGCAGGCACAACAATAGGTTCTCTTTCAGATACTATATTGTCCACAGATTCATCCATAATAGTCTGAATATATGACATCAGTGAAGCTTCCATTATCCTTACTTCTTCCAAATAACTGAATTTAATATTAGACTTTGGCTTATCCAGATCATGTATTATTACCAAATATTTAGGTAATATCTCAGGCTGAATATCATAATTGACTTTTGGTCTTCAAAGGGATGTCTCATTATCAGAATCTGGGTAATCCAATCCACAAACTACAAACCCTGGGTCCTCTTCCCAGTCTTCAATCTCAACAGCCACTGAAACACTGCCAAACCTGGTTGGATGCTCCCCCTCAACTGGTGCATTCTCTTGTATATCAAAGTCATCCTCAGTAACACTTTATTCCTTAGAATAATCTTCCACAACCATCTCCATTTCTGCAACAGTAGGAGGTTCCTCAAGAATAGGTACAGGTCTATCAACTTCATCAAATTCCTCAACATGCATTAGGGAATGTCCAATCAGTGGACTAAGGCTCAAGCTGACAGAAACAGATGCTTCACTTGCATGAACTTCTTCTTCATTTTATCGAGCAGCCTCTTCCTGATCTAATTTATGCTGGTCTTCCTCATCCATAGGAGCCTCTTCATTTCTTACACCCAAAATAGTTTTTGTACTAGGTAGTTTCAAAGAAGCACTTTCTTTTCTTGTGATACAGCTTCAGAAGTTGGGCTAGGAGGCAAGTCAGGATCTCCTCCATTTGATGCAGAGGAATCTTCCTCTTCTGAATTATCACTATATTGTGGATCTTCTTCATCAGGTCCTAGACCTAGATCCCTCACATCCTTAGGCCTAGAAGGATGATCCATAGGATTGAACTTATCATATAACTTCTTATCATCAGTAACCCGCTCTCCTCTCCATGGGTTCCAGTTTATCTTCGAGTACTTACACACTGTTCTTGTGATACAAAAGTTATTTCTTACCACTACTGTCTCATCCTGAGACTTAGCAACTCTTTTTACTTTGATCATAACCAAAATCAAATTGAAATAGAATAAATCATTGGTCTTTTACTTTGTCCTGGTGATATCCTCCATTTGAATCATTAGTATCCTGCACAGATTCACCTTCACACCATGTCTCGAGAGATTTAGCAGGTAGATATCTTGATATATCAAATTTGAAAAGTCCCCTCTTCTTGGACTTAGCACATGTTGCACAAATTTGAACAACAGTCTGTTTTCTCCATCCATTTCAGCAGCCACCGCCTTTCTCTACTTTCCACTACAAGTGAGCTCTTCTAAGGAAGTCTCATAATCAAATATGTCACTTGTAGGTGGTACTGTCTTTGATGAATATCCAAAAACTTCTTCATGTGGTACTCTCAGGTACTCAGTCCACTCAAAAGATGAAAAGGATATTTACTTACCATTTACCCATGAAACCATTCTATTTTCTTTATTGAATTTCTCAAAACTCACAAACTCATATAACTATTTTACTAAATTCAGATATTATGGTCCATTTTTATTCAAAAATCATTCTACCCACTTCTGATCTTCCAGCACCTCTAAAACTAATGATTTACTAGACAACATCCATTCCACGCATAGCTATTTTTCGATCACAATATCTCTATTTTGTAAATGCGGGTTCACTGGTCACCTCCCCGACCTTGTTCTACTAACACTACTACTAGATTCTGGCTCTATCTTCTTTTTCACATTCGTCTCATCAATGTCATCTCTAATAGTAGGGAGTTTGGTTTTTTCCATCTCTAGTTTGAGGAACTTAGGGTTTTCGAGAAATTCGAGATCTAAGGCTTGAGGGTAAACAAAAAGTTAAGTGGATTGAGAAGTAACTAGGACTTCGTTTTATCATTTAGAAATAATAAAACAAATAATTAAAATATAATAATTAAATTATAAACGATATATATTCTGGCGTCTAGACAGAAGTTTAAAAAAGTGCATACTTAATAGTAGGGTATACCGGTGAGAATTCCTAACGGTTAGGTCCACTAATCAGTGAGGTTTATACCGGTGATGTATAATAGTGAGGTTTCATACTGGTGAGGTATAACAGTGAGGTCTCATACCGTTGAGGTATAACAGTGAGGTCTCATACCGGTGAGGTATAACAGTGAGGTTTCATACTGGTGAGGTATAACAGTGATCTATCATTCCTAACTCATGCCTAATGTAATTTAACCTATCCGAACTTAAAGTATTTTTGAAAAATATCAGCTAATTGATGTTCAGTACATATAAATTCAAGAGTAATATCACATTTTTGGTAATGATCTCTTAAAAAGTGGTGCCTTACATCAATATGCTTGGTCCTAGAGTGAGACACAGGGTTCTTTGAAATGTTAATTGCACTTGTGTTATCACATTTAATAGATACATGCCTAAATTGATATCCATAGTTCAAAAGAGTGTGTTTCATCCATAGAATTTGTGCATAGCAACTACCAGTAGCTATATACTCTGCTTCAGTAGTAGACAATGCAACATAATTCTTCTTCTTACTACACCAAGATACTAAGGATTTTCACAATAAATGACATGTTCCAGATGTGCTTTTTCTATCCAACTTGCAACCAGCAAAGTCAGAATCTGAATAACTCATTAATTCAAAAGATTGTCCTTTTGGGTAAAAGAAACCAAAATTTGCAGTATGTTTAATATATTTGAAAATTCTTTTAACATCAATAAAATTCAATTCTTTAGTATTAGCTTGAAATATTGCACACATACACACACTAAACATAATATATGGTCGACTAGTAGTAAGGTAAAGTAAGCTTCCAATCATACCACTATAATTTGTTTGATCCATTGGTTTCCCAGTTTCATCTACATCCAATTTACAGATAGTACTCATAGGTGTATCACTTTCCTTAATTCTATCAAAACCAAAACATTTTAAAAGATCCTTTGTATATTTATTTTGATTCAAAATAATACCATTTTCATTTTGAAAAACTTGAAATCCAAGAAAATATTTGAGTTCTCCCATTAAACTCATTTCAAATTCATTTTTCATACTCTTTGAAAATTCAATACATAAGGTATTTTTAGAATATCCAAAAATAATATCATCAACATAAATTTTTACTATCAAAATATCTTTAGAAATTCTTTTAATAAAGAGATTTGGATCGGAAATTCCTTTTGTAAAACCTTTTGAAATAAGAAAATTGCTAAGTCTATCATACCAAGCTTTTGGAGCTTGTTTCAAACCATATAAATCTTTAGATAGCTTAAAAACGTGATTTGGAAAATGAGGATTAGTAAATCCAGGTGGTTGTTTAACAAAAACATCTTCAATTATAAAACCATTTTGAAATCACTTTTAATATCCATTTGATATAACATGAAATTTAGATGAGAATCAAAGGCAAGTAGAATCCTAATAGATTCTAATATAGCTATAGGGGAAATGTTTTCCTCATAGTCTATTCTTTCCTCTTGACTATATTCTTGTTCAACTAACCTTTCTTTATTTCTAACTATATTTCTTGATTCATCAACTTTACTTCAAAAAACCCATTTAGTGACTATGGTCAATGTGTCCTTAGGTCTCTCAACAAATTCCCAGACATTGTTTCTTTCAAATTGATTTAACTCTTCTTGCATATCTATTACCCAAAATTCATCATTTATTGAATCATTGATATTTTTAGGTTCTAAAAGTGAAAGAAAGGATTGATTTTCAACCTGGTTTCTTAGAGAGGCTCTAGTCTATATCCCTCTATCAAGATTACCAATAACAGCATCTAAAGGATGATTCTTTAGAATCCTAGTTGATCTAGTGAAGGTGGGACTAGAAATTTCAGGTTCTTCTCTAGGTTCGGATTCAACAGAATCTAGTTTTGGAAAGTTTCCATAACTGGATGTCTTTATAATAGGTTCACTATTTTTGTCATTAATGTTCAGAACAGACAAATCTTCTTCAATATTTTCAAGAGAAGGTTTACATTCATGTGGATCAGTTTCATCAAATTTGATGTGAAAAGATTCTTCCACACACTTGGTTCTTTTATTAAAGACCATATATGCTTTTCTAGTCATTGAATATCCAAGAAAAATTCTTTCACCACTTTTATAAGAAAACTTTTCAAGATTATCCTTTGTATTGAGAATAAAAACTTTACATCCAGAAAATATGAAGTAATTAACCTTAGGTTTCCTATGGTTTCACAACTCATAAGGGGTATTCTTTAGAACAGGTCTGATCAAGACTCTATTAATAATATAACAAGCTATATTTACATCTTTAGCCCAAAAATAAATAGGCAGGTCATATTCATTTAGCATAGTTCTTTCAATTTTTTGAAGGGTTCTATTTCTTCTTTCTACTAAATCATTCTGCTGAGGTGTCCTGGGGGCCGAAAAGTTGTGACTATATCCATTATGTGAGCAGTAAGATTCAAAATCATGATTTTTAAACTCATGACCACGATCACTTCTTAGGATCTTAATCTTAAGTCCACTAAGGTTCTCTACAGACTTGGAGTATTTTACAAAATAAGAACAAGCTTTACTTTTGTGAGCTAAGAAGTATACCCAAGTATATCTAGAAAAGTCATCTACTAAGACATAGACATAGTTCTTCCCATTTAGACTAGAAACTCTATAGGGTCCAAACAAATCCATGTGAACCAACTTAAGAGGTTGATAAGTTGAAACTTCTTTCTTTGATTTAAAAGAAACTTTATGTTGCTTTCCCTTTTGACTGGTATTACAAACTTTATCAGCAGGGAATTCAAGTTTGGGAAGGTCTCTAAATAAGTTTTTCCTAGTCATTTTTCTAAGTGAATAAACATTGTAGCATCCTAATCTTCTGTGTCATATCCAAGACTCTTTATGAAAATCATTTAAACAAGTAACATTTTTTTAGCTAAAGAATTAAAATCAACAGCATAAACATTTTCATTTCTCAAAGAAAAAAAATACTAAAACATTTTTAGAATTAAAAACATTACAAGAATCATTTTCAAATTTAACATTGAAACCATCATCACACAACTGAGAAATACTTAACAGGTTATACTTAAGTCTATCAACAAATAAAACATTGGAAATTAAAACTGAATCAGTGTTACCAATCTGGCCTAGGTCGATGATCTTTCCTTTAGAGTTATCACCAAAGGTGACATGGCCACCATCAACTTTGATTAAACTTTTGAAGTATGAGTAATATCTAGACATATGCCTTGAACATCCACTATCCAAGAACCATACCTTCTTATGGGAAATTTTTAAGCAAGTCTCCTACAAAACAGGTTTAAACAGAAAATGATTTTGGTACCCAAATTTTCTTGTGTCCAGACAGGTTAGAAATCAAAGCTTTAGGTACCCAGATTTGTCTTATGGGTCTCAAATAATCTACAGAATCGATATATTTTGAAAGAGAAACTTTATTTGATCTATAACCATATGAATATCTAGTTGAAGCATATAAATTTCCAGAACTAGAACTAGCATCATTCTGTCCAGATTTAGGAATAAATCTAGTTTTAGTAAACTATCTCTTTCCAGGATGATATCCAATTCTAGTGGTATATTTTAGTGCCACTTGTTTTCCTAACATTTGTGTAAGTTCATCTTTTCCATTTGTGAATTTATCTAAGTCCTTCCTTAATTTCTCATTAAACAATTTCAGTTCAGTATTTTCCTTTAGTAATTGAGCATTCTTTTCCTTTTTTATATCAAGGGTGGATTTAACAGAACTGGTTAAAGCATGTTGTTTCTTTAAAGCTTTATACTTGTCCTTTAATTTATTACAGGTTTCTTCTAGAATATTACAATATTAAAATAGATCTTCACTAGAAATTTTTTCAGATTCAGAATCAGAATCAACTCTAGAGTAAAATTAATTTAAAGCAGGAGTGTCCAGTGTTACCTCTGATGTGTTTGCTATAAAACACATGTTATATTTTTGATATTTTTCATCCTGAGTAGAATCAGAATCACTTGAACTATATTCTGAGGCGCTCCAATTTGCTTTCATATATTTCTTATACTTATTATCCCTGTAGTCATATTTCTTCTTGAACTTTAATTTTGGGCAGTCTGCTTTAATGTGACCTTTTCTTTTACATTCATAGCAGACAACTTCATCACTCTTATCATACTTTTTCTGGTCCTTCTTCCAATGACCTTTATTGTCATACTTACCTTTATAATTTGATTTTCTGAAGAATTTCTTCTTATTATAGAACTTCTTAAATCTCCTGGCTATTTGAGCCATCTCATCATCACTGTCAGAATCTGAACTTTCACTTGTTGAGGTTTCATTATGTATGTGAACTTTCTCTTTATCCTTGCTCTTTGAAGCATATGTCTTCAAGGCTACTGACTTCTTCATTGGTTCATCGTCTTATTCCTTGTTTACCTTCAGTTATTATTCATACATCATAAGCTTACCAATTAATTCCTTAATAGGTAAAGCACCAATATCACAGGATTCTATAATTGAAACTGAAGTGCCTATTCATCTGTCTAGCAGACATCTTAATATTCTCATAATCTACTCTTTTGCAGGAACAACTTTTCTAATTGAGCTCATAGTGTTGACAATATCATTGAACCTGAGATACATGTTAGAGATAGGTTCATCAGGATTCATTTTAAAATTATCATACTTAATATTATAGGTATTAAATCTCATTTCCTTAACATTAGTTGTTCCTTCATGGAAAATATCCAAAGTGTCCCAAATTTCATAGGCATTTTCACAAGAAGATATGCGATTAAATTCTTCATCTTCTAAAGAACAGTACAGGGAATTCATTTATTTATATTTATTGTTGTATTAAGTTTTATTAGGTTCATCCCAAGTAGTTATTTCAATTTCTGGAATCTTATATTGAGTTTCTATAGCAGTCCAGATATCAAATCTCATACTCTCTAAATGAATTTTCATTTTAAGCTTCCACTGAGCGTAATTTTTACCATTAAAGAACGGTGGCCTGTTGGTAGAAGCACCTTCTCATCTATTATCCATAATCAAATTTTAGCAAATATATATTTAAAGAGATAAAATTTAGAAGTAACAAAAATTTAAGATCTTTAAGATACAACTAAAGTCACAGTTGAAAAACAGAGTGTTTTGAAAACCTTTAATAATAAATAACCCTCTGATACCAAATGTTGGTCAGAGTGGATACTCAAGAGGGGGGTGAATTGAGTTCCAAATAAATATTTTTGTTAAAATATTTTTATTAAAATAACCCAATTAAAAACAGAGTTAAACTATAGTGAATTTGTAAAACTGTAAGGGTTCGATTAGGTTCTCAAAAGATTGATTAGGTCTCAGTTAATTTAATCAGAATATTAAATTAGCTTTTTAAACTAAACTACTGATTTAAAATAGTTACAAACACTTTCTAGATAAACTATCAAAGTAACTTTAAAAAAAATTGTATTTCAAAGTAATTAGAAGCAGAATATTCAGTATAAGCTAAAAACAAAATAAGTAAGCACAATAGTTTTAAAACAAGAGGTTCAGTCTCAAGATGAGACTTAGTCCTCTCAAACAATTTATATAAATTTGATCCACACCCTAGATCGGGGTAAACAACAGTACAGAGACTGTCCAGGTACTGAGACCTTTAACACAATTCTACGTGGGAAAACCGAACAACAGCACACTGGCTGTCCAGGTCCTACTTGACCTCTACCACTATCCACAGTGGGATACAAGATAGTTATAGAAGTTTTGTGTGAGTATTTAGAAATCCTTCAGTTTAGCACAAGATACAATGTGTGTGTAAAATATACAGAGTATCCACACTTTTCAAAATGTAAATAAAAGAATCACTGAGAGAGTAGATATGAGTTTTATAATACTCTAGTGATGTGAAGTGCAGCTCTGGACTTCTTTAATTTATAAGGAATGGTTCTAAGTCCTTCTTTGGTTTTTGTCTGAAAAATAGAGGGTCGTTTTCTTCAAGTTCAGTTTTATCAGCTTGAGTGTATGAAGAGCTCGTTGTAGTTCTTCAACTATTGAAGAAGGTGAAACATGTATTCTCCTCAATAATGAATGGATTTGTGTATGTCCAGTGTTCTTCCAATATGGATGTATCCTTTCTTTTCAGTGTGTATGTAGCACTTTTCAGTACTCTTCAGCCCTTATGTCGTGCTTCTTTTGCATGGCCTTTGTCCTTCCTTTTATATCTTTCAGCTCTGGTAATGGGAATGATTACCTTTTTACAGGTACGAGTTACGGTTCCCTGACATGCCAATAACTATCATTAAATAACATTAATTGCATTAAAATCATCAAATATGACCATTTCTTAATAAATAAATAATATTGAGAATATAGAGTTTAAGTAGTAGTGACTAGTAAGTCTTTCATCAGTTGCCTTCTATCGGTAGATATGTAACAGTGGACTTTGTATAGCAGTGAGATCCTATCGGTAGCTCTTTGTTCTTGTACCGGTAGCTCCTTGTATTGGTAGCAATTACATCGTGTATCAGTAGCTCTATGTACCAGTGACTCCTTCTATCGGTAGCTTTGATCTATCAGTGGCTCATTTTGTCTATCAGTAACTTGCTTGTATCGGTAGCTTGGTGTATCAGTGACTGTTTGTATCGGTAACTATACTTGTCGGTAGCTTGTGCATACCGGTAGCTCGTTTGTACCTATAGTGGTAGCTCCATTACGTACCAGTGATTGTGTATTATCGGTAGCTCTACTTCTATCGGTATCTCTGCTTCTATCGGTGGATCTACTTCTATCGGTAGCTCTTCTTCTATTGGTAGACTTGATCTATCAGTGATGTGCTTACCGGTGGAATTATACATACCAGTAGCTCTGTTCTGTTTCAGTGACTGTCTATTCAGTCTATCGGTAACCTTTGTCTATCGGTAGACTAAGTACCAGTAGGTCTCTGTTTTTCTGTATCAGAAGTTATGTGCATTTCAGTGGGCTTAACACTTATATGTTCTATGCAACATATATGCCGATTGAGTTAGAATTATTTCAAAGTTCATATAAACATAAATAAACATTGATTAACATATTTCAACGATTATTTTGATATTATTATCAACTTGATAGTAGAATGTCATAGATTGAAATAATTAATATATATATAAACATTATTTGGGATTATCAAATTATGTGAAAGCATAGTTGGGATTATCAAAATAGGTGAGGTCAACAAAATCAAATGTCTTTTAAGTGATCACAAATTTATGTCTCTTTGAGGGTTATTTTTCTAATGAGCACATTCTTTATCACTCTACATTAGAACTTGGTGGTTAGATTATTCTTCAATGTTTATATTTTCACTTCACACTAATGTTATCTGATTTTAATACCTAGTTTTTTGGTAACCTATGCATTTCCTTTTCCCTCTTATTAAGAATATATTTTATTAACCCTACTTAAGATGCGGGTTTCCCTCAGAGGAATTTTGAAGTATCAAAATTTAATTTTTTGAAGTATAGTTTAAAATTATGAGTACGCAATTTATTGAATGAGGGGTGAATATGACACCACAAAGATTTAATGAAATTTAGCTTTTTGAATTTAATTTTTTTGATAGTATAGGTTTTACACAACACCAAGATTAAATGAATAATGATATACAATTAAATATCATTATTTTAAAATGACCATTATAACCTAGACGTTAAATTAGAGGGAAATATTATTATTAATGAAATGTATATATTATATATTTATTAAAAAAATTACATTCATCTAACTGATTTTATAGTCATAAGATAAGAATGAATCCAATTTTATGCATTATAATGCTATATTTTTTTAGACATTTTTACTACCTTTTAATGGAACACTTGTTTTAAAACTATATTTTGAAACTTTTAAAAATTGTTTAAAAAAAATAAAATTCCTTTTTAAAATTAAAATTTTAAAATTTTCTTAGGGTGAAGTTTTTGTATTTGTTTCTGAATATATTTATTTTATAGTGAATAAGTGAAAAAGAACAATTTTTCTAAAACTACCATTTCTATTATCATAATTGTATATTTATGATTTTAATAGAAATATCTACTATGAAAGTATAAATATAATTTATGAATCTTATAAATGGTAAAATTATGTAATTATATCAAAGTATAAGTAAATAAATATTTTAGAATATATTAATTATGTGTTGATATTTTTATAAAAGATAAATGATTATTTTATATTTTATAATTAATATAATGATTTAAAAGAAAATTTATTTTCATAAAATGTGTTAAAAAATTAATATTTGGTTATATAATGATTAAAATATAATTTTATGAGTCATTAATTATTTTATCAAAAAGTTATAAAATCATTCATAAATTTCAAATTGGTATTTTCCAAGTAAATGATTATTTTAATTAAAAATTAAATTTTACATATTTAGAAAATTATTTTCATAAAATGGTATTATTTTTTTTAATTCTACACATTAAAAAATGGTTATAGTTAATTTTTAAGATTTTTCTAAAATAATGAATTTTTTTGTGAATAGTAAAAATTGGTAATTTACGGTATAAATACAAATACACTATTACTAGAATAATTGCTGATGTAATCACCATAATTTCCAAATGACCTTAATTATTTTAATATATTTATTGATAATGCTCAAACTATTCATAGTATTTAGCAAAAATACTAAACAAATGAATAAAATATTCAAAAAACACCCCTCTCCATTATAAATATCACTCATCACCACCTCTTATCCTCACACCAAAAAAAGCCTTTAATATTGTACAATTTCTACCCAATACCTCTCCCAAACCTCTCCCTTATATTCTGGTCTTGTTTTTCTCACCTAAAAGACCATTTCATAGTTTCTTAAGGAGGTTCTCAAGGAGAATAATTCAAGAGGTAAAACCCCTTTAATTCTTTTAATTTTCTTTCAATTTATTTTCTTTTCTTATCCTTTCGTCACCCCCAACCATTATAAAAAGTAAAATGACAAATCCATTATATTTAATTTATAGTAATTTTATTATGTCAATGGGAAATCTCCCATTAATTATCTTCTCCTTTTCATTTTATTTTAAACATGAAAACATCGTTTGTGAGCTGTCAATTTACCACCTTCATGGATGACGTCTTTTAATTTTTAAATTAGACCTTCAATGTTGGTCATAAAACCATTTTTATGGTTTAAAAAGTCTATAATATATGTATTATATCATATATAATGTTCTAGAACCACTATATATACAAAATATTAAATAATGAAACAAAACTAGTTTGAGATGACTGAAAACCCACCAAAATAATCTAAATGATTATCATTAACATCTTATCAAATGATTCATCTTAACCCCAAATAACAAAATGACTTATATAACCATTTAATATTCTGTAAGATAATTAATAACATATAATTTCAATTATAGACAATGAACACTTCTGAAAGATAAAATTGTATTTTATAACACATCCAAAAGGCAATAAATGAACTTAAAAAATTATAATAAATAAAAATACATTTATAAAAGGTTATGAATTAATTAATTATTGGATTTAATATGATTATATATTATATTAAGATCAGGTACAGAACACATTCTTACATAAGGTAGGGGTTTTCTTTTCTCACTTTTATTTTTGTGAGATATGACTTATTCACAACTATTTATTATGTGTGGTGTATGTATGATTCACCTTGAATTATAATATAATTAATATATTTATCTTAAATTTATTAAATTTTTTATTTTATTATTTTTAATTTTATGGGGAATATGATTTTATTGATATTAAATTTGTGATGGATTCTCCTCGAACCTCCATTTTTTCTTTCAGTTTACACTTTTTATTTACCACAAGGTAATTATAATTATTATTTATTTAATTTTTATAAATTATTATTATATGTTAAAAACTCATGTATCCAGATCATTTCATCTTTCTTTTATGGGGAAATACAATTTTTATAAGGTTTAGCTTTTCAATTCCTCATGATAAGCAACCCTGATTAAAGGTACTTTCCCAATTTCTTTCCCAATTTCAATTGAAATCCATATTCTATTTTAAACCTCCATTATTTTTCTAACATCACTCATTTTATCATGAAAAAATATCTTAATTCATTTATAAATTTATATAAAATATTTTTCATTTTCTTATTTAAATTCTCATTATTATTTTCCTTAACCATGCTAAAATGTTCCATATCCAAAGTTTCATAAACACTATTTTTACATGTTTTCAATTTAGTTGTAAATCATTTATTCCTAAAACATAATTTCATTTTCATTCCCTTTTATTTTCTATGATATTCACTTTTACAATCTGATTTTATGAAAAATATCAAATATAAATGATTTTCCAAAAGAACCCTTATTTTTAAATTAAAAGGGTATTTACTTGAAGAATTTATCAATGGTTTTATAAGAGTATTTTCAACTATGATTATGATTAAAATATTTCAAAGTTTTTTAAGAAAATTTTATTTAAATATAACTTTTTAAATTGATTATTCAAAATACGAGGAATTCATTGGACTTAGTAAGTGATGGGTGGGGCCCACAACAGCCCTTTGATGCATCGGTAGGTCTCATGAGACAAACTAGACAATGTTTTAGCCAAGGCCTTACCCATTTATGTAGAATTATTGGACAAGGCCTTGATGGTATATTTTTGATATCCAACATTATGCATTCCCTCATTATGATATTAGTAATCTATATCCCATGTGATGATCCAACTAGTAGAATATCCACAGTTAAGTTTCATTCTCATGTGATTATTTATATGGAATTATTCATTCAACTTTTATTAAAATCATATTATGCTAATGATTATATTTTAATGGAATGTGTTTTTATTTATTCACTATGAAATATTGTTTATGTTTATTTATGATAACTTCCACTCTATTTATTACCCTTACTGGTCATCTAAGCTCACACTTTTCATATATTTAGTTTTTCTCTGGCATGTGAAGATGTATATTATGAATCACATTTAGGGATGATCTTGGAATTTATTAGTGCTTCCAATGGAGTTTCTTTGTAGTCTTTCCTTTCAATTTGCAATGTAGAACTTATGTAAGTATCTAGTTTTAAAAATCTATTAAACTATTCAGTACTTTGGGAGGTTACTTCCTTGTTTATTATACCAATATAATTATGTAAGGAACCATATATGGGCTATTGGGGTTGGGATCTTTATAATTTTCATGCACTAGTTCCTGATCGAGTCTTGCTCAATACAGTGTTTTTGGTTTTAACCCCTCTATACATCTATTCCAAATCCACATCCATGTGTAGTATCTAGACATGGATGTATTTTCTTGATAAAAAACTTAATTTATACTTACCAAAATATAGGGATGTTTTCTTATACTTAGTCTTATCCCAAAGGCTTCCACTAGAGTTTTCTAATCCAAATCCCAAAAATAAATAACTTTTCTTTTATACCAACTATGAAAACCCAGCTCTGTATTACACTTTAATAAATTATTTATTACATAACACTACACATAATACAACCCTAAATATTGATAAGTCTAGTGTCTTTGGGAATTAGGTACATTTCATAACAGCTTAAAACAAGGAATACATCATATTTATTAAAAACCTCCTTAATGTGTTCATAATATTATTTCATACTTAAAACTTCATGGGATAACCTGGGGACATACATAAGAAAGGGGTGATCTATAAATCCTAGTAAGATAATAAACATGAAATAACATGAATAATATAATACAAGATAGATAATAGGTGTAATGACATGAACTTTTTGAATGATATTTGTTTCCTGAAAATGTGTGTTACATTATATTATTCTAAAAAACCATGTTTTTTAGTGAAGTGAATATAATGGAAATTACGATCATCTGGATTTGATTGTAATATGACCATTTTTCAATTATGACCATTGTTAATTATACTCTTGATAATAATTTTAATGTTATAATTTGTGTATAGAAGTAGAAATAAAAAAGGATAATTAATGAAGAAAGGAGAAATGATGGCCTCAATCATTATATTTGTGTCGTACAAAGACCATTTTTTAGAACATGGAGGGAGGTAGCTTTACTAGGATTCACTCTTGACCAAACCCAATATGAGCTTCAACAAGTGAATATTTAATTGAATGACTTATGGGATAATTTCAATTCAGTGGAAATTACCACTTGAGAAATGTTAGCCTATCTGTCCCATAAATCTATCACCACTACAAACCTTACCCTTAGGTCGTATGCAAGTGTTTTAAGGGGTTATGTTTAAAGGTATTAGTTACTTAATGTATAATTCCTTTATATAAATAAAATTTTTGATCCATCAATTCTGTTTTGAGATTACTTTTTCTTAAAAATGTGATGAATGTGATAAATTGATTTTTCAGAGAAAATTTGTACTTTTCAAGAAATGTATAATAATTATAATAAAATAAATTATTATTAATAATGTTTATTTTAATAAAATAGTATTATAAAAACACTCTTATTTAAATATAAATGATAAAATATTTTTATTTTTTTCAATTTTCATAAATTTCATTGTGAATTCTCTATCCACTATTGGGATGAACCTGGTGGGAGAAAGATTATTGGGACTAATATTGTGAAAGTGATGATTAAAATGGCTCATGTTATCCAAAAACACATAAAATCTAATCATATTTGATATAAGAGCTATGCTGACAACCATTGAAGGGACATGGATTTTGATGTTAACATCAAAGTCTTCCTTCGAATTTCACCTTAGAAGAGATTCATGTGGTTTGGGAAGAAAGGGATGTTTATCCTTATTTACATTAGCCCTTATAGAATCCTTGATATCATAGTATTAGTGTCTTATCATATAGAACTTCCACCAAACCAATATCAATTTCAAAATATTTTCCACGTATCTCTCTTCAGGAAGGACACACCTGACCCATCACAAGTACTGAATCTAGAGGTGGTACAACTGAAAAATGACCACTCTTATGGGGAGCAGTCGGTGGAGATCTTGTACTATAGTGACAAGGTTATATGAAACAAGACTACCCACCTCATAAAAGTGTTGTGGAGGAACCAAAAATATGAAGAAACAATGTGATAACTAGAGGAAACAATGAGACTGAAGTACCCACAACTTTTCTCAACTGAGAGAATGAGTTGAGATTTCAAGGATGAAATTTATTAAGGGGGGGATAATGTAACTACGTAAACTTTTTTAGTGATATTGGTTTCTTGAAAATGTTTTTTATATTATTTTATTCAAAAAAACCATGTTTTCTTTAATGAAGTGAATATAAAGGAAATGTGACCATATGGATTTGACCGTTATATGATAGTTGGTCAATTATGACCATTGGTCAACATAACTATTAGGAATTATACTCTTGATAATAATTTAAATGTTATAATTAGTGTTTATATATAGAAATAACAAAGGATAATTAATGTATAAAGGATATATGATGGCCTCAACTAGTAGAATCATGTCATAAGAGCCCAATTTTTAGAACTTATGAGGGTGGTAGTGTCACTAGGATTATATATTTATAAAGCCCAAGCTTATCTTCAACAAGTGAGGCTTCAATGGAATCTCTTACAGTAGAAGTTCATGTTAGTGGAAATTACCACTCGAGTGATGTTAACTAAGATGCCCCATGAATTTATCATCATCACACCCCTTATCCTTAGATAATATGTGGGTTTTATAATGGTTTATGTGTCAAGTACTTATTTACATAATGTATAATCTTTTTGTATAACTAATGTTTTTGTTCCATTAATTCCATTTTGAGATTAGTTTTTCTTAAAAACATGTTGAGTGTGATAAAATTATTTTTCAGAAAAAAATTGTACTTTTAAAAAAAGGTATAATTATTATAATAAACTAATTTATTATGAAGAATGTTTATTTTAATTAAATAGTATTATAAAAACACTCTCCTTTAAATATAAATGATAAAATAATTTTATTTTTTTCAAGTGTCATAGATTTCACTATGCATTTTCTATCCGTTATTATTTTTAATAGATAAGGATTTTTATATATATAAGTTAAAATTATAATATTTATATAATTAATATGATAATATAAATATCATATTTTAAATCATCGTGTTGAAATTAGGTTCGGGAAAATTTATGAGAATTTTCTAAAATAGTTTATTTTTTGTGAATAGTAAAAATACATTTTGAGTTTTTCGGTATGTTTAATGACATCATAATTATTTCATGATGATTTAATAAGTGATGTAAAATTATATTCAACTTTTTTGGATTAAAATATCATAATATTTGTACCAAGTTTCCAATAAAATGGTCAAATACCATGGGAAAGCATATAGTTTTGTATTTACCACTACCAAGGTGTCCAAGAAAATTAATAAAAAGCTCCTCCTCTTTTTCTATAAATACCCACCCATATATCCATTATATTTCATCCCCAATTCATTATACCTGAATCTATAATATTTTTACCTCCCAATTATTACTCTTAATGTGTCCTAAATCCATGTAGGTCACAGTCTTTGACTTTTAGGAGTTACTATTCAAGGTAAGGGAAATCTCAACTTCTCTTTTCCTTTCAAGTTTCCTTTTCATATGGTATGTCTTTCATGTTTACAAACAATGTTATTATATCCATTTTATTATATATATTTACTATATTAATATTATTTTATTAATGGGATACTCGTTTCCTTTATATTTTTACCATTTTATAAAACCATGTTTTATACAGTTATGCTTCCAAATTTTCTTAATAAAAATTATCTCTTTTTATTAAGAAAATTTGTTTTTATTTTCATTTTTTGAATACCCAAACCTCATTATTTTACAAGGGTATTCACTTAGATGTAAAAAGATCTATTTTATTCATGGATTAACATACATGAGAACCGATTTCTCTTTCTCTTGGTTTAAGAAGACATCATGAACTTGTCTTTAAGAACTTCTTAAAAATGTCATGATTTTGATATGAAACACATTTTTTTATTCTACACGAGTTATTTATGAATTTTTTTATTATGATATATGTGTCTAACATTAGTTAATACATATGAATTGTGTTCCTAGATATCACTCCAATCCATTGGGTAATGAATTTAATCTCTATAGATGATATGCTTTACGATACCTTGGTTACTAACCTTGGTAATTTTTACAACACCTCACCGAAAAACCTTGGTGATATTATTATAAATGAATCAATTAAATGTTGTATCCACATTCCCATGTTATTATTCATGTTATTTTTACTATGATTTTCCACTTTTTCTTTATCTCATGCCTTTATTCCTCAAGTTCTTATTGATATTTCTCAAGATCACATGTAAAGTGTTTCCCTTTTGTTCCCTTATTGGGCCTTATAATCACCCTTTACTTTGATGTATGTCCCCAGTTTATGAGGTGTAGTAAACTTAATTAGGATTATCCCATTGTGAATCCTTTAAAGTGGATTAGAATAATTTTTTATATTTTCTTGTATTATCTACCTTTTTTTAATAAACTAAAATTTAAAAGATCCTACATTTCTATCATGTAAATGAAAAGTTATGTAATAAAACGTGGGATTACATAGTTTGTATCAGATTAAGGTTTAGTTATTTTTGGAAATTAGGATTTTAAAACTTTATAAAGAACCCTAGGGATAAGTTTAACATCCTAGTATTTTGGTAAAATATTAAGTAAGTGGTTTTTGAGAAAAGATATCCCTATCATGATACGAACAAGTGGGCATGGTTCTATTAGAGATATACCTAGGGGTAACAACTCTGATAAGGTGCATTAGGCCTAAATCATTGTAACCTAGCACACAACAATGGAACTTACTACGTACCAAGTTTGACACTCCCAGGGGATAAGTTTATTTAATCAAAATATTTTTATAAACCATTATGATGGATTTATAGAAAATGTAATTATTATTAATAACTAACATACTTATGTTTCAAGACATAAAATTATTATAGAATTATAAGACTATTAGAAGAAACACACTTATCACTAAGGTTTTATTCTTTTAGAAAATGGAAGGAAATTGGAGGAACTGTATAAATGGTGAGAATAATGGAATAGGCACTAAAGTCCCTTCGATAGAAGCTAGAATAAAAACATCATGAGAATGATGAATAAAATGACTAGAGTTATGGGTAATAACTTGGTTCAAGCTGAGAGAACAGATTCTCCATGAATGGAATAAATTTCTGTTGAGTCCTTTAGTCATCAACATCCACCTTATTTCAGTAGATATACCAACCTATTGATTAAAGAACAATGGATAAGATCTATAGAAAATATTTTTTCATTACTTCGTTGTTCATAATAAGAGAAACTCACCCTAGCTATGCACTGCTAGAGGGAGAAGTTGATCAGTGGTGTAAATTCATTAAAAACATGAATTCAAGAAGGTAAATTGAAGATATGGAGTGGGAAGAGTTCAGGGGAACCATTTTCAAAAAATATTCCACTCGTTCAATTAAAATGAAAATAGATAAGGAATTAATAGAGATGAATAAGAAGGAAAATGAATATATAGAAAGCTATGAGAGGAAATTTACAAGGATTTCTCACTACACCTCTATCTTTTTCATGGATACTAGTGGAAAGTTTGATAAATTATTCAGTGGACTAATACCCCATCTATGGAAGAATCTAGCCAATCTATACTATGACAGTTATGAGGAGATAGTGTGAATTGATGTGAAGGTTGAACTAGAGTTCGGTGAGATGTAGTGGTCTCACAAATCAAATGAAAAATAGATCAATGTATCAAATCTTAGGGATTAACATCGATCATGGAATAGGAGGAAAGAAATTTCATCTTTCCATATTCAACAAATGTGGGAATGATCATTCTAGGAAATTCTTTCTAGAGAGTAGAAAATGTTACAAGTGTGGAAGAGATGTCCATATTTTTTAGAACTTTCATAGTGAGGTGAATCCTCAATTTCCTAACACTAATGAAAAAAAGGGAAGATGGTGTAGGCCCTACCTAAAGTCCAATGATTCAAGTGTGGACTGCTTGGGATCTTCACCAATCACTATCCAAATCCGAAGTTAATAGAGGGTAATCACTATCAACCTCAGCATAGGGAAAGGGAGAAAGGTTGGGATTTTTCTATAATGACATCAAAATTTGAAGCTCTAAATTATGTGGTGGTATGTACTCTCATTTTTCTCTAAAGGATAGAAATTACATTGTTTGATTCTTATTCTACATGTTCCTTTATTTCCTCCATGCTTGCAAAGAATATAGAATCAATCACTAAACTTTTATATGTATACTTATCTATAAATACTCTTAGAAGGATTATCAAAGCATCAAGAGTTTATAAAAACTCAAGTACTCACTTTGGAAAGAAAAATCCCATCACAAATTTAGTAGTCATTTCTATTCTAACATTCAACATTATACTAGGGATGGACTAAATCTCAAAGTATAATGGTAAGAACAATTGCATAAGAAAAGAAATCTTAGTGGTCTTGAATGTAAAACCTACAGTTGTTATCAAAGGAGAGATATCTTGATTGAGATTTGTCTAGAAGCACCTCCTATAGCCTTATTTATGGAGATGATCGATGAAGATGAAGAACGAAATGAAAGTTTACAAATAGAAAGTGTCCCCATAATTTAGAAATATATTGATGCATTTCCTAAGGAGTTACCTGGGCCTCCCCTAGAAAGGGAGTTAGAATTCTCCATTAAACTCATTCCTAGATCCAAGTCGATACCCAAGACCCCGTATAGAATGGAAAATGTGGAGTTGGGGAATTAAATAAAAAACTTCAAGTTATTTTGGATAATTGGTTTATCCAACTAAGTGTGTCTCCTTTGGTAGAACATGTTCTCTTTGTAAAGAATAATGATGGATCAATGTAGATCTACGTTTATTATAAACAACATTGAGGGATAACAGTGAAGAACAACTACCCTCTTCCAATGATTCATGATTTTTTTGACCATCTTTGTGGGGCTCAATTATTCTCCAAGATTTATCTTTGATATGGTTATCATCAATTGAGGGTGAAGAAATAAGATATTCTAAAGACTTCCTTCCCATCAAGATATGGGAATTATGAGTTTTTTGTAATGACTTTCAGTTTAACTAATGCTCCCGTTATTTTTATGGATTTGAAGAATAGTATTTAAAGACAACCTTGATATCTTTTTGTTAGTTTTTATTGATGATATTAAAATACATTCTAAAATTCTCAAGCATAATGGGAATCATATAAGGGTTATATTTTGAACTATAAGGAAGGAGAGGCTATTTAGAAAGTTGAGAAAATGTGAATTTTGGTTACAACAAGTTTTTCTTATTTGTGCACATTGTAACTAATGAAGTAATATCAGTTGACCCTTCCAAGAAAATGGTTGTGGAGAAGTGGCCCCATCCTATAACAATAAATGAGATTTGTAGTTTCCTTAATTTTATAGGATATTATAAGAGGTTTGTGGAAAACTGTTCATGACTTTATAATCCAATAACCAAGTTAACATGAAAAGGGGTCATGATCATATGGAAAATGGAGTGTGAAGAAAGTTTCAATGTGTTTAATAAGAGATTGGTTATTGCACCCATGTTAACTCTACCCTATATCGGATAAGTATTTTTTATTTTTATCAATATATCTCTGAAAGGTCTTTGGTTATTCCTCATGAAAAAATGATAAGGTTATTTCATGTGCATCTTGGCAGTTCAAGCCTCGTGATCAGAATTATCCTATGCATGACCCGAATCTGGATTTGGTTGTTTTTTCTCTGAAGATATGGTGGAACTATATTTATGGGGAGAAATGTGATATATACATAGACCACCAAATTTTGAAGTATATTTTTTTAAAAAAAATTAATTGAACATGAGATAGAATCTATGGTTGGAACTTCGTAAAGACAATGATTTTTCAATTAATTATCATCCTGGAAGAGAAAAAATGTTTTTTATGCATTAAGTATAAAAGACATTGTTGTGCTGGAAATGATAAGGATTCAATGAGATCCATTTATCAAAGACCTAGTAAAACTAGACATGGGAATCATAAGGTAATGGACATCATAAACCCTATCCCAAATTATTTCTCAACTATCATTACTATAGAAATCAAAAAATCATAAAGAGAATATACTTTGTTACAGAAGAAGATAAAGGATGTGAAGAATGGGATGTCTCCTAAGTTCGATATTGATCAAGAAGTTGTACTAAAATTTCATATGTGTTCTATATATTCCATAAATAAAGAAGGAAATGATGAATAAAGCTAATAACTCTATATTCTCTATACATCCTGGAAGCACTAAAATGTATAGGGACCTTATTGAATATTATTGGTGGGATAACATGAAAAGAAATATTGATGACTATACTATAAGGTTCTTAGTGTGTCAACAAGTGGAGGTAGAGAGAAAACTTCCAAAAAGGGTATTAAAACCACTAACCATACCAACATGGAAGTGGGACAATATCAATATGCAAATTATCACTAGTCTCCTGAGAACATCCAAATCAAAAAATGCGATATGGGTTATAGTGGATCATCTCACCAAGACTGTCCATTTTATATCTATTCAGGAAGACTTATATCTTGATCAAATTCCAAATATATGCATTAAGGGAGTTGTAAGGATGCATTTAGTTCCACTTTCTATCATTTGTAATCATGGTATAAGTTCCACATCAAAATTCTAGATAAGTCTTCAATATGCTCTGAATACTGAATTGAATTTCAGTATGGTCTATCACCCTCAAACTGATGGCCAATCTAAAAGTAATATTCAAAAACTCAGGGACATGCTGAGAACATGGTCAATGAAATTTAAAGGTTGATGGGATCAATGTCTCACATTATTTGAGTTCTCATATAACAACATCTTCAATTAGAGTATTCAAATAGCACTATGAAGCTCTATATGGAATGAACTCTAGAACTTCTACTTGTTGGGATGAATCTAGTGATAGAAAGCTTCCTAGGCTTGATCTTGTGAAACAAATGATAGAAAAGGTTCATGTTATCCAACAACACATAAAGGCAACTCAAATTCTGAAGAAGAGCTATGCTCACAACTGTTAAAGGGACATAGATTTGATGTTGGTGAAAAATTATTCCTTCAAATTTCACCTTGGAAGAGAGTCAGGTAGTTTGGGAAGAAAGGGAAGCTTATCCCCAGTTACATTGGCCCCCATGAAATCCTTGATTGCATAGGAGCAGTTTCCTGTCATCTAGAACTTCCACTAAACCTAGCTCAAGTTCATGATGTTTTCCACATATCTATCTTGAGGAAGTACATACCTAACCCTTCACATGTACTAATATAGAGGTGTTATAACTAGAACATGACCTCTATTATAAGGAGTAGTTGGTGGAGATTTTGTATTGTAGATATAAGTTTCTATGCACCAAGACTCTCCACCTCATCAAAGTGTTGTGGAAGAACCACAAATATGAAGAAGAAACATGGTAACTAGAGGAAACAATGAGACATAAGTACCCACATATTTTTTCATCTGATAGAATGAGTTGAAATTTTGGGGATGAAATTTCATAAGGGGTAAGAATGTAATGCCCTGAACTTTTTGAATAATAATTTTTTTCTTGAAAATGTGTGTTATATTATTTTATTCACACAAAAATCCATGTTTTTTTAATGAAATGAATATAAAGGGAAATGTAACCATCTATATTCTATCGTTATATGATTGCTGGTCAATTATGACCATCAATCAACATGACTATTGGGAATTATACTTGATATAAAAATTTTGAAATTATAATTAGTGTTTATAAGTATAAATAACAAAGGAAAATTAATTCATAATGCGGAAACGATGGCCTCAACCAGTAGAGTCATGTTGTATGATCCCATTTATTAGAACTTGGTAGGGGTAGCATCACTTGGATTCTTTCTTGTTAAATTCCAATTTGATCTTTGACAAGTGTGGCATGAATGGAATCACTTATGGGATAAGTTCAAGTTAGTGGAAATTATCACTCGAGCAATGTTATCCAAGTCGCCCCATGAATATATCACCATCACACACCTTACCCTTTGATAATATGAAGGTTTTATAAGGTTTTATGAGTTATGGCCTTAGATACTTAATGTATAAACCTTTTTTTATAAATAAAATTGTTGTTCCATCAATTCTGTTTTGATATTAGTTTTCCTTAAAAATATGATGAATGTGATAAATTGATTTTTCAGATAGAAATTACACTTTTTATAAAAGTTATAATTATTATAATAGACTAATTAATTATGAATAATTTTTATTTTAATGAAATAATATTGTAAAAACATTCTTATTTAAATATAAATGATAAAATAATTTTATTTTTTAAGTTTCGGAAATTTCACTACGCATTTTCTATCCATTGTTATTTTAAATAAATAAGGATTTTTATAATTAAAAGCTAAAATTAAAATATTTAGAGAATTAATATAATAAAATAAATATCATTTTTTAAATCATCACATTCACTTTTGGTTCAGGTGAAATTATGAGAAATTTCTAAAATACTTTATATTTTTGGGAATTGTAAAAATAAAGTTTGAGTTTTTTATTATGTTTAATGACATAATAATTATTTAATAATGATGAAATAAAGAATATAAAATGTTTTTCAACTCTTTTATACTAAAAATATAATAATAGGTGTCCCAAGTGTCTAATACCATGGGCAAATACCATGGGAAATCCCATGGTTTTTCATTTACCACTACCTAGGTATTCAAAGAAATTAATAAACAAATCCCCCCTTTTGCTATGAACACCCACCCATTTATCCATTATAATTAATTCCCAATTCATCCTTCATAAATATCTGATATTTTTACCTCTCATGTATTCCTATGAATTTTTCCTCAATCCCCCAAGGTCCAAATCTTCGAGTTTTAGGAGTTACTCTTCAAGGTAAGAGAAATCTCAACTTCTCTGTTCCTTTCATGTTTCCTTTTTATGTGGTACGCCTTTCAAGTTTCCAAAATATGTTTTTCTATAAATTTTATTCAGTAAATTGACTGTAAAATAGTCTTTTATTAATTTTATAACCTTTTCCCCTCTCTTTTTACCATTTTCTAAAACCATGTTTCATATCGTTATGCAGTCGAATTTTCTTCTAAAAATTTCTCTCTTTTTCTTAGGAAAATTCTCTTTTTGTTTTATTTTTGTGAATAACTAAGCCTCATTATTTTCCTAATGTGTTCACCTATATGTTAAAATGATATATTTTATTCGGTTATTAACATACATGAGACCCATTTTCCCTTTTTGTGGGTTTAAAATGATATAATGAACATTTCTTCAAGATCTTCTTAAAAACGTCAGGATCTTGATATGAAACCCATTTATTTTATTCTCCATGATTTATTTATGATTTTTTTATAATGATATATGTTTCTAACATTAATTAATACATATTATGGGTGAACCATAATAGTTCTCTAATGAATTTGGTAAAGAATTTAATCTCTATTGATGATATGTTTTACAATACCTTGGTGAATAACCTTGGTAATTTTTACGACACCTCGGTGAGAAACCTTGGTGATATGATTATGAATGACTCAATTAAATTTTTTAAAAACATTTCCATGTTATTATCCATGTTATTTTTAGAATTATATGTATCTTTTTACTTTTCTAATGCCTTTATTCCTCTAGTTCTTGTTGATATTTCTCAAGATCACATGTAAATTTTCTCCTTTTTTCCCTTACTAGGACTTATACTCACCCTTTCCTTTGATTCATGTCCCCAGGTTATGAAATAAAGTAAATGTACTTATTATGAACCTATGATGAAAACTTTAAAGTGTATTAGAATAATTTTTTATGTTTTCATGTATTATGTACCTTTTTCCAATAAACTAAACTTTAAAAGATCATATATTCATACATGTAAATGAAAAGTTATGTAACGAAAAGGTAGGATGCCATAATTGGCATATCAATGGTGAATAAAATTAGTGATAATAATAAACATGAATATTGAGATAGGATATATCATGATAATCATAAAGGCAACATGGGAGATGTGGCAACAGCTTAAAATGATGCATCATAAACATAGTTCAAGGCTAACTTCCAATACATCATGATGGAAAAAGTATCGTGATAAATTAGGTTCACTAACTAATCCCTTTAATAATTTATCATGAGACTAAAACATTACCCAATACTTTTGATCCCTATATAATTTCGGGCGCACCCATCACTTTCACTTCATTCTCAAGAATAGTTGTGCCTCATAGATCATACAACATTGAAAAATTTATCTTCACATTTTATTTCGTGATCAAGAAGTGTGGAATAATTAAATGTAATCCCAAAATAAAAGAATTATATGTGCATAAATCTTATCACCCTTGATAGGAAATGGGTATGTATATTCATTACACAGTTGTTGGTCATGGAAAATCGTAGTGAAATTTTGGCAGCATAACGACATTACTTAACAGTTCATAAAAATAGGTTGATGAGAGAAAAAGGTGTCTTCTGTTTTTTTAAATAAAATGGAAAGTAATAGGGACATGGAAAGAACATATCCCAACATTATTAATTGGAAATATAATACATAAGATAATTAAGAAACTTGAATAAAGAATAGAAGGAAAGGATCCCTTACCTTCAGAGTGTGACTCCAAATTCTTGGGAGGAGCTTCTTGAGATATTAGGGGAACTATGAGAGGACTCTTGAGATGGGATGTTAGAGTAATAACTTAATCAAAGGTTTTTGAGTGAATATAAATGGTATATTTGATTGATTTCTATAGGAAATGAGTGGGAAATTCTTTATTATTTCTCAAACTTAGGTTTTGGACTCTATATAATAAAATAACCAAACTACAAATCTTCACATGGGTTTTCCCACGGTTTATGAAAAATAGGGTTGTTTTTTATTATTTTATAAGTCCAAGGGATAAAATTATTAAAATATTACCCTTGTTGATGTGGAGTTGAGTCATACTCTTAGAGAAATGATTTTAAAATCATAAAATATATAATAAGTTTTGGAGGATTAATAAGGGATTTATAGAATTAATAAAATAAAATTAAAATCACATTATTTTAAATAGGAAACATATATTTGGTTGTGGATACCCTTTATAGTATTTATTACATAATTTTTTGGGTCATTATGATGTCATAATACATAATATATATTAATATTGTATTTAATTTTTACATGAAAATTTGACTCTATCAGAAAATTATGAAAAAATCACCATTGGATAATTTTGAAATTCTGATTCCAAAATTAATATTTAATTTAACCAAATAATTTTCTAAATATGAAAATTTTTACTTCTAAATAAAATCAACATTTATTGAGAAATGGTGGGTGTTTTTATAATAATAGTTTTAAACCCATATAAAAATTACATTTGACTTCATAGAAATTATATAGTAATTTATATTTAATAAACATTATTCAATGATAATATTTTATTAAAATATTATTTATTTCAAAAATCCATTATTTCATGAAAACTAATGCCTTAATTGAATTTTAATATTACCCAAAAAATACATTGTGTTTTATTGTATCAAAATCAAAATCATTTATAAAGTAACAATAATAAGAAGTAAATATAAATATTATTATATAAATAATATACATACTCATATTTATAGGGTCTTGATACATATCCCTTTTATACCCTAGTAAGCACCCTAAGGGTAAGGTGAGAATCAGTGAGACTTTTAGGGGGTGGTTTGATGTACATGGTTTGAGTCATGATCTTGATGACATTGAACTTCTCCAGTAAACAGTTTCACTCGTGCTTAAGTTATTGGGTATCATATTGTTCCTATTCAAGAGAAAATATTAGTGATTATATATCCCTTATAATCTCAAATAAATGGGAGTCATAGGGTATGATCCTGCTGATTTTGGTCATCACTTCCTTTTTCTGTGTCAATTTGATATGTTAAAACCCTATATTTATACTAATCATATGATCATGGTTCAATGGCTATATTATCAATGGTAATAATGATTAATGGTATTTTAAATATAATAGGATATAATAAAATAATTTCATGTGTTTTCTATAACCATAATATATAATAATACATTTAATTAAAATACAAAATGAATTTCATTAAAAAAAAGTTTTGGTCATTACACTACTCGACCTCGAGTCCCATTATCCCTAGAAAACACAACACACCACATAAAGCTTAGTATAGGATGCCCACCAAAGATAGAAATAATTTTGGGACTTATAATAAATCATCAAATCTATCTCAATAATGAATACAAGAGGTTTCATGTTGCGAATAAGAAAATTCTAGGTAACATCAGTCTCTAATAGAGAGAAAACGTAGGATGGGAAACAGGGACCCTACACTCTCTTCATTATGAGGGGTGTAGTAATATCCATCACATAAGACAAAATATTCATATGAATATTTAGAAAATAAATAGAATGAGTTGATATGAACAAGTGAGATTCCCTAGTACCAAATAAATAAGTCACTAAAGATGAAGCTATAGTGATGGTACCTCTCACAGTCCCTAGACCCACATCATCTTCCTCTAGATACTCTTCCACTATGTGAAGAAGTTTCATTCTGAATGTGTGTGTCTAGAAACCCTTAGTTATTAAAGCATCTCATTTAAAAATAATACTTTTAATATTTGATAATACTATTCCACTATATTAAGTATAAAATATGTGATAGAATTTTTGTAGGTGACCTGAGAATTCACACAAACTATAAAGTTTGGTTTCCTCAGTGAAAACCTATTTCGATTCCTTGAAAATGTCATGCTAAAAAAATTCATAGGGTATTTTATAGGTACTATAAAAGGTTTGGATGATTCTCTCTATCTAGAACAACCAAGATACTCATCGCCCTTTTTCTTTATTTTAAAGGAACTAACAGAACTACCATTGAGAGAAAAAGGAACTCCCATCACCATTGGATTTCCAGTCAAGTCTAGCTCATCCATTACTGATCCATCCAACATGTCCACATAAGAATTGATATTAATCAAAAAAACATAGTATAGGATATATGATCAAAGAACCATTTCAAATCTTTGAGCCTTCATTTTTTCAATCATCACTACCTCAGGAGAAAATTGAACAAGTTTAATAAAATGGTTAGCATACTGAGTCAAGATCCTATCACCCTATTGGAGGCTGAGAAGATCCATGGATTTCAATAAGACCATATATTTTGGATACAAATAATTAGTAAAAATAACTCTAAAATATTTCCACTCCATGAACACATATTTCTTCATCATCAACATCGAATCCCACTATCTCCTACTAGGACATTCAAGCTTAAAGTTAGTGCACTTCACCTTTATAGATTCTAGTGTTTCCAAAAAATAAAAATGAATCTCAATATTTTTCAACTAAACCTCAACTCAATAGGATCATTAAATACTTAGAAAGATTGTGGTTTTTGGAAAATAAACTCTTGAGCACAATTCTATGATTCATCCCTTTGAGGTTCTATTATCAAAGCCAGAAAGGGAATGATTGTAGGTACCTTTCCTGGATCATGGACAGCATGCACCACTATCTCAACAAGATTATAGTCCACTAGAGGATTAACCTGTTGTGGTTCACCATAAGCTTCCTCCTATGTCCTATTCAAACATCTTCCTGGATGCATGATGCTACACAAAACCAACATACAACACTGAAACATCATCAAAGTTACACAGATCATCAACTCAAACAAGAGATATGGAAAAATAAATTCCTTTAACAAAATAAAAGATTATAATTCCAACAAACTAAAAAAAATATATATTTGAAATAGTTGAATCATCTCAAATTATTCTTCAAAAACAATTTTCCCAAACATTCATAGTGACTTATAACTTGTTACAATGAGACCTATCAGGAACTCACTCTCAATTGCCTCCTAATTCTTGAAAATCCTACCCCATGTATAATAAGTCATCCCAAAACTATATATTGACATCAAGTGAAGATTCAAAACCTACCTATGATATCACTTTTTCATGACCCAACCTTCACATGCCTATGAACCTAGTCAACTAACCCCATGGGTATCCGATAATACCTCGATTTGTTCCCATAACTGCAAAGGTTATTACACACTGGGGTCACTTATCAGACTAATGAATAACCCCACATGCCAACACATGTTCTTTCAATGTGTTTTTTTTCTCACTGACACTCACCCTAAGAAACTCCCTAAGAGGAAATCCATCTTGATCACTACTCTAGACCAATCACACTTAAAAGTGGAGTTCTAATTAGGTATTCTCATAAAAATAAATGTGCACCTTGTTTAAATGTGTAGTAATTTCTTTTAATCCCCTATTTTACAAGGATGTTACATGTTTTTTACTCTACCTTCCATACTTTTTCATTACTCATGATAGTAAATCACCATATTTTCCTTCACGCCCATTGTTAACTCAACTTCTATTGGTTCTATCCATTTAATTAAATAAATTAATTTTTTGGAAGAGAATACTTATAAAAGGAAAACTATGAACTTGTAAGAAATAAAACATAAATAATGTGTATAACCTATTCATATATTATACAGAATATAATATTATTTTCCAAAATAAACTTGAATTTTTTATCTCCAAATCACTTTTCAGTCCCCAAGGTTATCTATACTACTCATCGTATATTCCTAAAATCAATTAACCTATTATCCCAGTTAAACATAATTTTTGTAACAGTAAAGAATGTATTAAACCTAAACATTATGTGTTCCTTTAAACTTATGTAACCAATTCCTTTCTTATATAATAATCTTCACACTAAATAAAATTTTAAACTTAAAGGTTACATATAACTCAACCATGTATTTAAAATAACTCCCAAACACCATTAATCACCTTAAAAACCTATAGTATAAAACCTCAAAAGGGTATATATATACCTTTAAAATTATTATAGTCCTTAAAATTATGATCCTGTAATGGTATCCTTAACTCTTAAATTATTCTCATATGATAACTTATTAACCTCTAAAATTATCTAAACCTTTCTCAGATACCAACTATAATTCCCCACACTTATACACCTAGATCTGATTCTAAAAATATACTCATTACATATTATTTTTGATACCAACAAAAGAAACTCAAACGTAGATATCCATATTTACAATGTTAATAAAAAAGCCGACCCACTTACATACCAAATACCTTTTAGGTTTGGAGTATTATAAAATTAAGAAAACCCCGTTAAGTAACAAACCCCATGTTGTTGTCATCAAATGGTAATTTTTTAAATTATACCATGAAATTATTATTTCATAATAATTATTAAACATCTCCCACAAAATTCTTTACATAATATTCCCTTCTTATCCATATCCTACTTAATAATTCCCTTTATAACTTGGGAAATGGAACCATAAGAAAGGGTGAGCTCATATACTTATTATGGGTAAACATGGGAGATATCAATTGATGATAATTAATGAGAAAAATATAAGAATAAGTATTTGATATCATGATCATAAAATACGAAAACATACCCATCATATCATAGACCATAAATCAAGAGTTATGGAATAAGTCTCTATCTTAACAAAAGACAAGAGAGTGTAAAATCATCAATAATCAATCTTGATCCATTAGTGAATTACATAAGAATAAGTCATAAATTTGTTTCATAAATAAAATTATAGACAATATTGAGATTTTGAATATAATATAATCATGTCCATCTATAAACTTGTGACCATATCTACCCACTATAATGTCCACCCACAAACTTATGAACATAGATAACTAGAATCATATCTATGTAAAAACATGTGAACTTAGATACCTAAAAACATATCCATAAAAACTCCATTATAACATGAGATATAAAACTTTATCCAATTTATTGGAGGGATATAACAGACCCACCAATCATATAATGATAAACTATACATATGTATGTCACAAAATAACACCATACATCTTTCCTTCTAACTAAAGTAACCTATGGGAAAGAAATGGGTTTCATGAAAACATCCTTAAAGCATCATCATCATAATCAATCAACATAAATGAAGTGGATGGTATTATAAGATAATATTTACAATTAATAATAAAAATATTTAAAGAAAGTTGAAATAGATGAAAAATACTTTTCTAAAATCATTAAAAATATTTTTTGAAAATAAAAAGAAAAATTAATTTCTTTTTATAACTTCTAAAATAAAAAAATAAAAAAAAATTGGATTAAGACATTCCTTGTAAAAAAAATATAACTTGTAAATGATGAGTTATGGTAAATAATGTAAATGACAATGATAAAATACATTCTAATTGTATATGCTAAAAAACATTCATTTCCAACTTTTCTAAAGAATGTAAAAAGTGATTCATTATGAAAACATTTGAAAAAGTAAAATTTAATAATTTTTAAAGAAAGTAAAAAAGGTATTGTAAAATAAAATTATTAAAAATTTATGTATAGATAAAAACATCCATAAAACAATTTTAAATAACATGGATATGAAGGATAAAGTGTTAAAAAAATGTAAACAATATTTTAAATAAAATGCCTTATGGATTTTAAAATTTATTAACCTTTTGAAATAAAGAACATGAGAAGGAACTAAAAATACCATAAATATAAATAGATTCATTATATGATATGTTAAAGAGGGAGTATATACATAAAATAAATGAATATAGGTGTATTTATGCAGACGTTATTCCTTACTTTTTTCCACATAATTTAATATCTTTAATTGTATTTTTATATCAAAATATTTTTTTTATTGGATAATGTGTAACTATAGTTAATTTTGTATTTAATTATTATATTTGAGAATTGTAGTGTTAAATTATTTAATTATTTATTCTTATTTTAGTTAAATTATTAATTTATACATCATCCACTAATATTATTTTAACCCATCATTTTTTATAAATTGATTTTATACTGATTTACTATTTTACAATCTTTTAATTCTTTCATTATTTAATTTTAGGTTTTTCAAAATAATAATTTCAATAATTTAATGTCATTATTTTTTTTAATTATTTATTCAATTGTATTTCATATTAATAATTATTTCTTTGTTAAATTAATCTTTTTATTTAACTCTTTTATTTAATTTCACTATTTTTTATAATTAATTTAATTTTTCTTATGTATTTATTATTTTAATTTAATTCATTTAATTATTTATTTTATTATTATTATAATTTAAAAATAAATAATTTAACATTAATTAATATTAATTTTTTTATCTCGGAACACTACCACCAGTAGTTCAACATCTATCGGCCAGCCATCTACTACTGCCACACCCCAACAGTAGCACAATTCTACTACTGTTGTTCATATGCTATCACTAACCTCTGCAGTAGTGTTGTAACCAAAAGATGTCATTTACTATTCCTGTAGCAATCCCCCACCAACTGATCTACCATTCCTACAATCTACCACCAGCATCCTAGATCTACCAGTCTATGCATAATCCACCATTGGACCCATTTTGATCTACTGGTCCCCATATCTTCTGCCAACCCAACCATCTACCATTAATATCCTCTATTGTCATAGACCCTACAACCACTAGTTGCACATGATCTACTGATCTACATTCCCTATCGTCTAACGCTCCACCTAATCCACCATCACCCATGATCTACTGGTTCCCACTGGTAGATCACCATCTACCACCACTGATTTTGCCTCAATATACTATTGATTAAGAAACACTCAATTGATGATGCATAAATAGGATTACTTACCAACATCAAATCATAAATCTAGAAAACAACTAAACCCAAGGACCGATGTCTCTAAGCTCAGTCAAATCCCACCATGTCGTTGCGAATCTGAGCCTTATCGGAAGGGGGTAACCATAATCTACCAACCTTCCTTTATTGCTGGTTGGAAGAAACTGAACTATAGATCTTAGAGGTTTGAATCTGAGGAAGAAGATGAGCTACCTCACATTGTCTTTGAAGATCACCAGACCCTGAGAATTTGCGCCTTTGATTCGACCATTGTTGAGATTTCAATCACTGAATCTTAAAAATTTGTTTTGAGCCTTACCGATTTGCACCTTACTGAAGCCTCACCACCCAAGAAATCGAGTAAGACACCATTTTCGAGCTGTTGTGAGCCCTCTTCCCCCTTGAAATGAAGACCCTAGGCCAAAGCTGAGAGAATAAGAAGAAAAAATAAAAAAAATAAATATATATATAGTATTAATAAAAGAAAATTTAAATATATAACATGAATACTAAATTATTGTAATGTTAATATTAATATTTATATATATATAATTATAATTGTATATATATATAATAATTATTTTAATAGTTATATATATTTAATATTTAGTAATATTTTTATTAATCTATATTTTTATATATGTTTTTTATATTTTTCATTAAATAATTATTTTAATATTAATATATTAATTAGTTAATGTTTTTGAAGTGCATGAATTTTGAAGATGATGGCGAGGAATTTGTTCTTCCCTGCTATTAGAGATGCAAATTTTTTCGATCAACTGGTGATGTTGGGGTGATGCGGGAAATTTACATAGAAAGATGAACAATGGTCATCACCAGATGATTCTAGAAAGCACTAAGAATGATCATAGATATCATGCCCTGGAATCAACTGTGTTGTCCATGTGGACTTTAAGTATATTTGTACTGAAATTATCTAGATGCTACTGATTTTTTTGGTGACATGGCCACGTGTGAGATGTGGAATTGGTTAAGGGAGCTCCACTCAAGTAACTAGAGTAGGATGATGTACAGTGACACATATTCCACGTGGAAGACAAATAGAATTGATCTAGAAGTAATTGTGAGTGTGCATAGTACATATACATGTTTTTTTATTAAGATGAAGGTGGAAATTCCAGAATCAACCAATCCATGATCATTCACATTAACATCGAGACATAAATAACAAGGGCAGGACAATTGAGTTGGGATATGGTTCTGGATATGGAGCTTGAGGAAGGAAACAGTCTCACCAGAGATGTTTCTTCATCTCTTCTCTAGTATTTTATATTTTTTTCATGAGTAGATAATTATCTTATGGGAATCAGGTTGGGATGATCTAGATATCTTTTTATCCATTTTTATTTTATTGACACTTTTGTTTGGTATAATTTTATGTTCTTTGTTCTTTTCCATTTGATTATGAGAATCATTTCAAACAATCCAAGAACCAACAGGTGATGGCAGTGACTCATTTCACCTGGGATCATGACCTAAGTGCCAAAAATTTGAAAAGTTAAATTCATCACTTCTCTATAATTAATGGATTTATTCTAGAGTTAATATCAAAAGATAAAAATTAAATATGGTTCACTAGAACTATATAATTTCACTAAGGAAATAGCTTAGTGAATCTATACCTTTTCTGAAGCACTTAATAATTGAATTAATTTGAGAATAATAGGATAATACCTTTTCATCAGTTCAAAACATCCCAACAGCCTGAAATTCATCCATTATTTGTATCACTCTCTGTTTTGATCCCTACTTTCACTACTTCTATTTCACACTTCATTCCATATTTTCTATAGTTTTTGTTTTTTTCCTTTTTTTCTTTTTTATTGGTCTGAAAAATAATTAATCCTTCCATGTGGTTCAAACCTTCTTACCATAGTACATGTTATAGGTAGTTATTAGGTCCTATAAATAATTAATTTTCATGAAGTTAAATGTCCATCATGTTAATTGTTGGAGTCATTTTCAGGGAAGGCAAGTGCGACCAAGTCAAAAAATATATATAGAAAAAACATAAAAAAAAGAAAAAAAATTAATTTAAAAATATATCTATACAAAACATTAAAACTATTAAAAGAAATATTAAAACCATTTAGTGTGTTCTGTATACACAAAAGGTCTTATAAGTCAGAGATTGAAACTCTAATTTCTAAAATCAGTAAGCAGAATTCTATTCTTAGAATACAAAAGAAAATTGAAATGGAAAATAGGAAAAAATTTATTTAGGAAGAGCTAAAAATAAATATATAAATATATCCCAACCTTTAGTTCCTTCCCCTAATAGATCTATACTTAAGGAGTCAAAAATTCCAATAATGTCAAGAAATCTATCTTGTATCAAGTTATCCCCTATTTCTAGGAACTATGAGATAAAACATTATCGTCTCTCTCATATTCTATAATTTAATGGTCTGCCAACAGAGGAATGATTAGAGTTTATCAGATATTTTTATGGTTCTATCCAGAAATTTCCTCTACAAGATCTAATTGATGAGGATTTTAAGTTGAGGGTATTTCTATTTTTCATTAAGGGGAAGGGTGGGACATGGTTCCAAAATCTATAAGAAGAAATATTTGAAACCTGGGATGATCTTTTCAAGGTATTTTTATATAAATTATACCCCCAAAACACCACTATATAAGTGAGGCATAAGATCAATAATTTTTTCATGGAAGATGGATATTTGTTTAATGAATCCTGATATAGGTTTATAAGTCTACTTATATAGAGTCCCAATCACATATATCTCCTCATATTATCATGGAAATGTTTTATAATTCTCTCACCCCTTATAACCAAAATCTAGTTAACGAATCTTATGGGGGTGAATTTTCTAATTCTAATATTTATAATGATCTTAATAAACTATTCAATAATTTTTTTCAAAAATCCAAACACAAGTGCACTAGGAAAAGAACTATTTATAGGGCTAAAACTAATACCCAAGTTGTTGTTATTAATAAAAAAAATCTTAGGGAGTAGTTTTGTCACTATGGGGTTTTTGATCAAACTGAGAAATGTTTTCCCAAAATTGTTCTCTCTATCCAACTTAAGGAGAGTTCCCAGTTTATAGATTATTGGACTAGGAATCAGGATTCACAATATCTATTATCAAACTAGTATAATTCTAGATAAAAAAATCACCCCAACATCTTTTAGAAAGAACAATTTGTAATCAAATAACCAACTACCCTAAATTACTAATCACATTCCATTAATTTCAATACAAAACAATATGGGGATGAATCTTCAAATTACTATGGTGAACATAAGGTAATGATGTATTAGGTGTTAGGTGAAATTGGTTTTTTGAAAAAGGATAAAAATTATTGAATTCATATTCTATAAATTCAAATGGATCAGATGGATAGAGACCTAGGAGGAAGATATGAAGGTAAGCTACCCAGCACAATGGAGTCAAATCTGAGATAAAATGTTATGGTAGTAAAAACTAGGTTAGGCCATAAAATTCATGAACCAGTAAGAGAATATTCTAGGGGTAAAGAAATTAATGTACAAGCTAAAATTGGAACAAAAACATGGAAAATTCTAAATTTGTAAATCTGGATAGATTTTAAGAATCTGAGAAAAAGGTAAAAAAGTCACATGAAAAAACCCAAGAATAAATAAAAATGAAATGGGAATTTATAAAAGAGGTAAATAGTAAGGTGATTTTTTTGGATGAGGGACGTGATCAACTTTTTTTAAGAATTATCCTTCTACCATCCCTTTTCATCAAATGATGAGAAAGCGCAAAGAACCATATTTCCTCAAACTCATTCAGATGTTTAGGATTTTCAATGCTAATATTCCATTTTTAGAAGATTTGAATAAAATATCATCTTATCTGATATTTCTTTAGTGGTTCTTAGCTAACAAGAGGGATCGGTGAGAGTGATCAACTGTAAATTTGAAAAAGGAGTGTATTTCTATAGTCTAAAATATGTTTCCCCAAACTAAAAGACCCAGTATGTTTTGTCATATCTTGTAAAATTATTCATAGATAGGATATTAGGTTCTTCTGTGATCTAGGGGTAGTATTAACCTTTAAAAAAATTTGGTATTCATGAGTTAAACTGGACTTTATTGTTACTATAGCTAGCTGACATGTCATTTTTCTACCCTTATGGGAGGGTAAATCACCTATTAGTTGATGTAGGGAAACTATATTTTCCTATAGACTTTCTTATTCTTCAAATGGAGTGGAATAACATGGTTTTTCTCAGTTTAGGTAGTCCATTATAATCTACTATTGGGAATATCATCAGTGTCTCAATGGATAAGATTACCCTCCAAGCTAGTGTGGGCATAGAGAAATTTCAAGTTTACAAAGAGTTTCCACATGAGGTTAGATATAATTTTATTGATGTTGTATATGTAATGTTTAGAGAAGATGTTAGAAAAGAAAATCATCATCCCTTGGATGATTTTATCACTGAGTCTATCAGTGAACATTTTGAAGAAAATTTTATTGAATATTAGTACACACTGAAGATAGAAAAATTAGGGAGAATTTAGAACCAAATTAAGAGACTCGTTGCTAAGGAACATTTATTGATCCTTCAAAAACCAAGTTATCTTACTGACTGTGTTTCTCAACCTATTCAAAGTTTACAACTATCCCATATACCCAACTCTGATATTGCTTCATGTTCTATAATACCTGAGGGATGTAATTATGATCATCGTTCTTAATCTACTGAGAGTGAATTTTTTTGAGCTAAGGATAACTTTGGAGTCATCCTTATTCATTTTTTTGTTTAAATTGAGTTTTCTAAATCTGTTATATGAGAGTTGGAGGAATTTTTAACCATTTTACTAAATTTGGGAAATAGTTCTAACCCTATTTATATTCACCACATGGATGATGAAATTTTTTTCCATGATTAGGGAATTTATTAGAACTTTAGGACTCCTACTTTGATGTACCTAAAGAAGTTACCTCTAAATTTCAGTCTGAAATTTACAGCGATCCACCTATATAAATTGATGTTTTTTTCTAAACTTGAGAAACTTTCAAGTGTGGGGGGAACTATGTGGGATCCCTTTCAGAGTGAAGTTATTCATTTTAGATATTATTCTGATTTATTTCCTAAATTACCTAATTCTTTGAGTAATTTTCTGTATTTGTAATCCATTGATACAAGGAGGCTTAGTTATCGATTTCTGAATTTTTTTACGAGACTTATTCAAACTATTGAGTTACATGAGGTTTCATATAAACTTTATAAACTACAAAAAGGGGATATTAGGGGCTCAAATAATGATGGATATTACTCATTAAATTAACATGGTTAAAAATCATTAGGAATTGATTCTATATAGGGAAATAAAACTAGAGATTCATGGGAGAAAACCCATGATGTTTCTTGTTTTTTTCTTTAATATTTAGTATGAATAAATACTCATTTTCAGATTGTATGTCTCCTTAAGTCTAAACCAAAATTTTGTAGTATATGTTGCATGATTTCTCTCTTATTTGTTGTAACTTTTTTTTTCTAATTTTAGTTTTTGCTGACCGTTAGGTGAAAGTAGTGTGCGGTAAGTGAAGTACCATTATAAGTAGCCTTATGATTATTCAGGTGACAATATAAAGAGGGTACGGTTGGTTGTGAGAATTTATTACTATGAAAAAATTTTGTTTTAAAATCACTTTTATAAGGATATTCAAGTGTATAAAATATGATTAAACTTTCTTCAACTAAAACTATAGTCAATTTCAAATTCTGTTTTAAATTCTCAAATGTTTCATGTTTATCTGTTTAATTTTTAGGAGCTTCCAATTCTCAACTAGAGGACTATTTTTAATTGTTGTGAAGAAGGTTACACATCTATTGTGAAAAAATTATAAGTGGTTCTTTTTATCTAGGGATTCACTATTTTAATTGTTCTTAATCTTTTTATAGTTCTAATGCTAAATTCATTTAATTCACTATTTTGAATTTTTTACTAAATTTTTGTCTTGCGTGTTGTGTTTCTTGATGATCATTATTAAATTGCATGTTAAATTTTTTTACCCTTTGAAAATAATTCATGAACTCATCTGATTCATGAAATATTTTGGAAAATAAAATTTTTCTCTTAATTTCATAGTAGTGGAACAAGGATACTTTGTACATTAATTGTTTTCTTTCTATGTGGAAAATATTTTGTTTGAACTTTCATGACACCCCTAAAAACTATATTTTACTCTGTTACATTTCTAAACCTATTTCAAACTTTTTCTGATTTCCTCCCACATTGAGATTCAATAATAAGAACATTTTTTATTTTTAAGTGTAGGGGATGAGTCTTAATTAAGCTAAATTGAACTTCATTGTAACCCTTTAAAAACACTCTAAATTTTTCAAATTTCCCCCGGTCAAGTTTCATTTTAGGATGCCTATAAATAAACTTTTTTCTTAGTGTGTTCAACAAATAAAAACAAAAAAAATATAGTATAAAAAAATCATAAAAACAACAAGAACAAAAATTGAACCATTGTTTCCTACCTAGGTGATAATTTCACTCTTATTTGATGGGTTTCAATGAGTCTAAATTTGCTAAAATTGCATAATTGTTGATTGTTTTTGCCCAATTTTTTATGTAAGTTCACTTAAGGAACTATGAAAGGGAGTTTTATGGGAGTGATCCTTGATGAATTTTGATCTTAACTTGACAAACCTAGAAAATTTAATTTTAAACTAGGGGAAATTCTATTTTTGAGAAAAATATTTAGGTATCCAACTCAAATGGTAATCATATAAGTAATTTTAATTTAGAATAAAATGGGAAAATCGGATCCTATGGTGAGTATCTGAGACAAGGGAACTAGGTTTGTTTTTATATTTAAATAAAATTCATTTTCAAATTCAATAAGTTCTTTGCATAGTTTTATGCATAAGAAATATAACTGGGAAAAAATAAAATAATAGGCCTTATACAATGAGTTCATTTAGGTGAGGGAAATTTTGAGCCCAAATGAAGAAGGGGTAAATTAACTTATATAAAAATCATTTGAGTTATATTAATGGTGTAAAAATTATTCACATTTGATTTTTGGATCCTAGGGTAGAGTTATTAAATCAAGTGTCTTTTCTTAAAATATGAGTTCCAGTTTTATCTAACTTGTTTCACTCTTCAAACCAGAACCCTTTTTGAAATAAAAATGAGGTAGTGAGTAACATTTACATAGGAGACATAATTATTTCAATATTTAGAGGGATTTTTTATCTCCTTTTACCTTGGAGTAATTTTGAACCTAGGCAGGATGTCATTTATTTTAAGAGATTTGTTTAACAAATAAAATTAATTGAATTTCTCAGGAATGTAATTTATTAAGTTTGAGGAATGTCGATGTGACCTTTATTAATTTATTTTTTCCTTACTATTTAATATATTTAATTGTATTTTTTATATCAAAGTATTTTTTTACTTGAATAATGTACAAATGTTGTAAATTTTGTATTTAATTATTTATCATTCCCACAATCTACAGTCATCATCCCAGATCTTTTAGTCTGTGTACAATCCACCATTGGCCCTCATTTTGATCTACTAGTCCCCTAATCTTCCTACAACCCAACCATATACCATTTATCTCCTATTCTAATACTGACCCCACCACCACTAGTAGCAAATAATATCTTGATATACATTCTCAGTCATCTACCACTCCACCCAATCCACCATCACCCATGATCTACCACTTACCAACACTATATCACTATCTACCGCCACTGCCTCAATCCACTATTGATGATCCAGCACTTAACCAGTGATGAACAAAGAGGATTACTTACCAACACTGAAAAATAAATCTTGAAATAAACAGAACCCGAGGTCCACCACCTTTGTGCTTAGTCGAAGCCCACCATGTCACTGCGAATCTAAGCCTCACCGAAATGGGACATCTATTTTCTAGCCACCTGTCTATCCCCTTTGATTTTAATAAACCAAATAAGAGATCTTGGAGGGTCTAATCTGAGTAAGAAGATGACCTACTTTGCATTGCGCTTAAATATGACAGGGCCTCCAGAAGTCGCGCCTCTGAGTCGACCTTTGTCGAGATGTCAATCACTAAATTTGAATAACTCGTTCCGAGCCTTGTCGGTCTTAACCCTTCTGAATCCTCTCTTCCCAAGAAATTGAGGAATACACCCTTTATGATCTATTGCACACCCTTTACCCCTTTAAATGAAGACCCTAAACTGAGGCTAAAGGAATTAGAAGAAAATTAAAAATAATAAAATAATGAAAATATATAATATATAATATTAATAAAACACAAAAAATATATATATAATTAATAATAAAATATAGTAATAATAATATTAATATTTATATATATATATAATTATAATTGTACACATGTATATAATAAAAAGTCTAATATAGTTATATATATTTAATAATTAGTAATATTTTAATTATTTTATATTTGTATATATATTTTTTATATTTTTCATTAAATACATATAACAATATAATTATTATAATAATAAAATTTTAATTAGTTAATGTTTTTGATGTGTAAGTATTTTGAAGATGATGGTGGGCCCTCTGTTCTTCCTCGCTATTACAGCTTCAAATATTACCGATCAACTGGTGATGTTGGGGCGATGTGGGAACTTGATATAGCAATGTGAATGAAGATCATCACTGGAATATTGTAAAAATCACTCAGAATCCTTGTAGAGATCATGTCATGTAATCAATCATGTTATTCATGTGGAGTTTAAGCCTGTTCATACAAGAATTATCTGGAAGATATTGAAGTTGTGGAAACATGTTCACATGCAATATGAAATACTACTTAAGGGATGTATTCTCGAGTTATAGGAGGATGAGGAGGATATAGAGTGACATATATGTCATGAGAATAATTTCACACTACCCAAGAACTGATAGGTGATGGTAGTGACTCATTTCACCTTGGATCATTGACCGAAGTACCAAAAATAGAAATAGGTTAATTCATCTATTATCTATAATTAATATATTAGTGTTCAAGTTAATATCAAATGATCATAACTAAATAAGGTTCACTCAAACTTTGGAGATTCACGGAATCGATAGCTTAGTGAATCTCCACCTTTTCTAAAGCACTAAATAATTGAATTAATTTGAGTATAAGAGTATAATATCTTTTTATCAGTTAAAAATATCCTAACAACCCAAAATTCATCCATTTTTCTTCTCACTCCCTGTTTTTATCCCTACTATCACTACTTCCATGCCACACTTCATTCCATCTTTTCCACTGTTTTTTTTTGTTTTGTTTTATTTGGTTTATTTTGTTACGGTCTGAATAATCATTAATCCTTCCCTGTGGTTTAACCCTTCCTACCAAATTACTAGTTATAGGTAGTAATTAGGTTCTAAAAATAATTTATTTTCTTGAATTTCATTGAACATCTCATTATACATCAATCGAAACATGTCTCAAAGAAGGGAATTTGAGACGAAACACTTACCTTAAGTCCTGAATTGATTTATATGCACTCTAAACTCCATATAATAAATTTTTACTTATTTTACATCTAAATAATAACTATATTTAAACTGTATTACTATATATTATTCACCCATAACTTATTTTTATCCATTTACTCATAATTTTTAGTTAAACTCAATATTTAGATGTTAAATATCTCATTTCCCATGCATGTTTTGATTTAGTGGTTTCGGTCCTTCCTCTTTCTTCATGCTTTCATAATCTAAAAAATATTAAAAAAATTATTATTATCATGTTTTAACATTAAATATACCTTTATAAACATCCATATAAGTTAGTAATGAAAAATTAGATATGTTATTTATGGTGGTGGTAGTTCGCACTCACACATGAGGGACATCTTCATTTTTCTAATTGATGAAAATGAATTAAGATAGATAAATATTTAAAATTTAATAATAATAATAATAAACATCATTTTTATTCATTAAATATATCCACATAACTGTCCATGTAAGGAGGAAATGGAAAATGAGTCACACCGCTTTGGGGATGTAGTAGTCCACACGTATGCATGAGAAACTATCATTTTCCAATGGATACTAGGGTAAGAAGTAAAATAATATTTTAACTTTAAATAATAATAATCATATTATATAGAACATATATATCAATTACATTCATCTTTATAACTATCCATGTGATGTGGTGATGAAAAATGAAACACATTTCTTCGTGGATGCGATATTTGGCATGTATGCACGATCAAAGTTTTCATTACCCATAGGATGAAAAGAAGATTTAAAATAGTTGTTTAATCATCATAATAAAATTTAAATATAGTAAATATACTGATATAATTTTTTTATTAGGGTTGGAAAATATTTTAAATAGGTATAAGAATAAATAAAAATGAAATAATTTGATTAATATTTATACCTCCTCTATGAATATCTTCTTTTAGCATACACCTTAAGACTTTTAGGATTTTCTTTTTGGTGATACCAGGACCTCTATGACAAAGTTTAGATACATTGGTAGGTACTTTACCTCTATTGGTAAATATATGGTGCTCAAGTAGTGTGGATACATTATGAGAGTAGGTGCCTTTTTATAAGTGAGGGGAGAGACACCCTTATAAATATTAAGAACTTTAAGATATAATAAATTTATTTCCCATAGAAAGTGGCTCCAATTTTGTCTCATTTTTAAGATAGGATAATTTAAGGTAAAAATACACTCAACCAATCAAATTAAAACACATTTAATGGAAACTTTAAGCCTTATATCTTAGCTTAACACCCTCGTTAACCCTTTTAACCTTTACTGTGGTGACAAACTTTTACCATGATAGTTTTTCATTATGATTAAAAATGTAATTGTTCTTATTACTATATTATAAAATTAAGATACCAAATATGGGATCCATTTTATAATATTAAATTCCCATAAGTAGTAAAAATTAATTTCAATATATCTTCACAAAACACAACAAAAAATAGTTTTTAGAAATGTATTTTTTAAGAATAAAAATTAGTTTATTCCAAAAAACGTGTATAATATTTATTCCTAAAGAATTAATTGGATTATTTTCAATGAAAGGATAATTATTTTAATTTAAAACAAAAATAAAAATTAAATTAACTCTATCAAAACATGATTAGATGAAAAGAACCAAAAAAAAGTTTTTATTTGAATAAAAACATTACTTAGATATAAAAAATGTCAAAATAGATTTATAAGTTCAAAATTATATTTTAAATGTAATTATAATAATTATTATATATTTATTTGGTCTCGAATAAACGTTTTATAAAATTATAAGTTATTCATATATCATGATAATGTCATAAAAATGAAAATATTTGTAAAATCAGTATTTTCCCAATTCACCCAAAAAACATTTTTTTTAAAAACTCCCAAAAATTAACCCTAATATAATTTTGAAATTATGAATTAAGAAATTAAATTAATTTAATCAAATTAAAATTTATTAAATTTTTAAATTTTGTTTTTAAATAAAATATAAAATATAAAGAAAACCTTATTTATAGAAAAATGAAGGTTTTAAACTTAAAGTGATATTAACATAATTTCATATCATTTACCAATTTCAATTAATTTATTTGTTTTAAAATTCTATAATAATAATTTATTAAATTTTTACCCTTTATTTTAATAAAGTATTATTCAATTTAGTATAGTGATGCATATGTCACATGTTATTAAACAATATATCTACTTAAATTAGTACTTTATAAAATCTCAAGGTGTTACATGACATAACATTTTAGGAAAATGAAAATAAAATATGAAAATTAATACATCCACCCATGAATGTGAGAAGATGAAGAGATCTATGAGGAATAAATAGAAAAATAAAAAATAGATTGTTGTTGTTTTAGGGAGTGTGTTGGCATAACAGGGGAAGTTGAGAGAATTTGTTACAATCATAGGAGCCTCTAAGAAGCATCATGTCTCATTCCTCTCAACTAGGGTTCCCCTTTGGTAGTGATTTAAAGGGGGAGGTATTTGTGCTTCCTATATGGCATTGTCTTCCCTGCTCCTACATTGTCCTCTACTTTCTATTCCTTTTGGTGTACCTCGTACTCTCATCGGTCATTCTTTCTTGGGTTCCCTCACTTCAATGGGGTTTATGTCTTTCGGTTTTATTGTTCTAACTTCATTTTGGTGTTCTTTATAGAATGGTTTGAGTTTCTCTAACATTTTGGATCTTTTTCATGTGGATTTTGTTTTGATCTTGTGTGGTATCGTATCTCTATTGAATCCATCATTATTTCTCCCTCTATTCTTACCATTTTCTTCATCATTCTAACATTTCTAGTCTGGAACTTTAGTTTCTTAGGATGGTTTGGGAGGTGCTGGATGAGGATTCACTGGTGTCCCGGGATGAGCGACCTACAATTTTATGGTTTCTTTGGAGGTCTATTTCTCTTGTGGTTCTTCGATTTATAAGTTTATAATGATGATTTTAGTTCTCTTGGTGTGGTTCTGAAGGTTCAGGATTTAATTACTAATGAATATGGAAGTTCACTACGGAGGCCCTAGCCCGACAAGAACTTTTCTCTGCCTTCCTTCTCTATCTCTCCTTTTAAATTTGGTCTTGGGAGATGGTTCTTAAGAAGGTTTTTTTATTTTCTATTCGGGTAGTCATCATTGTAAAAATTGTTTTTACATTCATCGACATTGTTTTTATTTCCTATGGTCTTTTTCCTGATGTTCATGTTAGTCCGGCGATTGAGTGTGTTTCATCCTCGACGTTTATGGTTCTTGGTTTAGTGATTTTTTTCATTCTAGTGTTGTCTGATTCTATTTTTGTGAAGGGGTGATATTATGGTGAAGTTCATATCTTGATCAGCTAAAGTAATATATTTCTTTTAAACCTTGATGATGCCAATGATGTTCGAAGGAGAGTTTTAAATATGGTGCTCTAAAGGATGGGATCCATGGTTTGGTGAGGGTTGTAGATCACTCTCGGGAAGATGGATACTAGTTTTTCGCCTTTATAATGATTATGACGTTAGAATTTGAATTTTTAGTGATATTTCAATGGATGGTGGGTTCTCGCCATTGAAATTGGAGATGATGACTGAGACCAAGTGTCAGGGTGTGCGGATCAAGTTGGCTCACGATTCAGGATCTCATAGCCCAATTATTAAGTGGTGATGGGATCAATCTATGGACAGTAACAGGGTTTTGAAGAAGTAATAAAAAAGAGTTTAGTGAACATACCTATTATTATTTATTAGTTATTGTTGAGGAAGAATTAAAAAAAGTAAGAGTACCTAAAGTTGAGGTGGTGAGTGTTGTGATTATTTTGTATACCCAAGCTTACAGCACTGATTTTGATAATAATTGTTGAGTAGACAATTTATCTTATAGTTTTTTAGTAACTAAAAGATGTAAAAATTCATAGGTTGAGTTGTATGAGATTTTTTTTAAGACTTAGAGGAAGCCAAAGAAACTATGAGTTTGATAAATTAGATTAGATTTGTGGACCTAAGAGGCAACCTTGGATACAAGTGAAATCTTATTCAAGAGGAGAATAAGGTTAGAAAGATCCAGTTGGTGTGATGTTAGTTTAATTACTATAGGATGTAGTATAAAGATCTCTTATATTGTATAATATTATGGTGGATCAGATCATATGAATCATATTGTGAACACAGCCACCTAAGTAATATGGTGAGAGTGGGTTAGGATAAAACTAGCCTATAACTCCATTGTATTGATAAAACAATTTTAATGGAGAATCTACAATTTGGAAATCCCAATAACATAAAGGATTAATATTCCTAGGATGTGATGAACCTTGTAAAAATACATGTGCTACTTTAATATCATTATTTTCATTATATTAGGTGTATGCTAGGTTAAACTACAAAAAGATTCATCTACTTTAACCAACATCAGAGGTTCAAGACCAAAGGGGATTAAATTAAAAAGAAATATTTTCTTTCTGGTAAAAATATGATAACACTATATTCTCCACCCTTCTCATGTGTGTCTACATAGTCCACTCAAACTATTAATTATTATCGGAGCATAGGTTCCCTCTGATCAAATATTTAAGTTTATTGCCCGTTTTTTTATAATTATATATGAATTTTAGCTTCAAGATGTTTAAAGAAGATCCTTAAATGTAGGAATCTACTTTTATCCCTATAAGAAAATATTTGGTGGTCTCAATGAAGACCTTCAGAAACTAGAATAATAAAGAGGAAAAAAAGCTAATAAAATATTCAAAAAAGGAATAGAAAATACCATTAGCTGAAAGTAATCATAATGGCAAGGATTTATTAGTTAAAACTATTTATAATCATTCCTCTAATGAGCCACATTCATGATGTGGTGGTGAATTAGTTGGATCTGCTAATGACCTCTACCTTGAGGTTAAGAACTATTTGAATAAGGTTCCTATTGAAGCTATATCATACATATTTTTATATATAAATGGACTTCATGACGATAACTAACAACTAAAATAATAGGATGATGCAATGGAAGATCCATTAGCAATTAACATGAGTTGCTATATCACTCTCACAAATCTAGTGAAAGCCAAGGAAAAATAGTTTCACTTTATAATGAAAAATTTTCTCGAACTAATGAATAATTTCAAAGATATATATATATATATATTATAATGAAGTTTTTTAAAGGGTTTTAATGTAATTTATACATGATTTTAAAAAATATATAAAATATCATTATATGTTAAGGCTGCTCAACTAAAAATCAAGGAAAACATGGAAAAAGAGCTTGAAAAATCTTTAAAAGAGACAGGGAAGATGCATGAGGATCTAGTTGGAAATATCAAGAGTGATTGGGGTGATAATTTCAGATTATTTTAATATAAAGGTAATACTATCAATCCAAAAAATATTGATATGTAAGTAAGAATAAGGAATCTAGAATCAACCCAAGCTAGAACTTCCCTACAAGTTAAGAAAAATAATGTCTCTGCACAAACAAAATAAGTGAGTCTATCTGAAATAGAGACTCATAATAGTGTAAAGAGAAGCTATAGATAATCTTGATTAGCCTCCACTTTTATATCATACAAGGTGGTAACCCACTATTCAATCAAATTAGCTAATATTGAATCTAGTTTTCTAAAAATACAGTAAAAAGTTAAATATTGTTCAAATTTGTAAGAATAAAAATGTTTCCACGTACACCACATCTTCAAGGGTGGAGGTGATCGTGTCCCATAACCCCCACTGAAGGATCCCAAAAAGTTGATATTCTATCCTAAAAATATCTACTTGTTAAATCTAGATAGATTTCATGAATAATAAAAATAATAATGTTGATTGGGATATGTTATAGATATTCAAATTTTGGGAAGATGGATATTGATTACTTGCACAATAGGTAAATATGTGAAAATCATAGAATCCCAAAACCAAGGTAGAGTGTATCTAAATCAAGGAAGATTCCTACTAAGAAAAATTATACCTCATAGATCAAGATAAATCTTTCTTTTAAGAAAAACATTGAATCACTTGGTATATTTTATGAGTTTTAAAGCATTTTTGGTCATAGTTATAATGAATTTTTGTATAACTTAACCAGCTATAATTCCTATACTGAAGAGAATAAAGAACTAAAATAGATATATAAATCGGTGGAGAAAGAAATAATATCTTCCTTGGGTTCAAAATCAATTAAGAATAGTACACCCAAGAAGATAGTGAAGAAAGATATTTAGGATGTTCAAACTATTGGTAAAAATTACTTCTATTATAGTAAGATATTCCAATTCATAAAACATTTTAAAATAATCATGAATCTAAAGAAATAATGATTCAATATTAAATCTAAAAGGGTATTTGTCTAGGAAAGTTATAGTGGAATTTGTATAGTAGTTGACACTTCTATTGGAGATATTAAAGGGATTCCCAAAAGGGGTAGTTTAAAATATGAAAAATATGTTTTTTCAAGGTGTTAAAAGGTAGGAAACATGAATGTCAAATGTATGACTATTTTCTAGGATAAATGAAAAATAAAGTAAAAGAACCAGTTACTTCTAGGTAATAAAAGTGTTGCAACTATAAATGAATCCACACCCAAATTGAAAGTTTGGAATTAGCCTAAATAAATATGAAACATAAGTCCTAATTTGTTTTAATAGGCATGAAGGTTGTGAAAGTTGGAATGAATTAGGTTGATTTTTTTGCTAAATCTGATAAGCTTATTTTATTTGGAAATAAATTTCAAATTAAGAGGAATTACATGCTACCAAAAGAAATTAAAAATTTAAAAATAAAGGGAGGAGATAGCATAAATATTTGTGAAAGTGGTGGATCTACCTAGAAGAATATACATGGGTTGAAAAACAAGTCTTAGTTACATTCTTCCAACAGAGAAACTAGTATAATCTCACCTTGTTCCCATGTCAGATAAATTTTCCTTAAATTCTAGGAATTTCAGGTGATAAAATTTAGAAATAATCCCTTGAGGGGGAGCTCTAAAAATGTGTGAAGATTATATATATTTATAAAATTATATTGAATCTGTAAATCTAGACAACCCCTTCAAAGTATGAAGGATGAGTTATGATTTTCATTCCCCCATCACTCTTTTAACATTTTAATTATGGTTATCAAGGGGCAGTTATTATCTAAATGAATAGGGGAAGAAATACCTTGATATTTAATAATTTCATTCATGTGTTCAAGTGGTTTAAGGACCTTGAAATCTATTGAAAAACCATTAAAACAACCCCTTGAGAAAGAAATATAGTGTTCGTATCACATTGATGTTGTTTAATGGATAGCTTAGTTTTCTAAATTAACCACTATTTTTTTACACTAGGATAGAATAATAATACTTATACTTTGTTAATTTTTAGAACTTTTATTAGAATAATGTGTAATTACCCTCCTCTCAAGGTAAAAATGGAGACCTTGGATAGTGGTTGAAATCAAATAGGGAGAAGATAAATTTCTTAAAATTAAAAGAAATTTTTGTGGATATGAAACACTTATTTATTATATCAATTAGGGGTAAAATAAATTTTATCACTTATAATTTTTTTCAATTAGGAGAGGATAATTACATTAACTAAAGGATTTTTTTTTAATTTAAAACAAACACAAAGGGGGAGATTGAAGTTCTCAAAGCTTCTTGGTTGTATTTATTTTCAATAAGCATTGTTGTCATATTGCTAATGTAATAATGAAATGGAGATGTCATGGGTGATAGATTCATATATCCACCCAATTAATTAAGTGATAAGTCTTTCTATTTTTATGGTTAAATGTGATCATATCTCATGCCATTATGTTTTCATGTAAATAAAGAAAGACAAGGGTCCTTAGAATAGCTGGTTGGAAAGATTCCTTGGACTAAGAAATATGTTAATTTTTTAGCTAGTTTTCATGGCTATGAAAAGTACCACAAGTGGAAGAATACTTTTCTATAACATTTTAAGTTGGAAAGAGATTATATGGGATATTTTAGTTGAATCTGGTATGATATTGATTATAAAGTTACATTTATCAAGTGAAAATCAGATTCAAAGTTTATAGAGGAAGCTATCATGAAGAGTGGAGAAATCGTCCAAGGTTTATCACACATGAAGGCTATTTATTTTAAATTTAATACACTTAGAGGAAAGTTTTACAAGAATTATCGGTGATTTGAATAGGTCTTTATTCTGTTTCATGATGTCTAAAATTTTTATAAAAAAAATATAGAAAAATGGTTATGTCTTGAATCCAACATATGCGTCGTTTTGGGTGTTGTGTATGTGTGATTTACACTTTGTGTAAGTTTAATTTCATAGACCACTCCATAAAAAACCCTCCTGAGTTAGAAATAATGGAAGAGAGATAATATCCTCTAATTCCTACCTCCAGTAGGCCTTGGGTTGGTAACTATAACCAAGGCTATAAAAATCTCACAAATAGGAGACATTATCCCTTATAATAATGGGATCTGAAGATATGATAAATCAATCAAAATAAATTCCATGAAATAATAAAAAAGAAACAAAAACTATCCCACAATTCATGTATAATGTAAAAAAATACAATAATATCCAAATAAATACCAAAAAGAAAATCAAAGGCAATGACACAATAGAAGCTCCAAATCCTGACCTAGAAATGTAGAGAACAGTCTACAAAGTCCTCCTGGAAACATGGAAACATTTTTCATATATGTAGTTTGATCATACAAGTATACTCAATAGGATTAAATAATGAAAAAATTCATTTCTATGTCAGTTTTTTTATATTTTGACATTGGTTCTAAACCGATGTTTATAAATTCAACGTTAAAAATATAAGTTTCAATGTTGGTTTAAACAAAACGATGTTGAAAATTGCCAATTGTAGAGTTTCAGAGATGGTTTAAATGATAAATAATTCCAAAACGCAATCTTTAGCATCAATTTTCATATAAAACGATGTCAAATATTTGGGGTTCGATGGTCTTCGGTGTCATTTTACATGAAAACTGACACCAAAGCTCAGGGTGTTCGTCATTATTCAGCATCGGTTTTCATATAAACTGATGCCGAATCTAGGGGTTCAGTGGTCTTCAGCGTCATTTTAAATGAAAACAGGCTCTGAATATCATGGTTCAACAATTTTCAACGTTGGTTTAGATGAAAACCAATGTCAAAGCTTGGTTTCAGTGGATTCAACACTGGTTTATATAAAAACTGACACTAAATCCCAAGCTTCAACAATTTTTGGTGTCGGCTTCCATATAAACTAATGATGAAAACTCTTTCTTCAATGATTCAACATTAGTTTATAAAAAAACTGAAGTTGAAAGTTATATATTTTTTAAAAAAAATTAATTATACAAGTAATTTTCCCAAAATCTAAAAACCTATAAAATAATGTACATAGAATATATAGTAGAAAAAATATAAAAAACCCAAATAACAATTTAGCATAGAAAATAATCTTCATGAATCATCCTCATATTATCCTCTCTCACAGCATCAACTATAATAACCTTACCTACAACACAAACACAAATATAATCATTTACCATCTAAAAAAACTATAATTCAATGTTCACATGTAAAAATAAATAAATAAATAAGGACATCAGTTAAAGCCCAATTAGTCATGAATTTCAAAAAAAAGTGGTTATTCATTTCATTTTTTATAATAAATAATGGTAATAATAAGTAGTAGAATATTAGTTTAATATGAAGAATAAGAAGAATATTTTATATGTAGTGTTGTTCATAAAAACAAAATATGTGAATAACTACTGTGCAAGGGAAAAAGAAGAAAAATAAAGAGGTGGGATATCTAAAATAAGTAATTATTCTATATTAGTGTTAGAATAACATTTTTTTATCCCTAAAACTCGTTGTAATGGTATGGGATGTAACAAAGGGTGAGATTCATTAAAAAAGTGTTTGTGATGCACTCTCTAAACTATTAAGAGACTATAGTGTAAATTTTATAGGTTTTTAATGTTGGGTTATATAATTCCATATGAATCTGGATCACACCAAAGAATATCCTTTCATTTTGAAAGGAGAAACCTATAAATTGATGTACCAATTGTGTGTGTGTGTGTGTGTTTGGTTATCTTATATATATGGCCGCCAATATGATATAAGTTTTTTCCAACTAAAGTGTCAACTAAAATTATCAACCAAAATTTTCGAAAATGGCTGATTAAAATTTTAAGAAAATCCTATGAGTGTTTGTGATTAATTTGATCTTGAAAAATGATGACAAAGGTGATTGGATGATGGATCTGACCAAAATAACCATGTGTAAGCTTTCAACACTACCTGTTAGATAAGAAACTAACATTTTTTTTAATAAATACAATGTGTTTTTAGGATTTGAAGTGCATGACTGACATAGGGAATTCAACACATAGTTTTTAGTGTTGGAGAATATATTGGATAATCTACCTTGAGAATAAACCATCATATGTTGGATATCATGATAGAGGAAAAATACATTATGTTAAGGTTAAAAACATGTGTTATTTCATTTGAAAAATTCATTTTTTATGGTGTACCTTTTACAGTTAGAATTTATCACTATGTGTTTAATAAAACCACCATGTGTAAATGATACATACCTAAAACATCTAAAACCTATAAAAACAAATAGAATATAAAAACTTTAATCAGAAAACAATTGTATAATTTCTCATTTTTTAAACTTTAACTAATTGATATATACCTAACAATTTAAAGGCTTGTGTAGTGTGGAGATTTTTTTATAAATCAATAATCCTTTATATAGTAGATAACCATGTAAAAATAAATATAATAAACCAACATAAAGAACAAAATAATTGTCTAAACACTCATTTTTTTAACTTTAATTAAAAAAGACATACTTGATAATTTAAATCATAATCATACTTAAGTAATAATTTTCAAATGAACTACGGATATGGGTAAGTTATTCATTCCTATACGACCCAGTATCATTGAAAATCTACAATAACAATGAAAGTTATCATATTAAAAAACTATAAAATTTTCATATAAAACAAAAAATAATTAATATAACTAACCTCGTCAAATTCAGTTGATTCTCCAGTTGTGATTATATCATACAAGAATCTTAATACATAATAACCACATTCAAAACTTCCTTTTCAATGATGACACAAGAGTTATAAAATATTTAATTGAAAATAAAAACAAATATATATATATATATAACAAAAATCAAATATTATATAATATAAAAAATTATTTACCTTTACTTGAACATAATTGATTGTATTTGGTTACTTTACCGATAACTACTCTTTGTTAAGTTTTTTCCATGAACTTTATTTTCATATATATCAAATAAAAAATATATGTATAAATAATAAGAATAAAAAATGATGAACCTATAAAAAAGAATAAAATTTACTTGTATAATATGCTGCTAAATTTTTTATGAAAATGATCTAATAAAGAGAAAAACCAATATAATAAACATTCATTTTGGAAGAATATTCCCAACATCCAATGACCTCTATAATATAAAAAATTCCCAATTAATGAAATTTTAATGAATGTTAGTTCATAATTATCTTAGTGTTCTTACCAATCAAGGAATTGAAAAAAACTAGCACCTAATCTCCATATTTGAGAATCTCTCACATATATATACAACTCTATCAGTAGTAATCACATATTGCACAACCATTGAAATGAATTATGGATCTATAAAACTGTAAACACCAGTGGTATCATTTTGAGTAATAATCATGTGTAGATACCTAATTAAATAAATTAATATATTAAGTTAATTGAAATCATATTTATTTAAAGAAATAAAGAAAACATGAAACATAAATTTACTTACATAGAAAACAACTACAACATAGGCACACTGAGATCATCAAAAATAATAAGATCTATGATATCTTTTTTGAATATTCTTAATGGATAGTCTCTTCTACAAATATTAGATATCATAAAAAACTCATAAATATTATCCAATGAATAAGAAACCTAATTTAATCTTTGTATCCCATCAGAGACTTCAAAAGTATTTGAAGTTGTTGATTCTTGAACTTCTATTTGTTTCCTTTGTACCAATTCTTTTGATTTTAGATAGTATTATATAAAATAAATGTTATAAAATAGTAAAACATATTTTCAATCAACTTTAAATAATATTTACAAAAACAACACATACCTCATATTTCAAATAATGTAGAAGGCTATTCGGCCAAATTAAAAAAATGACTCATACAATTTCCAACTCTGTTAACCTCCCTAGTAGGCAATTGAAGTATACTATTTGGATCAATAATATCATTTACTAATATTCTAAACTAACCCAACTATATAGGATATTAATGTAAAGAATCACCAAAAATATGTATGACTATGTATGATGTACATGAGTATCTCAAAAATACATCTCACTATATATGGTCAGGTCTGAATGAGGAGGTGAAGGATCTCTGTAGAAAGGTTGGGTAGGCTGGGCAGGTTGGGCCAGCAGGGAAGGCTGGGAAGGCTGGGCTAGCTCTGAGGGTTTGGTTGGTTGGGAAAGCTCCATAAGCTACACAGGTTATGATTGTATCATCATTTTTTCAAACATATCCATCATATATGATTGAATTTGATCACTTATGGATATTTTCAGGTCTTTCAGTTCGGTGTTCAATGAAACTATTTATAGCTCTTTTGATTTCTTTCTATGATGACCAAAAACTTTCCTAATACTAAAACCTACCTCATATCATCTTATGTGGTCGGGGTGTTCTGGCTTTCCTAAAGTGGTAGCCAGGATATCCATATTACCCTCAGGGAAAAAAGTTCCCTATGTTGCTTGCTCTTAAAGTTCATCCTAAAATGAAAAATTAAAACAATATATTAGTGTTTTTAATTTAAAAAATAATAACATTCATGGAAAATAAAATTAATTTCTTATCATTCTATCAGTTATTTCCTTACATTTCTCTATAAGATACTGTTTATTTTTCTTTCTTCCTTCTCTTTTCCATTTTTCATGTCGATCGGGGTGGGATGGAGGGCTGAACTAGACCTCTTTCGAACTAGTACTAAATTGAGCTCTTAATGCATCAAACTTTTCTATAATCATTTTCACCTCCAATAAATCATACCCTACACGTGATAGGGTCTGAGGGTATACATTCTACAGCTGGATCTCTTAATGAGGTCTCCTGGAAGCTTGTTACATAAAAATAAAAAATAAGTAATAAAGTAATATATAATAAATTTTCCAATATAAAATAATCATCTTACCATAAATTCTTCATCATTTCATTTGGAAAAAAATTTCTTCCATGTATTTGCATCTAAAAACTCATACTTTAGACATTTTTTTTCATTCTGTAACCTACCAAAAACATAATTTTTTCAATTTTGTTTTAAAATATCTCCATCAAACTCCCACTAAAAATAGTAATCTTTTCTTAATTTATTTATTTTCTTCAAAAATGGATGTCACATGTAATAAAATAAATTAAATATTAGTCATATAAAGTATATAATATTTTTAAAATGAAATAAAAATAAATTAATTGATATATTTTACAGTTACAGGATCCCACAATTAGTCGTTGGTGATCCTGTAGATGGACTTACAATTAGGATATAAAATTATAATCCTAAAATAAATCTTCATTGAAATATAACTAGTAAATTTTGTCTCATTTGGATCAGTTGGGTTATTAATTTCGTCAAAAAAATATGTAATCTATGCTCATCATGAAACAGTGACAGTTTTGGTAAATGTGTAATCCCACATTTACCAAATCTAGAAATTGATTTCTCAATGGAAGGGAAATACACCTTTGTAAGAGGTACATCAGTAGTCCTACAATTATTTTTTGTAAATTATATGTTTGATTCTGTGAGATAAATACTTTAATAAATATTTAATAAAAGAACATATACCATGCTAAATGTTTCTCTTCTTTTGTGTTTATCATTGAAATAGGAAAATGTAATGATATTCTATGTACCTTCAAATTATCAAAAAAAGTGAATATTTAAAAACATTCATAACAAAAATATTTAAGTAAAAAATGGTGCCACATATATATAAGTTTAAAAAAATAATGATGTCATGATTCTTAAACACAAAATGTGCAAGATAAACTATTTTATATAAATAGTAATTTTAAAATGATTGAAACATTTATAAATTTAAATATCACATTTAAAACAAACTATTTTTATATGTGTAAATTTAACAAAATCATAATGACGTACATCATGTTTTTTAATCAAAAAAATTATTTAACCATAACTTATTAATATAAAATTTAACACAAAAAACTTATAAATAATCAAATATATATAATATACATCTGATGAATAATAAAAAAGAGTTTTTAAAAATGTAAATTTAAAAAAATATATATAATATAAATATTTACTGAAATAATTATGAGATTAATTTAGTGTTTTCTAATATCCCATCGGCATGATCATTTCATATCTCATGGACCATGTGTGAATTATAGTCATTGTTATCATCTAGAAATCACACAATACATGAATAAGCCACATATAAATCCATAACATCATCATCATCCTCATCACCCAAATGAATTATTTTCACTTGAAAAATGATGGACCACTGATCATCTGATGGATCAATGATATAAAATATTTACTTTTCATGTGTTTCCATGATAAATGGTTCCTCTTTTCTATTAAATATTTTCAAATCAACCAGTGTAAACCCATAATCAACATGTTTCACACCATTATTACTATCAAACCATTTTCACTAAAACACTATGACACAAAACTTAATATAATAAATTTCCCATATATCCTTTAGAACACCAAAATATATCATCGATGCATAAATTGGGTTTTTATTTTTTGTACTTGAAAAATGCACTGCTTCGGCGATGACCATTACCCACTATTTTGAATGGTACTCTTGTCATCCTGATTTTTTATGTAAAATTTGTATCAATTAATTTCAAAACTAAACCATGTGATTACATTAAGATACATTCTCCCTTCAAACCATTTCAATGTTTCTGATGTAGATATATCTATGATGACTTTCTCTTTAAACCATGCAACAAAATTATTTTTATGCTCAATCATCTACCACTTTTCATTTCATTTAGAATATTTTACCTTTAATTAAGAAATATGTGATGATATATATGGTTGAACCTCATCAGTGTTGTTCAAAATGTATAAATGTCCCTGAATCACATCATCATGTGAAATGAACTTTACCTTTAAGACTTGAATCCCTTTACCTGAATAATCAATTGTCATATGTCGAGATATTGAGAGACCAACATTCTTCACTTCATACAAATAATAATTACATAACTCAATCACCTATTCTGGTAAATATTTTTGAATAATATAGGCATATAGTCGATTATGATTTTTAAAATATCCATTCAAAATTTGAATATATCTTTTAAAAGGATACATCCAAAAAAAATAGGCCCACATATTATTATCTCATGAACTAGATGAATCACCATATGGAACATTATATCAAAAAAATGTGGGAAATACATTTCTAATGACAAATAATATAATAATATTCATTCTCCAACAAATATAACAAATTTGGATCAATTAATTTATTGAAAATGGATTTGAAAAAATTACATAACCTGGTGATAGTCTTTCTGATAGGTGTCGGAAATATACCACGTAGTGAGACCAGAAGGAATTGTTGCATCAATGCATAATAGACATGAGATTTCATATCAATTAATTTAAAATCCTTCAATGGCACTAAATTATTCACATTTTAATAATATCCACTAGGTACTTTAATACCATGTAGACAATAAAAAAATCCATCTTCTCACTCTTTCTTAACAAGTGACAAGTTAAGAATAAATATGTTTTGTTCCTTTCATAGTGGGAGATAATTCTAAAATTATTCCCATCGATATCAGTTCTAATATAGAATTCAATCCATATTTTTTATTTCCTTTTATATCCAAAAAAAGTTCCAATAAAAATATCGTGTATGTTTTCTCAACATGCATAATATCAATGTTATTTTTTATCTCTAAAAATCTCTAATAATGTAGTTTAAAAAAGATAAACTATTTATTACAAATAGGTTTTTGATAACTAGAACTTCCTTTCTTTGCAAATTTGATTTCAAAATTTTTCACCCTGATGTAATATTATTCAATAGAAAATGGTTTTGGTAGAGTATTATATTCATGTAAACCATTAAATGCTTTTTTTAGTCTACAATAAGGATGATCAATTTTCTAAAAAAAATTGATGTCCCATTACACTATCTTTCTTCTATTCTGAAATTGATAATATGAAGTCTCTTCTTAAAATATTGGACATGATTTATGTCCCTTAAAACTGTATCTAGATAGGTTTCCATATACAGTAATGTCATTTATAGTGAATAGTATCATAGCATGTAAAAGAAAATACTCTTTTCTATTTGCATAAAAAACTATAATGCCTATCTTCCATAGAAGTTTCAAATCATCAATCAGTGTTGAAAGATACACATAAATATCATTTACTAGATATTTTGGTCCATAAATCATCAAAATCATCATAAAATATTTTTTATTCATACATATCTATGGATACAAGTTCTAAACTACCAACAAAATAGGCGATGAACTATTTTGTCTATTTAAGCTCTGATATGGATTCATTCCATATGTGCACAGTCTCATTTTGAGATTTCTAAATTCACTTCCAAAATTAGGAAATTTTTTATCAAATCTCTTCCACTGTGTTGAATCAATGGGTTGACATAATTTACTCTCAGATATGCACTCTTTGATATGTCATCTTAACCTTTTCACATCATTTGAATTTTCAAATAGATGCTTCAAATGAAGAATTACTGGAAGGTACCAAATTTTTTTAGTGGGAGGTTTGATTTTAGTACTTAAGAATGAATCAAATATGAATTATTGTAATTATTGGAAAGAATTATTTGAAGGTACCAAATTTATTTAGAAGGAGGTTAGATGGAAGTACGTGAGAATGAATCAGAGTTGAATTCTTCATCCATCTTATAGTATGATGTCCCACATTGAGGAAATTTGTATAAATTTTCATATTCCTTCCTATAAAACACACAATAATTTTGGAAATCATGTATCTTTTTATACCCCAATCCCATTTGGAATAATATTTTATTTTACTCATAAATGGAATATGGAATCTCGTTTCCATATAGATATAGCTCTTTTAAAAGTTCAAGCAAGTTAGAGAAACTTTTATCACTCCATCCATTTATCTCTTTCAAGTTAAATAATCTCATAATTACTGATAACACTGTATATTTAGTGCAACCTCAGAATTATGGTTTCTTAGAATCTCCATACAATAATTTAACATTTTCTATTTTTTATGGTTTTAACACTTAAATCATGAATTAATTATTCAATACAATCATTTGTCTCATTATGAATATTTCCATCATCATTAGATGTTCAATTTTATATTCTTTCACCATGCCATATCCAACATGTATAATTATGGATAAAACCATAGAAAATGAGATGATCCTTGATTTCTCTAGAATTTAACTTTCTCATATTTATATACTTCATACACACACATAAAATCAAATCTATGTTTGGAAGATTTTGTTTATAAAATTCCAATAAATCATCAACTCCTTTTTAAAATTCATTAGTGGTTCTTCATAACATTATCCAATTATGATAAATTAAATATCTAAGATCATAACATAAAAGTTTAATATATTAAAACATATAAACATTTAAATATATATATATATAAACAGATAAATTTTAAACATAAAAACATATAATCAAAATGATTTGTGATCAGGTTGGAGATATCAATTATTATTAGGAATAAAATAAAAAATAAATTACTCTAGGTATTTATTTTATATAAATAATTAATTATAAACTATTATTGATGACCCCAGTAAAATAATAGAAATATATTTTTTAATGTTTAGATAGATGTTTTTTTGATAATATCAGACAACACCGCTTCCATTATACCTAGATCCTTCAAGATAGATATAAATATTCATCTTTAGTTAACCTACAATAAATAACATCAAACACAAATTCCTTATGTATATATTCATGAATGTTTTGGGTAATGTTTGAACTATTCTGACCTTTTTGATGAGTTTGTCTTTATGAAAAAATTTGGTGCAAGGGTTTATGCAAGTGTTTTTTATAAGAGTGTACCAATAATTATTATGGATAACAATGATGTTTTTAATCCTTATTCTTATTTCAAACCCCATAACAACTCAAAATATCTTAAAATATTTTTAAGATTATTCAGTAATAATGTTGTGATTGATTTCATATCAATGTCAACAAGAAATTGTGACACTTTTTATAACTATTAAATGATTTAAAATGTAGGTACCCCATTTATTGGTTTTTTAAGATTGCAAGGGTACTATTAATTTTAGTGAATTTATGTTTATATAATGTTTGAATTGGTTTTTTTGTAAAATTCAATGTTATTATAACACATTTTCAACATATTAATCATATTCAAACACTTACTAATAAATACATAATTATATAGAGGTTTTGTGATGAAAATGTTGTAATTCAAGTAATAGTAAAAAATAGGGAGTATATACTATGTTGTTGGACTTTTGGATTCAAAGGTTTATAAAAAATATCATATTCACAATAGAGATAGTATCAATGTCATGATATTGGGGTCATGTTATTTAGAGTTTCTCTGCAAAATGAGATATTATTTATGCCTAAACTAACGAGTTTTATCCATTTTAGAAAAATATAAAGGGTCAAAGGGTTAATCAATGATAATGGAAACATGGATAAGTATTGTGATCTAAACATGGATCATGTATTGAAACCAACATCATAAATGATATTAAATTTTGAGTATATTTTATCTAGGTTCATGTGACACTCCCCTTGGGTGTCAGTTACCTGGCCAAAATATGTTGGTTAATGTTGTATGGGGTGCATATGTAATAAAGTCTTAAAATTTTATTGTAGATTAAAAATGATATTTTTTATCATTATCATCCAATATTGATTATAATTAAAATGAATGAAAAAAATTTGATGTATTAAGTCATAAACTTTTACTGAATTTTAATAATTATATTATAAGATATATAACTCTATATTTTCTTGATATTTTTCATGTTGATCCAAAAATATATAATTTGGTTAGAATAAAAAATGAAAAAAACCATAGCTACTAATTCGTACTAATATATATATATATATATATATATATATCATTTTTGGTATAACAATTTTACAATTCCATCAAATAAAAAATTTATAAAATTAATCAAACTTTAATAAAAACAATTTATAACTAATAATCAAATGCATACAAAAAAATTAAGGGATCAATCAAATTTATAACTAATAGATAAATAATTTATCTTCAAAATTAAAAAAAATAAGTTACAAAATTCGGAGTGGGAAAATGAAAAATTGATCCTGAGTATATATTTACTCCCTTGAATTCGTTGGTATGGTGAACACTGGAATATTTAAGAAAAAGGTTTTCAAAAATGAACAAGAAAAAGGAACATAAAAAACTTAGATCCATGGTGGTCCTCAAACAGATTTTCAGGGACTAAATTTTTTAGGGGATCATGAAAAAAACATGAATAATGAAATATTTCTGGTCAATGATCATGAAAATATGATTAAAATTGAAGAAAAATGAATATAATAGGAGTCAAAGATTGTTGGGTGGCCAATGAAGGTTTCTTTAGTTGAGAGAAAAAGAGAGACTCAGAAAAATGGAATGAATAGTCATTGATGATCTTTAAAAGTCTATAAGTGTCATAGTAGGTTGATATAAAAATGGGGACTCCAAAATAAAAAAGGAATATCCAAAGAATACGTTTAGAGGGGCATTGGGGTGTCACGCATCGAGAGCAGAGGGTAGAAGGAAATTACGAAACATGGGTTTTAGGTTTCGTCCTGAATTTAATTTTTTGAAAGTGTTTCAGCATCAGTTTTAGTAAAAACCAATGCCAAATTTTATTTTTTAAAATTTTTAGTGTCGATTTTAGTTAAAACCAATATCTATTTTTTTGAAGTTTTCGGCTTTGGTTTTAGTAAAAACTGATGCCCAAATTTTTTTTCTTTTAATTTTTCAACGTTGATTTTAGTGAAAACTGGCACTAAAAAATTCTTTGGTAACATATATAGTGTCAGTTTTTAAAAAAAAACCAATGCTAAAAAGTTTAATCATACCTTATTAGCATTGATTTATAGGAAAATAATTTCATAAATGTGACAATGAATACACTATTTCTACTAGAAATTATATCTAAATTAACTCATGCACATATGAAAGAATCATACTAATGCACCAGTGAGAAAATAGCAGAACCAACAGTACTTAAACAGGTCAACTAACCAAACCCATCCTCACCAAGTCTCACTCACCAAATAATGTATCCATGTATAGTAACATAATAAGAATCATAATGATAAGGTTAACCCACACATCTTTCCCATTGGGTTTCCACTCCCACACCCCCAACATCATACATGATTGTACTCCCAGATGTAACTCCAAAGGAAAGTTGTGAAACTCAGGAAGGACTCACTCACTCATTGCTACCAAAACAAATAGACTCCCCTAAAACAATATTTGGTTTCAATTATTCTATTACCATACCTCCATAGCAACATCAATGCCAATATGATCATGCATAACCTCTGCCTCTGAGTATCCCCATTGTGTCTCCTCTACCTTCTACATCATAGAAGATTGAATTATCATCATAAATAGGAAACCTCCCCCATCAACCACCATCGTATCTAAGTGTAGGTCTACCAAATCCTCTATCTCCCTCCAAGCGTATATGGACTCATGAAAAATATCCTTATGTGAATTCCTACTCAATGAATCATCTATAACATTTCCCTTTCCTATGGTGTAGAAGGTATCAAAGTCATAGTCTTGAAGGAACAACATCCACATCCATTGTTGAAAATTTAGATCACACTAAGAAAGCATATACATCAAGACCTTGTGATATTTCAAGACTAAAAATCAAACCTTTATATTGTAATGTCACCATAACATTAGTGTAATCACAACCGCTACTAGTTCCAGATCATGAGTGGAATAACTATGTTCATGGGGATATAACTGGTTAGCCTTGTAAGATATCATCACTTTATGCTTCGTTAAGATGCATCCCAAAGCCATATGGGAAGCATAAAAAACACCTAAAACATCACCCCTTCATATGTAAACTGAAGCACTATAGCATTGATCAATCTCCCCTTCAAATAGTCAAGCATTTCTAAAAACTGATCAATCTTGATAAAATATTGGTCTTTCCTAGTAAAATTTTTCAATGGGGGAACAATCCATGAGAAATAAAATATGAAACTTTGGTAATATCCTACAAGACCAAGGAAACAATGATCCTAAAACACATTATTGGGTGCTGCCTAAGAAACAACTACCTCAACCATTGATGGGTCCATGGACACTCTATTAAGAAACCACATGTTTGAGGAAATGCACCTCTTCTGTCCAAAACATAAACTTGTTAAATTTTCCATATACCAAGTGGTGTTAAATAAATTTCAAGAGATATATAAGTTTATAAACATGATCCTCCTAAATATTTGATTGGATTAATATTTCATTGATGAAAATGACTATTAAATGGTTCGTGAATTCATGGAACACAATTTTCAAGATCCCTATGAACACATATGGTTAATTAATGACATTGAATGGCATGAATATGAACATGAAGTACCCATAATCTTATTTGGAGGTAGTCTTAATGATATCCTCCTCCTTAACCATAAACTAGTGATATTGAGACTACATATTGGTCTTGGAGAACCAACTTTCTCCCCTAAACTGGTCAAAAATATCATTGATCCTTGAAAGAGGGTAATGATTTTTTATCATCATCTCATTATATCTCTATTAGTCTATAAACAACCTCATACTACAATATTCATTTTTGGAAAACAAAATTAGGGCACCCCATGGTGACACACTAGGCCATATGAAACCCTTATATATCATATCATCTATATGAAAAATCAAATTTTTCAACTCAGAAGGTTTCATCCAATATGGATCCATAAAAATAAAAGATGCACTAGGCTTCAAGTCTATCTAGAACTCAACGTTGCATCGAGGTGGTAGCATCACAACCTCATCCATAAAAACATACAGAAACTCCATAAAAACCCTATGATACTCTTTTATCCTAGAATCCATTGATTTTATATACAACTCGTCCATCAAAGAAAGAAGGATCTCTACACATCTACTTCCCAACTGACAACTCTGCTCACCCACGAAAAATACACATTGTCCATCCACATCCAAGAATACAAATATCCTCCATAAGTATTCAATAATATCCCATGTATACTATAACTAGTAGATGCTGATAATGACATCGTATGACTGCATCTATAGTAATAAAATATTCCCATATGACTGATGTGGCCCCATCATCATTCTACACCCTTGAAACGCATCAAATAAGATGTTCTAGCCTCTAACTATCATAGTCAACACCATGGTCACAGGAAACCTCTCTATTTAAAGCCCCATAGCACGGACTAGAGAGGGTGAAACAAAGGATCAAAAAGATCCCAAATAAAACAAGTCATAAACAAGGGTATATGATAAAATGATCACACCTCTAACAATCTATGTCCCCTCTACTACCTCCACCGCATGAAACTAACCATGACCTTCTCTTATGTCACTTGTATGATGACCACCTCCATGACCATGATCAAGTACAGGTTCCTTGAGATGAGGAACATCCTAAGGTTGTCCTTTTCCTATCCAATATTCTCTCAGTAGAACATAATCCTACTACCCCTGCTACTAAAATGGTCTCATCAGCAACTGCTATTGAGGCTGACAATGAACTTGTCCACCTCCACCATACGGAGATCAAAGAACCATGGGGTGATGATTCTAAAAATTTCCATGAACCCCATTAAAAAAACACACTAAATCTCCCTAAAAATTTAATAAAACCAATATACCTAGAAGACTGGAAAGGAATTTGTTGAGGTTGACTCCCTATTGGTCGAAACCTCAAAGGACCTGGAACCCGAAACCTACCATGGTTAACTATTCTCCTTAAGGAACCCTTCTAGTTCCCCTCTCATGGTAAACCTAGCCACAATTTAATCCACTCAATCACCTCCTCGTTCTTATAAACCTCCAAATACATTATCAATGTAAAATTAATAATTTTATACTGGATTGAAGGATAGAACACCACCTCTAGATTCCTCACACGAGACTCCAAATTTGGAAAATTATTAGGGGAGAAACATAAAAGGTACTTGAACTTGATTCCAAGATTTCACATAAACATATTATCCCACTGAAGAGATAGAACATCATGCCTCTTCACTACCTTAATTATTAACAAAAGGAACTCTACTCAAAACTCTTTGTGAAATTCAACCCATGAAAAATATTCCTCCCTCCACTCACCAAGATATAGCATCCACTATAAATATAAAACTCCCTACATCCGACTAACTGCCAACAATACCTAATACTTCACTAGGGACTAGATCAAATTGAAATCAATCTTTATCTCCTCTAACCATTTCTCTATATTTGGATTAGATACACATAACTCGTACTTCCCCAAATCCTTTTTCTAAAAAACCCACAATTCCCTCCACCACTGATCATCATCCTCAACTAGATCAATCCTCTAGAAATCAACCATATTATAATGAGGAAACTCCACTACCTAAAACACATCTAGATGAAAACTTGGATCCATAGATAAAAAGAAAACAAATATTTCCTAAACCTTGTAGTATGAAATTTTTATTAAGATTTATTTAACTCATTTTAAATTTTCCAAAACCACAAAATTCAAACAAGAACACAAGACAATCATGATGCGTGTACCTCCCCTAGGTCTCAAACCTGTAATCAATGTCACCTCACTTGGTTGTTCATAAGGTTTAGAGTCCTTGCATCATATCATGGGGGCCCTAAAATCTTGTGTCCTGGATATTATTCCTTGGCCTATTCATGCACCAAGATCAGCTACAACCATTTCCTTGAAAAACCATGAAATCCTCACTGTGGTTAACTCTAAACTCTATCTTATCCATCAACCAAAAGCTCTAACACCACTCTATCATGACCTCATCCCTCCAAAGATTCACCTCCTAGGCTGGAAATGATATAGGTGATATAATGACCCCCAAGTCTCACCTCCAATAGTCCCCAATTTATCGACTAGCACTAAGGTTATAAAAATCCCACAAATGGGAGGCATCACCATCTATAATAATAGGATCAGAAAATATGATAAATTTACCACAAGAAACTCCATGAAAAAATATAAAAATGAAACCAAACCCATCCCACAATGCCTATATAATGTAAATAAATACATGAATCTCAAAATAAATACCCAAAAGAAAAGTTAAGGCAGCGACATAGCAATAGCTCCAAATCCCAAGATAGAAATACCCAAAAAAGTCCATGAAGTCCTCTTGGAAACCTAAAAATAGCTTGTATATATGTAGGGTGAGCATACATGTATAATCAATAGGATCATGCCCAAAGTCTCTGGTGTACATGTGAAAGAAGCATATTAATGCACCAGTGAACAAACAGCAGAACCAACATCACCTAAATAGGTCAACTAACCAAACCCATCCTCACCATGAGATTTCTCACTAAATAATGCATCAATGTGTAGTAATATAATAAGAAACATAACAATTAGGGTCCCCTGCACCACTTTCCTACTAAGTTTTCACTCTCTTACTCCAACATCATATGTCTTGGTACTCCCATATCTTTGGTAAATCACATATCACCTAAAAACACATGGTCCATCACATCACATCTCATTCGAAGACACCTGGGTCATCACATCACATCTCATCTCACCTGTAGACACATGGTCCAACACATCTCACCCAAAAACACATGTTCCATCACATCACATCACACCTATAACCATAATAGTAAGGTATCGTGAACCTAAAGGACATAAACCTTATGGCCGCCTCCTACTATGCATGACCCCCACCATAATCCATTTCATCATATCATCAAAAAACAAAAAATATTTCACTTTTAACTTATATCCATAGTAACTTGTGTATATATAAATTTCCTGTAAGAGTAGTCAGGGAAGAGGGGGTAACTATCCATCCATATTCACCATTAGGATATTGGTAAAAACATCCCCAAAACATTTGGTTTTCAAAATGGAGTGCTCAACATGGGTGGGGTGTGTATAGAAACCACAATGAACATACAATTTATATATATAAATCCACAAACAATCCTAACCTATGGTTTAACAATAATAGTACTAAAAATATCACGACATAACCACTAACCCTCACAACATTTTCCACTTTCACTGCCATCTCTATATACACAACAACACATAACAGGCCAAAAGCCAAATGCCACATTCCACATTTTATTAAAAGTCAAACCGATTTCAAAATTCCCCATTTTGAACCCATTTTTTCATTAATAATGTTAATTTTTCATCCCATTGATTTCACTATTTCATCCTATTTAATTCACATTTATTCATCATCTATTAAAACCACAAATCCCACTTTAATTCAACATTCATTATCCATATAAACCCATGTATTTCAATTACATAATTAAAGTTTAATAGATTCCATTACTACCCAATAAACTATAACAACACACCAAAAAAACCATACACCTTTCCCAATACAACAAGCCCCACATTGCCGCAATTTCACAACCACAACCACCACCTCATTTCATCCACCAAAAACCATGCCCACAACTCATCACATCTTCTCCACATGACACCATCACATAACAAAACCAAACATCACCACCACACATCATAAACTCTTCCCACATCATTACCACACATCATAAATCACACATTTACATATCATATTTCAGATTTATCAAGGGGATTTTACATCATATTTCACTTTATTTTTAAGTTAATTCTCACACAAGCCATATTTTCCATGTGAAACCAATTTAATCAACTATATATAATTTTTAATCCAATTTATATTTAAGATGATAATAAACAATAACAAAACAAGGTTTCTATAATCACAACAACCATAGTATAAACAAATACCCCAATATCTATGATTTATAGTAAGGTGTCAAGCTCATATAATTATAATATCAATAATATCAAAAAGGTTGTTAAGCATGTGATTTCATTTCCATTCCCATTTTAATTCAAATTTATATTTATTAGTCCAATGAAAAATATATTCCCAAAGAAAAAAAGAGAATAAAACCTCCTACATGGTACAAATAAATGAGAAAAGAGGGACCCCCTTCTTCAAACAGAGTTTTTTCATCTTCTGTGAATGGTTGGAATGAGAGGAAGGATGCCAATGAGCACCACAAAAAAAAGAACACCTTTACTAGACTATAACATACAAATAAAATCATTATCCCATAAAAATAACACAAAAAAGGCTGATTTACCTAAAAAAATACCTTCCTTAGGTGGAGAAACATGTAGATAAAAAGTGAGGGACAAGGAGGAAACTCACCTAAACAACCACAGATTGATCCTCCAAGGTCGAGGTTGAAATCCATTGATCATGGGTTTAAAGGCCTCCAAAGGATGCACTCAGATTGAAAAATAGATAAAGGTTGGAAAAGTGATCAGTTTCAAGGTGCTTTAGGAATTTATAACCACTCTGTAAAACAAAAGACTACGGCATATTTTATGGAACCCTAACTCAGAATTATTGGAAAAACAACGGACTATAGGATAGCCTGAAGCACCTTATTGTAGCTTTTTGGTCAAATTCATGTCTGAGATTTTTGGTTATCTCCACACCATAGATCCAATGAAAAAGGGATAAGACCATGGTTAATCCAAGGAAACTACATCATGTACTTAAAATAACCAAGAATTGGCTATAGTGTAGCTATATCCACTATGCCATAGGACCCAAAACCCATGAAGGGGACTATGCTGTAGCTCATTCCTATGGTGCAGCTACCCTCAAAACAACTTAACCTCTGAAATAATCCACCCTAGAACCTTAATCATATAAGTGTGACCACACTTCCTCAATGTGGATTTTAGAATAACCAAAAAACATCACTTGGGATCCCCATACACTAAAGCCTACTATTCCACACCGCATCAGCTCCTCCTACATTGTTTCCCCAAGCTCCATGCTGCAACTATACCAAAATTGGAATTATCTTAGAAACTCTTCCCCCAATCCATTACACCATATCCATCACCTCTACAGTATTAAAATACAAAATCATACATCATAGCTAACCTCTCCATGCCACAATAGCCACCACTATAGTGCAACACTTAACTCTATGCCGTAGAACCCCTTTTAACTGGATTGTTTATCCAACTCCTCCATTTACCCTCCAACTCACTTAAAACTTTCTTTGGATACCTCCACCACTAGAACTACCAAAAAAGTAATGGGTTGGAAGGTCTGGACCATTATATTCCATCTTATAAGAAAAAAATAACAAAGGAATTGATGCATATGTGTCATTTTCACTCATTGTAAGTGTTAATATACCCTATGTAAGTGAGAAATAGACTTGTGTAGGTGTGAAATAGAACCATAATACATGTGATTCTTAATAAATAATAGAGATTTGAAAAAGGTATCTGATAATATGTATGTTTACAAGTTGTGAGTGAGCATAAGTATCAAGGGGCTCAGCATATGTGTGAATTACTCTACCTGTGTGTAATTAGTGATTATAATAAGTGTCATTGAAAACATAGATAAAAATATTGAATCTACATGATGGGACTAAATAATTCTATATTTAATTATCTGAAGGGAGCATTAATTTTTGATGATGCAATAATAGTTCACTAATGCCTATTTCATTTATTAAGAGAGAAATTTGAGAAGAATATATGATGTTGAAGTTGAGTTATGTGGTGTATTAAACCTCACTATATTTCTTCATGTAATAAGAATAAAGTTACACATTATAGAAGGAAGGTGATATGCTTCAAGATAAGTATGTTTTATTATTCTCATATAGCTATGAAGAATCAAGTGTGTTTTTTTAATAGTGGGGTCCAACTGAATAGGATAAAGTCAAGTCAGTTATAGAATAAAAAATATATTTTTTATTAAGTTTCAAATGTGTGGTGAATTAAATGAGGAAACTTTTGGAAGAAACCTTGAATCGAAAAGGGGTGCATAAAATATCAAGGGAACCCAAAACTAAGTAATTTTTTTTTTTTGGCTGAAAGTGGGTAATTATTCTTAACAAACAATTTTGGGTAACTAAAAATGAAAGATGGAATATAATATAGTTTCCCATGAAATTGAGAAGATGAATATAGCAAGTAGGAAGTAATAGAAAAATAAAATAGAGTGTCTCAGCTACTATGAGTGCATTGGAGGAACTAGATAAGAATAACCAGTATAAGATGTTGTATACTATTGTAAGAAAGTCGGAGGAATTTGAACAAGTGTTTAAGCTTTACATCAAAAATGTTTTGAAGAAATAGGGGAATAAGAGGTGAGTGAGCCAATTTTTAAATATTGGTTAGTTATAGTTGAGGAAGAAATAATAAAAAGTAAGAGTGATTTAAGCCAAGGTGGTGTACTTTGTGATCATTTTGTATGCTTGAGATTATAGTGTTGAGTGTAGTGTTTTAACTTAAATATCTAAATAATTAAAATATATATGGATTCGGTGGTTGAGTTACATGATCTATTGTTGAAATCCTAGAGGTGGTCAAATTCAATCTATATTTGAGGAAGCAGATCATATTTGTAGGTGTAAGACACATCCCTATATAGCAAAGTGATCTACTTAAAGAGGAGAAGAAGTTATGAAATATCTAGAAGGTGTGACACTAATTTTAAGACTATGAGATGTAGTATAAATATACCTTCACATGTGAAGACTCGTTTCATATGTGTCACATTGTGAACATACTCACCTTTATAATATGGTGAGAATGGGTTTTGAAAAAACCCATAAATCCACTTTTATAGATAATAAGATTTTATTAGAGAATCAGTTACTTGGGAATCCTAAGAATGATAATGAGTGAGATTACCGGGAGTGTACAAACATTATAAAAATACCTATTCTACTTTAATTTCAGTCTATTCATTGCATTAAGTGTATTATAAGTTAAAATAAAAAATCTATATACTTTAACTAGTATCAAAGGTTCAAGGAAAAAGGAGATTAAAGTCAAAATAAAGAATTAGTTTTTTGTAAAAAAAAACTAATAATATCTGATTCACCCCCTCTTAGTGGTATTATCATAGCCCATTGGGACTCTTAAAAGTGTATAAATCCTTGTAATTCTATAAAACTTACTACTCCTTGATATTTGTAATGAATTTTTATAAAAAATTACTTCCCATTCTTTATTCTACATTTCTTCTCCCCTTTTGACTTCAAACTTTCCCCCTTTGTTGTATTCCCAATTAATTTCTTTTAATTTCTACTAGATGTATCCCATTGACTAAATTAATAAAAACACACATACTTTCTCTCCAAAGTGTTTATCTAATCCCCCATCCCCTCCTTGGGATTATAAAAAATACAAGGAAAATAATAATAATAATAATAAGAGGGTATTTTCACATAAGAGTAAAACACATAACTTATATTCATACATAAGACACATAATATGGGGTCATCACAAAATATGATTAAGATACATATTCTAACTTATTTTAATAGTTATTTTTGGAATATGATACTTTCCCACACAAAGTGTTTGAATAGTTCTACAAAAATAAATAATGTCATGTGTTTTTTTAAAGGTGTTTTTCAATTTTAGGGTAATGAAATACAAGAAGCTAAAATTGATCACTTAACAATGATCATGCCTATATTTTATTTTATGTATTTGAATCTTTTGTAATGTATAGTATTGGTATAAATATCAACAAGATAATATTTAGTTACAAAAAATGAAAATATTATATTATTTCAGTGTGTGATCTCAAAGGAAATGATGTCATATATCTATGTGTTTAGCCAATGAATGATGTTCTAGTTTCTTAGACAAATACATATCCCTATTACTATCACAAATAATCAATTTCTGATTAAAACCCATAATTAAATTAGTGAGTTCGTGTTTCATTCACAACAATTCAGCACACCAACTTCCAACTACTATGTATTTAGCTTTAGTAGTGTAAAGTGAAAACAAATGTTGCTTCTTACTTGACCAAGATACTAAAGTACTATTTTGATCCATCCTACAAAATTTGAAATTATCATATGAAAACTCTTAATAGTAAAATTAAATCTGTAAGAATAAAATTTTATAAGTTCCAAAGTTTATTTAAAGTAATAGAAGATCTATTTGACTACCTTAAGATGATACTCTTTCATATTATCTTGGAATCTCAAACAAAATTACATATAGTATATAAATTTTGGTTTATTGGACATCAATTAAAGTAAACATTTTATCATTCCTACTAAAAAAATTATGATAAATAAATTTCCATATCTATCAAGATCAAGTTTACATGAGGTACCTACTAGAGTACTTATACTAGAATCATTTTGTTAAAATAGTTCCTTCCAGTTCCAAATTATCTGGAATCCAAGAAAGTAGTTATGTTCACCCATCACACTCATCTCAAATTTACTTTATATAGGTTCTAAAAAATATCCTCAATTTTTTTTGAGTTTAACCAAAAATAATGTCATGGATATAGATTTGTATGATTATGGTATTGTTAAAAAAATCTTAATAAAAATACTAGTGTATTCTATTCCTTTAACAATTTTTTTTGAAGTAAAAATCCAAATAATACATCATACCAGACTCTTGGGGATTTTTTAACTACATAAATCACCTTAATAAGTTTAAAAACTTGTTCTTGAAAATTGGTATCTTTAAAACCAATAGTTTGTTTAATAAAAACATCTTTTTGAACATAACCATCAAATAAGGAACTCTATACATCTATTTAAAACAGATTAAAATTTAGAAGAGTTGTAAAGGCTAGAATAATATAGATAGATTCTACTCTAACTACTGAGAAAATCTTTCTCCATAGTTTAGGTCATCTTCCTGATTATAAAACTTAATAACATGTGTGGACATAGTTTAAACAATTGTTCTATTTTCATTACACTTATTTTGGAAGACCCATTTGACTCTTATAACCCAAAGATTATCTGAACATTTACGCAAGGTCTAATACTTATTATGTTTGAGTTTATTAAACTCTTCTTACAAAACAATTATCAAACTCTCATTATCCATGTAATCAACTTCCATTTTAGGTTTAAATTTTGATAAGAACATAATATGATCACATTGATTTCATAAATAAATTCGGGTTTTAACCGGTTCATCTACATCACCAATGCTATTATTAGTGGGATGATTCCTCCAGATCATTTTGGTTTCTAGGTATAATGGAAGTTTATTCATTATCTATCATATAATTATCTTCTATGGAATGTTTTAGTCTTTTGAAAACAATTTAATCCTTACTTGTGATGGTGTAACAAAAAAACTCCTTCACCAGATTTCAGATCAAATTTATAAATATTATCCTTTCGATCAAATATGAACACATTTCATTAAAAAACTCTAAAGTAACCATGTTTTTTATTCCTTCTATTCCAAAATTCATAAATTTATTTATTTAAAATTAGGAAAATTATAATTTTTTATTGTTTAATAATCAATACTAATGGATTTTCTTCAATAATACTTATCAATTTAATATTCTCACAATATAGACTAAGTAATTTCTTGGATTGTTCTAATCCTCCTTTCAACCAACCTATTTTATTATGGAGTTCTTAGTGTTGAGAAATTATGCCCAATTCCTTTCTAACTACATTTTTTTAAACAATAATTTACAAACTCTCCACCATGATCACTCTAGATAGTGACTATAGAAATTTTTTTCAATTTTTATATAAAAATTGAAAACCTATTAAAAAAAGAGTACTTATCATTTAAGATAAATCAAATAAAATCAAGTATATTTGTATTAATCATAAACTAAGATATACACATAGTTTTTACCCATAATAATTCTAGTTTTTTTAGGTCTAAAAAGTTCCATGTTCTCTAATTATAAAGGTTCAGAAGTTAATACTTCACCAACAAGTTTAAATCTAGACTTACATTTCTTATTGTACTATAAAGGGTCACATACTATAGAATATTTAAAATTAAGTTTTGAAATTTCCATATAAATTATCCTCTTATAATGTTTATCTATGTTTTGAACATTATAGTGTCTTATACTTCTCTACCAAAGACAATAATTATCCTTAATCGCACTGAGATAAGGAAATTTTCTAAAATTTAGATCCTCTAAGTCAATAAAGTAGACATTGTTGGTGAATTCCCATGCGCCATAATCTCCCATGTATATTTTCCAGTGTTTATAATTTTTAAACATGGTTACTTAATCACTAATTATAGGAATTATGATTCCTTAGGTCAAACCATTGGGAAATAAAAAATCCTAAACTACCTCGATTGTTGATTTGAAAAAATAGATGGATGAAAACTAGTTGAGAAATAAGATATAAGGAAAGTACCAAATTAAGAATGAAAATGGAGGAGAGATCAAACTTTTATTGATTAAAACCTTAGATGATGAAAATCTATAATGGATTGATTTTAGAGGATGTTTCCCAAAAGATGGTGATTAATTCATTGTTAATTAATGAGCTTGATTAATTACATGACTTATTTAGATAATTAATTATAATTGGTTGTTAACAATTAAAACAACCTAATACCACTTGATTCTTCCCATGAAGGTAACCTATTAATATCTAGATGAACAATGTTTTATATCAAATAAAAAGGAAAATTTAAGGTCATATATCGCTCTCCCACTACCCTCTATCACATTAGGGTTCATCACCTACTCAACATCACTCTATCTAGGTGAATAAGGGATATAATTTAATAAGTTTAAGTGTGATATTATTAAAACATAATTGATTCAAAAATTGGATTAATCATTTAAAGTAAATAATTGTCCTCCTACTCTTTATCCACCACTCATAGTGGATTGGTATTACATTATATATGAAATAGTATCCTCAGGGGATAGAAGATGGATACACAAAAAGGAGAGAAATAAAAGCATTTATATAAGGAAAGGAATGAATCATCGATACCATAAACACTTCAATATCAATCAAAATGTATGAATAAAAACATAAAAGTCTTAAATTAATGTTCAAGATTCCCCTTGAAATTATTCACTCCTGATGACTTTATTATATACTTCCCCTTCTCTCTTGATGAGATTTAAAATATGCATCCCATGTAAATATTGAAATCTTTGGAATAAATAAAATAGTTATAAACATGAAAAGCTAAAGTTATTGTGGCATATAGCAATAAAAACTTAGATTTTACATGGAGTGTTGACTGAATTCATGGTGAAACTTTGTTACTACAATGTTGTAGAAATATGTCTTATTTTGATTTTTTAGTACCTCAAAGATCATGGTGCATTTTTTCTAAGATCTTTGGGCATTATTGACCAGATTTAAAACACCAAATAGTATATTTTAGTATAAATAAATGTTGTGATGTTGAGGTTATGTAACCCATTTCCATAAACTCTTCAATTTCATGAGCCTCCATGATGTGATGAATTAGTTGTGTCAAAGATTGTGTTCTCCTCTTCAAATGACTAAGGGATTAATATTACATATCCCACTACTCGTCACAAAGTATCTTATATAATAGCACTATGTCCCAATAATTTTACAAATTCTTAGCCTTGTAAATAATCTTACAAATTACCACAAAACAACATAATATACCATGAATTATGCTCTCTCCAACTTCCCAATAACTATAGTTTTTTGCTTTTACATATCATAGGTATTGTAGTGTTTATATTTATACATCCGGAAACTATATGGAAATGAATTTTATATACATATGTAACCATGACTCCAAACTTTTTCAAACTCCCTCGATTCGTTCAGAATGACTCTTACATATGAGGAAAGGTTGATTTTATGCATGAACTCCATATATGGGACTTTTAAAAATTATTCAACCCTACTCAAACTAACTCTTACACATCCCTAATTATATAACCTGGTAACTTATAATTCCATACCTTCTCCACTTTTATTTCTAACTTAATATCACAAGGGGATATCATGGTGTGATTCCATGGGTTGCACCATGGTTACTTCTCTAGGACAATTCCTAAAATTTCTCATATTGTTTATTAGGTTGTGATTTAGGCACTGTGGTTTGGTTTGGATTCTTTTTACTTCCAAAAGCTCTAAATTCCCCAAATTTCCATAAAATCTATAGTTGGAAAAAAAATTGAAAAATGCATATATAAGGTATTATTTGATCACTAAAATATGGTCAAATTATGGGAAAATGGTATGAATAATTTCAACTTATAAAACTCCCACACACTTCAATGCTTACTTATCCCCCTGAAAAATAAAAACATAAAATCAACAAGCTTTCATACTCTAACAAGGTATAAATTCAATTTAACATAAAAATAAATATAAAATCATAACTAAGAATTACACAAGCACACAAATCATCTAATCAAAAAGTGTTCTAATCATGCCTCATGCATAATTTAAATTAAAGAATCCTCTACTCTTCCACTCACATTATTCAAATTATCATTAATATCCATTCCATTTATGATATAACACACCATAAATTCATTTCACTCATCAATAAAGATCATATAATTTGAATTATGCTCAATCTAAAATACATGAACTCTATTCATAGGCTTGAAAGTAATCTACATATCCACTTAGAAATCAATCCACAAAAATCATAAGGATTTTTCATTTAGTTTATAATGAATATTATACTAAGGTTAGGTAGATAATATTTTGAAAAATTATATTCAATGATGAAAAGTGATGCTAAGATTTAAAATCCTGATTCATGATACCCAATTTAGCTCAATGAATCAAACTTCCACCCCTTAACTTCTATTCAAATTAAATCAACTCCACTTCCTTCTTTTCTTTTTCAATGGATCCCAATATGATCATTTAACACAGTGTTGAACTTTTCCAATTTTTCTCTCATAGTTTTTCTTCTCTCTTATTTTTCAAATGGAATGTGTGCAATAATAGGTATCACACCCCTAAATTTAAAACTAACTATCACCTTAATCCCCAAAATCAATATCCAATTGACATTATTTGTAATAGTTAACATAAAAATGGGGAAGCTATGACTATTACATGGTCAATACAAGGTATACCATCTTATCACTTCTTCCATTCTTTTCTTTTACTCTTTTTTTCAAAATATATAGGAATCAATACATCATAATCACATATCAATTGTGAACCTTCTTCCAAATTACCAATATAATAAACCAAATTTATTCATTTCAACACCATAGTTCCTATAGCTCTGAAATTACCTAACTCCCTTGTTAAAAATCAATTAAAATCCTATATTTATAAAAAATAAATTGGGTAGGAAGGGAAATTTGTCTTGTAATTTGGATTTATATCAAGGAATTTCATGGTCTTTGAGGCTTGTAAAATGATAAAATATAAGGGTATGTCTCAAGATCCAATGGGATAATAAAAATTCAATATATGGATGCAATCTGTTTAATGTGGTTAAAAATCATTATGTTATTATATGAAAATAAGAAAGTTCAATTTGTTATGAATATCCCAAGAATATCTCAAAAAATAAGGTATAATAATGAATATTTTAAAAAGGCTCAGGGTGCCTCTCAGAAATGGGAATCATAAAATAAATTGGTCAATAAAGTCATAGAATAAACACTAATAATTATTCTTGTAAATGAAAATTTCTATGAATCAAAATCAATAATTGATATCATATTAGCAATCACTTCAAAACAACTTCAAAAGTGAAATTATCATGAAACTCCAAAATTTTAACCTATGAATTTATTATTCATGATTATGATTAATGAAATTCTTAAAATATATAAAAATATTTATTCTAATTACCAATTTATACTAGATCAGTCAAGGAGAAAATTGAAATGGGGCTAAGGATCCCTCCCCCATACATAAAATAAACACTTTACCCAATTTATTAAATATGGTAGAAGATATCCATTCAGATAAATAATTTAAAATTGTAAAGGAATGGACCAAAATATATGAAAGAAAATAAATTATTCCCTGAAAAATGCAGCCTCTACTCATTGATTGTTGAGTGGAAGTTATGGTAGTGAAATCCTTATAAGTCAATGGGATAGGTAAAGGATTCCAAATATTTCACTCAAATTATGGAGAGTTCACGGATGATATTTCAAATAAATTTGGTGAAGAGGATTTCCACTCAATAAATTTTCCATGTATATAAGTAAGATAATCACATTAAAGATACATAATAAAGTCATAAAGTACATTTACACCTAAAAACATGATCAAAAATGAAAATTGATAACCCAACAAGACAAAAATGAAAGAGTTAAAAGTCATAAGGATCATCAATTCTCTCTCTAGTCTCCCCACTAATATACTCCATAACTAGTTTAAAGGGAGGTGTATCCATAATGTTTATCTCTGGTGGATTAAGGGTCATTTATAGGGTTGTGTCCTTATCATTATTAAACTTTAAAATAGCATGTGGAGCCCAATAAGATGTCCAGTCTTTGAATCCTAGGGTGGATCCTTGATCAAGAGTGAGGCTATTTAGTGAGTAGTAGGGTCTGAAAAGGGAACTTCTGGGGGTGCATCATAAATCTTTTCCTTTACATTACAATGGTAATGACGGTCCAAATGATAGTGAGAGGTAGTATCAGTGGAAGAATATAGAGATATTAAAGGTGGTTCCAGATTAGGAGTCTGTTGATATGTATGCTAAAAGAAAATTTTCAAGGGACTCCTCTGGGTAGAATATGTTGATAGATGATTAGGGTAACATTTTAGTGTAGTAATAAATGTGTATGATGTGGCCAAAGTGGTACAATATGGGGGAGTAAATGGATAGGAGTTCTATAGTGGCATTGGTGGATCCTCAAAATCGAGTCCCATCACTTCACAAATGTGGCATGAGATGGTGAATATAAACTAAAATTCTACCCCAAAATATTTTATCCATTTCTTATATGGAATAGATTTAGATTATGGTAGAGCTAAGTTTAAAATTAGTCATACTATAGGAGTTATGTGGCGAGTTGTGTTGTGAAATAAACTATCCCCTCCCTTATTAGTAGCAAAATTAACATAATAATCATTATGACATACATAATGATCACTATATTTTCTTAGAAATACCATCTTTTCCAAAAAATATATATCCAACAATTCAATATTATCAAGAGAGGTAAGTGGCCATTATAAAACAAAAAAATTCAAGTGTTTATCCAAATTGGTGATAAAATGATCACCCATGAGTGGCCCCTTATGCTTCTTTTAGTGACCCTGAAAATAAATTAAAAAATAATAGATCATATTCATATTTTCCTTTCCATAAATAGAGTATAAAATTATAATATCAATCTAGCTAATTGATCCATGTGAGTCACCCTTTTAGAGATAATCATGGGTTATATCCAAATGATTGATTTGGATAAGTGTAGTCTCTATCTAAATACTTTTAATCTTGGTGGTAACATAGAAGAGGGTGGGGTTAATTTCTAAAAATTGTGACATATCTTTCACATGATCCCTATTAGGATCAATATTTAATGATTCAAGTGTCGGTGTTCCCCAAAACTCAGAACTATGAATACAAAGGTTGACTCCAAACTTATTAAGTGCAATTTTTAACTCCTTCTAGACCAACCTGAATTTGATAAACTTCATTCCCTACTCAAAAGTGGTTAGGAAATATTTCATGAATTCCTTATAAGCACGATACTATACATGATTGATGTTTTCTAGATGCATTGCTTCTAGGGCCTCTTTGACATTGATTTCTATACCAATTTTCATTATTATATATAAATCCAATTTCTTGTTAGTGCGTAGGGGTTTCCTCGAAAAAACCTAGCCAAAGGTAATGATAATCATATACAAAGTGAATACATTATTTTTAATAGACCTAGGAAGATTGAGTGAGTGAGGAAAGGCTTTTAAATAATGAAGAAGATTGAGACTGGTAAGGTTTAGGGGATTAGGATGAGGATGGACTATGGGTGGGTTTATAGGAGAGTTTAAGGGTGGGGGTGTGAGGTTTCTTTCATTGAGAATTTGGTCTCTTGGATGGTGGGGTTGAGGGTTGTTGGGTAGTTTCTTCATCTGGGTGGTGGTTCGGTCTTAGAAGATGGTTTGGATTCTGTATCGTTCTTCAGATTTAGGAGGAGGAGGAGTATTTTGGATTGAGGATGAGGAGGGAGAGGTTTTAATAGTGGGTGTTAATATGTTACTCTTTTATCACATCATAATATAATGATAGGAATGGGTTTAAATTATGAGCAATGGGGTTTAAGATGAGTCTAGGTTGGTTTTTTTGTAAATAATAGTAAAGGGTTAGGAAAATAGGGGATTGGGTGATGATTCAAGGAAATGGGAAAGGGAAAGATAACGAAACCTATTATATGTGGTTAAAAGTATTGACATGGAAGATTGAAGAGGAAGAGTTTCCTTACTAGGTTATAACCATTAATGATGGAGTATGTGAAGAGGCTTCTGAGGTTTAGTGATGAGTATAGCTAGATTAGGGGATGTGATGGGTTACAACACAAAATTAGTGTTTTAGCCATATATTTATTATAATTAATTACATTGCAATGTGGATTTAAATTTTATGGAATGTATTATTCTTCAAAAATATGGAATTCCAACCATCCCCAAATTCTTCATCATGGAATAATCTAATGTGGCATGATTCCTGGTCAATTTTTCCTTTAGGGGTTCACTTTGTGGTGTGGCCCACTAGTTGTGACATAGAGGTGAAAGGAATTTCTAGATACCCCAATTCATGAATATATTCTCCCTCTAAAATATGTGGTGTGTAGGATGATATTATGCCAATGAAATATTGTAATTCCATTACTATATTCCATTCATCAAGGGCTCACGATGTGATCCCTAAGATGTGGTGTGGAGTTACAGACAACATATCAGTATCCCCTCTCATGTTATATCATCATGATGTGTCCTTAGTCTTACAGTGTGAAATTTAAAAAATCTCTAGACTAACTAAATGGTCCCCTCCCTATACAGCATGGGTCTACAATGTAATTCTTTGACTATGCCATGGTTACCTAGCCCTTCAAAAAAATTCCTTTAATCCTCTATGCAATTTCTTCATTTTTTTGTAAAATTATTTCCTTCTCTCAAGGTTTTTTTGGATTAGAAATGGGGAGTCAGGAGAGAGCATATTGGATCCTCCATGGTTGACTCAATAACCCTAAAACATCTACAAAATGACCCAAAAATATAAAGTACACTAATTAAACAAAAAACTTACCAGGGTTTCCTCCCAATAAAAAACTTTCTTTAAAGTTGAAAGGTGTTTCATTATTCTATGTTTAGTGAGAGGAAACTCCCCACCTGATATTTACTTATATACAGCTTGAGATGATTTCCATTCACATTAAAAGGATACTCTCTATCCTTTTGAATCTCTACATCTCTATGTGGGAACAATTTCACAATCAAAAAAGGTCCTGAACATCTTGTTCTCATCTTTCCTATAAAAAAATTCAAAAATGCATTAAATAATATTACCTTACTACCAAATGAATCTCCTTCATTCATATGTGTCAATAATTCCACCATGTTATCTTTTATTTGTATATTTCTGCAATAGAATAAGCATACCTTTATATATCTTCTAACTCATCCAGTTCCAGTAATCTATTTATTCCATATTTATCATTTCCCTAATTCATAGCCTTGAGTGCCCAAAATAAGCATTGGGTGAGCTCCACCAGACAGTGGCATATTTTCTTATACACAAACCATAATTTCAAAATCCCCAATGTTGTGTTATAGAAAATTCCATAATACCACAAATCATCATCATGTTTTCTCAACTAATCATTTTCACTATAGTTCATGGTCTTCTGAAAAATCTATTTCATCTCCCTATTGGATAGCTCCACTTCTCCACTAGTTTGTGTGTGATACAGGGTTATTGTGTTTTAACAAAGCTTGTATTTCTTTAACACTTCTCTTGAGATATAATTGTTAAAATGCGTTCCTCAATTGTTGATTAGTAGCTTCAGAACCTCAAATCTATAGAAAATGTTCTTATTTAAAAACTTGGTAACCACATTTCTAGTGTCAAATATGGTGGATTCAGCTTTGACCCACATTAAAACATAGTCAACCTAAACCATGATATAGGTGTGGAAAAAGTGTTGGGTAAGGTCCCCATTAATTCAATCCCACAAACATAAAAAACTTCAACATACACAATTGGGTGTTGTGGAATTTCCTCTATTTTCCCAATGATACCTATACATTGACAACATTAACAAACAACTACAAAGCTCCTTTTATCTCTGTTTAGTGACAGCTAGAAAAATCCACTCTGCAAAATCTAATCCATAGTGTTCTTTAGTCCATGGTGTCATCCAGTTAGGGAGGAGTGAAAATCCAACACACTTTTAATTTAACATTTAGGAACACATCTATAGATCATCCTATCACTAAACTACTTAAAAATAGTAGTGGATCATCCCAAAATTTGTGACATAAATCAACTAAAAATCACATCCCTTGTTGGTAGTATAACTATGGGAATATAATCATGGGGTCCAAGTAGTTCATCATGTCAACAAAACATGGTCTCGCTATGAGTTCCACTATATATCTAAACCTCTTTTTCTCATCGAGTAACTCAACTCAAACTTACACCTCTTGTTTACTAGATAGGTTTGGTAACTCCATCCTCAAGATATGATCAAAAATAACATTTTATGACCCATATTTATCCCAAACATTAATATTAAACTCTTCCAATAACAAAATACACCTAATCAAGAGTGGTTTTGATTCATTCTTCGTAATAAAAAAATTTCAATTCAACGTGATTGGTATGGATCACCAATTTGGTGAGTACGAGGTGGGGTTTAAATTTATCAAAATCAAAGACGGTACAAGTAACCCCTTATATATAGTGGTGTAATTCAATTATGCTTCTATCAAGGTCTTATTGTCATAGTAAATTATTTAAAAAATTATGTCCCTTATTTTTCTAAGTATTACCCCCACTGCATAATCACTATAATCGCACATCAACTCAAAAGGATATTCCCAGTTTGATGGTAGTATGATGGAAGCAATGATTTGCCTTGTTTTTAATTCCTTGAAATCCTCCTTACATTCTTCATCACATCTAAACTCCACATATTTGGATAATTAGTGATTGAGGGGTCAAGCTATTTTTGAAAAGTCTTTAACAAATCTATAGTAAAAAATGATGTGGCCAAGAAAACATCAAATATATCATACTATCTTTAGATCTTATATCTCAATTGTCACCTTGGTTTTTTGGGTGTTCACCTCATTCCCTTACTTTGAAATATGGTGGAAAATAAAAATTCCATCCATCACCGTGAAATTAAATTTATCTAAATTCATTAAAAGGTATGTCTCCTTAGTAATTTGGAGCACCAAGTCTAGGTTTTTCAATAATACTTCAAATGAATTCTTGTTTACTGAAAATCAACCATGAAAACTTTGAGGAACCCCTCTGTCATCCCATGAAAGATATGTTCCACAAACTACTAAAAAGTTTAGAGTTCATTAAACATTCCAAAATACATGTTTTGGTAGGATAAATTTCTATAAAGATAGGCGAATGTTGTATTTTATTATTCCTTGGGTTCCATAGGAATCTGGTTATACCTAGAATAACCATATAGGAAAAATAATATTCATAATAAACCAATTACTCCAAAATCTAATCAAAAAATATAAGGGGAAAATGATACTAATTTTTTTATTATTAATCTTTCTATAGTTAACACACACACTCTATACCATTACTATTAGGGTGGAGATAATATCTATTAATTTCAAAGAAACACACATTACGAGAGACATTGGAGATGTGCGGCTAGTTGAAAGTGAATCTAGGCCAAAAAAACTAAAAAATACACCTAAAGGTATGTGTTCATGAAGTTCAAAACCTTCATGAATGTGGGGCACCTCGTGAGAGTTTCCAAGCTATTGTGGAAGCTTAGGTGGTAACTTCTATACAGTGTATATTCATCCATGGTACTCCATGCCTCAATGAAAACCTTAACAAAATGAATTCCCAAGGTGTTATATTTCATGAAATGGACCCCATGACCATTTCAAGGACTATAAATACTGACCTATATCTGAATTATAATGTGACACAGCCTTTTGCCTTCTGAAAAAGGCTATGAATTCATGAAAATATAACCTTCATGAGTCAAAGAGGAGATGGATTCCCAGAGGTATCCATATTTCACAAAACATCCTCACATGGGTTATTGAGAACCAAAACCATGGTGGAGATTACTTTTGTTAAGTTATTTTTCCTTCACATTAGATGAAATCCTTTACGGCTCTTGGGTTTTTATAATATAATTATCCTTTGTTAAACCAGCCCATGGGAACCAAGTCTTTACTCTGAAGTAGGGCCACCCTTCATCAAAAAAGATAAACTTTCATGATACCCCTTCCCATCATGAAAGCCCTAAACTTCATGAACCCCCAACATTCGCAAAACCCATCCACCCAGCCTCTCCATAGTGAATCCTTTCATAAAATACACTTTTGTAAAATTTGAGTGCCCAGGGACCCTGTACCCATCAAAAAATGGTCCATCTTCACCCAGATCCTCCGTGCGAATGGTATCATTAGCCCTTTTTCCTTCTCCATTTTCTTTAAGCACATTTTAGATCATTACATTACCTTTTTATCCTAATAATTGAAACCCTAATGCCTCTTTATCATAATAATAGGCACCTTAACATCAAGATACCCCTTTTACACTTCAACACAATAGTGTTTTCACCATGCACCAATAAGTGGTTCATGTGCAGTATACACGTAATCCCAGAAGGTAGTTTCATCAAGGGAAACCTCCTACATTCCCTATTAGGTAGGCCTAGTGTTTAATCCTTCTCCCCTAACTAGAAATGGTCTCCCTAATTATAGTCCCACAAACATCTGAATTGCATAATATAAAACTGTCTAGCCCAACATCCTAGTTGTATGACATTAAAATAGACAAAAACAACCACAACACATGATTTAAAACTATAGTCCTACTATGTGAAATGAACAAAATATTTTATATGTACAACTGGCATGGTATAACCCCTAACCTCCTACCATGTGTGATAAATATAGGATTCCCCATGTATGATCATCATCAGATGACACCATCCTTCCCCACCATGGGATGACCCCCATGCTTTATCTAGCTCACATGTGTAAACCCCACACCATCCTTACCCACTATGGGATGATCCTCCTACATTAGGAAACCTCCATATATAATCTCCACACCATCCCTTACTATCACTCCTTCTGTGATGCGAGATTCCTTACTGCATGATATTAAATTGCATGGATCGGTCCCGTCACATGTCATTAAACTGTGCCATAAAACTACATGGGTTTTGATAATTGTCTCTAAACAAGATACATACGACACATCCATGAGGTTTAATCCTAACATCCCAACATATAATGGATACCTCCTTAAGGTTCATTCTCGACACCCCAACATTCTCATGAAATATGCATGTCTTCCCATAGGAAGAAGACAACTCCAATGTGTGATAGTCTTCCCCATGTGAACAAATTTAGATTTATTAACATACCACCATGAGATATTAAGCCTAGGACCAACCTATCTCAATAAGACATTAAACCTATGACTTGACTATCCCTAAAAGACATTAATATTGTGACCCAACTATCCCCACAAGATGTTAAACCTATGACCAAACTATCACCATAATACATTAATTATATAACCCATCTATCTCTAATAGATGTTAAACTAGTGAAAAAAGACATTAAACCATTATCCCACCTAAAGCCTCTACCCCATATAATAAACATGGTATGCCTGGCTTAAAAATACCCAGATACCTTATACCCCTGATGTCAACTACCTCGTGGATGATACAAAAATCCTTGGGTTCCACACCTAAGATGCCTCATATAAGATATTCATATAACCTTAAAATGGGAATACTTTACAAATTCCCAATATACTCAATATCCAAAAATTATAAAATATTATTAATGTTACTATTTACTCAAACCATAGGTTACTGCCCTATAAAGATATAAGTAGCATAATTAACCAGTTTCCACCTTGATATGTCATTGAGAATGAGTTTCACGAACATGAATCAAATATTTAAGGGAGACACAGACTATGAAATGATATCTAAGGAGGAATTTATGGAAGGAGGAATTCATATACCATCATCCCATTTTGATCAAGGATCTAACATCACCAACCATGATGGAAAAGGTCACCTGCCCTTGGAAAGCGGGAATGCAGGGCCAGGAAGTGTGTGTTGTTGTGATGATGTGTGCCCAAATGGAAATCATTGGAAATAAAAAATGGTGAACCCAACATAAATATATTCTCATTTAGTAGTGAGTAGATCAGTAATGTTGGGAACTATCATATTTAAGAATGATTGGGTCCAGAAATTTGGAACCATCCCCCTACCAAATAGGTGGTGGGCCCAGTGTGGAACTCTTCTCCTATAACTAGGGAAAGTGAAGGACATTGGGAATCCCTAATCTGATACATCATCGACATGGATTCTCCCTTTTCCTTGGAGAAGGATGAATGATGTTAAGACATAGTGAATCGCCTTCATGGTGCATTTAATAATTGATGAATCCATATATATATATAGGAATTAAGCTGTAGGGAATTCATAACAACCCATTGCCAACAATCATGGGGTTAGGGGAACTAATGGTGTGACAATCTAGCACCATTATGCTCCCACCATAATGGAAACCTCTTCCATGACTATAGAGTGACCATGCCCCATATCCCATTCTAATATTATCCAAATAAGGATTTTCAATGCTTGTGCTCATCAGTATGAGCAAGAAGGGGTCATCCTGACAAGGGATATAGCCCGAGAGGATATGGAAGCCATGGAACCACACCAGCACTACCACCCATGAGGGTCATTCTAAAGGAACCCCCCCCCCCACAATCATGATGATGAACCATTTTAGAATCATATATCCTATATGTTATGATAGCTTCTTCCCCTACACCGACGAAGTAGCGGATGTATAGGTCATGCCAACAGTGACCACCACCCAGGAGCCACCCATGAGGGCACCCACCCAACCATGCCAACAATGTCATACCTCTTCATAGGTCAAATAGTAGTTATTTATCACATATAATTTATAGGTATTGATCCATAATACCTATAATATACACTGGGGGTAGGCCATAAACCCTACTTGTCATCAGGATGCTTCCCTAACTTCAGTGATCCCATCCACTGATGGCGCATCTTATCATTCCCTCACAACCACTGTGTGAGGCCCTCTATTCTCCCTCTTAGGATTGAGATCATATCCACATCTATGGGAGGTTGGGTTTACTCTATATATCATTGAAACCACTTAAAACCATCATGATCTATCACATGATGAATAATTTCACCATGGAGGTCCTACCTATTCCAAAAACATTCCCTTCTCTAAAGATTTTCCTCAGGGTATAAGTGAAGACAACCACCACAGAGGTTATGGATGCGGCACTGGATGAAGAAAGTGAGGAAGGAACCCAAGTGATTCTCAACCAATTACACATGGTTTTATTCCTCACTATCAGAGACAAGACCGTAGGAAATGTTGTGTCACTATCGATCTCTCAGATTCCAAGATGAAAAATGACTCTATAAAGGCATCTTCACCTCCACTTCCAAATCTGGGGGCATAAACATATCAAATGAATCTAACAGCCCCTAAATATGAGTTCCATAAAATCCCCAAATCCCTAAAAAAATACCTATAAGTAGAGGATGTTTTTCATCCTTTTAGGGGCTCGTAGTGTAGTTATCTCATCCACTATCGGTTTCCCTCCTTTTAACCTCTACACTATAAGTGGGAGAGACATCGAGGTCTAGATTGACACCATCATATGACAGTGAGCACTCTGCAAATCCCTATAAATATGTTTTCATTTTCTCTCATGAAAAGGTTGTTAATGCCTCTTTTTACTTGGACATGGTCTTGAAGTTGGTCCCACCTCCAAAATATATTCCAATGTTTAGAGGATGGTTGGCCCACGCAGCACCCCCTCTCCCAGAAAATTAGTATCGAAGTATATATATGTTAGTTCCACTTCCAATTTAATGGCCAATGCCAATTGGGGTTCGGGAAAATCAGTATCAACGTGATCCTATGAGAAATGAACAAGAGGGCTTATGGGGGGTCCTAGCCACCAACCAGCTGTTAGTCGTGTTTTGAACACCTATAACCCTAAATTTTTTCATCCCAAAGTCCCTTACTGAGGACCAAGTGGAATGCCTAAACCAAAACATATGGGTGACACTCAAACTTCTTCCAGATTTTCATCTAAATTATCCAAGAATCATGAACATCTTGATGCCATCCACCAATAGTGTAGACATTTTGACATCACATCACTCCTAGTAGATCAGTACCTTATATTCAATGGATACTTCAATAATTTCTAATTAAATTATGTCAGGAGCCTCAATATGATTTGGAAATTCATGGAATAGGAATCTCAACATGTTCATATTATAGGTTGGGGTAGTATGTTTTGCTCTACTTCATCCATATCCTACAAAAATAACAGGATTTTCAGTCCATCTCACCCACTGCTGGTGAAATTATACTATGAAAAATTCCACTATAAATTTAATCATTATCAAACCTTCATATGATCAAAGTAACCAAATGACCAGCACAGGGTACAAAAAGGAGAACTCTCCCTAAGGAGTGGAATAGTTCTGGGAAGATCCCCCAATGGGTTCTCACACTAGTTAGAAGAGACTGGAATTGGGCCTTGTTAGTCCCCCCCCCCCCAATTAGATATTGTCACTTTCTCTCTAGAATATTGATAAAAGAAAGGGACCCATCGAGGCTATCATTCCATCCAAGATCACACCATAAACTCAGTTAGACGCTAGTTTGGTCACTTTTATCTAAAATTTTAAAGGCTTTAAGAAGATTATTTCTGATCATATCTCTGCGCAGAATCTGAGTTATGAAAATATCAAAAGGGACCCCATTTCTCCTCCATTTGGGCACCCAGTCCTCCTTGGTCAGGTGCCCAAGTTTGAGACAGAAGGCCCTGGACATCTGATCTAATAATAAGATTTTGGATATGTAAAATGACTAATATATGAGTTTTCCACTCCACCTAAGTAGAATGACTACTCACCCTAATATAAAGTCCACTCCACCTCCCAAACAGAAGATATTATCCATGCATTGGTGTCCACTAACCCTCACTAAGATAACATGATCAACACTTTCAATGCCATCCTTGAGGCTTTGGGAATGCATCAGGTGTTATTTCTTCTTGAAGGAGAGGCATACCCAACATGGTTAGATCACATTCATCCACCCCTATAATTTTTAAATCGTAGATTTACCCCATTTAATAGGATGGGTGATCCGCTGCAACATCTAACTCATATAACCTCATGGTTCATCCCAATATTGGGGACTGAAGAACATTATGAATCCACTAAACTCTAGTATTTAATCCAAAATCTAGAGGTCCCCTCATTCATTTGGTATATCCATCGGCCCCGGAGATCTTCTACTATTTGGGAGGATCTCCATAGTTAGTTACTTTACCAGTTAAACACTATCATGCACAAGACCGGTATCATGAACCTCTCTAAGTGAAAGAAAAGGGTTGATGAGTGAGTTACTAACTTCATCTTCTGATGGAAGGGGATCTTGTAATCTCTTCATATATAGATTTCCCAAGATAATCTATTAAAAAAAATTGTAGATAATTAAAATGATGAGTTGGTCCCTACCCTCATCTCCCTGAATTATCTGGGTGGATTTCAAGAGTTCACTGAAAAGGTACAATGTCTGGAAGAATCCTTACAATGGACCAAGTAATGGTCACACCTGTTACCCCTTCCAGATCCCGTGTGAAGGCATGTGAAAGCAAAATTATCAATATTGTGAACACAGAGGCTCTTGAGCTAGTTCAATTACAATCCCCTTTACCAGATAAACCTAATAAAGTGTAGCCTCACCAATCATATCCATTCCTACTACAACCTTATCAAGAACAACCTCACCAGGAGAAAATTTACTTGGACCCCTGTCAGGGACAGAAACCCAATGTTATTTTTAAAAAAAAGGAATAGCAAGACCTGCTCTTTCAAGAATGCACAAGACACAAGGTATTTCATTTGTTCCTTGGAAAAGGGCATCTTGAAGCCACCAGAATGCAGAAGGCCCTAGGAGTCCAAACTTCCCGACCATGCCAATCACTTCATGTACCATAGGATCCTCATACATACCATCAAATAATGATTCATATTTAGAGATTATCTCTAGAACAAAGTATACCATGTATTAGTCAAATTTAATGATGTGCCGACATAAGTAACACATGTATCCGATGACCCAAATAGTGACAGTGAAGACTATGATGAGTGTAAATAGGCCTCGACCACATAATTTAGAAGTATAATGACCGTTTGGCTTGCAAAACAGCCACTCATGCCCATGGTATCATCTGTGCTCACATGAGAATATCAAAACATCATGAGATTACTAAATCTCCTCTAATGATGTTTCCAAATTAGTTACATGGCCTTCCATGTCTTGAAAGAATATACATTGGTAGTAAAAAATAGAACAGGGTCCCCCCATGATGCCAAAACTAGTATGCTCACTTAGAGATTTTATGCCACTTGAGTTGGGGAGATGTCCATAGAAATCATATAGTCCTAGATTATTTCACTAAAAAATAGGGATACACTAACATCAATTTTGTCACAATGATAGATCCCTTCACAACATCTAGTGATGAGGAAGGACTTGTGATTCCCATGATCCCCTCAAGACAATGCCATTGAAGAAGATGTGGGGGAATCATTATCAAGAATAATATCCATGATTTCACTTCAAACTATAATATTCATGCTACCAAGACTATCCAGAAAGCCTCTCATATGGATAAGTAAGCATAGTCCTCCCAAACTTCTTCACCAGGTATTTCTCTACAACCAACTATATTGGTCGACCATGCGACTCATCCGCAACCATGTCATGATGAGCTGCATCAATCCAGGGCCTGACCTCAACCATATGGTATTCATCCATCAGGTTTTCATCCTAGAGTGGCTAAATAAAATCAGATTACATTTGACATTATCCAGGACCCATCACTTCAATTAATAGCACCCACTACACTCTTTGTCAAAGAGTTTCCCGTTGTAGGTGTAAATATTCCCCATGCACAGAAGAAAGATGTCATGAAACACCTTGTCAGCATAACAGTGAGGCTCTCTATCCTCAATGAACTCTACCTATAAAAGCGGATGCATGAGACCCATATCAAATCCTTATATATCTCAATTTAGTTTGAGACATAGGTAGCTTCCACTAAGACCTATTACAGAAAATAATCTAAATGAGAGAAATGTCGGGCCATTATTTCTTTTTCCAAATAAGATGAGGGTTCTACCATTCAGGTGAATATATTCCCACTGTATATCACCATCCAGTTAAACTACATGGAAATACATCACTTATTAGTGGATATTGGCTATGAGATTAATCTCCTCCCAACCCAAACACTCCATAAGACGGGGCTCATAGAAGAGTATTTTATCCCCTTTAACCTTCAAAATATGGTGTATGATAAGATAAAGTAGAATCAATATGAAAATATTTATCTAAAGACCCAATTTGGTGGCCTCGTATCAAGCACTAAATCTATGGTGGTATCATAAGATACGGACAACAATACCCTATTAGGAAGGCCCTGAAACCATCTATATGCAGTGGTCCCCTCTTCATACCACGAGTGCCTCAAATACTCCCTTAATGGTTGAGTAGGGGTAATCCAAGAAAATGATTCCCCCTTAAACAGATTTTAGTCCTATTACTTGGTTTTTTAATACTATAAAAGAGAGGGAAATAGCTCTATACTAATGTGTTTGATTTTATAAAAACCCATAATGATATGATAGTTAATATTGTTGATCCCTGTGAAAACATGAAAGATAACTTTTTCCCCCCAATCCATCAATTAGAACCCACAAAACTAGACTTAGGAAGTTGTTTCATAATCCCCAAGAAGAAGGATTTATCACAGATTAACTTATAATCCTACACTAGACAGGCTCAACCAGTGTTGAAAAACACTACCCCTATGAAGTACTGATAAGTTTTCTCCATGGAAACTAATCAATGATATTACTGCATGTTCCACAAAATAAGGATGACTCAATAGAATTCGACCCATAGTTATTTCTTTGATGTTAGGAGTGGACCTCATGACCAGAAACCATGTGGGATTGGATTTTCATTCTTTTTCATTGTAGTCACCATAGAGTAATGGTTCCTTTTTTAAGACTCTTACCCTATCATATTGAATTCCAATGTAGTCCCTAAATACAGAATTTTGGGACAGTTTCTTCCTCCCTATGAACCTCATATATTATATAACAAATAGGATCTAGAGGATGCCCCCTATTTTTAAAGAGGGTGCCTCTGAATCTATCGATGAGTTGGCTCAGTTTAACTTTGTAACTGAGGAGAATTTTAATCATACTAATAATCATAGCTACATCATTTAAAGAACAACAGAATAATGTGGAATTCCTAAAGTATCACCATGATGTGATCACTTGGATGTATAATGAGATTCAAGGGTTTGATCTCTATGTTTCTTTCTATCTCCTTGGCCTCCTGGTGGGTCATCGTGTGTTATAATAGCCTCTAATAAAGATTCACCCTTCCCATGGTTCCATGTTCAAGGCTGAAGTTGACAAGATTATTAAAGACAAATTCATTAGAGAGGTCTAGAACCCCAAGTGGATGGACAATATTGTCCCATTCAAGAATAAGAATGCGCTTATCATAGTCTACATTGACTTCTAGGACCTCAACCTCCATTTTCTAAAAGATGGATTTCCTCTTCTGGTAATAGAGTTGTTGATCGATGATACAACTAGTTTCCAAGACCTGTCATTTATGAAAGGATATTCTAGGTATAACAAAATCCATATGTCCCCTAAGGATGATAAATACACTTCCTTCAAGGAACCCCAATGGAATTTCAACTACCGGGTGATTCCTTTTATCTTGAAGAATGTTGAGGATACTTTCCAGTATTCCATGAACTATATATTCAATGTACTCCTAGGGAAATTGGTCAATTGTTATATAGATTATTTTGTGGTAATTTATTTCCAACACTAGGACCATCTCAAAGACCTTGATAAATTGTTTTACTTACTCTGCTCCCATCACTTAAAGATAAACCCCTTGAAGTGTATGTTTAGTGTTACCTCTAGAAAGTTTCTCATATTTTTCATCAGATACAAAGATATGAGGTCAATCTTGAGAAAATCAAGGATATAAACTAAATTCCTCCTCCATGTAACCTTTGAGAGTTTTGAGGCCTACATGGATACTTAGCCTATATTCATTGATTTATTAAAAATATGTCTAGAAAGTGTAATCTCTTTTCAAGCCTCATGAAGAAATGCACCACCTACCAATGGGATGACGATTTCCAGGATGATTTTGATAACTTTAAGAAGTATTATCTATGACCTCAATTCCTGATGCTACTCATCCCAGGAAAGCCTCTGGTCATTTATGTGACTACCCTAAAATGGTCTCTTGGTGCCCTTCTATCCTATAAGAACAATAAAGGTTGGTAGAATAGACTATATTATCTCTTTTTCAAACTCCTCAATATGGATACCAGATATTTCCCCATAGAGAATAGTTGTCTCACACTAGTCCTTGAAGTACATAAGTTACAACATAACTTGCAGCACCATGAGATATAGCTAATGTCTTATGTTGATCCACTGAAATATATCCTCAACCACCCCATGATAATCGGGAAACTGGTGTGATAGTTGGAAAAATTATAGTATTTTGACATCAGGTTTGTTCCCCAGATAGTAATTAAGGTCCATGCACTGGTAGATTTCTTGGTTGCGCATCTGAACCTTGAGGAGTTTCCCTTGGATTTTGATTTCCCATATGAATTCATTATCTTAGTAGGTCAGGTTTTTCTATGTTGATAGATGAATTTCAATGGTGCCTCCCAAATTCCAAACATTAGAAGTCTCAATGGTCCCAAACTCAATAGGGTAGGCTTGGGTATCATCTTCATAACTTTTTTATAATCCATCCTTCCATACTCATTCTAGTTGTCAGAAGGATGAACTAATAATGAGGTAGAGTATCAAGATTTTATTATTGGTATCAAGTTGGTCCTTAATATTGACGTCCCCTATTTACATGTGGATGGAGCTCTGATATGGTCATAAATTAGAAAAATGGTGACTACATCATCAAAAGGAAAGAACTCATTCCCCTTCTGGAATAGACTCGTCAACCGATAGCCTAATTCCCTTACCAGCTAAAGGTGACTCATGTTCCATAGTCACAGAATAGAAACCTTGGATGTGTCTATTATAGATCCTAACCAGGGTGACTTTTTCATTCATGTGTCATAGTATAGGGTCATTACCCCCAACACTTATAAAGGTGATGAGCAATAGGTAAATAAACTGGATATCGGTACTTCTACACTAAGACCCTCAAATTTACCTATAGTTTAGGAAATTCCTGGAAAGATGGTCCCGTTTATTTATTATCTCTAATATGGAACTATCCTATTAGTATTAGCCAAGTGTGAGAAAATCCACCAGCATGGAACATAGTTCACCCTCCAGAATGGACCTAACCTTGAGTAGACTCTCTATAAGCACAATTTCGATGGAAATATTCTTCATTGTATCCAAGGGAAGGTGATACCTCAGGTCATGCAAGAGGTCCATGTTTTAACCTATGGATCCCATCAATCAGGGTTGAAACTCTCCTACCAAATTCAAAGGTTGGGTTACTTTTGGCCCATCATGGTCTATGACTACATTGAATTCACGAGGAGGTGTCATACATTCCATATCCATGCCTATTTTTTGCACCAACCACCATAGTTCCTCCACACCACCAAGTATTCATGGTCATTTGCATTCTAGGGACTTAATCTTATGGGTCCTTACCCACTAGTGAAAACTCAGCAGTGCATGTTCATTCTAACTACAACGGACTTCTTGTCAAAGTGGACAGAAACGGTTCCTCTCAAAAAAGTTAAAACTAAATATGTAATCAATTTCGTGAACTCCCATGTCATTCATTAGTTTGGGGTTCCTCAAACCATTCTCATAGACAATGTTACTAACTTATGGGATTCTGAGATGAATAAATTTCATGAAAATTACAACATCTAGTCAAACCACACTTCCCACTATCATGAACAGGAAAATGGACTGATCGAGGTGCTAAAAACCCTCTCTAACATTCTAAGAAGATAGTAGGATAGAACAAAAAGATTCTTCCTAATAAATTCTCTAATACCTTCAAGGACTATTGGATGACAACTCAAAGTTCCACCTAGGTGACCCCATACTCCCTAGTGTATGGAAGAGAGGTAATTTTACCTATAGAAGTTCAGTTTTCATCACTCCGAATGGCCATTTATGACTAGATGATGCTAGAAAAAATAGAATAAGTATATCTAGATGAGTTCTAATACCTTGAATAAAATAATCTCTAGGAACTGCATAACTTGGAGAGGCACCAAAATAGGGTAGCATGGTTTTTTAACAAAAAGGACTACCTCCACTCCTTAATCTAATGTGATATGGTATTAGATCTCATAACATCGATAATACCTAAAAAAGCCTATGAAGTTGGAACCCAAGTGGAAAGGACCTTGAATTACTCATAAGTTATGTTACAATGGTGCGTACTCATTGATCACCATGGGTGGGGAGTGTAATACACCTCCCACTAACTCCAAGTTTCTCAAGCGGTACTATGCATGATCCCTTTGGTCTAAGATCTACTACCATAAACAAGCAGCTGCTCCCATAGTCTGAGATGTTTGACTTTAAAATACAAAACCTATCATCATCATCATATGATGTTAAATTGTAGCCTTGCCCTATGTGATGAACATAGAATATGAAAAATGTGAAATTATGAAACCCAGCATCCTCATCACATGATGTTAAACTATAGCCTTGCCCTATGTAATGAATATAGTATTCCTCATATTTCAAAAAATATATGGACCTAACATCTTTAGTGTACAATATTAAATTGCACCCTCACCCTATGTGATGAACATACGATGCCTCATGTGGAGAATATGATATGTATCCATGTCCTCATAGTATGACATAAAACTGCATGATATTGTGGGTCCTCGCCAAAGAGGATGTTTTTCTACCACTTGGAAATGGTCTCCTGCCATGACACATTCCAGAACTATGTATCGCTTGATTCCTAGCTTGGAGGGATACATAGTGATGCCTAGAACTTTTGTATTCAAGATCTACCAAAAGTTTTCTAGTCTGGGGAAATGTTATATTTTCTAGCATTGATCTCACCATGTCCTCTTTCCTAGAGTGATAAAATCTATCATGGTTATCCTCATTAGGTGTAAGCCCCAATCATATCCCTTGTCCCATTAAAAAATTGAGATTCCCTCATAATCGTACATAAATAAGAAAGAATGGGAAGCTCAATCCATAAGCCCCACACATGTCCTCAACACAAAAAATTAAATTATAGCCTTAAACCATATGAAAAACATGGGATAACTCATATAAAAAATTTGAGATGACCAAAACCAACATCCTCAACACACAATGTTAAACTGTATCCTTACTCTATGTGGTGAGCATAGGATGCATCGTATGAAAAATGTGAGATGACCAAAACCAATTTCCTTATCATGTGACATTAAACTGTATCCTTACCCTATGTGGAAAACATGGGATGCCCCATGAAATAATCATGATATGACTCCATGTCCTCATTTCTTGATTCCTTGTCTATGGGATACTTAGTGATGCCTAGACCTCTTGTATTCTCACCTAGGTTCAAGTTTGATCTCCCAAAGTGAGGTTATCTTCAATATTCATCCCTTTATGAATTACTACCCAAGGTGATAAAAACTTCTATAGGCCTCCTCATTAGGTTTAATCCCTAATCATGTTCCTTGATCCAATAGTGGGTTGAGATTCGCTCATGTCTAAACATGATGAAAAATGGGATGCTCAATGTGTGATCCCTACACACAACATACTGGAGTATGATTTTAAACTGAAACCATACCCTATGTAGTGAACATGGGATTCCATGTGTAATAAATGTAGGATTCCTCGTCTACTTATACATGATACCTAATGAAAAAATAATGGGGTGGGGACCCTATAAATTGGGTGGTAAAGATATGTCCTCACCATATAACTATAAAATTTGTGTCCAACATCCTTACCACAAGACGTTAAATAGTATGGTCTACATCTCAATCGCACGATGTGAAACTTCATGATATCTTAGGACCTCAACATGGAGTATGTCTCCCTTTCATCATTTTTCACCTACCAAGATACATCCCAAAACTATATATGGGTTGATTCTTATTCCCAGGGGATACATAGAAATACCCAAGTATCATATCCTAGGTTTATCCCCACCACAAAATACTTCTAGGGTCTTTCCACTTTAGTCAAAGAATTATGATCTTAAATCATGGGTGAATTGTCTTTGAGATGTCTTGTGCAACACAGTTCCCCCATTGACCCTCTCTTCACATTAGTTTTTTGATCTTTTTCACCGAATGAACATTCATGGGACACATTTCCCCTACCCCTGATCTAATATATATGGTCTTAGACTAGCAACCTTAGTTTGATTGGAATAACCTTAAACTACCCCTAGAAAGAGGCGCATATATCTGTTAGGTTGAAAACTCATAGGGGAAATCTTAGAAAAAGTAAACTTCCACCTGTCAAGTCACTCTCTCAACTTGGGGGGAAATGATGATGTAAATAAAAAGGTACAAATCTAGAAGGACCCACTGTGAGCCCTAAAAAACATGGCTATGCTTGCTAGACCCACTAGTTTAGGTGAAATCTAGGGTCAAACCTTAACTCCTTCCCCCATTCATGTCAGATTTCATGTCCTAGTCCCAACATATTAAACTATACTACATATGTAACAACTATAGGACATTAAGCTATGTGGAATATTTATTAAATCTCTATAACCTTAAAAATAAAAAATTCATGTCCTCGCCATATAACATTAAACTATATGTTCAACATCCTTACCACATGATGTTAAACTACAGGCCCTTTATCCTCTTTGCATGATGTAAAACTATAATGTTTATCATGCCCTCACCTGAGAACCCCTTTTCCCCCTTCAGTGTTGGTCACCTACTGCAGCATTAGATTTCCTTGATAGTCACTTGGAATCCAAGATGATTCTTCCCTTAAAAGATGATTCTTCCCTTCGTTCATACTAACACACCCACCCAATGTGATCAGAACCACAATGGAATAATCTCATGAGTGTTGAAATACCTTTTAATATTCTCTCAGTTTATCCCCACACTTTTTTCCTTACTTTATTTGAATCTACATAATCTTTAACATCTGAATGAGCTCTCTAATATAAATAGGTTCCTGGCCACACTGGCTCACCTACTGTCCTTGGCACATGCTCCAAAAGACTTCTAATGATACTTTGGTAGGTCCCATGTTTCGAACATGGTCAACAGTCTACCCTCATTTGTTTATCCCCATACTTGGTGAAATCATAGTGGAATATATGTTTCGGACTTCGTTAGTAGTCATCCTCTTTCATCCTGTCACTATTTTTATCCCAAACCCTGGATTTCTCGATTCATGTCCTTTATCTCCACTCCATTCAGATAGAATTCAATGCACCTAGAATTACTACATTCTTAAACCTATTCATGCTGAGAAATAAAGTTTCATGTGAAGATATTCTCACCCTCTTACCTAAGCTTTACTAGTCAAGACACTCTCGGGTGGTCAATAAGCAATCCAAACCCCTAGTGTTCAGTCCCTATCTGGAACTCTCATATAAGTGAGAAATCTATTATTTGTCCCTTGTTTCCCACATTAAGCATGACTCATGTGAGTCTTAGGGGTTAATTTTTGGTTGTCCCATTAATATGATCTATATGTAACAAAGAGAAAAGTGTAAGCATATTTGGGATTTAAACAAATAGCTTCACAAATTTGGGGAGGGTCATCCACACACTGAATCCTGTCCTTTATTTCAACCTAATGAAATCCTCCTGCGGTTTTTCCTGGGTTAAGGATTTATCTAACCCAGTTATCCTTTATCGGGTATCATCCAACATTTTTTGTCACTCAGCTAGCCCAGAATCTTTCTCCTCAGCAGTAAGGTGAACCTCATTAGCCCAAACTTGCACCCAATCCTACTCAGTTCATCACTAAAACACCAGATATTCCTCCCCATGACCCTAGACTCAGTCGCCACAAACTACACCCCTAGTTGGTTAACAGTATCTAATTCAAAATTAGTGATGGATTTATATTATTATTCCTTACCCTCCAACCAAGAAAACTCTTCCTCGGCCACCTAGAGTGATTTTGTTTCATCGAAATTCTCTTCATACTGAGTAACATCGATCTCCTTCCACTCCCCTCAGACCTATTTAGTGAAGAATTATCAGGATAAATCATAATGACTATGGGATTATACACCACCAATCCCTAGGATCATGTACCAATGATGGAGAAATCCCATCCCGCTTATTAGATTAGCCCACAGAGTGTGGGTGATGAAGTTACGCACACTCTTATGTACTCTTTATCATACTATTTGGTTCTCCTCATACATTTTAGATCCAGAGTCCTTGAAGTCCTCAGGCAGCACATGCTCATATTTATAGAATTCCACCAATACATCTTTCACATGGTCATATACAAGAATCTCCTTAGATAGGTTGGGCTCCAAGTCTACAATAAATTTTCCCTCATATAACTCTCCACCTACAGCTTCATACACTACCTCTTCAAGAACCAGTAAGGCAGGCTTGGCCACCATGGCCTCCTCAACCTTCTCCATTAGTGGCATAATTTTGACATCCCACATTAAGGCCTTGGATCTAGAAACCACCTCTTATATAACTTATATGGTAGTCCCAACCATTGTAGCTTCCTCAACTAACTTTTTTGAGGGCACAACCTCAACCACCTCTACTGAGGATAGGGTTTAAACCACCATATTATCTAGATAATTTGGAATAGATGGAACTATCATAGCCTCCTCAACCACCATAATTTATGGAACAACCTTGGTCACATCCATGGAGGTCGCAACATCATCTATCACCGCCTCAGTTGTTGGCCTAGTTGGATCAAGTATTAGCACTGGTGTCTGATCCCCCCACACAGTTTTCACTGGTATTTAAGGTACAAGGTTATCTGAATGGAAATTATGGGAGTAAAAAAATGGAAAGATAGAAACTTATAGGAGTTTTAACGACCAGATAAAAACTCATTGAGATTCACCAGGACCCCCCCCCCCCCATAGGCACCACCTCAAAAACAAATGGTTGGAAACCTATGACCAAAATTTCATGGGAAGGCCTTCCACCCGGCCCTTAAAAAATTGGTTCTTTCTCATTATCTTATATAGGTTCATCATGAACCTCCCCTTCCTTAGTTCTCATTTATTCTTTCACAAGTTAAAAAATAGAGAGGAGTTGAACAATAATCATAGAGGTTAGAAGTTCATGAAGGTGCACAAAACTATAAAAGTTACCTAATAAATAGTAGTATATCCTTCCTTGGTGGATCTCATTTAGGAATCACTCCCCCAGGATTCCACCTCTTACAATTATTCACCCCCAGCTAGAACATAGGTCAATTGACACATAGGAAGATCCATAAGAGAAGGAATGCCCATCAGCACCTTCTCCCGATTGGTTAGGGGATGTTTAATGTTGTGAGAGTGGACTATGTCTTCAAAATCCATAATATATTGCACTGCCTCGGGTTAGGGAGCATGTAATACTTCCCTTTCATGGCCCAGACTAAGAATAGTTATCACCTCATTATTAATATGCAGTCATATTCTGTGGAGAGAGGTGAGTTGTCTATGGATTCCCCAAATCTTATAGACATTGGGGAAAATGACATCACTAAGGATATTTGGGCAGTACATCCACTTCCCTGGAGCCTAGATTTATTCCCTTGGGACCTCTCTAGAGTGTCAACATTCCCCCTAAGTCCATTTTCCTAGAATTTGTATTCTTATTGATACTCTTCCCACTAGACCTGAAGGAGATACATCCATTGTACTCCCTATTGTCAATCAAACCCTATCTCATTGGTGTTACCTGCCCGTTATAGCATTCCCTTAGACCTGTGGCTATGTAAACCCTTCATCTTCATCAAACTGGGTGACTTTATGGCTCAACATCTCCAAAGGATATGATCTTTCCCAGCTAAGTGTGTATTATTGGAAGACCTCGTACATCACATTGGTGAGAAGAAACTTGTTCCTTCCCATTATGTCCTATCACACAAACATTCACCATCTCTTTCAGAGGATTGAAGGATGATGTGCAATGCATACCCCTATTTACACCTTTAGAGTGAATCGCTGAAGGCACCAAAATTGCCTGGTGAATTGGTATGGGGTGTATGGTTCACAGATTGCCTTGAAATCCACTCTGGCCACCAGTACCCCATCTAAAAAGGCCAAGAGGTATGGCCACTACTCCAATTTCCCTACCTATTAATCTATAATTGTCCCCATTGGAAGGGGGATGGGTGTAAAATGGATTGTTCCACTAGCTCAATCCTTGATAGAATGACAATCAGTTCCATATCGAGAGGTCGACTCCGAGTGATGTTTATAATTGATGGTTGGAAGTTGGTGTTAGGAAGGGAGATAGGATTTGGGTACTCATACCCCCTAGGTGTGTGGTGACCCATCCATAAAAGAAATGTATGGTTCTACACACATGGAAGGTGTTCTTACTCTAGTTAATGTGGAATAGAATATAGTATAGCATTGCCAACACTGGTATGGCCGGGTTAATCCACTGCCCCACTACCAAAATTTCTTCCATGATGAGATTTCTTAGACACACCCCCATGTGAGAATCTCAAACCAGGAGCTTCCACCCACATATGAGCACCATAATAAATCCCATAATTCTAACTACATAGGACTTAGGTTTAACATTTTATCCCTATATAAACCATTGTATCACCTCCATAATTCTCCAATACATGTTCTCTTTACCTCACATAGATGCCTTCAGAAATTAGTGCAGCCTTCTCGGCTTATTGACCATAGGCTCATTCAAAAAATAACTAAATCACTACATGAAAGAGATGTCCTTCATCCCTATCTTTTTTCCCTCCCCTAGTACTAAATGCAGTGGATCCCTTTCTATAGATGGTATCTGCTCAGAGTCCTCCCATAAATCCTCTATATGAAGGAACTCATAAAACATTTTCCCTAGATGGGGATCCCCACAATCTGATGGAGATCCTAAATACTAACACCAAACTCTCCATGGTATAGGTGGAATGTGTTGGTAGTAGGTGATCAGCTGCTCAGAGGCTCGAACATGATGTTCGAGTGGTGGTAGACATGGAATTTTGAGGTCCACACCACTTTATATAGACCTAACCTCTTCATCTATATATCAAACTCATCAAAGGACAGGCATACCCAATATTCTCAAGCCCACTCATCTGTAAAGTTGTTATCCTGGTTCAAATCCCACTTTTTTGTATAGCCTTGGATACCATCCATCATACCCTCCTTGAGAATGGTCTCATATTGAGGAATGGATTCCTCATCATCCAATGCCTCCTTGTTAATGTTGTTCAGTGGGTTCTATAGAGAGCGGGCAGTGATCGACATGTGATCTTTCACAATGTGACCCCCGAAAACACTATGCTATTGGTATAGCCTGGAAAATATCCTAAACCAGTAGGAAGTTATTTCCAAGTCAGTGTTTGGGATAAACACATCATCCTTAATTCAAAATCTATATAATGTCATCCACCTTCACAGAAGATATTATTATTACACCTCCATCAGTAAATCAGTAATATTTTCAAGATCTGACTCTATTCTAAATCTCTCCCCAGTCATGAGGTTCCCATCTATATCTCTCCATAAATTAGTGAAAGCATTGATACCCCCAGTAACTATATTCTATGACTGATAAAGTTTAAGTAACTGGTTCTTGAAGATCAATTCGTGAAGGTTGTGTTCGCAAAATTTGATAGGCTTCATGGAGGCATGATCATGAATGATCTATTCGCATAAGAGCCAAAGTTTCATGAGCAGTAACAATCAAAAACAAATAATTCTTGTGAAGGTATTGAATTTTTTTAAAAGAGAGAAAGGGGTTATCTCTCATGAAAACCTTGTGGCCCCCCTGACCCCCACCCCTATTTATATTCATTGGTTCAAGATAATTTTTGTGAACAAGACTCGTAGATCATCATTTTTGTGGTTTCCCCTTAGAATAAAACCCCCCTCTACTGTATCAGATACCATTCTAAGGGTGGAAATTTTTTGATATAGAGAAACGGTCATTATAATAGACATTGGGGAATTCATGGTCAGTTAAAAGATAATTTGAGGCAAAATAGCTTAAAATTCCACATAAGGGTCTTTTTCGTGAAGGTAAAAACCTTCTTAAACATTGGGTTCCTTGTGAAGGTTGTTATACTACTAAAAAATTTGAGGTGATAACTTTTTCACAGTGTATGTGAATTCATGGAACTCCACTCCCCAATGAAAAACAACAAGAAATAAATTTACAAGGAATTATGTTTTGTGAAATGGACTCCCCCTCCATTGCAATGCCTATAAATACCTCCCTCCATCAACATTTAAGGGGACAGAGTCTTTGGAATTCTAAAAAAGTCTCTTAATTCCCAAAACTATGGCCTTCACAAGTCAAAGAAGATATGGATTCCAAAAGGTATCCATATTTCATGAAACATCCTCCCATGGGTTCTTAAGAACCTCAAACCATGGTGTAGATTCCTTTTTCAAAGTTCCATGGTGTTCGTGTTAGAGGATATCCCTTTGTGGTTCTTAATGTTTCATGAGATAATTATCCTTTTTAAAACCAACCCCATGGGAACTAATTCTTTACTCTAATATAGGGCAACCCTTCTTCATGAAAAATAAACCTTCAAGAGACCCCTTCTATTTGAGAAACCCCCAATCCTCATGAACCACAAACCTTCACAAAACCCATACACCAAGCCTCTCTATGGTGCCTCATATCAGAAAACACACTTTCATGTACATTAGGTTTCTAAGGACCTTGTACCCATCCAAAACCATTTCATATACACCCTGATCCTTTGTGAGACTCATATCAACTACCCTTGTGTCCTCCCTCTTTACTTTAAGCATGGCCTAGACCATCACTTTACCCTTTTCACATAAGAATCGGTACCATAATACCTCTTTCTTCTATGTATAGGCACCCTAACATTTGGATCCTTGTTTTCCACTTTGCCACAGTAGTTTTTACACCAAGAACCACCTATAGATTCATGTATAGTAAATTAATAAGACTAGAAGGTGGAATTATCAAGGGATATTATCCACCTTCCTTGGTAGGGAGGCCTGGTACAGGCCCCTAACTAGAAATGGTATCCCCAAATGCAGGCCCACCAACATCCAAGTTGCATGACATAAAACTGTATAACCCAACATATTAGTCATATGATGTTAAATTACATGATAAAATCCTCATCACATGATGTAAAACTATAGACCTACCCTATAAAATGAATATAGGATGTCCCATTTCTGACTGGGATGGGATGAACCCTCACCTCCTACCTTGTGTGATAAACACACGATGCCCCATGTTTGATCATCACAAGATGACACCATCCTTCCTTGCCATGGGATGATCCCCATCCTTTGAGTAGATCATATGCATAAACCCTACACCATCTATATATTCTATTTGATGATCCTCCTACTTTGGTAATCCTCCACGTGTAAGACCCATGCCATCCCTTATTACCACTCCTTTTGTGATGTGAGCTTCCTTAACGCGTGACATTAAACTGCATGGATTTTTCCTATCACATAACCTTAAAATGTGGCATCAAACTGAAAGGTTTTTTATCAATGCCTCTTAATGGGGTATTTGGGACACCTCCATTATTTTCAATCCCAACATATGTGGTATACCTCTCTGAGGTTCAATCCCGACACCCCAACATTCCCATCAAACCCGCATTTCTTCCCCTATGATGACGGTAACTCCAAATTATGATCTTTTTCCCCATGGGAACACATTGAAATACATAATTATATCCTGAAATACATTAAACTTATGACAAATCTATCTCCACAATAAATTAAAATTTTTCCCCACCTATCCCCACAAGACATTAAACTTGTGACGCACCTGTCCCTACAATACATTAAACCTATAAACAACCTATCCCCACAAGATGTTAAACATGTGACCCACATGTATCCACAAGACATTAAACCTATGACCTACTTATATCCACAAAACATTAAACATGTGTCCCCCCTAAAACCTCTACCCCATTCAATTAACATGGGATGCATGGGGTAAAAATCCTTATGTTCCTTACACCCCTGGAATTAACTACCACGTAGCCGACACAGGATTACTTGGGTTTAAAACATAAAATGCCTAATATGAGAGATAAATCTAACCTCAAAAGGTTAGGAAATTATATATTCCCAATAATATTAACAACTAAATATTCTAAGATACTTCCAATGTTACCATCTAGTCCAACTTAAGGTTTATACCTTATCAAGACGAAAAGATTGTAATTATCCAACATCCACCTTGAGATGGTGTCGGGAATTATTTTCACAAACATGACTCAAATATTTGAGGGAGACTCATACTAGGTGAATATATCCAAGGAGGAATCCATGGAAGTAGTAACTAACATCCCATTATCCTGTTTCGATCAAGGAGCCAAAATCACCAACCATGGTGGCAGAGGTCGCCCACCTTTGGAAAGTAAGAGGGCCAGGAAGAGTGCATCACCATGAAAATGTTCTCCCCAGCAAAAAATCCTTGGAAAAAAATATCATCATATTTATTTACCACAGTCATGCCTTCTTTCTTTGGAATCACCTAGAGTGGTCTTAATAATTTTCTTCCTAAAATGGGGTAGATAATTCCAAAAATCTAGTAACTTCAACACCTTTTTTCAAAACTTCCTTTACATGAAAGTTAAACCTTCATTGGGGATATCATGTCAGCTTCCTCTTTTTTTCTAGTCCTACTTTATGGGTAAAAATAAAGGGTAGTATGTAGTTAATATCTAAAATTTTCTAAGTGATTACCTTATTCCTTTGTTTCAACACTTCCACTGACCGTTGTTATTGTTTCGATAAGAGGGAAACATTAACAATCTTTAGAAGCTTCTCATATTCTCCTAGGATTAGTTACAAAATACTACTTGGAATTTTCTTTAGTTATAGCTTTAATTCCTTCATAATTGAGGGGTTATCTTTGCAAATGTATCCCCTCTTAAACTATTCAGTAGCTTGAAAGGATTATTCTCTCTCCAACTCTCTATAGATATCAACCTATTGATCAAAAATTTCTTTGTAAAACACTTATTCATCCTCAGGTTTGGTTACAAATAATCTATAGCTATCTTAAATGTTTGTGATGTGATGAAAATCCACTGATTTATCTCTATATTTGACTACCTTAGTAAGATCAAATGCCACCTACTCATATCCCACATAGAAAATAATACACCCTTCATTGATATAAATGAGATACTTCCTAGTAATTAGTAAAGAGATACTAATAATTATCAAAACCTCTCATTCTTCCTCTATATATAAAATCAAAAATTCGATGATAAAGTTAAATTTTTCCACCTTCACCAAGACATATTCAAGGATTCCATTTTAATATTTCATGGATTTTTATGCCAAAACCAATGTGACTCTTATGGATTTTATATTTATTTATATGATATTATTGATCACATTTAGGGGATTGATATTCACACTCTCTCCTAAATCACAAAGATCCATGCCAAACATGCAAGATCTCATCATTCAAGGAATAAAAAACTACTTGGTCTCAAAGTTTTGATTGGATTTTATGTTGTAACACTATTGAAAATTCTTCACCTAATAAAATTACACCCAATTCCTCCAAATTCTTTTTATTATAGTGTGAATCCATGAGGAAATTTGAATAAGATGACATTTTTGAAATCTCTGTGATGAAATGTATATTAATGTGAAACTACTTGAGTATTTATAAAAACTTCTTGTACTACAATTACATCTTCCTATGGAACATACTCTTTAGAAAATCAGTAGGTGGATAGTACATCTACACTTCAGGTTTCTTCACAACCTTTAAAATAGTCCCATAATCCCTAGTTTCATCACTCATCTCTCCATCCTTCACTGTTATTCTTATCTCTATCTGTTATTTTTCATGTTAGTTAATATATACCTCAAATTCCTTTAATTTTCACTCATCCTTATCCTATTACTATCTTCCACTATGTAAGGTGATTTAATTTTCCTCTTCTCTTGGGACCTATGTATTTCTTGATAAGACTCCAATTGGTTATTCTAATATCCTTTGGGAAAGCTGACACAACTATGTCTCTATGTTATGAAATAGCCACTGATGATTGGTCAAGTATTTTTCTTATTTATATAGAATGATCTCAACTTAATCGAGGTTTTGGTAATTTTTATTAATTTACTTAGTTACCATCACCTATAAATAGTTTTTATCCTCTTCTGGTTGTGGTTGGAATTGTTGTTGCTGCTATTGGAAAAGTTATGGCCAAGTGTTATGAAATCGTCAATTAGTGGGTCTTATTGCTTACTACCCTTGGGATAACCCTATAGGACATTAACTGTGCATAAATTTATTCCCTCCTATAACTCTCTATCTTTGATTAAAAATAATCATCCTAACCCCTTGTTTGAATTGATTTTGAAAACATGGTTAGGGCCAGTTGTAGTTCCTTAAATTTACCTCACCCAATAAGGTGTTTTCTACTCCCACTCAGTAATCTTGGAAGAGATGGGTACCTCCACACATCACATATGAGAGTACGTGAGGATTCTTAAAGGGTGATTCTTAATTATAGATGGCTATAAATGTTTCTATATTATTCAACATTACTTCCATCTAAGTGGTCATCTTGATCATCTCATTTAATTTGTGTTCACCCATTTTGATTTGGTCTCTCTCAACTTTCCATTGAAAAATATTGTCTATGAGATCATCTAGAATGGATTGTGGTTTATTGTGGGTCTTCCTCATCATCCCACCTCCCATGAATGAATCAACTATGACCCATGAGTTATTTTTAATCATAAAATAAAATGCCTAAAACTATATCCATAGGGCCACTCCATGTCATGGGAATCTCCATAGCATCTCCTTGAAATTATCACATACCTCATAAGTCGATTCTCTAAATTACTGTGTGAATTTCTAAATGCCAATTTTGAGTTATTCCATATTTTTTGGTTAAAATTATTTCTCTATAAATCCTCAAGAAAGTTTAATGCGTATTGTGATAGGTCCCAACAGATGCGACTTCAACAAATCCTTTGTGTGCCCCATCAATGAAAATGGGAAGGTGTGAAGTTGGATCACATCATTGCAGACTCTATTGTTTTTTAATGTGGAAAATATTTACAAAAAGTTGAAAATATAACTACAAGTATTGTTTTTTTATGCCTCTAAATTTCCTATCATTTTCAATCATTTACAAAACAATCTGTTTTTTCCTGAATTTGTTCTCCTGGATTGGTGTCTTGATAATACTAGGTGAAACAAAATTGAAATATTATCCTATAATCCATTAGTGTAATATCTTATGGAGTTTATTGGGATTCACTAACAATGTAAGCTAGCCCCTCCTATGTTGCTCAGTCTCCTGGGGTTTTTTTTCAAATGGTATTCTTTTATTTTGTAACAGATAATGGTCAATTTTTTAGTGAAATTAAAGGGGTTAACTGAAATCCAAGATTCATGATATTTTGATAGGATTTTGGATCATGCACTTGTAATTCATAGAAAGTAAAAAAAACACTCACTTTTGTCAAAGAGTATAAATATTAAAAATATAAAGACAATGGGAATGAATGAAATAATCAATTCGTGTTAAATTCATCTGTTAGTTCCATTTCTATGTCCCCGATAATGACACCAAAAACATGAAATGTCCCTAAGAATCATCAAATCTTGGGTACACTGGTCAGATTATAGAATTTTTAAACATTTTCCCCTAATCATGAAGACTATAAAAGTTTAGTATAATAATTATGAGTCTTGATGCCAAATCACTAGAACATGGAGGATCCTAACCTATTGAATATTTCATGATTGTTTATTTGAAAAAAAAATATAATAAAACTAATTGAAAAACATTATTGAGGAAAAGTTATAGATTATGCATGGAAGAAGCATAGAGATCAAACTTGGGTTGAGTAAAATATCAGATGATGAACAAAGATGATGGATCAATTTTAGAGAATGTTTCCTAAAAGATTATGATTAATTCATATTTTGAATTAATAAGGTTGACTAATAGTGATAGTTATTGAGATAATTAATTCCAATAGGTCAGTGATAATTAAAACTTCTCAATACCACTTGATTACTCTTGTGAATGTAACCTAGTAAGACCAAAATGTATTAAGTTCCATCTTAAATAAAAAGGTCGGATTAAGGCTAGCTCTCTCTCTATCCTACTCCCATCTAAAAAATTAGGGTTTTTCCTCTAATATCCATCACTACCACAAGGAAACAAATAGATACAATTGAATTTGTCTCAATGTTTTATTAATCTAATAAAATTGATTCAAAAATTGGATTAATAATTTAAAGTATAGCATCGTCTACCTATTCTTTATCCACCATCCCTTAAGTGACTACTCACTCATGGTGTATTGTTCATACATCATGGATATAATAGTACCCTTGAGGGATATAAGAAACATACTCAAAATGAGATAAAATAGAGTAAGTATTGAATGAAATGGATGAAACTTCACTACCATACGCACTTCAATCTCAATCCACAAGTATGAATTAAAACATAAAAGTTTCAAAGGAATGTTCAAGTTTCCCCTTTTAATTCCTCTATCCTAATGCCTTAATCCTCTAGTCATAATTCTCTCTCAATGAGGAACAAAATATAGATCCTCTATAAAGTAGTCAGTCTATGGAATAAATAGAGGATTTATCACTATAGTGAAACCACAATGATCATGATACAAAGAAATAAAAACCCATGTTTTCCATCGAGTGTTGACTAGCTTCACAACATGATTGGGTTGCTGCAAGATAATGGGAATAAATCTTTTTTCGAATTTCTAGCATACTAAAGATCATATCATATTCCTTATGAGATTTTTGGTCATAGTTTGACTAGATTTATGACACTGTCTAGAATATTTCAACATAGAGAAGTGTTGCGGTGTGGAGGTCATCCATCCCATTTCCATTTATTCTTCCATTTCATGACCCTATATGTCATGATTAATCAAATGCGACATGTAATGAATTCTCATTTTCAAATGAATAAGAGATAAATGTAACATATGTATATACTCTTCCTAAAAAATCTAACATGACACCACTATGGATTGACACTATTCCAAATTCTTAGCCTTATAAAGAATCTTATGTATCACCAAGATGTAATAAAATAGATTATGGAATGATATCCATACAAATTCCCAATGGATAAGGATTTTATTTTCACATATTATGGGACCATGGGAATTAATTTTACACATGATCTCTCTCTATGGAAATTTTTTAAATTAATCATCCCCACTAAAACTAAATCTTACATATCCCAAGTTATGGATCAAGGTAACTCGCCATGATGTAACTTCTATGTAATTTTTTCAAACACACTCCCATGAGGAGATACCACGATATGGTTCCATGGGTTTCACCATGACCTCTTCTCTAGCTCAACTCCAAAAATGACTTCAATCACATTGTGATTTTGGATTTGTATTGTGATTTGGTTTTTTTCCTTAAAAATATACAAATACACAAAATCCTCTTCAAATATACAATTGGCCAAAAATAATTGAAAAATAAATATATAAGTATCTATTTGATCAATAAAAAAATACTCAAATTTTGATGAAATGGTATGCATAATTATGACTCATCAATCATCATGCCAATAAGTAAATAAGATGTGAACTCCTTACAAACTTGTGATGGTATATGTTTCATTCCCAAATTTCATAAAGTAACCCTCATATAATAATTTAATTAAGATAATATGGTTGTGTTAAGTCCTAGAACATAAATAACAATAAAAATTAAGGTATTGTAAAGAAAAGAAACATCACCAATACCAATAATCTGACCTTACGCACTATCTCCAAAAGTAAAATCTCCACCCATTACATATTATAAGCTCCAAAAGTTGGAATTGTTTCTAGTCATGTGTTGAGAAGAACTTTTATCCATATACCAAGTATTTTGACTGCTTATAATCATCCTTTTATCCTAAAATCAATGAAACTAAAAATTTAGTACCAAAATTTTTTTGGGTCCGAATATGTTAGAAAATAAAACCATTAGAACCCACATATGTCTAACCCTATAGTGTTGAATAGATTATAGTTATTTAAAAATATAATCACTTTATGTTTAAAAATATTGAACCATGTTCAAGGAGAAATGAATCTTCCAACAACCTACCCTTTGAAACTCACTATAAAATGGATCATTCTCCAGAAAAAAATAGTTAAACTAGAAATGTGAATTTCTAAATGTGAAATGAAATTAAAAAGAAGTTCTAGAATTTTTAAACTATATTAAAAGATTTTAAAAAAATTACATTCCAATATTTAAATTAGAAAGTAAATTCTTCTAACTACTAACTTAAGACTTTAATTTCAAAACATCATTATGATGATCACTAGATGAAATAGATATTGATTTAACATCCAACTTGGAATTAAGTTTAGAAATTATATCATTAGCCTTAGAAAGATCTGAATTATTCTAATCATATCATTTATTCGACTTTTTATATCTCTTATCTAGACCAATCACATATTTATCCATCACTTAAAATGATGTAGTATCATCTTCATCATTTTAAGCAAAATGATAACATGAATTTAAAGAAAAAATCAAAGAGAATAAAAATTTAACTTACACATAAAGAATAATTCATTCCAATTTAATTTTTTCATAAAAAAAATTATATTAAATCTATCATCACTTTATTTATCACTACTATTAGAATACATATCTTTACTATCACTCTAAGTATCAACAGTGTCTGTCAACACATTTTCACTTTTCACTTTGATAATCTTCTAAACTCTGTAAGGCTATCTCATGTTACCATTATGCATATCAGACACTACATAAGGGTGATACTGGAAAACCTTAAGGATCTAACACATTGTTTAAGTGTATCAATAGTTACCCTTATGTAGATCAATCGGTGTGTAAAGGTAACACCAGTTACCCTCATGTAGCTTATAGACACTACATAAGAGTAACCTATGTTACCCTCATGCAGCAGTCTTACCTTTGAAGAAAATAATAATAAAAATAAAATTATATTGAACCAAAACAAATTGAAACTCTTCTATTCTTCTTCATATAACACAACACACAAAACACTTTCAATAATTTAAAAAACACAATAACAATTGAAAAAAAACAAAAAATTAAATCCATACTCACCCCCAATCACTCAATGTGTCCCTCAACCATCCTCAAGTAGTTCATAACACTTGATAAAAATTTAAAACCATGGACCAATGTGGAAATAAATATAAATACCAATCCTACCTCCTAGGAATTCTCTAAAACTTCAAGTTTAGACCCACACCCTATGGCCTCTGCACCTCAATCCGGCTTCAATCGGGTTCTCCAGTGACACTTGATACCTCCCAATACTCCTTTCCCTCATGGATTGAGTAGATTCCCATGGAAAAAACATTTCTTCCCCTCATTCCAAATAAGTGAGATATATGAGGGGTGAATTATAATTAAACTAAATTAAACTAATTCCATTTATTTAATTTAATTTTAATACCCATTAAATAGATTGACCAAGGTCCTCAAACATGGGACAAGTTTATACCTCACCTAGATAAAACCCCATATTCCATATTCATATATGAAGTTAGAATTACAATATGAGACTCTATTCAAATGATATTTATGTGTTCACATGTGAGAATAATTAATATTTATTTTATAAATATTACTATATTATGAAAAATATACCTTGCTCAGAATATTACCTAACTATATCCTAAGGGTAAGCATCTTATACTAAGATCAAAGGATCCATAAGAAAAAAAAATTGGAGTCGTCTCCTATGATAAATTACCATTTTACCTCTCATACGCATCTGAAATCAAAAATTAAAGCAAAAAAAATACCTAGACTAAAATCAGTAAACAGAAATAGGGTAAGAAAAGTCTTTGACCTAAGAAATTGGTCTTGAGTCATCTACAATGCTCCGCTACTCTATGAAAATGGCGCTAAAATTTGATGTTCCCAAAGGCGTTGTTAATTCCTCCGGGTGTGGATCAAATTTTAAATTTATATTAACCTGAACCGTACTAACTACAAAGGCATAGTATAGAAGAAGTGTGGGGTCTAACCCACAGAGAGTGGGGGACACAACCATAACAACTCTTAACTAAATCTTATGTCTCTCTAGTTTTAGTTTTATTTAATTAAACTAATGGTGAAATTAAAATAAATGAATTCAAATAGAGAAATAGAAGAGAGGGGAAGCAGTTTACAGGGAAGGATTTTCTAAATAAATTCATCCTTTCTTGGTACAAGAGTCTCAGCCCGGTTGGTGAGGACTCTTCAAATGCATCCACGGGACCCAGGTTCGAATCTGGGCAGAGGCATATTATTGGGTTATTTTAGAAAGTACTATAGTAGGTACTATTTGGTACTATAACAACTAGAACTATTCACCTTCGGGACACCGGTTTAGGCCCGGATTCCTTAAGGCCTTTAGGCCACCCAAGACTTCGGGTCAGTAAGGATTTCGGGCCACCAATTTAGGCCTTCAGTCCACCTCAAGGCCTTCATGCCACCTAATGTGCAGATGCAAACCATTTAAATTCAACAAGGAATAATCTCTAGAGGAGGATTCAGAGCAGGCACATTCACCAGATAAGAGCTATTGGATTTGTATTAATTAGAGGGTATGTCATTTTCCATCAGTACTAGGCATGTGCATCTATGCTCATGAAAACTATCTGATTAGCCATGAAAAGGTGGAGAGATGATCATGATACAAACATTGGGGAGGGGTAGTTTTAAGTAATCACAATCTGAATGAATTCCTTTAAGACCTTCAGGTCCTGTGATGTCATGAATCCTACGGGCCATGTAAGGGTTCTCCTTCAACCCTTAAAATGAATATTATCAAAAATAAATAAAAAATGATGTCCTCCAGGCTATTCAAGATAAATTCATTCTTGCTTGCAAAAATAATCATGTTAAATAGATCTGCAACCAAATGATCTTATCAGCAGAAGAAATGGTCATTACTTATCAAAATACCCTATAATCCCAATTCATGATGGTCAGATGAATCAAAATACTAGGATGAATTATGTTTAGATTACGAGAAGCAGAAGAATAATTCCATTCAATGGTCGTGAATAAATCATCTAAATCCTATTGGGGTTCGTTCATGATTGAAAACATATGGTCTAAGATTCAGGGATGAATAAAATAATTGTATAGGAAAAATAGGATATTATTGCATAAAACCATCTTTACAAACAAAGTTAAATTGAACTATGATGGTATGCGCCCCCTTTAACCGATTTTTCTCTCCCCGATGGGGTTTAGCCAATCACCATTAGGTGGTTGCCGATGATGAATAAACCAATACCCATAGTGGAGAGATTAGAAAAGAATTAAAAATAATTGTAATGAAGAAATGAAAGGGATTGGAATTAAAATAGAAACCATCCAATGATTACATAAAAGAAAGAAAAGAAAAACAAAAACAAAAACCTATCTACGATGAAATCTAGGTCGGAACCCTACGGTAGCCTCTCGATGATCACACCTCAAGTGTGGAATGGAATTCCTTTCTCTTAGCTAGATTCCTCCTTTTATAAGCCTCATGGTCATCAATAGGGTTCTCTTGAGTCATAAATTACATTTACTGGCCGTTTCGAGTGGTTAAAGAGAGAAAATCTCATTGGAATATGGGCTAGAAAATCACTGTTTTTTGTTGTATTGGGAAATTACACCACGGGTAATATGTTTACATGTCATGTAATCCTCAGACTTGTTTTCTTCTTCTCACAACCTGTAACATTTTCATGAATTAGAAATTTACGCATCATGTATAAACTTTACACAATGTGTAACTTCATATTATAGCACTAGAACCCCTGCTTCTTCCTACTTCTATAGTTTTGTGCCTTGGATGTACTTTGTGAATATCCTAAAAAATATGGTGTCATGCCGCTTCACTTTTCCTATAAATTGAATTGTTGGTCTCACCCAAATTTACCCAAGTTTTTAGGGTTAAGCGGTCAAATGTAGAGTAGCTTGGGTTGTCGATTCCTCAGAGACCTAAGAAGAAACCTATAGACATGCACATTCTATGGATTGATTTTGGCTATTATGTGGCCAGATTTGGGTTGATTTTAAATAATTTTAAGTGAACACTATGTGACTTAAGTGAAATCAAATTATGAGAAGGGTTGGTCCTAGGTTATTATAAGGGGTGGATTGGATGAAATTCTTTTTTTAACGATTTCAATTTCTTATATTCGAGATGGGTTTATTCAAGAATATCAAAAAACTTCATAACTTACTGGTTTTATACCAACACACCATAATACTAATCACCTATACAATTGGAGGATCAAATTTATGATCACTTCAAGGTAAAGGTTCGTATTATCACTTGAATTATGTGGCCTTAAAATTCAACAAGGCCAAAGAAGTTTTAAATTCATCAAATAAAAATATCAATTAAAAGAAGTGATTAGACATTAATGGGGTGATAAATAACATCCAATACATCCCCTTGATACTCACTTGGATCAACCCATAAGTGGGTTTTCCCTCCATTGATGTTATGGTTTCAATGGAAGTGGGAAGTAGACTCATGAGGGAGGAGTTGAAGAAGTAAAGAAAACAATAAAAAGAAAATGATCACTCCACTATTGTGTGAATAATTTCACAAGGTTTGGTGTAAATGAATCCACATATTGAGGCAACGGTATCAAAGTGATATGGAGAAGAACAGAATAATAGGAGAATAATAACTTTTATTAAGAAACTAGGATGAATTAAAACAACTTACAATTGAGGAAGAACATTACAAAGGAAAAGTGGCAGCATAACATTACAATGAAAGAAAGAATCCAAGATTTCTAAATCCTCCAACACCAATACCTTAAATAGTAATTTTTTGAGACTTGAGTCGAGAATCCAATATTTAAAGTCATCCCACTTGAGTATGGTAGGTTTAGGGTGGTGGAAATTTTGTGGAACTTGGACTTTTCCACTCTTGACCCGAAGTGGAAGCCAGATTGCATACACCGAACAGACACATCAAAATGACCTTATACATGGAATAATTAGAGTGTTACATAAAATAAGAAAATGTATCTCCGGATTTATCCTATCTCCTGTAAAATTTCAGCCAAAATGGAATTTTTTTGCGAGATATTATCAAAATAGTGGGCTGTTTTTTTGGGCCACAGAATCTGGCCAATAATTTCATCTTCCACTTGGGACGCCTTGAACTCCCTTAAAACGTCTGAATTAGCTCTTGTAACTATTTTATTAAATGTTCCCCATGATTTCCTCTATCTTCAGTTAAATTTTTAGAACCATTGGGCTTGTATCTTGGACGATACAGTCTCTTTATTGGGCTTCTGTCCAGTTTACTTTTCCCAGAATGATTTGGCATGAAAACCCATTTTGGTGTTCTTCCAATGTGAATCTTCAAGTGATCCAAAATAATTAATTGTTCATTATAGAATGATATGCCTGAAAATAAAATCAAGACTATTTTTTATTTTATGAGGTGTTAAAAAATGTACCATGTAATAATTCATTTTAAGAGATAATTACAATCATAATGTGAATTAATGTTCAAAGTGTAAAATGCACAAAAATGGTGTATATGAATAATAAATCACATAAATATTATATATATTAACAATGAATATTAGCCTTATTAATTGTATAATCACACCCCCCTACTTGAGTTTTTCTAGTCCCGATCAAAATATATCTCAAAAATATGAATTCGAATTCCCTTTTCCAAAAACATTTTAATACACAATGATCACTGAGTAACCTTATACCAAAAAATCATGAACCCCATAAAAATATTTTAATAAAATATATTTTCATAATCATATCCCAAGACCAATCCCAATCTCATTCCGTTGTTCAAATTCATCTCCATATTTCATCTAATATCAATTAAGCATGAAGATGTGTTGTGTATCTCAATAGACATGGGGGTTCATTTTTATTCAAGCGGGAAATGATGGAAGCGCTAGGTGGAATCACATTTCAATATTAAGATGAGTATTCAATTTTTTTATTTTTATTTTTATATTGTAATTTTTTTCAATTTTTCCATGGTAATTGAAATTGTACTCAATAGAGTCAACCCATGTAGCGAGACTTTGCCGATGACTCCTAGGGTCAAAGACCTTAGGGAAAAAAGTGAAGCCCATATACTCGGGAATCATCTCGAGTTATCTCAATCAAAAACAAATTCAAATTACCAAAAATATAGATAAAATTACTAACTGTAGGACAGAAAACTATGAATTCATGATTACCAAGTTCCAAAAGCCACACATTAGGTCATTTCATTACTCTACGTGGAAATTTATTATTATTATTTTTGATTCTTTTTATTTAATACTCATATTAAAACTAAAATGATCAAAAAAACTATGCTATTTATTTGGGATACCCCATGAACTCAAACTAATACCCCATAATCCATAGGACGTGCATTGTGTTTTTTTGTTATTAAATGGATGAAAATATAACTAATGAAAAATCACATCGGACAACCGCACTTTCCAAAATCTATGCACATTAACTTAAACATTCATTAAAATCAAAATCAAGGCATGCAAAATTATTTGATATTCAATTTCAATGTGTGAAATGTGTATTATCATGTTCAAGGGTAAAGGAACTTTTCCTTCCATTAAGACACTTTTTTTCAAATCATTATTTTTTCAAACAAAAGCAATTTTTTTATCTCCCCCCCCCCATCTTAAAATAACACTATCTTCGGTGTTTGAAGAAAAGAAAAATTTATAAGGGTGTAGAGGCAGAGAATGGAAGTTCAAAAAGTAAATTGAAAATGAAGATCATGGAATGAAGTCACCTGGTGGTTGAAGTTGAAATTCTTGTTGCTCCCTTTTAATCCCTTGATCTCTACATCACTCTGAGAATTCCCTAGTGGAAAAAGGAAAAACAAACAAACAAACAAACAAAACTATATATATATAAAAATATATATATTTATATAATAAAGAAAATAAAATATAAGTATATATACAAAAAATTATATATTAAGGAAACACTATAAGTCGTAGTTTAGTGGTAAGCACGTGCCCCTGTCTCCCTTAGGTCCCGAGTTCGAGTCCCCGTGGCTTCGCCGGTCGTGACAGGGTTTGACCCATGACCTATGATGTGTCCTTTTATATTTTTGTAATTATTATTATATTTTTTTTTTATTTTTTTTTTAACATACAAAAACATAAAAATAAAAATAAACTGATGATACATTGACTTTATTTTTAATTTCTCAGTAAGGTATTACTCAAGGATCACACCACGTGACACGGATGAATATGGTGCTCCCCTTTCATACCCATCCATACTCATAATATAAGAATAGGTCAAAAGTCTATGGTACTATCATATTCAGAGTAAAATATATTTTTTTAAATATGAAATTGATTTATTAATCCTTTTTGAAAAATAAAGATGATTCAAAAATATTGGAAACATGAAAACCATTGGTCGCCTCTCGTATAACGCTTTTGTTTAACATCACTAGATCGACTTGAACCCACCAACTTACCTAATGCCAACTTTCAAAATTTTAAGGACCAAATTTTTCACCACTTCTAATAAGTTGATATTGATTCTATTTTTAGAATTTATTTCATGCACAATCCTATGTTCAAAAATGAGTGGGTAAATACAAGAAATATTAGAAATGGTGGATCTGGATGCTTCTCTAGTCTTACATAAGAAATCAAGGATCATTCTTCTTTTAATTGTATCAAGAGAAGAAACAATGAAAACATGAAGGTTTTGGATATTCCTAATGAATAAAAAATTGTAGGAGGATGGAAAGTATGTATGTTTAAGTTCTCAAAGGCTAACAATTTCATACATAGGTTGGAACTTTGTATTGAACTCAGTTTTATTTTCAAAATTTCTCAATATAATTGGTTCCTTTGGAATATAAGATTCAACCAAAAAATTGGAAAGACCAGTGTTATGAATGGGTATGGACTCCAAGTTTGTGATTTCTCTTAATGGTTCAGTGATTTGTGTTTTTGAAAAATCATCAACAGAGTTATATTCATGAGACTCAATCTATGATGTCAAATTCTCATCTTTTGAATCCAAAAAATCAATTTACTCTTGATTTAAAGACCCTTAAATAGTTCCTTTATATTCTTCATCTATCCCAAATCCAAAGGATGGTTCTTCAATAAATTCATGAGAGATTTGTGGGAGAAAATAGTCTTCTATCAATGATGAGGAATGGATAGCATGAGTGGGAATGAGTTCCATAACCGTCTCAAAGTTTTGTAGTTCTAATATCAATGATGAAACCTCAAAATTCATTATCTCCATTTGTTGAAATAGTTTTTAAAGTAATGGATTTGTATTAGGATGGATAAGGGGTTGAGCCAAATGGTCTATTCCAGGTGTATAATTAAGTTGTTGGAATTACACAGGAGGGTGTTCAGATTGGATTTGTGGGGATTCAAAATCATTATATGTTAGAATTTTTTGTGGATCATAGGATTTAAAACATTGTGGTTCATTAGATTTTTTATGATCCCACCAGTAGAAATTAGGATGGTCATTGTACATCACACATGGAGTTGGGTGATCAAAGTAGGGATAGGTTCCCCATGTTTGGATTTGTTCAAAATTTACTTCCATAGGAGTGAGGGAGTGAGAAAAGAGAAGTGGGATGAAAAAAATGATGATAGTGTCTAAGATAACTTACTTAGATCCCCTAAAATGGTTCCAAAATTTGGGCTCGTACAAATTTACCCAAGTTTTTAGGGTTAAGCGGTCAAATGTAGAGTAGCTTGTGTTGTAGATTCCTTGGAGACCTAAAAAGAAACCTATAGACACGCACATTCTATGGACTGATTTTGGCTATTAAGTGGCCAAATTTGGGTTGATTTTAGATAGGTTTAAGAGAACACTATGTGACTCAAGTGAAATCAAATTATGAGAAGGGTTGATCCTAGGTTATTACAAGGGGTGGATTGGATGAATTTTTTTTAATGATTTCAATTTCTTATATTCGAGATGGGTTTATTCAAGAATATCAAAAAACTTAATCACTTACTGGTTTTATACCAACACAACATACTACTAATCACCTATACACTTGGTGGATCAAATTTATGAGAACTCCAAGGTAAAGGTTCGTATTATTACTTGAAGTATGTGGCCTTAAAATTCAATAAGGATGAAAGAAATTTTAAAATCATCAAATAAAAATGTCAATTAAAAGAAGTGATTAGACATTAATGGGGTGATAAATAACATCCAATCCATCCCATTGATACTCCCTTGGATCAACCCATAAGTGGGTTAGCCCTCTATTGATGCTATGGTTTTAATGGAAGTTGGAAGTAGACTCATGAGGGAGGAATTGAAGAAGTAAAGAAAACAATAAAAAGAAAATGATCACTCCACTGTTGTGTGAATAATTTCACAAGGTTTGGTGTGAATAAATTCACACCTTGAGGAAATGATATCAAAGTGAGATGGAGAATATCATAATAATAGGAGAATAAGAACTTTAATTAAGAAACTAGGATGAATTAAAACAACTTATAATTGAGGAAGAACATTACAAAGGAAAAGTGGCAGCATAACATTACAATGAAAGAAAGCATCCAAGATCATTAAATACTCCAAAACCACTTCCTTAAATAGGAATTTTTTAGCCTTGGTTAAATCCTACAATAGTTAAAGTCATCCTACTTGAGTATGGTAGTCTTAGGGTGGTGGAAATCTTGTGGAACTTGTACTTTTCCACTCTTGACCCGAAGTGGAATCCAGCTTTCATACACCGAACAGAAGCGTACAAATGACTATCTATATGGCAGAATTAGAGTGGCCAATAGAAAGATAAAATGGATCTACGGATGTCTCCTAACCTCCTGTAAAAGTTCATCCCAAATGGAATTTTATTTTGAGATATAATATCGAATTAGTGGAATGTTTTTCTGGGCCGCAGAATCTGGCACAGAATTTCATCTTCCACTTGGGCCACCTATAAATCCATTAAAAAATCTGAATTATCTCTTGTCACTATTTTATGTTATGTTCCCCATGATGTACTATATATTAATTTAAATTTTTAGAATCATTGGGCTTGTATCTTGGCCTCTATAGTGTCTTTATTGGGCTGTTGTCCAGTTTACTTTTTCCAGAATGTGTTGGCATGAAATCCCATTTTGGTGGTATTACAATGTGAATCTTCAAGTGATCCAAAATAATTAATTGTTCCTTATATAATGTTATACCTGAAAATAAAATATTAAAATAAAATCAAGACCATTTTTTATTTTAAGAGGTGTTCAAAAAGGTACCATGTAGTAGTGCATTTTAAGAGGGAATTACAATCATAATGTGAATTAATGTTCAAAGTGTAAAATGCACTAAAATGGTGTATATGAATAATAAAGAACATAAATATTATATATATTAATAATGAATATTATACTTATTCAGTGGCTAATCAAGTGTCACAACCCCCTCCCCATAAAGTGCACCCCTCCTGGGCCAACAATGGGAGAAGAGAGATAGTGACCCCTAAGTCCCGCCTCCAGTAGGCCCTAGGTTGGAGACTAGCACTGAGGGTATAATAAACATGCATATGGGAGGCATTACCTTCAAAGAGAACACATGCGAAAGAGAGAGATATAACATAGACACCAACCAAATCCATCTTAGACCATAATATCAAAGAAAATCCAAAGTGCAGATATGTAATGTCATTCAAGAACTACTATAACTAAAAGGAAAACTGCAAGTACCAAAAGGAAAGTAAAAATAACAATGACCACAAAGCTCAAATAGATCCTAAAACCCCCAAGATAATAGTAATCATCCTGATCTCCAACCTACTCTAACTGACCTAAAAAAGAAATTTATGTATACATAGGGTGAATATAACAATATATTCAGTAGGATCCTCCCCAGATCCTCTCGTGCAAAGGTAAAGAAAGCATGCTAAATCACAGTGAACAAAAAGTGGAACTAACTTCTCACCTAAAAAATTATACTAAGTTACCAACATCACCATGGATACTCTCACCAAGTATCATATACAATATCATATATTATAATAAATAATATCAAGGGTACCCTACTACTGCTTCCCCGCTAGTTTATAGCTCTGCCCCAACATCGCATGTCATGATCATCTCTCTCTAAAAAGGCTAGTCCTCAAATAACTAGGAGAAGAACTACAACATGCACCGCATGAAACACACCACCACGTCCACATAACCAAAAGTAACCAGGTAGTTTCTGAGAGCCACCACAGCTCGCATAACGTGTATCATAGGTCGGGTATTATACCTCAAGTCATCACAACCCATACACTGAGTAAGGATCCTGAAGCCATCACATCCTATACATGTTATGCTTATAGTATCCTTTATGAAACTATATCCAAAATATATGTGTGTGAAATACCACAATCCATTACATCCCTCTACACACATATATGAGGAAAACTAACTGTCATGCATTCTAGCACAAGTAACTACCAAGAGAAGAGAGTGGGGCCAAAGGGGGTAGTGAGCCATCCATCCTCCCACTGGGATGTTGGGGAAAGCACCCCCCCCCAAGGCTCAGAATCCATGATGTGTCATTTGACCTAACCAATAGGGTGGAGTAGAATATAGAAACACAAAAAGTACATGATATAATATATCTCACAACCACACTATAGGAATAACCTAGTCTCATACTCAACTATAGATAATATCTCTTGGACTCCCAGTTTCCACTGGTAAGACTAGATATCCTATACGCACACAACCATTTAAAGAGATACATTAAGTTACTTTATAATCTTTTATTAGTTTCACTTTAGGTTAATTAATTCATTAACCATTAATTAAGCATTATCCTTTTCCACATTTCATTACATTAGAATCATAATAAAGTCTTATGCCCTCCAGGCATAACCAAACTGAGTCCACGGTCCCTCAGAATTAAAACCTTAGCATTGCATCACAGCAAGATCCAACCCCATGGGTTAAAAATTCATTCATTTATTCAAAAACATTACCACATTCCATACTTCCAGGTACTCTAGGAAAAAATTATAATCTGCCAAACATAATGGGATCAACATGGTAAGTAGATGAACTACCCGTCGAGTATTTTCCACCTATGGCAAGAGTATAGACACATCCAACCACATAGAAAGCACTGGAATACCCCTGACATCTTCACCTCTCTTTGATGGAGAGTAGGAAAAACCATCTGCCTCAAGTAGTGGGGAAGTAAATCATATAAACAAACAACAAATTCAATAAGAATCCAACTTTCATATCATCGGGTAAGCCCAACTTCAACTCGTTCCATCATCTTCAGTGTCCTCCCCAACACCACATGCATAAACCAATGCATATCACCACTCCAAGCATAAAATGCTTCCATAACAACCAGGCCTCCCTACCCCATGTACCACAACAGCCCTCCAGGCTCAGCCATCCCAGGTTCACATCAAATTTGGGCCTCCCTACCCCCACAAACCTCAACAAGCCTCCAGGATCATCCATCCCAAGCTCATGTCACATCACAAGAAGCAGGAAACTAACAAGCAACCAGCCTCTAAGCCCTAAAACAAGGCATTCATCCTTCATATACAACAATCTCTCGTGGATCCAAAGTACAAGGAACTTGACATTTACAAGTAAATGGGAAAATAAAACCTTAAAAGTCATTATATTTTATCACAAAATTGATTCTTTATTCCATATTGAATTAATGGATTCATTATTCATAGGTTCCAACTATGGGAAACCTAAGAATCAAGCTATCACAAGCTATCACAATTAATTAAACAATTAATTTAACATGCCTTTAATTCTTTTATCAATAAGAATTAACATGCTTCATGTTCATTAACCAATTCCATTAAACATGCATGTCAGCATCAATTTTATTATCATCAAATTGCAACAACAATAACCAGATTCATTAAACATGCCTCTTTAACCATTTAGCCAATTAATTAACAATTAATTTCAGCTTTACGTTCTTTACCAATTTCCATCAAGAAAAACATGCCAAACCAAGAAATGAATATATATCACACTATCTAGAAAATCAAGAGGCAAACTATTATCATGATATAAGGTAACAACATCGTTATATGATCGATACAAATTCTTTAATCTAGTTCAAGTATTTAATTAGGTCAATTCCATTACAATACAAGGGGATAAAACATTCTATCTCTATGATTGAACATAAATAAATAGAGAAGTAATGAATTCCCTACCTAAAAAGGTCATTGACATTCTTCGCATGAGAATGGATAGATGTAATGGATCCTGATCACCTCTCCCATAATATTTTCATCCATCCGAGGATGTTGCGGCACCGCTGCACCAACAAAAACCAAGAGAAATCCCATTAGAACCTTGGGAGGTCATCCACCATCACATAATAAAGAGAAATGGGAGGAAAGTGATCAAAGAAACCACAATAATAGAGGTGGATCATACCTTACATCGAAGACAGATTGCTATGGATCGAAGATGGAAGCCTGATATTGATACTTGTTGAAGGGATCTCCAATATGTTGAAGAGAGGGACATCGGGTCACCTAGAGTCGAGAGAAAGGGATGTTATAGCCATAGGGTTTGACAACCCGAGTGTCTAAAAAGTTTTAAAAATATAGCATTGGGGAATTACATGACATGTTATACCATTTGACATTGTTTAATACCTTGAGGTTGGTTTTCATTGAAAATTTTGTCACCTATTCATTTTATTTATTTTTCAAAACCCAAAAACATACACAACGTGAATCCCACTTTCACTTCGTGAAATTCCTCTGCATCCATTTCTCAGCACCTAAACTCCTCCAGAATTCCTCTAACCCTCCTCCAAGCACCTTTCTCTTCAAAAACATGCAAAGGGTCAATCCATGTGGATCTGGGACCTTACATTAAATACCTCTCAAAACAATCTCATCCTTGAGAATCCAAAACCAACCTAGAGAGGAAACAGAAAGGGGTCATCCAAACAGCCACCCCACGAGATACCTCTCAAAGATTTTTACACCATAAGATCTCAGCACCTCACTAGAGGAACAAGCACAGAACCATACAACAACCACAACCAGATCCAAGAAACTCTCCCGGGGGAGATACCTCTCAAAAGAGAGAAAGACACAATAGGCAATAAGAAAAATCCATCTCATAAATAGAAAAGGTCTACAACCACCAAATGAACAACATTACAAGAGAAGATTTAAATATCAAACAACTCAAAGTATTGAGTTTGCATCTGCAACTCATGATCCCAGGTACTCTCCTCAACACCACTATGCCACCACAAGACACAAACCATGGAGATAGCATGCCTGCGCAACAACTTCTCCCGGTGGTCCAAGATCTCTATAAGCCACTCCTCGAAGGTCGCATCATCATCAACATCGATCTTGTCCCAATCAATGATATGAGATTCATAATGAAGATAATGATGGAGCTGTGATATGTGGAAAACATCATGTATCCGGCTCATCTACGGGAGAAGTGCTATCCAATATGCCATGACTCCAACATGAGCCAACACCTCGAAAGGCACAACAAACTGAGGAGAAAGCTTACTCCCACAACCAAACCTTCACTACCCACAATAGGGAACCACCTTTGGGAACACATGATCCCCAACGTCGAACTCCATAGGTTTCCTCCTATGACCGGCATAGGATTTCTAACGATCTTGCACTGCCTTCATCCTCTCATGAATCACCTGAACCATCTCTAACATATTCTATACCAGTTCCAACTTGAGAATTGATGACTCTCCAACCCCAGTCTAGTATAACGGAGAATGGTAAGGTCATCCATACAAGACTTCAAAGGGCATCATACCAATGGTGGATTGAAAAATATTTTTGTAAGAAAACTCTTTCAAGGGAAGGTGCCTCATCCAAAAACCACCAAAATTCAGGATACAATAGCGCAAAATGTCTTCAAGAGTCTTGGATGGTCCACTATATCTGACCATATTTATGTGGATGAAAAGTAGTGCTAAGGCATAGCTGAGAACCAAAAGCATGTTGGAGACCTCTCCACACCCTAGAGGAAAAATGAGAATCTCAATATGAAATGACCATCCTCGGTACTCCATGGTGTCTCACCATCTCCTATATATACTACCTCAGTAGAATATCTTATGAGATCGACTCCCTTATTTCTATAAAGTGGGATGATTTTTTAAGACAGTCCGCCACCACCCATATAGCATCATAGCCTCCCTGATCTTGAGGAAAACTAGTAACAAAGTCCATAGAGATGTCCTCCTACTTCCACTAAGGAACATTTAATGTCTAGAGAAAACCACTGGGAACATGGTGATAGAACTTTACCTTATGAAAGACCAAACATTGATACACAAACTCTACAATTGCATGCTTCAACCCAGAACACCAAAACTGACTCTTGAAAGCTCAATAAATCTTTTTCACGCCAGTATGTAATATCAAATGTGAACTATGGAACTCTCTAACCATATCACACATCACCAAAGTAATTAAAATCCTTCCTTAAAACAACACTCAGTGTTTTTCATCTTTAGACCAACCATCAAGAGGCTTACTACAAACAAATTGGTCTCTCAAGACCTCCACCTAAAGATCCCCCAACTGAGACTCCTCCACCTGTTGTACCATAGATGACTTCACCGTCATATGAAAAACACAACTTCTACCCCCCAACTTATCCCATATCTAGGTTTAATGCTGAAAGTTCTCCCATTACTCTCTGGAATCACCTGATTCGTTCACTTCATCATTACGTGACTTCCTGCTCAACGCATTGGCCACAACATTTCCCTTCCCATGTGTATATGAAATCTAAAATTTGTAATCCTGTAAGAACTCCATCCACCAATTCTAACATAGGATAAAGTCACACTGGGAGAAAACATACCTCGATCTCTTATGATCAGTGAAGACCATAAAGTGATCATCGATGAAGTAATGTCTCCACAACTTCAGGGAAAACACTACTGGAGCCAACTCAATATCGCGGGTGGCATAGTTACTCTCATGGGGACATAACTGCCAAGACCCATAAGAAATGACAGATATCTACTGCATCAAAACATATCCCAACCCAAGACATGAAGTGTCACAGAAAACCTCAAACTAAACTCCTTTTGTTAGCAGATAAAGAACTGGAGCACTGACCAACTTCTCCTTAAGATACTCGAAATCAACCTGACACTGATCAGTCCACAATAATGCTTGATCTTTTCTGATCAATGATGTTAGAGTAGTCACAACCCAAGATAAATCGGCTAAGAACCTCCTATAATAACCTGCACGACCAAGGAAACTTTACACCTATGCTACTGTATTGGGGTATTACCAAGGAAAAATTATTCTATATTTGATGTATCCACATCTACTCCCTACCAGGATACAACATGCCATAATAAATGGACTTATAAAGACCAAAACTCACACTTTAGCAACCTCCTAAACAAATGATGATGATGGACTCCCAAAATAGCACACAGATGCTCTATGTACTCTTCCTCAGATGTGGAGTACACAAGGATTTCATTGATGAAAACCACCATGAACTTATCCAGGAACTCATGGAACATGGTGTTCATTAACCCCATAAATATAACTGAAGCATTCGTGTCACTGAATGGAATTACAACAAACTTGTAATGCCTATGATGATAATGGAAAGCAGTCTTCGGAATATACTCATCTTTTACATGCATCTGATGATATCTCGACTGCAAATAGATATTTTAGAACCAACTTTCACCATTCAGTTGATCAAATAAGTCATCAATACATGTAATAGGATAGAAGTTCTTCACTATCACTTGGTTCAAATGATGATAATTAATACAAAAACACAAACTGCCATCAACCTTCTTTGTGAACAAAATTGATGCACCCCATAGTGATGCACTTAGCCGAACAAAACCACACTACAATAGACCATCGAGCTATATATACAGTTTTCACAACTCAAAAGGCACTATCATATATAGAGATATTGAGATAGGAGATGCACTTGGTTGTAGCTCGATCTCTCATTGAGGGGATAATGCTACAACCTCTTCTATAAATACATCAAGTTACTCTTCTAAAACCCTGATAAATGCCTACTGTTGAACCTCTGATGAAATCAGTATCAGATCGAACATCAAGGATCACAAGGATAAAACATGCCTTTGACTTATCTGAGGGTCTTGCTCACTAACAAACGTTGATGGCTCTCCATCAGCATCGAAGAAAACAACCTGCCTCTTGAAGAAATCCATGATATCCTACATCGAATAAAACCAATCCATACTGAGGGTGAAATCATATGGTTGTATATATAAACATAGGAAATATCCCCAAGAGTGGTGCTACCCCAACACTAGCTCACAGTCTCTATATACTTCAAACAAGTCATCTCAACCTCTAATTGGTGTAGTCAATGACAAGGGCACTGGAATTCTCTCTACCTCAAGTCCAAAATCATGGACAAGGGTAGGTGATATGAATGAGTGTTTCACTCTTAAATCAAGCAAGGCATGTACCCAAGTAGAAAACAAGAAAAGGGTACCTCAAACAACGTTTGGATCACTCGATGCTGAAAACGCTAAAGCATGAAGCTGACCACAGCCTACCCCACAACCTCTATGACACTACTAATGGCCACCTCTATGGTCACTCTCTTGTATCTAAGGATGGAGAGAATACTAAGGTTTTCCCCTACCTACCTCATCCACTCTCTATTAATCCAAAACTAGTGCAACTTTCTACTGGTGCCTTGGCTGGAACAACCTCAACGGAGGAACCTGAAGTGAAACACCTAGCACATGTTGACATTTCATAAAGTTTAGGCACTCTAACCATTGATAACCTCATATTTCACAAGAAAAAAAGCATATGATCCCTTGTCATAGGCCTGAGATCCACTACCCCTAGAGAAATGAGACAATGAGGGATGGAACATATCCCCGGTTGATCAAAAGTTCTTCTGTCCTGACAACTTGGAGCCTCAGACCATAGCTCTGCTTCATGAAGAATTGTGACGACTCCCCTCTCATGGCAATCCATTTTTGGCTAACATCCTCTCGATAACTTCTGCTCTCGCCAGCACCACAAGATACATCTTCATCATAAATAGGGTGACCAAGAATTGGATCTATAGATGCAAAGCCTCCTTGAAATTCCTTTCCCTAACCTCCTCATTTAGAAATAGGTTTGAAGAATATCGTAGAAGGTTACTAAAATGGATTCCAAACACTATCACACTAGAGCTCCTCTGTCGAAGGGTAAGTAGCTCTGGGAGATTGGATGCCTTCATAGTCAAAGAAAGAAACTAAAATCTAAACTGGTCTCAAAACTCATCCCATGAGACTTTCTACTCCTCACAGTATCTAAGGTTTAAGAACCACCACTGCCTCACAGCCCCACACAACATCATTATAGACAACAACATCCAGTTCTCCTTCTGAGCCCGGATCGAACTAAAAGTCATCTCAACCTCTTCCAACTAGTCTTCTGTGAATTCATCTGAAATGATGCCCTCATACCTATATAGACTCTGGCATTGAAACTCTCAAAGTTTCCTCATGAAAGTGTCATCATTTTAAACCTCTACTCTGCGGTGATCTGTTGGTGCAACCTATTGAACATATTCTGCATAAACCTTACGAGGATATCGACCCAGATCCATACCTTCAAAAGAACAAACAATCAAAGATCCTAAACCTAGAATATATAAGACCTTGACATTAATTGATAGTTTTTTATTCATTTTAGGTTAACCTATCCCACGGTATACCCATTCAAACATAGGCGCAAAGAAGAATGATGCATGATACTTTCCTAGGTCTCTACCCTAAAACCAATATCACTTTGTTTAGTAGCCACTATAAGCTTAAAGGTCCATGAATTAGATCACAGGGGGGGATAAATACCCATTTTCCAGTCGGTCTCTCATGTTTATAGTGCTTGATAAATTTAGCTGACACTGTTTCCCTACCAACCCATGCAACCTCACCTATTCCTAACTCCAAACTCCAAACTTCATCTTATCCCTCAACCTCCATCTGATACCACTCTATCATGACCCCCTTGTCATGACCTATCCCAGTGGGGCTAGTGCCGAAACTCCCTAAGCCTGCCTCCAATAGGCCAGGGGTAGGTGAATAGAATCGAGTAGGTATATCACTAACATAGGAGGCATTGTTTATGCACCTATACACGTGAACACATCTCCAAGCCCACAAATGATGAAATTTAAAAACCACTAAGAAAAAATTGCATGCATACCACTATCCCGACCAATAGAGTATGATAGGAAATAAAGTGCAGTAAAGTAAACTGGGCTGGAATAAAATCCCACCAAAAGAAAGAGAGTCTGTAAACTAAAAAGTACAACCTGTAAAAAAATAGGTATTGGGACTGCTAATAGAATCCATAGGAACACCTTGGCCATCCTAAACTCATAGAGATCTATTCAGTCCTGGTCCACCCAGGACTCCATCAAAAATTCATTGGTCTACACAAGACATGACATGCGCAGGAAAAACCCATATAGGGGTGAGTATAAAAATACTCAGTAGGACACCCTAAAACAAAAAGTCAATACAAAAAAGAATATATAGTTATATTTATACAGTATATGTCTATAACACATATAACAAGAATATCCAGATATACTCAAACCAAGGTACGCAGTCTAAAGGTAAGTCACAACTACCATATACCAACACTAGGAATTCAACTCGAAGATTCCACGAAGCACTCATCTATGAGAACACACTCCCAAGTATGATAGCACTGATGATGTCCATCCAAGAAGAAATGTTTGTTAGAAACCATCATAAGATATATACACTGATAGATCTGAAGAGAGATACAATACACATATGAGGATCACTTCTAGGGACATGGGGTGATACCAACAACTCCATCTGGATTAACCTGCTAAGTAAATGATCAATGACCTGTGACGTTGGTCACGTAAATATCAAGGAATCTACCTAAGGCATGAATAATGAATAGAGGATCCTGCTCTGGGCCTCTTGGAGGGGATTCCAACAACTCTATCCAGAAATTCATGCTAAAGGGATCATACTCCTATGAGTAGGAAATGATACCAAATAATCTTCAGATAAAGGATACATGAACGAACCCTTAATGAAACATATCCAAGATATGGTGTACAAGTGGCTCAATCCTTGTAGAAGAGAGTATAAGGTGTTTGGTAGGGTCACACATCATGTCCCTTGACCCCAGGTATTTCCCGTGTACAACGGCCCGTGTCAAAATTACATGTCATGTAAAAATAGAGTACATGATGTATAGAAAGACTTATATGTCATGCCCTTCCATATGGGGTCTACCAATGTATTCAGGTCATGTGCCAGTACAAGGTGTCAACCCGTGTCTGCTTACCCATGTACTAGTACATGGGGTAACCCATATAATTGGTCTAGGACAATCCATGTGGTGGGGTACATTTTGTGTAGGAAACCTATTTACTCCACCCTGTTTCCATGTATCTTCTGAGATACACATCGAGTCTCATGGAAGGGCCCACACACCATGTGATAGGGGTCACACACTGTGTGACACTTGACCTCCTCCCAAAACCCTAGATGTCGCTCTGTGGGGGTTGCACGCCGTGTAGCCCGGACTACACGTTGTATTCTTCAAAAATGTCCAAAACCTTTGTTCTTCCTTTGTGTGCCTTGACCAATCCTCCAGTGTTCGATCCAATTCTCTATTCACCTTGAAACTAGACATCCAAGGTCGTATCTCCATTGCAACATTGAATTAGTGGGTTTCAGGCCTTTAATCAGCTATGAAAACTGATTTCGTCCCTCTACTTGTAAATCATCTAAAGAATCAGTATTCCTAAATCGCTTTGATTCATCAATCTCTATCATCTTCACACCTATGTTAGGTCGTCATGAGGTTGGATCTTCAATTTTGGATCATTTAACAAAGAATCAAAGGCGCAACGATCGTTCGTTCATAAACCATGAAGAATGTAAAGAATATTAGGGGACAAGAAAACACAATGAACAACCAAAGGAATGAAACTCAACTATTGTTTGTTTCAAACTTTATCCATTACATAATAATGATCAAGAAAACAAAAGAAATCCTGAATAAACAAACCCCGATAATAATCCCGCAATATAAACCCATCCCACAAGAACGAACGAACTGCGGATCAACCTGTTCATTGGTTGGTTCGTGTTCATCGCTGAATTTAGAAACAGGGAAAATAAATTCCAAATAACAACATCTTACCTCAGGATTAGATCGTTCACTGAAGAAGTTTGATCATCGCATCATTTTCGTTGGTGAGATTCGTCAAGAACTGTGTTCATCGATCTCTGATATGAGTTTCATTTTCGTTCTCTACTGAGAGAGTTCTCCATGGTTCTCTACAGAGTCTCTAGGAAATTACAGGGTTATGAGCTTATCCCTAGACCCCTGCCTCTATGTTTATTTAAAATAAACCATCGCTGCGTCGATGAAACAAAATGAAATAAAATAAATTTTCAATTTATTTTATTCATTAAAAATGCCAAAAACTACTTTTCACAACCGACCTGTGTCAGCCGATGTTAGTCCTCGCTTTGGGTAAAGATTCCACTCTAAATGAAAAGGTGCCCTCAAATTTTTGATTCTAGCACCGGTTTAAAAGTTATTCTACTTTTTTAGTAAAACTATACATGTGTGATATTAAAAATTTTAATATATTTCAAACATTTATTCTGGGAACCCTATGCCTAGGAATTGCACGTTGACTCAACTCTTGGTCTCAAGTTAATTATATATAATATTTAAAAATAATACATGGAAAAATATGGGACATTAAATTCTCCCCACCTTGAGGATTTACGTCCCTAAAAATCCAAAAACAAAGGCTATTAAAAAAGATGTGAGTACTGTGCACGAATCTGAGCCTCCTGTTCCAAAGTGCTCTCCTAGAGATTCTCGTGTTGTCACCAAACATGTACTAAATGAATAACTCACCCACGTAGGATCCTCCCCTAACATCCTTGATCTCCACTGGATACTTGGAAAAAATTTCTCCATCATTAATGTCCATCTCACCCCAGTCAATGAAATGTGGTGGGTCATGAACATATCTCCTCAGATGCGACACATGGAAGACGTCATGTACCCGGTCTAACTATATAGATAGATATATGTGTTACACCACCTCACTAACTCTGCGTAGTATCTGAAAAGGGATGATAATCCTTAGAGATAATTTATCACTCTGTCCAAATCTCTGCAATGCCCATCGAGGTGAAACTCCAAGGAATGCAAGGTCTCCTTCATCGAACTCCAAAGGCCCCCACTGTCTGTCAGCATAATATTTTTTATAGCTCTGTGTAGTCTTTATTGACTTCTAGATGATCTATAATTTCTCGATAGTATCTCACACCAACTCCGAGCCCATGAGTACTAACTCTCTTGGGTCAGTCCAGTAAAGGGGTGACCAGCAGAGTTTCCCATACAAAGCCTTGAATGGTTCCATACGAATGGTGGAATGGTAGCTATTTTTGTATGAAATCTCCCCCAGTGGTAGTTGATCCTCCCAACTATGGTATAAGTCCAAGATGCAATCCCATAGAATTTCCTCTAGAACCTAAATAGTTCACTCCATCTGGCCATCTATTTGGGAGTGAAACATCATGCTCAAGCATAACTGAGTCCCAAATTCCTCCTCCAATCCCTTCCACAATCAGGATGTAAAATGAGTATCACAATCAGAAACTATCATTGATGAGACTCCATGGAGTCAAATTAACTCCTGAACATAGAGGTGTTCCAAGATCTCTACTGAACTCTGCTCCTAGATAGCTAGAAGGTGGTCTGAATTGGTGATTCGGTCAACGATCACCCAGATGGCATCATGTCCCCTAGATGTGAGTGGTAAACTCATCATGAAGTCCATCGATATTACATCCCACTTCCATTCTATCACCCCAAGGTGTTGAGCTAAACTCGTTGGAACCTAGTGGTCAACCTTCACTTGCTGGCATGTAAGGCATCGAGAAAAAAACTCTGTCAATACTTTCTTCATCCATGTCCAACAAAATTGACATTGGAGGTCCTAGTACATATTTTCCACTCTAGGATGTGCTACAAAAGGGTATGTATGAAACTCCCTCATAACCTCCTCCTATAATGACACTGGTACTACTGTGCATCCACTGAAAAGGATGTCATGCTCCCCACCTTTCGAATATCCATCAGGAGCATGCCATGTGGATATCCGAGCACGTCGAGTCTCACAGTTGGTATCCCCAAGTTGTGGTTGCCTGACTCTCTATAAGAGTGGAGGGGTAACAACTAATGATTAGAGGTAATCTGATCCATCTCCATCCACAAAGGATAGATGAAACAAGGCCAACTGCTCTGATGCCTCATTCAGTAGCTACAAACTATATCTCCTACTAAGAGAATCACCCACCACATTCTTCTTCCCATAAGTATAGAAAATATCAAAGTTATAGTCCTCGAGGAACTCTAGAAATTACTTCTATCTAAATTTCATATTATTTTGATAGAAGATATACTTGAGACTATTGTGATCAGATTAGATGATAAATTACTCACCCATCAGGTAGTGTCACCACATCTTTAATATGAAGACTACCACTTCTAACTCAAGATCATGGGTCACATAGTTCTTCTCATGTGGCCTCAACTAGCATGAACCATAGGCAATCATCTCTTGCCTATGCATCAAGACACAACCATGTCTGAACCCCAATGTATCGCATAACACTATATACTTGACACCCTCCTTCAGAAATCTTAAGATCAGAGCACTCATCAAACTCTGTCTCAACTGTTGGAAAGCTTGTTGTCACTTCTCTATCCACATGAAAGGATGCCCCTTTCAAGTCAAATCTATCATTGGTGCGGATATCTTGTAGAAATCAGGTATTAATCTCTGATAATAGACTTCTAGCCCGAGGAAACTATGCACCTCTATCACGCTCCTAGGTGGCTCCCATGCTAACACTGCCTCAACCTTAGACGAGTTCATAATCACTCTATCTGCTCTGATACCACTCTATCATGACCCATCCTAGTGGGTCTTGTGTCGTGAATCCCCAAGCCTACCTCCAATAGGCTAGGGGATGATGAATAGCACTGAGTGGGTATATCACTAACATGGGAGGCATTTCCTATGTACTTGTACACACATGCACATCTCCAAGCCCAAAAATGATGAAATGTAAAAACCACTAAGAAAAAAATGCATGCATTCCACTATCCTAACCGACAGAGTATGATAGGATGTAAAGTGCAGTAAAGTAAACTGGGCCAAAATACAATCCCCCCAAAAGAAAGAGAGTCTGTAAACTACAAAGTCCAACCTGTAAACAAAATATATACTGAGACTGCTGCTCGAAGCGGTAGGAACACCTCAGCCTTCTTGAACTCACAGAGCTCTATCCGGTCTTGGTCCACCCTATACTTCATCAAAAGTTTGTTCATCTGCATAAGACAAGACACGTGCGGGAAAAGACCATGAAAGGGTGAGTATAATGATACTCAGTAAGACACCCCGAAACCACAAATCAATACACAAAATAAGATATAGTCAGCTCTACATAGTATATTTCAACAACACATAAAACAAGAATATCCAGATATACTCAAACCAAGACATTCAGTCTAGAAGTAAGTCAAAACTACTATATACCATCACTAGAGATTCAGCTCGAAGATTCTATGAAGTACTCATTCGGGAGAACACACTCCTGAGTCTAATAGCACTGATGAAGTCCATCTGAGAAGTATCGTTCATCAGAAACCATCATGATATAGGTACTTTGATAGATCTAAAGAGATATATGATACACAGATGAGGATCATTGTCAGAGCCATGGGGTGATACCAAAACTCTATCTAGATTAACCTGCTAAGTAGAGGATTGATGCCCGATGAAGTTGGACATGTCAATACCAAGGATTCTACCTAGGGTATGAAGAATGAATAGAGGATCCTGCTCTAGGGCACTTGAAGTTGATTCCAACAACTCTATACAAAAATTCTTGCTAAAGGTATCATACTTCTATGAGTAAGAAACGATACCAACTAACCTTCAGGAGAAGGCTATGGGAATAAACCCTTATTAAAACTTATCCAAGATATGATGGAAAAGAGGCTCAACCCATGTAGAAGGGATTAAATTATATGTAGTAGGGTCACACATCATGTCCCTTGACCCTGAGTACTGCCCGTGTATAACGACTATCATGAACCAACCCGAGTCGACCCTGAACAGATCACCTGATCCGGTCTGCGACATGGCCCGAGAGGCGTTCCCGATCCTCCCAGGCTGGCAAAAAGTGCCAGGGCATCAACATAGTACAAATGGGAATGATTTTTCCCAATGTAAATAAATAAATCAGCAGGAATAAAATAGAATAACATAAATTAAAGAAACGATGCAAAAGAAGAAGAATAACCAACAACACAAACTAACCTGACCACAACCAAAAACTCCTCGTGACCTCGAGTTTCACTCTCCAAACCACAACTAAGTCTTACCCGTGAAGAACAAGCTCGATTCAAACCTACAACAAAAATAAAAATAGGAAAACACTATAGGATTGAGTATTAAAACTCTGTAGGCGTGCCCAAAAAACTATTCCCAAATAACTACCTTTAAATAAAGAATTTACTAATCCCAGGTTTGAACTAAATTATATAAAATATGGGTTTTCACACACACTTTAATTTACAAATCAAGTAATAGTCCATTGCCCTTATTAATTTAAAAACAAGTTTAATGTTTGAAAGGAATAGGTGCATTGCATTTAAAAAAAATTTGCAAAAAATTAGAAATCCAAATTTTAGTTTTTAGACAAAAGTAAAACCACACACAACACACACTAAGGGCAATGGAAAAAGTGGCACACATGGGACAGAAACCAAACTAAACCTCTCAATCATCTTCCACATACTAATAAACACTAAAAAAAATGGGTCAAACCTAGGAGCTCGTGAACAATCCAGAACGTACTATACATGTGACTCATCCTGAAGGCATGCCCTACTCAATGACGTCATAACACCCTAACACCCGGTGTTTCCCTACATGGCCTAACCGAGGGGCCCAATACCCTAGTAGAGAAAAGTATGTACTAAGGGACACTAGCTAGTGTGTAATCTAAACTAGTGCATAAATCATTCTCGGAAAATTCACTCACTATGCCAGGTTCCCATGTCAACACGTATAATAAACAGGGGTGGGTCAACAAAGTCAATCAAGTAACCAGTCACATTGTACAAACATCACACACAACTCACACAGCCAACGTACACAAAAGGATAACCCCTGATTCATCTCAAAGAAATTTTTCCAAAATAATTTATTTTAACAAAGTGCCAAACAGTCCTAAACCAACTTCAAATAAAAACCTCATTTCTCAAGAAAACCAAAACACTTGTTCATGCATCAGAATAAATCATTTATCATCAAACTAGAACTACCCTTGAAATTCCTTGAATTATGTTCAAAGACCAAATGGGCATTCTTTCACTATTGGGCGTCAATTCACCAAGAGAATATGTCAAGTGACATGTATAAAATAAACAGTTCTTTTTACATCGAGTAATTATTCCAAAATTATTTATCTAATACTATTTCTCATTTATTAAAAATAATAAAATATCAAGCAATTAATAAATTCTAAATTTAAAGGAAAGTGCAGTGGGGGTCCTACCTCGACTCGTTGTCCAAACACAATTACGCGACACAACTCACGCAGGCGTACAAGAAAACGCAAGCTGATGAGTGCAATATTGCGGGGTTACCTCGCTAACACACTGCAACAAATGCACAATAAATAAAATTACACAAACACAGTCTTAAAACAATCCAAATGAGAAAACAACGCGAAATAACCACCTTGACATGTTTTCAAATCACAACTCGCACCATTAACACTATTTAATAAACCCCTTTAATATCCACAAAGTGTTTACAAAAACCACACAATGCCAAAATAACTCACTAATCACTTTAAAGAGCCAAAAACCCATTTTAAGAAAACACTTAGAGTGCACAACCTGACGAAAGCACACGACATGAAGAGGTCAACATTTAAAAACATGTGTGGCTAAACACATTTTCAAAACCAGGCTCGCAGCACCCATATTATTTAATAAATCATTTAAAAGTTTATAAAACAATTTTGAAAAGTATACCATGGCTTTAAACACATGAAACCAACTCAAGCATCATTTGATTAATTCTAAAACCTTTAAACTATGAGCAAGGGCTAGCGGGACTAATTAGGTCTTTTCATGCAGAGATCGTCAAATTCAGACCACAAGTTTAAATGAAATAACTGTGCACAAAACATCAATTCACATAAATAAGGTGCAAAAAATCAAACGCAACTAAATTATTTTAAAAACTCAATTTACACCAAAATAATTAATTAGACCATAAACTAAACTAATTAATTAAAATTTAAGCACTGGAAAAATAGAAGAAAATAATGTATCTCAATACTTAAAGGATGAGAGTGCAAGGGGGTTCCTAACTCAACTGTGGATGGACCTCCCGAAGTCACATCGAAACCTCATTCGCACAGCAACCGCACCTGAGGGAAACCAAAACCTGCCTGTGCAATAAAGAAGACCACAAAATTTTAGGAGAAAGACCCTAAAAAACAAGACCTTACATTTAGGGTTTGGGGAAAACCCAAAACCCTCAATCAAGAAGTAAACCAGGTGGTAGCCGTCGTGGGAGGGAATGGCTGTACAGGAGGAGATCGGGAGTCTGGGGCTTGTAGTCTGGTCATCTAGAGGAGTTGCATGTAGCAAGGGGGGAGGGGTCGTTGTGGTCTGGTCTTCTGGTGAGAGGAGTGTCGTAGGTCGCCAGAGAGGGATGAAGGGGGAGTGGCTGCCCGAAGAAGAGTCGTCAGAGTTGAGTGTGCTGACAAGGGGGGATCACAGCCAGCCGGAGTTTCTACACAAGGGGAATGCTGTCGGACAGGGGAGGTGCGGCTGGGGGGTGAGGGTTGGTGGGACTCGGCAAGGAAGGAGTTCGGCGGGCGGCTAGTCGGAGTAGGCAAGAGGCGGCGCCGGCATGGAATCTCGCTGGATGAAGAGGGCCGCAAGGGATGGAGGGGCGCGCCATAGCCGTTGCGCGTAGGTAGGGTTAAGGAAGGGGGGATTAGAGAGAGAGTGGTGCAAGGGTTCAGGTTAGGGAAAAAATAATAAAAATAGATCATAAAAAAGGAAATCAAATAAATAAAATAAAACAAAACATTAATCTATAATAAAAACAATACACATAAAAATTAATAATAAGAATAATAATAACAATAATAATAATAATATAGCATTAAAATAATTCCTAATGTCAAATTTTATTAGAATTAACTTTAATTGTAATATTTATAGTAACAATAATAATAATAATAATAATAACAATAGAAATAGAAAAATTCAGTATTAGTATTATTTTAATTTTACCTCATTTTTATTTACTTAGTCTTATTAATTGATTGTCGCAAACTCGTGGCATGCGCACAACTCAAGCGCTCATGTGCGGACCACATGGTAGCTTCTTTCCGATCTAGAATCAAATACACAAGTGTCCAAGATGACCGAATGGCCTTTTCTAACCATGTGGTGCCCACGCACCGGCTGAAATAATAATAATAATAATTTATCATTTCATTTTTAATAAAAATTATAAAATTGTTAACAACAATAAAATCTTTACCCATTTTTTTCCGAAGGTAGGAGGACTGTACCATTGCATGGGTGAAGCCATGCGGGGTTTCCAGAATGTGATCCACTTGGTCACTCAGCAACGTCAGCTCAAAAATGCACGTTTTTTGAAAAAACTCAAAAATCTTGCTTTAGATTCAACCCAAACCATGAAAAAAAAATTAAACCAAGGAGAATAATAAAAAAAATAGATAGGTCGGGGTGTGAAAATTCTCCCCACCATAACGCTTTCCTCCCTCAGAAAGCCACAACAAGATCTATACCCAAAGATGAAACTCCTTAAGTGTCACCGAACTCCAAAAGTTCACATGCCTCCAGTTGATCGATCCAAACAGACATTGAAAACCCATGACACATAACTCATCCTTAAAACATGATCACCTTAACCGTCACCAAGCAAAACCCAAACCACCCATTTCAACCATGGAACGAACCTAAAACACTTCATACATTTATTCCCATAATATTAATCCAACAGAACTGTTGGGTGTACTCCAATACCAACATTTACTCAAGATGAAGAACTTAGGATTGTGTGGTTCCACACCAGACCGCCCGCCACCAAACGATACATGAAAATAAACTCTAATATTGACATAGGGAGGCCTGAACGGACTCCCCACCATAAGGATCGGGCTAACACTAAATTAATTTCGGTGTAACTCTGTGAGACCCATTGTGGGTCTCCCAAATATAAGAATTGATGATATTAAACGAACTTAAAAACATTTTGCACAGACTAGAAACCCCACCACAAGGGTAGGGGAGGGAAGTGCCCAACCAATTGAACATCAAAACTACTGTCACCGCTACCTCAATGACGTCACACCCTCAGAAGAACACAAACCATGCTACACCAAAGACTGGGATTAAACCAAGGCCCTTCTTCACTACTGGGGTTCTCCTGACTACGCGCCAGCTTCACTCCGGGACCTAGGGCTGGAGCACCAATGATTGCATCATCTCCTGCCTCATATTCAGGCTTTAGAAATTCCAAAACATAACACACAAACCAGAATTTTACCAAACACACTACTAATAAAATAAAAGTTTCAAAGAGGTTCAACCACAACCATTATTACAAATGAAAGAAAAGAAACACCAAAAAACACTACAAAAGACGATTACTACATCCAAGAAGCACTACAAAGAGAAGTCCTCAAAATGGTCCCCAAACATCGCCCTACTCCTACTGACGGGCTGAGGTGACCTTCGATGAGCCAGGTCTAGATTTAGTGCTCTTCTTAGAAACACCTCAGCAGAATCGCTGCAAGTGACCCAGACATCCACATGTGTGGTAGGGTCTTGGAGCACTTGGGAACATTGGCCTCTTGTGACCCCACGTACCACACTGGTGACAGATCATGACATTACACTGTGAAGAAGTTGACTGAAGGTCTGAAGGCCTCTTGATCCCTCTACCAGCACTACCAGCATCAGGTCACTTCTCATTCTTTTTATCACCATCCTCTGCACTACTTCCCAAAGCTGGAGGATTCTCCCACTCAAGTCCTCCTACTAACCCAGCTTCAGCCAAAAAGAATTTCCCCACAACATCCAGAAGGTAATTAGGTTGAGTTATGCCACTTTCGACCGCAGTTCAGGTCGGAGTCCAATCTCAAATTGCAGAGCCTTCCTAGGATCATTCACAACAAACCATTGATCATGTGGAACTAGGTCTATGAAACATCGATAGAATTATTGTACCGATTCAACGCCCTACTAAAGACAGCACAAATCTATCCTCTTCCTCAGCATCTTCAACTCAGAGAAGTGTTGTTGGAAGAACGATGACTTGAAAAACTCTCATGTTAGATATTTTTGAGGTTTATTCTGAGACACAGAATTCCACCATTTCTAGGTCGAACCTTCAAGCATAAAGGTAGCCAACTTCACCTTTAACGACTCAGGAAACCCAATGAAACTGAACTTCCTCTCAATCATTTGTAACCTCTCATCCACCTCAAGAGGATCTTCTTGACCATAAAATAGTGGAGGACCAAACTTCTGGAATTCCATAACATAGTCTATAGGTTGATCAACTAGAGTATTTTCTATGTATGTGCCACCCGAAGCTGCACCTTGGGAATCCATCGAACCTTTGTGGGGGAGAACACTAAGGAATAAGAAAATAAGGAGCATGATAAAAACATGGTCATTGCCATTTCAAATTCAACTTTTCAAAAATTTCAAAATAAAAATTTACAAAAAGTCTTTATAATTAAATAAGACCCAAACAATTCACCAGGGGAAACTAATGTTGATGGGTGACTCGGTCATATGGTTGGCGGTCATACGCCAGTCACGCCATCGTTACAAGGAGCACTCTAGGGTAATGTCCTTAGCTCTACCTGGCTTGCCAGACCATGCGAGCTCATAGAGTTTACTTTCCAGACTCCCATTTCATTTCCCAACATAAAACAATTCAAAATAACCAAAAGACACCAACAACTCAAACATCGCATGGTAACCCAAGGTTTGGAACAAGAAAGGGTTCATGACTTACTTATCGTTTGTACGCCTTGAGTCCTGAAAATTCTACTCCTTCTACCATGACAACCCCAAATAACGATGGGCACTCTGAGAAACAAGGTCTGCTCAAGAGCTAACCTACCTCTGATACCATTTTGTCAAGAACCAACTTGGGTCAACCATGAACCGATCACCCGAGCCGGTCCGCGACATGGCCCGAGAGGCATTCTTGATCCTTCCAAGCTGGAAACAAGATCCAGGGCATCAACAGAGTACAAATGGGAATGATTTCACCCAATGTAAATAAATAAAGCAGTGGGAAGAAAATAGAACAATGCAAAGTAAAGAAACGACATGAAAGAAGAAGAATGAGCAAAAACACATACTAACCTAACCATAACCAAAAACTCCTCGTGACCTCGAGTGTAACTCTTCAAACCACAACAAAGTATTTCCCACGGTGAACAAGCTCAAGTCAAACCTGCAACAAAACTAAAAACGGGAAAACACTATAGGCATGAGTATTAAAACTCAGTAGGCATTCCCAACAAACTATTCCCAAAGCACTACCTTTAAATAAAAAAATTTACTAATCCTAGTTTTGAATTAAATTATATAAAATATGGGTTTCCACACACACTTTCATTTCCAAATCAAGTAATAGTCCATTTCCCTTATTAATTTAAAAACAAGTTTAATGTTTGAACAGAACAGGTGCATTGCATTTTAAAAAAAATTGCGAACAATTTAGAAATCCAAATTTTAGTTGTTAGACAAAAGGAAAACCACACACAACACATAACACATACTAAGGGAAATGGAAAGGTGGCACATAGGGGACAAAAACTGAACTAGACCTCTCAATCATCTGCTACATACAAATAAAAAATAAATAAAACATGGGTCGAACCTAGGAGCTCATGAACAATCCAGAATGTACTATAAATGTGACTCATCCTGAAGGCATTCCCTACTCAATGATGTCATAATTCTCTAATGCCCGGTGTTTCCCTACATGGCCTAATCGAGGGGCCCAATCCCCTAGAAGAGAAAAGTCTGTATTAAGGGCCACTATCCAGTGCGTAATCTAAACTAGTGCAGCAATCGTTCACAGAAAATTCATTCACTTTTCCAGGTTTCCATGTCAACACGTATAATAAACATGGGTGAGTCAACAAAGTAAATCAAGTAACCAGTCACGTTGCACAAAAATCACACACAACTCATGCAGCCAACGTACACAAAAGGATCACCCCTGAGTCACCTCAAAAAAAGTTTTCCAGAAGAATTTATTTTAACAAAGTGCCAAACGGGCCTTAACAAACTTCAAAGAAGAAACTCATTTCTCAAGAGAACCAAAATAATTGTTCACGCATCAGAAGAAATAATTTATCATCAAACCAAAACTACCCTTGAAATTTCATGAATTATGTTCAAAGGCCAAATGGTAATTATTTCACTATTGTGTGTTAATTCACCAAGAAAATATTTCAAGTGACGTGTATAAAATAAACAACTCTTTTTACATTGAGTAATTATTTCAAACTTATTTATCTAATATTATTTCTCAATTATTAAAACTAATAAAATATCAAGAAATTAATAAATTCTAAATTTAAAGTCAAGTACAGTGGGGGTCCTACCTCAACTTGATGTCCAAACACAATGACACGACATGCCTTGCACAGATGTACAAGCAAGCGCAAGCTGATGACCACAATATCACGAGGTTACCTTGAAAATGCGCTGCAACAAATGCACAATAACTAAAATTACACAAACACATACTTAAAACAATCCAAACAAGCGAACAACACGAAAGAACCACCTAGACACATTTTCAAATCACAACTCTCACCATCAAAACTATTTACTAAACCCCTTTAAAATCCACAAAGTGTTTACAAAAACCACACAATGCCAAAATAACTCACTAATCACTTTAAAGAGCCAACATACAATTTTAAGAAAACACTTAGAGTGCACAACCTGAAGAAAGTGCACGACACGAAGATGTCAACATTTAAAAACACGTGCGACTAAACACATTTTCGAAACCCGGCTCACAACACCCATATTATTTAATAAATCATTTAAAAATTTATAAAACAATTTTGAAAAGTATACCGCGACTTTAAACACATGAAATCAACTAAAGAATAATTTGATTAATTCTAAAAAATCAATTTAAACCAAACTAATTAATTAGATCATATACTAAACTAATTAATTAAAATTTAAGCAGTGGAAAAACACAAGAAAACAATGTATCTCAATAATTAAAGGAGGAGAGTGAAAGGGGGTTCCTACCTCAATCATGGATGGACCTCCTGAAGTTGGTGCAAAACCTCGTTCGCACTGCAACCGCACCTGCAGGAAAACAAAACTAGCCTGCGCAACAAATAAGACCACACAATTTGAGGAGAAAGACCCTAAAAACAATAGACCTTACATTTAGGATTTGGGTAAAACCCAAAACCCTCAATCAAGAAGAAAACCAAGTGGTAGCCGCCACGGGAGGGAGTGTTCGGATAAGAGGAGACCGGGAGTCCAGGGCCTGTGGTCTAGCCATCCGAAGGAGTCGCATGCAGCAAGGGGGAGGTTTCATTGCGGTCTGGTCTATCTGTGAGAGGAGGGTCATGGGTCATTGGAGATAGATGAAGGGGGAGCGGCCGCCCGAAGAGGAGTTGTCGAAGGTGAGTGTGCCGGCAAGGGGGGCCATAGCCGTCTGGAGCTGCTGCACAAGGGGAATGCCGTCGGACATGGGAGGTGTGGAAGGGGGGCGCGGGTTGGTGAGACTTGGAAAGGAAGTCGTTCGGTGGGTGGCTAGTCGGAGCAGGCAAGAGGCGACGCTGGCTTGGAATCCCGCCGGATGAAGTAGGCCGCAAGGGAGGGAGGGGTGCGCTGTAGCCACTACGCGCAGGTAGGGTCGAGGAAGGGGGTTGGAGAGAGAGTGGAGCAAGGGTTAGGGTTAGGGGAAAAATAATAATAATAATTAATCATAAAAAAAAAGAAATCAAATAAATAAAATAAAACAAAACATCAATCTATAATGGAAACAATACACATAAAAATTAATAATAATAAGAATAATAATAATAATAATAATAATAATAATATAGCATTAAAATAATTCCTAATGAAAACTTTAATTAGAATTAACTTTAATTATAATATTTATAGTAATAACAATGACAACAAAAACAACAACAACAATAATAATAATAATAATGATAGAAAATTCAGTATTAGTATTATTATCCGCCTCATTTTAATTTTACCTCATTTTTCTTTACTGAGTCTTATTAATTGATTACCGCAACCTTGCGGTCTGTGCACAACTCAAGCGCTCATGTACGGACCACGTGGTAGTTTATAGCAACCCGGCCTTTTCTTACATTACTATTACATCATTTCAATGATAAACAACATAATAGTATTACACAAAGAGGATCCAAAGGCTTAGTGTCTTGGGCAAACTAGGACCACACATAAAAAAAATACAACATCTACCATAAACATTTATTTAATTTCTTATTCTCTAGATTCTTATTGACACTTTTCCTCTCCGTAGTACATATAGCCACCTGAGGATATACATCAAAAGGGGTAATCTAAAAGCCCAGTAAGAGGATAGATAAGAACAATATATCATGGGGTGAGCATAATCATAACATAGGCAAAAGATCATGAACATGAGAGGAGAATAAATAAAAGACTTGAAATGTGGAAAATCATATAAATGAAACATCATGTCTTAGTGGATAACTACAACACATACTTGTGAACCAAGCTATCATCTTGTTCACACATCATTTCACATTTACTCATGAGATTCATCACTTTACCCAATGCATTGGAGCGCTGTATAATTCCGGGCACACCCGTCACATTTAAACATTCATATTGAACTATATAATTCTGGGCGCACCCATCACATCATAAAATTATCATTTATCATGCATGAAACAAAGAACATATAACCTAAATGAACATAACTAACCCATGAAAAGGAATGGGTTTCATCTCATAAGAACACATTCATAAACTTTGGGTTCCCAAAAGAAAGAGGGAAAGGGGGTTGGATGATATAATATCCCATTAGAATCATACAATTATAGTATATGTATAATAATGGATTTACAATACAATTTGGATGAATATAGGTGGTGAGAGATCAAGAAATTAACTTGAACTCGAAAGGAAATTAAAGGAGAAGAGGGAGTGAAATTATCTCTTGAATCCTTCTCTTGAGAACCTCCTTAAGGGCCTAAGCTTGGTCTTTTGATGAGACCAGCAGCTCTTAGAAGTGGAAGAGGGGATAGGGAAGGTGTTTGGGAAGAGTTTAGAGAAGGCTTGGAGCATGAGAGATGTGAGGAAATGAGGGTGTGAAGGGTGGCTTTTATAGTGGAGGGGAGAGGGGTTTCCTTAATATAAAATTGATTAGTTTATTATTTCCCCACAAGACAAGGAATAGTGAGTCTTGAATGACCAAGAATAGTAATTTTATAATTTAATCCCGAACCAAGTGGTCTTACATCAGTAGAACATCACACATGACCCTATAATTAGCTTATTTAGCTTATTTTGTAAATTACGGTATTTCACTATTCATAAAAAATTCAAGTATCTCAGAAAAATCCCAAAAAATTACCCCAACCATTTTTCGACATGTAGAATCCAAAAATGAAGTCCATTTTTCAAAAATAATTTTCTAAATATTATTAATTTAATATTTAAATAAAATCATAATTTACTTATAAAAACAGTTTTTAAAATTAAAACTGATTTTATAGTGCTTTCAAAAATTACGTAGGGTCTTATAAAATTATCTAAAAACTATAATACATTGATTAAATAATTTTTGAATACATTTTAGGGAAATAAATATTCTTTTTAATTAATTAATTATAATTAATTTTTTATGACTTACAAGATACCAAAACGTTTACTAAGGTCAAATTGTCACTTTCTAAGATGTCTAAATTTTATTTTATTATTCATAGGTAATGTTACTCTTATGTTGGATGATTTAATATTAATAAGGATCATATTACTATTCATAAGGGTATGTTACTATTCCTAACGGTATGTTACTATTCACCAAAAATTATTTTTGTTTCATTAGACTCCAAAAATCATCTTGAACACAACTGTGTATGTCGAATTTTCAAAATTCCAAACATAGGAGTGAAAAAATTATGTTTAAAGGCCATATATGACTTAGTAGTTCATTATTTTTGTGTTTTTATGACAGAAATATAAGAAGGGAATTTTCCATTGAAAAACATTGGGTCGTCACATTCTTCCCCCCTTAAGAAATTTTGCCCTCGAAATTTCACTCTACACAAAAAGGTAAGGGTACTTCTCCTTCATTGCCTCTTCTGGTTCCCAAGTTGCTTCCTCAAATTTATGGTTCCTCTACAACACTTTGACAAGATGGATTGTCTTATTGTGTAGAACCTTATCTCTCTGATCCAGAATCTTTACTAGTTACTCCTCATAGGAGATATCATCATCCAGCTGCACCACCTCTAAGTTTAGTACATGTGAGGGGTATGGTATGTACTTCCTCAGTAGTGATTCATGAACCACATCATGAACTTGAGCCATATTTGGTGTAAGTGCTAGACGATAGGCCACGGATCCTATGCGGTCAAGGATCTCAAAGGGGCCAATATACCTTGGGCTTAGCTTCCCTTTCTTCCCGAATCGCATGACTCTCTTCCATGGAGATATTCGAAGGAAGACTTTATCTCCAATGTCGAACTCCAAGTCCCTTCGACGGTTGTCAGCATAGATCTTTTGCCAACTTTGAGCAGTTTTGATGTGTTTTTGGATGACTTTAACCTTCTCTATCATCTCTTGAACAAGATCGGGTCAAAGTAGCTTTCTTTCTCCAACTTCATCCCAACAGGTTGGAGTTCTACATTGCTTCCCATAAATAGCTTCATACGGAGCCATCTGAATACTCTAGTGGAAGCTATTATTGTATGATAACTCAACCAATGGGAGATGCTGATCCCAACCACCTTTGAATTCAAGAGAGAAGGCTCTTAGAATATCCTCAAGCATCTGAATAGTCCTTTCAGACTGGCCATCAGTTTGGGGGTGATAGGCCATGTTGAAATTTAATTCAGTACTCAAAGCATGTTGAAGGCTCCTCTAGAATTTAGATGTGAAACTTGGATCACGATCAGAGACAATTGAGAGTGGAACACTGTGCAGTCTCACCACTTCCTTCACATATATCTTCACAAGTTGTTTAAGCGAGAGGTCTTCCTGAATAGCGATAAAATGGGCAGTCTTGGTGAGTCGGTCAACCACAACCCATATCACATTATTTCCTTTTGACATCTTCGGGATACCTGTGAAAAATTACATAGAAACATCTTCCCATTTCCACATGGGTATAGGCAATGGCTGCATCATACCTTTGGACTTTTGTCGCTCAGCTTTAACTTGCTGACATACCAAGCACCTTGATATATATTCCACAATCTACTTCTTAATGTTATCCTACAAGAAGTGTTCTCTGAGATCACCGTACATCTTGGTACTCCCAGGATGGATAGAGAAAGTTGAGCTATGTGCATTATCCAATAGCTCCTTCTTTATCCCGGGTGATGAAGTCACACAAAGCCGCGTTCCAAACCGAATCACACCATCATCTTCGATATGGAACTCTTGAAGCTTCCCTTCCTTTACTGCATTTACCCTCTTTTGTATCTCCACATCATCCCTTTGTGCTTCCTTAATATTCTCTTGGATGGATGGTTGCGCAATCATTTGGGCAAGGTAGGATGTATCCCCTGCCATTATTATTTCCAAATCCATTCTTTTCATATCCATGAAGATAGGGTATTTCTCAATCCGCAACATGGATAGAGTAGCAGGTACTTTTCTGCTTAGAGCATCAGCTACCTTGTTCGCCTTTCCAGGATAATAGTGAATAGAGCAATCGTAATCCTTGATTATCTCTAACCATCTCCTTTGACGCATGTTGAGCTCCTTTTGTGTGAATATATACTTTAGGATCTTGTGGTCGGTGTATATGTCACACTTCTCGCCATAAAGTTAGTACCGCCATATTTTCAAGGCAAAAATCACGGCTGCCAGCTCTAGATCATGCCTCAGGTAGTTCTGCTCATGGATCTTCAACTGTTGTGAGGTGTAGGCTATCACATTATCATTTTTCATGAGTACACAACCCAACCCTTTCTTTGAAGAATCACTATATATCACAAAAATTTCTCCACTTTTCGGTATTGTGAGTACAGGTGTAGTGAACAACCTTCTCTTTAGCTCCTTGAAGCTTCCCTCACATTCTTCCGTGCAGACATACTTTACCCCTTTTCTTGTTAACTTAGTTAGCGGGCTTGACAATCGTGAGAAGTTTCTCACAAAACATCAGTAGTACCCAGCTAATCCAAGAAAACTACGGATTTCTGTGATACTAGAGGGTCTGTTCCATTCCTCAATCACCTTTGTCTTTGAAGGGTCCATAGAAATTCCCTCTCTTGTGATCACATGTCCCAAGAACGTGACTTGATTCATCCAAAATTCACACTTTCTGAACTTGGCGTACAACTTCTCCTTTCTTAATGTCGCCAACACAAGTCTTATATGTTCTTCATGTTCCTCCTTGATCTTGGAGTAGATGAGAATATCATTGATAAAAACTACCAAAAATTTGTCGAGGTAATGTCTAAAGACTCTATTCATCAAATTCATGAAGATTTCAGGGGCATTAGTAAGTCCAAAGGGAATCACCAAAAACTCATAGTGCCCATACCTTGTACGGATGGCAGTCATCTGAATATCTTCCTTCTTCACCTTTACCTGATGATATCCAGAACGAAGATCCACCTTTGAAAAGTATTGAGCTCCTATTAACTGGTCGAACAAGTCATCAATCCTAGGGAGAGGATACTTGTTCTTTATGGTGATCTTGTGGAGTTCCCGATAATCGATACACAGCCACATTGTTCCATCCTTCTTCTTCACAAAGAGCACTGGTGCACCCCAAGGTGATGCACTAGGGTGTATGAACCCTTCGTTTAGATGCTCTTGTAGCTGGTTCTTTAACTCCTCCAGTTCGATAGGAGCCATCCTATAGGGGAACTTTGAGATAGGAGTAGCTCTAGGTATGAGTTCAATTGAGAACTCTACCTCACAATTCGGGGGAATTCTGGGTAACTCTTCAGGAAATACATCATTGTATTCCCTTACGATGGGCATTTCCTCAAGGTTGGAACTTTCCTTCGACTCAACCATTTGGGCAAGGTATGCTTATTCATAGGGAATCAACACCCACACCATTGAATGATTTTTCAAAGGAGATTCATGATCTTACTTGCATTTGTAGAGGAGTATGGGATGGTTCGGAATATGACAAGATATTTCTCTTTCCCGATAATTGATATGCGCTCTATATAACAAGAGCTAGTCCATTCCCATTATAGCGTCAAATTCCACCAAGGGGAGTATTACGAGATTTGCCGGAAGAATCTTCCCACATATGCCAACAGGAGAAGAGTCAAACACTTGGTTTGCAATGATTTCACCACTTGGTGTTTTTACAGATATATATACTTCAAGGTTTCGGGGCTTCGATTCTATAGTTCTATAAAACCTGCAAGATATAAAGGAATGCGTAGAACCAGAATCAAATAAGACTTTTTCCATTCTTGAGTAAATATAAAGTGTACCTTGTACGACTTCATTATCATGCTCCACCTCCGCAGTAGTGATGACATAAGCCTTCCCTTGTTTCTTTGGCTTTGGTGGTTGCTGACACTGATTACCCTCAAGAGCTCGAGGTTTAGTGCACTGGTTTGCATAGTGCCTTAGCTCCCTACTGTTGTAGCATTGAACCATGAGTGGTTCTCTCCTTTCATCAGCTACATTCTCCTTCCTTTTCATGTCTTTTCGACACTCTTGAGTATGGTGTCCTTATTTCCCACACTTGAAGCAATTCCCTGTCCCTTTTAGGCAGTTCCCATGGTGAAACTTCCCACATTTTTGGCATGTGGGTCGTTGATTTTTCTTCCCACCTTTGTCACTAGATCCACCAGCTTGAAACTCCATCTTTCATTTATTATCCCCATAGCCATGGGACCATTCTCTAAACTCCATATCCACTTTTAGAGCACACCGAACAACTTCTTCATAACTCCCAAAGTCTCGAATTGCAAGAGCCTTTCGAAGGTGTGGTTTTAATACACTAAAGAATCTATCAATTTTGCTATCATTGTTGATAAAAAAACCTGAAGCATACCTTGAAATGCTTTTGAAATTTACTTCATAGGTTGTGACAGATTCTCCTTCTTTTTTTCTTGAGCTCTATGAATTCTCTCTCCATCTTTGTGTGAAGATTTCGTGGGAAATACTTATTAAGAAACATTATCTTAAAGTCTTCCCATTACATCTCCTCAATTTTCTCCCTTGGCTTGGTGTTATTAATCAAATCCCACCATTGATCGGCTTCTCTAACTAGATGATAAATGTCTAGAGTCACCTTCTCCGTCTTAGAACAGTGAAGCACAGAAAAGATCTTCTCCATGGAGTTGACCCACTGTTCCGCAACTAGTGGATCGTAAGATCCACTAAACGTCGGTGGTCATTGCTGCTTAAAACATTCGATAGCCAGTTTCTCCCTCTTTGGTGAAGGAGGAAGTTCCCCATTATTATGGTTATTGTTCATAACCTGAGATAATTGGGTAAGCATCGCCATGAAGTTTTGAACTCCACATCCCAAATCATTAGGGAAGTCATTCGGGCAATCGTTGCATTGGCCCTTGCATGAGTTGTTGGCCTGATTTCTCCTGGTTCCCACCATTTTCTAAAATAGAAAAGGTTAGACCAAAACATCAGTAAACAAGTCATGAATAACTTATTCATTTAAAAAAAATTATACCAAAAACATAACATATGGGATCCCTATGTAAATATTCTTGTATGCATTTTTTGTACTTAGTCTCATGCTAGAGGTTTTCTTTAGGGTTCACTAATCCTAATTCCAAAATTAACTGAACCTTTCCTCTGATACCAACTATAGAGACCCGACCTTTTCTTACATTACTATTACATCATTTCAAAGATAAACAACATAATATTATTACACAAAGAGGATCCAAAGGCTTAGTTTCTTGGGAAAACTAGGACCACACATAAAAAAATACAACATCTAGCATAAACATTTATTTAATTTCTTCTTCTCTAGATTCTTATTGGCACTTGTCCTCTACTTAGTACATGTATCCATCTAAGGATATACATCAAAAGGGGTGAGCTAGAATCCCAGTAAGAGGATAGATAAGAACAATATATCATGGGGTGAGCATAATCATAACATAGGCAAAATATCATGAACATGAGAGGAGCATAAATAAAAGACTTGAAATGTGGAAAAGCATATAAATTAAACATCATGTCTTAGTGGTTAACTATAACACATACTTGTGAACCAAGCTAACATCTTGTTCACACATCATTTCACATTTACTCATGAGATTCATCACTTTACCCAATGCATTGGAGTGCTGTATAATTTCGGGCGCACCCATCACATTTAAACATTCATATTACGCTATATAATTCCGGGCGCACCCATCAGATCATAACATCATCATTTATCATGCATGCCAAAAAGAACATATAACCTAAATGAACATAACTAACCCATGAAAAGGAATGGGTTTCATCTCATAAGAACACATTCATAAACTTTGGGTTCCAAAAAGAAAGAGGGAGAGGGGGTTGGATGATATAATATCCCATTAGAATAATACAATTACAGTATATGTATAATAATGGAGTTACAATACAATTTGTATGAATATAGGTGGGGAGAGATAAAGAAATGAACTTGAACTTGAAAGGAAATTAAAGGAGAAGAGGGAGGGAAATTATCTCTTAAATCCTTCTCTTGAGAACCTCCTTAAGGGCCTAAGATTGGTCTTTTGATGAGACCAGAAGCTCTCGGACGTGGGGGAGCGGCTAGGGAAGGTGTTTGGGAATAGTTTAGAGAAGTCTTGGAGCTTGAGAGGTGTGAGAAAATGAGGGTGTGAAGGGTGGGTTTTATAGTGGAGGGAAGAGGGGTTTCCTTAATATAAAATTGATTAGTTTATTATTTCCCCACAAGACAAGGAATAGTAAGTCTTGAACGACCAATAATATTAATTTTATAATTTAATCCCAAACCAAGTGGTCTTACATCAGAAGAACATCACACATGACCCTATAATTAGCTTATTTAGCTTATTTTGTAAATTACGGTATTTCACTATTCATCAAAAATTCAAGTATCTCAGAAAAATCCCAAAAATTTACCCCAACCATTTTTCGATGTGTAGAATCCAAAAAGAAAGCCCATTTTTCAAAAATAATTTTCTAAATATTATTAATTTAATATTTAATTAAAATCATAATTTACTTAAAAAACAGTTTTTTAAATTAAAACTGATTTTATAGTGCTTTCAAAAATTATGTAGGGTCTTATAAAATTATCTAAAAAATATAATACATTGATTAAATAATTTATGAATACATTTTAGGGAAATAAATATTATTTTTAATTAATTAATTATAATTAATTATTTATGACTTACAAAATACCAAAACGTTTACTAAGGTCAAATTGTCACTATCTAAGATGTCTAAATTTTATTTTATTATTCATAGGTAATGTTACTTTTATGTTGGATGATTTTCTATTCATAAGGGTCATATTACTATTCATAAGGGTATGTTACTATTCCTAAGGGTACGTTACTATTCACCAAAAAATTATTTTTGTTTCATTAGACTCCAAATATCATCTTGAACACAACTGTGTATGTCGGATTTTCAAAATTCCAAACATAGGAGTGAAAAACTTATGTTTAAAGGCCATATAACACTTAGTAGTTCATTATTTTGTGTTTTTATGACTTAAATATAAGAAGGGAATTTTCCATTGAAAAATATCGGGTCGTTACAGAGTTTCTGTCCAATCCAGAAGTAAACACACGAGTGTCTGGGGAAACCGCATGACTTTCGCTAACCGTGCAGTGCTCGCACACCGGCTGAAATAATAATAATAATAATAATAATAATAATAATAATAATAATAATGATGATGATAATGATAATGATTTATTATTTCATTTTTAATAAAAATTATAAAAATATTAACAACAATAAAATCGTTACCCATTTTTTTCGAAGGTAGGTGGACTGTGTCGTTGCATGGGTGAAGCCGCGCGGGGTTTCCAGAACGCGCTCCGCCCGGGCACTCAGCGATGTCAGCTCAAAAACATATGTTTTTTTGACAAAACTCAAAATTATTTCTCGGTATTCAACCCGAACCTCGACAAAAAATTTTAAAACAAAATATAATAATAAAATAAAAATAATAGATAGTTCGGGGTGTGACAATGACCCATATCAAAAGTATATGTCATGTAAAAAGAGAGTGTGCAACATATAGAAAGACTTACACGTTGTTCCCTTCTATCTAGGGTCCACCCATGTACTCTGGACATGTGCCAGTACACAGTTTCAAACTATTTCTGTCTACCCGTGTACCAGTACTCGGGGTAACCCATGTAACCGGTCTAGGCCAAGTCGCATGGTGGGGTACATGCTGTACAGACAAGCTTTGTACTCCATCTCATGTTTGTGTATCTCCTGAGATACACGTCGAGTCTCGAGGAAGGTCTCACACATCATGTGACAGGGGTCACACACAGTGTGACACTTGACTGACTCCTGAAACCCTAGCCACTGCTCTGTGGGGGCCACACGCCGTCTAGCTCGGACTACACGCTGTGTTCTTTGGAAATTTCCAAAACCATCATTCTTCCTCTACATGCCTCAGATGATCTTCTAGTGTTTGATCCAATGTTCTATTCACCTCAAAACTAGATATTCAAGCTCATCTCACCATTACAACACCAAATCAGTGGGTTTCAGGCCTTCATTCAGCTCCAAAAACCAATTTCGTCCATCTGCTCATAAATCGTTCGAAGAACAGGTATTCCCAAATCACTTCAATTCGTCTATCGCTATCATTTCCACACCTCCACTAGGTCATCATGAAGTTATATTTTCAATTTTTGGATCGTTGCACCAAGAATCGAAGGCGCAATGAGCGTTCGTTCATAAACCACGAAGAACAAAGAATGTGAAGAATATAGAGGGAGAAGAAAACACAATAAAAAACCCAAAGAACAAACCTCATTTGTTGTTCATTCCAGACTCGATCCATTCTTTAAGAATGATCAAGAAAACAAAAGAAATCCTCAATAAAAGAACCTTGATAATAATCCTGCAATATAAACTCATCCCGCAAGAATGAACGAACCATCGTAGATCAACCTGTTCATTGGTTGGTCCACGTTCATCATTGAATTCATAAATAGGGAAAATAAATTCCAAATAAAAATGCCCTACCTTGGGGTTGGATCATTTGCTGAAGAAGTTTGATCATTGTGTCATCGTCGTTGGTGAGATTCGTCAAGAACAACGTCTGTCGATCTTTGATCCAAGTTCCGTCATCGTTCTCCACCGAGAGAGTTATCCATGGTTCTCTCCAAAGCCTCTAAGAAATTACAGAGTTATGATATTAACCCTATATCCCCACCTCTAGGTTTATTTAAAATAAACCATCATTGAATTGACAAAACATAATGAAATAAAATAAATTTTCAATTTATTTTATTCATTAAAAATGTAAAAAACTACTTTTCACAGCCGACCCACGCTGACCAATTTTAGGACTCACCTAGGGTAAAGTTGCTGCTCTAAACGCAATGGTGCCCTCCGATTTATGATCTAGGCACCCATTTAAAAGTTATTCCACTTTTTTTGGAAAACAGTGTGAGCATGATATTAAATATTTTAATACATTTCAAACATTTATTCCGGGCACCCCATGCCTTGGAATCGCACGTCGTCTCGGCTCTTGGTCTCAAAATAATTCTATATAATATTTAAAAACAATATATGAAAAAATTAGATACATTAAACCCTTCCCCGCAAAGTGTACCCATCCTGGGCCAACAATAGGAGAAGATAGATAGTGATCCCCGAGTCCCGGCTTTAGTAGGCCTCGGGTTGGCGACTAGCACCGAGGGTATACAAAACATGCATATGGGAGGCATTACCCTCTAAGAGAACACATGAGGAAGAGAAAGATAAGATAGACACCAACCAACTCTTGCTCAGACCACAATATCAAAGAAAATCCAAAGTCTAGATATATAATGTCATGCATGAACTATTACCACTAAAAGGAAAAACTACAAGTACCAAAAGAAAAGTAAATATGACAGTGACCACGAAGCCCAAATAGCTTCTACAACCCATAAGATAATAGTAACTATCCTGATCCCCAACCTTCTCCAACTGACCTGAAAAAAAAATTATATATATGTAGGGTGAGTATAATAGTATACTCAATAGGATCCTCCCTGAAGCCTCTCGTGCAAAGGTAAAGAAAGAATGATGAAGCACAATGAACAATAAGTGGAACTAACTTGACACCTAAACAGATATACTAAGTTCTCAGCCTCATCATGGCCACTCTCACTAAGTATCGTATACAAGAGCATATAATATAATAAAGAACATCAAGGGTACCCTGCTACCGCTTCCCCACTAGTTTGCTGCTCTACCCCAACGCCGCACGTCCTGAGCATCTCTATCCAAAAAGGCTGGCCTACAGACACTTGGTTAAAGTACCACAACATGCACCTCATGCAACACACCACCACGTCCACATAACCAAAATTAACCAGATATTTTCTGAGAGACACCACAACTCGCATAACGTGTATCGTATGTCAAGTATTATACCTCAAGCCATCGCAACCCACACACCGAGTAAGGATCCTCAAGTCATCACATCCTATACACGTTATACCTATAGTAGCCTTTAGGAAACTATATCCAGAATATATGTGTGTGAAATAACCACAATACATTACAACTCTCTACACACATATATGGGGAAAACTAATCGGCGTGCATACTAGCACAAGTAACTACCAAGAGAAGAGAGCAGGGCCAAAGGGGGTAGTCAGTCATCCATTCTCTCATCGGGGTGTTGGGGAAAACACCTCCTCAATGCTCAGAATTCATGGGGTGTTAGTTTCCCTAACCAATAGGGTGGAGAAGTGTATAGAAATACAAAAATTACATGATATAATATATCTCACAACCATACTATGGGCATAACCTAGTCTTAGACTCAACTATAGCTAATGTCTCTCAAACTCCCAACTACCACTACTAAGACTAGATATCCTATAAGCACACAACCATATAAAGAGCTACATTAAGTTACTTTATCATATTTTATCAGTTTCCACTAGTATAATTAGGACCTATACCAATGGTTGTGGCCAAACTGTTATTAAAGGTCACTAATTTGGAACTATACCAACGGTTTGGCCAAAACCGTTGGTATTGGTCACTTATATGAATCTATACAAACAGTTTTAGCCAAACTGTTGGTAAAGGTCACTAATTTGACCTAAACCAACTGTTTGACCAAAAACTTTGGTATATCTCAAAAAATCAAAGCAGATATACCAACGGTTCTCAAAACCATTGGTATAGGTACAAACATTATTTTATGGAATCTTTCATTAAATAACATTAAATAAATCAAAATTTAAAATACATATGAATATACATATATATATTTATGAAATTATATTAAAAAAAATCATGTTAGGTTAGTGGTTAGGTTGTTGGATTATAAATGGGAGGTGTTGGGATCAAAACCAAGAAAGGTTTATTTTTTTGAATTACCTATACCAATGGTTTTAGGAAACCGTTGGTATAGGTTTTTCATATGACCTATACCAACGGTTTGTCAAACCGTTGGTATAGGTATATACCAATGATTTTCCCAGAACTATTGGTGTAGACCTATCCCCATGCCAAACCATCCAATGGTTCTCCAAACCATTGGTATAGGCTATACCAATGGTTTGGAGACCTATACCAATGGTTCCAAACCATTGGTATAGGTTATTTTTCATATTAGTGTGCACTTTATGTTAATTAATTCCTTAACCATTAATTAACCATTATCCTTTTCCATATTTCATTATATTAGAATCACAACAAATTCCCATAACCTCCAGGCATAGCCAAACCAAGTCCATAGTCCCAAAGAATTATAACCTTATCATTGCATCCCAGCATGCTCCAACCGCATGGGTTAAACATTCATTCATTTATTGAATAACATTACCAATTTCCATACTTCTAGGTACTCTATGAAAACATTCTAAACTACCAAACACAAGGGGATCAACATGGTGAGTATATGAACTACCCGTTGAGTCTTTTCCACATATAGTAGGAGCATAGACCCATCCAACCATGAGAAGATAAACACGGAAAGCATGTGGCATACCCCGCACGCCTTCACCTCTCTTGGAAGGAGAGTAAACAAAACCATCTGCCTCAACCAATGTGGAAGTAAAGTAGATAAACAAACAACAGATTCAACAAGTATCCAACTTTCATATCATCAGGTAAGCTCAACTTCAACCCATTCCATCATCTCTGGTGTCCTCCCCAACACCACATGCATAAAATTATGCATCTCGCCACTTCATGCGTCAACTACTACCACAAAAACTGGGCCTCCTTGCCCCACGTACCACAATTGTCCTCTATGCTCATCCATCCCAGTCTCACATCACATCTGGGCCTCCTTGCCCCCAGAAACCACAACATCCCTCCAGGATCAGCCATCCCAGGCTCACGTCACATCACAAACAGCAAGAAAAAAACAAGAAACTAGGCTCTTGTCCCTAAAACAAGGCATTCATCCTTCACACACAACGAGCTCACGTGGCTCTAGAGCACAAGGCAATCAACCTTTATAAGAAAATGGGAAACTCAGGCCCTACAAAGGCATTATATTTTATCACAAAATCAGTTTTTTATTCCATCTTGAATTAACTGATTGATTATTCACATGTTTTAACTATGGGCAACCTAAGCAACAAGCTATCACAAGCAATCGTAATTAATTAAACAATTAATTTAACATGCCTTTAATTCTTTTTATCAACAAACATCAACATGAATCAGGTTAATTAACCAATTCCATTAAACATGTATGTATGCATCAAATTGATTATCATCAAATTGAAACAACAACAACTGAATTCATTAAACATACCTTTTTAACCATTTATCCAATTAATTAACAATTAATTCCAGATTTAAATTCTTTACCAATTTCCATCAAGAACAACATGTTAAACCAAAAAATTAATAGATATCACACTATCTAGTAAATCAAGAGGCAAACCGTTATCATGGTATAAGCCAACAACATTGCTATGTGATCGATACTAATTCCTTAATCTGGTTCAAGTATTTAATTAGGTCAATTCCATTGTGATCCAAGGGACGAAAACATTCTAGCTTTACAGTTTCATGTAAATAAATAGAGAAGCAACAAATCCCCTACCTCAAAAGGTCATCGACGTTCTTCGCATGAGAACATATCAACACAACGGATCCCGATCACCTCTCCCGCAAGATCTACATCTATCTGAGGATGTCGCGACACCACCACACCAACAACAACCAAGATAAACCACATTAGAACCTTGGGAGGTTGTCCTCCATCACATGGAAAGGAGAAACGAGAACAAAAAATATTGAAGAAACCACAAGAACAGAGGTAGATCATACCTCAGATCAAAGATAGAAGCCCGAGATCGATTTCTGTCGAAGGGATCTCTAAAACGTTGAAGAGAGGGTCACCTGGAGTCGAGATAGAGGGATGTTGCAACCATAGGGTTTGATAACCTGAGCAACAAAAATGTTTTAAAACATATAGTATCGGGGTATTACACGACGTGTAAACCCATTTCAAGTCATTTAATACCTCAAGGTTGGTTTTCACTGAAAAAATCATCACCTCTTCATTTTATTTATTTTTCAAACCCTAAAAACTTACGCAATGTGAATCCCACTTTCATGACATGAAAGTCCCCTACTTCCAATTCTCAACACCCGAAATCCTTCGTAATTGTTATGAGCCTCCTCCAAGCACCTCAGTCTTCAAAAACACACAAAGGGTTGATCCACACAGATTTGAGCCCTTACACGAAGTGTCTTTTTGTTCCTCAATTGCCATATTTTCCTTGGTATTTCTCCAAATGTCAATCCTGCATAAGAATACACAAAAAAATGATACAAAGCACATATATTATATTTAATTAATTAATATCCAATGGATACACATATAAAAACTCATCAAAATATGTATATAAAATAGAGATCTCATTTATAAAAATGCTAGAATTTTTAAAGATAAAACCAAGATTTCACATGATTAAATTATTTTGAACAAAGAGTTTTAGATTAGAGATAAATTGTTATTGTACAATTTCATACTGAAGATTTTCCCTAGTAAATTTCATTCCAAATGGGATGGACCTTTTATTGTAACTCACGTTTTCCATTTTGGAGCTGTGAAGATTAAATATCCTAGGAAGGATGTGGCATCCCGCCTTTTTATAACATAAACTTTCATTATATTACACAAAACTGAGGATCTTTAAGGTTTAGTGTCTTGGAAACTAGGAACATAATACATGAAAAAAACATAAAACATTATTCTTAAACACTTGAAAGTCTTCTCCTTAAGTTCACCCTAGGTTCATTACTGCATCTCATAACCTGGGGACATACATCAAAAGAAAGGGTGAGCAGAAGGCCCAGTAAGGGAAACAAGAGAAACATTTTACATGTGAACTTGAGATACTTCAATAAGGTCATGAAAAGAACTTTAAGGGATGAGAAAGAAATCATGAGTCATATCATAATAAAAATAAAATTTTTCATAACTTGAAGATGTGGCTACAAAATTTTACAAAGACAATCATTTCCGTTTCACCAAGGTCCATCCCCAAGGTGTCAATAAAAATTACCAAGGTTATTCACCAAGGTATCAGTCTAAATGGTCATCTGTAGAGATTAAGTCTTTATCCAATGCATTGGAGCGCTATCAGGGCACACCCTTAAATTTTCCATTGTTATAATGTGATCCACATATATCATCATAAATAATTTCATAAACAACCCATATAGAATAAAATAAATGGGTTTCATTTCATAAACATAATGTTTTAAAACTGCTTTAAAGACATGATCTTTATGTCACATTAAAACCCACAGAAATAGAAGGTGGGTCTCATGTATGTAAATCACAGAATTTAAAATAGAACATTTTGGTATATATGTGAATAACCCTTTATAAGAAAGATCTTTGATTATTCACTTAATAAAATAAAATAACTTTAGAAAAAGAGAGAGACATTTTGAGACGGAAATTCTGCAGCATAATGGCTATGTTACGAGGTTTTAGAAAACATTGAAAAGAGAGGGGACATGGGTCAAAAAATCATAAATGACCCATAAAACAATAGAGGGACCAAATATGAAGAATATGTGAACATGGTAATGAAATTTTAAGGACATACCATTTGAAATGAAAAACATGGAAGGAAGACAAAAATTAGATTTCTCTTATGAAAATTCGACAGCCTAACAGCATCACTTAAACTTCAACAAAAATGAATTGAAAAGATAAAATAGAGTCCCTAATCATATGAACATAAGATTTAATTATGATAGATATAGAGATCATACCCCAACATAATTAAAAATAATTTAAAGACTTGACATGAAAGTATAACTTTGAAAAATGAGAAGGGTGAAAGAATCCCTTAAAAATTCGGTAGCCTAACGGTGCCACTTAAACATTCTTAAACGAATTGATGAGAGAAAGAGGGGGTCTCTAATCATATGAACATGAAAAATGCAGTAAGATGAATATAGAAGAACATCCTCCAACATAAGAACATGGAGCATAAAAGAAATGACATAAAAGAGATTACTTGAAAAGAAAGAGAGAGGTCAGATCCCTTGCCATAAAACGTAACTCTTAAAACTAAAAGGTTTGGACCTTGAGGGCTTGGGGGCACCTTGGGAGGACTCCTTGGGAGGTAAAGAGATCATAACTTAGTTGAGGATGGTTTTGGAGTCTAATGGATGAGATGAGGGCTTGGTATTTATAGGGAAAGTGAGGGGACAAGGCATTAATGGCCAAAGGACACCTCATTGGTGGTTTTGGCAAAACCATGGGCTTGCCCCTGGTATTTGCCCATGGTATTGGCCACTTGGGACACCTCACACAATAATTAATCCCCTTTAGTCTACCATCCTTTAAAATATCTCATGACATCATCATGACACAGTTATGATGTCATTTAACATACCGAAACCCTAGAACTGCATTTTTATTATTCACTGAAAATTCATCTTTCTCAGAAAAATCCCAAAATATTACCATAACATAATAGCGATGCTCTGAGTTCAAAAATAAATTCCATTTTATAAAAATATTTTTCTAAATATTTTTAATTAAATTTTTAAATAAAAAACACTTATTCACCCGAAAAAACTAATACTTGATTAATAATTTATGAAACCGTTATTTAACCATTTTATTGAATCACATTACGTAATCAAGGTGTCTAAATTATATTAAAACTTTCTTTAAGTGATATTACTAATCCATTTGGTCACATTACTAATCCTAAGCATAAAATCACTATTCATAATTTACTATTCATCAAAAATTAAGTTGATCTTATTAGACTCCAAATTCCTTACTGAACACTTTTGCAGAAGACAATTTTTTTAAAATCATTACACATCATTAATTATTTAAGGTTTACATAAATATTTTAAAATATCCTATTTTCCAAAATTCATCAATAAAATACATCCTAAAATTATCCGGACATTTGAAATTTCACAAACATCACTAAAGGAAGAAATCTAAATTTATTCATCCCAAAGGATTACACAAAGAAGCTACGGTCTTGTCACATAGCCCCTTATAACACCATCATATGACCTAAGTGTAAGGTGTGATATGGTGAGAGAATCTGAGGCAGGCTCAGATAACATTTCCCTAGTAGTAATCTCTACTAACTTGAACTTCTCCCGCAGGCGTTTCCGTTCAAGCTTGACACGCTGGATTTTGGCTTGGGCTTGGTCCAAAGCGAAGCCCAAAGATTCCACCTCCTTCCCAAGCTCTAATAAGTGGGATTCATAAGGTTCGAGTCTACTGGATGAAGCCATCGACTCCTCTTTCTGCATTAAACATTAACATCTCTATTAAATCGTTAAGAGTAAGTTAATATACTATTTAAAAAGTTTGGGTCGTTACATTCTTCCCCCCTTAAGAAATTTCATCCCCTAAATTTTATACTTGAGGCCTAGTCGAAAAGGTGAGGGTACTTTTGCTTCATTGTTTCCTAAGGCTCCCAAGTCGCTTATTCATATTTATGATTCCTCCACAACACTTTTACAAGGTGGGTAGTGTTGTTTCGTAGAAGCTTGTATCTACGGTCTAAGATCTCCACTGGATGCTCCTCATAAGAGAGGTCATGTTCCAGTTGTACCACCTCTGGGTTTAGTACATGCGAAGGGTCGGGTATGTACTTTCTCAAGAGAGATACATGGAAGACATCGTGAACTTGAGCTAGGTTTGGTGGAAGTGCTAGACGATAGGCCACTGCTCCTATGCGATCAAGGATTTCATAGGGGCCAATGTACCTAGGGCTGAGCTTCCCTTTCTTCCCATACCTCATGAATCTCTTCCATGGAGAAATTTGAAGGAAGAATTTGTCGCCAACACCAAACTTCAAGTCCCTTCGATGGTTGTCAGCATAGATCTTCTTCCGACTTTGAGCAGCCTTTATGTGTTTTTGGATGGAATGAACCTATTCTGTCATCTCTTGCACAAGATCAGGCCCAAGAAGCTTTCTCTCACCAGTTTCATCCCAACAAGTAGGAGTTCTACATCGTTTTCCATACAGAGCTTCATAGGGTGCCATATGAATACTCGAATGGAAGTTGTTGTTATAGGAGAACTCAACTAATGGGAGGTGTTGATCTCATCCACCTTTAAATTCCATTGAGCATAATCTTAGCATGTCTTCGAGTGTCTGAATAGTCCTTTCAGATTGGCCATCAGTTTGAGGATGATAGGTCGTACTAAAATTCAATTCAGTATTCAGAGCATGTTGAAGACTTCTCCAGAATTTTGATGTAAATCTTGGATCACGATCAGACATGATGGATAGTGGTACCCCATGCAGCCTTACCACTTCCTTTACGTATATCTTGGAAAGTTGATCCAGAGAGAAATCTTCCTGAATAGAGATAAAATGGGCGGTCTTGGTGAGACGGTCCACAATCACCCATATCACATTGTTTCCTTTGGATGTTTTTGGGAGACTAGTTACAAAGTCCATAGTGATATTATCCCACTTTCATACTGGTATGGGTAGCGGTTGTAATACCCCCTTAGGAAGTTGTCGTTATGCCTTTACTTGCTGACACACCAGGCACCTTTTAGTGTAATCAGCAATCTCCCTCTTCATGTTATCCCACCAATAATGATCACGGAGGTCTGTATACATTTTAGTGCTTCTCGGATGTATAGAGAAAGTAGAGCTATGAGCTTCATCCATCAGTTCTTTCTTTATCTCTAGAATAGATGGAACACATATTCTTGTATGAAATTTCAATAAACCTTCTTGATCAATATTGAAATCAAGGAACTTCCCATCCTTTATAGCCTCAAACTTCTCCTGTAGCAAAGGATCTTCTTTTTGAGCCTTCTTGATCTTCTCTAGTAATGAAGGTTGAGAAATCATTTGGGATAAGGTTGATGATGTCCCTTCCCTTACAATTCCCATGTCCAGTTTTACTATATCTTTAATCAAGGGATCTCCTAGGATCCTCATTGTTGACAGAACAACAGGATCTTTCCTTCTTAACGCATCCACGACTTTGTTTACTCTTCCAGGGTGATAATGAATTGAACAATCATAGTCTTTAATAAGCTCCAACCATCTCCTTTGTCTCATGTTCAATTCTTTCTGCGTGAAAATATACTTTAAACTTTGGTGGTCGGTGTATATATCACATTTCTCCCCATAAAGATAGTGCCTCCGTATCTTTAGAGAAAAAAAAACTGCCGCTCGCTCTAGATCATGTGTAGGATAATTCTGCTCATGAATCTTCAACTGTCGAGTTGCATAAGCAATTACCTTGTCATTTTTCATGAGGACGCACCCAAGCCCTTTCAGAGATGCATCGATAAAAATAATTAATCCTTCTCCGATAGAGGGTAGTGTTAACACAGGTGCAGTAACCAATCTCTTCTTCAGCTCTTGGAAACTTTCCTCGCATTCCATTGTCCAGATGAACTTAACCCCTTTTCGAGTCAACTTGGTTAGCAGATTAGAAAGCCGTGAAATTTTTTTCACAAACCTCCTATAATATCCTGCTAAACCAAGGAAACTACGAATCTCAGTTACTGTTGTGGGTTGAGGCCACTCCTCCACAACCACTGTCTTTGCAGGGTCAACCGAGATTCTTTCATTGGTTACGATGTGCCCCAAGAAAGCCACTTGTTGTAACCAAAACTCAAATTTGATGAACTTTCCAAAGATCCTCTCCTTCCGTAGATTTTTCAAAATAACCCTCAGATGATCTTCATGCTCCTCACGACTTTTTGAATATATCAAAATATCATCAATAAAAACTACCACAAAGTTATCAAGGTAGTCCTTAAAGACTCTATTCATCAAATCCATGAAAATATCAGGAGCATTAGTCAATCCGAAGGGAATAACAGTAAACTCATAATGCCTATATCTTGATCGGAAGGCAGTCTTTGGAATATCTTCCTTCTTCACCCTCAGTTGATGATAACCAGATCAAAGGTCAATCTTGGAGAAGAATTGATCCCCATGAAGTTGGTCAAATAAATCATCAATTCTTGGAAGAGGGTATTTGTTCTTCACTGTGATCCCATTCAGTTCTATATAATCAATGCATAGCCGCATTGATCCATCCTTCTTATTCACAAAGAGAACTGGTGCTCCCCAAGGAGACACACTCGGTCGGATAAACCCCTTCTCCAACAAGTCTTGGAGTTGTTTCTTTAACTCTTCTAGCTCCACATTTCCCATTATATACAGGGTCTTTGATATCGGTTGAGTTCCAGGTACGAGTTCAATGGAGAACTCTACCTCTCTTTCTGGGGGAGGTCCAGGTAACTCCTCAGGAAATACATCCATGTATTCCTGAACAATTGGAACATATTCTATTTGTATACTCCCTTTTCCTTCTTCATCATCACTGATTAACTCCATAAAGAAAGCTATAGGAGGTGCTTCTAGATAGGGATCAGTTCGAGATATATCTCCTTGGAAGATAATTGTAGGTCGTTCATTCAAGACTACTGAGATTTCCTTACTTCTTCATTTGATCTTAGCATTATACTTTGAGAGCTAGTCCATCCCTAGTATAACGTCAAATTCCAACATGGGAATGACTACTAGATTTGCGATAAGATTGTTCTCACTGAAGTAAACACTAGAGTCTCTAAACACTGTTGATGCATGGATAATCCCACTTGGAGTCTTGACTGACAATTCTACCTCAAGCAGTTCATGGATTGATTCTATATTCTTTGCAAACTTGGATGAAATAAAGGAATGTGTAGAACCAGAATCAAACAAAGTACTTGCTAGTTTTGATAGGACAACGAGAGTACCTGCTACCACATAATTCGGAACTTCAACTTCAGTTGTTGTGATAGAAAAAGCACGACGTTGCTCCCTTGGCCTTTGCTGAGGTTGATGGTGATTCCCCTCCACTACCCTCGGATTTGGACAGTGATTAGCAAAGTGCCCAAGTTGTCCACACTTAAAGCATTTGACTTTGGGTAGGGTCAGAACTATCTCTCCTCGGTCGTTAGTGTTGTAAAGTTGAGGCTTCAGCTCACTATGACAATTCCGAGCAATATGGCCTTCTCTTCCACACTTGTAGCACTTGCCACTTTCGACCAAGCAGTTCCCCGGATGCTTCTTCCCACATTTATTGCATGTGGTAAGTTTCATTTTATTTCCACCTCTTCCCTGATCAAAAGTCTTCCCTAGACTGGGCTCCAACGATCTCTTCTTGTCATTTGATTTATGAGACCACTGTGTCTCACCAAACTCTAGCTCGACTTTCATTGCACTCCGCACGATCTCCTCATAGCTATCGTAGTCCCGGTTGGCTAGATTCTTCTGCAGATGAGGTCTCAGTCCACCGAAAAATCTGTCAACCTTCCCACTTGGATCCATGAGAAAGCTAGAGGTATATCGTGAAAGTCGGGTGAAGTTCATCTCATAGCTTCCGACAGATTCGTTCTCCTTCTGCTTCTTCTCGAGAAACTCTTTCTCCATTCTTGTTCTCATGGAACGAGGGAAATACTTATAAAAGAATATTCCCTGGAACTCTTCCCACTCCATAGCTTCCATATCTCCTCGTGGATTCATGTTTTTGATCAGTGACCACCATTGATCAGCTTCTCCCTCTAGGCGGTAAACAGCAAGGGTGACTTTTTCTTGTTCCGAACAATGAAGTACAGAAAAGATCTTTTCAATGGAGTTTATCCATTGTTCCGAAACCAATGGGTCAGTAGATCCATTGAATGTTGGTGGTCGTTGACGCATGAAGGGCTTAATATAATGTTGTTCCCTTCGTGGTGAGATCGGCCTCTCAGCTTGATTCAAGTTATTACTCATAACTTGAGTCAGTTGGTTCATCATTCGCATGAATGTTTCCATTCTGGCTACCATCGGAGGGCCGTCAGCACATGGTGCATTGCGGTCACCATCTGCATGGTTCCTCCTATTGCTCGCCATTTTCTAAAAGAATAAAACCTTAGTGAGAAACTTATTTCATTTATGAATCTTTTTAACAAAGACTTCATGCTTAGACAATTACACTTCTCTATAATTCCTTCATAATGATTCATAAAAAGCTTGTGATTGACCAAACATATCCCCCAGGAGTGTCATAACCAAGAGTGCAGCAAGGCCCGTTATCGTGCACCAGTTCCCGTTCGAGTCTATCTCAAAGCGGTGTTTTCGGGTTTTACCCCTATGTACATCTGTGCCAGAGCTGCCTCTACTTGCTCGTATCCAGACAGGGATGTATTTGTTTGATAAACCACTTACTCAATACTTACCAAAATACCAGGAAGTTTTCCTATATTTAAACTTTTCTATAGGGTTCTTCCTAAAGGTTTTATATCCTAATTTCCACAAATAACTAAACCATCCTTTGATACCAACTGTGGCATCCCGCCTTTTTATAACATAAACTTTCATTACATTACACAAAACTGAGGACCTTTAAGGTTTAGTGTCTTGGAAACCAGGAACATAATACATGAAAACAACATAAAAAATTCTTCTTAAACACTTGAAAGGATTATCCTTAAGTTCATCCTAGGTTCATTACTGCATCTCATAACCTGGGGACATACATCAAAAGAAAGTGTGAGGAGAAGGCCCAGTAAGGGAAACAAGAGAAACATTTTACATGTGAACTTGAGATACTTCAATAAGGTCATGAAAAGAACTTTAAGGCATGAGAAAGAAATCATGAGGAATATCATAATAAAAATAACATTTTTCATAACTTGAAGATGTGGATACAACATTTTACAAGGACAATCATTTCCGTTTCACTAAGGTCCATCCCCAAGGTGTCAATAAAAATTACCAAGGTTATTCACCAAGGTATCAGTCTAAATGGTCATCTCTAGAGATTAAGTCTTTACCCAATTCATTGGGGCTCTATCAAGGCGCACCCTTAAATTTGCCTTTGTTATCATGTGACACACATATATCATCATCAATAATTTCATAAACAACCCATATAGCATAAAAGAAATGGGTTTCATTTCATAAACATAAAGTTTTAAAACTGCTTTAAAGACATGATCTTTATGTCACTTTAAAACCCACAGAAAAGGAAGGTGGGTCTCATGTATGTAAATCCCAGAATTTAAAATATAAAATTTTGGTATATATGTTAATACCCCTTTAGAAGAAATATCTTTGAGTATTCACTTAATAAAATAAAAGAACTTTAGAAAAAGAGAGAGACATTTTGAGACGGAAATTCTACAGCATAACGGCTATGTTACGAGGTTTTAGAAAACATTGAAAAGAGAGGGGACATGGGTCAAACAATCATAAATGACCCATAAAAAAATAGAGGGACCGAATATGAAGAATATGTGAACATGGTAATGAAATTTTAAGGACATACCATTTCAAATGAAAAACATGGAAGGAAGACAAAAATTAGATTTCTCTTCTGAAAATTCGGCAGCCTAACGGCGTCACTTAAACTTCAACAAAAATGAATTGAAAAGATCAAATAGAGTCCCTAATCATATGAACATAAGAGTTAATTATGATAGATATAGAGATCATACTCCAACATAATTAAAAAATAACTTGAAAGACTTGACATGAAAGTAGAACTTTGAAAAATGAGAAGGGTGAAAGAATCCCTTAAAAATTTGGCAGCCTAACGGCGCCACTTAAACATTTTTAAAACGAATTGATGAGAGAAAGAGGGGTTCTCTCATCATATGAACTTGAAAAATGCAGTAAGATTAATATAGAATAACATAATCCAACATAAGAACATGGAGCATAAAAGAAATGACATAAAAGAGATTACTTGAAAAGAAAGAGAGAGGTCGGATCCCTTACCTTAAAACGTAACTCTTAAAACTAAAAGGTTTGGACCTTGAGGGCTTGGGGGAACCTTGGGAGGACTCCTTGGGAGTTAAGGAGACCAGAAATTCGTTGAGGATGGTTTTGGAGTCGAATGGATGAGAGGAGGGCTTGGTATTTATAGGGAAAGTGAGGGGACAAGGCATTAATGGCCAAGGGACACCTCATTGGTGGTTTTGGAAAAACCATGGGCTTGCCCATGGTATTTGCCCATGGTATTGGCCACTTGGGACACCTCACACAATAATTCATCCTATTTAGTCGACCATCCTTTAAAATATCTCATGACATCATCATGACACAATTATGATGTCATTTAACATACCGAAACCCTAGAACTGCATTTTTATTATTCATTGAAAATTCATCTTTCTCAGAAAAATCCCAAAAAATTACCATAACATAATATTGATGATCTGAGTTCAAAAATAAAGTCCATTTTATAAAAATAATTTTCTAAATATTTTTAATTAAATTTTTAAATAAAAAACACTTATTCACCCGAAAAAACCAATACTTGATTAATAATTTATGAAACCGTTATTTAACCATTTTATTGAATCACATTACGTAATCAAGGTGTCTAAATTATATTAAAACTTTCATTAAGTGAGATTACTAATCCATTTGGTCACATTACTAATCCTAAGCATAAAATCACTATTCATAATTTACTATTCATCAAAAATTAAGTTGATCTTATTAGACTCCAAATTCCTTACCGAACACTTTTGCAGAAGACCATTTTTTGAAAATCATTACACATCATTAATTATTTAAGGTTTACATAAATATTTTAAAATATCCTTTTTTCCAAAATTCATCAATAAAATACATCCTAAAATTATCCGGACATTTGAAATTTCACAAACATCACTAAAGGAAGAAATCTCAATTTATTCATCCCAAAGGATTACATAAAGAAGATACGGTCTCGTCACATAGCCCCTTATAACACCAACATATGACTTAAGTGTAAGGTGTGCTATGGTAAGAGAATCTGAGGGAGGCTCAGATAACATTGCCCTAGTATTAATCTCTACTAACTTGAACTTCTCCCGCAGGGGTTTCCGTTCAAGCTTGACACGCTGGAGTTCGGCTTGGGCTTGGTCCAATGCGAAGCCCAAAGATGCCACCTCCTTTCCAAGCTCTGATAAGTGGGCTTCATAAGGTTCGAGTCTACTGGATGAAGCCATCGACTCCTCTTTCTGCATTAACCATTAACATCTTTATTAAATCGTTAAGAGTAAGTTAATATAGTATTTAAAAAGTTTGGGTCGTTACAAAGGATGATCCATTTACTATTAATGGACATCAGTTGAAACTGTTTAGTAAAGGTAATACGGAACCTTGAGGGGAGGAAATTCTGCTATTTCAAGATAAATATCACTGAATAAATTAGTTTGTTTCTTCCCTTCTTTGATTTTTTTGGAACAAGTGTGTTGGAAGGTACTAACCTTTTGTAGTGTTAGGATTTTCTTTTTTGTTTCTTTAGTGTTTCTTTGTAGTGAATAAATTGATCTGAATAGAAAGATGATGTTCTTGTTGTTCACTATGAGTATTCACTAATTCGACCATGAAGAATCCATTTGGGGATTCTCTTCACTTTATTTTCTTGTCTGAGCATATACTTTGCACTTTACAATGCTTCAAATAAGTAATGAGTTGAAACAACTTGATTCAACCCCTTTCTTTCTAAATTATAGTTTTATCTTACTTGAGCTACAATTTTCTTGATTTAAATGTTTATTTGTTTCCATATTTAGGAGCTTGAAGTTTGATAATCGGAGATTCTTTGAAATAGTGAAGAGGGGAGGTATTTAAGTTCATTTGAAGAGAAATAAAGCTTTTAATTCAAGGAGATTTTCAGTTAAAATTCTACTCACTTTTACATTCATTTTAAATCTACTGTTGCAGCCGATTTGGTCTTTGAATCATTTTGGAAAAATAAATATAGAATAGATTTTTCATGTTGAAATTATTGCTGAAACTTGATGGTTATTGTTATTAAAGTGGTTATCTTTTTATTATGTTTAATTGCTGATTATTCTTTACTTTTCTGGAATTTTTTTTTGCACACTTTCTTGAAATGAAAAAATATAAAAAACTTACCTTAAAGTTGAAATTTTTGAAGTGGTAATCGGTAGTGAAACTTTTTTGCATGTTGTGTGTTGTTTTTTATATGTTGTGTGGAAAAAATTCATTGATCTTTCTTATAACCCTATGAACATGTTTCTAATCTACTAAATTTTCAAATTTGTTTTGAACTTTAAAAATTGAATTTACTTGCTTTCACTACCATGGATTTAACATTGATGACAATTTTGAGCATTAGTGTGGGGGAGAGGGTATTTCAATGTGTCAAACTATACCACAATGTGAGCCCATCAAAAGCCCCTAAATTTTTTCAAATTTGATTGTTTCTCAGGTTTCAATAAAACATTCTGAGTGGTTTAAAATTTTTCTGAAGTTTGAGTGCTGTGTAGCCACTTTAAGGTGGTTAATTTTATATTACCCCTTGGATATAGTTGAGTAAGACATTTTTCATTTCCCTCTTGAAAAACGATTGATTTTGATAAAAAAAATTGAGTGAATGTTATAAAATTATCACTACCTTTAAATCTGTTAATTTGGGTTTAAACTCGAACGATATTCATTCAAATGGATTATGAAATGAAAATCTTAATCTGGGTTGAATGAATTCTTTTATTCTTTAAGCTGATGAATGAGCTATTTATACTCCTTTTAATTTATTAAGTTCACTCATCTATTTTGTTTGATAGTTTATGTGAGCTTGTTCACATGAAAGTGAATAGAAGTTTGAACTTTCTGTTGAATGAAAATTGAAATGTGTTTAATCTGAATTCAAAATGTTAAGGTCAATCATTTTTGTACAACAAGAATTAGTTTTGCACTAGAAAATACTTAATTTATTAAGGGTAAAAAAAATTCATTGTTTGATGAAATCTGAGAGCAAAAATCATTTTAAAAACCAAATTTTCATGGCTATACGGTTTTTAAAATCCAAGATTCTTTTCATCTCGCTAATTTTGGATCATTGTTTTCTTGAGGGCAAGCAAAACTTTAGTATGGAGAAATTGGTGTGGTTGTATTTTGATACAATTTTGCCCCATAATATCTTCAATTTATTTATTTTTAATTGTTTAAATAATGTTTTAGTTGATTAATTTATAATTATTTTTATTTTAGTGTTAAACTGATAAAACCTTTAATTATATGTTTAATATATGTTTTTATGTTTAATTATAATTTTTTTAACATTAATTTATTATTTAAATTTGGAGTTTCTTTTAAAATATTATTTTTTGTGTTTCATTCAAATGGATTATGAAATGAAAATCTTAATCCGGGTTGAATGAATTCTTTTATTCTTTAAGCTGGTGAATGAGCTATTTATACTCCTTTTAATTTATTAAGTTCGCTCATCTATTTTGTTTGATAATTTATGTGAGTTTGTTCTCATGAAAGTGAATAAAAGTTTGAACTTTCAGTTGAATGAAAATTGAAATGTGTTTAATCTGAATTCAAAATGTTAAGGTCAATCATTTTTGTACAACAAGAATTAGTTTTGCACTAGAAAATACTTAATTTATTAAGGGTAAAAAAATTTCATTGTTTGATGAAATCTGAGAGCGAAAATCATTTTGAAAACCAAATTTTCATGGCTATCCGGTTTTTAAAATCCAAGATTCTTTTCATCTCACTAATTTTGGATCATTGTTTGCTTGAGGGCAAACAAAACTTTAGTATGGGGAAATTGATGTGGTTGTATTTTGATACAATTTTGCCCCATAATATCTTCAATTTATTTATTTTTAATTGTTTAAATAATGTTTTAGTTGATTAATTTATAATTATTTTTATTTTAGTGTTAAACTGATAAAACCTTTAATTATATGTTTAATATATGTTTTTATTTTTAATTATAATTTTTGTAACACTGATTTATTATTTAATTTTGGAGTTTCTTTTAAAATATTATTTTTTGTGTTTTTGTCTAATTATGTTTTATGTTAATTCAATTTATATTTTCCTCGTTTTTGTAATTAATATTTTAATTAAAGTCTAATATTTAATTTATTTAATTTAAATAATTTAATAATTGGTGACATATAAAATTATAATTTAATTCTTTAATAAATTTTTAACAATTCTTTATTTTAGTTAATTAATGAATCAGTTATTTATTTTAAGCATTTTGAAGACCGCGGTGTCCCGTGACTGAAGCTGAACCGATGACCGACGCTGCCGAATTTGTTGAATATCGAAGAACCAGAAATCGAGAACCCGTCTGAGCTCAGATCTGAGAAAGATCGAGGCCGCCGCCGATGAAGTTGAACCGGCTGCCGCTGTAGAGCTCCTGCCGCCGCTGCCATTCGCCGCCATCGAAGGTCGACGGGGCCGCCACTGTGAACAGATCTGGCGCCGTCGAAGCTTGTTGGTGAAACTTCCTCTCTGATTTTCAAAGGGAACTCGCAGATCCGGTGCCTTCATTGTTGAGGAAGATGACCGACACCTGCCACTGGATCTAGGTTCTTCCCGAGCTCGCGACCTCCTCACTCACTGTGTGCGAAGCCAAGATTTATGGAGGAGATTCTGAACAGACAGCAAGCAGCAACACAGACGGGGTTTTCGGAGCAAAACGACGGGAGCAGGAAGTGGAAGATCTTCGGCAAGACTGCTCCCACTTACGATGCAGATGAAAGATTGAGCGTCATCTGTGCTCCGTGAACATGAGCGGTTAGTTTTCTAGTGGTCGGATCTTGTAGAATCGAATGATGAATTCTGTTGGAGCTTTTATTTCTTGATCATCTACTGTTATCTCTCTCCATAATTTTGTAAATCGAATTATCATTTGATGTTTAATGACCATTTTTTCTGTCATTTTGAGTTATTCTTTCTTCCATTCTGACATTGATACATTGCCGGAGTGTATTGTTAACAGAGTGTTGACTGAGTCTTAGTGCTCGGCGATTGTTGAGCGTTTTGAGTGGCTCTTACGAAAGGAGGATAACGGGTAAGAACTTAATTTTTGTTCTCAACATTTCAAACCGAATGAAATACACACATTAAGATTTTAATTCATGCATAGAGAGTTTTCAGTAAATATTTTCAATTGATGAAGAAAGTTTGATCCATGTGATCTGCTGGATTTGACCACATCTCTCTCTCTGTTAACCTTTGCTTCGTTTCCCATTGTTTTCTCATATTCTTTTGTTATTTCTTGTTTCACTATTACTTTTTTTTTGTGATTTCAATCTATTTTGTTTTGTGATTTCAATCTATTTCTTTCTTTTACAGAAATAGAAACCCCCTGAGAAAATTTAGAAAATAAAATAATAAATAAAATAAATCGTGATAGATTAACTCCTACATCCTATAAGGTAATCTCACTAGGAGACAATCTCAGTTGTTGTATTGTAGTTATTAGGTTATTAATTTTGAAAGTAGTTTTAAAAATGATTGATAAAAAACACTCTTTCACCTAGAAAGGTGGTTTAATATTAAGGTGATATTCTAGGGAAAACCAAATGATCAAGGAAAAGATAATCTTGGAGAAGTGTTTGATGTTGAGTTAATTATAGTCAATTAAAATTAGTTGATTTTGTGGAAAAAAATGAACTGGATATAAAACCATAGAGGTTAAAAAAAAACGATTTGATTACTAATGTTATTTTTAAAGATATTCATCATATTCTTCAGAATGTTATAAGATCATGGTGAATTATGAATATGTGTCTACCACTGGCCTACATGATGTACTGGTTAGTATGACATTGTTTTTACTTAAACTATTTTACATATAAATATTAAGTTAATTTTGGGAAATATATTTTATGATTAAATCTTTCTAAATTTTTAGGATTTTATGGTGATTAATGATATTTGGGGAAATGTTTCATTAGGTTGAGGTATATGTAACACTTAGGTCTATCATGTGATTTAACACGAATCATTATTTTGGAATAACACAATCAAATCCTTGAATGTTGAGGTTATTTGGGATGTAGGGTTATTTAGTTATGAAATGATTTAAGTTAAACTTTGGATTTGGAGATTAATATGAAGGTGTATTCATTTTGGGAATTATTTGACATTATGTTGACCATTTTTTGTTTTGGTTAATGTATAAAGACAAGAGGAATATCTTGATATCATTTTGTGGAATCATATGATCTGTTAGAAGTTAATTTTAGTGTTTCAGACACAAAAAATTCGTCTCGAATACTCATCGTTTAGAGCAACAAATGAGATTGTGGTGAAAAATGATTAGATGATGAAATTATACTTTTCAAGTAAGTATATTTTCTTATTTCCTTAGTTTAGATGATAAAAGGATCCCTCAGCTTTAAGGAAAGGGTCTTGAAATAAAAATGTTATTCATTTTTGATAAATTGATGGTCTCCTCTTTCTTTAAAACAAGGATATAATGTTATCTCATAAATGAACCTTCTTTTCAAATCCATGTTTTCACTTCCCAATATTCTCCTATGTGGAAACCTAGTTATTTGATGACCATCATGTTTTTCTTTCCCTCTTTTTAAGTGGATGTTTTATTAACCCTTTTTACGGTGTGATTTTTATAAAGAAATTTTCGAATATCAAACCCTTGTTTATTGAGCACAAGTTCAAATTGTAAGGACACAATTTATTTAATAGGGTAGAGTGTAACACTCTGATATTTTAAAGAAATACTATGTTCGATAGCGTACTCAACAAGCAACACAATGTTTAAACAAAACGTGATATAATATTAAATTTTATTATTTAAACGTGGCCAATAGAAACTAGCCATTAAATTGGCAGATATAAATAGTATTAACTGCTTCATGAAATAAACATAAAGTTTTTACTCATTATAAATTTATTTATAAATTCTTAATAAATAAGTACTCAACTTTAATAAAGATATTTTATTCTACAAAAAAGTACGTTTCCTTCAAAAATGATTTTTATTTCTTTTTGTGAGAAAATATTATAATTAGTTTTTTGAACTTTTAGAAAAAAATATTTATAAAATTGAAATCATTTTATAAATCATCATATCGATATTAACTTATGGTGAAATTTTGGGATTTTTAAGAAAATATTGATTTTTCAGTGAATAGTAAAAAATATCGATTTTTGGTAGAATTATCATTTATTTTTAATAAATTAAGTGATTTAAAAGTCCCATTATTTTTTTAATTTGATTTCAAAGTAACATAAGTATTATTTAGTTATATTTCATCCAATTAATTACATTTAAACCATCTTTATACTGGATTTTAATATATGTTTATTTTTAGGCTTTAAAACACTTTTTTACTGAAAACTATTTTAAAGTGCATGATGTTTCTCCATTTTAGCTAACTAAAATAACTCCTAACGATGAATGATTTAAATTAAATTTATAGATTATATATTTATAAATATTAATTTAAATTCATTTAATTATGATTACTTGTTATATAGTTATTATAAGATCATCTTATGCTTGAAAAATGCATTTCTTGAAAACCTGTTTTTTCGACATGTCTGCAGGTTTAATTTTTAATTAAATTATTCCACTTTTTTAAATTGGATTTGATAAAATGGATTCCATATTTTTAATCAAAATAAATTATATTATATAATAATTTCAATTTAATTTTTTGTCATAATGAATAGTAAAAACACTAAAACAAATAATTACCTTATTAAAAATTTTAAAGGGAGTAACCTTAGAGGTAAAGAAGAAAACATGTGTTTCTTTTGAATGGTAGAAGTGTGGATCATCCTTAACTCTCCTTCACTCCTTTATTTGTAAAATTTGGAGGCCCTTGTCTTCAGATTAACTTCCCATTATTGAATAGTTTCGGGTATTTATAAGAGTGTCATTCCTCCTCCCTTATAAAAGGACAACTCCTTTCCTCTACTTTCTACACTTTCAAAACCCATTTTATTGGCCAATTCCTGACCAAATAACTTACTTAATTCCCTAAACTCATCCTAGAATCCCTTTTTTATCATAAATCCAATCTATGAAGGCTTTAGGTATAATTCTAAAGAGGTGGTCTGAATGAGAGGTAATAGTCTTCACTGCGCTCTTTCTTTTCTTATTCTTCTTTTTCCACCTTCAATTATGTATTAAAAATTACATTATAATAACATTAGTATCTTCCATATACTTAGATGCTATTATATTGATGGCATAATATTCATTCATCTCTTCTTCCGTCAACTGGGAAACAAAACCATCATTCGTGTGTATGACGAACTACCACCTTACGAACCGATGTAATTTGTTTTCCATCATCACCTCTCATGACTGTTCATAATGATGGATTTAATTTTTATATATGATATTCATGATATATTAATAATTCTTTTAAATTAATATATCATATATTTTCTTACTTTACCATCCATTAAAAAATGATAACATCGTTCGTGTGTACGACGGACTATCACTTTGTGAAGCGATGCAATTATTTTTTTATTACTGCATCACATGGATGGTATATGAAATTATATTCAAATAAATAATATGATATTTATGATCTAATGATAACTATATAAAGATAAAATAACACTTAATTTCTTTCTATCACGATCGTTGAAAAATGGAAATGTTACACATGCGTATGTACGACCTACCGTCTCCATGATTGTAATATAGTTCATTTTTCATAACCATGTTTCATGGTTTGTTTTAAAAGTATAATTTATGTATAAAAATTATAGTTATTTCATGATTATTATTCTGTAGATGATGTAATAATGAACCCTTTGGCCACGTTCAACACACCGATATCGTTTTGAAATTATGAACTGAGTATCCTCAAAACACCCGTCATGGACATAATTGAATACGTAATTAAATATTTCATTAAAATAATTGAAGTAAATGGTTTAAGTATAATGAATTAAACCTGTAAAAGCTTCTTAAGAAAAAATTTTTTTACATAATTTTATTACACATGAGATAAAAGACATACACGACAAATCCTGGACTTGAGGTAAGGGTTTCGTCTAAAAACTTCCTTATTTGAGACACATGTTCTTTTATGAACCTAATTTATTTTAAATGGTATATATACTACCCCTTTGAATATTATATCATGAATCCTTTATAAATCATGATATTTTAAGTTACAATTCATTTACTTCATTCATGGGAGTTATGATTCAAAATTTACCAAAGCGGTAAAGGTTTATGTTTCAATCTCATTTTAATCAGAATTATTTATGCTTGAATTTCCATTATTGGAAATTATTTAATAATTTACTAATAAAACCTTTACATTTTATTATCCTCTGGTTATTCATGAAATTTTTAAGTAATAGTATCATTTTTCTCTCTTTGGTACTTAAAGATATTGAGAAAATGTTTTTAAGGAAAATCAACTTTATTTATCTCTTTGATCGAAAACCCTTTCTCTTCTATATACATGTTTTATTTAAAGTGTTTTAAAAAAATTATATTATTCTATGATTTTTTAAAGTCATTTTTACCAATGTTGTCATTTTTACAAAATGGTTTAAAATGAATCTTTTTATCGTTTTTGGAATGAGGTACTCCTTGACTATTTACCAAAAATGTCAATGAAATCTTTGTTTTAACATGTAAAACATGAATGGTATTTTCCACTATCATGACCATTATTTATCTTGAATTTTTCTTTATAATTTTACAAGGATATTTTCAAATAAAATGATTTCCATAATATTTTGTGAATTTTAGTTTTCCAAAAGTGATTTTCAAAGTGGAAAGGTTATTTTTTTCAAGAACATTTTTAATATTTTTAAAAGTATCTATATTCATCAATAAAAACAACCTTTAATGTTATGGAATGCTTCTAAATATTGTATATATGTATTTTACATATATACCTTTCACACTCTCCCTTACTTTGAAGGGGTAATATATGACTTATGTTCATAACTCAAATACCTTCATTATAAAATATCTTTTTTTTATGATATGAGACAATATTATGAAACTAATTTTCTTTCCATGGGTAATTATTATGTTATGTATTATGATTTTTTTCCTTTTTATGGCATATATAAATCTTGAACATGTTATGATGGGTGCACCCATATAGCACTGGGTGAGCCCAATATAACTTATATGATAGGTGCACCCAGATAACACTCCAATACATTGGGTAAAGTTTTAATCTCATGAGGCAACATGTATGAGATTATGGAGTAAGTCTAATCCATTATGAGACTTTTTCCACCACATGATATTATCTAGGCAGATAGCCTTGACTCAGGTTTATGTCATGTTATATGTTTTTCCACATTTCTTATGATTCCATGATCTTATGATGCCATGTTCTTTACATAATGTTTCCATATGATTACTCATGCGTCTTATCTTTTATGATATCATGTTATTCCTTTGACTCGCATATTAGGCTTTTTTATCATGTTTATTTTCTTAGTAGGTTTTTTAGCTCTCCCCTTTTGTCTATGTATTCCCCAGGTTATCCAATACAGTTTTTGGAGATCGAAAGGATTTAGGAGCTCATTATGGAGAATAAAATAAAGAAGGTTTATTTTAGCCTCATATATTATGAACCTAGTCTTCCAAAGACACTAGGTTTCATGATATTTGGGCTATAATTGTTATATGTTTATGTTAAAAACCATATAATGATATGTGTAAAAGGCTTGGGTCGCTATGCTCAATAGGTTTCACCAATCATACTTGTGTCACTCCTCCAGAGCCATGTTCATATATCCTCACCCCGCACAAAACCTCTCACTAATTCACAATTCAACAGGCATCAAGAATAATTGGTGTGAACCATCTCAATCTCATCTGAATTCAATGGGTGTATGCCAATGTACCACCCAACTGCACAACCTGACTCATGGTCCCAGTAGTCACATCTCATCATACCTATGTTCACAAACCTATACAACTAAATATGCTCCATAACATGTCAATCTCATCTATCCAGGATCACCGTTGATGTTCCTCTTCAAAATTGAGTCATTTCACCTAATCCAAGGTCTGCCACATGATCACCTATGACCTGAGTGTCATTCAAAAACCACAAGCATTTACCCATGATCCATCTATCCTAAATAGGAACATTTAGGATCTTGATCTTCTCTTTCATTGTGAACTACACTAGAAATCAATAGGTCTAGGTATCCTGCTATTCCTGCCCTTCAAAACTATAATTAACACCAATACACTTTCACTCAAGGTTTTTTTACTAAAAAACCGAAGGCATCTCCATGCCTATACCATATATCTGGTAGAAACTCTAGCGCATCGATCTCATCACATAATGCATTTAACCATGCTTCCCATCTCTAAGGCACTCATAACTTGGGCTAACCCCTCACTCAGGTTATCCTCATATACATCACTACTCATCTCAAAACTAATATCCATCTCCCTAATATTTTAATTCATACCTCAAAAGCACTAGGCTCTCCCACCTTACCCATAACCATACCTCACATAGGTTTTAACTCATGGGAAACATCCTTGTTCTCATCTAAACCATCACAAGGCAACTCACATGCCAAAATACCCATCTCAAGTCCCCACACATATGTACATTGGGCATCACATTCCAATTCATCAACCTAATATGTCATTGATTCTCATAGGGAATCCATATACATGACTACCCCTTGAGAATCACAATCTCAAGAAAATCCTTACTGGGTTATCGCATATGAGAACGAACCCATCAAGGATCTATATATCATCTATGTACACACAAAAACATCATCTAGTGATGATTTTTTTGAGTAAATCATAGTTATATAGTTCTATTAAGCATAATTCCATTGAAAAACTATATAGGAAAAATACCATATAGATTTTTTTAACACTTAAAGTAACCAACTTTATTTTCTTTTCTAAACATTCACCAAGGCACTGAGTGCCTATATTGGCCTATTAAGGGTCACTATACATCCCTTACAGAAGGAAATGTATAGTCATCATCAATGATAATCTCACTGTAAGATCCATATGACATATCATCAAAGAAAATATATCATGGTTCAGTCAATTAGAATACCACCAACAAATTATATGGGAAAATTCTATATAAGTTCTTATTGGCACTTTAAATAGATAAAATATCATCATCTATGACACCAATTGTACCCAAGAAAGTGTATGTCAAGTGACTCCTACATGCCAAGTATGATATCTTTCCAATGAGACCATAGACAAAACTAATAAATCATAAATCCAAAACTCTATGTGTGTCACACTAGGTGAAATCAAACAATCATAAAATTTAAAACCAAGAACAATGATCTCATTCCTCTGGTAACCTAGACTTCCCAGGGAAAATGGTTTTCACAATACAACAATATGAGGTCTATCGAAATCCCTAACATATTCCTATGTCACTGATCTACCATATCCCCAAATAGTAATATAAAAAAACTCTGATACAATCTATCACATCAACCACAAGTCTATGATACCACTTTATAATGTCCCCATATTAGCAATGTCCCAGGTATTTATAGAATACTATTTTTTCATATCTATTAATATTTATGAATAAGATATTAATTTTATGTTAAAGGGGATGATTTGTCCGATAACGTACTCAACACACAACAACGACTTTCTCCAAAATCTTATGTTGCACACATCTTTGAGTTATACCGAAAAATAATATAATAATACTATTATTATTTTAAATGTTAGTTAACGTCTAGCCATTGTATTGGCGGGAATGAACAGAACTAACAACAATATGATTACACACATTTGTTAAATGTTTTTACATTTATCCAATGAATTTTAGAGGCTTAAAATGAGAATGAATCCAATTTTAAGTATAAAATACTCTAATATTTTTTAAAAGGTCGTTTTATCGCTTTTTGATGGAGAACCCTTTTTAAAAATAATTTTTGTTACTTCTATATGTTCTATTTGATAAAAAACTTCTTCATTAGAAGCGGGACATAAAAATTTACTTCAGTTGAAATTTTGGTATTTTTCTAATAAAATCTATATTTTTATGAATAGTGAAAAATAATGCATTTTAATTCAAAATTGCCTTTTCATCTAATTTATTTATGTAGTTATATTGTCCTTTTAATTGGTTTTAAAGTAAAATTTTATTAAGTTTTTATCATTTAATCCAATGATGGTCACTGTATGTAATTTCACATTTAAATTAGACATAAACACATGTCAATCTTTTGAGAGTTTTTACTTCTCAAAAACCCATTTTCTGGTTTTGACAATGAGAATTAATTTTAAATTAATTACTAAAACTTATGTGTTTTGAATTTGAAAAAATTTATTTCATATTTGGATTCATAAGTTTCAAATTGTGTAAATAGTTACCTTTTATTTTTGGACATTATGAATAGTAACTTCAGTAATTATTTTTATTTACCATGGTTAAAGGATAAATTAGGCAAATAAGGGTAAAAAATAATTTTATAATAATATAAAACTATCCTAACACATGTACTAATCCTATTATATGAGATATGGTAGACCATGGGCATCCTTGGGTAGATTTTAGGACCCCATGGAGCCACTTGAGTGTGATAATGACCTTTTATAATATTTATTTTAAAGAAAAGGGGAATATAACATAAACATGTATCTCCTAACTAAAACAATTTTAATTTGGTTTATATTAATTATCTCTTAGACTATAAATAATAATTATAAATATAAAAATATTTCCTACATGATGGTATTTTATTTATAATTTTTATACATTAAATGAATAAATTTATTTATGACACAATGATGATTCAGTGATTACCTTATTAATGAAAGATTCAAATAAATGATATTATAAATATTAAAATAAATGTAATGTGAATATTTTTATGACATACACAAATTTTTTGGATGACATTGACATGTGAAGAATTATTTAATTCCTTTGTTTTTATGGAATCAAGTTGTTATGACTTTAACAAAAATCAATTACTAAATAGTGTCAAAATTGACATAAATGAGTTTTTAAAACAAATACTATTTTATTAAATGATATAATAGTACTAAAAATCTAATGTTATTCCAAATAACTTATATAATTTTAAAAATGTCATTAATGATCCATTTTTGGTTCTATTGTTGTTTTATAGTAACTATAGTAACCATATATTATGAAAATATAAGAAGATATGGTAAGAGTTAATGTTTTTAACTAAGGGTTAAAGCTAAAAGATAAGGTTAATTTTGTGATCTAAACTTTTATAAAACCTATTGGTTGAGAGGATTTATACCCATACTCATATTATACTTTAAATTTATCACTTTGGAGCTATTATAATTCGAAAATAATTTTTTAATAAAATAATATTTCAGGACTTTTCTAAAGTGCCCATCCTCCCTCTTATAAAAGGCCGCCACCTATACCCACTTACTCACACCTATAAAGTCAGTTGTATCATCTATATTATACTCAAATAATCTCCCAACATTCCTACCTTCCTCATTGAAGCCTTACCTTGGGAATAAGGCAATTCAAGAAATCCTTTCGGCTCAAATCAAAAGGAGTTACCCAATTTAGAGGTAACGTCTTCTCTCAAGCTCCTTTCATTTATTTTCTTTCTCCAACCCCCTAAACTCTCTTTTTTACATTATTTTATAAAAACATCAGTATCCTAAATATACTTGTATATTTTAATGCTAAGGGTTAGACCTACACTTACACACACCTCCATCTAATGGATATAGAACATACTGTTTCTGTGAACGACAAACTACTGCCTCACGAAATGATGTTTGTTTAATTTTCTCCTACCACCTCTCATGGTGGAAATTATGATGGAACTATATTTATATATGAAATATATTATATTTATATTGTATCTATGCTTCTATAATTTTTATTTACAACATAACTTTATGCTTTCCGTAATACGATAATTTCATTTGAGGAAGTGTGGACTACCACCCTCTGAAAGTGATATGACTCATTCATGCCATACATGGAACATATAAAGAATGGAGTTAATAAAATTATATAACATATATAACATATATATTATACAGGAATTATAATATACCTACGTATCATTTTTTTCATTCCTTTAATATGACAAATAAATGAAAGTAACATTCATGCCTACGTACGACCTACCGTCTCCATGAACAGTGCATTTCATTTATTATCTCCAAATTTTATGGAATATTATAAATACATATATAATGGATATATATGATATTTAAATAATTAATAATATTCTCAATATAATGGACTTATGGCCACATGGATAATTTGCATCAAAACAAGTTCATTTTTTGACTCAAATACCGAACATCGACAAAACATTCGATATGAACTCAAATAATTAACTAATTGTTATAACATGGTAATAAGTGATAAAATGAATAATAAACTTTAAAAAGGTTCTAAATTAAGTAGAAATTAACCTAAGTTTATTTTTCATGAAATTAAAGAACGAATGAGACAATTCAGACTCATGGTAAGGGATTTCGTCTCAATCTCCTTTCATTGAGATATTTCTTGATAATATGCACCTTTATTATTTTATAAGGTGTATATACAACCACTATAAACTTTAATACCCATAATTTATCTATACTAATTTTATTTATTAAATCACGAAGATTAATATTTAAATGTTCAAAGTGGTATGTAGACCTTGAATATTTAAAGATTTAATTATCAAATCATTTTATTCATGATATTAAATTACATATTTATTTATATGGGTATAAAAGGAATATGAAGGAAATTTTATGTAAATATTGAAATTCATTAAAAGTTTTTAAAAGGATTTTTTTTATACTAAGTGTTTTACTTTATTTACAAAATGACAAAAGGAATGTTTTTTAACGTATACGGTGACAATGACTTCTCCATCGCCGTAACTGTTATTTGATATTTGGATTCCTCTATAAGACTTAATGTCTTTTAAAATGAAAATAAATCCATTATTCCTTTATTTGGGTATATTGGTATTGAGAATGGGTTCTTAAATGAAAATGGTATTTTTATATGGAAATGTTTTTCATATGGGATTAGAAGAAGATTTCAAAAAATGGGTTTTGTGATGAGCACGTTTTATTCATAAAATGTTACATGAGAATTATATGAAACGGGCGATCCAGATATAGCTTATACGATGGGTTGAGCCCCATTATAGCTCATGGTTGATCCCGAAACAACTTATATGAAGGTTTGAGCCCCATTATAGCTCACGGGTGAGCCTGATATAGCTTATACGAAGGGTGATCCCCATTATAAATCTCCAATTTAGAAGTATGCCATATGGTTATTCCAATTGGAAGATGTTTCAAAGGTTTTTATGTATATTATTATCTAAGTCACCTAAAGGGGTTTTAATTGGTTGATATTGTTTTTAGTGTTTTTCATTGAGAAAAAATTATGAGTGTTATTCATGTGAAAATGTTTTGTTTCATATGCTCAAAGAACATTGAATGGGTTATCAGGTTTTCACTAGACCAAGGGGTTTTCTTTATTTTTTATGTCCCTTACTGATCTTTCTGTTCTCATCCCGAGTTTTTAAATGTTTTCATAGGTTTTAAGGGAGAATAGAGTCAAGTATGGAATCAATTAAAAGTTATTATGATTAAACATGAAAATAAACCATGTTTATTTTTAAAAGTTTTTATGTTATGGAAGAAACAGATACTATTAGAAGTGTCCACCTTGTATTTTTTTGTTATTATTATGTAATAGTTATGGCCTAATTCTCTAAATATGTAAACTAGAAAATATCCTCAATGTGAATTCTTGACTTAACTCAAGATTAAGTAATGTTTAAGGTTGGGGCCTTATAATATTGGTTTACTCTGAACATTAATCATACTAGATATCCATGTGACCTCAAGCACGCCTCCCCATATGTTAGAGGTTTCTGACTAGCAATGAGTGTCTAGGGTGCTACTATGGGGAGATTATATCCTAATATCAAAGTGTAAATTACAGTGGAAATAAAAAGACATCATCTACAGTGATAGATCAAAGTAAACCGAAGTAAATAAATAAATAAAAATTTTATCAAATGAAAATACAGAAGAAGGCGGTTGTATAGACTCACGGTCATGCCAACAGACAAGGATGGATCACCCACCAAGCTGATCACATGCATGAGATGAATAAAATAATAAAATAGGGAATTTTAAACACCCTCTATCCATACCTCATCTATATCCTGACTCCTTCCAAGCTATCTAGCTGAATGATATAACCCGATCTACTGCCAAACCTGAACCCACAAACAATAAAGATCTTCTTTAGTACCCAAGTGTCATGGATGCTCGAGAAGGTTGTGAGTAAAACTCGGCAGGGAACCACCAAGGTGGTCTTTAATATAAAAATTAAATGCATTTAGTGCACATGTGATATGATCAAAATAAAACATAACTATTGAAGTGTAAATAAATAACCCTCTTCAATCCTTGAGTGCTAATATGACACCTGAGATCAACCATACCTTCTTTGGCAAGTTCCAGATTGTCTTTGAGCATGTCACCTTTTATCAAGGGGATATATTTCCTACCCCAAGACCTTATGAACATTCCTCCATAAATGTTTAACCCCTAGATCCTAGTAATCATCCTAAGTGTCTCATAATACCAAATTAATACTATATCCTAGGCATCACTAGGCATCCTATGCCAATAAGCTTCATTAGATCCTAGGGAGGTAATATCTGGCATCCCAATACCACTAAACACCATCAGATATTAGGGTGGTAATCCCTAGAATCATCTAATCACTAAACACCATCAGATCCTAGGGAGGCAATCCCTATAATCATATCATTAATTATATCTGGTACCTAGGGAGTTAATCCCTGGAATCTTCCAATCACCAAGTATCAATGGATCATAGGGAGTAAATCCATGACATCTATCATCATTCATATCTAGAAACTAGGGAGGTAACCCCTAACATCTATAATCACAAAACACCACTGGATCCTAGGGATGTAATCCTTGAAATCCCACATTCATTAAGAATCTATGGATCCTTGGGAGATAATCCTTAGAATCCATCATCATAAAGTACCATTAGATCCTATAAAGGTAATACCTAGAATTATTCATCATATATTCAGGGTCTTATATCCACCCAATAAATCTCATGATAATAATAATATTAATAATAACATGGGTTGGATAGTTTCCCAACCCATATCATGTAACCAAGTTCGACCTCTAATGTACACGACCTATCTCTGTCACTGAAACCATAACATGCTCACACCATCAATTCAGGTTCTAAGGTGACGCTAGTAATCATCACTACCCACTCCAAAACTAACCCTATCACTATTAGGGGTAAACATAACACTAGGGAACTTACCAGGGTCCCCTTGGTAACTTCATGACACAAAAACCCTAGTTAGGGCCCTCACTATCAACCTCAACTCTAAGGTCAACACCCACTGATCATAGGGAAAATCATCCCTAAACATAATTGTATTCATCTCAAGGCCTCATTGGAATCCTATAAAAGGCCATACATGCATCACTCTAAAAAGATGGAATAAAGCCTATCCCACTTCCGAAGTTATCCTGAGTCGGTCCATTCAACCAACCTATCATCAAATTACCCAGGGAATATCCACCTAATACTTGTTCATTAGTGGGGGAGGAACCCTTGATCCATGCTCATCTCAACTAGCCTATGGTATTTAAATCATCTCATGGTTCTAACGCAACCTACTTGAGCCTGTAATTTCTAATTCATCACACAACCCTACTCAAGGGATCAAAGGGAACCTATACTAAGTGACACTATGTTTACATAATTAATTTAATTTATACCCCTAAGGGGTCCATGTATATCAGGGCATATATTTATAATATTTTCTTTAACCATCGACAACCAAGTCATCAAGCTAATGCACAAGGGTTTATCATGGCCCTTGGAACTTTATTCATTTCATGGGAAATTTAGGTAACAATCCATTTAAATTATTAAAATGAATAATTTATTTTATAAAACAATTTATACAATTTGATAAGGCCCATAATCTATAGTGTTGATACCATATATCACATGCTACATAAATAAAATTCATAAACTCTAGGGAAATCATAGGGACCACTTACCTCATATAAAGAGTTATTACCTTTATAAGTGAATCTCGATGATCCTCACCAAAGCTCATCCAAGTACGAATGGTTATATCTCATCAATACGAGGCTATAAATCAATTTATAATACTTTAATTAATTATAAAATAATTCTCAACTTAATTTATAATTAATTATATAACTAATTTAATTATAATCACTTATAATCAATTCTTCCACCTTTAACTAGAAACAAATACATAATAAATTTTAGGATCATTTAATAGAGCATCTCCCCCTTTAATATTTTAAAATACCCATTTATCATGTTTAATTTATTATAAAATAATTTCACAATTTATTTTATAATTAATTCCCCAAATAATTTATATATAATAATTAAATAATTATTCTCCTCAAAACCCTCCTTTTATACCTTTAAATAATCCTTTAAGAAAGAAGAATAAATTTTTTTTTTAATTTTTTTTGAAAAATTTGTCAACCCTTACGCAGCTCAACCATCGTGTTAGGGTAACATCAAGTACCCTCACATGAATGGACCATTATGTAATGGTAACACCAGTTACCCTTATGTATTGGAATTCTACATAAGGGTTTCATGGGTTACCCTTAGGCAACTTGACTATTGTGAAAGTGTGTCACTAGTTACCCTTATACGGCTTGGCTACTACATAGGGTAACACCGATTACCCTCACACAACTTATAGTCATTGTGTAAGTGTAACCTATGTTACCCCCATGATACAATATCCCCTTTGAAGAAAAATAATACTAAAAAATAAAATAAAATAAAACCAAAACACACTGAAACTCTTCTCTTCTTCTTTATAGAACACAACACACAAAACACTTGTGGAAATTTCAAAAATATGCAATAAAAATTGAAACAACACAAAAAATTAAATCCCCACTCACTCCCAATATCTCATGATGTCCCTCAGCTATATTCCAATGGTTTATAACACTTAATAAAAATTTAAAACCACAAAATAATGGGGAAATGACAAAAATTGAAATACCTGACCTATATTGTGGAAATTTTCTAAAGGCTCGAGCTCAGACCTGTGCCCCATACCTCTTAACCTCGATCCACCTTAATTTTTTTAGGCATACATATGTTAATACAATAATTTTATTAATTTATCATTGATTTTGATGATAAAAAACATCCTAATTTGGTTTACTAATGACGTTTCTTTAAATTAATTCCAGGATTATATTTATTAGAATATTTATTTTATTTTCTCTAGAATTATGGAAGTAATTTGGTTGAAGTTTTATTTTCTAGGTATTCTAGATGTTTTGAAGAAATATAGAATCAATTTTTATAACTATGCATTTAAAGTGAATGTTGGGTTTGGGAACATAACTTTTGATAAGTAATTCTACTTTTCAAACCTTATGTCTAGACTGAACATTAGGATTAGGAACCTAAATTTCATGAAAAACCCTACATTTGAGTATCTAATGTATTGTTTATTAACCTAAAATTTGGAATCAATATTAAATTGTGTACCATGCTTTTGGAGTTATCCATACACAGAGTAATCCTATGTTGAAGTAGTCATCTTTGGGATTTTATTTTTAGATATTTTTTGAGATTTATTCAATGATTTCACTAAATTAAATATCTCATTAAAATCTATTCAAAGAATTTTTAAAATTTGACTCAAAAATGGATTAAATCATTTATATTTATAAGGGAAGTTAGGATTTTTAGTGGGTAATTAAATTCATATTTAAAATTCACTGAGCGTTTTAAATATCATGATTTATCTGGTGATATTTTTAGATCTTCTTGACCAGAATCAAATTGTATTTCTTATTTATTCTCAAAGGATTTTATCTTTGATACAGTGGATTATAGAGTCTAATATTTTTGAACAACTATATATTCTATGAAGTTCTAAAAATATGTATCTCTTTATAATATCATCAATACTTTCTAATATTGTTGCTGTTTTACATTCTTATTATAATCTTTTGTAGTCTATCAATGTTATTTCTCAAGAGTAAACTTTGGAGACATACATGTTATATTATACTATTCTATATTTTTCCTTCTACTGAGAAGTTTTTTTTGATACTGTTGTGATTTCTATTTTTTTCCCTACAACAACTTGGAGTTTCTTCAGAAGGACTGTGATATGAATTCTTTATTTTTTTTCTCAAAAGATCACTTCTTCTGTTAGTTATGGAGGCAATTGTAAGCTGAACCAGTATTCAACAATCTTTATCTTTTTTTTTCTGTCATAGTTTCAGCTTCTCATACTAGGTTTTGGTTATTGAGGTTCCCTATATAATAACATGACTTTTTAAGGTGTCAAATGCATACACTTGGTAGTATAGGTCCCTAGTAAAAGGACCACTTTTGTGAAAATCACCAAGCTCATATAGAGAGTATTGGTGGAGTGGACTAAGGGATATTTATGCCATGAACCACTATAAAAATTATTGTCTTATTTTTTTTATTATTACACCAATTAATCTTCTTGAAGAAAATTATATTTAATCACTTTACAAATCACAAATGGGGTTCTATTTTAATTTATCTATTTTTTTTTAAAAGGACACAATTCACCCCCTGTGTCCTTATGTTTATTCTGACCAATAATTGGTATCAAAGGAATGCTCTTTAAATAATATTATTAGGATCTATCAAGATTTATCTAAAGGTATATATGAAGAAAATATATCTATGGATGAACTCAAATAAGGTATGTCAATGATAAAATAATCATATTTCAATGGATAAATTATGGATTCTGGAAAGCCTGTATGATCATCTATTGGAAGAATCTCGGTTTCAAAGTTTATACAAAGGTTGTGAAACCATATGAAATACCTAAAGAAGAACTAGATTAGTGGGATTCTACCAAAGAGGATGAATGTGATGTAAATTCAAGAGCCATGAATGAAATAATTTATGGACTTGGTCCAGATGAATTCGATCATGCCTCTTAGTGTGCTACTACATATGAGATGTGGAATAAAATTTTAGTTTCCTATGAAGGAACTGATAATGTCATATGGTTGAGGTAAAACACTAATAAATTAAAATTTGATACTTTTGGGATGTATGAAGGAGACATTTTTACTCAAATGAATGAAATATTGGATGAAATAGTCAATGATATTGCTTCCCTAAGAAATAAAATTCCATAATCAGATCTGGAATTGAAAGTTATTATAGTTTTTTCCTCTAAGTGGAATGTAGTATCTTATGCTATCAAAAAATACACACCTTTTAAAATTTTAATGATGAATGAATTGATCGATACTCTACTGATGTATTAGGATGAAATGAAAGATGAGGTTTAAGATGAAATAATGATCAAAAGGGATAATATTACCCTTGAAGTTTCTATTACAAAAAATGAAAAAAAAATTCAAGGAGGATGTTATATCCTTAAATGATTCAAATTGTTCAAAATATGAAGAGGAACTGGCTCACCTAGCTAGAATATTCAATAAGTACTATAAAAGGAATAAAGCATTTAATATGAATTTAAATGATTCTAAGAATAATGGTTGTGGAATGAAACACTACACAAAATTCATTTTTTATCGATAGTTTTCTAAAAACCACTGCTAAATATTAGTTGTTTATTAAAGAAAGAACTTTTCCCATGAGCCCTATCCTTCTCCCCTGAGTCCCACCCTTCTCCCCCATGACCCCCCGACCTCAATCCCTCGCTACCACTGTGGTTCCTCCATCATTGGTGCTTCGGTATCTCATGATCACTCCAAGCCCAAGCCCCTAAAGACCTCACTGGAATTGCAATCACCCTTGAGCCCCCAGAACTGTCACCCCTGCCCTCTCCACCACCTGATCTGTTTCCCTCTCCATCACCCTCACCCTCCCCCAAGACATCTCCATTTCTCAATCCCTCATCAAATCTGCAGTCACCCATGAGCCCCCCGATCCTTTACCCTAGTCTTCTCCCACAAGCCATCCCTACCAACCTCCCTTCTCCCCATTCTCCCTTGACTCCCCTAGTGGTAACCCCTCCCTTTATATTTTTTATGCTCCCTTCTTCCCTTCCCCCCTCTCTCAATTTTTATTACTCCTACTAACTCCAACCAATTTTTGGGTTTGGAATAAGGTTCTGGGAAGCTATAATGATGTTGATTTTTGGTTTTCTAGGTAGAGGAGGTTTCTTATTGGCTCAATTGTGTAGTCTTGTACTTGAATACATCACCTGGGTCTCAATGTATAAGGGTAATCTTCACGTTCCAGTTTAGGTTCATGTATTTTATTGAACAGGTCATGTGGTTCATGTTTGATTGGTTATTAGATGCTGATAATTTATTAAATATACATTTTGAGTTAGGCCAGTGAAAGGTGTTGTTGTGGGAACTCTCAAATGAAGTGCGATTTTTGGGTACTTAGGTGAAATATAGTGGCTGACAAAGGTCGTCTCTCAAAGAAGAAAATAATTTAAAAAATTATTAAAGGTATTTTAAAAATAAAATAAAAAGTAAGAAACAAACATAGAAGTATGGTGTGTTGTTTATCGTTTATAAAAGAAAAATAAGTATGCTGGAAGAAGATTGCCTTTTTTGTTTTTATTTTTTATATGAAATTCGATTAATAAGACATAATAAGAAGATTTTTTTTTAGAAAATATTTTTATAAAGAATAATTTATCTAACCATACCTCTTCAATTACTTATTAATCCTTATAATTTAAATTAACACCCACTTAATAATGATCCCATAATTTTTTAACCCTCAAACCCTATGATAATTAACTTTACCACAAAGATGAAAAGAGTTAAATCCTAGGTTAGCTTCGAAACATGAAATCACAAAAACCTGCTTTGATTGATGTTATAAGGATAGATTATGGTCATTGGTAAATTAGAGTACATATACACTCTATAAATGAGCATTAATTGAGATTATGGATTATATTTTAACTCTGAAAATTGATTCTGTGTGGTCTTGTATTACCAGTTAAGATCACACTCTCACAATTCACACAATACTCGATCTCAAATGTTTTGTGTTAATTATTAAATTACTTTATTAGTTTCATTTAAATTAAAAACTAAATTAATATATCATATTATGTGAATTAAATTAGTTCATTGATTAAAAATAAATCAATGAATAAGTTAAGAGGTAGATCGATTACTAAAAATATCTACTCTTCCATGGGTGATGTAGTCATTATAGAAACGTTTTTCATGTGAAAAGGTTTAGAAAGGGTATAACCCAATCTAGTTTCTAGTATTGATTACAACCCAAATAGGAAGAGTAAATAAGAATATAATTGAACAATATAGAATAAAATAGAATAAATAAAAGAGGAACTAATAATTTATTGAAAGAACAAAAACATTACAACAAAGAAGAGGAAACGAAGATCATTTTGGAGGAGATCCTATCTTGGTAGATTCCCTCATCCAATTGTGAATTTAAATGGTATGGAACCACTTATAATATGATTACAATATCCTAATTCACATTCCAACCCCTAAAAATGAGAAAAATACAAATTTATAGAGTGTAGGGAAGGTTAGGTTACAAGTGGTTTCAAGTGTGAATGGGGAAATTAGGACAAATATTTTAATCCAACTTTCACCGACTTATTTATCACCAAAAAGCATGAATCAGATATCCTTCTATAAGAATTAGTTGTGATAAATTTTCTTATTGAGATCCTCTCTAAATTTGGGCTCAATTAAATCATGGATGAAGAAGTTATGGCCCAAATACTTAAGTGGTGTCCAATCTGAAGAGTTTAGTACATCTTTGACTTCATTACCCATTTAGTCAAATCAAATGAACAATTTAGCTCATATTTCTTTAATTAAAGTTGTATACCATTTATTTAGGAACAAATTTACAAAATTTTATGTTCAAATAATTCAAATAAAAATATTTATGTTCGAAATACTATAGTGAATTTTAAACGGTAAAATTGGAAATTTCATCAAATTTGCAAATGAATGATATAATCCCAAATATTCTATAAATAAACATATTTAGCATAATTTCTGGAAATTATATCATTTATTATCAATAAATATTCAATAAAATTGTGTTGTATCAACTCCCCCACACTCACCCTTTTTCACTCCTGGGAAAAACCTCATATCATGTATTCCAAAAAATTGTGAAAAGAAATGCGTATTCATATTCCTCAATACATAGTGGCAATATAGGAAAAGTAAGGATTCCATCAAGAGTAAATATCAATATATTTTAAATTCATTGTCTTATAAATTGTGTCAAGAAAAATATAGTGAGATTAGTAACACTAATCAGAGTGAAAACAAGTCATTTGTCTACCATGTCACTAATTCCCCATGTGTGTGTGTTCCAATCATTTCAAGATTATATCTCCACCATTTATCCATTATATTCAGGTCAATAATTTTTTTTTCTTACTTGATTCTATTCTACTGAACCTATTCAACATACTTTACAATCAAATTCCAAAACCCACTCATTTAAGCATTCCAAAAAGTCAAACCATGAGATTCAGACCTAAATATCCCCACATGTTGTACATTTATTCACTCCCCTATTTATTGATTGTTTTTTTTATTTTTTTTATTTTTAGAGAATACAATAGTTATATATTAGGTGTGCATGCATAGGTCAATATGGTACAGTGATGGAAATGATCGGAAGAGAAAGGAATGTATGGAAAGACCATAATATAAGCTGAAAAGAATTACTTACCCTGAATATACATTCAATTGGTTAAGACAAACTCACAAGTCATGATTATGGGAAAAGATGTGTGGAGAAATCAATGACACAATTTACCATGAATAAAAATCACAAAGAATGGTGTCAACATCTAAAAGGTTTTATTATGACACAACCAATCATATCATCAATGACTTCAAATTTTATAAAAATCAACCCTTTATGATGAAATATTTCTCATTATTATCATTCCATCAATGAATTTTGAAAATATAAATTTTCCATATATTCTATATCTAAATTAGCATGTTACATGATATGTTTTTGTATTAATTTTTTTGGTGATTTTGTTTTGTTTTTTTTTGAAAATTTTTACCAAAAAATTAACACAAAACACACCCAAAATGAACAAATGAAAATCCTAAATATCTACCCCAAAATGTTGTCCCCTCCCCCACACTTAAAATATTGCATTCTTATTAATGTGAACCCATGATATGATCTATGCACATGAAATATATAATTTTAAATAGGACAAATAATATAAAAGCGAAAGGGCTAGGAACAACCTGATATTCTCAAGTAATGATGGGGTCATGTAGTGTGATGAAATCCACTAAATCAGTAGAAAGTCCCTCAATGTATTGCTTTAAACATTGCCCATTGACTATAAAGCTCTTTCTAGTGTCCTTTTGTGTGATATTCACTACACCATAAGAAAAATAATTAGATAAAATATAAGTACCTAACCATCTAGAATGAAACTTACCCGTTATCAGATTTAGTCATGAACTGTAGATAAGGACTTTCTCTCGAACATGAAACTCCCTTTTTTGGATCATTCTGTCATGAGACACTATTGATCTTTCCTTGTAGAGCCTTGAGTTATCATATGATGACAATGAAATCTCCTCAAGCTCTTGAATTTTAATCTTCCTTTGAATTTCATCTTGGGATAAACCCATTTTGCATTTCTTTATAGCCCAATAATACCAATGCTCAACTTCCATAGGGATATGTCAGGCTTTCCCAAAAACAATCTAAAATGGGGACATACTGATGTGTGTCTTATATGTCATCCTATAATCCCAAAGTGTATCATCCAAGCTCTTGCTCCAATCCTTCCTATTTGGCTACATGGTTTTCTCTAAAATTTGTTTCAACTCCCGATTTGAAACCTCAGCCTGACCATTTGTTTGGGGGTGGTATGGTGTTGATGTTTTGTGTGTCACCCCATACTTCTGAAGGAGGGTAGAAAAATTCAAATTAAAAAATTGTGACCCTTGGTCATTAATGATGGCCTTTGGCACTCCAAACCTAAAAAAATCTGTGTCTTGACAAAGTCCACTACAACATGAGAATCATCAGTCTTGGTGGACTTAGCCTCCACCCATTTACTCACATAATCAACAATGACCAAAATGTACAATAAAACAAATGAACTTGGAAAAGGACCCATAAAATCAACTCCCTAAACATCAAAAATATCAAAAAATAATATGGGTTATTGGGGCATCTCGTGTCTCCTAGAAATTTTCCCAGTGTGTTGGAAACATGAGAATGACTTACAAAACATATGAGCATCATGGAATAAGCTAGGCCAATATAATATAGAGTCTAAGAATTTCCTAGCTGTCCATTGGGGTCCAAAGTGTCCACCACAAGAAAGTGTATGAGAAAAATGTAAAATAGACTCAAAATCATGATCATGAACACACCTCCTAATAGCTTAGTCACTACATATGAACCATAGGTAGGGATCATCCCACACATAAAATCTAGACTCACTCTTTAATTTTTGGACTTGATGTTTCTTTAAATCTGAAGGAATTTTAGAGGCAACAAGGTAATTAACTAAATCAGCATACCAAGGATGTGTACCCGATAGTGCATAAAGGCGTTGATTGGGAAAAGTGTCTTGAAGTGGTACCCAGTACACAATGTCAACCTCTAATGTGGGAGTAATCCTACTCATGTGATCCGTCACCAGGTTTTCTAAACCCTTCTTGTCCTTTATCTCAATATCAAATTCTTGAAGAAGGGGAATCCATCAGATAAGTCTGGGATTTGCATCTAGCTTCTTCAAGAGGTACCTCAGTGATGCATGGTTAGAAAAAAAGTAATTTAGAGCCCAATAAATATGAACAAAATTTATCTCAAGAAAATATGACAGTAAGAAACTCCTTTTCCAGGGTTGTGTAGTTTGATTGGGCTGAATCCAATGTCCTAGAAGCTTAGTCAATCACATGTGAATATCCCTCCACCCTCTGTGATAAGACTGCTCCAACTACAAAGTTTGAAGCATCATACATCACCTCAAATGGATTGTACCACCATGGGGGTTTTATGATCGGTAGAGTGGCCAAACACTACTTTATCTCATCAAAGGAAGTCCTTAAAGAATCATCAAACACAAAAATCAGATTTCTTTTGAAGTAATCATGACATAGGAAGATAAATATTACTAAAATATTTGATGAGGCACCTATAAAATCCTACATTCCCTAGGAAATATATAACATCATGAAAACATAAAGTATAAGGTAAGGATGAAATAATATCTACCTTAGATCTATCAACCTCTATCCCATGTTTTGACATTACATGCCCTAAGAAAATACCATGCTCTACCTTGAAATGAAACTTCAAAGTTCAAGACTAGATTCTTTTCAATACAACGATTCAACACATTTAACAAAATAAAGATACATTCATCAAATGAATATCCATACACTGTAAAATCATCCTTAAATACCTCTATGTAGGTCTCAATGAAATCTGAAAAAAACTCCCCATGCACCACCAGAAGGTATCTGGGGCATTGCAAAGTCCAAATGGCATCCATTGATAGGAAAATGTACCGAATAGACAATTGAATTTTGTCTTATCCCGATCCTCTAGATCTATAGGAACTTGAAAATATCCAGAAAATCCATCCAAGAAACAATAGTGTGTTTTCCCAGCTAGTCTCTCAAGTATTTGATCAATAAATGGGAGGGGGAATGGTCTTTATGAGTGGATTGATTTACTTTCCTATAATCAATACACACATGTCAACTATTTTGGGACCTCATTATAACTAACTCCTCTCTATCATTCCTAAAAATAGTAACACCACTTTTCTTAGGGACTACCTGAATAGGACTCACCCACTGGGAATCTAAAATGGGATAAATTATACCTGCCTCATGCAATTTTTTAATTTCTTTTTTAAAAACTTATAAAAGAGTTGGATTCAGTCTTCTTTGTGGCTACCTTATTAGTTTATCCATATCCTCAAAAATAATCCTATGCATGAAAATGGGTGGTCTAATACCTGATATGTTAGCCAAGGTCCACCCAATTTCCCTAATGTTCTCCCTCAAAAGATTAAAAACTTTTTCTTCATGTTCAAAAGGGAGATTATTATCAATTATAATAGGTAATATCTCACCACTCAAAAAGTATGAGTATTTTAGATTTGGTGGAAATGGATTGAGTTCCAGTTTAGGGGGGGTCATGTATGGATGGAGATATTGAAGGAGCTAAAATATGTGCACAATGAACATCAGTACCAAAATAGACATCATCAAAATTAGATAATAATGCATCAAATCCATAAGTATACTCAACATGTTATAATCATAATGAGCATGATCAAAATCATAATTTTAATCCATTTCAAAATCAAATATAAGAGGGTTCTATGCATTATAAATAGGTGTGGAAGTGCTCTTAGACATCAAACTAGAACCAATACTCATAATCACTATAAGCATAGGACAATAAAATTCCATGGTATTTTTATTTGGTGGTTTAAAATGGGAGATAACAAAAGAATAATGGTCCTTTGAGGGGTACTTCATGGATTTTATAACATTAAATATCACAAATTCATCTCCAAAATCCATAGAAATTGTACCCTCATGGAAATTTATGATTGTTTTTTAGCTTTGATGAGGGTCCTACCTAAGATAATGGGAGCATGAGAATTTACCTGATCATCCTCCATGTTAATAATGTAAAAATATACTGGAAATATCTTTTCTATTACCTGAACAAGTATATCCTCAAAACCTCTTTTTTGTATTGCCTCTTCATCCATATTCTTGGTTTGTACAATTCTATTTGGAAATGGAAAGGTTTTAGGAGGAACACCATCAATATTTTTCTTACCTTTATCTATCTCCTTGGGTTGGTCATCAGTTGTTCTTGAATGGGTATTCTCTGGAGTTGAGTTGAATCCCAATGAAATGATAGGTGCATATGTATCAGTTGTTTGCTTCACACTTCTCAACATTATTCCACTAACATATCCCTTGGGATTTGGAGTAGGTTGGGAATGAATATTTCTAGAGTTCTTACTTACTAGTTCATAGAGGGAGGTGGAAATTTGGCTTATTTGTGTCTTAAACTCCCTCAAATCAGAACCTCAACTCTTCATCTCATTCTTTTAATTAAGAAAAATTTGTTTCAAAAGTTCATCAGTGTTAGAATCTACCTTTGGTTGATAATTCTCTTATTGTTGGCTTGTTTATTCTTGAGCTTCAAATCTCCTCTAGGGTTGTTGGAAATCATGTTGGTAAGGAGGAGGCTGATGGAAATTTTGTTGAAAAGGGGGAATTTATTGTTGTCCAGAGTCATACCTCATGTCTGATTGATCCTTCCACCCTTGGTTGTATGTTGGATAAAAGGATTCATACTTCTTATGGGGATGTGTCTCTTACTACTACTGATATGGTATCCCTGGGAAAACTGTTGTTCAATCCTCCATCTCTTGTAGTTGAGGGAAATAATTAGTTGTGTGGTCTATTTTAGTTCAAATTCCACAAGTCCTTATAAGAGTGGGTTGTGATGTCTTTTGAGATAAATAAAATTTCCTCACCATAGTTGTCAATTCTTACAACTTTGTATCACTTAAATAACTTTCAAGAGAAGATGGACTTACCTAATGTACTCCCTTGACATGTGGTGTACCTCGATCACCAAATTGTTGGGAGTTTTGTTCCATCTTGTCAATAAATGCATGTGTGGTTACTGGTTTTTTGTCCACCAATGCTCCTCTAGCTACAAAATCTACCATTCTCCTCTCCATAGTTGTGAGTTCTTCATCGAAGTATTGGATGAGTATTTTCTCATTAATTTAGTGATGTGGGTAGCTTACACATAACTTCTTGAATCACTACTAATACTCATACATTGACTACCATTGGGATTTATTTATTCCTGAGATCTCTTTTTGAATGGAATCGGTCCTTGATTCTAGAAAAAATCTCTACAAGAAAAGAAGTTTCAAATCATTCTAACAAGTTACATCTTCAGGTTGTAAGTAATACATCCAGTCTTTTTCAGTTCCATCAAATGAGAATGGGAATGATCTTAGTTTTATTTGATATTCAGATAAATTTCTTGGTTTTAGGGTTGATTAAACCACATTAAATTATTTTAAATATTTGTTTGTATACTCAATAGATAATCCATGAAACTTTGGAAGAAGGTTAATTAACCAATATTTCAATTCAAAGTCCGATTCAAGGTTTGGATATGCAATACAATTTGGCTGATAGTTAATGTTAGGTGAAACCAATTCTCAAATGGTTTTATTAGTTCATTATTTTTTTAGACATTGGTTCTTGTTTTATGTTTTAATTAGAATTACTTCCTATTTCAATATTACCAAAAATGAGGAATTCTCCAACTTTCTGAATGTTGAAACTTCCCGTAGACTGATAATGTCAGATTCGAGCCCGAAGGCTAAGTTCAATATCAGGGTCAAGATCTAAAAGATCATTGGGATTAGTTCATATCATAAATCATATAAAAATGAAAATAATAAAGGTGTATCATAATAAAATAAAAATGACAAGTTTGAGTTGATGGTCCAAAAAATAAGAAGAATAAGAAAACAAAAGAAAGAGAAAAAAATTCAGATTGGGTAAAGAAAGAAGAAATAAGTGAAGAAGAGAATAAAATGAAAAATAAAATAAATACCTCTAATTGGTTGAAATAATTACTTTTATCCCTATAAACTATTCCAATTTGAAAGGCGTTGTCATGGGTTATCTCAAATGAAGTGTGATTTTTGGGTACTTAGGTGCAGTAGAGTGGCTAACCAAGGTCATCTCTCAAAGGAGGAAGTAATTTAAAAACTTATTTAAGGTATTTTGAAAATAAAATAAAAGTTAAGAAACAAACTTATAAGGATGGATTTTTTATCTTTTATAAAAGAAGAAGAATCATACTGGAAGAAGATTGCATTTTTTTATTTTTGAAATGAAATTCAATTAATAAGACGCAATGAGAAGATATTTTTTTAGAAAATATTTTTAAAAGGCGTAATCGATATAACTATAACTGTTAGATTTATTATTAATCATTATAATTTAAATTAAAATCATCTTGATAATTATCCCCTAATTTTTTAACCCTCGAACCTTACTATAATTAACTTTACCACAAAGATGAAAAGAGTTAAACCATATGCTAGCTTCGAAACATGCAATCGCATCAACCTACTTTGATTGATGTTCTAACGCTATATTATGGATAGTGGTAAATTAGGGTACATATCCACTCTATAAATGAAAATTAATTGATTTTATGGATTATATTTTAACTCTACCAATTGATCCCATGTGGTCTTGTATTATCGGTTAAGATCACTCTCTCACAATTCACACAATACTCGACCTCACATGTTTTGTGTTAATTATTCAAATGCTTGATTAGTTTCATTTAAATTAAAAAATAAATTAATATATCATATTATTTTAATTACAGTATCTCATTTATTCAAAATAAATTGATGAATAAGTTAAGAGGTAGATCAATTACTAAAAAGAACTACTCTTCCATGGGTGATGTAGTCATCGTAGAAATGTTTTTCATGTGCAAAGGTTTAGAAAGGGTATAATAAAATCTAGTTTCAACTCTTGATTATAGACCAAATAGGATGAGTAAATAAGAATATAATTAAACAAAATAGAATAAAATAGAAAAAATAAAATAGGAACTAAGAATTTATTGAAAGAGAAAAAATATTACAATAAAGAAAAGGAAAAGAATAGCATTTTGGAGGAGATCCTAGCTTGGCAGCTTCCCTCCTACAATTGTGAATTGAAATGGTATGGAACAACTTATCCTCTGCTCCCAATCTCTTAATTCATGTACCAACCCCTAAAAATGAGAAAAATACATATTTATAGAGTGGAGGCGAGGTTAGGTTACAAGTGGTTTCAAGTGTGAATGAGGAAATTCGGAAAAATATTTTAATCTATCTTTCACCGATTTATTGACCATTAAAACACATGAATAATATGTACTTACAAAATTATTAGTAGTGATAAATGTTTTTATCTAGATCCTCTCCAAATTTGGGCCCAATTCAAACACGGATGAAGAAGTTATGGTCTAAATACTTAAGTGGTGTCCAATCTGGTGATTCCAGTCTATATTTGAATTTATGGACCATTTAGTCCAATCAAATGAACGATTTAGCTCATATGTCCTGAATGAAATTTGTATCCAATTTAGTTAGGAACACATTTACAAAATTTTAATTCCAAATAATTCAAATAAAAATATTTATGTTTAAAATACTACAATGAATTTTAAAGGGTAAAATTTCAATTTTCAATAAATTTTCAAATGAATGATTTAATCCCAAATGTTATATAAATACACATATTTATCACAATGTGAGGAAATTATATCATTTATTATAAATAAAATATTCAATAAAATTGTGTTTAATCAGCCAGATGCTATTCTATATCAATATTTTCAATTGTGCTGAATATATTTTAGCTAGAGTGTAGCATGTTATTTTTATGAATTTGGGAAGTTAATATTTAATATTTATTATTATTATACTATTTATAATTAATGCATCACACTTTTTCTAGAAATTTGGTTGGACCCTGATGGAACCTGCTAGTGTATAAATCTTGCTGGTTTTTTGATATATATGACCAATTTTGGATCACTTTTAAAGGAATATGCATAATCACTTAATGATTTTTTTGATATGAACTTCTTTGAGTATTTTTAAAGAATCATTGGTTAAAACCTTTCTAATTGAAATATATAGTTTTTGGCTGTAGCTCTTGGAACTATCTATTTTTTGTTTTTTGTGTTTTAATTACTAGGTCGAAATACTGATAGGTATTTTGGATTTTTGGTTTTTTGAAGGATTTCTTTTTGATGAATCTGTACTAGCTGATAATAGTGACTTTACAGATGTGGTTTAAATCCAGGTTGGAACAGTCTTAATGGCTTCTTAGGTTTGATGTATAAGTTTTTCTTAGATGCTTGATCACATGTTTTTCAATGTTTTTCTATGAAGCATGAGTAACTTGGTGCTTTATTGAGAACCTAATGATGGTAGTGGTTGTATTTTTTGAAATATTTTACTTTAAGAACTCTGATAATCAGTAGTTCTTTGATTAAGCTCACATGGTCAATACCTCATCACCTGCATGTGTTATTTTGATCATTGGATTCTCAGCACCATCTTCTTATGTCAAAGGAACATCCTATATCTTATAAAGTTTGTTGTGCAATTATGATTAGCATGTGATTCCTTACATCTAAATACGATTTAATTTTAAGGAATAAATTTTATGGCCTTCTCTTCTCGATTTGTTGCCATCTAAAATTTGGGATGGTTTTATTGTGCTAATATATCAGGATGTGCTTCGAGATCAGATGCTAGCAAACTGATTGCACAAGATTTATACTACACACATTGACTTATACCTCATACTCTTGATCTGATGCAACTACTTGGGGATTTTAAGGTCCATTAGTAGGTAAATTTGAAGAATGTTTGTTGAGGGTGGAAAGGCTAGCTGAAGAGGATGCTACAAATTCTAGTCTAGATAAAATGTATCTAAAGGGTGTGGAGGATCTCCCATTACTACTTGGTTGACACCTATTGGAATATATATTTCTCAAGAAGAGTTATGATATTGATAGATAATGTTTTTATAATCATGAAAATTGATATGATTATGGGGTGGTCAGTATGAATAGAATTTCTATTGAGATTATAGTGAATTATATCTAACATATATAGGCTATTTTTTATTTTTATTTCCAAAATTTGTACATTGAAGTTTTTATTTCATTATATTTTTATATAGTGTAAGTTCTTTACACCTCGTGTGTACAATATATCCTAATTTTTTATTTAATAAAATTTTGGGGGTGTGGGTTGGGTAGCCAACTCATATCTCTAGTTATTACCCTACTTGGGTCGTGTTATTTTCACTTCCATTTATCTATTTTATTACTTAGTAATACTTATGTTTTTTAATTTTTTTTAATAAAGTGTAGGTACATTGTGATATATATGGATAAAAGTTGTATCACATTACCGAGGAACACACCTCAAGCTGAGGGTTTGGAGGAGTTTTTAGATTTTTCAATTTTCAATCGATCTGTTGATGGGACAATAAGGTTTCCATGTCTTAAATGTAAATTTATAAGATGGTTGAAGATAGATGAAGTTTGAAAACACTTGATATTGAAGTAATTCCCTACTCAATATTTGTGTTGGGTTTTTCATTAATAATTGAACGTTATAGAAAGTTTGAGATTTGATGTCAATCAATAGAATAAGCTCCCAAATTCATCAAAAATGGAAAATGAAATGAAAAATATTATAAATGATGCTTCTGTAATTGCAAGATAACAACATAATCATTAAAACATATCAGAACAACCAATTGAGTATTCTATAAATAGTAACTTTAAAAGTGATGTTTTTGGGACTATAGGACAACCAGATTAACATATCATTGGATCCTCATCTTGATTTTGTGGAGACTAATGTAAGAGAGAACTTCACTAAGCAGAAAAATGTGTTTCATAATTTAGTTGACGATGGGAATCAAGAGCTGTATGGTGGATGTTTTAAATATTAAAAATTTCTTTTCCACTGAAGTTGTATCATATTAAATGCCTATGAGGAATTGAAAATAAGGCTATGTATATGATATTGGAATTGTAGCATGATTCATTTTCTGAAGCTAAGATCCCTGGTTCTTTTTATGATATGAAAAAAGTTGTTAATAAGCTTGGTTCGAATTATACAAAAAATACATGCTTGTCCCAATGATTTTATGTATTATTGGGGAGAGTATTCAAGCATACATGACTGAAAAAATGTTATTCTTAGAGATGAAATTCAATGGGTGATGTTTCAAGTCTAAATCAACATACTTCTATTCACCCGATTTGGGCCTTCGGGCCATCGGTTTGGGCCTACGGGTCTCAAGGGCCTTCGGGCCATAGGACCTTCAGGCCATTGAGACCATGGAGTAGCCCAATTCACACAGAGCAGGCCCCAGAAGAGGAGCAGAGTAACAAGAATAGCAGTAACCAGAAGTAGAGCTAACCAGATTGGAAGAATGAGAGGGTATATCAACCACCATCGGGACTAGGCACCGTGTAGCTTTGTACGGGGCAATGCTACCCGATCAGCAATGCAAGGTGGGAAGCTAGGCGATCAATGATGCAGAAGCATGGGAGGGGCAGTTCTAGTGGGTTGGGCCTACAAGTCATGTATTGGGCGTGATATGTCTCTAGGCCTTCGGGTCATGTATTTCAAGTCATGTCAGGACTTGTGCCTTGGGCCTATGGGTCATGTATGAGTTCCCCTTCAACCCTTAAAATGGGGATTATCCATAATAAAATAAAAAGAAGTCCTTCAGGCCATTCGGGCTATTCATGTCATTGAAAATCACTGATCACATGAAGTTGAATTCTATAGATAATAAAAGATATTGCTTAATAACACATCCAAGAGATTCAAAATCATGGAAGACATTTGATTCATTACATAAAGATTTATCATCTCAACCTAGTAATGTTTGATTGGGATTGGTTGTTGATGGATTAAACCCATTTGGGGCGTTGGACACCAGTTTAGCATTTTTCTAGTTGTTTTGATCCCTTACAATCTACCTCTATGGATGTGTATGAAACAAATGTCTTTTATCATTTCAATGATTATTCCTAGAAAAAAATGTTTGGAAATGATATTGATGTATACTTGCAACCTCTAATTGAAGAATTGCAGAAGTTATGGATAAAAAATGTTGATACATATAATGCATCTTCTAGAACAATATTCAAAATTCATGCTACTCTAATGTATACCATTAGTGACTTCCCTGGACTTGGGAACTTATCTAGTTGGGACACTTAAATGGTTTTGGATTGTCTTGTTTGTAACTTTGATTTTGAGCCTGAACGATTACCTTATAGTAAAAAATGGTGCTTCTTGTGTCCTAAAACATTTCTCAATGAATATCATAGATTTTGGTTGAACAAGTAAAAATTAAATGGATTAATTGATCGTAGACCACCTCCAAAGTTTTTGATAGGTTATAAAATATTAGCACAACTTGGAAATGTTGAAATAAAATTTGGAAAGATGCATAATTTGAATGATAGTAGGAAATGAGTTTTAAGTTCATCATCAAGTGAAATTGTAACGCAACAATGAAAGAAAAAAAGTATATTTATCAAATTTTCGTATTGGGAATTTAATTTATTGTGGAATAATCTTGATGTTATTCATTTTTTGAAGAATTTTTGTGACAATTTGATCTTCACATTTTATAATGAGAATGGAAAATTAAAGGAACATCTCAATGCTCAGAAGGACTTACAAACAATGAACATAAAGCGTGATCTCTATCCAGATGATAATGAAAAGTATGCTCCAACATTTTTTGAAATTAAAACTAGGGATAAAGATATATTCCATCAAATTTTAAAACATATGAAGGTATTTTATGGGTATTCAAGTAACATCTCAAGGTTTTTTAATTAAATCATCATAGATTACATGAATTGAAAAGTCACGATTCACATATTTTGTTACACCAGTTACTACCATTAGCATTACATACATTATTACCTGAAAAGGTTACTACTATTGTAATCCAATTTTTCATATTCTTCAGATAACAATGTGAGAAAACTCTACAACTATATTATCTTGAAAAAAATCATGAGAGTTTTTTATTGATACTTTTTTGTAATGGAGATGATCTTTCCTCCATCTTTTTTTATTATCATGATGCATTTAACAGTTCATTTGGCCGAGGAAAATAAATTAGGAGGCCTCGTACATTATCAATGGATGTATCCAATTGAGAGGTTCTTTATTTATATATTTTTAATTTTAAGTAAACAATTATTGGCACTTAATTAAATACATAATTATGTTTTATTTATTTTATTTCACAGATATATTGGTCATTTAAAATCATACATGAAAAATAAAGCTCAACCTAAAGGCTCTATTTCTGAAGGATATTTGGAAGAGGATTATATTAATTTTTTTTCTAAATAATTAGATGATATTGAGACAAGATTAAATCGATTTGGATGTATTGAAAACACGTTGACTCAATATCAACTACATGGGAAATCAAAAATCTTTCCTGCTATTGGATGATCAGTTGGGAGGAGCTCAAATGTTACACTAAAAGAAATGGAATTATTACAGGTACATAGATATGTGAAGCTGAATAATGAAATTTTATATCCATTTATTGAAGAGATCAGGTTTAAAAAAAATAGATGAATAAGATTCCAAACATGGAATGAGAAATATATAACAAAATCTGTTAATAAAGAGCTTCTAAAATGGTTTTCACATTGTGTGAGTTCATACATATTGAAATCAATAAGGATATTATGTTGACACATATATTTTGTAAATATAATAATGTATATTACTTTTTTTAGATCATGAATATTGATAATCGGGTTGAGTTTTTTCAGAAGATTTTAATTTTCTAGCTTGAGGTCCTCTAAAATAGGCTAGAAAGTTTGACGTTTACAATGTGAATGGATTTAAATTTCATAAAATCAATTGGGAAGAGGGTTTTAAAACATATAATAGTGGTATTTTTATAGTTAATGAATTAGGATACTATGAAAAGTTCACTGATATTATCGAATTAAACTACCACAAACATTTTTCAGCTATTTTATTCAAATGAAAGTGGATCAATATTAACAGGGGTATTAAAAGAGATTCCTTGAAATTTAATTCTGTGAACTTCTCTTGCTTTATGGATATTGGTGAATATGAATTACATGATCTTTATATCTTATCATTACGAGAAAAAATGGTATATTATGTAGAATATGTTGTCGCTGAAGGGTGGGGTGTAGTTGTTCATGTCAAACAAATAGAATTGTATGATATGAGTGATGAAGTGGAAGATTATACCTATAACATTGAATCCCATAAATATAAAGAAACAAAATTATTTGTACATTATTATATTGATAATATTAGTCTTGCAAGGGTGGATGAAATGGATAAAGTAATTATGGAGAAGGACAATGACGTGATTGAAGGACAAAATGATTATATGTGTAGTAATCCATTAATTTATCAACCACTTATGTTATATGTGGAGTCATTCATTATCATAGCTATGTGTATTTTTTTTAGTACTATGCCTCTATTATCATTTATAATTTTTTCTATTCATGATTTTTTTTGAAATAGAGGTTATGAAGTTAATTTTAATTGATTAAATGATAGGAATGCCAAGGAGGATGCATTTCACTAATCCTAGTTGACTACTAGTCGACGTTCCCTTGAACACACTGATATATGATGATCCATCGGTCTCCCTACCTATAAAATCCGAGACACCCTCTATCTACCCCCATTCACCATCTCTCACACCCTCTATTATGTCAGCATTTGGAACACCCTTTATCAGCGTCCCATCAACATCTGAGACAAAGCCTCCCCATTCTGCTGGTTCAGTAGAGAGGGAGCAGGTCCTCACTCCTGTTTCTTCATGAGGATATTGGAGGGTGATAGTTACAGGTACAAATTTTAATATAAATAAAGTTATTTTACATTTTTATAATATTTTCTTTAATAAAATATGAAAACAATGTTAATACCGAGAGAAATATGAATATTTCAAATGTATGGAATCTGAAAAGATTGAAGATAGTTATCTCATTTGGATATTATGGGGTCCCTACAAATGATGTTGTAGGATTATTTGGCCATATTCTAGGCCAGATGGTGGTGAGGCCAGTTACCCTTCTGATTACCTATGTTGATTGGAGGTATGTACCTCAATCTTGGAAAATTATTTTTTTATTCATAGATAAAGGTAATTTTAATACAATATGGTTTAATTTAATGTCATTATGTTATTAAATTATAATATTTTAAAAATTAATCTCTTTTTATAGATGTTATTCCACTTTACCATTGCTAATCTTATAGCATGAAAGTGAACATTGAAAAATTTGGGTAAGAAATGGAAGGATTTAAAATGAAGATTATGGAATGAATTCAACAATACTTCATTGATCACTTAACAAATGTATGATAAGGTACCTGAAGGGGTACCTAGAGAGAAATGGAAGGTTTTTATTAATAGACAACATCCTGAGAAGAACATGGTATTTAAATATATATTATTATATTAATCTCATTTTACATATATACATGCATATGATAAGTAGACAGCATTGTATAAATTACTATTAAATTACATGTTATTTATTCCACGATGTTTCAAGGAAAAATACATCAAGTAAATCTAACCAAATCGTCCCCCACACTATCAGGTCAAAGAATTTTTCCATAAATAGATCGACTCTGGTAATATTTTCATTAGTTTAAATATTTATAAGATAAAATTATATATTTTATATATTAAATTATTGATTTATCTTTGTTTAATGAAATCAAATAATTTAGGGCACCAAGTTTCCTAAACAGAAATGTGGTTGGATGTTCATAAAAAATATGATGGGAGTTATGTTAATGAGTCTACCAAAGAAGTCGGGGTATGAATTACTTTTTCATCGTAATAACTTATTTTCAGTTGTCACTATGTTAATATGTATTGCTTAAAATATGACTGATATTTGATTTATAGGTAAAAATAAAAGCACTATGGGATTTCAGTCCTGCATAGTCCTTCTCGGTCTCCCAGGATGATCCTATTGGTCAAGTCCATGGGACGGAGCATCCTGGTCGAGTGTGGGGGGTGGGTTTGAGACCATTACCATCTAAGGTCTTTGACAAACAACTATATATTTCAGTAGCATCTAATCTTGGTTGTAGTTACTCCTTACCTCGAGATGCTCTGAGAGTTTTTTTAATTCAAATAACAATTCAGGAACAAGGGGATCATATAAAGATGTAAGATTCAAAGATCATAACTATATAGAAAGAATTGATTGAATTATATTAGAATTGGATCTATCCCTTGTGATATTATATCAATGGATTATAGTGAGCATGTAAATCAAACAACTTTAAAATCATTTAGTACAATTTTTTATTGGTTTTAAGTTTAAATTTAAATACACAACACTGTTTAAGTTTCAACATAATTGTCATGTAGTTACCAGTAGCAGGAATTGGAAATGGAGATGGAGAGGATTTCTGTCAAAGTTTATTAGGTAGTGATTAGGGTTCACTTTGGATTTAGATATGATGTGTAACTAAACTTATGATAGACTAACACTAATACAGTTATTCAAAAACCATGTTGTGGTTTTTCATAGGGATATCGTTATTTTCCTTACATTGTATGAAAATCTATATGCTTGGTTCTTTGGGAGAATTTTTTTGGATGGGTAGCCACATTTTTTTTCAAGGGTATGGTTGAGTGCATGGTAATATCAATTTATTTCAAAAAATTTAAATGGTTTTCTTAGAATGTGTTAATGGTATCCCTTCTAGAAAACTCAAGGAATCACAAAATTTGTTCTTAGTGGCTTAGTTCCATATCCCTTTTCTTTTCTTATCATGTCTTGTATCATCAAATAATTCTATGACTATGTATGACAGTTCATGATCAATTTTTTTGATGTATTGAATCAAATTTCCCTAGGTGATAGGTTAATGGAATGAATGAATATCTATGATTCATGGATTAAATCACTTACATGAACTTGGGTCGTATAGGATATGATGTTTTCATTGTTTTCTTTCATACAGATATCATTCATGAATTTGTTTTCCAAGTATAAGGAGGTATAGTGGTCAAATTATAATATTCTTACCATTAGGTTTAACCTTAATGCTGAGGATCTGTTGAATGGTTGAAAAAAGATCACTAATATCACTTTTTGGTTCCTACTTATGTCATGATAGTTTCAACTGGTTTTTCTATTCTGATATTGGGATGGTACATAGAGTAGTGAATTTGAAACACCAATCATGTGAATTTTTACTATTTCATATACATTTTCATCCATGGGAGTGAATTATTATTGCCTTTTCACTGGATTATCTGAAATGATTTAGATACTTAATGTTATCAATGTGGTACATGATAAAATCATCGAGTTGGTGCATTTAGTTCAAATTCGAGAGGGGGGAGGATGTATGTAGAAAATATAGTAATTATTTATATCTTGATGTGTTATAGTTTCCTATTGTACTTATTTACAAAATATCTTATAGTGACATTATTTTTCCAGTTGTAGGTTTTCCCTGTGATGCATCAAGTGGCCATGTTTAGAGCACTGTATGATCATCCATGTCGACCTCTAGTTTTCTAATTTCAATTTCCATTTTGTTCAATATTCATTAATAAGGGAAATTATATATTATTTTTGTATTCTTGTGATTGAGGAACTATAAAAATCATAAGTTAGGTTAGTTACCCCATAGTGTCAGTTGATCTCTATTGTATAATTGGTTGGGATCATGTTAATATTGAGTAAGATATGCCATCAGGTTCACTATGTGTAGTGTATCATGTGAGGGTCATCATAAACTCTTGATATGTAATCATGTAACATCGGTTAGTCTATTATAGTATCATTTTTTATATAATATGAAAATTCATAACGAGACACCATTATGATACACTAGCAACCCTAGATTTTTTTATACACACCACCAACCTCTAGAATTGTGATGAAGAAATGCCTAATGGAAGGGAGAATGTGATACCAATGGTATGTGTTTTCCACTTTTTATTGTGAATTTTGATGTTATGAGATATCTTGGATCAATTTTGTGATTGTTTGGGAAGGGATATGGTCAGATAGGTATGTTTTTGGCTCATTAGCCTTCACTAAACCTTGGTGGACGACATTGTGTAAATCATTGTTCGAGTTGTGTTGCTGTTGTGGGCATGGAATCTGACCATTATGGTGATTGGTGTGCCATGATGGGTGAAATGGTTGAGGATTCCATTTTGGATAATCTTTTTCATAGGGAATTCCTTCTAGTAAAAACATGTTGGAGGACCACACTGTAGGATATTGGTGTAGTATAGTAGGGAGAAAGAAGTGGTTTTTGTTGAATCAATAAGGTTTTCCTTATGACTTTTCCATTACTTCAGACTTAGGGGAGATTTTTAAGACATTAAGGTTTCATTATGACTTTACCATTCCTTCTTGTTTTGAAAATCACAAACACCTTATCTCAAGGAAAAACTCTTTTTACCCTATGTTTTACCTCTATAAGGAAAAATTCCCTTCCCCCAAAAAAATTATCCTTACCCAGTTTTATTGTTCATATCATAATTTTTCGAAGTGTAAAATTTGGTTTGAAAGCAAAACCTCGGAATCCTATAATTACCTAGATATGAAGCATTTTGTTTTAGGATCTTAATTCTTAGAATTCTGGTTACGAACTCTTCTGAGTTCTAACTCTGAATTCTGAATCAAAATTCTGGTTACAAACTCTTCTAAGTTCTGACTCAGAATTCTGAATTAGAATTCTGGTTACGAACTCTTTTGAGTTCTGACTCCGAATTCTGAATCAGAATTCTGGTTACGAACTCTTCTGATTCCTGACTCCTAATTTTGAATAAGAATTCTGATTACGAACTCTACTGAGTCCTGACTCCGAATTCTGAATCAGAATTCTGATTACAAACTCTTCTGAGTTCTGACTCTGAATTCTGAATATGGATTCTAGATATAAACTCTTTCAAATTCTTACTCTGATTTCTCTGAATACAGACTCTGAACTCTTATGAGTTCTGACTCCGAATTCTCATGAACTCTGACTTAGAACTTTGTGAGTTCTAGTTCTAAATTCTTGTGAATCTAGATTCCGAATTTCCTTGAAATTCAGACTTCGGAATTTTATAGAGTTCAGGTTCTGAATTCTTAGAATATATAATCCTAATATCCTTGTATTATAGACTCTGAATTCAATTTTGGTTAGACTCTGAACATTCATTTGCTTACATTATGAATATTGGATTTCCAGTTATGTAACCATATTTTTGCTAACACCTATTTTTTTATAAAACGATGTCATGATTTCAGTTACTAACTAACCGTTGTTTGAGTGACACGTGTACAGGTCCCTCTAAAATTCAAGGAAAAATATGATCGTTGGTGGAGGGAGCCGACCGTTGAAGCCGTTCCTATAAATAAAAGCTCATTTGAAAGAGATCACAACAAGTTAATCAATATAGAGATTATATGTTGTTGAAGTGATTTCTAGAGAGATAGGATTTATTTCTTAGTGCGTACTGAACTACTTGTTCATATTTTCTTTGTGTGACTCTAATTGTTGCTACGTACAATCGAGAGTTTCTGGGGATAGGAAGACAGAGGTGCCGACTACCTTGAAGTTGAGGGCTTCCTTACTGAGGAAGACAGAGGTGCCGACTACCTTGAAGTTGAGGGATTGCGGGGATAGCAAGACAAACTCCAATATTCGTATCGAGGGATTACCCTGGTGTGGTTAAGACAGATTTTCTTTAAAGTATAAATCAAGGGACCTTTATCCAAGGTTGTTTGATACCCTTCTCTTTGGGTTAAAAGAGTTACTACTTGTTACTTTTAGTATTTCTATTTTGTTTTCCATTGTACTTTTAGTTGTTGAGGAAAGTATAATCTTATTATACTTTCTTAGAATTTTACTCTGATTATATAGGATTCTATACACTTTAATGTAGAATCTTAGTTGTTGTAAACTTTTGTTAAGTTTCATTTCTGGAATCAATTTTCTGGAATCAAGCAAGTTATTAGAACTTAGAGGTGTTGTGAATTTTGGTTATGCAAAATTTCCTTAGGGATTTTTAAAGTATACAATTCACCCACCCCCTCTTGTATTTGAGCATATCATTTTTACATATTTGATCCAATAATTGGTATCAAAGGAGGTGACCTCTGAATTAATCTCATGATTAGATTCAGAAGATAATTCTTCTTCTTCTTATTTTCCAGAATCAGTTTTTTCGGACTCGTATAGTTCGGATTCATTTTTTCTTATAGATAATCTTGTTTTATATTTTCCTTGCTTAGAAATATTCTCCTTGTTTATGAAATTTTTATATTAATAAGTTTTTTTAGAAAGAATCCTCTTTAAGATGGTAGTAATCAATGTTGGTTCCATAGACAATCTCAATCCAACTAGACCACCTATCTTTGATGGAAATGATTACGAATATTAGAGAGATCGAATAAAGGCTTTCATTATCAATACTGGTGTTGATAATTTTTTTATGCTTACTGGAGGATATAAAATCCCTGAAAAATAAGTTAGTACCTTTACCAATCAAGAAAAGCATGAATATCAACTGAATTATAAGGTACTCAATACTTTTCTTTGTTCCATGACTAGAAACATATATAGCCATATTTCATCTTGTGAAGCAGCAAATTTTATATGGAAGAAACTTGAAGTTACTCACTTTGGAACTTCAAAAGTAATTGAAACTAGAAGAGCCATGCTCAGAGCTGAATATCATGGTTTCTGCTTTCCTTATGGAGAACCCATTTGTAAGGTCTAACAAAGATTCATGACTATTCTGAATAGTTTACAATCTATGGGTGAGAAAGGATTAGACAATGAAGCTCTTGTTGATAAGATCATAGACATCATTCCCAATGAGTGGGAATCTAAGAGGACTGCTATTGATGAGAACAGAAAGCTTACTCATATTTTCTTAGATGAACAGTTTGGAACTCTTCTTCAACATGAGACTAGAATGAAGAGAGATGCTGATAATATGAAGAAGAAGAATGGAAATGAAAGTGTTGCTTTTACTACAACTTCTAATCATATTAAAACCAAGACTCCTGAGAGAGTTACTAGATCTAAATATAAGAAAGTTGTTAACCAATCTGAATCTAGTGGAAGTGAATCCTCAGAAAATGAATTATCAAATCTTGATCAAAGTATGAACAAGATAACTGGACAGAGGAACTTTCAATCCAGATATAAGAAAAAGGAAAGGAAATATAAGAAAGATTCAGAAGTTACATGTTATGAATTCAAGAGAGCTGAACATATAAGACCTGATTGTCTTATGCTTAAGAGAAAAGAAAGAAAGGAAAAGAATTCATAGAGAAATAGAAATAAGTATTACAAGGCTAAAGCTAATAAATTCTTGAAATCTAATGACACCTGAAGTTCCAGTGGTGGAGACTCTTCAGATGAATCTTCAGATTATGAATCTTCTGGACAGAAGAATATTGGTTTAATAGCCAAAATACCTATTAACAATCATTGTTTAATGGATAAGGTACACAATGCTGAATCATTGACCAATGTTTCTTTAAATGCAAATTATAGTAATGATAAATATTATAACTCTTCGGATGAATAATCTTCTTCTGATGAAGATAATACTTTACCTTCCTATGAAGAAGTTTCTAGGTTTACCAAACTTTTTGAGATTGAGAATTCAAAACTCATGAAAAAACTTGATAAGGAAAATTATAGGAATACTATTCTTACTAAGGAAATATCAGATCTTTCTAAATATCATGATAAGAAAAATGTTGATTTTAAAAGTATTTCAAAAAATCTTGAGGAAGTAAGTTATAAAAAGAATAAACTTTCTAAAGATCTAGAAAACATAATTTCTAATAAAAATGTTTTCAAGCCTAGCTCTAGTTCAAAATCAAATGTTTTTGAAGATAATAACTTGGTTATCAAACTCAAATCCAAAATATTTTCCTTGAAGAAGTGTTTTTCAAACTTTACCTTAGGTAAAGAAAATTTTGATAAAATGTATTCTCAAATCCGACCTCTAAGGAATAGTTCTGGTTTTGGTTATACTAGTTCTAGACCAATTTTTAGTGACAATTACTTTGTTCATAAAAGTGCTCCATTCTATACTAAGTGTCAGTGTGGTGGATATTGGGCAAAGAATTGTTCTCTAAACAAAAACCCTGTCTTTAGGATTTCATAAAGCCTATTTTTCTAAGAAGATGTGGGTGCCTAAAATTTTTCTTTCTGAAATTTCTGGATCCATGAAAGTTTGGATTTCGAAAGTCTAATTCTTTTGTTTTCAAGAAAGTAGAGAGAGTACCAACATCAATATGTTGTACATGGATAGTGGATGTTCCCGACATATGACTGGTAACAAAAACTATTTTGAAAATATTATCAAGACGAAAGGAGGAAAAGTAACTTTCAGAGATAATGCTCAGGGAGAAATTATTGGTATAGGTAACATCGTTCTTCTTGAAAAAACTTTGATTTAAAATGTTTTTTTTGTTAAGGGTCTTAAGCACAACCTCATTAGCACAAGACAATTATGTGATGAAGGCTACCTTGTGAATTTTAAGAATGAAAAGTGCCTAGTACACAGTTCCAAGGAAGAGTTTATTCTTTCTGCCCATAGGCAAGAGAATTTTTACTCACTAAACTTAGAAGATCTTAGGATTCAAGACCTACCTTGCCTTAGTGCAATGAAATATCATTCTTGGTTATGTCATAGAAGGTTAGGACACTGTAACCTTAGGAACTTATGCAAACTTTCTAAGAAAAGATTAGTTAAGGTTCTACCAGAGCTTAGATTTGATTCTTAAAAAGTTTGTAACCCTTTTCAATATGGAAAGCAACATAAATCAAGTTTTAAATCAGTTGGTGAAGTATTAACTATTGATGCATTACAACTAGTGCATATGGATCATTTTGTTCCAACACAAACTGGATGCATTAGAGGCAAGTACTATGTATTTGTCTTGGTTGACGATTACACTAGATTTACGTGGGTCTATTTTCTAGCAAAGAAGTCTGAAGCCTTTTCTTATTTCAAAAGTTTTAGAGCCCAAGTTAAAAATGAGAAAAGCCTTACATTGAAAACTATTCATAGTAATCATGGAGGAGAATTTAAAATTTCTGATTTTGAAAATTTTTGTAGTAGAAAAGGTATTACTCACAACTTCTCAACACCCAGAACACCTCAAAAAAATGGTTATGTTGATAGAAGAAATATAATTCTTCTAGAGATAACTAGAATCATGTTGAGTGAGTATTCTGTAGCCAAAAATTTTGGTCTGAAGCTGTAAGTACTGCTTGTTATACTATAAATCGAGGTTTGATTATACCTTTTCTTAATAAAACTTCTTATGAGTTATGGAATGGTAGAAAACCTAGACTTTCCTACTTTAAGGTTTTTGGTTATAAGGTATTCATTATGAATACTAAAGATAATCTACATAAATTTGCACCAAAATCTGATGAAGGAATTTTCTTAGGATACTCCACAACTTCTAAGGCATATAGAGTTTTCAATAAAAACACTTGTACTGTTGAAGAGACAGTACATGTCAGATTTTATGAAACCAGTCCTTTTGTTTTTAAACAACCCCAACCTACATCTTCGGATGTGTTTTCAAAAACTGATTATCAACCTTTGATAGAAGATCCTTGTGATAAGGAAAATGTTCAAGAAGATACTTCTGAAACATTTACCCCAAAATATTTCCTACCCTATGTTGATGAACAAGTTTTACAAAACCCAAATCAGTTGTTTCTAAAGAATCATCCTAGTGATAACAACATTGGTGATGTGAATCAACCTATAAGGACTAGAAGTTCCTTAAGAAATAAAGTAGAACATCTAGAATTCCTTTCCCAATTAGAACAAAAAAGAACTGATAAAGCTTTAGGTGATGATGATTTGATTAAATCCATGCAAGATGAACTAAATAAATTCGAAAGGAATAAATTATGGACCTTGGTTGAAAGACCTAAGGAAACTTATGTTATTGAAGTAAAATGGGTCTTCAGAAATAAGTGTGATGAAAATGGAATCATTGTTAGAAATAAATCTAGATTATTTGTAAAGTCTATAATCAACAAGAATGAATAGACTATGAAGAAACCTATACTCCAGCAGCTAGACTTGAATCTATTCGTATTTTACTCACCTTTGCAGCATTCTTCAATTTCAAACTTTTTCAAATGGATGTGAAATGTGCTTTCCTTAATGGTTATGTTCAAGAGGAAGTTTTTGTTGAAAAAACTCCCAGATTTGAAGATAAAAAACATCCTGATCATGTTTTTAGACTTACCAAAGCTTTGTATGGACTTAAACAAGCCCCTTGAGCTTGGTATGATAGACTTACAATATTTTTTCTTCAAAATAACTATGTTAAGGGAAATGAATATCCAAACCTTTTTATAAATAAAGATAAGAAAAATGTTTTGATTATTCAAATATATGTTGATGACATTATATTTGGTTCAACCCAACAATCTTTAACTGATTCCTTTGCGGATCTAATGAAATATGAGTTTGAAATGAGTATAATGGGTGAGTTAACATTTTCCCTTACTTTTAAAATCTCTCAAAAAATAGAAGGAATCTATATATCCCAACATAAGTATATTAAATATCTTCTTAAAAAGTATGGATATGACAACACTAAAAGTATTAGTACTCCCATTGGTACCTCAAACACACTTGATCTTGATGAAGCTGGGAAACCAGTAGATCAAACATCTTTTAGAGGTATGATAGGAAGTTTACTTTACTTGACAGCTAGTCTTCCAGACTTAATGTTTTCAGTATTCTTATGTGCAAGATATCAATCCAATCATAAATAATCTTACTTAAAGGCAGTGAAAAGAATTTTTCTCTACTTAAAGGGAACCATGGATTTAGGACTCTTTTATACTTCTGGAAATGATTTTGTTTTAATTTTTTTTTCGGATGCTAACTTTGGTGGACGTAAAATGGATAGAAAGAGTACATCCTAAACATTTCATTTATTAGGAGATTCATTAGTTTCTTGGTCTTGAAAGAATCAACACTCAGTAGCACTTTCCACTACTGAAGCTGAATATGTAGCAGCTGGAAGTTGCTATGCTCAAGTGTTGTGGATGCAACACACACTCACAGACTATGGTATGAGTTTTACCAAAACACAAATTTTGTGTGATAATACAAGTTCCATTTCCCTTAGTAAAAACCCTTCACATCACTCTCGTGCAAATCACATAGATATTAGGCATCAATTTCTTAGAGATCACACACAAAAAGGAGATATCATTCTTCAATTGATCAGAACACAAGATCAACTTGCTGATATTTTCACAAAATCTTTACTCTCCGATAGATTTGAATACATTAAACAGAATTTAGGAATGCTAACCGTAAGGTAATACTCCTTAATAACTTCCTGTTGAACCAATCTCCTTACACTAATAAACTCCTTTTCATAGGGGGAGTACATTTTCTTGCAAGTTTTTCATATTTTTCGTAATGAAGTTTTTTTATATTTTTCGTAATGAAGTTTTTCATATTTTTCGTAATGAAGTTTTTCATATCTTTAATAATGAAGTTTTTCATATTTTTCATAATGAAGTTTTTTTCATATTATTCGTAATGAAGTTTTTCGTTCTTGAAATTTTCGTAGTGAAGTTTTTTGTACTTGAGATTTTCATAATGAATATTTTCATAATGAAGATTTTCGTAATGAAGATTTGCATTTTTTTTCGTACTCAAGTTTTTTTTCAGAATCTAAAGTCCTTCAAGAAGAATTTTCCTCAATACGAATAATTCTTTTGAAAACCTGAAAGGTACGATTCTTTCTTGAGTTTTTGTAATAACCTTTTACTTGCTATTAGTTTCTTTTGTTTTTAAAATTTCTCAGATTCTAGTTTCCTTAAATCTGAATATTTTCTTTTAAAAACCCCAAAAGATCAGATCCTAGAAAATTTTCCTTGTGGCCATTTCAATGGTCAGATCAGATCAGAAGAATTCTCAGCCATTAGATTCAGATGAGAAGTTCAACCGTCGCTTCAACACCTATAAAAAGGGGACCCCCAATGGTTGTCCCGCATCATTTTTCAAATATTTTTCGTGTCGAAGCTCTTACCAACTTCAAAATCCCATTCTGGATTTTCAAAGCTTTCTCAAGTCTGAATGTCTGCTGAAGTTTCTTCTCAAGAAATGTATTCTGTGAAACCGATTTCGGAGTGTAAAATTTATAGGAAGAGGTTGGTGCATCCAAACTTCTTCAATAAGCATGACTCTATTATTTCAAATAATATCAAGATTAATGAATGTGAGAGTGTATCCATATCAAAGACAGGAGCTCAGGATGTTGTGTATCTGGATCTACTCATTGAGTTTTATGAATCAGTTTTCTTTTTCAAGGAAGATGACAGAGAAAAATTTTCCTTCAAAAGTTATGGTAAAACTTATGCACTTTCTAATACCAAGGCTGCTAGCTTGGTAGGGATATATTATGAAGGGGAAGCTGAGTTTTGTTCCCACAAATTACCGGATATGCAAGTAAGTTTTGTAAAGGTGAAGGCTTTGCAGTGTCTTGGACTTTCAGATGTCAAGACCGCAAATATTGCTCACCTATCTACCAACAATCGGATCCTAGAGTTATGGGTTCAGGGTTTTATCGTATAGAAAAAGGGTGACAAGGACACTCTTAATAAAAGTGATATGTATATCTTATATTTTTTGGTAAATCTAATTAAAATCAATCTGATGAAGTATATTCTCATTACGATAGAGAATATCAAGAATGGGAATCTGAGAGCACAAATAATCATGTATCCTATCCTACTCTCCAAATTGATAGTTCGGTGCCTTGAATCTTTCAAGATCCCTTGCAGTTCCAAGTCGAGGAATTGTAAATTAATGATAATCAGTGATAATACCCTTAATAGGATGAAAGTTGATTTCTCTAAGGAGTCAAGTGAATTTTATGATCTACCAGAGGATGAACCAGAATTCATTCCGAAAAATGCAGAAGAGGATGAACCATCAAAGAAAGCTGGAAAGAAGAGGAAACTAAAGGAAGTGGAAGAAATAGAGAAAACCCCTAAGGCCAAAGAAACCGAATCCGCACCTCCAAATCCCAAGAAACAGAAATCCTATTCTGATGAGGTAGTATCCAAATGGAGGGAGGATAAAAAGAATCGGAAGGAAGGGGAGCCACAGTTTGGCCTAGACCCCGTAGAGGCCAAAACATTGAAAGAGAAAGCTGCTGAATAACTTGAGAAGCAAGCCAAAGAGAATAATCTTAATAAGAAGATGTCGGAGGCAGAGATTGTGCAATCTCTTTTGAAGGCTACTGAAGTTTCATCTGAGAACATTCTCGTACCAAAAACTTTCTTAGTAGAACCATTACCTAAGACACCGGGGAAGAAGTTCATGACTCTAGAAAAAGTGCTAGAGAAGAGTTTCGAAGAAAAGTAAGCTGTAGAAGAAGTACAATAATCTCAAAGCACTGAAGATACAACTAATCTGATAAAGCAAGTAAAAGTCTTTCATGAGAAGGAAAGTGCTTTTGAAAAATTTTCAATCCGGACTTCTCAAGCCGGATCTTCAAAACTTGCAACTCCTGAAATGGATGAGATGGCTGAAGAGGAAGTGAACAAATTATCTGAGGAAGAGAGTCATAATCATGACTTCATTATCCCTAAAGATATCGAGGAAGGAGATGAGAATGAAAAAATTGATGAATATAGGATTGTTCAGTTGTTTGAGAGTGAGCAAGAGTCTCCATATGAAGAAGATATTCCAAAAACCAACATAGGGAAACAAGTGGTTGTTGATACCCCAACCAAAGAAATTATAAAGAATAAGGAAGCTGGAGGATCCTCTAAGAGGAAGCTTGTCAAGATAGATGAAGAACCTCAACCTAGTAGAGTGTTAGACTCATATTCATCAGCTCTATGACATGATTTTTTCATTCAGTACCTGAAGAAGCTAGTGGACACTATTTTGATCTTTCCAACAATTGACTCCAGATGCCAGATGCTCCAGTATATCATGAATCAGAAATCAGACTCTATATCCATGGTGATGGATAGGTGTGTAAATATTGAGGCCGAACACAATAATTTCCTTATCAACTATGAATCCCACAGAAAATCTTGCAAGAAAATGACCAGCTGGTCGAAGAAGATCGTTGAAGATTTGAGAGAGCTTGATCAATTTCAAGAAGATTTCAAGGAAGATTTTGATACTGAAGACACTAAAATCAAGGATCTTACAAATAGATTTGAGGAAAAGCTAAATCTTGAAAAAAATACTCGAATTCAGGATGTCAAAGATCTGAATGGGAAGTTAAATTATGTTGTCCAAAGTTGGAAAATATAAAGGGATCTTCAGATCAAGATTCAAGAAAAGATAGTGAAGTAAGATGACTTGCTGAAGGCTCAGGAAGAGGCTATGAAGGCTCAAGATGATAGGATAAAATCCTTAGAGAAGCAAGTAGAGGAGGATCACAAAGAACTAAAGAAGCTGAAAACCATTGTGAAGAAGCTGATACCCAAGGAAAAATAAGCAAAATAGATCCAAATCTGATATTTTGTTGTATTTGTTTTTCCATGTGCAAATTCTTCTAATCTTAATGAAATTGTGGTTGCTTGTATTGTTTGGATGTTTGTAATAATATTTCAGGTACTATATTTTTTTCCATTCCCTAAATTTCTTTTTGAAAATCACAAAGGGGGATAAAGGAAAAAGAATTCCAAGTAAAGAAGAAATATCCCTAAGTAAGGGGGAGTTTATCTAAGGGGGAGTTCTCATTACAAAGATTTCCATACTCAAGATAATGAAAATTCTCATTCCGGAAATCTAGAATATGATCCTTAGTGTTCCAAAGCCTAAGGGGGAGTTAGTCATATTCATATTTTCCCATGAATAAAGGGAGATAAGTTTTATTTTCAAAGTTTAGTAAAATATTTTCTAAGTCCTTATATTATTTTTTCGTAAGGATGTTTGTGCTTTCCAAAAAGGGGGAGATTGTTGAGTCAATAAGGGTTTCCTTATGACTATTACATTCCTTCATACTTAGGGGATATTGTTAAGACATTAAGGTTTCCTTATGACTTTACCATTCCTTCTTTTTTTGAAAATCACAAACACCTTATCTCAAGGAAAAACTATTTTTAACCTATGTTTTACTTCTATAAGGAAAAATTCCCCCCCAAGGAAATTTATCCTTACCATGTTTTATTGTTCATAACATAATTTTTCTAAGTGTAAAATTCGGTTTGAAACCAAAACCTCAGAATCCTATAATTACCTAGATATGAAGCATTCTGTTTTAGGATCCGAATTCTCAGAATTCTGGTTACGAACTCTTATGAGTTCTGACTCCGAATTCTGAATCAGAATTCTGGTTACGAAATATTCTAAGTTCTGACTCTGAATTCTAAATTAGAATTCTGGTTACGAACTCTTCTGAGTTATGACTTTGAACTCTGAATCAGAATTCTGGTTATGAACTCTTTTGAGTCCTGACTCTAAATTCTGAATCAGAATTATGATTACGAACTCTTCTGAGTCCTGACTCCGAATTCTGAATCTGAATTCTGATTATGAACTCTTCTGAGTTCTGAATCTGAATTCTGAATACTAATTCTAGATATGAACTCTTTCAAATTCTGACTCTGAGTTCTCTGAATACAAACTCTAAACTCTTATGAGTTCTGACTCCAAATTCTCATGAACTCTGACTCCGAACTTTGTGAGTTATAGTTCCGAATTCTTGTGAATCCAGATTCTGAATTTCCTTGAAATTCAGACTCCAGAATTCTATAGAGTTCAGGTTCCAAATTCCTATAAAACAGAATCTGAATATCCTTGTATTATAGACTCCGAATTCAATTTTTGTTAGACTCTGAACATTCATTTGATTACATTCCGAATATTGGATTTCTAGTTATGTAACCATATTTTTTATAACACTTGTTTTCTTATAAAACGATGCCATGATTTCAGTTACTAACTAACCGTTGTTTGAGTGACACGTGTACAGGTCCCTATGAAATTCAAGGAAAAATATGACCGTTGGATGAGGGAGCCGACTGTTGAAGTCATGCCTATAAATAGGAGCTCATTTGAAAGAGATCACAACAAGTTGATCAATCTATATAGTACATGCTGCTAAAGTGATTTCTAGAGAGAGAGGCTTTATTTATTAGTGCGTACTGAACTACTTGTTCATATTTTATTTGTGCGACTCCGATTATTGCTGTGTACAATCGAGGGCTTCCGGGGATAGGAAGACATAGGTGCCAACTACCTCGAAGTTGAGAGCTTCCTTGTTGAGGAAGACAAAGGTGCCAACTACCTTGAAGTTGAGGGATTGCGAGGATGACAAGACAAACTCCGATCTTCGTATCGAGGGATTACCCTGGTGTGGGTAAGACAGACTTTATTGAAAGTATAAATCAAGGGACCTTTATCCAAGGTTGTTGGATACCCTTCTCTTTGGGTTAAAAGAGTCACTACTTATTACTTGTAATATTTCTATTTTGTTTTCCGCTGTAATTTTAGTTTTTGAGGAAAGTATAATCTTCTTATAATTCCTTAGACTTGTACTCTAATTATATAGGATTATATATGCTTTAAGGTAGAATCTTATTTGTTGTAATCTTTGGTTAAGTTTCATTTCCGAAATCAGTTTTCCAGAATCAAGCAAGTTATTAGAACTTAGAGGTGTTGTGAATTTTTGTTATGAAAAAGTTCCTTAGGGATTTTTAAAGTATACAATTCACCCCCCTCTTGTATTTGAGCATCTCATTTTTACATATTCGATCCAACAGTTTTTCTTTAGTCTAAGGAACACTACACCCAAGAACATGGGTGTCTTATTGGGTGGGGTTCATTGTAAGTCCCCCCCCCAAATGAAATGAGTATTGTGAAATATTTAGGGGGTTACCATAGTATACTTGGATAAGTGAATGTTGATATACTGTTATTAAGTTGGTTTTTTCCTCGTGGGTTCCTCTTTGGCTGGGTGACACATAACTTGGTGTTAGTTTCTAGAGTGGGAGAATGAGTTATGTTGTGGTGTATTTCCTATAAATAATGATTTTAAAAAGGAAATATAGATTTTGGTGTGATTTATTTACATGGTTTTCTATGGATTATATGTTCTGTCTTACTTCTGTTCTATTTAAAATAGACAAGAGCTAACCTTTTCTTGTTTAAGCGGTGTGTGTCGTAAGTATTGGTGGGTATCCATCTGGTTATATATACACTTACCCTATATATTTTTTATGGTGTGTATGAAGTATTAAATCAATATAATGTATATAAGGGAGAACCTCTTACCCCTATAGAGGATTGTATTATTGATTTGGTGTTCAGGGATGGAATTGGGAGTGTAAAGGTATCAGTCTTGTGGTGCATGGGGTCATGCGATGTTGGCACTTTTTAACTTCATTTTTTCTTGGTATTATAGTGTTATTTTTAAATTTTTTATATGATAAGACTCTAACTAGTATTGTCAATGATATTATATACTAAAAATTGTTCATTCTTTGATTTAAGAATCACACACACACTCACACATTATAATGAACTGTGCCCTCCTGGTCTATTAGTTTTCCAATTTTGGTTGTTAGAGGTGTTTGGGGGAGGTTTTGAGAGTTTTTAGTGGAAACTAGAGGTGTATCAGAACTATTTTATGAAATAAACACCATGTAAGTGCATTACATGACGTGTAACAGTGGTTCATGTCTTGTGTGAGGCTGGTTCATGACTTGTAGATTTTTAGGGTTAAATAATAAAAAGGCAATGCATTTTTTTTGGAGAAACCAAACCCTAAGGATTACATGACGTGAAATAAGATTACACGCAGTGTAAATCTCCAATGCAATGTAGTTTTAAAAGTTCTTTCTGGATTAATTTTCATTCATTCGGTCATGTATTATTCTTCCTATCATTTTGGGTGAACCCTAGGCACCTTGAGGAGTTCTTCAAGCCCTATCCCTCTTTGATTCATTGGTCCTTGTGGTTTTTTTTGAAAATCCGTGGTAATCCCTTCCTTATTCATGGTAGGTTTTCTTCTGTTCTTCTCACAGGGATTAACTACGGTGATGTTGTTATAGTTTGGTTTGTGTGTTGGGTTTAATTTTTATGGTCTTTGTTTGTAGTGTAGGTTGATCTGTGTTTTCTCAGGGTGTGTTTGTGGTTTATGGGCATTATTCTTCACCCTATAGTGCGTAGTGAGTTGGAAAATCTTCTTTGAGGTAGGGACTCCCTCATTTCTCTTTATTTGTTTATCATGTGGGAGGGGTTTTATTTTGTTTATCTATGGGTTATGGTTGTTCTGGATTAATGAAATATAAAGAATTGGTTAAAATGAAATTAAAAGGTGTAAATGGGGGTTGTTTCACATTATTTTAAAACTTTCACATTATTTGTGATATTGTGGATTGTATGGGCTTGTGGCCCTGCTGAAAATTTTGGTTGTTGGTGGATTTGTTTTCCATGGATATATGTGATGTGATTGCTACTTTGGTTGTGATTATTGTGATATCAACCTAAAATGAAAATTGATTAACCACTTATATTTGGCTAATGAAATGGTTTCCCCAGGATTATAGCTTGTGTGATAACGCCCCTAAAATAAAATGAAATGTCATAAAATACCCTTTTTATAAATCTATAAAGTGATCTTGATATTTTGTGATGTTTTGCCATGATTTTGGGATGATGATGTGTGGTTGGGTTATGTGGGGCAACAAGGTGGTTTGTTGGACATATTTTTGGGGTGATGAGGTGTTTTTTTGGCTGTGATTTTGGGACGACAAGGTGGTTTGTGGGGCGTTATTTTGGGGTGGAGGGGTGGTGGTTGCTTATTCTAGATGCCCAGGTAGTGATGGAATAAATGTTTACTAATGATTGAAATGAAACATCTTGGTTTGGTTAATGGGATGAAAACGATTAATGAATAATTAAATGGTGGGTTGTGTGGTCAAATGTGGTTTACGCTAGATAATTAAAATAATGATATGATTAAATGAAATTGGTTGGAAATGTGAAATGGGGTTTGTGGCTTTATGTGTGGTGTTCTACATTTAAAGGTGGAAGAAAAAGTAATGGTTTTGTGAGTTGGTTGGTTTGTTTGTGAACCCATAGGCTGGTCTTGAGAATTTGATACTACATATATATACTTGTATATTCTTGTGATTTAAATATTTGACCCACCCACATAATGCATTATGTGCCGACACCTGCATAGTCATGAGTGGGGGGGGGGGGTGTTTTTCCCAACATCTGGCGAGGTGTACAGATGGATGAATACCCACTATTTCCCACTCTCTCTTATAGGAAAGGTAGGCATTTCACATGCTATTATGGATAGAGGCCTGTTAGTGCATTAGATGGTGGCTGTGATAGATCAAGTGTTTGTGGGTGAGATGTGATGGCCCAGGTGTTTTTGGACAAGAAGTGACTATGCTTATGGGGTGGTACCCCAAGTGTTTTTGGGAAAGCTATGATGTGGTCGTGTTTGTGGGGAGGCAAGCCCATGTGTTTTTGGGTGAGGTGTTTTGTGATCGTGCTTGTGGGGTGGTGTGGTATATGGAAAATATGGGAGTTCTAGGACATACGATGTTGGGTGTGAGAGCGTCATACAAGTGGGAAAGTGGTGCGGGTACCCTTATCTACGAGATCATGTTATATTATATTACTTGACTTGAGTTATTTGGTGAGCGCACCTTGGTGAGGTTGGGTTTGGTTAGTATGCCTATATAGGTTCTGTTTGGTTCTAATATTTTCTCACAGGCGCATTAGTATGCTTCTTTCACATTTGCGCGAGAGACTTTGGTTTTTCTACTAAGTATACTTTTATACTCACCCTACATATATCAAACCATTTTTTTATTTTCAGGAGGATTACATGAACTATACTAGACACTTCTAGCTCAGGTATTAGATAGATGTTGTGTTGTTGCTTTAGCTTTACTTCTGGGCATTTACTTTGGAGACATTTTATTGCATTAGTTCTATTTATACATGCATTGTGGGATGTTTTTTGTATCTTTTTATATTATTTCATGGATTTTATTGTGGATGATTCATCTTATATTCATATTCTATATATATTATAGAGAGTAATTCCACCCATACATGAGATTTTTATACCCTCAGTGCTAGTTTCCAACCTGGGGCCTACTGGAAGCGGGACCCATGGGTCATTATCTCTATCCCCTCATTGCAGTATCTTTGGAGGGGGGAGGGGTTCGTGACACATATATCTATTTTTTGGTTGTTCTGGGGTTGAAGATTCTGTAGTTGTATTTTTTTTAAAATTTATATATAGTGGTGGTTTAAACCACCGCTATTTAAGGTCGATATTTGTTTAGCGGCGGTTTCCCCTCCCAAAAAATTCAAAGGGGATAGCATCAGTTTAAACCATAACTATATCCTAACCATTTTTTAGTATGGTAAACTACCACTAAAACCAAAAAAACCACCACTAAATAAACATTTTGCGACAGTTCCTAGAAAACACTACTAAATGGATGGAACCGATGCAAATTGAATACCGACTCCAACTTTAGCAGTGGTTTTTGGAAACTATCATAGAACCATATAGCAGAGGTTTAAACTACCACCAAAATAAAAAAAAATGCCGCTATTAGTCGATTTTGTTGTAGTGAAAGAGGTCAAGTGTTACGAATGCAAACATATGGGCCATATCAGACCTGACTTCCCACAGATGAAGGTGTAGAAATGAAAAATTGAAAATAAAGAGAAGAAGAACCAAATGAAATATTATTATGAATGTAAATTAAATAAAGGATACATTGAGTGTTTCTAAATACTACATCATATATTTAAGTTCGGATTCAGAAAAAGAGAAATCAAATAAAAAAGAAAACATGTTCTTTTATGGATAAAGAAGAAAATGTATAATCCTATTCTTCTTATTTTGATTTTTAAAGTTTTTCAAATGGTAAATTAGATGAATATTGTTCTATAATTGAAAAAAAATATGAATTCGTGATTAAAAAGCTTAAATACTTAAAGAATATTCATAATGTTTTCCTAAGTGAAAAAATTACATGTTGAAACATCACCTTGAATTAAAAGAAAAACTAAGAAAGTCTACTTCAGGATGCACTATGCATGATAATCAAATTAAATAATTGCAGGCTCAAGTATAATACTTTAAAATTACTACTAGTTTATTTACTAATGGAGAAGAATATTTAAACAATATTATTAAAAGAATGTTTGGAGAAAATAAATATATGGTATTGGTAATAATGGTGAGAAGCCTAAGCTATATAAAAACTATTCTATTCCTATATCAAAGAACCACAACATGTCTAAGGTTACCTATTTTGACTGCAGTATTATAGAACACTATGTTAATAATTGTTTCATAAAAAATGCTCAAATTAGTAGTGTTAAAAAAGATTATGTCTCAAGATATTTATCTAATTTGGATTCTCACAAGGTTAAATAGATCTGGTTTCCCATATATTTACCCATTGACACTAAAGGAACCAAGAGAATTTGGTTACTAAAACAAGATTTTTTTTGATATTTTTGTAGGTGAAAATCCATAGGAACAAAAGTGAAATATTATATATGTATAGTGGATGCTCAAGGAACATGTGCAGAGACTTTTCAAATTTTTGGTACTGTCAAAAATAAATGGAGGCTCGGTTACCTTTGGTGATAATTCTTAAGTCAAGATCATTGGTGTTGACCAGTTAGAGATCAAAAAACAATCATAATCAAAAAAATTATCTATATTCAAGGATTTAAGCACAATCTAACAATAATTTCTCAACTCTTTGGTGATATATTTTTTGTGATTTTATATTAATTTTTATTCTATATTTTAAGATAAACTGCTTAATTTTAGAGCACTTAGAACTGAAAATGTTTATACTTTGGATCTTAGTTCCTTATGTGAAAAGAAAGTGAATTGTTTAACTACTAAAATAAGTTAATCTTAGATATGGAATAGGATACTTGGACATTGAAATATATTTTCCCTATCTATGTTATCTAAGAAGAATTTAGTTTTAGATCTACCCAGTATGAAGTTTGATCAGAATAGACTTTATGATACTTTCCAAATAGGCAAGAATCATAAGTCATCTTTCAAATTAATTAATAAGGTTTCTACATCTAAACCTTTATAACTCGTCCACATGGATTTTTTAGACCTTCTAAATAAAAAACTTGGATGGTATATATTTTTTGTATTGGTTGATGATTTTTCCATATTTACCTAGGTTTATTTACTAAAATTAAAAAATGAATCTTTTTCGGTTTTTTTAATTTTTTTTAAAATTTCAAATTGAAAAAGATTTTAAAATAATTTCATTTAGAAGTGATCATAGATAATAATTTTAGATTCATGAATTTAATTTTGTTTGGTAAAACCTAGGTATTAAATATACTTTTTCTACTCTAAGAACACCTAAAAAAATGTAATTATAGAAAAAGAAATAGGACTATTCAAGAAATGAAAATAACTATATTGAATGAATATAATATTCCTACCTATTTTTAGACATAAGTTGTTAATACAACTTTCCATATTATGAATAGAGTTTTAATCACGCATTTTCTAAAAAAGACATCCTATTAATTATGGAAAAATAGAATTCATAAAATTTGATACTCTAAAGCTTTTCAATGCAAGGTGTATATCTTTTATACTAAGGAAAAACTTGGTAAATTTGATCCAAAGGCCAATGAAGGATTATTTCTTGGATATTCTACTACTTCTAAAGCTTATAGAGTGAATAATAAAAAGTAAAGGATAGTTGAAGAATGAGTTCATGTGAAGTTTTGTGGAAGTGATTCTTTTGATTATAAGAAATTTCAAAAAATAAAGTCATTTATTCTTTGAATAACTTGAGGCTTGGATATTATAAAAATTTATTTGAAAGTAAATTATAATATAAACATAATCAATCCAGTTCTGGATAATATAAAATTGTGGAACCTGAAAGTGTCATACCTAGATATTCTAGTACCTTAAAGAAAAACCCTTTATAAACTGTTATAAGATACTTAGATGAAGGAGTTAGGAGTGTGAGAAATATAAAAAACCTACCTGAGTTATCTTCCTTCCTATCCTAGTTTCAACCTAAAACTGTAGAAGAAGATTTATAAAATGGAAGTTGGATGTTATCTATACAGGAAGAACTAAACCAGTTTAAGAGGAATGAAATTTAAGAATTATTTGATAGGGCCTTTAACCATTCAATGATAGGAATGAAATGGGTTTTAGAAATAAGAAAGATAATCAAGATATAATTACTAGGAATATGGATAGGATAATTTCTAAGGGTTATAACTAGGAGGATGAAATAGATTATGAGGAAATATTTTTCCTAGTTTCTAGGATTGAATCCATTGGGATCATTTTGGGCTATGCATCCCATATAAACATTTAATTATACCAGATGGATGTTAAATCTAAAATTTTAAATGTTTATTTATTATAAGAATTTTATATTGAATAGCCTCTAGGTTTTAAAAACCCTCATCTACCAAATTCTATTTTCTAACTTACCAAAAACTTTTATGGCCTTAAACAAGCACAGAGGGCTTAATATAGAAGACTGAGTTCTTTCCTTTTGAAAAAATGGTTTTTCAATGGGATTATTTGATTCTACTTTTTTTTAATAAAAACTATACTTATGATATTTTATTAGTGAAAATTTATGTTGATGATTTTATTTTTGGGTCAAATATTCAAAAGATTTATAATTATTTTTAAAATATTATGAAAAATAATTTGAAATGAGTATGATGGGAGAATTGAAATGTTTTTTTCTTGGTTTTCAAATTTATCAAAAGTATTTTAGAAATTTTTTGAATAAAAAAATATATTATTTATTTATTGAAATATTTTGGTCCTGAAAATAGTAAGTATTATACAACTCCCATGTGTACTAATGTAAAACTTGATTTAGAAGAATCTAGAAAACCAGATGATAGAAATTTATATAGAGGTATGATAGATAGTTTGCTATATACTACTTATAGTAGACCATTCATTATGTTTTATGTTTACCTTTATTCATGATTTAATCAAACCCAAAATAACCCCATCTTACTAATGTTAAAAGGATTATTAGATATTTAAAAGGAACTATTTTTCTATCTCTAATTTATCCAAAAACTTATGGTTTTGATTTAATTTCGTATTCAGATGATGAATTTGGAGGGTATAGGTTAGATAAAAAATCACCTCAGGTGCATGTCACATTTTAGTAAAGTAACTGGTTTCATGGTCTAGTAAAAATAAACATTTAGTTTCATTTTCAATAGTTAAGGCAGAATACATATCTTATGCCTATTATTGTGCATGTGTGTTTTGGATGAAACACACACTTCTAGAAGTTTTACATAAATTCAATCATATTTTTATTTTATGTGATAATAATAGTGCTATTAATATTTCAAAAAATATCATGAGTTAGTACTAAGAATATTTATCTTAGGCATCATTTTCTAAGATATCATGTACATAAAGGGAATATATCTTTAGAATTTGTGAATACTAAGTATCAACTTGCTGATATTTTCACTAAACCACTTCTTAGTGCAATTTTTTTATTTTATTAAGGGGAATTTAGATTTATTTAATTTCAAGTAATAATTTTAATTTTCTTATTAATATTTCTTCATTTTATTACTATTTTTATTTAAGTTTTTGTTTTTAAAGTTATATTTATTTCTTTTGATTATTCAGTTTATAAATTTGTTAGATTAAAACTTTAAATGAATATTTTATTTTTCAAAATTATCTTTTCATTTTTAAAAAACCCTAAATGATTACACTAAAATTTTGGATTGAGAAACCAAAATGTCACTTGAAACTATCAGAGTAAAACCCTTCTTGCTCTCTAATATCTTAGAACTTATACCCTTTTTAACTCTCTCAAGATCTCAATCTCTTTTGACCCCTTGTTTTGAAACCTTGAAACTTATGATTCTCATGATGGAAAAGATGGATAGAATAGGATAAACTGTTATGAGTGGAATAAAGAGGTAGAGTCCCTCTAGTTCAAAAAGGAAAGTGCCGCATGGAAAAGTTAAATATTTTTAATGAATTTTTCAGATGAATTTTCTACTAAAGTAATCATTGAGATTTCAAGGCCTGATGTATATGTTAATTGGTGGAAATATAGATTATGTATTCAATAAAAAGGTAAAATAATTTTCTAAAAATACATAGTTTAGTTTTAGTGATAGTGAAGATGTTGTCTCATTGAAGGTGAATGATAAGGAATTTTCTATTTCAATAGCAGAAATGGATCATATATTGAAATTACCCCATGAAGGTGTTTTTAATTTTATTCTTTGATAAATTGGGGAAATTATCCAAAATTCTAATGAATTTATGTTTTCTTAGTTTAAAACCTCTCAAATCAAGAATATTTTAATAAAGGGTTTGGAGGTTGACCATAAATTATTTCTCAATTTTGTTCAGACTGTTGTAATGCCGAGGATAACTAAGTTAGATAGAATCCTCTTCCAAAACATGCACATTTTTTAATGTTGAGTGGTATTAATCTAAAATTCATAAGGTACATGTTGATTTTTATAAATCATTGTTGTCAGAAGGATACAAAAATATCCTTTTATCCCTATAGAAGGTTGGTTTCTCTTATTCTTTTCTAGAGATAGATGATTAGTGATAGTCAAACTAGGTTATGATGTCATCACAACAACATATTGTATTCCAACACCTTAAGGAAGTTTTTATTTTTCTGTAACATAACCAAGGGTAAGCTGATGTCTATTAGTGTTGAAGATGAAGATCAGTTACGAGATCATGTTGTGGGGCTTACAAGAGCATAAAATCAATCAGTTCTTCTATGTGTGATGCAGAAGATATTGGTGCATCCTAAGTTAAAATATATGGGGTACCTTAAGTATCTAGAGGTTTATAGGAATCATCAATTGGTGTTTCAAATGTTCCATTTAGTACCAAGAGAAGAAAAGTGGTGGAATAGAATATACCATCCATGGTAGGGGGAGTTATTCAGTTTCCTAGAACTTTCAAGATCCTTATTCTGAGATAGATAATAGAGTTTTAAATGTTCAAAGGCCTAGAAGAAGTGAAGAGTCTATTGATAAGGTTTTGGTTTCAATGGTTGAATAAGTGGATCAACCAATTTCTATTGGATAAAGAGTTGGAGAGGTTGTTATTATAGTTTTTGTTGAATAAAGAGATAAAAAATTGCTCAAGTTGATGAACATCTTATAGAGGAAGCTCTTTTTGGTGAACATGGTAGTTCTCTAGTTGCTATAATAATTAAAAATATTGATAATTACTCAGTTTATTTTATTTAGAGGTCCTTGTAAAGGATAGTTCAAGAATATTTTGAAGCCAAAAAAGTTCTTGGTGAGTTATCTTCTCACTCTAGTGATGAGTTGGAGGTTTAATAGCTTCAGATGATTAAAGTCACATATCCTTCTATAAGGCCTGATCAAACTTCATCTAATGCTAATGATACATTGAATTTTGAGAGGCATACTAATTATTTTACTCTAATAATGGTTTATCAATTCAATCAATTGAAGGATAAAGCTATTAATTTATAATAAGATCTTGAGAATTATTGTAACTCTTATGAAGAGTTGAAAATTACTTCTATTTCTAGTAAATAATTTTAATATCTTTAGAATTAGTATCAAAGTTTGTAGTAAAGTTCATATGACAAACCTTATCTTTAGTACAATTTATTTCATAATTTATTACATAAAAACACACTTAGTACAACCCATAATATTTACAAGACTAGTGTTTTTGGTAAATTAGTTACATAACATATCATCTTGATAAATGGATACAATAACATTATTAAAAACTTCCTTAAGAAGCTTCAAAAATTTCACATCTTTTAAAAATACATAGGTTAACTTGGAGACATACATAAGAAAATATTAAGCTATAAATTCTAATAAGGGAATAAACAAATCATAACATGATTAAAGCATTACATGTTATTCAATAGGAATTTCAATAGAAAATAAAAATAGTGAGAATCATAAACTTGAATAATGAGGTATGATATAACATGATTGAATAAAGGTAACATGGGGATGTGGAAACAACATTAAACCTGACATCATACACATAGGGAAAGGATAACCACCAAGACATCATAAAATGGTGTAAAAAGTTCCATAATGGATTAGGCTTACTCTCTAATCTCATACATGATGTCTCATGAGAATAAAATATTACCCAATGCCTTGGAACTCTATATAATTCTAGGCACACCTGTCACTTTCATATCATGTACATGTATAAGTGTTCCACATAGATCATTCAAAATAGGATCATATTTCATCACATTTAATCCCATGATTAAGTATTTTGGGATAAATAAATGGAATTATAAAATCAATAAAGAACAGGTATGTCTAGTTGAATACCCTTGAGTATAAATGGGGATGAGTAATCAAAATTCAAAAGTTTGGTATAGAAAATAAAAGGAAAATTTCGACAGCATAATGGGGGTACTCAAATATTCATCAAAGGGATTAATGTGAGTGAAAGGGGTCTATAATAAATTTTAAATCATAGGGGTAGTAATAAGTATATGTAATAATATAATCCAACTTGAAAAATTGGTAATTAAAAGTCATAAGACAAAAAATAGTGCTTGAATAAAAGTTTGGCATGGAAAAATCATAAGATAATATTTGCAGCATAACGGGGGTATATAATGAATCATGGGAGAGAATAATGAGAGTTAAGGGGTTATATAATCACTTGAAAATCATAAGTTCATTAATACAGATGTGTAAAATCATAACTCATCAAATTGAATTGGATGACAAAAGGCATTACATAAAGAAAGTGCTTGAATAAAGAGGAGAAGGAGAGGATACCTTACTTTTGGCACAGTAATGGCTTAGGTAAAGGTCATAACCATAGGGGATAAATGATATCTAATTATTTTAACATAAATTGAATAGTAAAGGGATACTTATAAATTCAATACAACTTAACCAATTGATAATAAAAAGGCTAAATACAAAGAAGGTTCTTGAATGAAAAAGAAGAGAGAGAGGTCCCTTACCTTAAGAGGGTGTTTCCAAAAGCTTGGGAGGAGATTATTGAGAGCTTGGGGAACCTTGGGAGGATTATAAAGAGTTAATTATAGAGTTTCTTCATGATAAAATGGTTTTTAGTGAATATTAATGAGATATTGGTTGGGTTTATATAGGAAAAGAGAGAGGAGTTCTTTATTATTTACCAAACTTATATTTTGGACTCTATACAATGAAGTAATCAAAACCATAAACTTTACCATGGGTTTTGCAAATTATTTCTGAAAAAGAGAAGTAGTTTTAATTATTTTATAATTCCATGAACTGATCACATTAAAATAACACCCTTGGTGATGTGGAATTGAGTCATGTTTATAAAGAATTGATTTAAAACCATAAAATATAATATACATTTTAAAGGATTCATAAAGGGTTTATACAATTAATCAAATAAGCTCAAAAACATATTATTTTAAAGGTTAAATATATATTTGGTCTTATATACCTTTTATCTCACATATTACACAACTTTTGTGTCATTACGATGTCATAATATATACTGTATATTTATACTATATTAAATATTTACCCGAAAATTCGATTGTCTCGGAAAATTATAAAAAATTCACCATTAGATAATTTCAACATTATTATTCCAAAAATAATATTTATTTTATCAAAATAATTATCTAAATATGAGAAATTTCACTTTTAAATTAAAATCCTCATTTATTGAAAAATATTAGTTTTTTTACAATAACAGTTTTCTAACCCTTATAAAAATTGCATTTTCACTTCATAGAATTATATTATCATTTATATTTAATATATACCATTTAATAATAATATTTTACTAAAATATATTTTATTTCAAAAATTCATGAATTCATCAAAAATAATGTCTTAATTGAAATTTTATATTACCCAAAAATACAATTCAAGTTTTGTCATATTAAAATCCAATTTTTATCAAACTCATTACTTAATCATTTATAAAGTAAAAACAATAAGGAATAAATTTAATCATTATTTTATTGAAAATAAAATATACATATTCATACTATTAGTTATGAGATATATATCCCTTTATTACACCAACGAACACTCTAAAGGTAAGGTGTGCGACAACAAGATTCTCATGGGGTGGCTCAACGAACATGGTTTGGGTCATAATCTCGATGAGCTTGAAATTTTCCTATAAACAGTTTAGATCATGGTTTAGTTGTTGAATCTCAGCTTGGGTTTAGTCAAGGGAAAGGACTAGTTATGTTATCTCCCTTGTAATCTCTAATAAATGGGCTTTATAGGGTATGATCCTACTGGTTGAGGTCATAATTTCTTTCATTTGTTTCAATAAAACTTTATCATAACCCTTAATATATAATAATCATATGAATACTGTTTAATGGATATATTATCAACAATTATGATTCTAAAAAATCTTTTGAATTAGACATGATACAACCAAAGAAGTGAAAGTGTTTTCTATAACCACATGACATAATAGTGGATTTAATTCAATAACAAATGGAATTTTGTTTATAAATGTTTGGGTCATTACAATTCAATACCAAGAAAAGATTTTGATGCTTTTAAGAGAGATATAGTTGGTCAGGTTAGATAGATCAAAAGTTAAGTTGCTTGAAAATAATATTTTTATGATTTAAAAAAATTTCTATCTAGTCATTTTAAATTTGTAAAAGTCATCTTCTGTAAAGGTAGAGATTATACTTTAAGTGGTGTAGGATTAGTAGATGTGGTGAGGATAATAGTGCTTCTGTCAAAATATATTACTTCCATGTATGAAATAATTCAGATATTATAATGTGATAGTGTGACTCTATACACTTTTATGGAAAATTAAAAGATCTAGTTGTAAAGTTCACTTTTTCTAAGCCAAGAGTTTAAGTTTTGGTCAACAAGTTGAGTGATATGATGAGAAAATATGTTCATTATTCTGAGACTTTTCATAATTTTATGAAAGTAAATCTAGTTCATATGTTGAAGATATTCTAGGATTCAATGTTTTTTATGATGGAATGGGATTGAACAATGAATAATACTTTGAAATTGTTGATGGATGAGATGAAGGTTGTACATCAAACTGTCCAAGATTCCCTAACCATAGAATCTTCCTCTGATGATCCTGAACCTATAACTTCTTCACATCCTTCCACATAACCTATTAAAACCATGAGATAATACTTTTTTTTAATCTAGTCCAATTTATAAAAAGTAATTTTTTTTGTTAATTTTATGTTATCTATATTTATCTATTTGTTGTATACTACTATTTTATATTTTTAATATTATTCATTCTTAGGATGTATTTATTTTTGGCTTAACTAATATTCACTACTAATTTTTTTAAACATTAAATGTGTTTTACTCCATTTCTATACTTTCTTTTTGATTTAAAAGGGGAGGGGGGAATTTAGATAAACACAAAATTATATAATTTTATTTAATAAATCTATGTTTTTTTATTATTATTTAAACCCTAATAGTTTTTTTTTGTTTTCATTTCTATGGGTTTTTTATCATTAAAAAGGGTGATATTGTTAGGAATACAGATGTTTATCCAACAATTGCATTAATTTATCATTGATTTTTATATTCACAAACACCCTCATTTGTTTTAATAATGAAGCTGATTTAAGTGAATTTTTGGATTATATTTATTAGAATATTTATTTTATTTTCTTTGGAATTATGAAATTAATTAAATTGAAGATTTATTTTCCAAGTATTTTGGACCTTTTGAAGAATTCTGGAATAATTATTTATAACCCTATGTTTAAAGTGAACGTTAGGTTTGGGAACCTAAATTTTGATAAGGAACTCCACTTTTCAAAACTTATGTTTGGACATAATGTTAGGATCAGGAACCTAACTTTTGTGAAGAACCCTATGTTTGAGTATCTAATGTATAGTTTTTTATCATAACATTTGAAATCAAAAATAGGTTTTGTACCATACTTTTGGAGTTATACATATGTAGAGAATCCCTACGTTGAAGTAGTCATTTGTGGGATTTGAATTTTGGATATTTTTTGAGATTTTTTCAATGATTTTTTCAATGTAATCTCATAAAAAGTTATTTAAATTCAATTTAAAATCCTCTTTAAAAATGGATTAAATTGTTCCGATTTCTAAGAGAATTTATGATTTTTATTGGGTGATTAAATTCAAATTTGAAACATGTTGAGAGTTTTGAATATCGTATTTTATCTGGCGATATTTCCGGACCTTCTTGACTAGAATCAAATCATATTTATTATTTATTCTCAAAGGATTATTTCTTTTATATAGAAAATTATAGAGTCGAATCTTTATGAACAACTCTTTGTTTCTTAGATTATCTGAAAATATGAATCTATTTATAATTTCATCCAGACTTTTTAAGATTACTTATGTTATACATTCTTGTTATAATCTTCTATAGTTTATCAAAGTTTTTTCTTAGGTGTAAGAACCCATGTTTTAGACCGGGTGGTTTTTATGAGGGTTTTTGAATTTTTGGCAATTACCGAGTAAGAAAAATATACAACTAAGCTTTGGAATTAAGTTACATGAGTTGGAAACTTTTAAAGTGATTTTATCGGGCTTGGGTAAAGGCTCAATGATTTTCTTGGGTGGTTCTATGGGTTTTAGGAGCGTCAGAGCGGGAAAAGGTAGGGTTTTAAAGGATCTATAGTGGGCGAATGATCTATGAAAGATCTATAAAACTATGCGGAATGTTGCAGGAAACCGTGAAACTTATTTCTTGGGGATAGTGGTTGTCAGATAGTCTGTGCATGGTTACAATAACTATGCAGGACAAACCATACGAATGGATTCTCTTAAACAGAGGGGTGTCGAATGGCTGGCACACAGTTTTCCAAACCATGTGGCTTAAACTGTGGGTGATGTGCTATTTTAAAAAACGTGATTTATTTTAATTAAATTAAAATAAAAATTAAATTCTAAAATATACTATCTCTTACCCATCCCTCTTATATGATGTACACCAACCTAAGGGGCTCTCCCCTTCGACATGCTACCCCCTCCATGGCCCTCCTCAGATCTTCAAATTTGGCCAGATTTCTCTATAGTTTCTCTTTGAATCACCAAGGTAGAGTCCCTCCTTCATTATCCTCCCAATTTAAAACTTCTATTTGGCCTATCTGTCACCCTACAGTGTGTGGAAGAAACTCTAGGGTTGGTTTTGATCCAGTTTTCGTGTTTCTTATGGATCTAGGTTGTGTAAAGGGTTTATCAGGACCCGTTGGGCTGTGTTATGCCAACCGCCACTGAAGGTGAGGTGGTTCAAGTGTTTTTGGTCTGCCAACATCATTTGGGGTAAGTTTCTAAACCACTATTTTGTTTTTCACTAGTTCTTTAAGGTTTAGTGGTGTTTATGAGACTCGAGGGTTTGGTTGTAGGGTGTTTCTATCATTTTCCAAGTGTGTGCATGCTTTATTACCAAGTATGAATATATATACATATATATATATACATACATATATATATATATATCTTTCATGTTCATGTTCCCTCATGTATTAGGTAATACATGCATCAGTTTAAGGGTATATATATATATATATATGGAAGTGCAGGTGTGCGAGCAGGCTGCTACTTGAGTTAGAAACCTTGGTTGGGCCATCTTTTGAAGTAGGGTCTCTAACATTAACCTCTTAAATTAATAATGCATTAGTTTTTTGTGAAATGATTCTTGATTAGTTGAATTTCAAATTTTTTATTGAACTACTTATGAGGAATGAAATTTTTTGTTTGAGAACATATCATGTTTTTGTAATAAAACCCCTTAGTCATGGTGCACTGCCTTCAAGCTAAAAACATAGTGATTAGCCTGTTATGTTTTCTTGGATTTATGATTTTTGGTTTTTTCTATGCTTTACTAGTTAGAGGAATCTTGTTTAAACTAAAGGGATATGGTTTTCTTAGCTAGGAGATGTATTTCTTTCTTTTCTCATTGATGCACTTATGTTAAATATTTCTATTGAACTATAATGGTGATATATGGGTGGGTAAACCCATGTGACTTGGTTGAGGGTAATTGGTTAATTGAGTGGGAATACTCAATAGGCTGGATTGAATTTTTTAAAGGGATAATTAAACAACAATGGGTAAATTAGTGGGTAAACTCATAGGATGTAATTAAACATGAAATTTCAACATGAGAGGGCATTCTTGTTAATTGACTTATGATGATAAGTGATAAATGGTGAAATATGGGTGGGTATACCCATATATCTTGTTTAATAGAAATGAAACCCATGAGTGGTATACTCATATTGTGTGTGTTTTATGTGAGTGGGTATACTCACTAGGGGAATTTCTATGGTCATAAGGGTGGGTATACCCTTATGCTTGTTTTTAAAGACTTGTTTGGAATTATGATGAATGGGTGGGTAAACCCATGGTTTATATGGAATGGAATTGTTAAATAGATTATATGAGTGGGTATACTCATATGTAAATGAAGAAATGATTTATATGAGTGGGTATAATCATATGTTTTTATTCAATAAATGGTTTGAAATGAATGAATGATTTGATAGATGCCATGGATTGCTCTCCATGGATCTGGAACGTGGTAGTGGACGCCTTGGGTTGATCATGCTCCTTGGGTATTGATTTCATGGGATGCCTCGGTCCGTGCTACCGTGTGAATTTGGATTTCTTGGAATTATGTAGGATATGATGGTACACATGCTCCTAGGACTCCAACCAATTCCTAGATTGAGTTTCCATTGGGATGCCCATGGGACTCGATGTAGATGCCTTGGATGAGTTCCTTGGATCTATCCCTTTGTGAACTAGATTTATAAAATGGATGCCTTGGTACCTGAAAACTTGGATCCAGAACTTCATGGTCGACACTTATTTATATGAAATGACCGTGTGGTATGTGATACACTCGAATATACAACTTCACTACGGTAAATTGTGATATGTGTTTATACGAGAAAGTCATGATGGTATGACGTGTTTTGATGAACGACCAGGCTATGTTATTTATTTGTGCATTAATTATAGCTAACTTTTTATAAGAGTTTGACCTTTTTTGTGTAGGGGGGCTTGTGGGGATAATTTGGTATAACTGTTTTTAGCAGCATACATTCCATGAGAATTTATTACTTGTATTTACTGATTATGTATTTACCTGCACACTTCCTGATTTACATATTGCACATATTAGTTTAGGCGTGACTCCTTGGGTGTCGACCTACTGAGGTGTTATCTCACACCCTTCTCAGGTACCATTGGTACCCAAGTAGACCCTTCTTGTTTGTAGGGATATGGATCTATGTTTGTGCTGCTTTCTCGTGTACTTGGGAGTTACGAGTAAAGGACCAAGTGAGAGCTTGAGATGCTTGTGGAGATTGCCCATAGGGCTTTGGGTATTTTCTTTATTTATGCTCCAATATGTAAATCATGTTGAATTGTTTACTGGTTTTTCATTATATAACATCATTGGAATTTATGCATTGTATAAAATTTCATTTTCCATTTTCTAGATTCAGTTAATATTGCAATTGTCTTCCAATATTTTGTTATTGCTTTTACTACTTCTGATGATATCTGTTTCTTTCTATTATTGTTGGTTTACCACTGTTCACTCTGAATATGAGGGTATAGTCTCCCCACTGACTATCCTTACACCCTCACTACCAGTCAGTAGCCTCTGGAAAATGGGGAGACGCGCTTGAGCTCATGTGATGATTGGTCCGACTACCAGTTTAGTAGTTAGTCAGGTTGGGATGTTACAAAGTGGCATCAGAGGTTGTTTTTCCATTATATTACTATTTTGGGATGCAGAAAGGATACTAGGAACGTTTAAGCACTTGTTATATAGTCATTCCTATGACTGATCACCCCAAGTACGAGAAATGACCAAGTTTCTAGGGTTGGGAGTTGTTGTTTATTGATGTGGATGTTACAATTGATATGATTTTACCTTGGGTGACTAGTGTGTTTTATACTTCTTATTGATATGATAATTTTGGAAATTTTCTCTTAGCCTTATATGGAAAGGATGGAGCATTTCATGCATCATATTAGGCACTTATAAATTCACACGCCGTGCATATGAAATTCCATGTAGTTGAATTAATGAGATGCCTGCTAATTTTGGTTATGTGCCTTGAGTGTAATGCCATGCCTTTGATTTTTTTTATCATGACTACTTGTATGACATATTTAAGTGATTATATTCCATTTTGCCTCTGATTTTAGCATGTTTTTCTATTATTCCATGCTTCTGTGTTATAGCATGATTTTGTGTTAATGCTTATGATAACATGATAGAGATAGTTTTGATATGTGAAAATGGTTGCATGGGCTAAAATTTGTTGGTTGCATTTATGACAGGGCCAGTTTTAGTTATAAGTTGTATGGGCACATTATATTTGTAAAAAGGTTAACCTATGTATTTTAACCATTTAAAAAGGAAGATAAATTTAAAATGTTAAATGGAAATTGATTTGATTAAATGGGAGCCAATTTTCAGTCTATGAATTGTATGGGTGAATCATGAAATGGGAAATGGAAACCCAAATTAAATGTAAAGGAATGATGTATTTGAAAGGGTGTAATATGAAGACCGTTAAGTTTTGAATGTAAATGAATTGATTTTATTAAATTAGAGCTAAATTCCACCTATAAAGTGTATGGGTGCTTTATGGATTGGTATATGGCCACTCATATCACTGGACTGTTATGTATGCGAGCATGAGATATTGTGAAATGGTTTTGAAAATTTTCAAAATTCTCAACTAAACCCAAGTAGGTTAGTTGGGGAAATTTGTTGTGGAATAACCCTTTGAGGGTGTTTTAAAGCTTTTGAAGTTCAACAACTATTATGGGGTTGCTTTTTGAAGGACCCAAGTTGAATAAATGGGACCCTCAGAGGTCTAATTTCAATTAAAAGGAATTTAGATGCTAAATTGCATGTTTATGATGGAATTCCTTTCAATGTTAAATGTTTTAAAAGGGATTTTTTTATAACTTTCCTATTTTTCTCATGGGGAATTGTTTAAAACCAAGTGCCTTGTTTGTGAAATGGTACTTGTGGGTTTGTAAAAATTCTTTCAAATATTTAAGGTTAAAATGAATTAATGAAATGGATTTAAATTGGAACCTAAATTGGTGTCCTTTGTTTGATCCCTCTTGTATAGGTAGTTTTAAATGTTTCATATGGTATTCCTTGGAATAGAAACATGAGAATCATCAGTGGTCTATTTCTTTTTTTTTTTTGCATTGGCTTAAATGAAAAGAGGGGATCTTGAGCCTAGTGAAATCTGTTTTGCATGACTGAGAGATAGGTTCCATGCGTATTCTTTGTAAGGGGATGTCCCATGGTAGGTATCACCATTTGAGCATGAGATTCCTTGCTTCCACTATGATCTTTTTAACATCAGTTTCGTTTGGGTTTCGTTGTCCCCAGTAGGACTTTTGGGTTTTAAAAGACACCCTTGTTCGGAGGGGTGGTCGTCATACCTTGACTCTTGTTATGGGAACAAGCATAGAGGAATTACTGGTTCAACAGGCTAGACATGCCTCAGGTGTGGTCAACAACTTAGGAGGTCATGTGAACCCCTCTTTTCTTTAATGATGAATGACTCGATATGTTGTCATCTGAGTTAATGGTTGTATGAGATGACATTTCATGGTCTTTTTCAATCTTGGGGTTGTAGGTGTTGACATACAGGGTACCCGTTGAGTGTTTAATTATGTAATGAATTGGTTGAGTTCAGTTTAGTCATGATATTTGTGATGTTGAGGACATTCTCGGGTTGACTCCAGAGTAGAGTGACTAGGGCATTAAGGTAAGTTCATCCCGCTACCTAAGAGGAATTTTCTGGGACTCAGGTGTTTTGACACGCTAGTCATTTTAATTTTGGATTTCATGCCAGTTGTTTTGATGTAGTGATCGTGGTTCATGGAAGGTCACATGTTTTTTTAAGGTTTTCTGATATAGCATGCTTATGAGTGGTTGGTCTTTCCTTTCAACGATATAGACACTCCTAAGGTGGGTAGTGACACATCGGTTCTGGTGTGTGTGTCAATGCTTGCTTGGTATCATGACTTTTATGTGGTTGGTGGTATGTGAAACTCTTTAGAAACTCTATTAGTTTTGGAAGAGTTTCATTGGTAAATCTTTAAAGGATGCGAATTCTTTGAGTGTTATAGGAATCAAGGTTTAGTTGATGATGCGTCAGTAGGTGAAGCTGAGCTTTTTGTAAAGAGTCGACCAGTAGTGGTTCGACTGGACTTCCAGGTGATCTTTGGTTTAGTCTTAGTGTACTCTTCTGAATGATATAAGCATTTCCCCTATCTTGACCTCATCCTAGAGGTGATAAGATGGAATTGGTCTTACACTGTGTTAATATCTAAAAAGTTATTGAGCTTGGTAAGTGGTTATTATCTGGGTTGTACATGGGATGCATAGTTCTTTGGGATACAACCTTACTCATGCCATGGGATAACCATTTTAGAATGATCTAGTAATTGGTTGGTTTGGGAATGTCACCAGAATTCTGGTAATAACCTTGGTGTACGTGCTTGTGTTAGCCGATGAATGTCTTGGGGAGGAAGGTTGTGTGGTTTTGTTCAGGATGCGTTGGCCGTCTAAGACATAAATCTTCGATAATGGTTAGCCTGACATGGATTGACTTGTTTTATTTCATGCTTGTTGTGTATGGTTGGTGATGAGACCGGTTCAAGGACACATCACCAGTTTAAGGGCGAGTGTGGGTTTGTGGGTCGATGATGTCTTTCAAAGAAAGCATACGTGACCAATTTTAGTTCATTTTTGTTTTTCAACTGTGTCCCTTGATGAGGTATCTATTATGGCCTTAGATGTAATCGGGATTTCCAGTTTAAGAAATCATGTGAGAATCGTTGCTATAAAACTTATGACGTATCCTTTTTGGTAATTCCAATGGTGGAAAATCCATGGTTGGAAATTGGCTGTAAAATGTTAATTCACTTGGTGGAAAGCAGTAAAGGGAGGATGGTTAAAGAGATGATGATGAGATTTTTTCCCTGGTTGTATGGGACCGGTTATGCACTGTTTCGATGTTTCAGGATGGAATTTTAGCTTTGGATCAGGTTTTAAAGGCTTAAGCCCTTGGTCTTGTGAAATAGTTATAGGTGTGTTTGGCATTTGGAAAGAAAACACGATCATTTGAATTAAACCTCATGACCTATTTTGGTTGGGTGATGATTTTTTATTTCTTAAAGGCTTCCCAAGGAAGAGAATTTTTAAGGTGGGTAGATTGTAAGAAACCGTGTTTTGGACAAGGTGGTTTTTATGAGAGTTTTTTTATTTTTGGAAATTACTGGGTAAAGAGAATTTAAAATTGAGCTTTGGAATGAAGTTATATGAGTTTTACCATTTTAACATGATGTTATAGGTCTTGGGTAAAGGCTAGATGAGTTTCTCGGGTGGTTCTATGGGGTTTGAGAGCGTCAGACCTATGAAAGGCATGTTTTTAAAGTACGTGTAGTGGGTGCACGGTCTGTGTACGGTCTGTCAAACTGCACGTCCTACAGTAGGAAACCATGTGGATTATTTCTGGGGGACAATGGATTTTGCATGGTCTGCGCACGGTTATGCAAACCGTATGGGACAAACTGTGTGAATGGAGTCTCTTAAACAGAAGGTTCCCACACAGTTTGTGCATGATTTGCTAAATCGTGTGGCTTAAACTGTGCACGACATTCTGTTTTAAAAAATGTGATTTATTTTAATTAAATTAAAAAAAATTAAATCCTAAAATCTACTCTCCCTCACCCATCCCTCTTATGTGACGCACACCAGCCCAAGGGGCTCTCCCCTTCGACGCACTACCCCTCCATGGCCCTCCTCGAATTTTCGATTCCAGTTGGATTTTTCTACGGTTTCTTTTCAAATCACCAAGTTAGAGTCCCTCTTTCCTTATCCTCCATATTTCTAGCTTCGATTCGACCTATCTGTCTCCCTATGGTGTGTGTCTGAAACCCTATGGTTGGTTTAGATCTGATTTTCATGTTTATTCAAGTTCTAGGTTATGCAAAGGGTGTATCAGGACCCATTCAGTTGTGTTCCAGCAACCGTCTCCAAAGTCAAGGAGGTTCAAGTGTTTTTGGTCTACCAGTATCATTTGGGGTAATTTTCTAAACCCTTATTATTTTTCACCAATTTTTAAAGGTTTAGTGGTGTTTATGAGACCCGGGGGTTTAGTTGTAGGGTGTTGCTATCATTTTCCAAGTGCACGCATGATTTCTTCCTAGGTATGAATATATATATATATATATCTTCCGTGTGCATGTTCCCTCATGGTGTGGGGAACATGTGAATCGGTTTAAGGGTATATATATATATGGAAGTGAGTACGTGTGATAAGGCTACTTCTTGAGTTAGAAAGCTTGGCTGGACTATCTTTTGAGGTAGGGTACCTATCCTTAACTTTTTAAATTAAGAATGAATTAGTTGTTTGTGAAATTATTCTTGATTATTTGAATTTAAAGTTGTGTATTTAAATTATTATGATGAATATAATGTTTTTTTGATAACAAATCATGTTTTTGTAATAAAACCCCTCAATATAGGTGCATTTCCTTCAAGATAAAAACATAGTGATTAGCCTATTATATTTTATCGGTTTGATGATTTGTGTTTTTTCTTATGCTTTCCTAGTTAGAGGAAGATTTTTTAAACTAAAGGGATATAGTTTTCTTAGATAGGAGTTGTATTTATTCCTTTTCTCGTTGATTCACTTGTGTTAAATATTTCTATTGAACTAGAATGGTGATAGATGGGTGGGTAAACCCATGTGACTTGGTTGCGGGTAATTGGTTAATTGAGTGGGAATACTCAATAGGTTGGATTGAATTGTTTAAAGGGATAATTAAACAACAATGGGTAAACGGTTGGGTAAAGTCGTAGGATGTAATTAAACATGAAATGTCAACATGAGAGGGTATGTTCGTTAGTTGACTTGTGATAATAAGTGGTAAATGGTGAAATATGGATTGGTATACCCATATATCTTGTTTAATGGAAATGGAACCCATGAGTGGTATAATCATGTTGTGTGTTATATGTGAGGGAGTATACTCATTAGGGGATTTTCTATGATCATAAGGGTGGGTATAACCTTATGATTGTTTTTAAAGCCTTTTTTGGAATTGTGATGAATGGGTGGGTAAACCTATGGTTTATATGGAATGGAATTGTTAAATGGATTATATGAGTGGGTATACTCATATGTAAATGATTGAATGGTTTATATAAATCGGTATACTCATATTTTTTTATTAAATAAATGGTTTTAAATGAATGAATGATTTTATATATGTCATGGATTGATCTCCATGGATCTGGAATGTGGTAGTGGATGCCTTGGTTTGATCATGATCCTTGGGTCTTGATTTTGTGGGATGCCTCGGGCCTTGCTACCCCGTGGATCCAGATTTCTTGGAATCACATAGGACATGTCAGTAAACATGCTCTTAGGATTCCAACTAGTGCCTAGACCGAGTTTTCACTAGGACACCCATGGGACTCGATGTGGATGCCTTGGACGAGTTCCTTGGATCCAACCCTTCATGGTATAGATTTCTTAAACAGATGCCTTGGTTCATAACACCTTGGATCTGGCCCTTCTTGGTCTACATTTCTTTATAAGGAATGACCATGAGGTATGTGATACGCTCTAATATATGGATTCACCATGGTAAATTGTGATATGTGGTTATACAAAAAGGCTGTGATGGTATGACGTGTTTGTATGAATGTCCAGGTCGTGCTATTTATTTGTGCATTAATTGTAGCTACCTTGTTATAGGATCTTGACCTTTTTGTGAAGGGGAATTGTGGGGATAAATTGGTAAGACTATTTTTAGCAGCATACATTCCATGGGAATTTATTACTTGTATTTACTACTTACATATTTACTTGCACGCTTCCTGATTTACATATTGCACATATTGGTTTAGGTGTGACGCCTTAGGTTTCGACCTACTAAGATGTTATCTCACACCCTACTCAAGTACCATTGGTACCTGAGTAGACCCTTCTTGTTTGCAGGGATATAGATCTATGTTTGTGCTTCTTTCTCGTGTACATGGGAGTTAGAAGCAAAGGACCGAGCAGGACCTCGGGATGCTCATGGAGATCACCCTTGGGACTTTGGGTCTTTTATTTATTTCTAAACCGAGATATAAAGAATGATGAAATGTTTACTACTTTTGCATTATGTATCATCATTGAAATGAATGCATTGTATAAAATGGTGTTGACCATTTTCTAGATTCATTTAATATTTAAATTTTCTTCTAATGTTTAGTTATTTCTTTTACTGCTTCTGCTGATATGTGTTTCTTGTTATTACTTCCTGTTTACCATTGTGCACTCTAAATATGAGGGTATATTCTCTCCATTGACTATCCTTACACCCTTGCTGTTAGCTGGCAGCCTCTGGCATATGGGGAGATGCGCTTGAGGTCATGTGGTGATTGGTCCAACTACCAGTTTAGTGGTCAATCGGGTCGGGACATTACATTAGCAATACACTTTAGATACATATAAGTTATATTCTATTGTTGTGTAACTTTACTACTTATAAGAAGTTTGTTATACTCTTGTTATACTTTCTAGTATTTGTTATATAACAACTCAGAGTTTCTTTATAAGGATTGTGACGTGAAGCCTTTCTTTCTTTCCTCTGAATATCACTTCTTCTGGCAGCTGTGGAGGAAACTGTGACCTAAACTAGTATTCAATAATCTTTATCCACTTTTTCCTGTTAGATTGTCACCTTCTCATACTAAGCTGTGGTTTTTGAGTTTAACTATAAAGGAATTTGAATTTTTGTAAGGTCTCAACTGCCTAAAGTCAGTTGTAGATGTCTCCGGTAAAAGGACATGCTTAGTAAAAGTCACCAAACTCGTGGAGAGAGTTTTGGTGGAGTGGAATAGGGGATATTTGTTCCCCAAACCACTATAAAGGATTTTGTGTTCTTTTCTTTATTATTTCACTAATTGATCTACTTGAATAAAATAGTATAGAATCGCTTTCCAAATCACAAAGGGAGTTTTGTTTTAATTTATCTAAGTGTTTTTACAAAGACACAATTAACCCCCCTTGTGTCTTTGTGTTTATTCCAACCAACACAATTGAGCTCTCTGGTGACACCTGATACCTCCCACTCATCATTCCCCTCTTGGCTAGAGTGGATTTTTAGGGCAGCTAATTTTCTCCTCATCACACAAAATAAGGGAGAGATGGTAGGGGGAGTGAATTATAATTTGATTTATTTGTATTAATTTCATTAATTTAATTTAATTTAACTACACATTTAAATAGCCTGACTATGATGACCCAATATATTAATATATGTTTTCCTCTAATTAAGTTAAACATGTTTGATAGCTTGCTCCACACACAACACCAAACTAAAACGAAACCAATATATATATATATATATATATTAAAAATTTCTATTAAAACTATCCATTTAATTAGTAGGTTTGAATATGAATAACCAAATCATGAAATATATTGATATATAAATATATAGTTAAATCATTCTATAGAAATTTACTTAATTCATTATTATGTTTAAGAATCTATATTTTTAGGCATTGTACTTTTTATTAAATAAAACTAAGTATATTATTGTTAAATGACATAATATTGATTGATTAATTCTATATTTATCATTTTTTATAGAAATTAAGAATAAGAACAACTAGTATTTTAAAAAGTTATTTATCTATAAAAACAATTTTCACTATGATTTATAACTTTATTTAAAAGTTATATTTATATATTTTAGAATGTTAAATTGAAAAAATAAACTTTGTTTTTGGATTCAACATAACAACATTATCTTTGGATTAATTTTTGGTATTTTTTTGAAATATTGATTTTAAGGTGAATAGTGCAAAATACCATTTTAAAAAATACCGTGTTTTTTATGTTATTATTGAAGGACCCCAGAACACCATGAGAGGGGAGGGGTAAATCAGGGTGTCAAATTTTTATTTTAAACTTGATGGATCTTGTTCCCACATTGGTAAGAACCTGTTAAACCTATCTGAAGAAGAAGTGCAGAAAACAAACAATCACATTCAAAGCAATGACACAACTATTTTACTTGGTTCACCAGTAAGGGATAGGTCCAAGGAGAATACACAGACAATGTGTCTGTCATACCAAAAACCACTAATCTTATCAATTTGTGGATTACAAGAGTTTGGGAACAGTCACTCTGTCCCAGTTTCACTGTCTTTACAAGGTTTTAGGGATAACACACTGCATCCCTAGAATCAATTCTGCTAACTCACACTTGCTTACTACACTGGAAGAATATTCACTCAGTTTTTCAACATAAAGGCCGCTTCAATGGTTTAGCATTAAATCTGGCATCTTCAACTATAAATGGATTCTATTTTGAAGTACTGTGATCACCAACAGATGTAATTTATTTTCCCGTACATTGATAGGTTATGGAAATTAATTTCTCAAACTGATTTGGTCAATTTTCAGGCTTCCTTCGGTGTTCCGTGTACTGTGTTCTGGGTATGGTTTGCAGACCACCTCCTCTGCTTACCACTATTGTTTCCACGTACCGTCTATCTCCTTCACAAACTACCCTACTCCATGTACTTCTTTACTCCACGTACTGCTCAGCTTCTCTGCGTACCACCCTGTTCTGCGTGTTGCCTTGCTCCACCGCATACTGCGAGAGCTTCCTCCAAAAACTGCACTTTCTTCAGTAGTTCGTTTTCCTTACGGGGATGGTTCTCTCTGAATATTGTCTTCTCCTCCATGAACAAATTCAGACTTTACTGGATTTCTTCCAGAAATTTTAATCTCTAATCCAACTATCTAATAAAGGGGATTACTGCACCTTATATAGGAACATAACTTTACAAATTTCTCTAATCTGATTTACCCAAATTTTCAACGTGGGACAATCTTCACTTTATACTAAACTCAATCTGCGTACTATTAGCCTCCACCGTATACCACTCATGTTTCACGGACCATAGCAATCCCACCAACCTTCAGCATTCTGCGTACCACACACCTTCACTGTGAACCTTCGCTGTAAACCATTTTTGGTTAAGTGCATCGCTCCATGTACCGTTCCCACTACCAGGTACATGGTCGCGAACCATTCCCAAAACATGGTATGTGGTCCAGGTTTTGAGGTATGTGGTTCCCTTATTTTTCCATTTTTTTTAATACCATTCACTCTTATGTAAAAAACCTTCGTTTTCTAACATCAAACTCCTGATTCTGAGGCCCAAAAATTTGGAAAACACCGTGAAACTATGCCACCTTCAATACTACTTATAGATTGAATATTATAAAACCCTTCCTTTAAATCTCCCTAATCATTCATTAGTGTATTGACAAAAAACACAAACCATACTCCATTTAGCAAAGAATAGCCTCGGCTCCAACAATATCCCCCTTTAGGTTTGTTGGAAATATCCAGATAAATTCACTGAAGCACCAACCACGATCTAAAAATGAACCTTCAAGAAACAACTCAGCCATCACTCTAAGTATATGAGAAAAATTATCATTGTAGAAAAAAAGAGAGAGGACATGAATTTAATTCTCATTATTTTCTTTTCTCCGCTATAGTTTCATTTCTATCTTTTTTACTTCTCATTCTTTTCTTTTCTCCCCCATAGTTTCATTTCTGGATTTTTCTGTTCTACATCTATCCTATATAAAAAAAACAGATCACTCTATATTGAATTTATCCATTCTCCCCCATTGTAAATAAACCCAATGAACCGAATCTTGACTTGTAGAGTTAAAAAATATTCTCCCCCTAGATCCTATCTCCCTGATAAACCTGCATCATTTACACAAACAGATTAAAAACTATTAAGAAAATTGGGGAGAGGGGAATATCGTAACCTCCTTATGCACTGGGAGGTGTATGAACACCAAGGTTCAACTGATGTTTCTCAAAAACAATTGCTGACAGTGGATTGGTCATAATGTCAGCCATTTTCTAATCGGTTCCCACATGGTCTATTTTGATCACACCTTGTTCAACTTTTTTCCTTCATGAAGTGATATCTGATCTCAATATGTTTCGTATGAGAATGATAAATAGGATTCTTCGTAAGATCAATTATGCTCTTTTTATCATAGTAAATCACCATTGGTTGTTTCACCTCATCACCTATGTCAGCCAGTTGCTGCTTCATCCAAAGTAACTGATTGCATGCCTTGGTAGCAGATATATATTCAGATTTAGCAGTACTAAGAGAAGTACTTTCCTATTTCTTTCTTAACCAGCCCACACATTTCTTCCCAAAATAGAATTATCCTCCACTGGTAGACTTTCTTCCCACTATATCTCTAGCCCAGTCAATATCAAAAAATGATGATATTTCACTCTCTCTTCCTGCAGCAAAGTATAATCCATAATTATGAGTACCATGAATGTACCTCATGATTTTTTTCACTTCCCCTATATGTTCTTCCTTAGGATTACTCTAAAAGCAGGCCACAAAGAAAGTTGAAAATACAATATCTTTTTGTGCTGCTATCAGGTAAAGTAGGCTTCCAATGAATCTTTTGTACATGGTGGGATCCACAGAAGTCCATTACTCATGCTTCCCGAGCTTTTTTCCAACCACAATCGGAGTCAAAATTGGTTTGGAATCATGCATATTGAATTTATTCAACATATCTCTTGCATAATTTTCTTGAGAAATGAAAGTGTAATCCTTATTATGAATCACCTGCAACCCTAAAAAGTATGTGAGTTCACCAATCATGAACATTTCAAATTCTGATTTCATGTGATTGAAAAATTCATCCATTGATCCTTGCCTGCTTCCATAAAAAATAATATAATCCACATATACCAATACCATGAACTGATCCTTTTGATAATTATTCACATAGATATTGTGATCCACTACTCCTCTTTTAAACTCAATATTTCTCAGATAAGAGTCCAACCGAGAGTACCACACTTGTGGTGCCTATTTTAGGGCATAAATAGATTTCTTTAATTTGAAAACCTTCAGTTCATCATTTTCAAGAAAGAACCCCACAGGTTGTTCGATGTAGACTTATTCTTCCAAAACTCCATTTAAGAATGTTGTCTTGACATCCATTAGATAAACTTTATAACCTATTTGGATTTCCATGAAAAGAAATAACCTCATTTACTCTAGTCTTGCTATTGGGGAAAATGTCTCTTCAACATCAATGCCTTAAATTTGTGAGTATCCTTTACAAACCAAGCACACCTTGTTTCTGACCACATTTCCATGCTCTTGAAACTTGTTCTTGAAGATCCACTTCATACTAATAACATTCTGATCTTAAGGTCTTTTAACAAGATCCCATGTCTGATATTTTTCAATCTGATATAACTCTTCATTCATTTCTTTCACCCATGAATCATCCATTGCAACCTATTCAAATGAGGATGGTTCCACAACTGATAGAAATGAATATTGTGAATTATTCCTCATTATCCTTGTCTATGTAGTTGTATTCCAATCCCTGATAATGTTGGACTGATCAATCTATGCTCTTCAATTTCTCCTTTGGGTTCAACCGAATTCTATCAATCTATGGTTTCCTCTTATGATTCTTCTTCTGATTCAACATCATGATGTGACTCCTGATAGTTTCATAAAACTTCCTCTATATCTATATTAGAATTTGTTCCATATTAACATTCTTCCTCATCTTCTATCACATCAGCATAATAATTCCTTGAAGAATTCGTGTTTTTCTCTTCAATGATCTTAACATCACTGCTTTCTATAATTATTCTCAAGCTCTTATTGAAACACTTGTAGGATTTTATGTTCATTGAGTATCTAAGAAATATTCCTTCATCTATATTGTCTCCATACTTCCCTAGATTTCCTTCTTTGTTTTGGATGAAACATTTTCTTAAAAAACACGAAAATATTTCAAAGAGAGATTCCTTCCATGCCATGATTCATATGGTGTCTTTGTCTCACCCATATATTTCCCTGTTCGATTTTGAATATACAATGTAGCTTGTACTACCTATTTCCAGTAATGTTGAGGAATACGAATCTCAATCAGCATAGTTCTGGACATGTTTTTTACTTGTCGATTCCAGTGATCAACAACTCCATTTTGCCGCAGAGTTCTCATAGCTGCCACCTCATGTTGTATCCCATGCTTCTCAAGGTAATTTTCAAATTCAATGGACGTGTATTCCCCTCCATTTTCAGGCCACAAGACTTTGATCTTTCATCCCATTTCATTCTCAGGGATTCATCGATAGGTGTTCATGCAATCAAGCACTTTTCACTTCCTATGTATAATGATCACACATGCCATTCTACTTTAATCATCTATTAAATAAATAAATTATCTTTCTCCATGTGTTCCAACAACATTTATCAGGTCACATACATCTATATGGATGAGGTCAAGGAGATTTGATTCTCTTTTCTTCTTTGACCAGTAGGAACTGTAGATCATTTTCCCTTGCATGCAAGAATCACAAGTCTTTTCTGATTCATGCTTAAGATTAGGGATATCCATGACTATCTTTAGCTTATATATATTTTCCATGTCTTTTTGATTGATGTGTCCCAATCTACGATACCATAAGTTGTTTTCCACTTCAACTATTAAGTAGAAAATGTTCTATTTGCTGTCAACCTGATATAAGTTGCCATATGTTCTACAACCTTTCATGATAGAATTCCCAAACTTTCCTCTTATAGTATATCCATTCTGATTGAATGTAGCAATAAGAACTGAGTCATAGATTTGAATCACACTAAGAAGATTGTGATGCAGACCATCCACATAAAGGACTTTAGTTTTCTTCATCTCTCCACTAGATAACTCAGTACTTCTACTTCCTTTGATCTTCACGTCACTATCGTTACCAAACCTCAATGTTCCATCAACATTTTTCTTGACATTATTCAATAGGTCTGCATTTACTTCCATATGGGACAAACATCCACTATCAAGAATCCATGTTTTTTTGTTCTTGGTACATTTGAGAGATGCTTCTGCAAAGTTGGATTTCTCAATTTTCTTATTTTCTTTCCATGAGATATTGGATTGAGTGTAATATATAGATGAAATTTCAATTCTCTCTTCCATGTACATAGGTTCTTTATATTCATAATCATCTTCTAAAGGATAAAATTTATTGGAAATAGAAATACCATCTGGTTGACGAGTGTTGACCTATCTCTAAGCATTTTAAGAATTTCTCCTATCATACCTCTGCCTACAATACACAGCTTTATGACCAAAGTTAGAATAGTGAAAAAAATACCCATAAAAATTTATTTCTTCTATAAGAAGTTGGATATGAATGTGTTCCCCTTTTTTAAACTCCTGTCTCTTCCCCATTCATATAGCTCCTTTTCTCTTCGTAATATGACATGGTATGGCCTAGATAGCCATAGAATTGACATTTCATAAGTGGAAATGTCTTCTCATTACAATTCATTCTCATGTCTCTTTCCATGAGCCCAAAGTTTGGTTGCCTATCATTTCCGAATACCTATAGATAGTCTTTAGTTCTTATTTCATATTGAATTGAGGATTTATTTTTCAGAACTTCAAGTGACTTTTCAATATGACCCACTTTCAACTTGCCTTTATTCTGGACACCTTTATTTGAAGAATTTGATGTTTTGGCATCACAACTGATTCCACTATTTCCCATGAATGCTGGTCATTAGTCATTCAATTTTTTTTTCAACTCCATAAAAACAAAACTTAACTCTTATTGGAAACTCATCATCTGAGAATTTTCCAAATTGTATTTTCTTATTTGCTTCTTTTGAAATTAATTCACTTTCAAGTCTACTTCTCAAAGTAACAACTTCTTCCTCTAGACCCTCAATAGTCTTGGATTTATCTTCCATTCTAGAGGTAAGGTCATTTATGACCATTCCTTGTTCTTCAATTATGAGTTTTAGTTCCACAACATCTTTTGTGCTTTCAAGGATTGATGACTAAACTTTCAAAAATTCCTCCAGTTGTTCAATTTCCACTTCAAGATGATCAACATATTCTGATGACTCTTCCACAATTCCTTTCCACTCAGTTCATCTATTACATTGATTCTTAATATTACCAAAATAATCTTTAAGTTGCAACTTGGGATTGGCATCTGTGGTCAACTGATTATCAACAGCCTTATCTTTTGATGGTTCTGATTTTTCAATTGTATCCATCATGGAAGCATTGTTTCCAGATTTGAATTCTGCTTCCTCTTCCTCAAAGAGTTCATTTACATCATCTTATTCTTCACAAAAAAAAAACCCTTTTGTTGAAATTTCTTTCCAGATTTGAAGTCTCTCTTTTTTAAAAACATTTTTTGAGGCTTTTGAATGTCTCTATCTTCGCTTTATTCATAATTGAACTTTCTTGGGCAGCGAGAGGCAATGTGACAAACTCTTCCACAATGAAAACAAGCTAGAGGTAGCTTGCCTTCAGATTTCCCTATTCCCTTATTGAGTTACTTGGAAATGAGAGAAAGAAATTCTTTTTAATCATAATTTTCATCAACACAATCTCCTAAAATTTAAAGTTTGTCTGTGGCTTTGAATTCCATTTCCTTTATTACACAAGTCATTGCATCTTCTAGTTTGACTCTCATCTTATATACCACCAGGCTACTCAGCAAATCATCAAGATAAATTTTAGAAAGATCCATTTCTTCAAGAGATGAAAACTTTGCATTATAAAGGGGAGGAAGTATTCTCAATATTTTCTTTACAATATCAATGTATTTGATCTCTTTACTAAGCCCTCAAATTTCTCCTACAACTTTAGTAATTTGATTGAAAAAATAATCTTCATTTTCATTAGGGTGCATCTTCATATCACCAAACCTGTTTTGTAAAACATGAAGTTTTTCCTCTAATTTTATATCTCCTTCATAAATATTATTCAGTTTATCCCACATTGACTTGGAAGATGTGAAACTCATTAACATTAGATAAATATGATAAAAAAGAGATGCAGTGAGAGCATTATGTGCTTTTTCATTAGCATCAAGCAATTTCCTGTCTGTATCAGTCATTAACAATCCTGTAGGATCAGTGAATATTATTCCCTATGTAGTAACAAATAAGACACCCATTCCAAGTGATCTTAGGTGAGATATCATCCTATTTTTTCTATATTGGAAAATTACTTCAATTGAAGAGGGTAAATCCCCTAACATTGACTGCATTCTCCATGATAGCAGAAGACAGATTCAACAGCATCAACCTTTATGATCTGATACCACTTGAAGGACCCCGTAACACCCTGAGAGGGGATGCGTGAATCACGGTGTCAAATTTTTCTTTTAAACTTGATGGATCTTATTACCACATTGGTAGTAACCTATTAAACCTATCTAAAGAGGAAGTGTAGGAAAAAATCACATGCAAATCAACGACACAACTATTTTACTTGGTTCACCACTAAGGGATACATCCAAGGAGTATACGCTGAAAGTGTGTTGATCATATCAAAAACCACTAATCTTCTCAAGTTGTGGATTACAAGAGTTTATACACATTCACTCTGTCCCATGTGTACTACCTTTACAAGGTTTTAGGAATAGCACACTGCATCCCTTAGATCACTTCCATTGACCCCCCTTTCTCATTGCGTTGGAAGAATCTTCACTCAGTTTATCTACTTGAAGGTCGCTTAAATGGTTTAGCATTAAATCATGCATCCTCAACTATAAATGGATGATATATTGAAGTCTTGTAATCACCCATAGATGTAATTTATTTTCCCATACACTGATAGGTTCTGGAAAATAATTTCACAAACTAATTTGGTCAATTTTCGGGCTTCCTTGAGTGTTCCATGTACTATGTTCCAGGTATAGTTTGTGGACCACCTCCTTCGTGTACCACTGTTTTTTCCGCATATCGTCCAGTGCCTTTATGAACTTCCCTACTTCGCGTAATGCCTTACTCCATGCGCTGCTCAGCTTCTCTGCGTACCGCCCTACTCCGCGTGCTGTCTTGCTCCGCCGCGTACTACGAGAGCTTCCTCCGTGAATTGCACTTTCTTCGGCAGACTTTTTTCCTTACACGAATGGTTCTCTCTGCATATCATCTTCTCCTCCACGAAATACTTTCAAATTTACCAAATTTCGTCTTGAAATTTTAATATCTAATCCAACTGTCTAATGAAGGGGATTACTGCTCCTTATATAGGAACATAACTGTTCAAATTTTTCTAATTTGATTTACCCAAATTTTCAATGTGGGAAAATAATCACTATATACTAAACTCCATCCATTTACTGTTATCCTCCACTGCGTACCACCACTATTTTGCGAACTGCAGCAATCCCGCCAATTTTCAGCATTCCCCATACCACACGCCTTCACTACGAACCATTGGTGCAAACCGTTTTCGGTTATGCGCACCGCTCTGCGTACCATTCCTGCTGCCAGGTACGGGGCCACGAACCATTTCCGAAACATGGTACGCAGTCCATGTCCCAAGGTATGTGATTCCCTTATTTTGTCGATGATCTTAACCGTCATTGAAGCCGGTCAAAGTTTAATATTTATATTCCTAATAACTACAGTATATGTGGCAAGCAGGGTCGAACCCATAGAGAAGGTGAGTTTGACCACTATTCTTCTAAAAACTTTCAAAAGATTCCACAGTTGTCAGCAGTGGAATATATTTTCTATTCCATTTAAGTTTTTTTAAATTTTATTAAAATTTTACACTAATGAAACACTATAGTATTTATGAGTTTTTGTTCTAAACTATTATGAAACAAGAACAGACTAAGAATAGTGAGAAACAGAGATATTAAATGCTGATAAATGAACAATCAAGAAAAATGCCCGTGGAAAACTCTTCATTCTACTGGTTTTATAAGTATTCTAATTCACTTTAAAGTTACTGCTTTGCACCACCATAAATAGAGTGACTTATCTCCATCACCAAGAGTTAAGTCATATAGGCTGATTGATTTCGGAGTTTGTCAATCCAAAACAAATCAACTGTGAAAATTTTGAAAAGATAATGACAACAGGACGAACTCGCCGTAAGTCCCGAAGTAATTGTGTTTTGATTATTTTTAAAAGATGCTTCCACAATCAATCTCGCCGATTTGATTGTGGAGTTTTGAAAATTAAGTTCTAGTGGTGAAAAGAAATTGAATGAACTCAGCATCAATCTCACCGATTGATACTGAACACATTAATGTATGAAGAAAAAAGGAAGAAAAGTAACCAGTAGAAGTAGTAATTCCCTAAGCTCAAAGGTTTAGCCAATTAAATTGTTCATTATCAATACATGAAATGAAAGAATACTAGAACATAGTACAATAATTCCAAGACGGAGGAAGAATAACTCCCCTAATACTACTCTGCACTCGGGCTCCAAGGCCTCCAGCTCGTCTCCAGTGTTTCTCTACTCTCTCCTAGAAATCTTCTCTCTCAAAAATGGTGTGCGTTCAAAGAGAATGAGCCGCTCGAATCGCTCTCGTCTGATGTGATCATGAAAATGAATGAGATTCCTCCTCCCCAAATTCTGCTGCTTGCTCTGTTTTATATCCTCTGTCATCTGCTGCTTGTCACCGACCAATTCAACCGACTTCAAAAGTCCCTCAGTTGTGCATCGCACAGGTGCGTTCTTTCGCGACAGGCACGTCACGCTAGAAATTCCCTCGTAACTAACTTCTGATGAGTTGGTTAGATGAATATGGACGTATACCCATCTCTTGGATGTACCTGGAAAAGAAAAACACACAGAACATTAAAAAAATGACAAGGAAATAAATTAATATCTAAGGTCATTAGTTAATTAAATATGTTAAAAGATTTATTTATAAAGTTATTAATTCTTATTAACTAAAGTTATCAATGTTAATTTAAAAGTTTATTATTTTTTATAAATTAAATTATTTACTAATTTATGTTAATTAGATTAGTTTATTTAAGTTCGGAATAAATTATTATTATGTAATTAATTTTATTAACAAATAACTATTTAGTATGCCACATTAAATTATAATTGATTTATATTTAATTAAAAAATTCTAATTTATTAGTTTAGCTTAGTTAATGTTTTATTAAAGTTAATTAAATTATTAATTCTGTTTTATAAATTAGTTATTTTTATTTTATTTATTCATAACTATAATTATTAAGTGTTTAAGTTAAGTTATAATTATAATTATTATTATTTTAAATTATGTTTTTTTGTTAATGTATTATTTTATGTTTTTTTAAATTATTTTTTTATCTTCTCCCCCCATTTCGGCACTAAAGGAGGGGGGAGGTCTTCTTCCGCAATGGCAGTGCAGTTCTTCTCTTCAGCATCAGCAGCGTCCAGTTCCTCATATCCGGCGCGGCGCACTCCATCCTTCTCTCCTTCAAGCGGCTTGGAGTCTCGGTCGGCCTCCTCCTGGTGCGGCATCATCTTCATCTCAGCAGACCCATGGAGGCCTCAGTGGCGGGTCGAGATCTCCGGTCGCGACGGCTCTCGTTCGGTATCAGCTCATCCTTGCGGCGACGCGAACAACTTGAGCAGTGTCGACCTCCTCCAGGCAGCGCCACAAATCATCAGTAGGAGGCGCGGCTGAGGCCTCCAGCAGCAGCAGCTCCAAGAAAAATTCTCTTCCTCTTCAGGGTTTTTTTTTATATACATTTTTTCAAAAAAAATTTTTTGAAAATAAGTCTAGGTTAAAAAAAATTATTTTTCTACCCCCTAAAGGCGGCACCTGGTGTGCCGCCTTTGGGGAATTTTCTGCCCAGGGAAAGGCAGCACACCATGTGCCGCCTTTGCCCAAAAACTCACAACAAAGGCGGCACACCAGGTGCCGCCTTTGGTTAAATTTTTTTTTTTAAATTTTTTTTTTTTTGTTTTGTTTTGTTTTATATATATATATATATATATAACAAAACTTTTCAGCAGAATTTTTCTGCTATTTATTATCCAGCGGTTCTACCATTACAGCAGTCTGGATTCTAACTGATACCCTCACCCATGACTCCCTTTTATAAGGGGGTTTGCCCTGAAAACAATACTGCATTTCCGATGTGGGATTCTGGTTCTCCTTTTCTTGCACAGTACATTCTGCGTTTCCGATGTGTGATTCTGTTTCAAGTACGCGACTTCGAAAGACTATAAAAGATAAATTATAAGACCAATACAAATAAAATTTTAAACACTGATTAAACATATAAGAAATAGTTGAAAACAAAAATAATTTCATAAAAAATGTTGATACAGATTAATTTATAAGCTTTCAAAACCACCCACTTGAAACTTAAACATATTTCAAGTACGTGACTTTGAAAGCTTATAAAAGATAAATTATAAGATCAATACAAATGAAACTTTAAACATTGATTAAACATATAATAAATAGTCGAAAACAAAAATAATTTCATAAAAAATGTTCACCAAAAACAATTTATAAGCTTTCAAAACCATCAACATGAAACTTAAAAATGTTTCAAGTTTCCAACTTTGAAAGACTGTAAAACATAAACTATAAGACCAATAGAAATGAAACATTAAACATTGATTAAACATATAAGAAATAGTTGAAAACAACAAAAACTTCCTAAAAAATGTCCATAAAAATTAATTTATAATCTTTCAAAACATTCTACTTAAAACTTAAAAATGTTTCAAGTACACGAATTTGAAAGACTATAAAACATAAACTATAAGACCAATATAAATGAAACTTTAAACATTGATTAAATATATAAGAAATTAATAAATTTTTTAATTTTAACTTAGTTCTTCTAACTTTGTCGTAGCATTCAGATGCATTCCAACAATGAAAACCTCAACCAGCTTATGTGCTTTACACACAATAGAAACATCTTTGCAATTTTGTCATGCCCCTGAGTATAAATCAACCTCAAAAGCTCTAGATAATTTTTCTTGGTAAGGTGAGATGAGAAGGGAGGTATTATACCATCAGGAAGAGAGATTATAGAAATGTGCAATGCTATGACAAACCTTTAAATGAAATGTGTCAGTTCCCCACTAGATGTGCATGTTCCTTCAAAATTTTCAGGCTGGAGATAATCCACCTTAAGTTTCACATAGTCTTATGTCTTCCATGTATTAATGTCAAACACTTCAACCAATTTGTTTACTTTATGGGGAAGTAAAACCTCATTCCTTTGAATATGCACATTACCATTAACATATAAGATCATCATTTTTCAAGAAAAACTACTAATCTCATGTTCACTGAAATACCCCTTAACGTAAGAATGATACAAATAGTGTAAGAACCCAATAGCAAGATTCCAATCCATTTTGACTGGGCTATGTGGAATCATTGGTGTTTTCATCTGATTAATAATTTAAAAGGTTTCAAAACCACCTTTCTGAAACTCAAAAATGTTTCAAGTAAGTGACTTTGAAAGCCCATAAAATATAAACCATAAGATCTATTGAAATGAAACTTAAAACATGGATTAAACATATAATAAGTAATTGAAAATAAAAACCATTTCTTAAAAATTGCTGATGAAATACAATTATAAGCTTTCAAAAATACTTCTTTCAACTCAAAAATATTTCAGATATGAGACTTTGAAAGCCTGTAAAATATAAACTTAATGACTCATATAAATGAAACTTAGAACATAGATTAAACATATAAGAACTAGTAGAAAAGTAATTAGTTAATTCTGGTGAGGGGGAAAACTGTTAGATCCTGGAATTGAAGGATAATGAGGATGACAAGGAAACATCAACCCCCACGCCCACCCCTTCCACCCATTCAACCAACTTCGGTAACTCCTATAGAAGTAGCTTTTCAAAAAAAATGAAATGTCACCCCACCATAGCTTCCTACATCCATATTAACCCCCCAATTCAGTTTCATTAAATGTGGACAGCCCCCATTTTTACCAAAGTGAATGATGCACTATTAAACCACCACTTTCAACCCCCGCCTCAATAATACAAAATGCTTTGAGGGATGAGAAATGATTCGACGCATTTCAATGTTCTAAAATGCACCGAATCATTTCTCATCCCTCAAAGCATTTTGTATTATTGAGGCGGGGGTTGAAAAGTGATGGTTTAATAGTACATCATTGACTTTGGTAAAAATGGGGGCTGTCCACATTTAATGAAACTGAATTGGGGGGTTAATATGGATGTAGGAAGCTGTGGTGGGGTGACATTTCATTTTTTTTGAAAAGCTACTTCTATAGAAGTTACCGAAGTTGGTTGAATGGGTGGAAGGGGTGGGCGTGGGGGTTGATGTTTCCTTGTCATCCCCATTATCCTTCAATTCCAGGATCTAACAGTTTTCCCCCTCACCAGAATTAACTAATTACTTTTCTACTAGTTCTTATATGTGTAATCTATGTTCTAAGTTTCATTTATATGAGTCATTAAGTTTATATTTTACAGGCTTTCAAAGTCTCATATCTGAAATATTTTTGAGTTGAAAGAAGTATTTTTGAAAGCTTATAATTGTATTTCATCAGCAATTTTTAAGAAATGGTTTTTATTTTCAATTACTTATTATATGTTTAATCCATGTTTTAAGTTTCATTTCAATAGATCTTATGGTTTATATTTTATGGGCTTTCAAAGTCACTTACTTGAAACATTTTTGAGTTTCAGAAAGGTGGTTTTGAAACCTTTTAAATTATTAATCAGATGAAAACACCAATGATTCCACATAGCCCAGTCAAAATGGATTGGAATCTTGCTATTGGGTACTTACACTATTTGTATCATTCTTACGTTAAGGGGTATTTCAGTGAACATGAGATTAGTAGTTTTTCTTGCAAAATGATGATCTTATATGTTCATGGTAATGTGCATATTCAAAGGAATGAGGTTTTACTTCCCCATAAAGTAAACAAATTGGTTGAAGTGTTTGACATTAATACATGGAAGACATAAGACTATGTGAAACTTAAGGTGGATTATCTCCAGCCTGAAAATTTTGAAGGAACATGCACATCTAGTGGGGAACTGACACATTTCATTTAAAGGTTTGTCATAGCATTGCACATTTCTAGAATCTCTCTTCCTGATGGTATAATACCTCCCTTCTCATCTCACCTTACATGAAGAAGTAATGTCAGTGTCTATGGTGAGGCTCTGTCCCACAAGGTGGTGTGCGAATGGTACGTCCATATCGAGAGCGACGTGTTCCATGCTGGGATGGAGTATGATGACCTGGAGAGGGATGATCTTCGGGCACTGGAACATCAATCACGGGAGCCTCTGTCGTAGTCTGAATGGAAGGAGGTGTCGGAGGGATGTCATCGTGTGCACGAGATCCTTCTCCCACTACGTAAGTAGAAGGGGTTGTCAGCATACCCTCGGGAAACCATATAGGCTGTGAAGGATCTGGTATGAAAGATGGCGGCATGGGAGATGACCCCTGATAAATCCCTGGAAAATAAATATCTGGCGAATACTGTGGATATCCGGTCAAAAAAGATGGATCCCATGTTGCATCCTGCTGCACGAACCTCGACGGGTCAGGCTGGACTGATAGAGCACCGACCTGTGCCTCTGGAACAGGTGAGGGCTCACGTGCAGCAGGACGCGGTCTCCGTCGCCGTTGTCGTCGCTGGGGAACAACACCAGCTGCTGCTGCAGGTTCCTGAGTAGGACCCTCATCTCCTGGGATAGGAGCATCATGTTCCTGAGCAGGAACATCATGTCTCTGGGGTCTAGGATGGATGATACTTTCATGAATAGATCGACAAATCGGCATCGTCTCCTCCAAAGCAGCATGGATCACAGATACACTAGCAACCTCCTCCTCCTCTGGATCAGTCATGCGACATAGTCGTCGTAGTCTGGTATGCTGTACAGAGATTCAAAATAAATTATAAAATAGCATAATAAATATATTATGTGAAATTTATTGACTTACCAGATCCTGAATCCCTCTCCCGTGCTGAGTCAGATACAATATAGACTTCATTCTATACCATGGCTCATACTCTACCTGATCTGATAGGTAGAATCGCATCGTACGTACACCTGTGATACGATTCTCTGCTCGATTGTCCCAGATGGCGACATATTGGGCATGTCGTCGTCGCCAATCGACATGTTGTCTCCCCGTGAGCTTCAAGCCATGAAGCGCTGGTAACTGTCGTGGTGCAGGTGGAATCAGCTGAACACAGCAAAACTGACGCATAACTCTATCGGGCTGGTGCCACTCAATAATATGAAAGTGAATAAGTGGCACTACAGCCATAACCTCATGAAGTCCAGCAGTACAGTATGTAGGTAAGTCTTGAACCAGACTCCAGTATGGCATCCAATGAATCTGTAATGACATGTGACATTTCATCAGAGAAATTTGTTAACAAAAAACAAAAATGATGATATATACTTACGCTATCAGGTAGTAAATTGTCCAACATGAGACGATATGCAGCCAAATTGTGGGTTGGAGCATCGATGAAACGATGTGCCTGACTCCACCTATCAAATACAACATTGAAAGTGATAAATAATCAGAAATTAAATATAATAAATCATAATACAATCAGAAACAAAGAAATATGACGGATCATACCATCGTCCACGTGGAGCGTCCTGTAGCACATCTATAGGAAGCCTCTGACCAACAGTAACAGGGGCGAGGACAGGGATGTGCTCCCATGCCCACAACTGTATAAGGACGACACATCCTCCGAGATCTGTGTGATCTGAGCAGCATGTCGTACATAATGGTCTATAAGTGTAGGCCAAACATGCAGATCCCCAACTGTATCTCCCGATCCGATCAAAGTCCTCCAGTAAACTAAGATACATCATGTGCACATGCACACCCGAGTGATCTGAACACAATGTACCTCCAATAAGTCGTAAGATATATGCCCGAGCATAACACATGATGGTCTGCTCATCAGCATCAGCAGGTAAATGTGCAAACTGCAAAGCAAGCCAAGGCATAGATATAGACCCACCATCTGTAGCAGTATGATCAGCCAAAATATCGACACCTAATAATCTCTGTGCCAGCTCAGCCCAATCCCCGATGGTGGGTCCAATAACTGCATCTCCCTGAATAGGAAGACCGAGTAACACTGCCACATCCTCTAAGGTGATAGTCATCTCTCCCTCTGGCAAGTGGAATGTGTGAGTCTCTGGTCTCCATCTCTCGACCAAGGCAGCAAGAAGGGGATGATCAGTGTAAGTGAAATCAGAAACGGCAATGCCGTAGAAGCCAGCACGACGTAAGTATGGTATAATAGCAGCTGGAGGCGCCATGTGTCGAAAATGGTGTGCTCTCCGCACCCTAATCCGTCGAACATCCCGACCCTCTATCACATCACGAGAAACATGCCTATGCTGCTCGGTGAGGAGTGGTGCATCATCCATCTGGAAGCCAGAAAAGGAAATTAGTATTCACTATAAAATATAAATATAATGTTAAACTTAATAGAATTTAATGATTGGTATAATGAACAATATGTGATGTTTTTTTGGAAAACATTAAGGGAATGTCGTCATATTTTGGAGAACATTTATCTATCGTGTCTTTATATATGTTTTTACCATGAAAATTATGTTTTTTAAGATATGGTGTCATACATTTATATATATAAACATTTTATCCGGGTTATGTATGATTTATGAAGATCCTTTATGATAAATGTTTTAATAATTTTTTGTCTTCGATGATAAATAACCTTTTTTAATAATGTTTTTGTTCTCTAAGATTACGTTCAGATTAATGGATTTAAAAGTATTGAATACAGAGGTTCGTTATTGGAAGGAGAGAAGTTGCTTATTGGAAATGTGAAACAATTCTTAAAAAGTTCATCTCTGATATTAACAACATATAACTGACTACATGAAAAGATCATGTTGGATACAACACATCATTGTGGCTGAGTGTGTGAACTCGATCCAGCAATGTTAGGACATCGTTTCCGGTTATGCCCTTCTTGATGACATAGACGACATCTCAACCTTTTCCCTTGTTCTTGAGGCCAATCCATCTCATTTCGTATCCTGTTGGTCTTAGGTCTTCCCCGTGGTCGTAATCTACTGATGTCAGGAATCAGTATGGGCTGATCTTCAGGCATTGGGAAATATCGAAACTCCCCAACAGGCGTCCATGGCACAGCATAACAGTTAGCAATGGCCTCCAATCGGTATACTGGATCAACATAAGCTTCCCATGATACGTTCACAGACGCACATGCTGCGATGACATGTGCGCATGGAAACCTTAATGCTTGAAACTTTCCACACTGACATTGTTTTTCCTCTAGAAGTACCACTAATTTTTCACCGCTGTTACCTGTAATGGGGTTACAATACTCTTGAACTTCAAATGCCGAGTCTTCCCGACGGAATAAACACACTCGATAACTGGAAGCTTCTTCAATGTTCTTGTCAATATCTCGTTGAAAGTTTTTTCCAAATCTTAACCCCTGTTGAATCCCATCTGAGGCCAGTTTTTGTCTATCAACGAAGTACTTGACACAACGATAAAATGTCTCCTGAACTAGGGCAGTAATTGGTAGCTTGCGAAGCCCTTTGAAGATGCCATTTATACACTCCACAATGTTTGTGGTCATGTGTCCATACCTCTTCCCCCCGTCATAGGCCAGTGTCCATTTCTCTTTTGGAATCTTCATCATATAATCATACACTTCTTGGTTAGCCTTGCGGATTTCTTCGTAACGCGCCTCAAACCTTCGTTGATCTGGCTCATATGCTACATAAATATGATCACAGGTCATAGAAAATATATTTTTATTTACATTAAAATAGTAAACATCAATGACAACATTGCTTACCAAGCCTCGTGATTGCATTCTTCATAGCCTCATTATGGAAGGTTTTGCGCACGTTACTAGCAATGTGTCTAATGCAGTATCGATGATGTGCATTTGGGGGCCTCCATGAATCAGGATCCACATTGATTGCCTCATTGATTGCCCTATGTCGATCAGATATCAAACGTACACCTCGAATGCGTGTGAAATGGTTGCTGATGCATGCCAAAAACCAGCTCCAAGATTCATAGTTTTCCTTCTCTACTATTGCAAATGCAATCGGAAGTGGTGAACGGTTCCCATCTTGGGTTGCCGCAATCAACAATACGCCCTTATACTTTCCAGATAGAAATGTTCCATCAATTTGTATGAAATGTTTACTGAAACGAAATGCGGAAATACATGGGAGGAATGCCCAGAATAACCGATGAAATTGAACACGAGATTGATCCAATCGATTATCTTCAAACACATGTTCCTTCGTATTTATATGGTAGACAACTTGGTTGTTGTGGCCCAGCATGGCTAATAATTGCGGCAACACCCGATACGAGTCATCCCAATCACCGTAGACCTTCACAATTGCCTTCTGTTTCGCTATCCATGCCTTGTTATAAGAAATCTTATAACCAAAAGTTTGAAGAATCCTCTCTTGCACAAGGGCTATAGGAACATCTTGACAGGTCCTAATCATCTCAACGATAACAGTTGACACAAATTCGGCATCCAAAGCAGTGTGATCTTGTGTCAAATTTGGCTGAACACAAGAATGAGCTGCCTCAATCTTTGAAATTCTCCATCCACCAAATGCAATGTCTGGAATCGCCCTCAACCGGAATCTACAGTCTTCATCAAATTTATCACACCGTATAACGTATTTTTTTCGACATGATGCCTCAACTACATATCTACAATGCCTCTCAATATGAAATCTTTTTAAGAAGCTCTTCAACGCATCCTTACTTGGAAAATCCCTTCCATTATATAATGTTTTGTCCAACTCACTAAACCTGTCCACTATAACTCCAGGGAACTCTGTTGCAGGTGTCAGAACATTGTTGTCAAATTCAGGTACACGTTCCATTGCTTCGGACCAAGATTCAAAGGGTGGTGGATGATTTAATGTTGGTCGAGAATGTTCTTGAACTACTCTACTTCGAGAAACTACTACCTTATCTTCTCCAGCTCCCTCCCCACCTCCAGCTCCCTCCCCATCATCATTGTCTTCTCCGTCTGTTCCATCATTATTAAATTCCTCATCTGAAGAATGATTTATATGTAAATCCGGTAGATCATCTAAGTTGTCCTCCTCCACAACAGGGAGAACATCCTCAATTTCTTGGGATGAAGCTTCTTCAACAACTATTTGTGCATGTCTACGACTTCGAACATTTTGATGTTTTTGTACATTAGAAACTTCAACATATAACTCCATCATTGCACCATCAGACCGTTGGGAAAATAAAGTTCCCGCTTGGACCCAGTGCTCATCAGAAGCCAATGGACAAGCAAGATGCCATAACGTGGCAGGGAATTGCAAATGTCTATAACTAATAGACTTTATCTCTTGATGAGGACCGAGATTTAAGCAACCACGAATTCTATCTTGAAGATCAGTTATGGTAACACAATCAGATGTGTTAACCATAGATGTTGGCTGTATACTATAAGAAGCTCCTTGCTCGGTTTGAATTACCTTTCCATAGCAGTAAACACAAGCAAACATGTCTCTCTACATGAAAAATGTTTACTGATCACTGAATATGTCAATAATGTTTTGTTACGTGTTAAATAAATTTTTTTATCTTCTTAAAGGTATTTTAGTACTTCATGAAGTAAATATCAATCATCTAAAACATATCCCCCGGGAGTGTCAAACCAGGAGTGCAGCAAGGCCCGTTGTCGTGTACCAGGATACCCCGGGTCAGGCCCGAAACTCCTTGTCGGGGCTTTCACCCCTAGGTACAGCTGTGCCAGAGCCACATCATCCACTTGTAGAATCCAGACAGGGATTTAATTGCTTAGATAACGACATAAACTTTCATGACACCAAAATTTTAAAACCTTCTTAAATTAAGCCACTAATGTTTTGTAGAACAATTTTTTAACTTTCCTAAAGATATGTTCAATGATCTCTAAAAAATAAGATTCATTACAGTGCAGTTTAATCACTAGTTAAGTGTCGGTCACTACTTAAGTGCTGGTTAATCACTACTTAAGTGCTGGTTAATCACTACTTAAGTGCTGGTTAATCACTACTTAAGTGCTGGTTAATCACTACTTAAGTGCTAGTTAATCACTACTTAAGTGCTGGTTAATCAGTTAGGAGTTGGTCATTCACCACGTAATCATCCCTTAATCTTTACTTAATGACCCCTTAATCATCCGTTAATCGTTAGTTAATGACCCCTTAATCGTTAGTTAATGAACCCTTAATCATCCCCTAATCATCCCTAGTTAATCACCCCTTATTCACCCATTAATCGTTAGTTAATCACCCCTTAAACATTCCTTAATTACCCCTTAATCAGCCCCTAATCATTCCTTAATCGTTAGTTAATCACCCCTTAAACATTCCTTAATTACCCCTTAATCATCATGTAAACATTCCTTAATTACCTCTTAACCATCCCCTAATCATTCCTTAATCATTAGTTAATGACCCCTTAATCACCCCTTAATCGTTAGTTAATCACCCCTTAATCGTTACTTAATCACCCCTAAAACATTCCTTAATTACCCCTTAATCACCCCTTAATCACTCCTTAATCATTAGTTAATGACCCCTTAATCACCCCTTAATCACTCCTTAATTACCCCTTAATCATTAGTTAATCACCCCTTAATCATCACTTAATCATTCCTTAATTACCCCTTAATCATCCCCTTAACCCCTTAATCAGTCCTTAATCACCCCTTCATTCCTTAATTACCCCTTAATCACCCCTTAATCACTCCTTAATCATTAGTTAATGACCCCTTAATCACCCCTTAATCACTCCTTAATTACCCCTTAATCATTAGTTAATCACCCCTTAAACATTCCTTTATTACCCCTTAATCACCCCTTAAACATTCCTTAATTACCCCTTAATCATCACTTAATCATTCCTTAATTACCCCTTAATCATCCCCTTAACCCCTTAATCAGTCCTTAATTACCCCTTCATTCCTTAATTACCCCTTCATTCCTTAATTACCCCTTAATTAGTTAATGACCCCTTAATTAGTTAATGACCCCTTAATCACCCCCTTAATCCATAGTTAATCACCCCTTAAACATTCCTTAATTACCCCTTAACCATCCCCTAATCATTCCTTAATCATTAGTTACAACTTAATCACCCCATAATCGTTAGTTAATCACCCCTTAATCGTTACTTAATCGCCCCTAAAACATTCCTTAATTACCCCTTAATCACCCATTAATCACTCCTTAATTACCCCTTAATCATCACTTAATCATTTCTTAATTACCCCTTAATCATTAGTTAATCACCCCTTAATCACTCCTTAATTACCCCTTAATCATCAACTAATCATTCCTTAATTACCTTAATGACCCCTTAATCATCCCTTAATCATCACTTAATCACCCCTTAAACATTCCTTAATTAATCATCCATGGTTAATTGCCCCTTTAATCATGACTTAATTATTCCTTAATCATTATCTAATTAGTTTAATCATGACTTAATTATTCCTTAATCATTATCTAATTAGTCTATGATTATCTCTAAAATATTAATAAATTATTATTATCCCTAATTAACTAATTAAAACATTAATACTATAACTATTTATTTCTTTTCTTTAAATAACTACTACTACATACTTAAATTAAAATTAACTAATTACAATTAAATAAATGAATAACTTTAAAATAAAAAAAAATACCTCTAAATGAAGCTTGACACAAAAATCTTGTACTCTTTACGTCTCCGGAAGCACCACGAAGGAAAAAACTCAACTAAGAGAGAGGAGCTCTCAAAATTTTAGAGAGAAGATGGATTTTTGAGTGAGGAAGGGTGGGAGGGGCGGCTCCCTTTTATAGGGAAATTTTTGGCGAAGGCGGCAACTGGGAAGCCGCCTTCGGCCATTTAAAACACGAAAGGCGGCTCTTCCGGAGCCGCCTTTCGCAGAAAGAAAATCGAAAGGCGGACACTGCTGTGCCGCCTTTCGTTTCCCCAGTGGAGGAAGGCGGTTCCTGGAGAACCGCCTTTGGCCCGGCGTAAACCGAACCGAAGGCGGCACACCATGTGCCGCCTTTAGGATGTAAAAAAAAAATAATTTAAACCTGGATGTATTTTTAAAATTATTTTTTTTAAAAAATGTAAAAAAAAAATAACTCTCCTCTTCACGATGCAGCGGCTGTATCACTTTCTCAACACAACAGGACAGCGGGCTACAGACTTCAACTAGCATCTGAAATCTCACAACCCTCCTCCACGCGGCGATTCATGTTAGGCTGGTCCACCTCGTAAGCTTCCATTGTGGATCAACCCAGTGGTGCAGCACCTACGGCATATGGCGGATCTCCTCTACCTCAAAAACAGCGCAGCATGGGTACATTCAGCTTACTCTCCTTCACTTCAGTAGCGTACAATGAAACGGTTCTTCCTGCTACTCGGATGGCATCAGCAGGGAGGCTTCCTTCTTGATCCAACATGGCGGGTTCAAACTCTCCCTCAAATCGACCTTAGTTCCCCCTCATAGTGATGATCATCAGCGACGGTCCTTAATATCGTCTCTAGCAAAATTCAGAGTAGTGAGCTTCAGATAATAATAATAAAAATATGGTTTTGTGATGTGGTTCGTGGTTTGAGTGTTGTGTTTTTTTTCTTTTGAAACAGGAGATGCAAAGGTGAAAAATGAGAATGCGGTTGATGAAGCACCATGAAGGGTTGCAGTGGCATAGAGGCACCGTAAATAGAAAATACGGTGAGACAGTGAAAAATCCAGTGCATGGAGAACCGGTGAGACATCTAAATGGAACCTGTGGCAAAGGTTATGGTGCCATGGATTACGGTGAGATGGGTTACGGTGAGACCGTGAAAATGAGGTGACGGTGCCACTGTGACTGAAATAGCGTGAGGAGACACGGTGAGAAGAATACGGTGAGACAATAAGAGGGATTGATGGTGGCACCGTGATTTAGGTTACGGTGAGACCGTAAATGGAAGAAACGGTGCGTGATGAACCAGTGAGAGGCAACGGTTGCTGTGGCATTGTAACACTGAAAAACAAATAGAAAAACTAATATAAATTGAAACTTAAATAAAACTGAATGAAATAATTAATAATAACTAAAAATTAATTAAAACATATGAAAATAAAGTTACTCATCAAATTAAATAAACTTTTAAAACCAAATTAACTTAAGTTAAATTATTAACTTTAAAATATAAAACTAAAATTGTTACCAAATTAAACTGAATTTAAAAAGCAACTAACTTATTAAATATTAAAGTAAAATTAAACATTTATAAGATAAAGTTAAATTATTTAAATTAGTTACTTTAACAAATTTAATTAATTTAAAGTAGACAAATAATTATTATATGATTAAACCATTATGTTAATTAATGAAATAGAATTTAAAGAGACTTAATAATTGAAGTAAGTCTATAATATTTTATTTTAATTAATGAATTATTAAAAAAACATCTATTAATTAGGTTTTATTATTTAGTTTTTAATACATGCAATGTTAGATTAAGAGTACATTAATTATGTGAAAAAGCAGACTTAATTAATTAATTATTGTTAAATTATCATTTAAGGAGAAAAAAACCAATACTAAATAAAAACTTTTAGACTATTAAATAAAGTAAAACATAAATTAACTAATTTAAAGCATAAAACACAGTATTAATTACAAAAATTGATAAATTTATTTATAGAAATACAAAAGTATTAATATATAGTATAAAGTACAAAAAGAACCAATTAAAACATTAAAAATTAATTAAAAAGATGTGGCAAAACATGTGTTTTAAAGGCCACATCAATTTCCCCCACACTTAAGCATTGTTTGTCCTCAAACAATCCCATGTTTTATTATCATTGAGAAATAGAAAAATGTTTTTATTAAATTGCTCAAGATATAACATGTCCGGAACTTTCAGAAGAGGACAAAACATAACAGTAGGCTTTTAGAAAATGAATTACTCATATGAATCTTTCCTATAAAAAATACTCATTGGTAGTCTTGAAAACTATGAATCATCAAGTAATGAAGATGTCATGCCTCATATGTGATACGACTTAATGACTCACTTCAATTCAATCTCAAGCTCTAAGTACAAGAATGACAAGAGGTAAAATATCAATGGAATTAAGACCTTAACCAAGGAACTGTGTACTTTGACAGAATCCTAGGTTCTAAAAATAATTAATTTAATTTTTTTGAATCACCTTAATAATATAACCTAAATGAATCCCATATAAACCAATTGACCCCTTCTTTATTTGACGTTCATTATTCCCCTCACCCTAATGAGCTCATTTTTTGACCCTAGACACTTTATTTTATTTTTCCCAATCCATGTATCATTGTGCTAAGCACTGTGCAATGCACTTATTCAAGGTGTACAAAGGGCTTATAGTTAACAAAAACACACCCAACATCTAGGGTTTCAGAGACTCACCGTGGGATCCCAGATGCCCAAATTACTCCAGTTTCAAAAGATTTATATAGAAACCATTTACATTGGCTCATTAAAGCAATTGATTTTAATAATTAAAAGAAAAATGAATGAGGCCCCTAGATTCAGAAACAAACTTCCAGTTCCAAGGGTTACGATCATAACTCCACAAACATGTAACCCAAATCACATTCAGAAGTAGGTCCTAAACCACATATCCATCAAATCACTAAGTAAGATCACTCAGAAATAATCCATTATCACCAATTTCAGACTCTAAGCAGTTCTTAACTACCAGCAAGGAACTTGTCCTAAGGCAAGTCCCAATTGAGTAAAGTGAAAAGCTTAGAAATATAACAGAATTTTGAAAAAATTTATTCATTTTTTACAAGAAATTTGAAGTTGCAGTGGGAATTGATGGGATTTAAATTAAGAACAGTTTAGCACAGTCAAGGATTGACCCCCTCCCCCACACTTAAAACCCAACTTTGTCCCCAAAGTTAACTTCTAATTATGGAGAAAAACAATTAATCAATTAAGTTTCAAAACAGATTTTCAATTTAGTAAATTCATGACATGTATAAAGGGTCTCTTTGAAGTTAAAAAATATTATTTTCCACAATGAATAAATAATCAGCAAGTTCATTAGCAAGTATATGCATTAAAATTGATGTTCAGTGACAAAAATTTTCAATTAAAGTTCAAAAAAGCATGCAACTTATGGGAGCAAAGTGGATTGGGTGTAGCAAACTGAAATTTTAGGTTCAAAAGAATGTTCAAAATAACAGAAAAATTCATTATAACACCCCTTAGCAAAACCATTTTAATGAAAAACACACTAACCATAAAAAATGTACCCCACACACTTAATTTCATACAGTGAAAGAATTTTAAACAATGAATTTCAGTTAACAGCAACAGACACATGCAAATTTTTAATTCATTTTAGTGACATGAAGCAGAATTTTCAACACACATATATCATAATTTTCTAATACAAGAAGAACATCTTGGTGAGCAGAATTTTATTAGCAAAAACAGGAGCAGAAATAAATACACAAAGTTGAAGTACTTCTTTGACTAGGTTCTTGTCCAAAAATGATCATGGGAATTCCACTACTTTATTGACACAAGTAGCAGCATCCTAAGAACACAAAGCATGAAAACTAGGTACAAAAATCCAGCAGATATAGTGCATACAGTTGGAAGAAAATCTTCACATTATTCAGCACAAAACAGTACAAAAATGAAAATAAAGAAAAAGAATGGGTTGACGCCCATGAAGCACTGATTTTAAATTCTTAAGTTAGACTTTATTTAATCACATTTTTTTATTTATTAACACAACACAAACCATGGGTTGCCTCCCATGCAGCGCTAGGTTTAAAGTTCCCAGCCAGACTCAATTTCCCTAGATATTTCTATCCATGATCATTTAATGTAAATGAATTATTAATTATGTGAACTTCACTATTATCTAATGATTGAAAAATAGGATCAAACAATACATTATTATCTACAATTACAAACAATATTCTCAAAAGTACTTTCAATGAAACAGTTGCTAATATACATTCCAGCCCATTTTGGGATCTAAAGACCACTTACTCAGCTTTAAAAATGTTCAATAACTTCCTAATAAAATCAAAATTTTGACCAGTAATACTGACATGGATTCCTCCACACTTAGAGGTCAGCTCAAACCCATAAGCAGAAGAAAAAAAATCAACAAACTCTTCAGTATTTTCATCGAATATTCCCAGCACAACTTTTACAAAAGATAACTCAGAAAAATCTCAGAATAAGGAGTCATACTCAGGTTCCAACAAGTGGTACCCAATGTCCACAGACGACTCAAATGATGTGAATATTTCAAGTTCAGGTTGGAATTCATCACAAACAACATCAAACTGATCAAGAAAGGAAGTTCCCAGAAAATTCACTTGCTCATAATGTGTACAATTTAGTTTTTTATCAGGACTCAGACCATAACTTTCTCCAACTTCAGAAACCCTTAGACAATCGACTTCATAAGGAAAACATTCAAAAATGGGTTGAGATAGTTTAGGACAAGAATGTGACTCACTCTCTAGAATGGGTTCTAGGAAAAGATTTTTATCATCTAGATGAAGGAGTGGAACATGAATAGAGGCCTGAAGAAAAGTTTCAATTGGCTAGGGAGTCAAAATCTCTGTGACCTCAAGAGGAAAATAACCATACTCAGCGCGGACCTCAATTTTAAAATATTGATTCTCAGAAAAATCTATCAAATCACAACCAACCACATGTTGAGGCTTTTCAAACACTAAAAACTCCTCCACATCATCAATGGCTTGGAGAGTGAGTTTCCCCTTGGACACATCTATGACAGCACTAGCTGTAGCAAGGAAAGGTCTCCCTAAGATGATTGGCACTTTTTAATCACACTCTATATATAAGATAAGGAAGTTTGTGGGTAGTGTCAGTTTTCTTACACTCACTAATAGATCATACACCCTCCCCGAAGGGTGTGTGAGTGACCTGTTAGCAAGTTAAAGACAAACAGAAGTTGGTTGCAAGTCCCTAAGACCCAAACTTCTAAACAGAGAGTATGGCATAAGATTGATTCTTGCCCCTAAGTCGCACAAACAATTAATTTTCTCACTTGCTCCAATTTTTCATTGAATAATAAAGCTACCAGGATCCTTCAATTTTGGAGGCAACTTCTTCAATAAGATGACACTACATTCCTCATTGAGATTAAATTTATCCAACTTATTCCAATCTTTTTTTAGAAACCTTTTGGTAAAAGAAAGATATGAAGGGATTTTATCTAAGGATTATACAAATGGTATGTTGATACTAAAGTTTCGAATCATTTTAAGAAACCTCAAATAGTCAGGTTCATTATTCTTATTCACTCTTTCAGGGAAGGGAATGAGAGGGGCATAATTTTTAAGAACAGGTTGATTATTCTCCTTATCCTCAATTCCATTGTTTTTCTTTTCTTCTTTAATTAATTCCCACTTCATTTTACTTGATTCTTGAACGTTTTCAGATGTAAATTCAACAATCTATTCAGGTCAAACAAAGCTGTCCAGCTTCCCAGATTCTGTTTCAAGAATATTTCCCTTTCCAGATTCAGTTTTTTCATCAGTTTTAATTTTCCCAGAGTGAAGATTAACTTTTTCTTGGGTTTGAAGGCCAGATCTAGTGGTTACAACCATGATATTATCTCTTGGATTAAGAATTGATGTGTTGGGAAGCTTTCCCTTTTCCTTATCATCTTGATCCTTATCCATTTGAATTATTTGATGTTCTAAATTGTGAATCTTACCATATGTTTCCTTCCTAAATGAACTGATCTCTCCCAAAACATGTTGTAATAGCCCCTTTAACTCCCCTTGAGAATTAGAAGATTCTCCCCCATATTGATTTGAGTTAAAAATTTTAGAGTGTGATTGGTAGTTAGGGTTAGTGGTCTGTTTAATGACACCTTGTTCTTTCCAGGACAAGTTTGGGTGATTTTGATAACTAGAAGTGTACTGATTGAATTATTGATCATTTTCCCCTTGGTTCCTATCTCTAAAATCTACAAATTTGGAACTCTATCAAACTGTACAGGGAGATCAAAATTAAGAAAACATGTATGAGTGTGACCGAACATCCCATAATGATTACATTGATCCCTTAGGACCCTATCACTAACAACATCATCCTGAGGATTGTCTTAACCTCTATGGATGACCCCCTTCCTGGAGCACTTGTGTTGAGATTTTTGAGAAAGCTTGTCATACACAAGTTTTAGCTCATCAGCAGTGGAGTCAGAAAAATCACCCCAATAGAATTGATCAACTAAATTTTGGTTGTAAGGGGTGAGAGAATTATAGAAAGTCTCCATGAGTAGATGGGGAGAAAACTGGTGATTGGGAATTTGCCTAAAGATACTTCTAAACCTATCCCATGCCTCGTGAAATAACTCTCCCTCATCTTGAAGAAACCCAGTAATTTTATGCCTAATCTCAGAGGTGGTGTTCCTAGGATAGAATTTTGATATAAAGGAAGTAAACACCTCTTCCTAGGTCTCAAAAATTTCTTCAGCTAAGTTCAAAAACCAAGTCCTATCCTTCCCCTTCAGAAAAAATGAAAACATACTCAATCTCAACTCCTCCTCAAAAATCTCTATCATAGGTATTTGTAGTAAAGAACTATAGAACTCTCTAATGAACTCTACTGAATCCTCTCCTGGAAGACCATTGAATGAAGGAAGTTGAGAAATGTGAGACTGCCTAATTTCATAGTTCCTAGACCTAGGGGTTAACCTAATACAAGAGGGGTTACTTGATACTATTGTAATTTGAAACTCCCTAATAATAGGTAATTGATGGGATGTAACTATGGGCTGTGGAACATTCATGTTTTGATCAACTCTATTATCCTGATTCTCCATTACAATGTTTTAGGAGTAGTTAAATTATTGTTTAGTTCAAAGTTCGAAAGATCTAATGTAACAATCAATTCTGTTGTGCTCATGAAAAGTGTAATAACAGTTAAAAAAAAAACAATAGTAGAACTAACAGGAGTTCAGAAATATATAAAATAGTATCAATTCAGTAGTAAATGCAGTAGATTGTTTTTTACAGTTTTAATTTTTTTGATGTTTTTTTATATGGTGTTTTTTTAGAAAAATAATGGCTCATGCCTTCCCCAGCAACGACACCAAAAACGTGACCTAAACTGTTGTTGAATCCGGTCAAAGTTTAATATTTATATTCCTACTAACTATAGTATATGTGGCAAGCAGGGTCGAACCCACAGAGAAGGCGAATTTGACCACTATTCTTATAAAAACTTTCAAAAGATCCCACTGTTTCTAGAAGTGGAATATATTTTCTATTCCATTTAAGTTTTTTTTTAATTTTTTTAAAATTTTACACTAATGAAACACTACAGTATTTATGAGTTTTTGTTCTAAACTATTATGAAACAAGAACAGACTAAGAACAATGAGAAACAGAGATATTAAATGCTGATAAATGAACAATCAAGAAAAATTCCCAGGGAAAAGTCTTCATTATACTGGTTTTATAAGTATTCTGATTCACTTTAAAGTTACTTCTTTGCACCACCATAAAGAGAGTGACTTATCTCCCTCGCCAAGAGTTAAGTCACACAGGCTAATTGATTTCAGAGTTTGCCACTCCAAAACAAATCAATTGTGAAAAGTTAGAAAAGATAATGACAACAGGACGAACTCGCCATAAGTCCCGTAGTAATTGTGTTTTGATTATTTTTAAAAGATGATTCCACAATCAATCTCGCCGATTTGATTGTGGAGTTTTGAAAATTAAGTTCTAGTGGTGAAAAGCAATTGAATGAACTCAGCATCAATCTCGCCGATTGATATTGAACACATTAATGTATGAAGCAGAAAGGAAGAAAAGTAACCAGTAGAAGTAGTAATTCCACGAGATCAAAGTTTTATCCAATTAAATTGTTCATTATCAATATAGGAAATGAAAGCATACTAGAACAGAGTACAAGAATTCCAACACGAGGGAAGAAGAAATCCCCTAATACTACTCTGTACTCGATCTCCAAGGCCTCCAGCTTGTCTCTCGTGTTGCTATGCTCTCTCCCAGAAATCTTCGCTCTCAAAAATGGTGTGCGTTCAAAGAGAATGAGCCACTCGAATCACTCTCATCTGATGTGATCGTGAAAAGGAATGAGAGTCCTCCTCCCCAAATTCTGCTGCTTGCTCTGTTTTATATCCTTCGTCATCTGATACTTGTCACCGACCAATTCAACCGACTTCAAAAGTCCCTCAGTTGTGCACTGTACACATGCGTTCTTTCGTGACAAGCACATCACGCTAGAAATTCCCTCGTAACTAACTCCCGATGAGTTGGTTAGATGAATATGGACATATACCCGTCTCTTGGATGTACCTGCAAAAGAAAAACACACAAAACATTAAGAAAACGAGAAGGAAATAAATTAATATCTAAGGTCATTAGTTAATTAAATATGTTAAAATATTTATTTATAAAGTTATTAATTCTTATTAACTAAAGTTATCAATGTTAATTTAAAAGTTTATTATTATTTATAAATTAAATTATTTACTAATTTTTGTTAATTAGATTAGTTTATTTAAGTTAGAAATAAATTATTATTATGTAATTAATTTTATTAACAAATAACTATTTAGTATGCCACATTAAATTATAATTGATTTATATTTAATTAAAAAATTCTAATTTATTAATTTAGCTTAGTTAATGTTTTATTAAAGTTAATTAAATTATTATTTCTATTTTATAAATTAGTTATTTTTCTTTTATTTATTCATAACTATAATTATTAAGTATTTAAGTTAAGTTATAATTATCATTATTATTATTTTAAATTATGTTTTTTTTTGTTAATGTATTATTTTTTTTAAAATTATTTGTTTATCTTCTCCCCCCATTTTGGCGCTAAAGGAGAGGGGAGGTCTTCTTCTGAAATGGCAGTGTGGTTCTTCTCTTCAGCATCAGTGGCGTCCAGTTCCTCATATCCGGCACGACGCACTCCAGATCTAGTAACATGGATGCATCCTGCTCTCCTTCACGTGGCTTGGTGTAACACCCCGAGATTTTATGAAAAATATTCTTTTTAATTTTATTAATGTATTGTGTTGTACGCTACACCAAAAGGAGATTGCACAACACACATCCTTGACTTGCCTTGCATTACACGCAATCGCGACCTTCCTCGATAGCGCGTGTAGTACGCAATACCGAGTTTCACTAAACAACGATATGCTATTAAAATATTATTAAAACTAGCCGTTATGAATAGTAATGACCACTTTTTGAAATTTTTTAAATTTTATTTTTCAAAATGGACTTAATTTTTGGATTCGGAATATCGAAATTAGCTTAGGGTGAAATTTTGGTACTTTTCGGCTAACTTTCATTTTCTGATGAATAGTGAAAATAACTAATTTTTAATAAAAAACAACCTTTTTAATCGAAATAATTAATAGTGATAAATTATTAATTTGAGTGGTTTTAAAGTATATTTAGAATATATTTTTACAATTTAATACAATGTTGGTCATTGGATGTAATTTCACATTTAAACAAGACATAAACAAGTGTCAATCTTTTGATAGTTATTATCTCTTAAGAACATGCTATTTGTTTTGACGACGGGAATTAATTTTTAAATTAATTAATGAAACTGATATGTTTTGAATTTGGTAAAATAGACATCATTTTTGAGTTCATAATATCAAATATAGCTTAGGCCTAATTTTTGGTATTTTTCTGGAAACTTTCATTTTTTGATGAATAGTGAAACCACTAAGTGGTAGTTAAAAAAATGAACTTTTCATAAAACTTAATTTTACCGCTTCTGTGGGTGGAATTACAAAAATCCAAGAGACACGGTTGATTTCAGTAAGTAAAATGTGGTTCAATGAGATGAAAATAATTTTTGGTGAATAGTAACTTTTTACTTTTTTTTACCACAGTTAAAAGTAAATAGGGTAATTAAGGGTAAAAATGATATTATTATTACCCTAACACATGTCCTAATTCTATTGGATAAGTGTAATTCGACCAAAAATAACCTTAGAAATAAAATATGACCATTTAGGCCCACTTGGATTAGATTAGGACATTTATTATTAATTTATTTAAAGAAGGGTTAAAATAGTTAAAATCAAAGTTTAATAAGTAGATAATTTTTAATACAGGGTTATACATAAGATAAATTCGACTATAAATATTCATTATAAATCTCAAAAAATTTCCTACATAATGGTATTTTATTTTTAATTTTTAGACATTAAATAATTTAATTTATTTATGACACAACAATGATGTAGTAATTATCTTATTAATGAAATATTGACATAATTGATGTTATAAATACCCAAATAAATGTAATTTGAGACTTTTTATGAATTACACTAATTTTATAGATTAATATGACATGTTATTATTGATTTAAGTAACTTTTTTCGAACTAATAATTCTGTTATGATTTTTACAAAAATCAATTACTAAATAGTGTCAAAATTGACATAAAATAGTTTTTAAAACAAATATTATATTATTAATTGTTATTTTATTCCTAAAAATATAAGGTTCAGCCTAATGACTTAGCTAAGGTTATATATATTAATAATAAACAACTTGGGGTTCTTTTGGCTTGTTATAGTAAGTTTATTAACCTTATAGTGTAAGAACACAAGAAGACACGGTAAAAGTAAAATTATTTAACTTAATGTTAAATATAAATGATAAGGTTAAAATAGGAACCTAAACTTGTCTAAATTATATTGTATGAGGGTATTTATACCCATCCCCACCTTAGATTATAAATAAGTCAATTTTGAGCTATTTAAAACCGAATTTGGCTTTATAATAAAATAATATTCTTAGTTATTCCAAAGGTGCCCCTCTTCTCCCATATAAAAGGGCACCTCCTCCCTCTCTTCCTCACACCACTTTGAGCCTTCAAGGTCATCCAAAACCAGAAAAATTATCTTCTCCACTTCCCTAGAAACATCCTAGAGGTTCTGGTCTTCCTCAAAGACCAATTTTAGTGCCCTAAAAGGAGATCTCAAAGAGGCGCTTCAAAGAAGAGGTAATGTCCGTTACCGATGCTTTCAACTTTATTTCTTCTTCCACTTCTTCTTCTTAGGTTGTTTCATTATGAAGTAATAACATAAGTATCACTAATATACTGATATGTTATTATAAGTATGAAACAACCCTATTTCACCATCTATCCATCCTACGGAAAACGAAATCACCGCGCGTGCGTACGTACGGAATACCGTCTCCACGCCGTGGTGTAATCTATTTTCCACCACCACATTACTTGGATGGGTATAATGGTGTACATAATAACTATATATGATTATTGTAAAATTATATTGATTCTTAAATAGTATACATACACTCCAATACAATTCCACGATCATGAGAACAATATCATCGCTCGTGCGTACGTACGGACTACCGTCTCCACGACGTGATGAGATTCATTCTCCACGTTAACCATTCATGAATGATTATAAAGTATATATAATAAGTAATCATGAAATACATGACATAATAATGATACTGTATTTATGTGTATATATATGTATGTCATCTACTTAATTCCATTCAACCCAATAAGGAAACGAAAACAGCGTTCATGCGTACGTACGGCCTACCGTCTCCATGAACGGTGTATTTCTTTCCATTTACTGATCTATTATATATATGTATATTATGAATATATATATTATATATAAATCATGTTTTATATTCTGTAATTAAGTAATCATGATCTAAGTAATCAGATGAATAATTACAAGTCAAAACACGGACGACAAATGAAACGATTTTACCCAAAACGCTCTTTAACATGGAATTTACAAAAGAACGGGTAAAATAAAGTCATAAGTGAACCATATATGATATCATAACAATGAGTATGATTCTGGAATAAGTAAATGACATTATTTAAATCATTATAAAGGAGGTTCAGACACTTACGAAGCAAATCAGACCTAAGCTAAGGGAAAATCTCGCAATCTCATTTTTATCCGAGATTGTTTATACTTCAGAATTTACTGGGGAATATTTATCATCCACATACATGTTTCCTCAATATGAAATATTATTTATATCCTCTTAAAATTGTTTAAATCCAATTTTACCCTTCGGTGAGTTTTTGGTAAAAGATATGAAAGGAATCTTTTGTCGTTTTTCATACAAGGTACTTTTTGACTTTTCTGAAAAAAGTATGAGAAGAATGTTTTTTTAACTTATATGACATGAATGGATTTTTAAAACATTATTTCCAAGATGCTTCCTTTACGAGTTTTCAAGTTTATTTTTAATCAACTTCTTTTAGTTTAAAAATTGTATGACATGTTAAGAAAGGAAAAATGTTTTTGAAGTAGAAAGGATATTTTCCTCAAGAATGGAGTTCAAGTGTTTTATCAAAACTATTTTCCATATAAGATAATATAGGGTTCTATTTATATCCCTATTATTACATGGATTTGATTATGTTGTGATGGAAATATTTTTATGTATTCCTTTATCTTATATGAATTGTTTTATGATGTCATGATGTTTAAGATTTCCATTTTTATTACATGGGTTATGCTATGATGTATGGTTTATGATTTTGTGGCACACATAAGAATGGTATCATTATGAGATGGGTGGGACCTATATCTCCCTCCAATGCATTGGGTAAATATTTTTTATCTCATGAGATAGACATGGCTGGAACGACAGGTTAAACTGGTTCAGTGAAACATGACTGAAACGAGGAGTGAACTCGGTTCAGAAATGGACTTTGTCCACTAAGATAGTCTTGGAAATGAGTCTTGACTAATAAGAAATGATTCTCTATGATTATGTGTGTATGCCACAAAGTTTCATGTTTTATGTTATGATTATTGGGATTACATTTCACTACTATGATTTATCCCATGTTATGATATTATGATCTCTTTTACAGGTTATGATTTCTAAAATGTTATGTTCTTATGAATATGATGTGATTGATATTTATTTTGTTTACCCTTACTGAGCATTTGAGCTCACCCTTTTATGTTTTCTTTTCCCCAGGATATAAATAAAGGTTTTAGGTAAGAAAAAAAGGGAAGATCTTTATGGGAGATGTTGAAGATCTTTCACCACGATTAGAAGATTATATTCCGAGTTCCCAAAGACAATAAACTATTACGGTCCTTGTGTGTGTGTTTTTGTTATGTACTAAGTATTCCGAAAAAGTAATGTAATGTCCATGTACGTTAAGCTTCGGGTCTCTACAGTTGGTATCAGAGGAAAGGTTTAGTCAACCTTTGGAAACTAGGATGCGAGAACTTTAGTGAGATCCCTAGAGATATTTCTAAGGTATGTCTAGGGATGTCCCTAAGGTTAAGTATAAGTATAGGTTATAGTACTAGAATTACGGTAACCCAAGATGTTTGATATTGAAGTTACTCCCCCTTTATTATATTGTTTTCCCTAGCATGATTTTTGCCTCTCACACTATTCTTTTTGGGTTTTAGACGATGGCTGGAACCCGAAGGAACCTTGTTAATCAATGAAATGGACAATGCAATGATTGTCCTCCTGAACAAACAAATGTTGTGGGAGATGGAGTGAAAAATATTATTGCTATAATTACACAAGCTATGAATCATTCTGGACTTCCAAATGAGCAGATAAGGGAACAATATTCTATTGAGTTCTTCATGAGGCAACATCCACCTTCTTTCAGTGGGTCTTCTGATCCAATTGTTGCTGAATAGTAGATCATTACCACTGAAAAGATATTTTCAGTTCTTCAATGTTCTAAACATGATAAAGTCATATTAGCAGTATATCGTTTGGAAGATGAAGCTGATCAATGGTGGAATCTTATCAAGAATACGAGGCCAAGAGATGAAATTGAGTCCATGGAATGGGATGAGTGAAAGAACTTATTTTTCAATAAGTACTTCCCTCGTATTCTTCGAACAAAGATGGAGAAGGATTTTATTGAACTAAAGCAAAAGGATGATGAATCTGTTGGTATATACGAAGCGAATTTTACAAGGCTTGAAAGGTATGCATCTGGATTTATCATCCAACCTGAAAGTAAAGTTGATCGATTCTTCAGTGGCTTAAAACCAAATCTTCGAAGGGCATTAGCTATAAGAGACTTCAGTAGCTATGAAGAAATTGTGAGTTGTGCTATCAAGGTAGAAATGGAAGCTGGTGTTACTTATCCATCTCATAGTTTTGACAAGAAACAAAAGATGGAGTTTAAGGAGAAATCTCAGAATAATGGTGAAAAGAATATGAATGTTTCCTTATGCTTTTAGTGTGGAAAGAAGCATGGTGGAGATTGTCTTAAAGGGACTAGAAAATGTTTTAAGTGTGGAAAAGAAGGTCATCAAGCAGCCGAGTGTCGAAGTAATGGAAAAAGGGTTTCTAATGATGTGAATTAAGAAAAGACTTTAAAGAACGCACCACCAACACTTCAATGCTTCAAGTGCAAGGAAATGGGTCATTATGCTAATTAATGCCCTAATCCAAGGGTTAGTGATGATCAACATGAGCAACCACTTAAGGCAAAGGACAAAGGGAAGTCACATGCGATCACTATTGGCGATGTTGAATATGACAACGATGTGGTGGAATGATTAAGTGTTTATGTAATGGGATTCCAAAATAATGTTGTATATAGTATCGTGGAATATTAAAATATTTATGTATTGGTCTATTGTGGTTTTCAATAATTTTATGGTACCGGTAACCATGGAAAGTGATTGAGATATTTTTTGGTAAGCAGATGATATGCCCATAATGAAGGGATAAGAAGATAATGAGATGTTTGATTGTATTCATGAGCTCATGATTGATATAAGGACTAAGTGATATAATGGTTTGAGTATATAGAATTTTTGGGATTTTGGTATGTGGATAAGAGTTAACTTTTGACAGCATTCATGTTTTCACTAAGGTTAAATGGGTATTCATTTTTCAAGAGAATACATGATTAAGGTATTCACATGTTTGTAATTTGACCAACAAGATATATCTTATGATATATGGGGGATAAATGATGGCATTCATGTGATTGTTATGTGACATTTCAAGTAATCATTTTCTTTATATTATGAGCTTGGACCGAAGTATTTTAGATAAGCCTAAATATTGGAATGGATTATGTTGGACATAAGTTAGTATTGTTTAAGGATAGAACTTTTTTTCGATATTATTGATGGGATGTTATAGTAATGTAGTTTTAGAAAAAGGATAACCTGCCGGACGGGCGATAGCCCATCGCGTCGGACAAGGCTGTGGGAATCAAACCCACAACCGAAGTGCGTCTGGCCATTATTGACTACCACTGGACTATAGGAAGTCCCTATTTAGAATAAATTAGTTTTATTATATTAAGTAGTATGATATATGAAGTATAAGTCCATTTTAGGAACCATATATGATTAATCTCACTATAGATGGACTTATGTAAATTTTGATAACTTTTCTAACCTTTTGTTTGAGACAGATGGAATGAACCCTCATTCTATCACATGATCTGCTAACACATCACGAATGACAAATTCAACTTCATTTCTTTAAGAGATTAAGTGGAAATTGTAAAAAGAACGACTAATGGTGAGACTATACCAAAATCACGAAAGTAATTCTTCTAATTCCAATTTCATCAACTTTAGGGAAATGATCTTGAAAACCAAAAATGTTGTCCTAGTGCTCTTATATATGATGAATCAGATGGTACCTTAGATCGTCACAAATTTATGGCTTTGTGATTGCTGGCTTTTCCATAGCCATGTTCTCTACCACTCTCCATCAGAACATGATGGTTAGATTTCTCTTCCATATCCATATTTTCACCTATGTGGAAACCCAGTGATTAGTTTATTTGGGTAACCGTTACGTTTCATAATTTTGTTTTTACAAATTGGTTTTGGTATTCCTTTTTACGATGTGGGTTTCTATTAAAGAAACTTTTGAGTAGTAAACCATTTATAACCCCGACGAATTTCGAGGGCAAAATTCATTTTAAGGGGGGTAGAATGTAACACCCCGGGATTTTATGAAAAATATTCTTTTTAATTTTATTAATGTCTTGTGTTGTACGCTACACCAAAAGGAGCTTGCACAACACACATCCTTGACTTTCCTTGCATTACACGCAATCACGACCTTCCTCGATAGCGTGTGTAGTACGCAATACCGAGTTTCACTAAACAACGATATGCTATTAAAATATTATTAAAACTAGCCATTATGAATAGTAATGACCACTTTTTGAAATTTTGTAAATTTTATTTTTCAAAATGGACTTCATTTTTGGATTTGGAATATCGAAATTAGCTTAGGGTGAAATTTTGGTACTTTTCGGCTAACTTTCATTTTCCGATGAATAGTGAAAATAACTAATTTTTAATAAAAAACAACCTTTTTAATCGAAATAATTAATAGTGATAAATTATTAATTTGAGTGGTTTTAAAGTATATTTAGAATATATTTTTACAATTTAATACAATGTTGGTCATTGGATGTAATTTCACATTTAAACAAGACATAAACAAGTGTCAATCTTTTGATAGTTATTATCTCTTAAGAACATGCTATTTGTTTTGACGACGGGAATTAATTTTTAAATTAATTAATGAAACTGATATGTTTTGAATTTGGTAAAATATACATCATTTTTGAGTTCATAATATCAAATATATCTTAGGCCTAATTTTTGGTATTTTTCTGGAAACTTTCATTTTTTGATGAATAGTGAAACCACTAAGTGGTAGTTAAAAAAAATGAACTTTTCATAAAACTTAATTTTACCGCTTCTGTGGGTGGAATTACAAAAATCCAAGAGACACGGTTGATTTCAGTAAGTAAAATGTGGTTCAATGAGATGAAAATAATTTTTGGTGAATAGTAACTTTTTACTTTTTTTTACCACAGTTAAAAGTAAATAGGGTAATTAAGGGTAAAAATGATATTATTATTACCCTAACACATGTCCTAATTCTATTGGATAAGTGTAATTCGACCAAAAATAACCTTAGGAATAAAATATGACCATTTAGGCCCACTTGGATTAGATTAGGACATTTATTATTAATTTATTTAAAGAAGGGTTAAAATAGTTAAAATCAATGTTTAATAAGTAGATAATTTTTAATATAGGGTTATACATAAGATAAATTTGACTATAAATATTAATTAGAAATCTAAAAAGATTTCCTACATAATGGTATTTTATTTTTAATTTTTAGACATTAAATAATTTAATTTATTTATGACACAACAATGATGCAGTAATTATCTTATTAATGAAATATTGACATAATTGATGTTATAAATACCCAAATAAATGTAATTTGAGACTTTTTATGAATTCCACTAATTTTATAGATTAATATGACATGTTAGTATTTATTTAAGTAACTTTTTTAGAACTAATCATTCTGTTATAATTTTCACAAAAATCAATTACTAAATAGTCTCAAAATTGACATAAAATAGTTTTTTAAAAAAATATTATATTATTAATTTTTATTTTATTCCTAAAAATCTAAGGTTCGGCCAAATGACTTAGATAAGGTTATACATATTAATAATAAACAACTTGGGGTTCATTTGGATTGTTATAGTAAGTTTATTAACCTTATAGTGTAAGAACACAAGAAGACACGATAAAAGTAAAATTATTTAACTTAATGTTAAATCTAAATGATAAGGTTAAAATAGGAACCTAAACTTGTCTAAATTCTATTTTATGAGGGGATGTAGACCCATCCACACCTTATATTCTAAATAAATCAATTTGGAGCTATTTAAAACCGAATTTGGCTTTATAATAAAATAATATTTTTAGTTATTCCAAAGGTGCCCCTCTCCTCCCTTATAAAAGGGCACCTCCTCCCTCTCTTATTCACACCACTTTGAGCCTTCAAGATCGGCCAAACCCTGCAAAATTCTCTTCTCCACTTCCCTAGAAACATCCTAGAGGTTCTGGTCTTTCTCAAAGACCAATTTTAGTGCCCTAAAAGGAGATCTCAAAGAGACGCTTCAAAGAAGAGGTAATGTCCGTTACCGATTCTTTCAACTTTATTTATTCTTCCACTTCTTATTATTAGGTTGTTTCATTATGAAGTAATAACATCAGTATCACTCATATACTGATATGTTATTATAAGTATTAAACAACCCTATTTCACCATCTATCCATCCTACGGAAAACGAAATCACCGTGCGTGCGTACGTACGGAATACCGTCTCCACGTCGTGGTGTAATCTATTTTCCACCACCACCTTACTTGGATGGGTATAATGGTGTACATAATAACTATATATGATTATTTTAAAATGATATTGATTCTGAAATAGTATACATACACTCCAATACAATTCCACGATCATGAGAACGATATCATTGCTCGTGCGTACGTACGAACTACTGTCTACACGACGTGATGAGATTAATTCTCCACGTTAACCATTCATGAATGATTATAAATTATATATAATAAGTAATCATGAAATATATGACATAATAATGATACTGGATTTATGTGTATATATATGTATGTCATCTACTTAATTCCATTCAACTCAATAAGGAAACGAAAACAACGTTCATGCGTACGTACGACCTACCGTCTCCATGAACGGTGTATTTCTTTCCATTTACTGATCTATTATATATATTTATATTCTGAATATATATTATATATAAATCATGTTTTATATTCTGGAATTATGTAATCATGATCTATGTAATCATATTAATAATTACAAGTCAAAACACGGACGACAAATGAAACGATTTTACCCAAAATGCTCTTTAACATGGAATTTACAAAAGAACGGGTAAAATAAAGTCATAAGTGAACCATATATGATATAATAACAATGATTATTATTATGGAATAAGTCAATGACATTATTTAAATCATTATATAGGAGGTTTGGACACTTACAACGCAAATCGGACCTAAGGTAAGGGAAAATCTCGCAATCTCATTTTTATCTGAGATTGTTTATACTTCAGAATTTACTGGGGAATATTTATCATCCAAATACATGTTTCCTCAATATGTAATATTATTTATATCCTCTTACAATTTTTTAAATCCAATTTTACCCTTTGGTGAGTTTTTGGTAAAAGATATGAAAGGAATCTTTTGTCATTTTTCATACAAGGTACTTTTTGACTTTTCTGACAAAAGTACGAGAAGAATGTTTTTTTAACTTATATGACATGAATGGATTTTTAAAACATTATTTCCATGAATCTTCCTTTACAAGTTTTCAAGTTTATTTTTAATCAACTTCTTTTAGTTTAAAATTTTTATGACATGTTAAGAAAGGAAAAATGTTTTTGAAGTAGAAAGGATATTTTCCTCAAGAATGGAGTTCAAGTGTTTTATCAAAACTATTTTCCATCTAAGATAATATAGGGTTATATTTATATCCCTATTATTACATGTATTTGATTATGTTGTGATGGAAATATTTTTATGAATTCCTCTATCTTATATGAATTGTTTTATGATGTCATGATGTTTAAGATTCCCATTTTTATTACATGGGTTATGCTATGATGTATGGTTTATGATTTTGTGGAACACATAAGAATGGTATAATTATGAGATGGGTGGGACCTATATCTCCCTCCAATTAATTGGGTAAAGATTTTATATCTCATGAGATAGACATGGCTGGAACGGAAGGTTAAATCGGTTCAGTGAAACAGGACTGAAACGAGGAGTGAACTCGGTTCAGAAATGGACTTTGTCCACTAAGATAGTATTGGCAATGAGTCTTGACTAATAAGAAATGATTCTCTATGATTATGTGTGTATGCCAAAAAGTTTAATGTTTTATGTTATGATTATTGGGATTACATTTCACTACTATGATTTATCCCATGTTATGATATTATGATCTCTTTTGCAGGTTAAGATTTCCAAAATGTTATGTTCTTATGAATATGATGTGATTGATATTTCTTTTGTTTACCCTTACTGAGCATTTGAGCTCACCCTTTTATGTTTTCTTTTCCCCAGGATATAAAGAAAGGTTTTAGGTAAGAAAAAAAAGGGAAGATCTTTATGGGAGATGTTGAAGATCTTTCACCACGATTAGAAGATTATATTCCGAGTTCCCAACGACACTAAACTATTACGGTCCTTGTGTGTGTATTTTTGTTATGTACTAAGTATTCCGCAAAAGTAATGTAATGTCCATGTACGTTAAGCTTAGGGTCTCTACACTTGGAGTCTTGGTCGACCTCCTCTTGGTGCGGAATCATCTTCATCTTAGCAGACCCATGGCGGTCTCAGCGGCGGGTCGAGATCTCCGGTCACGACGGATCTCCCTCGGTATCAGCTCATCCTTGCGGCGGCGTGAAAAACTTGAGCAGTGTTGACCTCCTCTAGGCAGCGCCACAAATCATCAGTAGGAGGCGCGGTTGAGGTCTCCAGTAGCAGAAGCTCCAGGAAAAATTCTCCTCCTCTTCACGATGCAGCGACGGTAACACTTTCTCTACACAATAGGACAACGAGTTATAGACTTCAATTAGCATCTGAAAGCTCACAACCCTCCTCCATGTGGCAATTCGTGTTAGGATGGTCCTCCTAGTAAGATTTCATTGTGGAGCAACCCAGTGGCGTAGCACCTACGACATATGGCGGATCTCCTCTACCTCAAAAACAGCACAGAAGGGGTACATTCAGCTTAGTCTCCTTCACTTCAGCAGCGTACAACGAAACAGTTCTTCCTGCTAATTGGATGGCATCGGTAGGGAGGCTTCCTTCTTGATCCAACATGGCGGGTTCAAAATCTCCCTTATATAGAACTTAGTTCCCCCTCATAGCGAATATTATCAGTGACGGTCCTTAATAGCGGCTCTAGCATAGTTCAGATTGGTGAGCTTTAGATAATAATAATAAAAATATGGTTCGTGATGTGTTCGTGGTTTGAGTGTTGCGTTTTTTTATTTTGAAACAGGAGATGTGAAGGTGAAAGATGAGGATGCGGTTGATGAAGCATCGTGAAGGGTTACGGTGGCATAGAGGCACTGTAAAGAGAAAATATGGTGAGACAGTGAAAAATCCAGTGCATGGTGAACCGGTGAGACTGCTAAATGGAACCGGTGGCAAAGGTTACGGTGCCATGGGTTACGGCGAGATGGGTTACGGTGAGACCATGAAAATGAGGTCACGGTGCCATTGTGACTAAAATAGTGTGAGGACACACGGTGAGAAGAATACGGTGAGATATTAAGAGGGATTGACAGTGGCACCATGAGTTAGGTTACATTGAGACCGTAAATGGAAGAAACAGTGCGTGATGAAACTGTGAGAGGCAACGGTTGCTGTGGCACTGTAAAACTACAAAACAAACAGACAAAATAAAATAAATTGAAACTTAAATAAAACTAAATGAAATAATTAATAATAACTAAAAACTAATTAAAAAATATTCAAATAAAGTTACTCATAAATTTAAATAAACTATTAAAACCAAATTAACTTAAGTTAAATTATTAACTTTAAAATATAAAACTAAAATTGTTACCAAATTAAACTGAAATTAAAAAGGAACTAAATTATTAAAGATTAAATTAAAATTAAACATTTATAAGACAAAGTTAAATTATTTAAATTATTTACTTTAACAAATTGAATTAATTTAAAGTAGGCAAATAATTATTATATGATTAAACCATTATGTTAATTAATGAAATAGAATTTAAAGAGACTTAATAATTGAAGTAGGTCTATAATATTCTATTTTAATTAATGAATTATTAAAAAACATTTATTAATTAGGTTTTATTATTTAATTTTTAATACATGCTATGTTAGATTAAGAGTGCATTAATTGTGTGAAAAAGCAGACTTAATTAATTAATTATTGTTAAATTATCATTTAAGTAGACAAAAACACCAATACTAAATAAATTTTTTTTAGACTATTAAATAAAGTAAAACATAAATTAACTAATTTAAAGCATAAACCACATGATTAATTACAAAAATTGATAAATTGATAAATTTATTTATAGAAATACAAAAGTGTTAATATATAGTATAAAGTACAAAAAGAACCAATTAAAACATTAAAAATTAATTAAAAAGATGTGGAAAACATTTGTTTTTATGGTCACATCAGTTGATTTTATTTGTTGTTTTGAATACCATTCACTCATATGTAAAAAATATTCTTTTTCCAATATCATACTCCCGATTTTGAGGCCCAAAAATTTGGCAAACACTGAAACACTGCACCACCTTCAATCATACTTATAGATTAAACTGTATGATCCCTTTCCTTAAAATCTCCTTAATCATCCATTAGTGGATTGACAGAAAACACAAACCACGCTCCATTTAGAAAAGAACAAACTTGATTCCAACAATTATTTTTGCTGAAAGTGTGATTTTTAAATTAATGAAACCGTTTTCTTGAAAAAATATGTATTTTATAAGTTAAATTATAAATTTATAAATATAAAATTTGGTTTAAAAACCTATAATCAACATTTTAGAACATGAGTGATATTTTTCTAAATTTTTTTATTATATTATACATTTAGTGTTTTAAAATTAATTTTTATAATATTTAGAAATTAAATAAAATAAAATGGATTTCAAATTTTGAATCAGTGCATACAAATTATGTAATAAGATCCATTTTATTTTTTTGGCATAAAGGATAAATTACCTTAGGTAAAAACCAGTTACCACGGTAAAAGTGAAAAATCTAATGGCAATGAGTTAAAAACATGTGTGGGAATGAGTGTTTGAGGCCTTGATCTATCTTATCTCTTATCATCTCCATTATTTCTCAATTTTGGATCCATTTTCTTTGAGTTTAACTTCCCATTATTAAACATTTATGGTTATTTACAAAAAATGTCATCCCTTTTCACTTATAAAAGGGACTTCATTCTCCTCACTTATCCTCACACCACAAACCCTTTATTTTTGTCCAGAGTCTACCCAAACCTCTTCTAAACATTCCTAGGAACCATTTATAGGTTCTTATCTTCTCAAAAGACCATACCTAAATGGTTTAACCCTCTTTGTAGAGGAGATAATCAAAGAAGTGAGGTGTAAATTTCTAATCTCACCTTTCTCATTTCTATTTTTATGTGCAATTCTTCCTCTAATTCTATTACACCATTTATGTGGACTATTTTTACACACTTTTCCACATCTGTTTTGATGGAATAATTGAATTTTTTATGTGAATATGAGCTTTAATTGGATGATATTTTGACATTTTTTTATTTTTCATTAAAATTTACATTCTATAAAAAACTTATTAAAATGTGTGTATTAGGGGATTTTAATGATTTTTTATGAGGTTTTTGATTTGAGAAACAATTCTTTAATTTAATTCAATGTTTTTTTAATCAAAAAATGGATGGGGGGATTCACTTTTTTTTTGGAAATATGATTTCAAATTGAACTAGGATTTTATTTTTTGATTCTTGAAAATGTGCCTCCCAAGAACTAAAAAATAATATATTGTTTGAGATTCAATTAAATTGTTTGTGATACTGAAATCACTATCTAAAGAAATTCCTTGAATTTATTTCATTCATTTTTTCCCTCCAGTTTTATGTCCACCTCCACGATGCCACAAACCACTGAGCCTCACCACTATAAAAGACTAAGAATCTGCCACCAAATCTGAAGCTGATACTACTCGACTCAAAAGAATTGAATGAAGCTACTAGAGCTGATAAAAATCCAATTCCAGATATACCGATCCATATTTCACCAACCTAAAGATAAGGGTGAGTCGATCCTTACAGGATGAAGATGGGGGCATCCATGAAACAAGACATTTATTTGAAGACATTGAGAACTAGTTCCATAGCTGGTGAGGGTTGCAACAGACCTCCACCCAGAATGAAGAAGATGACCACCACAATGCGACACTGTAAGGCTCATCTATTTTCCTTCATTTCTTGTTCATTTACACATGAATTTCAATGTAATTAAATACATGAATATTTTTAATGCACTGATTATCTCTAGATAAATATCACTTGGGGGAATAGGTTGTGTTGGTTAATAATTTATACTTTAGTCATTCATGGATCTAATTGGATGCAACTCTCAAAGTCTTTTTAGATAGGTTTTTTTTAAAAATCATCGAGTATCATTAAAAAATTATTTTGATCATACCAGTTATCAAACTATTTTACTGTATGAAGATTTTATTGAAAATTAGATCAGGATCAAGAGAGTAGCACATTGAGTTCAATGGAAAATTTGAACTAAGTGTCAACTAATATGGAATTCAGTGATTGAGTAACTTCTACAGTTGAAAATATGTAGGAATCATTCATTCACTAGATGAATTGATGAAAAATTGGGTTATAATCTTTCAATAAATTCTAGGTAGTTTAATTCAATTGCATGAATGAAGGAAAATAATTATAAAAATATCCAGCTGATTTCTCATATCTTCTCAACCAATTGACTTTTCCAGTTTATATTTACTACTACTCTTATTGTCCTGCTTGATCTTGACACTCACACTCACAAAAAACCATCACTTACATTACCTTTTCATTAACAATCTGATTTTATCCCCCTATTTTTTTGTTCTCTTTTGTTTTATTCAATTTTTCTACTTTGTCACACACTCAATCGTAGACTGTGAGTCCTTCCTTAATGATCAACCATTGCTCACCAATTAACTATTTTTAAGTAGGGTTATAAATAATTAATTTTCCTCAATACTAGCTAAAAACCTAAGGTTGTGTCAAATTTTGGCACCACTGTAGTAGAATACATGTGTGGCCAAGTACCAAAACAAGAAAAAACAAAAAAAAACACTCAAAATGAAAAAAAATAATATATTAAAATTTCAAAAAAAATATTCAAAAAAATTCTAAAACAAGTTTTCTGAATATGCTAGTGAATGAAAACTATATCATCAATCGAAAAACCATAACCCACCATAACATAAATTGAGAAACACCCTAGGGGTTTGAGAAATAATAAACAAAAGTTTAAAATGAAAGATAATAGAGAAGATGAGAAATATAATAACCGACCACTTATAAATTTCAACCCTACTTACAATTAGTTGATAAAGAGGCATAGTCTGATGGAATTATTTCTTCCTGTTGTCTCTAATAATACATCATTCATTAGGCTTTCAACAAGTTCCAAAAATTATGAAATAAAATAATCAATATATTCTCAGCTGCCTACCTTTAATGGAATGTCTAGTAAATACTATCTTGACTACATTAGGAGCTTTTATTGTAGTGTTCAATAGCTACCACTGAGAGTCCTTAGTGGGAAATCACTTAAACAAAGAGTATTCCATTTCTATCTCAAAGGAAATGCATGAAAATGGTTTCAACAATTATAAGGGAGAATTTTTGACACTTGGGATTAGGTTTACAGTGCTTTCACCATGAAATTTCACCCTAGGATAATGACATCTGAAATTAAACATAAATTAATAGTTTTTATAAGATGAGGGATAAATACTACATGAAGTTTGGAAAATATTTAAGAGAATACTTAGAAAATTTCCAAACCATCAATGCACACCCGAATCACTCATAGAGACTTTCTACAATAACCTTACCCCTTACCAATAAACATTAGTAGACTAATCTGCTGGTGGGGACTTCGGTGATAGAACTGTCAAGGAGATGAAAAAAAATTCAACACATTGTCAAAAAATACACAAAAAAAATCTTAGAATAAGAATCATTATGATTAAATAACCCAATATTCTTCCATAAGATGAAGAAAAATCTTTAGGATTTTTCAAAGAAAACACTCAAAACACTATTTGGGAGAAATTCCATCATTATGACATGTTTAGGCATTCAGAATCATGTTGTCCCAACATTGATATGAGTACCCAAGCTACTAAAAATGATATTTTTTAGGTATGGTCTTAGGATATATAAAAGGGATGAACTATTATCAAACACTTACAACCAGGGGTATAGAAACCATCCAAATCTCTCTTGGAGAGATAAGAGAGTGCTTAGACCTGCTGCTCCCCCTGGATTTCAGTAACAACCTAGATAGAAATTCCAAACCCAAATAAAGGTTGAATACTATAACTCCAAAGAGGAAGGAAGGGGTATGATCCAATAGTTGATAGGTAGGTTTGATGAACAAAATTACAAAAACGATTTCAATAAAGTACAAATGGATTCTATGATGAAAAATTTGGAAATACAAATGGGACAGTTAAAGGGATATGTTGGTTGAATAGACATGGGTAAGCTTCCAAGAACCACTGAAGTGAACCCTAGAGAAAATTCCATAATTTTTAAAACTAGAAGTGGTCTCTGGACCCATAAGGAAGCTAGTAAATTACCAAAACCTACTCAAAATGAAAACTAGATGAGTCTAGAAATTCAAATATAAAAAAATGTTGAATCTAGAATTCTGGAAAGCATCACTGAAAAAACATTAAATCCTACCACTCCCACTGAGAAACAATAAGAAAATGTATTGAAAATAAGTAAAATAAGGGGAATAAAAATATTTTATAGAAAGTTTAAGGGATGCCTAAAATTGTGAGGAACTTTAATCTAATCATTCCTTTTCCAAAAAGAATAAAAAAGAAAACTCGGATTTTGAACTGTTGGACTCCTTATGTTTTAATCATTTTTAATACCCACAAATCATTTTTATCATGTTTAAAATATCATAACTCATGTCTGTATATTATTAATTTACTTATATTTTAATTCTTACAACTCAAGGTTTAAACTTTCACAAGATACTAATTCAGAATCTCACACATCATGTTTGAATCTTATGAACTATGCTTGATCTTGATTTATTATGTTTCATTGTAATAGTTCTTGGGTCGAATCCATTCTATGAGTATTACTTCTTAAGAAAATATAAAAATATTTGGATAAGTCTGAGAAACCGTAAGTCTGCCAATGATTCTGGATTTTGGCAACGTCCCTAACACCGTAACCTAGATACCGTGACTCAGACACTGTAACCCAGACACCATGAATCAAACATCGTAATCCATACATTGCGACTCTAACACCGTAACCAGTTCCAGATTTCATAAAGCCTATGACACCATTACATTGCTACCATCTCCAAGACATCGTAACAGAACACTGTTCAGAATTTTGACAAAGGACTAGACGTTGTTACCTGGGACATCGTTTTCCTGACAGCACATCTATGCTACCAGTTCCATATCTCAATGAAACTGTGGAAACCTGACTATCTCACTACGACTGTCTCACCTATCAAAGGAAAAGGAGAAGATTCCGTTTCTAGTGACACCATTTCAAGACATACCGTGACACCATTTCATACTTAATCATTTTTTTGTCTTTTTCAATTTAATTTAAAAGATATTTCTAATGGTTATATTTGAGTCATTTAATGACATTTACATAATTAATGTTTCTTTATAAACATGTCACATGAAAGTACAAGGTACTAGGTGTATAAATCATGCTTCTTGTTGGCCCAAACACAGGCACCCGAAATAAAAAGAAAAGTGTGTGCTGAAGACAAGATAGAGTTTGCGAACTGAACTGCATGCAAGATAGGAGAACATCCATACATTGACGAACACACAAAGAACTCTCCATTACTGATGGTTGAACTACTATGGATCAAAACCTCAAATATTCTAACAGTAGAAACCCTAATAAGAATAAGAGCTACAAAGAACATCTCATCAAACTGGGAACTAGTACATGAGACTTGCGATACTCTGTTTTCACAAGAGGACTCAAAAATCACATATGCTACATCCTACAAGTCTAGAGCTGTATAGAACAACACTCATAGAATTTCTAATCCTTCTTAATTATATTTTACCTATTGTGTACTATTTTTATTACCTTTTAAGCAGTGCGTGTGTCTATATTAAAACACACAATATCTCATACAACAAACTAGAGGATACAATATATCCTCACTCAAACATCTTTTTACACTCTGTTTCACCCATGTATAACAGTGGAAGAGGTCTTGTGTGACCTAATTGTTTTTTTCCCATGTAGAATAGTATAAGAGGTCTTGTGACCTGAATAGTCTTGTGTACTGTTGTTAACCCTGATCCATGGTGTGGATCAAAGTTTAATATAAATTTGTTGGTGGTAGGTGATCACCATGTGGAGTGGATTAGGTCTCATCTTGATACTGAACCACTTGTTTTATCCATTGTGTCTTTCAATTTAGTTTTTCTCTGTTTTAATTCATTTTTCAGAAAACTAAATTTTAATTTTATAGTTAGTCTTGGATAGTAGTTATAACTATTTTTCCTTATTAGAATAGTTTCAAAAGTTGTATCAATATCTCATATTGATATTACTGAGAATTAATCAATCTTCTATGAAGCTATTTGAATAGTCAAGCTATAATAATTTTATTACCATGATTGACTGGATAGTTTTATTTTAAATTGGGGGAATGTTTTAAATAAAATTTTAACATAAATTTTTATTGGAACTCAATTCACCCCCCTCTTTATTTTCCTACTCTGACCAACATTTGGTATCAATGGATTTATTAAAATCCATGTTTTCAACATTTTTAAAATATTTTTCAACGGTGATTTTAGTTGTGTTTTAATGATCTTTAAATTTATGTTAGTTCTAAATTTATAGTTATTTAAATGCATATTTCTTTAGTATGGATAATATATTGGAAGGTGCTGCTACCAATAGACCTCCATTATTTAATGGAAAAAATTATGTACAATGGAAAATTAAAATGAGAATACACTTAGAAAGTTTGGGTTTTGAGATTTGTTCTTCCATTATAGATTAATATAAGACTCCTGTTACTAATAGGCATACTTGGGATGACCCAACTAAGATTTCTTATAATAATAATTTAAAATCCATGAACTGTTTATACTATTATTTATGAGATGAAGATTTTAATGATATTTCTGCATGTAAAACAGCCCAGGAAATTTGGGATACTTTGTCTGTTTCACATGAAGAAACCTCTAGTGTTAAGAAAATGATACTTAACACATATACTATTAAATATGATAACTTTAAAATGAATCATGATGAGCCTATTTCTGACATGTATCTTAGGTTTAATGATATTGTGAACACTATGATCTCACTAGGAAGATATGTTTCAACCAAGGATGAAATTATGAGAATACTCAAATGCTTATTAGATAGATAGAGAGGGACCTCTATCTCAATTAGATAATCTTGTGATATTATCTAGCTTCTAGTAAAGGATTTGATAGGAAAGTTGATGATGTACGGGGAAGAATTAAAAGTCAATAAGGAAGATGAAGATGAAATGAAAAGAAATTTAGTGGCTTTCAAAACCACCACTTCTAAGAATAAAGAAAAAGAAAGGATACAATCCCATTATTACAGTACAAGAAATGAAGATTCATCATCAGAAAGTGACGAGGAAATGGCTCAATTATCTAGATGATTTAAGAAGTTTTATAAAAGAAATAAATTTTCCAGAAATCCCAACTTCAAAGGAAGATATGATCACAAGGGAAACTGGAAAAAGGATTGGAAGAGAAGTGACAAATCTGTTGAAATAATATGCTACGAATGTAAAATAAAAGTGCATGTAAAAGTAGACTATCCCAAGATAAAATTTAAGAAGAGGTATGAGGATAAAGATAGAAAGTATAAAAAGGAAATGAAGGAAACTTGGAGTGTTTCTGAGGAAAGTTCAAGTGATTCAGAGTCTTCACATGATAAAAAGACTGATAAAGCTAATATGTGTTTTATGACAAACACATCTGAGGTAACCTTGAGTCTCCTGTACAAAATTCCTATTATTTTGGAGATGATAGTGATTATGAAAATATGACTAGTGAAGAATTTTTTGAATACTTTAATATGATTGAAGACACTTGTAATGAGCTAAAAGATAAATAAAAATCTTTAAAGAAACAACAAGCCTTAACTATGACTGTAAAAATTGAACTTGCTATAGAAAAAGAGAAAAATGTTCAATTACTCAAGGAGAATAATGAACTTAAGTTATATAATGAACAATTGAAAAATGACTTAGAGAAATTTACCAATATAAAAAATAATCTTAAACATATTCTTGGTAAAACATTACCCCTAGATATAATACTGGTATAGGATACCAACCTGGGAAAATAAATCTCACCAAAAACAAGTTTGTAACTAAATCTGGAAAATCTGTTTTTCTAGCTAAAAATGAAAATTCTGCTGCTAGTTCCAGTTCTAGAAAATCTTTCACTAACTCTAGTTTTTCTAGACCAAATAAAGTCTATTATTCAAATATGTTATATAATGCTTATAGAAAACCCATGATGTATATGTGGGTTCCTAAAGTACTGATTACTATTGTTACTGGACCCAAACAAATATGGGTACCAAAATCTATTTTTGTTTAATTATTTTGTAGGAAATCTATTTGAAGATCTCCTGTAAAATCTTATAGTAATTGGACATTGGATGTTCAAGACACATTAAAGGAGATTACTCATGCTTCAAGAATTTAATAAATATTGATGGTGGGCATGTCACTTTGGGTGACAATGCTAATGGAAAAATAATTGGCTTAGGCCAGATCGGTAACTCTAACTCACTTTTAATTTCTAAAGTACTTTTTTTGATGGATTGAAATTTAATCTGCTTAGTATTTCACAACTATGTGATGATGAATTTCATGTTAAATTTGAAAATGATGCTTGTAATTTTTTAAACTCTAATAATGAATTAATATTTTCTACTTTTAGAATTGAAAATATGTTGTTAACTTAGATTCTTTAGTTTCTCAAAATGTTTCATGCTTAAGTGATTTTCACAATGAGTCTTGTATTTTACATATAATACTAGGACAATGCAATATACACTCTCTTAGAAATCTTACTAAAAAAGGTTTAGTCAAGGACCTACACAAACTTGAGTTTCCAAATGACAGAGTCTGTAATTCTTGTCAAAAGGGTAAACAACACAAAATCAATTTCAAACCAAAGAAAGAAGTTTCAACTTCTCGACCTCTCAAGTTGGTTCACATTGATTTGTTTGGACCTTCTAGAGTCTCAATTCTTAATGGGAAGCACTATGTTTATGTTCTTGTAGATGACTACTCTAGGTATACTTGGACTTATTCCTTGGCACACAAAAGTGAAGCCTACTCACATTTAATCAAGTATTCTAGGACTATAGAAAATCTTATTGGACTTAGAATTAAATCTCTAAGAAGTGACCATGGTCGTGAGTTTGAAAACCAAGAGTTTGAATCCTTTTGCTCACAAAATGTATATAGTCATAATTTCTCTGCCCTTAGGACACCTCAAAAAAATGGTGTTGTAGAAAGAAGAAATAGAACCTTGCAAGAAATTACTAGAACAATGATTAGTGAGTATGACCTACCTATCTACTTTTGGGATGAATATGTCAATGAAATATGCTATATTATTAACAGAGTGTTAATTAGACCAATTCTGAAAATAAATCCTTATGAGTTGGGGAACAATAGAAAACCCAAGGTTAATTACTTAAAAGTTTTTGGTTGTAAAGTCTATATTCTTAATGTTAAGGATAATCTTGATAAGTTTTCATCCAAGAGTGATGAAGGAATTTTTCTAGGATATTAAATCTCTAGTAAAGCCTATAGAGTCTTTAACAAAAGAACCAAATGTGTGAAGAATATGTGTATGTCCAATTTGATGAAGAAAATCCACATGAAACTAAGAACTCCATAGATAATCATGAGGATGATATTTCAAATATGGTTATTAATGATAAATCTTCTGAACATATTATGAAGGGATATGTTAAAACTTCAAGTTCTATAAATTCTCTAGATTCAATCCATAATGAACCTGAACCTATTGAAGAACCTAAAATTACAAGACCTTCTTTTTCTAGAGCTGTTATAACTCTTAAGAACCATTATTTAGATGAAATAGTTGGAGACTTAGATAAAAAAACACAGACTAGAGCTTCTCTAAGAAATATGGTTGAACATCAGGATTTTCTATCATAACTTGAGCCTAAAAACATCAATGATTCTATCAATGATGAATTTTGGGTAATGGTTATGAAAGAGGAGCTAAATCAGTTTGAAAGGAATAAAGTTTGGAAACTTTTGGATAGACCAAAAGACACCTTGACTATAGGCACTAAATGAGTGTTCAGGAACAAAGTAGATGAATCTGGTAAGATAGTTAGAAACAATTATATATTAATTTCACAAGGATATAGTAAAGAAGAAGGAATTGACTATGAAGAAACCTTTTCACCAGTTTCTATACTTGAAGCCATTAGAATCTTTCTTACCTATGCAGCACATCTAAATTTCAAACTTTATCAAATGGATATCAAGAGTATATTCCTAAATGGTTATATATTTGGGGATGTTTTTGTTTAACAACCCATGGTTTTACAAACCCTCACTTTACAAATCATGTTTTTAAATTAACAAAAGATTTATATGGTTTAAAACAAGATCCAAGAGATTGGTATGATAGATTAAGTAGTTTTCTAATTTATAATGGTTTTACAAAAGGTATAGGTGATCCTAATATTTTTATAAAACTAATTTTTAAAGATATCTTAGTTTTTCAAATCTATGTTGATGATATTATTTTGGGATCTTCAAAAAATTCATTATGTACTGATTTCTCAAAGATGATGCAAAATTTATTTGAAATGAGTTTAATGGGTGAACTAAAATTCTTTCTTGGATTTCAAATCTTTCAAAATAAGGAAGGTATTATTTTAAATCAAATAAAATATACTAAATATCTTTTAAAATGTTTTGTCTTGGATATCACTAAAAGTAGTGATACTCCAATGAGTACTACTTATAAGTTGGATCTTGATGAAAATGGAAAATCTATTGATCAAACCACTTTTAGAGGAATGATTAGAAGTTTACTCTATTTAACTACTAGTCAGCCTCATATTATATTTAGTGTTTGCATGTGTGCATGTTTTCAAGTAAACCCCAACGAGTCTCATTTAAATGATGTTAAAAGGATTTTTAAATACATAATACATACAACAAATTTAGGATTATTTTATCCTAGAGGATAATCATTTGACTTAGTCATCTCTTTAGATTCTGATTTTTGTAGTTGTAAGTTTGATAGAAAAAACACCTCTAGAACATGTCACTTTTTAGGCAAGTCTCTAGTATCATGGTGTTGTAAAAAGAAAAATTCTATTGCATTATCTACTACTAAGGTTGAATACATAGCTGCTGGTAGTTTTTGTGCACAAATATCATTGATGAAACACACCTTACTAGACTATGGATATCAATTCAGACATGTAATTATAAATTATGACAATAAAAGTGGTATTAACATTTCAAAGGATCCTGTTTCACATTCGAAGACTAAATATATTGATGTAAGACAACACTTTTTGAGAGATCATTATCGAAAAGGTGATATCACTTTTGAATTCATTGGAACTGAACATCCACTTACTGATATATTCACTAAACCATTAAATTTTGAAAGGATAAATTACATCATACATGAGTTAGAAATGATAATTCTCAAGTGAAAAATTTACTGTTTTATAGTTTAAGGTTTCATGATTCATGGTTTCACAAGTTATTGTCTTGAAGTTACTGTCTTATACTAACTATCTCACAGTTACGGCCACACAGTTACTGTTTCACACTTACAGTCTCACAGTTACTGTCTTGAAATTACTGTCTCATGGTTACTTTCTCATACTCACTGTCTCAATGATACGATCACACCGTTTGGAGTCACACCGTAATTCTGACATCGTGACGACCTGTTCCGGTCTCACCGTAATAACTTAGATTTTTGTTTTTAGAATTTATTTCCCATATGGATGTATCGATTACTTTATTATTTTTATACCATGCTTTTGTGTTTATGGTTCTTGAAATCCCTAAGTGATAAATGATCGATATCTTTCACTCTTCTCTTCACTTGAGATCTCTTCTCTTGAAACCGAAACCCTTCTCTCTCAAACCGTTAGCCATCTTTCAACCTTTAAACTTTCTTGAAATGACATTAGATGCTTAGAATGAAGCACCCATCTTCATCGACTCCTAATAAGTGCATATCTTAGAAGAAATTGAAAAAGGCTCCAAAATTAATGCTTGAGGGATCACTGAATCCAAGCCTTGATGATAGAACAGTAGTTCTAGAGAAAGAATTTTGTCCAAAATAGTTGCTGACAAGTAAGTCACTTGTTTTGAAAGTACTGTAAGAACAAGGATGGTTGGACTGGTTCACAAAAGATAAAACACTGATATATCCAAATATTGTTTCTCAGTTCTATTAGTATGTTTTGTTCTCCTTCAATACTGAAGATGAATTTTTAGTAAGAATTTGGGTTAATGGTCAAAGGTGTACCTTTTCTTTGAGGTTATGGGATGGATGACTAGGGATACCTCATGAAGGAATATTTGAGGATTAAAAAAGTGTTCCTCATCCTCCTAGTGACATGTTTACCTTATAAGAGACACTGTGAAGTTTGAATGGAAATAAGAAGAAGATAAAGGAAATTACTGCTGAGTTGGATGGTGAGACAAGGCTATTATTTAAGTTTATTCAAAATCTTATTTTTCCCAGAAAAGGAGATTTTACTAACCTTAAGTATCAATATTTATTCTTGATACATCTTATAAAGAATGGGCACAATATCAATCTGTGTAAGTATATTATACTTCAAATGTGTGAAATGATCAAGACAACTTCAAAATCTACCTCATTGTTTTATTCAAGATTTATTTCTGAAATGTTATCTTCAAAAGGTGTTGTTGGTCCAAATAAATGAGTTATTGAAGATTATGAGTTCTGTATCTAAAAGGATATAATCAGAAGAATGAAAATTTTCTAGAATCCTTGGAAAATGTCTTGGGTGGAGGACAATGAAAGATTGTATGAAAAGTTTAATCCAGTTGAGAATCCTTCAAGACCTAAGAAAATATATGAACTTGGTTTGGAACCAGATGAAATTGTTGATTATTTAGATAAAGAATTAGAAGATACAGAAGCTTCACCTGAGGAAGGAACTGTTGTAGAAAAATAAGATAAGGGACTACCTATTCTAAAAAAAGTAATTGCTGAAGAGATAGTTTTTAGAAAAAATGTTTCTAAAAAAGGACCAACTGCTTGTGTAGAAGAAAAAGATGTTCCTGAGGAACATTTAGAAGTTCTTTCTGTTTAAAAAGAACCTGCTATTGAGGAAGAGTCTGCTATTAGGGAACAATCAGAAGAATAAACCGAACCTGAAGTTATCTTATACGCTGAATAAAGAATGGAACAAGATTTTTAGCTATCTAGAAAAAAGATGGGTGAGCCTATCAGTGATGAGAATTTGGAAATGGGTCAAGAGACTAAATCTCTTAGTCTGAGAATAGATTCACCTATTGAGGGGGAGTAACACCACTGTTTAGAAAGCGTTCAAGTTCCCAATCCTATTGACCAAAGCACTGTGGATTCCTGTCACAGTTTTCCCAGTTATATTGATGTGGACAATACCCAAGAGGCCTTTGTAAAAGGCATAGATCTTTCCACTGTGTTTCAATTGAAACCAATTTCTACCATAGAAGTAACCTCTGCTAAGGATCCTGACCATATTTCAGTTCTTTTTTCTAAACCTACTCAAGAACCTTCTGATTTTGTGAGTCACAGTGATCTGAAAGCTTTTAGAAACACTTTGTTATCCAGATTTGAAAAGATCAGAAAATCAAAACCTACCCCAATGACTAATCTTAGTGAAAGAGATGTTTCCTTGCTGTTAGAGAAAATCATATGGCAGATTCAAAAAAAATGCTACATGAAATTCAAGAAGTCAGAATTGAGAATAAACAGTTGAGTGATGAGTTGAAGTCTCTAAGATCTATGGTTGAAGATATACGGAAAGTGTTGCAAACTGGACAAGCTCCTTTTGCTTATCCTATTGAGGAAATTAGTGATCATATCCCATAGAAAGTTGTATATCAGATTCAACCAAATTTGACTTCAATATTTGACAAAGTGGATGATAAAAACATCAAGATAGTCACTGAGATGCATGAGCTTGTTGCTGGACTTAACAAGTTGACTGATGAGTATAAGGGATGTTTTTAGAAATTTCTAAATCAACTTAAGTCTCTCACTTCAGCTGTTAGAGATTCAAATTCCACTGGATAGCCATCTCAGCCTATGGGTAGAGACCTAATCAGAACTGTTGTTAAATAAGAACTTCAGTGAGTATTAAGTGGTGTTGCTAGGGAAGTTTTATTTACTATCATCAAGAATAGTGACCAAGTGCTTGATTTAGTGAGGATTCATTTAAATATTTACAATGATTCTCAAGAAGAAATATCTAAGAAGGTGGAATTATAATTCAATAGAATTCATTCTAAGTATGATCTAACCAATCACTTAAAGTACCTTGTAGAGAATTTGAAATTCCTCCTGCCACTCAAGCCTTCAAGACTCAAGTTTAAAAGATGATATACTTCACTCCTCCATTGGAAAAGTTCTTATAGAACAAAGATGATTTTGATAAGGCTATGGAGTATAGAGGTGAGATCATTACTTATTTCATTAAGTTGTTGAATCCTTATCTCCATGTGTAAAGTACTTCCATTGTGGCACCTGCGACTACCCCTTTATGACCCAGTTCAACCCCTTCCTCCTCCACTACCTCTGCTCTTGATACCATGTCTATATCTCAGGCTCTGAGCTAGATCAGACCTATTATTATTAAGCAACCATTGCCTCAGTCTTCAACCAAACCAACTCTAGAAAATTCTATTTTTGAAGGAGTGCCTCTTCCTTCTATCTTAGTTGGACCTATCCCTTATCCAACCTCTACATCTACTCCTTTTGATCTCTCTACCAAGGGAAAAGATAATAATGATGGTGATGAAGAGAAATGAAGGATGTATTTTGATAGGTATGTCTTTTATCTTGCCACATGCTTGTAATAAACTTTATCTTTCTATCCACTACAATGTGCATTATTGTTGTTTATTTTCTTCCTTACCTTCATTCAGTGTTTATTTTATTTTTCTTATTATCTTTTTAATAATAACAAAAGGGGGAGAACTAAGAAAAGGAATTTATGGAAAAATAATCTTCATGGGAGAAGATAAATTCTTATACATCTTATCATCTATATGTTCAATATATTTTCATTATTAAAATATATGGCTAATAAATTCCATGATTTGTGATAATCAAAAGGGGGGATATTGTTGGAATCCTCATGTTTTAATAATTGTTTAATGCTAAAAAATCATGTTCATCATGTTTAACCTATCATAACTTGTGTTTAGAGATTGTTAGTTTCATTATATTTTAATGCTTACAACTCATGGTTTAAACTTTCACCAGATCCTAATTTAGAATCTCACACATCATGTTTGAATCATATCAACTATGTTTGATCTTGATTTATTATGTTTCATTATACTAATGCTTATGTATAATCCATTCTATGATTATTACTTCTTAAGTAATTTTACTGATATTTGGCTAAGTCTGAGAAACCGTAAATCTGCCAACGGTTCCAGATTTTGGCAACGTCCCTGACACCGTAACCCAAACACCTTGGCTCAAACACCGTAACCCAGACACCATGACTCAGACACCATAATCTAGATACCATGACTCTGACATCGTAACTAGTTCTAGATTTCATAAAGCCTGTGACACTGGTTTCTTGCTACCATCTCCAAGACATCGTAACATGACGTCATTCAGAATTTTGACAAAGGACTAGCCACTGTTACCTAAGACATCATGATCCTGACACCGTATATGTGCTACTAGTTTCATATCTCAATGAAAATATGGAACCATGACTGTATCGCCGTGACTGTCTCATCGCTCAAAGGAAAAGGAGAAGACACTATTTCCAGTGACACCATTTCAAGACAAACTGTGACACCGTTCTATACTTAGCCATTTTTCTGTCTTTTTCAATTTAATTTAAAATATATTTCTAATGGTCATATTTGAGTCATTTAATGATACTGAAACAATTAATATTTATTTATAGACATGTCACCTGACAATACAAGGTACGAGATATAGAAATCGTGCTTCTTGTCGGCCCCAACACAAGCACCTGAAATAAAAAAGAAAAGTGTGTGCTGAAGATGAGACAGAGTTCGTGAACTGAACTACATGAAATATAGGAGAACATCCATACACTAAAGAACACATGAATAACTCTCCATTCCTATTGGCTAAACTACTATGGATGAAAACCTCAAACACTCTCATATTAGAAACCCAAAGAAGAGAAAGAGATTTAAAAAAATCTCATCTAACCAGGAACTAGAACACAAGACTTGCGATACTCTATTTTTACAATAGGAATAAAAAATCACATCTTCTACATCCTAAAAGTACATAGTTTCATAGAACAACACTCATAGAATTTATAATCCTTCCTCATTATCTTTGATCCATTGTGTACTATTTTTATTACCTTTCAAGAAGTGTGTGTGTCTATATTAAAACACACACTATCTCCTTCACCAAACTGGAGGATACAAGATATCATCACTCAAACATCTTTTTCACACTCTGTTTCACCTACATATAACTTTGGAAGTGGTCTTGTTTGACCTGGTTGTTTGTTTTCCCACGTAGAATAGTGGAAAAGGTCTTGTGACCTAAACAATCATGTGTACTGTTGTTAACCCCGATCCAGGATGTGGATCAAATTTTAATATAAACTACTTGGTGGAAAGTGTACACCAAGTGGAGTGGATTAGGTCTCAGATTGAGACTAAACCACTTATTTTATCCACTGTGTCTTTCAATTTAGTTTTTCTCTATTTTAATTAATTTTTCAAAAAACTAAATTTTACTTTGATAGTTAGTCTTGGATAGTAGTAATAACTATTTTTCCTTATTAAAATAGTTTCAAAAGTTGTATCAAAATCTCATATTGATACTACTGAGAATTAATCAATCTTTTGAAAAGATATTTGAAAAGTAAAACTATTATATTTTTATTACCTTGATTGATTGGCCTATTTTATTTTAAATTGGGGGAATCTTTTAAATAAACTTTTAATAAATTTTTTATAGGAGCTCAATTCACCCCCTCTTGAGTGTCCTACTTTGACCAACATGAACTGTTGAAATTTCTAAAAGTTTTCAAGAAAATAAAAATTGAAATTACCTTCCATGAGTCCTTAATTAAAATCCCATCTTATCTAAAATCACTCAATAAAATCTATTCTAACAAGAAAAACTTAGAAGAATTTCCCACTTACAATATCACAGAGGAGTGTAGTGATGTGTTGAAGAATAGGATGCCTCCAAAAATTCAAGATCTAGGGAGTTTCTTTATCCCTTACACATTTGGAGATAGAGGTGGATAGTTAAATTATCTATGTGGTCTTAAAGAAATCATCAATTTGATTTTTCTTCCTTTGTTTCAGAACATGTGATTATGATTTATACAACCCACCACTATTGTTTAACAATTTTCAAATCGATCCACTACTCACATAGTTGGTAGGGTGGATGTCTTGCTAGTAGGGGTAGGAAATCTATTTTTGCCTACTGATTTTAGGTTATTGGGTATGGAATATTACCAAGAGGTACATATCATTCTTGGTAGGCCCTTTATATCCACAATTGGCCTGTCATTAATGCTTCAAAGGGAAAATTAATTTTTAATCTTGGTGAACAGAAAGAAGAAAATAATTTTTTCAAAAAAAATTAAAGAATTCACCCAAGAACTAATTTTTTCTAGAGATTATATTTTAGGATTTTAAGAATTTATTTATGAGGAGGAAGAGGTTTTTTTGAGGATGATGGAAGGAATCAATAGTTCCCCTGAGATCCCTACTGAAACTTGTATGGTAATTAGCTCTAGAAAAGAAAATGACCCTTTAGATGAATTTGTGGGGGAATTTTTAGAACACCTAGATGAGTTTTTTTAGAACGCATTTTGACCCCGGTCAAGGAATCTAAATACGAGGAACACTTTTTTGGAAATAATAGTGATAAGGAGGAAAATTTATATACTACATTCTTTAAGAGGAAACATGAGGAGATTGGACTCCCCAGAACTAGCTTCCTTATCTCAATCCAAGAATCACCCAATCTGGAGCTCAATCCCCTACTAACTCATTTGAAATATTCATTTTTAGGTGATTTATCAACACTACTAGTCATTATCTCATCCAAATTAAAAGTAAGTTTCATGTCGCGCATAGTTGAGCACGAGTGAACAAATTAAAATTTTAAATTTCCTACTTACTACTTAGTATTGTGGTAAGACAGGGTCAAACCATAGAGAGAACTGTTTTTGTGCTTAGTGATCAATAAAAATTAAATAACATAAGAAAAACACACAAAAGCAAACAACTGTGGATGAAGGTTGTGAAAATTTGAAGTGAATGAAGGGTTGTGTGTGAGGAAGTGAATGTGAGTGAGTGAGTGGAAGTAGGCAGATACAAATAAAAACTATCAATGGATAAGAAAGGGGAAGTCCACTGGCCAATTTCTATACTACTTTCCCTTTTTCATGAAATTAATGGAAAAATATGGATCTGATTCAAAGTAGCTGACCATATTTGTCATCTAATCAACCTATGATAGTTTTACTACTTCAGTTTATCAACTACAATAATCTCACAGTCAACAGTAGAGAACAAATTAGGAATCACTGAGTTCAACTTGCCAATTGAACTCGGTGAATTTCTATCTTGTTTGAGCATGACTCATTTTTCAATGAAATCCCCAAGTTGAAAATAGTTTGAATTCAGATTCAACCAAGATCAGTTTTCAATTAATCTTGATGTTTTGAAAATATTACTTTCCAGAAATGCGAGATATTGAGAGACATCCAATATAAGATGAGTGAAAAAACAAGAGAAACATAAATCTAACCATCCATCCTATTCCCCCAAGGGAGATTAGCTGGACATAATGATTTAATTCCACATTTTAATAGAATTTGAATCAATGAAGTTCATGATGTAGAAAAAGTGTAGAAAACATATCAAAAGGAAGAAATCTCTCTCTCTGCTCGATCTCCATATGTCTCCAACTCTCTTCCCTACCCGATGGTGGTGAAGAGGTGCTCTCAATATCTCGCCTTGGGAATCAAGTATGGAAGAGGTGGATATTGTCCTGATCTACTGGTCCTGAAGTGATGGGTGATGGTCTGCTCCTCTGTGAGTAATATGGAAGTGGTGAATATTGAGGATGAATGGAAGAAGGAAGTCCTCTTATGATATGCTCCCTCGCTGAATGAACTGATCATATGCTGTGAAGCATGTCATGGATGGAAGTGAATGAACTTCTTGTCACCACTACTCCACGAATGGAATTATCTAGAATACAACGGTAGTCTCCCTAGGCCTCCACATGGTGATTTCACCATGCTGCTTCCTCCTCGTCATTTATTGAAGCATGTCCTTGTAACAAACTCAAAAAAATTCTCCCCACGGACCCCCCTAAAATAGAAAACAACAGAATTAAAATAAAATAATTAGAGACAACTCAAACTACATGTTATTAATACTACATATTATATTATAATATAAATAATTAGAATAAATAAAAAGAGAAGAAATTAAGTAATTAATTTATAACAAGTGTAAATAAATAATTAAAATATTTATTACAAGTATTACTTAAAATATGTACAAATATTTAAACACAATAAATGAAATAATAAATGTAATATTTATAATTAAAAATAAAATAATAATTTATAATAAATTGTTTCAAAAAATGAAAGAATTAGAAACTATTACTTACTATTAAAAATTGTTAAATTAAATATAATATACACAAGTGTTATTAATTACTTATATTTTATAGTAGTAATTATTATGAAATAAATATATTAGTTTTAATATATATATATAACATGTATAATAATTAATTTATTATATATAATACACATAATAATAAAAGTATATTTATTATTATTATATATATGTATTATTATTATTATATAGTTTATATTATACTAATTATATAATATAATATTATATATATATATTATGTTATATTATATATATAATAGATATTATATTATATAATAAAATAAAACAAAAAGGAGGAATTGGGGGTGGGGGGGGGGGGTGGGGGGGTTCGTGCGTAGAGAAGAGGAACGTGAGAGGGGGGCGGTTCAGCGGCGAGGTAGGAGGGTGGCGCTGGGCTGGTTCAGTGCGAGGATGCGGCAGAGGGTGGAGGTGAGGCTGAGGTTCGGTTCAGGTGAGGTCTCAGCAAGAGAAAAGCTAGATGCTGGTGTAAATAAGGAAGGGGGTGAGGGAAAGCGGCGATGCAGATCGGAGGAAGCAAGGCGACGACGAGGTCCAGGGCCGGCGGTGGGGCTCAGTTGATGTCACAACGAAGCTCGACAAGGCAACTGGGAGAGGCAATGAAGACACTAGAATAAGTGGGGAATTTGAAGTGACACTAGAATGGCCCCTCTCCCACACACTTAAAACCCAACATTGTCCCCAATGTTGAATCCTAAGGTGGGAGGCAGAATTCACAGTTTTGAAACAGTTTTTGAGGGGTGACATGAAGGTTCAAAAAGAATTATTTTCCACACCAAAAAGAAAAGAAAAGAAACAAAACATATAGAGAATAAAAAAAGGGTGATGGTGGTTTCTTTGTTACAAGAAGTTCACAGCAGCAACATAACATGTGATAAAAAGAATATCAAATTTTCAAGTGATGAATACATAGTATTAGTTGAATCAAAATGAGTGTAGTGGGTGATAATAGGTTCCACAATTTAGATCACCATAAGTTTCCAACCGAATAGTATTAAAGAAGATAATCACCCATACAGAAGACAATTCACATCATTTCACAATCAATCGAGGGAATACCCCAAACTTAATATCATGTAGTAAGAAGGTAAAAATTGAGCAACAAATTAAACTGAAAACAGAGAAAAACTTCCCTAAAACTTTGGAGCCTTAACATTTAATGTTCATTCAATAGATCCTCTTCTACAACTCAAGTGTAATGCTTCTTTTAATTTCATGCAAGTTCAGAAAGTAGAAATAAGAATCCAAATTTTAATCTCACAAAAAATCAAACCAAAGGACGAGTGAAAGAATTGTTATCCATATGAAGTAGTGGGATGCTCCCTTGGTTTTCCTTTACCTTGTTTCTGTTAGTAATAACTCTCTTTCTCAAGTAGTAGTAGGACTCGAGGCACCATCAGAAACACAGGAAAAAAACTTGAGAATCAAGTATCCAGAGTTATTTTTATTGGAAAATACAATTTAAAAGAAAACAATATAACAACCATGTGTTAGTTCCCATGAAACACTGAGTTTATAGTCCTCAGTTAGACTTGAGACATCTCATTCTTCCCGAAGAGATATGGCAACCAAACCCTTTGGCTGCCTTTCAAAGAAATGTTTGATCCTTTGACCATTGAAAAAAATGGCATATTCTACTCTCTAATCAGCTCCATATCTCCATTAACTAGAACTCTCACAATAGTAAAGGGTCTTAACCATTTGTTCTTCAACTTTCTAGAAAAAAGTTTCAATCTATAATTGAACTGCTGGACCCTCTCACTAACCTTGAAGTTCTTATTCTGAATTATTGAGTCATGGAAGGCTTTTTTTTTCTCTCCTTGTAAATTTCAGCATTCTCATAAGAACCTTTTCTTATATCCTCCATCTCACTCAGCTCTAACAACCTCCTTTCACCAACAGACTTAAAATCAAAGTTCAAGGCCTTCACCGCCTAATAGGATTTCTACTTTAATTCCAAAATCAGATGACATGTTTTCACAAAAAACATCCAGTAAGGTGACATCTATATACGAGTCTTGTAATCAGTTCTGTAGGCCCAAAGGGCCTCATCCATCGTAACTGACCAATATTTCCTAGAGTTAGAGACTATTTTCTCCAAAATTTTATTAATCTCTCTGTTTGAAAATTCCACCTGCCCACTAGATTGCGGGTGATAGGTGGTAGCTGTCCTATGAGAGCACCCATACTACTCCATCAAATTCTTGAACTTTTAATTTTTGAAATGAGTGTCATTGTCAGTAATGAAAGCTCTAGGTACCCCAAACCTGGAAAAAATGTTCTTCTTGATAAACATAACAACACTTGTAGTAGAATTGTTGGGAAGGGCTACTCTCTCAACCCACTTGGACACATATTCCACAACAACCAAGATGTACTCATTCTTATAAGAGGATGGGAATGGTCCCATGAAGTATAAGACCCATACATCAAAGATTTTGACATCCATAATTACTTTTTGAGGTAGCTCCTGCTTTCTTCCTACATTTCCCAGCATCTGACATTTCTCGCATCCTATGACCAGACTCCTAATATATCTGAACAAAGTAGTCCAGTAGAAACCAGCTTGTAGGAAATTATGATTAGTTTTATCTCCTCCATGGTGGCTACCCCAAGGTGATGAATGGAAGCTCTCAAGTATAGGAAACATATCTTCCTCAACAACACATCTTCTCAAAATCCCATCATCCCACATTCTAAAGAGAAGAGAATCACCCCAAAAATAATATTTAAATTTAGAGATTAACCTATTACCTTGGTTGTGTGAGAGGTATTTGGTCATTACACCAAATGATAGGAAGTTTGCATAGTCTACAAACCAAGAAGACTGCTACACAGAAGTAGCAAAAAACTGTTCATCAGGGAATGAGGTGTTTATATCTTTTAGTTCCTCACTTTGGGTTTTGGAAATCCTAGACAAGTGATCTACCACAACATTATCAACCCCTTTCTTATCTTTAATAACCATTTCAAACTCCTGAAACTGTAATTTCCATCTCATCAATATGAGTTTAGAATCATTATTTTCTAGAAAGTACTTAAGGATTTCATGATCAGTAAAAATGATAACTCTATACCCTATCAAGTACTATATAAACTTCTCCAAAGAAAACATCACAGCATCCAAATCATTCTCAGTTGTGGAATAGTTTTTCTGGGAATCATCCAGCAACTTTTTGGAATAGTAAATGACATGCAGCTTCCTATCTTTCCTCTTCCCCAAAAACGATCCTATAGTTAGATCACTTCCATCACACATCACTTCAAAAGGGACCTACTAGTTAGGGGAAGTGATCCCAGGTGAGGTTTTTATCTTCTCCGTGAGCTTATTAAAGGAATCTAGACATTTCTTATAAAAAATGGCATGTCCTTAACTATCAATGAGGACAAGGGTCTAGTAATCTTTGAAAATTCCTTAATGAAACTTCTGTAAAACCCAAAATGACCTAAAAACTCCCAATTACTTTGAAATTATCAGGTGGGGGAAACTTGTAGATGAACTAAACTTTAGCATCATCGAACTACATCCCCCTCTTAGATTCCTTATAACCCAAGACAATACCCTTAGTAGCTATGAATTGGCAGTTTTCCCAGTTTAAGATAAGATTGGTCTCTTGGAATCTCTCCATCACAAGTTCCAGATTTTCCAGACAATTCTCAAAATCACTTCCCACAATAGAAAAATCATCCATGAAGACCTTAATTATCCTTTCAATCATGTCTGAGAAAATTACCATCATGCATATCTAAAAAGTGGCAGGTGCACCAAACACGCCAAAGGGCATCCTCCAGTAGGTGAATGTACCAAATGGACAAGTGAAGGTGATTTTATTTTAGTCATTAGGTGAAATAGAAATCTGGTTGTAACAAGAATAACCATCAAGAAAGCAGAAAAAATCATTGCTTTCCAACCTTTCCAACATTTGGTCCAAAAATGGAATGGGAAAGTGGCCATTTCTTATGGAAGCATTGAGATTATTATAATCTATAAAAACTATCCATTTGTTTACTGCCCTTGTTTGGATTTGTTCATTCATTTCATTTGTGACCACTTTCACTCCACTTTTTTTGGGTACCACCTGGACAGGACTTACCTAGGGGTTGTCCGAAATGGGGAAAATTATTCTAGCATCAAGCAGCCGGATCAACTCTTCCCTAAAAACTTACTTCATGTTTGGGTTTATTCTCCTTTGGTATTCCACTCTAGGATTACACTTAGGTTCCATGGGAATTTTATACATGTAGAAGGTTGGACTTATCCACTTAATATCATCAAATTTTCAAGCCCATGATAGATTTGTACTTCTTCAAAACACTCAACAAGTTTTCTTCTTGACATTCATCCAACATAGATGAAATGATCACATGAAGGGTGGAAATCTCACCTAAAAAAAGAATATTTAAGATGGGAAATGATGGGGTTGAGTTCAATAATAGGTGGTGAATCACTTGAGGGAAGGCACTTGGGATTAGGTGGCCCAAGGTCTTCATGCTACCTCTGGGAGAAGGTAGTAAAGAAGGATTCCTCCTCATCACTATAACCTCGAGAAAAGTTTTCCTCACACTTAAAATCCTCTCTTCTGGAAAGAAATTGTTCCACAGAAAACTCATATAGGTTCTCCAAAAACTTTCCCTTATAATCATCAACAGGCTCTATCTACTTAATTGATCTGATCCCCATGCAAGTGGCAGTAGGGATCTCAGGTTCACTATTTATCTCATATATCATCTTCAAAAACTCCTATTCCTCCTCATCAACAGTAAAATCAGTAACTAGAATCTCATATTTGAGAAAGACTGTGTGGGTGGGTTCTTTTATTTTCTTAAACACATTGAATTCCTCCTTTTTCTCACCCAAGTTGAGAATCAACTTACCCTTCGACACATCTGTCACAACTCCCCCTGTGGCTAGGAAGGGCCTAACAAGAATGATAGGAAACTCTTGGTCACACTCCATATCAAGAATCAAAAAGTTATCATGTAGAAAAATTTTACCTTCTCCCAAAATCACATCATTAACCCTACCCACTGGATGAGTAATAGATCTATTAGCAAGCTATAACACAACAATGGTGGGCTAGGGGGATCCTAATATCATATGAAGTAAATGTGATAGAAGAATTAGATTAATGCTAGATCCCAAATAACACAAATATTTGAACTTACCACCTATATCACCAAAGGTTCAGGGGATGAAAAAGCTTCCTGGGTCTTGAAGTTTAGTAAGCATCCTATTTTTCAACACAACACTACACTCCTCAGTTATACTATAGGTGAAAAAATCTTCCAGGGTATTTTTATTTGAGAAAAATTTCTTGATTGATTTTAGGTATGATGGTATTTTAATGAGAGATTCCAATAATGGGATATTAATGTTTATCTTTTTAACCACTTTGAGAAATTTAAGCATTTCAAAATCACATGTTGGTTTTTTAATTATTTCAGGGAAATGGATGACAGGGGAAACATTTATGACAATTTAGGGAATACCTAAAAATTTCTATTCAAATAAATTTTGTCTTTTTTTATTTGTTTTTAATACATTTTATTTAGATTTTTTAGCTGGAACAGTAAGAACCGGGGGTTACAAATGTTTCCGTCCAGTTTTCTAGAATCAATATTTTCTAAATTTGAGTTTTTATATTCATCCAATTTTTCATTTTGAGTATCTTGGGGTCATTATTTGGTACTTTTTGGGTTTAGAGACCACTTCTAGTGGTCACAGCAATGGAATTATCTCTTGGGTTGGCTTCAGTGGTACTGGGAAACCTACACTTATCTCTATTTCACACATCCCTATCCAACTACTCCATTTGTATTTCTAGGTTCTTTATTCTTGTATCCATTTGAATTTTATCATAATCATTTTTGGTCTTTTGTTCATAAAACCTCCCTATAAACTGATGAAAAATATCCTTCACCTCATATTTATAATTGGATGACTTAGCCGTGGGTTGGGGTTGGGGTTGGAATTACTGTCTTGGAGGATACTTGAATCCTGGAGGGGCAGTAGGTTGAAGGACTCCCTACTCCCTCTAGGACAAGTTCAGGTGGTTCATATACCCATGATTATAGGTATTTGAGTAATATTCTTCCCTAGTCTACATCGTAGAACCATAACTAGAAAAAATTTCATTCTCAAGAGGCTGGATAGGCATGTCAAAATTTGGACAGCAAGTCTATGAATGGCTATACATGACACAATGGTGACACTACTACCTAAGGATGGTGTGGATATTTTCATTGAAAAACCCAGCAGCTTGGGCTTCAGCTTGATGGGAAGGGTTTTGTTCCTTCCTCACAATGGTTATTCTTCTAGAGAATTTGTGATGGGAGTTTTGAGCTAAAGTATTAAAGATCTGTTTAAGCTCCTCAGCTATCCCATCACTAAAGTCCCCTCCAACAGATTGATCCACCAAGGTTTGGTGGTAAGGGGTGAGGGTGTTGTAGAATGTGTCCATTATGAATTGTGGTATTCATTGGTGATTAGGACATTGCCTAACCATTCCCCTAAACCTATCCCAGACTTCATGTAACAGCTCACCCTCATCTTGAAAAATCCATTGATTTTATGCCTAATCTTAGATGTCAACCTCCTAGGATAGAATTTCATTATGAAAGCATTGTATACTTGATCCCAGTAGACAACAATCTTCTCCTCTAACTACTAGTACCAAGTCCTAGAATTTCCCTTGAGACAGAAGGGAAGCACTCTCAACTTTAGCTCTTCCTCACTAAGTCCCCTAAGTGGCAACTGTTGGACACTACAATAAAAATCTCTAATGAATTCAAGGATGTATTCACTAGGAATTCCATTGAATATTGACAGTTGACTCAACATGGACTACTTTATTTTATAATTCCTGAACCTAGGTGAGATCCTAATGTAGGGGGGTTACTAGACACATAAGGCAGAAGAAATTCTCTCAAACTATGCCTCTCAACTAACTCATGGCCAGGTGGGTTCACATTTTCAGGTTGGTGAATATTCTCAGGAGGTGGATTGTTCAATTTTTCATTTATTTTTTATTCCATTTTTACCTCCTTTTTATTATTTTTCAATAATTTCAGGTTTATTTCAATTTCAGTACTGACAACCTCTAAGTTTTTAGACTTAGAACTAGTTTTCATGCCGAAGGTGGTTATGATTTTTTTTTCTTTTGTATTTCTGAAAAAAAATTGACAGTTTTTTTTGAATGTTTTTGTGTTTTAAGTTTTTCTTTTTTTTATGTGAATTTTTTAGTTTTTTTATCACACGCGAACTCCTCGACAACGGTGAGTAAATTTTTATGCCGAACATTGTTGATAATGAGCGAACAGATTAAAATTTTAAATTTTCTATTTACTACTTAGTTAGTGGTAAGATAGGGTCGGACCACAGGGAGGACTATTGTTGTGATTCTGATCAACAAAAATTAAACAAAATAAGAAAAACACATAAAAGAAAACAACTATGGATAAAGGTTGTGAAAATGTGAAGTGAATGAAGGCTTGTGTGTGAGGAAGTGAATGTGAGTGAGTGAGTGCAAGAAGATAGACATCAACAAAAACCATCAACAGATAAACATGGGGACATCCACTGACCAATTTCAATACTAATTTCCCTTATTCATGCACTTAATGAAAAAATATGGATCTGATTCAATGTGGATGACCTGATTTGTCATCTGATCAACATGTGATTGTTTGACTACTTCAGTTTATCAACTACAGTAATCTTACAGTCAACAGTTGAGAAAAAATTAGGAATCACTGAGTACAACTTTTCAATTGAACTCAATGAATTTATCTCTCATTTGAGCATGAATCATTTTTCAATGAAATCTTCAAGTTGAAAATAGTTTAAATTCAAATTCTAGAAAGATATATATTCACTTAATCTTGATGTTTTGAAAATATTACTGTCCAGAAACATGAGAGAGATAGACATCCAGTATAAGATGAGTGAAAAAATAAAAGAAACACAGATCTAACCAGCCAGCCTATTCCCCCAAGGGATATTAGCCAAACATAATGATTGAATTCAATATTTTAATATAATTTAAATCAATGAAGTTCATGTTGTAAAAAAGTGCAGAAAATAGAGAAAAAGGAAGAAATATCTCTCCCTGCTCGATCTCAAGATGTCTCAAACTCTCTACCCTGCCTGATGGTGGTGAAGAGGTGATCTCGATCTCCCGCCCTGGGAATTGCGTATGGAAGAGGTGTATGTTGTAATAATATGCTGGTATTTAAGTGATGGGTGATGGTTTGCTCCTCCATGAGTAGTATGGAAGTTGTGGATGTCGAGGATGAATGGAAGATGGAAGTCCTCGTTTGATATGCTCCCCCATTGAATGAACTGATCATATTTTATGAAGTGGGTCATGGATGGGAGTGAATGAGCTACTCGTCACCACTACTCCATGAATGGAATTCTCTGGAATATAGTGGATGTCTCCCCGAGCCTCCACGTGGTGCTTTCACCATGCTGCTTCCTCCCCAACCGTTATTGAAGCATGTCATTATAACAAACTCAAAAAATGCGTATCAAGAGCCCCCCCTGAAGTAGAAAACAACAGAATTCACATAAAACAATTAGAGAAAACTCAAAATATGTGTTATTAATACTACATATTATATTATAATATAATTAATTATAATAAATTAAAAGAGAAAATAAATTAAGTAATTAATTTATAACAAGTATAAATAAACAGTGAAAATATTTATTACAAGTATTGCTTAAAATATATACACATATTTAAACACAATAAATGAAATAATAAATGTAATATTTATAATTAAAAGTAAAATTATAATTTATAATAAATTGTTTTAAAAAACGAAAGAATTTAAAATTATTACTAACTATTAAAAATTGTTAAATTAAATATAATATACACAAGTGTTAGTAATTACTCATATTTTATAGTAGTAATTATTATAAAATAAATATATAAGTTATTATATATATATATAACATATATAACAATTAATTTATTATATATAATACACATTATAATAAATGTCTATTTATTATTATATATATGTATTATTATTATTATATAGTTTATATTATACTAATTATATTATATATATATATAATCAAAATATATTATGTTATATTTTATATGGTATATTATATATATAATAGATATTATATTATACAATAAAATAAAACAAAAAGGAGGAATTTGGGGGGGGGGGTTGGTTCGTTCGCAGAGAAGAGGCAAGGGAGGGGGGGAGCGACGAGGTAGGAGGGTGGCCCTGGGCTAGTTTGGCACGAGGCTATAACGAAGTGTGGAAGCGAGGCAGGGGTTTAGTTCAGGTGAGGTCGCAACAAGAGGGACGCTCGGCGCTGGCGCAAAGAAGGAAGGGGTGAGGGAAAATGGCGGCGCGGCTCGGAGGAAGCAGGGCTACAGCGAGGTGCAGAGATAGTGGTGGGGCTAGGTTTAGGACACGACGAAGATCGAGAAGGAAATAGGGAGAGGCAATGAAGACAGATGGGGCAGTGTCACCTGCAACACAAGCATAAATAAATAAATTAAAAAATTATATTGATAATTTAATAAAACTAACACTAAATAAATAACTTAATTAACTAACTAAATTAAAAACATCGTTTAAATGTTAAAAACAAAATAATATTAAAAACAAAATATTCAAAAAAATATTTACATAAGATTACAAATGGTTTACAAACAAATTGGTTAAAAATAATTAAAAATTATTAGAGTCACTTACTTAAATTAATTGATAAAATAATTAATTAAAATAATTAATGAAATAAAATTTAAATAAAACAATGAATATAAAATGTTTAATGAATTGGATTAAGTTATTAAGATCAGTTTATTTATTTAAAGAATAAAAAATAAATTTGAATAAAGAATTACTTAAGTTAATTAATCAAATTATACTAAATTGAAAACAAAATAAAAAAATAATTAATTAAATAAATGAAATTTTTATTCTAAAAAACAATGAAATAATGAAAAAATAAAAGGAAAAAGTAATTTAAACAAAAGAATAGAAAATGATTGTAAAAATTAAATTAATTGTGTTATTGAAAGACAACAAAAGTAAGCACTAAAACAATACTTTTACACAGGAATACATTTTTTTACAATGTAATTTAAAAAATAAAACAATTATTGATAATTACACAAAATAAATTATTTTTATATTGAAAATTTAATAAAAAAATACAAATGTGCGTGGAAAAAAGTGTGAAAACACAGCCACATCAAAAGTCAAGAGGATGGCCTACTGAATGTCTTGAGGAAGTTTAAGTCTATCATTGCCTTGTATATTGACGATATTAAGGATATAAGTCTGTCATAATACATGGATAAAATCCCCTAGAACTTCAGTGTGAACTAAGAGTGTAATAATAGAGAAGGATAAAACCAAACATGAAATAGGTAGTTAGAGTGGAATTCATTAAGCTTCTTGATGCTAGAATAATCTTTTCCATTTTAGAAAGTCCATGGGTAAGTCCTATCTAGGTAGTCCCTAAGAAGTGTGGAGTGACTATGATAAAAAATGAAAATAATGAGAAAATTAAAACTAGAACTGTGAAAAAATAGAGGGTCTTTATAGACTATAGAAAACTCAATGCTGACACTAGGAAGGACCATTTCAGAATTCCATCTTTAGACCAAATCCTTGATAGGTTTTCTATAAATTAGAATTTTTTATTTCTTGGTGGTTATTATAATTATAACTATAATTCCATTTCCCCTAGGGATCAAGAGAATACCTCCTTTACTCGTCTATTTGGTATATTTTCATATCATTGAATTCCAGTTGGAATGTGTAGATTCCATCCACTTTCCAAATATGCAATATGGAAGTTTTCATAGACATGATTGAAAGAATAATTGAAGTTTTCATGAATGATTTTTCAATTGTTTTAAATTAATATGAAAACTTCCTTGAAAATATGGAAATAGTTTTAGAAAGATTCCATGAGCAAAATCTTATTTTAAATTGGGAAATGTGTCAATTTATGGGTACTAATTTTTTGAGGTCAAAAGGTTTTTAAGAAGATGTTGGAAGTGGACAATGCTAAAATCTAGGTGATCCAAAAGTTTCCACCTCCTAATAATGTCGAGAGGATTATGAGTTTCTTAGGGAATTATAGATTTTATAATAGGTTCATTAAGGATTTTTTCAATATCACAAGGCCTTTGTGCTCACTTCTTGTTAAGGTTATGCCTTTTGTGTTTGATGAAAAATTTATAGAATCCTTTAATTTTATTAAGGAGAAACTCATTACTTCACGAGTTGTCACTACTCCAGACTGGAAGTTCCTTTTTGAGTTTATGTGTGATGCTAGTGATCCAGTTGTAGGTTTGGTTTTGGGGTAGAGGAAGGATAAGAGGTTGCATATCATTTATTATGCTAGGAATATAATGGTAGATGCCCAGAATAATTAATCCACCACTGAAAATGAGTTGATTGATTTTATGTTTTATCTTGAAAAATTTACATAATACTTGATAAGTTTCAAGGTTGTTATTTTCCCTGATCATTCATACCTCAAGTACCAGCTAACTAAGAAAGACTCCAAGCCAAGGCTCATGAGGTATATTCTTCAGTTGAAGGAGTTTTATATGGAAATCAAGGATAAAATTAGATCTGAGAGTGTGGTTACATACCATTTTTCTAGGCTTCCCAACACCCAAATTGAGGAACCAAGGTAGATAAACACCTAATTCCCAAAAAAACAATTATTTGTTGCTTCTATGAAGCAACAAAATTTGTTTTTAGATTATTCTAATTTTCTAGATGTTGGTGTTATGCCTAAGGACCTTTCACAGAACAAAGGTTATTATTTTCACTGATCATTCACCCCTCAAGTACTAACTAGATAATAAATACTCCAAGACAAGGCTCATTATGTATACTCTTCAGTTGCAACATTTTGATATGAAAATCAAGGATAAAAGGGATATAATAGTGTGGCTATAGACCATTTATCTAGGATTCTAAACACCCAAAATAAGTAACCAAGGGTGATAAAAACCTCATTCCTAGATGATAAATTATTTTTTCTTCTATAAAGAAATTTTATTGGTTTACAGATTATGCTAATTTTATATCTATTGGTGTTATATCCAAGGAACTTTCCCAAAACCTATGGAATAAGTTTATATTTGAGTTGAAATACTACTTATGGGATGACCCTATTCTTTTTAGAAGATGTGTTGATGTCATTTTGAGAATATGTGTGGTTGAGGAGGAAACAATCCCCATTCTTGAGATCTATCATTCATAAACTTGGGGTGGCCACTATAGAGGAGAAACAACTACCCAAAAAGTTTTACTGGATGGGTTCTTCTATCCAACATATTTCAAGTATTCTATGAGTATAGTAATTGGTTGTGATAACTACCAAAGGCTTGGAAATGTTTGTAGAAGACAAGAGATTCCACGAAAAGGACTATTGGAGGTTTAATTTTTTGATGTGTGGAGCTTGGATTTCATGGGACCTTTCCCATACTCTTATGAAAATAAATATATTCTTGTGGTTGTGGACTATGTGTTCAAGTGGGTTGAGGTAGTGTCTCTTCCCAACAATATTGATACTAGTGTAGTTAAATTCATCAAGAAGAATGTATTTTAAAGGTTTGGAGTGCCCAAAGCATTCATTATAGATAATAAAACACATTAAAGAATTATAAGTTAAATAATTTAATGGGGAAGTATGGGTAATCTCAAAAAAATGGTATAACCTACCACCCATAATATAGTGGGAAAGCTAAATTATATAATAGCGATCTCAAACAAATTTTTGAAAAATAGTTTGTATCTTAAGAAAGGATTAGTCAGTGGAGTTGTATGAATCTATGTGGGATTAATAAACTACTTTTAAAGTCCTCGTAGGCACGTATCCTTACATAATTATCTTTGGAAACACTTTTCATATATTTTTGGAACTACATCAAAAATATTATTGGGCGGTGAAGGCCTTGAACTTTGATTTCATGTCTACAGGTGAGAGGAGATTACCGTATCTGAGTGAGTTGGAGGAAATTGGGAGGGAATCATATGAAAATGATGAAATTTAAAAAGATAGAAAAAATCCTTTCACAACTCAATCATTCAAAATAGGGGTTTCAAGGTTGGTCTAAGGGTCCTGCTATTCAATTATAGTTGAAAACTTTTTCCTGGTAAACTCAAAACCAAGTAGTCAATATCCTTCACCATTCTAATAGTTCTTATTAATGGGGAAGTAGATATAGTTAGAGAGAAGAACATACCATTGTTGGTCAATGTCTAGAGAATTAAAAACTTTTTTGAGGGGAATCCAAAGGGGTTGGACAACATCTCCTTACTTGAAATTTGAATGTGTCTCAAGTCTAACTGAGAACCATAAATTCAATGTTTCATGGGAACTAACCAATGATTCTTATATTGTTTTCTTTTTATTTATCTTGTTCAATAAAGTTAATCCATGATTTTTACTATTTAGTATTTAATCCCTTTAAATATTTCTCTGGTTGATCATCTTGGTACTGCACTATAGGTAAATTTCTTTTTAAGGCTAAGGGGAGCAATACATGAGACCATCTTGATAAAACCTCCTTTACCCAATATTTGGTTTGATTTTTTCTTGAGTGTTAAATTTTAGATTCTTATGTCTATTTTCTTAAACTTGTAGGAAATTAAAATTACCAACCATAGAAATTCACTCAGGCCTATAAAGTGGTATTTTTTTAATAAACTTAGATGATCAAAGCTCCTACATTCAAGGAAGTGCTGTTTTTATTTTTCCATTTCAATACTCTGCTCATATATTACTTCATGCTGTTGTAAACTATGTGTGGGGGAATTTTCCCTTGAATTTTAAAAATTATTTATATGTATACTTTCTTGGGACTAGCTTGCTTATTTCTAGAGAGTTGAAAATTAAGTTGAGTTTTATTTTAAAACCTAGCTTGCACACTTAAAATACCTTTGGATTCAAAATTTTACATGCTAAACCACTGTTCATCATGCTACTATTTGAACTAAATTGAAATTTTTTTTGTCTAAGTATTACATTAAAAACCATGAACCTTAAAATAATATGGTTTTCAAATATTTTTGGATGTGTGGAAATTTTTTTTTTGAACTTTATTGTAACCCCTCAAAAATTATTTAACTTCTGAATTGTCAATCTATGTTAAATTTAACTATCTCCCGCATTAGGATTCCACATTAGGGAAAATATTGGGTTTTAAGTGTAGGGAGAGGGTTCTTTCTCTAGGCTAAATTGTGCTTCAATTCTAGACACATCAAAATCCCCATTATTGTTTTTAAAAATATTTAAAGAACTAAGGGTATTTGAGCTTCATTTTTCACCTTAATTATAACCTACCTAGTGGATAATAACATGCTTATTATTGAGGTTTGCAATAATTATGAAATTATTAGGGAAGTATGATTAATGATTGATGTTACATGATGTTTTTATATATTTTATGTTTAGGAACTGAGAAAGGGAGTGATATAGGATCGATATTTGTGGAATTATGATTCTAACTTGAGAAAAATAGAAACTCGAACCCCAACCTAGGGGGATCACCTTTTTGAAAATAAAGTACCAAATAGATCCAACTAAAATTATAATCATATAATTCCATTGAATCTGGAGTAAAATTGGAAATTGGGATCTCATGGCGAGTCTCTAAGACAAGGGCACTGGGTGTGTTGTGTGAATAAATCCATTTTCAAACCCAATAAGTGATTTTCATGGTGCTATGCACAAAAACATAGTCGTGAAAAATTCAAATAAAGGGCCTTATCAAAAATGAGTTATTTAAGGTGAGGGGGATATTAAAAAAAATTAATAAGGGTACAATTGAATTATATGAAAATCATTTGAGTTGTATTAATGAAGTTAAAAAATGAAAAATAAAACCTTGATTTTTAGAACCTAGGAGTGGGTGATAATTGAAGGTGCCTCTTGTTAAGGTTTTATTTCCACTTGAATCTAACCTGTCATCACTCTTATAATAGTAAATTGAACTATAATTTAAGTAAATAAGTGGGTGGCTTCATAAAAGAGGCATGAAAATTTTAATAGTGAGTGAATCTGTTTTCCCTTGATTTTCGGTGTACATTTTAATTTAGGAAGGACCTACTATGATCATTATTTGAAAATATTGAATAACCTTAAAATTTATTTCTATATAATTTAATTTCTTAACATTATTCATTTTGACCTTATTGTTAAAAAATTATTATTTTCTATTTAATAAATAAATAAATAATGAGAACTATTTGAGGACAAAAAAACATTTAAGTGTGGGGGAGTTTGATGGGGCCTTTGTTTACACACTTTTCCACATCTGTTTTGATGGAATCATTAAAATTTTCATGTGAATATGAGATTTAATTCAGTAATATTTTGAAATTTTATGATTTTTAATTAAAATTTACATTCTTTAAAAATATTATTAAAATGTGTCTATTAGGGGATCTCAATGATTTTTTATGTGGTTTTATATTTGAGAACAAATTATTTCATTTAATTCCATGTTTTTTTATCAAATAAGGGTTGTTGGTATTCAATTTTTTTTGGAAATATGATTTTAAATTGAAATTGGATTTTATTTTCTGATACTTAAAATTGTGTTTCTCAAGAACTAAAAATTTATATATTATTTTAGATTCAATTAATTTGTTTCTAATATTAAATTCATTATCTAAAAAAATTTCATAAATTTATTTCATTCATTTTTTAGGGAATTCATATTTTTTTCATTAATTAATTAATATATTTTTATTATAATCACTTTTTGGAATGATATTTAATTTTAAAATCTATGAATTTTAGTATGAGATATCACGAGGGTCCACCATCATTGAAAATTATGCTACCGCCCCACTTGTACTATCACCACATCCACCACTACCATTAGGCTTAGGTTCTTCTGCCACTATATATATCTCCTTCCACCAATAAGCCTCCCCCTTCTACCGTTAACCATCCACCATCACTAATATCAACTAGCACCTACCTCCACCACATTCTACTACCACCCCTCCCACCGCTCAATCATCTACTACCAATCCATGCAGTTGTTTTCATAAAAATGTGGAGAAAATGTTTTGAGGTGTGAGAATCTATTTTCTTTTATTATTTCTATATCCACATCAAGTTCACCATTTTTTTCTTCTCATAAAAATTCCCAATGGTTCCCACATCTGTAATATGTTACAAACTTTCTTTCTAAAGGAATGTGATCCTTTGGGGTTTCAAACCCAATGATACGTGGGAACACACATTGGTCGATAGGATGGAGGGTCAGGCTCATCACACCCTTTTTTGGGAAATTATTTCCTACTATGTGACTCTATTATATATTTAAGGCATGTTCATGAATCTATTTAAAATCCTAATATGGGATTGGTTAACCTAATAAAACAATTGAGTGTTTAATCTCTCTACATGAAAAGGGGGTTATATTGATGACACCATTTTTATGTATCATATATTCTCCATCTATTTTATATTATTTCCCAGAAATAGGATAATACATGTGTTTTGAATCCATATAACCAGGAACTCTAGAGTTACTGCTATCTAGGGAGGTGATTGGTGTTTTGATAATGGGATTGAACCTCCACAAGGTTTCCTACGTAAATTGTTTATAAGGGGAATCAAAAACCATGTAGTTTGTTTGAAATATTTTGGTATTGTATGACAGGACCACACCATGCAGTTTAATATCACACGACAAGGATGTATATGAGGTCACTTAGGCATTGAGTCTAGATCTTGGGCCTTATGAAGGAATCCTACACATCCAATTTATAATAGGAATCAGAATCTTTGTAGTTTGATTTATCCTCAACCCATTAATGGGTAGGGATGGATAATTAATACTCATGAGGTTTATTGATGAATTGTTAACCAATATGGGAATTACTTCTGGAGTTACACCAAGTTGGATTCCTAGGTAAGGAGGCATTTTTACCATATTATTGAATGAGGCTTATACAATGAGGTTTACCTGGTCGAGGGTTTCATGATTCTAGTGATTTAATCTCCATAGATCCCTAAGATCATGTGAGTCATGATCAATGTGAGAAATAAGAGATATAAAGTGATCAGATGCACTATATATGGATGTGGGACTTATATACTAATGTAATCCTGGTAAGGAGTTCGAGCTTCATGATGGAATCCTATGTATCCTGTATATAACATGAATCATATTCTTCATAGTTCAGTGGATCCCTAACCTACCGATGGGTTGGGATATGTGATTACACTCAGAGAGATTATTTTTATCCCTAAGGTTTAGGAAATTTTGGGACTTATACTAGGATAGATTCCCATGAGAGATATCCAACCCTTATCATCTAATAGTTAATGATTGGGGACCATTAGTGATTGATTGAGAATGCTTAGGTGGAATGGGTATCCCATAAGGTTGTATGGGTGCATGAACCTAATCCATCACAGACACATCATGGTTGGGGGTTCACACAGTTCGATAGTGCATGTACATGTATTATTAATGGCCAAGGATGACATGTCTAAGGGTGTCTTCTTGACATGTCTAGGGTGCCTGCCTGTGTGACATCCCGGACCCAGACCCGAGCCCGGTGGGCCACATGGACTCAAGGTCATCTACCAAAATTCTAGAGGTTGCTGACTAGAAGTGAGGGCCTAGGGTGTGTTCAGGGGAAGAGTATTCCCTAATTACCAGAGTGTATCATAGATGATAGTTATAAACAGAGATAAATAGTAGAATAAATATAAGTCAGCAAAAGGCACAATAGAAATAGAGACAAAGGTAACAATAACTGAATCAAATATAATACCATACAACAACTGATGATGATAAGTCATGTATCTAGTAATCTATAAAACATGGATACAAAGTAGCAATCATAACATGCAGCGCAAAAGTATAAAGGAAATAAAAAGACTATCCCAATCATCCCGATCTTCGACTTAGTCATCTACTATCAAGATCCATCCTAAACATCAATAAATTAAGTGTTTGAAGCTGCATGATTCCCTTTATCAACAACCGAAATCATGTATTCTTTCTAGGGTACCAAACGATTCATAAAGAGGGTGTGAGATAAATCTTAGTGGGCCACCACCAATGATTCCTATAATATCTTGCCCGTGTAATGGAAATGTAACAGTGTACAAGCAGGAATATATATAAAGTAAATAAGAACGATGTAAATAAATACCCAATTACCTGATTTATCCCTCAACTGGTGTATGAACATGTAACCAATTCATTATTTGATTATTACTAGTTTATAAATAAGTCACACATTAACAATAGTGATGGTTCCAAGATGTAATATGGAAACCTGTAATTATATTTAATAATAAAGTTCCAAGGTAATAACTGATGAAACTTATACCTCAAGGGTCACCAACTTGGAAATAACTATAGCTTGGATAGGGGTAAGAGTGTAATCCAAGGATCATAGTCCAAGTAATTCCACAAAAAGATGCCTAACAAGTCTAAGGAGTTCATATAAGGTAAAACAGGTCTAAGAAATTATTGGGCCCAATGGTCTTTAACCATGGCACCTACTTGTCAATACTGGATCCAAGGAGTGTATCCAAGGAATCCTTTAATAATATTTAATGGATCGTATGGTGTCATATTAGGCATCCCAAGTTATGCAAGTATCGAGATCCAAGTGGGTCTAAAAAAAAGCAAGTTGCATCCTTGAATCAGAATAGGGTTCCTGAGTGCTGAAGGCATTCTCTATAGAATCCAAGGTGAGCTTGAGTCAGACCACTTATATTTGATAATGATGCCATATAATATTTCATAAGGTTTAATCCATTACATTTCATTAGTGTGACAAGGCTAATTGAGTATGCAACCATTTAATCAAGTCATAATTAATCAATAAGTCCATTTGGTTCAGTCCTTTCCTTTCATTAGTGCGATAAGGAAAATTAGCATGGAACCATTAATTTAATCCATTCAAGGCATTTTTATAAACTAAGGTTCACTCTAAATTCTTCCATTAACACGGTAAGGGGTGTTACAGACATGAAACCTATTATTCAATTACATTAAAAAAGGCCAAGTCATATACTTAGTATACTTTCCAGTTTCCATTTCACATTTAATTATAAAATTTAAGAACTTACCTTAGGCGGGGAAAGTGGAGAGCATACATGGTTCTTGAAATTATGTGATTCAAAACTTAAATCCATCCATTTAATATAGAAAATATTACCCTTATAAAGGTTAATCCAAGGCACACTCAAATAATAGGTCAGAAATGTCAAAACACTAAAATGGAAATTATGGAAAGAAATCCTACATGGGATGGACAAAGTTTTGGGCATAAATACTAACAAATAATCACATATTTAGAAATATAATAAACATGTAGTTCTAATAATTATAATCATGGCAGATGAATTCAATAAACGACACTAAATGAAATCGGTGGGCCCCACATGACAATTCTAAAACCAAAGAACTTGAGGGATGAGTTATAGATCACCCACCATAGGCATGTACGACTCTCTTAATCCAGTATGGGCCTCTTATTTGACTTTTAATGGAGTAGATATGAGAAAAAGGTAAAAACACTCACACCTTGATAACTAGGCTGAGAGAAAGATAGAAGAAGAATGGCTCAAACAGGCTTGATTACTTACCGCTACACATCCAACATGACAAAAAAATCTTGAATAGATCCCAGATGAAGGATATATCTTTATCCCTAGCTTAGTACTTCAAAGAGATCCAAAAAGAGATAAAATGGAGTTCATCCAGATGGAAAACTGTATAGGAGGAAGGAGGAGGTTAAATTAGATCATTAAGGGTAAAAATGTAAAATTAACCAAAATTTAGTCTGGGCATGGTTTGAAAAACCATGCGCAAACCCTGAATGGGTACCTAGAGAAAGGGTCATACTACACAGTTAGGTCTCACAGTTAGGGAAACCATGTTCCAACCATGCACTAAGGCTCTTTCTAAAAAGTATTCCACCTGCATGGTTTTCTCTAACCATGCGGCATCCCTACACAGTTTACTAAAAACCATGAACTAGGACTAGTTCTCTAAAAAAGATGGGTTTTGGGATTCGAACAAGCCCCATAAACCCTTGAGACCTTTTCTAACCCATTAAGCATTCATATTAGGTCGAAAATAAAGAATTAGAATGAAATTTAAAGGATCTATACCCGATTGAAAAATTGGGTTCTTACAGTCTTCCCTTAAAATAACTTGTCCCCAAGTTCACCTTCTAACGGTGGTGGAACACTATCTGAGAATAAATCTTGACACTACACATGTATGTCGGCCTCCCGCGCCCAAGTCTGGTCCTGCACGCAGCCGTGCTGCCATAACACCCATACTAGAGGGACATACCGACATCAGAGATCCTTCGTGCTCTGGTCAATTATGTATATAGAATACTCCACAAAGGTAGAATCAACAACTAACTCAACTTCCTTGGGATCAAATATATGAGAAGGGTCAGCATGATATTGGTGAAGCTGTGAAACATAGAAGATGTCGTTCATGGAATGATACCTCTGAGGTAGTAGCAATCGACAGGCTACTAGTCCGATGCTCTCTAGAATCTCAAATGGACATATGTAATGAGGTGAAAAATTCCATTTCTTACATAACCATCTATTCCCTAGAAAGGGAGATATCCAAAGGTAAACATGATCCCCAACCTCTAACTCTAGAGGTCATCGATGATGATCGACAAAAGATTTTTGTCTAGACTGAGAAGTAGACATACGCTTCCAGATCAGCTTAACCTACTCTGAAGTCTCTTGTATGAGATGAGGACCTAGTAGGGATACCTCACCTCCCTCTAGACAGCATAGGGCTAAACGGAACGACCTACCATATAATGCCTCAAAAGTATCCATCTAAATTGTCTCCAAAAGTTTTTTATTATAAGAGAACTCAATGAGAGGGATATGATTCTACCAAGAAATGCCAAAATCAAGGAAACATGCTCAGAGCATATCCTCTAGAACCTGTATCATCCATTCAGATTTTCCATTGGTCTGAGGGTGAAAATATGTGGTCAAAAGAACCTATGTTCCCATAGATTTCTATAAACCCTTCCAGAACCATGACATGAAATGAGCATCCCTATCTGAAATGATATTATGTGGGACTCTGTGTAGCTGTATGATCTCACAGATATACAGTCTTCCCAGCTCATCAACTGAGAAATTATACTGAATTGGAATTAAGTGGGATACTTTCTTTAGTCGATCAATAACTACCCATACAACATTTCTACCCCTAGGAGACCTAGGTAACCTGACTACAAAGTCCATGGTAACATCTTCCCATTTAAATTTCAGTATTGTAAGCGGTGGTATCAATACTGGAGGTATCTAGTTCTCCTACTTCACCTATTGATAGGTGGAACACCTAATTATAAATCCTTCTATATGATATTTTATCCCTATACACGAATACTAGTGTCACATACCAAGATACATTTTGGATATCCAAGGATGAACTGCCCACTGAGAAGGATGGGGCTCTTACATCAACTCTTCTCTCATATCCACAGGAACCCAGACATGCCCATGAATAAATTAGATGTTGTCTCCATCCACAAACCAATATGGAGGTGTGTTATCTCTTAATATACTCTCATAGAGAACCAAGCCCTCAGAATCTGAAAATTCTCTACCCTTTACCTTCTCAAGGAGAGAATAGGTGACTGTCAAAGATGAGAGTTAAGACTACTTGTGACTTTCTTGAAACTCCAGATGAATCTTAGAGAATAGAGACAATAATTTCTATTCACCACTAGATTCCTATATGACCTCTTCTAGAGTTTTCTAACTTAGTGCATCACTAACTACATTTCCATTTCTAGACATAGGTAAGCTTGAAATCAATGGACTGTAGATATTCGACCCATCTTCACTGTCTAAGATTAATGTCATGTTGTGTAAAGATATATTTGTGGATCTTGTGATATTTACACACCACAAAGTACTCAACTAATATATAATGTATCTAGCAATGTAATTCATGGACAATGGCTGCTAGCTCAAGGTCATGCATCGGGTAATTTCTCTCATGAGGCCTCAAATGTTGAGATCCATACACAATGATTTTTTCCTCCAACATCAATACTTACCCTAGGATGATGCCTGCTTCATCACATAAGACAATATAACCTCTTCCTAGATCTGGAAGAGTTAAAATAGGTTTTAAGACAAGCCTCTATTTTAGATCCTGAAAGGATTTATCACACTCTTCTAACCACAAGAACTTAACACCCTTCTTCGTAAGTCTTGTAAGAGGTGAATCAAGATGGTAAAAGTTCTGTATGAGATTATTGTAATATCCATCCATCCCCAAGAAACTTTATATATCAAACATGTTCTTAGGATTCTTCTAGGAAACTACAACACTAATCTTTTTTGGGTCAATAGATACTAATGATTCCAATATGATATGACCCAAGAAGTGAAATTTGATAATCTAGAAGTGGAACTTAGAAAGATTAGAATAAAGTTAATGCTCTCTTAGTGCACTCAGAACAATCTCAAGGTGCTTGGTATGGTCAATACGAGTATGAGAATACACCGAGATGTTGTCTATAAATACCATGAAAAAATAATCCAGATAGGGAAGAAAAACCATATTCATTAGATCCATGAAAATGGTGGGCACATTCATAAGTCTGAACAACATAACTAGGCACTCATATAGACCATAATTTCTATGTAAAGTTGTATGAGGTATGTTTGATGGTCTGAATTACACCTGATTATAATTTTATCTCAAATCAATCTTAGAGAAGACCCTATCTCCTCATACCTGGTCAAAGAGAACATCTATTCTAGTTAGTGGATATTGGTTCTTGACTGTAAGCTGGTTAAACCTTCCATAATCTATGCACAAACATAAGGTTCCATCCAAATTCATGGAAAAAAGCATGGGAAAACCCAAGAGGATATACACAGCCGTATAAAACTTGTGGCCTCTAAATCCTCTAACCACCACTTGAGCTCTTGGAGCTCAATAGTTTCCATCCTATATAGAGGAATGGATATTGGACCTACTCCTGGAACATTCTCAATCGTAAAATCTACCTCTCTCTCAGGAGGTAATCCAGAAAATTCATCAGGAAAAAATCTCTGAAACAATCTACCGCTGAAGTAAATTCACCCTGATGTATAACCTGATCCTCCATGAATAGATTTTCAATCTGGGTGGTCACTCCACCTAGCCCATGATGTTATGGTCCCACTCTACCAGCTTGGACATCCCACTCACCCTTATGTATATAACTCCTACCCTATGTTGATGTAAACGATACCTTTTGATTATAAAAGTATACAAAAGTGTGATACTGAACCAACCAATCTATCATGAGAATGAAATCAAAGCCTGTCATATCAAGAAAAAAGAGGTTCTAAAAGAAAGGGTAAATTCCTACCTCAAGGGGACATCTCCTACATTGACGTATGTCCTATGACCGCACTCCTAATGATGTATCTGAGGTCATTACACCACAACAATACTATATCTTCAGTATAAGACTCTCCATGATAGATACAAAGATAAAAGAGTTCAAAGCACCTGTATAAAATAATGCATATACTATAGTAGATACCACTAGAATAGTACCTCAAACTGTAGATGGTCTCAGAGCCTGATCCTTAGGTATCAGATGTTGTGCATGCAACCGACCTGATCCATGACCTTGTGCAACAACTGGACTACCTTGTTCATAACTTCTCAATTGGAAATATTGGTGATCAGGGGTCTGACTACCATGGCTACAACCTCCGCCTCAACTAGTCCTGCCAGTGCTACTCCAACTCCCCACCTGACATGGTGTAAAAGAACCTTCTTCTAAAGGTGGAGCTGGTACAGATCCTCTTCCACTCGAAACTATGAATATTTCCCATATGACTGAAATACCGACACTCCATTGGGTATCTATCACAATGAGGCTTCAGGTTCCCCCATCATCCAAACTGATGACACACCATGTAGTTATCAAGATGGTTACTCTAGTTGTCACTACCTTGAAAATTTTTTTTGAGGGAACATTTCCTGCCATTGGAATAACTGCTAGCCTATCATAGCACTAATCCGCTATATGCGGTGTTATTTCCATCCCACAGGCTGCACTCAGTGATAAGAGCCTAATTGAATATTTCTAAAAAATAGTCAGGTGAAAGTCATTTACCTTTATATGGATGGAATACACAAGCCCATCCTCGAAGAATCTAGCATGAGAAATATCATCACCGGCTAGAAGCAGTGTAAAGTGCTGAAACTTCATGAAACACATTGAATATTCCATAACTGACTTAGAACCTTGCTCAAGATGCATGAACTCTCAAGATCTATCAGATCTCATCATCTAAAGAAACAAATGATCATATAAGTAAGTCTAGAAATCATCCCATAACATGACCTCATGACAACTACCCTGGGTAACATCCCACCAACACTTGGCCGAATCACGCAACATGTAAGTATCGAGTTTGACCCTCCACTCTGGAGGCATCTCTAGATGCTTACAGATAGACCGGTAGGCCTATAGATAAGACTCAACAACCCGCTTACCACCATCCCCCGAGAAAATAGAAGGACACTGCTACTAGAACTCATGAGTTAGATCATCCATCATAGGTGAAAATCGTAGAACACCATGTATAGACTGCATCATATCTAGGAAACTATCACAAACCTGGGTATCAGTGCCTGGATCAGGTATAGCAGGTGATGCCTCAAGTGGAACTCCTGTAAGTAAGACTGGTGACTCAGGGATCACCACATTTGGAGTATGGTCATCGCCACCTTCTTGTCATACGATACAAGGACGTCGTGGCAGAATTGACCTACAAATACTAAGAACACGCCTCATAACAAGCTTTAAGAAGATATATAGAAACACTTATGAAAGATAAACAAGGAATGGATCTCTACCCAAAGTGAACTACCCCAACTACCCACTTATATGGCCAATTACTGGCAAGTTCTTAAGTATAAATTCCATTTCATTTTAAATTTAATTACCAAGTTCACTCCTTTACCTTTCATAAACATGACAGGGAAGGATAAGGACATGAAACAATTTCATTTTAGACATCATGTTTCACTTTATAATGGACATTCATTCCCATTGAATCAGTTCTTATACACCTCATCATTGAAAACGTCACCCATTTATTTATAGCATACTAGATCAACTTGGTAAATTACTCATCTAAACCCATGAGGGCCTATACACCTCATGGATTGAGATAGGAAATCACTCAGTCACAACCAAGATTAATACATGAATAATATAACTATCACATCATAACTCAAAAATCATAGGCATATCAAGAAATGCAATTTCAAAAATACACCAATATGGCATAGCAATATGTATGACATGTGAGTTCTAGGTGGCTATAATAATTCATGTAACAATTCTCCTTTCCCTCATATCAACAAAAAAAGGATGAAATAATCCTCAAAAAATTAATAATTATAACCTCAACACAACATATTCCTCACCCAATGGTGAAAAGATATCAACCATAATAGGAAAAATAGAACAACAATTATATTTTGGGTAACTTGGATTTTACCTTGAACCTGGGTTGATAATGCTCAAGAACACCTTATGACCAAGTCCCATAACATTCCTAATATCCAATCTATTATATCAAAATATTACATCAAGAAAGGAAATACCTCTAATACCACTTTATGATTTCCCAGACCTAGATTCCACTTAATAGGTGCCCTGAGCCCGATGGGTCACATGGAATCAAGTGAATCTCCCCAAACTCTAGAGGCTGCTGACTAGCAGTGAAGGCCTAGGGTGTGTCCATGGGAATACTATTACCTCATTAATAGACTGTATCGGAATATATAGTTATAAACAGAGATAAATAGTGGAAGTAATATAAGTAAATAGAAGGTACAACAAAAATAGAGACAATAGTAACAACAAATGAATCAATTGTAATAACATACAACAACTGATGATGATATGTCATGTATCTAGTAAGTTGGAAGACATGGATACAAAGTATCAAGCATAACATGCCCCAAAAAATTATAAAGGAAATCAAAAGACTATCCCAAGCATCTTGATCTCTGACTTGGTCATCTACTATCAAGATCCATTATAAACACCAAGCACTCAAGTGTTCGAAGCTACATGCTTCCCATTATCAACACCTGAAATCATGTAGTCTACCCCAGGTACCAAATAGCGCTCAAAGAGGGTGTGAGATAAATCTCAATGGGCCACCACCAACGATGTCTATAACATCCACCCCGTGTAATGAAAATGTAACAGTGTGCAAGCATGAATATATATAAAGTAAAGCAGTATAATGTAACTAAATAACCAAGCACCCACTTCATCTCTTAGTTTGTGTTTGAAAATATAACCAACTCATTATTCTACTTTTACCAGTTAATAAATAAGTCACACATTATAAATAGTGAAGGTTCCAAGATGTAACAAGGAAACCTATACTGATATTTAATAATGAAGTTCCAAGATAATAACTAAGGCAACGTAGACCTCAAGGGTCACCAACTTGACAATAACTATATCTTTTCTAAGGTCAATAGTGTAATATAAGGAACATAGTCCATGTCATTCCATAATAATATTCCTAACAAGTCTAAGGAGTTCATCGAAGGTAAAACAGGGATAAACAATGACTCAACCCAATGGGATTTAACCATGGATCCTACTTTTCAATGATGGATCCAAGGAGTGTATCTAAGGCATCTTGTAGTAATATTTAATGGATATTATGGTGTCATAAAGAGAATCCAAAGTTAGAAAAAGATCAGTATCCAGGTGGGTCTCAACCAAAGCAAGCCACATCCTTGAATTAGAACGGGGTTCCCAAGTGCTGAAGTCATTCCTTATGGAATCCAAGGTGATCTCGAGTCAGGACACTCCTATTTGATAATGATTCCATATAATATTTTATAAGGTTCAAGCTATTACCTTTAATTATCATGACATGTCTATTTGAGCATAAAACCATTTAATCAAGTCATAATTAATCAATAAGTCCATTTGGTTCAAGCCTTGATTTTCATTAGTGTGATAAGGCCAAGTAGCATGAAACCATTCATTTAATCCATTTAAGTCATTTTCATAAAACAAGGTTCACTCCACTACCTTCCATTAACATGTTAAGGGGTTTTACAGATGTGAAACCTATTATTCAATTACATTTAAAAATTCCAAGTCATATACTTAGTATACTTTCCAGTTTCTATTTTACATTTAATTATCAAATTGAATCACTTACTATAGGTGGGACAAGTGGTGAGAATACACGGTACTTTAAATTATTAAGTTAAAAACTTAAATAAATAAATTTAATATAGAAGATCTTACCCTTAGAATGGTCAATCCAAGGCACACCCAAATAGTGACTCAAACATGTCAAAAAACTAAAATGACAATTTTGGAAAGAAATCATACATGGGATGAATAGAGTTGTGGGAATAACCACTAACAACAAATCAAATATTTGGAAATATAATAACCATATGGTTTTAATGATTATAAGCATGGCATATGAATTCAATAAATGACACTCAATGAAATCAGTGGGCCCCACATGATAATTCCTAAATCAACGAACTTGAGGGATGAGTTATAGATCACCCACCATAGTCTTGTACGACTCTACTCCTCCAGTATCAGCCTCTTATTTGGATTGTAATGGAGTATATTTGAGAAAAAGGTAAAAAAACTCACACCTCAATAACCATGCCAAGAGAAAGAGAGAAGAAGAACGACTCAAACAAACTCGAGTACTTACCTTTACACATCCAATATGAAAAAGGAAAGCTCAAATAGATCCCATATGAAGGAGATACCTTGATCCCTAGATTAGGCCTTAAAAAATATCTAAAAATAAAGAAAATGGAGTTCATCCCACTGGAAAATTGTATAGGAGGAAGGAAGAGGTTATATTAGATCATTAAGGGTAAAAATGTTAAATTACCCAAAATTTAGCCTGTGCACGGTTTTACCACATGGTTTGAAAAACTATATGAAAACCATGCATGGGTTCTTAGAGAAAGCGGTGTAATGCATGGTTATAGAAATAGTGCGCTAACCATGCACTAAGGCTCTGTCTAAAAAGTATGATACCCGCACGGTTTTCTCTAACTGTGCGGCCTCCCCACACAGTTTACTACAAACTGTGCACCTGGACTAGTTCTCCCAAAAAGATAGGTTTTGGGATCTGAAAAACCCCTACACAACCTTGAGACATTTTATAAATCATTAAGCATTCATATTAGGTCCAAAATAAATAATTATACCTAAATTGAAAGGATTCGTACCTGAGTGAAAAACTGGGTTCTTATAGCCTGACATATTCAATGTGTCTTCCTAAATTGTACAGAGTGTCTAACTAGAATGTCCAAGAGTGTTTGCATGATCAAAGATTATATGTATTAGGGGAAGTTTTATGATCAATATGGAATGTAAAAGGCACTTCATGAGATCTGGATGACCTGTTGGGAAGTCACCGCATGATCTAGACGACATGTCTAAAGACTATTGCGTGAACCAACTGACATGTCCATAGGTCGTTGCATGATCTGGATGATATTTCCAAAGGACATCACATGAACTAGATGAAATTTCTAGGTTTCATCGCAATATCTATGAATATATCACATGAATCTCATGAAACTCCAGTATGAAAATCAGTGTATCGATCTTCGCATGAAGCTTACGTCATTTCCAGCTTTTATTGCATAAATGCCTTAATGTTCATCAGGTGACAGCCTATTATGGCATCATGTGATCAATTTTACAAGTATAAAATACTTTTCATGATCTATATAGCATGCTAGAAGTATTTATCATAATCAATGGGGTGATCCCATAAAGTGCATAAATATACTGCCTAATTCCTTAAGTCATTCCCTAAGTTTATCTGGTGGAAGACTCTTGTGATTTCATGGTTCTTCACTCCAGAAAGTCTTCTCTCACCTTTATACCCCTGTGTGTATTTTTATATGATTGGGAGGGGGGGATTTATAGGCATCACCTCCCCAAATCTATGCTGCTTTGAGAAAAATTTAAATTGCACATATTGACTTGAATCGGTGGAGGGGGCCTCACATCATGCATTTCGCGTGATCAAACCATGAGTCATCCATGAAATTATATTTTCATTATGTGAAAAATATTGATCGCATTATCACTCAATCATTACCATATTTATTGAACCCATGGATTATAAAATATCTTTTTCATGATCAAATCAACATGTCAAATGACCTTCATGAGATTGAACCCATATGTCTAATAGCTTTCGCTTGATTGAGTTGGAATTTCAATGGGATGACATGTCTAGAGACCTTTTTGAGATCAATATAGCCTATCATAAGGCCCTCACATGATCAATAAACTAATCATTCTATGTGGATAACCCCTTATCATGAAAAATAGTGTAACCATTCTTTTCATAATGGAACCATATTTTTCATATTTTATTTTATAAATCCCACAGTGTTTACCCTTTGATTTCTTATCAGGGTGTTACTTGATCAAACAAACATGTATAAAACCCTTTTCTTGATCTGAAGGACTTGTCCAATGGCCTTTTTGTAATGAGACTAGCATGTCCCTTGAGATTTTGTGTGATCCATGAACTAATCATGCGAACTGAATCAGTCCTTCAAATAAAAATAAACCTAACTTCCTTCATATGAAGCTTCCACCTTTTTTAGATTTTATTTTATGAATAGATTGGGATATTTTCAATAAATCATCATTTATAATGTTTCATAATAAAAAATACTTATCAGTGGGAATTCATATGATCAAACGGGCTATCTGGTGGGACTTTACATGATCAAGAGGACTTATTGGAGGGGATTTGGGTGATCATAATCCGATCATGTGATGTGTATAAACTCAGAACATTATTTTTATAGGGTCATGAAATTTGTATGACCCATTTTTCTAACCCTCATATAGTCATGTTACTCATTTATTTCCTTTGTGTAGAAAATAATACACGTTTTTTCGGGTATTTCTCCAATCCTAAATTTGTTGATACTCATTTGGAGGTCGTCAACAAATGCCATTACACTAAAATGTGAAGTCCAAAGGAACAAGGACTCAGTTATAAGGAAGTAAATGACCACCCAAGTCACCAGGTCTTCCACTGGTTGGTATTTAGAGCATCTATTACTCTTTTGGGAGTCTTTTTGTATTTCAAGACGTTCCCTAAAAATAGGGGATTAGGAGAAAGGTCATTTCACTTGTGACCCAAAACTCTAGAGCTACCATTAATTCCTATCTCACATGATTTATTCTCAAGATCTCTTCACATAACACCATCATGGGAACCATTCATGAGACCCGATTGTGTTATATCCTAAATTGACCTCTTATTATGACCCCCTTGTCTCGATGACTCATGCAAAACATTTGCGAACTAATAATTGGTAATTTTTTTGGTCCATGATACACGTCTTTAGCCACAAAGTTACTTCACATGATTCGCATGATTTGGTGTATCTGCATGATTTTCTGGTTCATGTGACATTCCTATGGTTATGCGAACCACATGATTCAAGAAGATTCACATAATCACATATTTTAATGGGTCACATGATTCACATTTCTTGGAATGGGTCAGGAAATTCACCTAACTCTTCCCCATTCATGAATTTCTTTTAATTGATTCATCTTTCTGGATTACAACCCTTCTCAGGTATGATTCATACTCTTGTGCTGATGTATTCCAATTTGTAGACATCTCCTGATGCAGCTGATCGTAGATCTATGATCATCTAGAACTATAATGTTGACCCTCAATTTTGGGTCTTTTCTAATAATTATATTTTAAAGTGAATTTTTTTAGCTGAGCTTCAAAATTATCCTCTATTACATATAGTAAATTTGCATATATTTGTCCTTATGGATGACACTGACATTCCATCTCCCAACTATAATCTTCCATCTCACTGGATATCACCCTCTCTTAATTGCATTCAAATGACAGTTTCTAAGTACAGTTAGCTAATTGTGTCCCCATTCCAGGGGCTATCATATACATTGAATAATTCCCCTCTAGTTCTGGATAGTCATGATCTTTCTCATCAACCGATTTATCAATGTTACTCAGGAATACTCATCCCCTATTTATAAAATCCAAAAAGTGGATGGAGTTTAAAGTGAGTTTTGAACCATAGAGTTAATTTTTCTAATGAATGGTCGTGTACATTATGGGTTAGGTAGAGTTTTCATAGAATTATATAGTCAATTACATGTTATCCATCTTTATGAGGTGACATGGATTTCTCAGTTCTTCGTGTGCCATCAATTGGAACTCCTTAGAGAGATGATTAGTCATTGGTGTCATAGAACCGACTCTTTTCATCCGATCCATGGAGAATTGGGAATCAGACTATGGGATATTTATCAAGTTGGGGGAATACCTCCCCTTGGGAACATTTATGAAGAATTATTTCCTACTATGAATGTTTGGGATGGCCCTGAGAAGACTCCAACCCAGGCATGAGATATATTCACCATTGTGAAGGGGGATTTAAAGAATTTGTTGAACCTACAGTCGATCATTTATTTCAAGGAATGGATCAACATATTTCTCTATTTAAGTAGGACCCATACAACTACCATACTCCCTCATCCCTACCACCCTCAACAATTTCAGGATATCATGAGCTCTTTTGGTCCATTTTAGAGGATGGGTAATATGCTTCATGGGGTTATAAGTAGAGACCATGGGTGTATATATGAATTAGATTTGCATAATGTTTGGAAAAGTTTCTAAATGGATGGTTCTTCCATGTCGAGGATGAATAGTTGGGCATCCATGTCAGTATATTGGTGATGTCATCACAATTTGTATAAGGGTGACCTCTCAACCTTAATGTGCTGACCCTCTCTTATATTTATAAACTCCTAGGCCTTGTTCAATATGTTAATATCCCTTACCGGATCAGATGACCTTTTCAATTTTTATTTAGTTAGATAGGATATCATTTTCAATTTTACAAATATAATAATGTTACTAAAATTCCTCATGAACTATTTTTTACCAAGCTACTAAATGTATCTGGGGTTGAAGAAATTCCATTAGGTGTTGATGAGGTTATCAATATATTGATCTAGTATAACTATTTCAATTTCATGCTAAACCCCGAACCTACTGGGCTAATTATTGACAATGGAAGTGGTTCTCATGCTGAGAGATCATATAAATTATCACTTTGGGATGAGGTTCTTGCACCTTGTTTAGACGAGATAACCATACATGATCCATATACCCCATATTGGTTTTCTCACTAGTTTTATTATACTAAAAGGGTTTCTCCTATTCTCTTAGCTGGAATGCGAAGAGTGAAAAATATTAGGCCAATTCACTAATTTTGGATTATACTAGTGCATGAAGATATAAATGTCGAAATCATTCTTCAAAATTCCAATTCCCCAATATTCCTATTTTGGGATTATTCCTAGTCATGGGTGGAATCTTACCTGATTGGTATACTAAATCGATTAGTTAATCAAGTAGACAAGCCCTATGCTTTTCCAAGCACATTATCCATGGTAGTGATAGAGTTAATTTAATACTCAGGAGATCCCCCAAGAAGAAATTTATCTATAGTGATGATTTTCCCATCAGTAGGGAAGAGTTTTTTGAGGAAGCTATCCCTATGGTACCAATGAAAGAGGATGTACTGATTGGGGGGGAAAACACATAAAAATTCTTCTCTTGCTTCCTCATCGTCTCAACCAATCTTTCTTTCAATGGATTCAGTATCTGAATACATACCATAAACCATTTTTCCTTTTAATATATTTCCTAAAATTATCACTGAGATTTGAGGACCATGAAGGATAATTTGGTGGAAAAATCATCCCCTGGTTAATAATATTCCATTGGAAAAGATATATAACCAATAGGAATTCCTTCATCAGATCATTTGTGAATTGGTAGCTAGTGGTTTTTACTATCAGTCATTATATGATATCATACAACAAATTTTCTTATCTCAACAATAATTGGATAGTAGTGATTGGGACTTATGAATCTTTGATGATAAGACTTATCTAGTCCAATAAATAAGGGATGCTTTGAAGGAGCTGGAATAGAGACATCAGAAGGTTTCTCAGTTTCATAACCAGATGGATGACTTGACCACACATATAACAAAACATGAAGTGCTTATAGCTCATGCAAGGTCCAATATTTCAATATCATAATCCTTATTATCAATCACTTATAAAGGAGGTGGATATTTTTCCTCTTTTATTAAGACTCTTCATCCTTTAGTGATGGCAGAAGAAATAGACTGGATGACACTTCTGTGCTCAATTGATGCCTCTCTCCAGAATCTGGCTGATTTAGAAAACTCAACCAACCATATTTTATTATGATTCAACTATGGAAATATCTATTGTTGTTTCTTTCTAAAACCATGGGATAACCTCCTAAATGTGGAGATTCTTCCCTCCTTTGTACATTATCAATTAAAAACCTTTTCAAAATTCTTATGTTGTTTTAAGGTTTTATTTAATTCATCATGTGCATGGAATTACATTGATTCAAAGTCATATAGAGTTTCAAATACATCAATTCTTTTTATAATACCGAGAAAACCCAAATTTTGAACTCAAATGATCAAATATTAACAAACCTTCTATGATAACTTCCCATAAATGATAATTTCATAAGAATATTCATTGATGTATCTACTCCAGTCATTCTGTGATCATCTAGTTCAAGAGGATAATTTTGGTAAATACAGCCTAGAGAGAAAGTGATTTAAAGTTTTTCCAAGTTAGTGGACTCAGAGAGTATATATTGATTTTTAGGGGCATAAAATGATCCCTATATTATTTGTATATTTTATTTTTTATTTCCCTAATTTTTTCTTAAGTTTCATATGGTGAAATATTCATAGGCATGTACTTGGATTTTACTTAAGACACCCTTTTTGAGTTTTCATCCTAATAAGTTTTTTGAATTTTCCATTTTATATGTGCTCGATGTTTCTTAAATCACACAGAGTATGTGTCTAGATAGTAGAGACTCAACTTTTGACCATAGTTCAATTTGAGAGTTTTCAACCTTGTGAGAATTGTGTGTCCTTAAATTGGGTTTTAAGGTCTTTAAATCCATACCATTGTTTTAGTTTATGGTATTCTATATTGGATCATCTATTTTTGTAGTTTAGGATCTTCTAGTTCAGACTTGTGGTTGTTTTAGTTTAGGGTCTTCTAGATCTGACCACCTATTTTTTTAGTTGAGGGTTTTATAGCTCAGAGCATTTGTTATTGTAGTTTAGGGTTTTTTAGCTTAGACTATCTATTTCTTTAGTTTGGGGTATTCTAGATTGAACCATATTTTTTTTGTAGTTTAGGTTCTTCTAGCACAAAACATTTATTAATTTTTATGCCTGATACATAGAGTGGGTGAAGGATGGGTATTCATGAAGGGATCAAACACCCTGCATCATTACTGATATGACAAAGGATGGGAATTCATGAAGGGTTTGGACACCCCACATCCTTGCTGACATCTGGATTGGTGTATGGTGGGGTAATTTTATGGATTTCAAATCTACTTGGACAGTTGGAATATGGGTTGTTTAAATCATGTCTCTATGAGTTTAAACTAAGGGTGATAGAATGTGAATACACTTAGGGATGATCACAAAAAACCCTGAGGTGCTGAGTTCCACCATGATGTTTCTAGGTATCATGAAGATGGGAGGCCATTTTCTAGAATAAGGAGATTCCTCTAGTTGAGGTTTATAAGGAACTTATGCATATCCAACTCATACATGGTTAGGTAGAGGGTTCCCCACTCATTTCTAAGAGCCATGCAAGGTTTGTGAAAATTAAAACACTTGGAAAATGAAGTGAGGTATGGAAGATAGACTATCCAAGCTGGGTTATGGCACCTTGAGGTAGTTATTTTTTATGGTTTTGAAGCTCTATCCCTACATCATGTGGTTTTGTGTCATACATTGATGGCCATCAAAAGGTTTTAGAATGGGGTTTCACATTACTACTTTCAGAATGGGTAGAATACACGATGACGTAACATCGAGGATGTTGAATCCACGTAAAATTTTGGTTTTGGGGATTGTAAATCATGGTTTAATAATATCTGAGTCAACTAAAAATGGGGGTTAATGGACACATGTTGACCATTATTAATGGTAGAAACTAGCATCGCACGTATCCAGGACAATAGTTCATGGGATTAAGTGGGGACTTTCTTTTGTGACCAAAACATCTAATAAGCGCAATCTAGAGGGTGTTTCATTATTCACTAGTGAATAATAGTGGGGCCCTTTAGATCAGTCAATACCTATTACCAATACACTTTAGGGAAGAACCAAGAGAAATAACTCAAGGCTATGGGGTTCCAGGAGAAGTGTATCAACTAAAGGAATTGGTGAGTTTCAGCTTATCCTTTAAACACATGAAGGTGTTTGATGGAAAATGTAATATTCAAGAAGGGTTTGGCACCCTAAAATTATGTCTGCACCTATTGAACACATTATCATGTCAAGGGGATGTGATAAACCATCTCTCTAACTTATTCCTAGACTAGGGGGTCTAGGGATCATGGATGATATTTTAATAGGGACACAAGATAGACCCTTCAAGATTTACACCTTTTTAATTTATGTTATAACTTGTATCTAAACTCTAGAGATGAATATTTTAGCTAGATGGGACTTGAATTTTTTCTCAGAATTTCCTTTACAGTTTTTCATCATGACAATTTGTATGTCTCTTTTACTAGAAATTTAGGGTCTTGTAATTTTGACTGTTAGAGGATAAAGCTTGAGGTAGTAAATATTTGACCAAGGTGAATTCAATTTAAGGTCATTATGCACATGGAATTGATATAAGGGGAGTGTTACACAACAACCTAATTAATATTTCCAAGGTTATAAGTACTCTAAATATTTCCTGAGTGGGAGATAAAGGTGAGATAAATCATTGATCAAGGTTCTCACATCACAAGTAATGATATGAGAAAATCATTACAAGGATGATCATGGATCATATTGTAATGATGAGTTCCACTGTGATGATTTTAGTGATCAGAAGGATTAAAATCCATTTTTTTAAGGAAAAGACACATTTGGTTGACAGGCTGAGAGCTCATATGTAGGATATAGGGAGGACATGCATACTCAAACAAAGGGTACCTCAAAGTCGGGTGTCATTTTCCATGGGCCATGTAAGGTTATTAGCAATTCAAGACACTCAAGACATGAAGTGTGGTTACAGATTAATTTTCTCAAAAATACAATGGAAGCACCCCAAACTTTGGTTGATTAGGGGAAGGCTCTTATTCTCCTTTGATAAGGAGTGATGATGAGATATAGTCTGCTTAATTTTACATCATGCATTAGGGATGAGTTTGTCATGCAGTTTAACATAATGCGATGATGATTTCTTACTTTTAGTTTAACATCATACGGTAAGGACGTAGGGAACGATAATTTTTTCAAGATATCCTTAAGGAAATTTTTCAATGGTTGTAGGAATTGATATTCGAAATGAATAATTTATCCTTTAACAAGATTACTAGTGGTTAACCATGTGTTATATTCCATCTTATATAGATCTATCTCATATTCAATAAAACTATAAGTAGATTTGATTCATACATATTTGAAGATATTTTACATGACTCTACCACCTATAAGTGGTTTGGGGTATTTTAGGTAGACCACATGTTAGGGGAATATTCAATTTCTCAGGCTGGAATTTCCTGGGTTTCCCTATGCATTATGTAAGGGTAGGAATCATGCAATAATATACTTTCTCATATGGATCCCTATAGGGATTTAATTCACATGTAGGGAGGGGGTATTTTCATTAAGACATACATAATATTTGTGAGGTTTACTCTGTATAGATTTGGATCACATACAAGAAAGGATAATTAAGACTTACCTTAGTTCAAGACTATCAAAGAAGTCAATTAACACTACAAAGGTTCATACACTAAGATATGAGATGACATTTTTTTTGAAATTCACGGTTGGGTTCAATGACAAGTGGTCTGAGAATCACTACATATCCTATAAATATAGGAATAAAGCCACACATAATTCTGGAGAGTCTCCCTATATATATCTAGCTCATATGCAGGGAGTGGTAATTTTTATCCCCCCTTGATGATCTTTTAAATCATCTTTGGCTAAGGTGTCCTCTATGTTGATCGGGATCATATATAGGGAAAGGGAATTCCCATATACAATACTATCATGGAGATGAAACATTCATCTCTAACACAGATTTATGGATAGTAAAGACCACTCTAATTAGTTTTAGTTATTATAGGATAGACTGTATGTCATGTAGTTTAACATCATGTGACTAGGAAATTGTCGTGTAGTTTAACATCATGTGACTAGGATGTATCGCCGAGAGGAATGAATAACTCAAGGAAATTGGATCTTCACAAGAGATGAATACCCCAATATAGAGGGGTGTAAGAATATTATATTACAATCTTTCTTTGATAATGGTTATGATACACATATTTGTAATGTCTAGGGTATTTGAATCTTCTTGAATAGTCAGGTTATGGGAAGTGTAAATCATAACCTAAGAATATATGAGTCAATGGGAAGTGGTGATCGATGGGTATAACTCAACAATAAATAATGGATAAATCCCATATTCCATGTAGTTAGGATAATAGCTCCTATATTTAAGTGGGGTCACTCCTCCAGGACCCAAAAATCCACTAGATGCAAGCTTTAGGGTATTTCATTTTTCACCAGTGAATCCTAGTGGGGTCCCGTTTTTATTAATCAGTCCATATTACCAATTTACTATATGGGAAACCAAAATAATGGGATATCATGGTCCATGGGTTTCCAAGATAGGGGAAATTACTTGAGGAATTGGTTTTTATCGACTTAAGTATCAAAGATATGATTTTTTTTCATAAAAATATAAAATTAAAGAAGGTTTTGAGAACCCTAAAGGCTATGCCTATGTGTATTGAAAACATTTTTGGGTAAAGGGATAAAACATGTTATCCTTGAGTACAATATCATCAAAGGGGATGATTCGTTCAATGTGAAGACTTCTTTTCATGTAGTTTAATGTCATGGGATAAATACATTATGATGAAGTTTAACGTCATGCGACTAGGATGTTGTCTTATAGTTTAACATCATGTGACTAGGACATAGATATATGTATTCTGATAGAATTCACCTCAATTTCATTGGTTATAGAGACTTTCCAGGTTCTCTAATATCACATGAGTCATTCTCGGTGTGAGAAACAAGAGACAACTGGGCAGTCGATTGATCCATGAAAGTGTGCTTGATAAGGAATATGTGAGGTTATCCACATTTCAATATGAGTGAGAATACCCACACAAGTTTGGTTCTTATAAAAGGACATGGTTGAGAGTGATGAGAATTTGTGGCTGGGTTTGAAAGGTAGGATTCAAGAACCACTACATATCCCATATTATAGTAATCTAGCCACACATAGTTATTATTAGAAATATCCCTACACAGATCAGGATCATGTGTAGAAAAGGAGGCACTATTAATACTAGGAGAAGGCCACTCATGTGACAAAGGATTATAAATGGATCTTGTTATCATGTATGGAATGATTCATTCTTGAGACTAAAAGTGATATCCAGATAAAACCATGTATCTCAGGGGAATGAGAATCAATCCACATGCAGTTATTGGATGTAATATTCCCTGCATAGGTTTGAACCATATGAAAGGAGGAGAATTTTCCTTTTATATTATGATTAAGTCCATGATTTGAGATCCTATCATCACTACATATCTTATGTGAACATCAATCATGCCACACATAGTTCTAATATCATCTCCCCGCATAGATAAAACTCATACATGGGGAAGGGGAATTTTATCATTGCACCATGGATGGATCCAGGATTGGAGGCTTGAGTGTAACAATATGTCCTATAGTAAAAGAAATCAAACCGCACATAGTTTGTATATCTATTATATTTATTTTAGATTATTACTTCTAGGAATTGGAATATAAAGGAATTACTGAGTTATTCTTGATCCCTCTTGGACATTGGTAAAATGGATGAAATGTGTCATGCATTTAAATGTATATATCAAGAATGATTGTTCAATGATTGGTGGGACTAGTGCCATGCCACTGGATAAATAGCTCATGGGATTAAGGGGGAACTTTTATTTGAGACCAAAATACCCCCTTGGCATAAGTTCTTATACATTGTTTTATTCACCAGAAAATCCTAGTGGGGTCCCTTCATAAGATGAAACATCCCCTAAGAACAAGCTCTTTGTCATTGTATTATTCACCAGAAAATCCTATCAAGTCTACTTCAGGATTTGTAAGTCCCTATTACCAATATTCCATGAAATTAAAAGAGAATATATGCTCTAGGTATTTGGTTATTTATAAATTAAGAAGGGGGTAATGAAGTTTGTATGGTGGAAAAGGGGGTGTCTAAAGGGATTTTAATTCTCAAGGAAGCTAGGACTTTATAAGGGATATATAACCTAAAATTAAAGGGTACAAGAATGCGATTTCATAATATTTATTTAAAAATGGGTATGATGCACATATGAGTAACATAGAGGGTATCTAAATCCTCTTGAATAGTTGGGTCATGGAAATTTTAAATAATAGCCCATGAATATCTGAGTCGATTGAAGATGAGGACTAGTGGGTACATGCCGACCATTGATCATGAAAGAACTCCATATTCTATATATATGGGAAAATAGATCCTAGATTTAAGGGGGAATCTCCTATGGGACCTGAAAATTATCTAAGTGTAAGCTTCAAGGCATTTTATTATTCACCATAGAATCTTAGCAGGGTCCCTTTGGATTAACCAGTCCTTATTACCAGTTTGCTATAGGGGAAATCAAAAGAACAGAAACTCATGTTCCATGGGGTTCCAAGAGAAGGATATCAACATAAGTAATTGGTTGGTATTATATCTAATATAAAATAAATAAATTTGGTTCATAGAGAATGTAAATTTCAAGATGGTTTTGAGAACCCTAAAGGTTATGCCAATGTCTATTGAACAAATTTCAAGGAAAAGGTATAAAACATGGAATTATTTAATACACAATCATCAGGGGGTGATCTATTTGACATGAAATCCTATTGTCATTTATTATAATTTCATGAGACTAGGATGTTGTCCTTCATTTTAACAACATGTGACTAGGAATTTGTCGTGTTTTTTAACATCATGCGACGAGGACATTGTTGTAGAGTTTGATGTCACGTGACTAGGAAGTTCTTCCTTATATTTGGATGGAAAACACCTTGATTGTTCTGGTTGGAGTGACTTGTCAGGTTCTCTAAGCTCACATGATTCATGGTTGATGTGAGAAACAATATACAACTGGACAATCGATTAAGCCACATAAGAGTGTGTGTTAGTGAATATGTGGGGGTGTTCACAATTTAATGTGGATTGAAGCCTGTACAAAAAATAAGACTCTCTTGGAAAGAAATTATTGGGAGTGATGATAACTTATGGTCAGGCCTAAAATTAATGATCCATGTGTCACTATATATCATATGATTATAGGAATAAAGTTCCACATAGTTCATATAAAGAAAGTTCCCTACATAGACCCGTACGATATATATATAGGAGTGCATTTTTTTTCTATCACTTTATTTTATATCATGGGTGGACCCATGATTTGAGATATGGGAATCACTATATATCTTGTGGTAATAGGAATCAATCCATACATATTTATTTCATTGGAAATTCCATGCACTACCCCAGTTCCTGTGTGGGGAGAGGGCATTTTTATTATATTGCGGTTGGGCCCAAGATTTAGCACATGGGAATCTATGTGTATATTGTGATAATAAGAATCAAGTAACATGTATTTATTATATGAAAAAATCTCTATATAGGTCTTACCCATATAAAGGGAGAGGTAAATTTCTATTTATATTATGTCTGGACCCAATATTCAAGATCTAAGTGTCACTGTGTATCCTATAGGATTACAAATCAAGCCACATATAGTTCTTGTAAAGTTTCTCTACATAGTTCTGGACCATATGTAGGTAGGGGTTCATTTTTATATATATGTTGTGGTTGGACCCAGTATTCAGGATTTGGGCATCACTATGTATACTATGGTAATCTTAATCCAGTCACATATAGTTCTTAGATGGAAAATTCTATATGCGGGTCTAACCCATACATAAGAATGGTGGAAATTTTATATTGTGGATGAACTTAGGATTTAAGATTGATGTTTCGATACATATCATATGTTAACAAAAATCACGCTACACATAGTTCTTAAATGGAAACTTAACTGCACAGGTTTGAGCCATATGCAAGGAGGAGGAATTTTTTTTGATATTGTGGTTGAACCCAAGATTTGAGATCTAAGCATCACTATGAATCACGTGTCAACAAGAATCAATCCACACATAGTTATTAGAAAATCCCCTTATGAAGATCTAATTCACACATAGGGATGGGGGTTCTTCATTTCTCCCTTCGCATGGATCTAGATCATGTATAGTGAATCATCTATGAAGTAACTTCCTCTATACTTTTTAACACCATGTTGTAAGGACATCTGCTGGGAAGTTTAACATCGTGCAGTAAGGATGTCTTCCATGTAGTTTAATGTTACGTGGTAAGGATGTATTCTATGTAATTTAAAATAATGTGGTAAGACTTAGGATGCTATGGTGTTTAAATTATTACCAATAGGACTTGTATTATGATGGAATCTATGAAAATTACTTCTTGAGAAACCAAACATTAGTGGGGGGGGGGGGAATAATGTGTTCCCCATCCATCAAGGCTAATGAGTAAGATAAATTGTAATAGACCTTGTGTATGATGTATGGAATCTCCCATTTGGGTTCCATTTTAGAGGTTTCTTCCCCAGTATCATCGGTGCTCTAAGAACCAATACCAGTTATCCTTAGAAGAATGAGTGGAGGTGAACCTTTTTATTTAAGGCTTGCATGATCCAATTATGATGAACTTTGAGGTTGTGCAGGGTACGCAACCGTTTATCATAAATTCATTCCAACTCATCCAACCACATCTATGATTGTTCGTCTTCTGAGATTTGTCCACAGATAGCTATTCAGAGCGAGGGAAACTAGACATCAATGGGAAACACTACCTCTATCCCATAAACCAATGAATATGGCATTGTTTGTGCGTTAGTGCATGTGATGGTAAGGTAGGCCCATAAACCATGAAGGTTATTTTCTAGATAATACTTCTTGTCCTTATCCACCATTTTATGGAGTATATTTTACAAAGTCTTATTAAAGGCATCTATCTATACATTTTCTATTATACAATAGTGGGATTAATGGTTGGACTCAATGTTATATTTCTAATATAGTCTCTTCAACTTGAAATAATAGAAGTTGGTTCCATTGTGTATATATATTATGTGAGGGACACCTAATCTAGTGATAATATTGGACTTTACGAAGTTGATGAAATTCACTATCCTGAATTCCTTGAGAGGTATGGACTCATCCCATTTGGAAAATAAGTTGGTATCAGTAAGGATGTACTTAAACTTCTTGGATCTAGATGGTGGGTATGGCGCAACAATATCAATTCTCCATACAAAAAATGTAATGGAATACTTAGATATATGTAAAAAATTTAGGGGTTGATGGATGAAGTTGTAATGAATCTATCATGTGTGAAACCTCCTGGTAAATTCACACAATCCTATATCATTGATTTCCGGTAGTAACCAAGACTCCTAATTTGATGAGAGATTTTGGTTCCATATTGGTGAGTGTCGTAAGAGCCTACATGTACTTTTTCCTTAATGGTGGGAATCTATCCTTTTGTAATGCATATGAGGATGGATTCATCAAATCCTTGTCTATAGATGTCTCTCTACTCATTTGACCCATCCAAAAGGGTTAATTTCACTACTCAATTTCAAATATGTTCCCTTTTGGATTGATCTAATGGGAAGGTCCCATTTTAGAGGTAATCTATCATTCACATAGGGGTGTATGTCAACTCATCACACTATGGGGTGGTGTTGACCTAATTGAATATTTCCATATCACAAATGATGACTAGTGAGACCACCCTTTGGAGAATGATTTAGAAACCACTTCTTCATAATTGGGATTATCCAAGACTATGGATACATTGGCCAGTGCATCTACATGAGTGGTTTGTTATCAGGGGACATGATCTAGTGTTTTTTTCAAAAGGTAATTCCATAATCAATCCTCTAAAATAACTAATGAGAGAATTAAATTCTTACTTATTTATTACATACTCATCATTGATCTGTTTGATTACCAACATTGAGTACACTTTTATATTCAGATAGGATATCCATAGCTATAAGGCTAGCTTCAAGCTAGCGATAATGGATTGGTATTCTACCTCATTATTAGTGCCTCCTTCGAATATTGAGAAAGAATAGGGAAATTTTTCTTTGTCTAGGGAAACAAATACAATACTTTGACCAACCCAGTGGAGCTTCATGTTTTCTATTCTCTTTCCAACAAAACTTCAAGAGGCACCCTAAAAATACATCTCCCACATCCAAGGAGTGTCATGGGCATAGAAAACTGCTTTGTTTAGGAGTTTTGTGTTCACTAACATATTTTTCTGGGCAGGATGTACCATAATAAAATAAGCTAGGTCCTTCCATGAAAATTCATTTTAGAACAACAATTATATTTTATACTATTACAATATAACCTCCCATCAGTCCAAATTCCTAGTTAACATAGGGAAACAATAATGTACATGAGTGGGTGGACATGAGAGACCAGGTGGACTTCATGATTATGAAAGTAATGCCTTAGATATTTCACTACAAAGATGAGTGTAAGGTATTTATTTTCAATATCAAAATATCAATTCTCTATATCTATCATCATTCTACTTATCTAGTAGATACTTTTTTCATTCCCCATGTCATATTTCTATTCAAGGAGAGCACCAAGTAATCATTCCATGGTAGCCACATATAGGATATGTGGGTTTATTTCTACTAGTTTAATTAAGAATGGTGGATGTAGTAAGTACTGCTTGGGATTCCTGAAAGCTTCTTATCAGTCCTCATACCATCAGTAAGTGATTCCATTTTTTATTAACTTAGTTAAGGGGAGATATTTTTTGTCCAGGTTATCTATTAAATTCCAAATATAAGAGAGGTTCCCTTGGATCCCCCTCCATTCTTTAAGATTATGAGGGGGTGAAATTTTTAGGATTGAACTAGTATTTTATGGATAAAACTTTATGTTGTAGTGGTGTACTAAAAATCCATGGAATTTTCTAGTCATTACTTTTAAAGAACACTTTAGAGGATTCATCTCAAACTATAATGCTGAAATTTACTGAAGATTTCATGAAGATCAGTGAGGTGATCACAACACTGTTGAGATTTAACTACTAGGTCATCGACATAACATTCCACTATTATTCCCAAGAAAGGTTTAAAGATATGATGAATGGATCATTGGTAAGTAGCACCCGTATTCTTTAATCCAAAGGGCATGACCCAGTAGAAAAAGATCCCCTTAGGTGGTTTTACGGAAGTGGCTTCCTCACCTTAAGGGGCCATATTTATTTGAATATACCCTGAATAGCCATCCATAAAGGAAAGGGATTGTAAGATTGTAATTTCATTAATCTAAATTTCTATTATCAGTAATGGGAAATAAACCTTTGTTTATTGTCGATTAAGGTCTCTAAAATCAATGCATAACCTGATCTTCCTATTCTTTTTCTTGATGGGGACAATATTTTCAATCCATTTTGGGTACCTCACCTCTCAGAAAATGATGGATTTGAGCATTTTGTCAACTAAAAATTATACATTAGTAACATGGTATGGGGGAATTATCCCATATTCTTATTTAAAACCTTGATGGTCATCATGAAATCCAAGGTGATGAGTATCCACATTAGGGTTCAGCTCGGGTATCTCTGTATAATTGAAAGCGAACATGTATTAATAGTGATTTAGAAATGAAATGTATATATCCCACTACTTGAGAGGAATGTATGCACTAATCAATATAGTTATTGGGTATTATTTTGTTTGTATATTCACTTTACTGATCTCATCAATGGTGATAGAGCCACTTTCCTCGATTATGGGAGGAGCATTCCTAAGGTAATCCTCTTCTTCTTCCATTTTTGTGTCTGTGAATGTATTTTTATACATGGTGGGTAATTCGGTGGAATATCTATCCCTATCATGATAATTGAGTCCATGAGAATAAATTCTAACATCCTGGACCACTAGAGTCATTATAGAGATATTATGCGGATACTTTTCTTTATTTACATTGCTACAAATGGTAGGAGAGGTATAGGAATCATGAATTACAAAGAATATCTTGGGGGAATTTTTAATTGTTTCTAATGGTGCTAGGGGATTATTGGATTATAATAGAGAATTAGTATGAATTCCCTTTTAAAAATACACTTTAGCTGACACAATTTCTATCACATGGACATGGCCCGGTGAAGTTTGTGGTTCACAATAGTTTTCAGGGATAGAATATACTATATCAATTAGGTTTATAGGAAAAACATAATCACTATTGAGCATGCTCCATGGATTCATAGGGGTGGTTCCAAATCTATTGGGAGTGGAAACCTACATATCACCATCCAAAATTAGTTTTTTTTCCATCCCTATTATAGAAACTTGTCTCAGTGTATACAAATTCGCAAGACTCAAAGTGGGTGTTGTCACCATGTAGTATTCTAACCTTTCTATTGATGGGTTATTTCAAGCATTGATGAAATTTTGAAGGTACTTCCACATGGATATGAAGCCAAGGTCTTTTGAGAAGAAAATTTTCTATTATGTCTTGTTGGATAACCATGAAATCAACATTATATGTTATATATTAGAACCAATCCTTGAGATCGATCTTTCCAAGGGGATTTTTCTTTCTATTGTCTTACCCTTGGATGATTAGTTTTGTTGGAGACAAGTACCCCTATTATATATCAATCATTAGAGGGCTTGGACTGGGATAAGGTTGATCCTAGAACCATTTTCAACTAGAACCCTTTGGATATCAACATTATCAAGTTTTCTTGAAATATAAAAGAGTCTGATATTTCCCTATATAACTTCTTCCTAGTCATGTTCCATGAATTAGATAATGGTGTGACATTCTACTGGTGTAGTATCCACTCAGAAATCCTCGACTACAAAAAGTTATATCTTAAACTTCTATGGGATCTAGAGGACCTTGATATGTGCTTATTTGATTATGTTGATGAGGGTTTTATGATTCTTGGGATGATAATTAAGATAAAAATTCCCCCAACCCTATTAGATGGGGTTGATCTAAGACCTTCATCGATTTATCCAAGACCCTCTAGGGGTGTGATGACCCTAGTGGTGGCGATTGAGATAAAAATTTCATCATCCCTGTGGGATGGGTTTTCTCCTGAATGTCTTTCATGGAAGCTACTACTATAATCTATTTTATTTGTCAAAATATCATTTGCACATGGGCTGGGTGTGATGTCTTCTTGTGATGGGTGTCGCTTCCTACTGAAAGTTTTTGGGTATTTCACAACTTTAGCTTCTAGGTTTGTGGTGTGTTCCCTTTTAGTTGAGAGTCCTAGATTATGATTATTTTTGAATCCATATCTCTCTATCTCTATATGTTTATGACTTATTTTTATCCTCACAGTAGAGGATATTAATTGTGTTGACCAACTATCCCATGCATTACCTGATCCCCAGATCACTCCTACAACTATGAAATTACATGATACCATACTTGGGGAGATTTTCTACCCTAGGGATAGGGTAAGGTAAAATTCTACAAAATTTCACCATACCAAAATATAAAAGAGGATTTGGAAATCATTCTCCTAAGAGTTTTCATATAATGGAGGAAAACATGTAGTAGGCGTTTATCATGCTCTTCTAATCCTGGGTCTTGGACCATGGTGAACACGACAATGTCTAGCTAAAAACAGAGTGTATTTATTATTTGGAGGTTACCCTCATATCCTTGATAAGTTAGGTTTCTAGCATTCAAATGATGATGGGTCTCCCACATATTCTAACATAAGTAAGGCATGCACTCCTCCTATGGATCATCTGGGATCTCGTAGTCATAAGTAGTGATGAGATAGAACATGGTCAGAAGGTTATTTTTTTCTAGCTCCTTTCATATATCCATGTAGGCTTCTGTTTCATTAAATACATATTCCTAAACCTAGTCAAACCACAAAGGTCATTTCTTTGGGTCGCCTACTAACATGCAGAGGTAGTGGTGATAGTTTATGGGACAATATATATGGTTAACCCCAGTGTTTCGAGAACCTATCTATACAATTTTTTTGGGCTAGGGAATGATTTTCATGTACAGTAAATATATTACCATAGAGTGGTTGTCCATGATAGATGTATGGAGTAGAGTCCATGTGATCCACCTCTATACTACCTTAAGAAGGAATAATGAGGTATTTATCACCTTATGACTTAGACAAAGATTTATAGGACCCTCAAGGTGTTGCAGATATGTGTTGTATATCCTTGAGGACACTAGCATTGAGAAAATCAAGAATATGATCCTCATATTATGTCTTGGATGGAATAAGTCAACCTACATTTTGGGGTTGACCAGGGATATGGGCCTACTATATAACAGTCTCTGGAATATATTTATGATTTTATGTTACTATAGGAATATGATCCTATTGATGAGAAGCTACTCGAGTATACCGATGATCTTCTGTATCATTAGCAGGAATATGATCTAGCTTGTGAGTGATTTCCAGAATATATCGGTCAACCCTAGTTTATGTGAGGGTATGAGACCGATTAATATATACATTCCTCCTAGGAATATACTAACAGACCTCCAGAATGATAGGAGGGGTATGAAACTCCTCCAGTATATCATCTGAAGGATGTCAGTGCAGTCTTTCGTTGGTGGGGGTAGAGATATGATCCTGGCTGCCATAAGCTGCTGGAATATACTGAGTAGCTTCATCAGAAGGAATATGAGCCTACCCTAAGGTGATTCTAAATTTTTACTAATGAACTTTGGTTAGAGCAGGGATTTAGGATTGATCCTATGCCTTTTTAATATATCATTGGCTTTATTTATTTGGAATATTTTCATGTCTTGAGACATTATCCAACCTAGGTTAGCAATCCCCAGTAGTAATGGGAATATGAGCCCAAACCTATTCCTCATCCTTTACCAAAATATAATGATAATCCCCCTAAATGGTAGAAAGAATGTGTTCTTTATCTAAAGTAGACACTTGTTCATGATGATCATAGTGATATGATATTATGGCTATTGGTATAGGAATATGTGTCTACCCCTATATCTAAACCAGTTACAGAATATGTTGGTGGATTTATTCTTCCGTTTCCAGGATATAGTGACACTCATATGTACAGGGATATAATCCTATATGTTCTCAGTCTCCAAGTTATACTAGAATATGTATTATATTGAAGTGGGGATATAATCCCACTCCTATCCTCATTGTGCCATCAGAATATGCCTATGGACTTCATGTATAGGAGTAGGGATATGTGCCTCCCCCATGCTTACTTCTAGTATATGCGGAAAGAATTGATCTGGGTGAGTAGGGATATGAGCCTACTCACTATCCATAATCAAAATATATCAACACAATTCATCAGTTTAAGTGATAATATGAGCCAAATCCCTTTGATTTATAGCTTTCTATGCCCGAAGAGATCTCCTTGGTACCTGAGCATGAATGTCTAGGGTGGTGAGCTATTAGGTAATGCCCTCAGTGGGTGACTAAGGGGTATTTTTGGAATTTTTCCAATGATGGTTGTTGATAGGACCCCTACTAGGAATCTCTTGATATAAGATTGATCCATAGTCAACTCCTTGATCCACCTTCCTAAGGTAAGAAATGTGATTATTTTTGTGCTTTCAGGATAGGCTTCAAAAGAAGTTGGTAGTGTTAATAGGTTCGAATAGGTTCATTACAACTTTCCTTGAATGATACAGGCTTTCTGGTTTTAGAATATGGATACCTCTACATTAATTCTCTAGGGTTGGGATCATACCACATCAATGGTATTCTTAGACCATCTCATTTCCACCCAAAGATGAAGGTGTTGGGTGGTTGGAGTTGTTTTGTAAGATGTGGTGGTAGCTATCATAGTTGAGGTTCCAGAATATTTTCTTGATAAAGAAATGATCTCGGGTCAAGGTGTTATTTTTGAGATTAGTATATATAGTTAAGAATCCAACAAGGAACAAGGTCTCTAATAAATTCATTATCGTGAGTATGAAACATGCTCAATTAGACATGCATGAGTGACACAATTTTCCATTCTTGTTTTCGGTTCATCCATTTCACTTATGTGAAATGTACATAGATAAATTCCCTATCTCATGGTAATCATGATTAAAATTTATTATTGAAATATTTCACATTGGTTTCACCATTTTTGTTTGTATAGGAGAATCAAAATAAAATGGATTGATGTATGGTTAATTGTTTGTTTTTAATATTTAAAACATTTTATGTCAGATTCACTATTTTTTTTTCCATTAAAAGGTGAATCAAAATATTTTTATGTGTGAGAACCTATTTTCTTTTATTATTTATTGATTCACATTGAGTTCACCATTCTTTTATTCTCATAGAAACTCATAATGACTCCCATATTTGTAACACATCACAGAACTGCTTTCCAAAGTCAGGTGATCCTTTGGTGTTTCAAAACCAATGATTCTTGGGAACTCGCATTGGTCGAGAAGACAGGAGGTTGGGATCATCACACCCTTTTGGGGGAATTATTTCCTACTCTATAACTCTTATATATTTAAGATATATTCCTGAATCTCTCCCAAATCTTGATACTTGATTGGTTACCATAATAAAACAATCGGGTGTTGAATCTCTCTATATTCAAAGGGGGTTCTATTATTGACACCATCTATATGTATCATAGGTTATCCATCTATTTCCTATTATTTTATAGAAATGGGTGACTTATTGTGTCTTGAATCCATATGAACAGGCACTCTAGATTTTAATGTTGTCTAGGGAGGCGATGGTATTTTTAGAAAGGGATTGAACCTCCATGAGGCCTCCTACCTATCCTATTTATAATAAGAATAAAAACCCACATAGTTCATTTGACATAGTTTGGGATCTTATGATAGGACTACGCCATGTATTTTAACATCATTCAGAGAGGAAATATATGAGGGAACTAAGGAATCAGTTTTGGAGCTGAGGCCTTAGGAAGGCATCCTACATATCATTCTTATAATAGGAATCATAGTATTTATAGTTCAATTCATCCTTGACCCACTGATTGGTGGGTATGGATAATTAATTCTAATGAGGTTTATTTCCCTAGAGTTTACCAATATGGGAATGCATTCAGGACATACACCAAGGTGGATTCCCAGGTAAGGATTCATTTTTACCATATTATTAAACAGGGATTACACATTGAAGTTTCCCTGGTTGATGGATTTCATGATGCTGGTGATTCGATCTCCGTAGATCCCTAAGATCATGTGAGTCATTTTTAGTGAGTGAAATAAGATATTTAAAGTGATCAGATTCATTTCATTTAAATGTGAGACTTGCACATTGAAGTATCCATAATATAGAGTTTGGGGATAAAGATGGAATCCTATATATCCTACGTATAATAGGAATTCATGTATTCATAGTTCAGTGGATCCCTAACCCACTGATAGGTTGGGATAGGTGATTAAACTCATAGATATTATTGTTGTCCCCAAGGTTTAGGAAACATGGGTACTTATACCAGGATAGACACCCATGAGAGATATCCAACCCTTATCGTCTAATGGATAAAGAGTGGGGACCATGAGTGATTGATTGAGTATGCTTGGGTGGAATGGAGATACCATAAGGTTTTATGAGTTCATAATAGTAGTTCATTATGGAAACATACCATATGAAAGGGGAATACTTAACCAAAGACTCATGGCTGGGGGTTCACACAGTTTGAGGGTTCATGTCAAAGTATTCCTTCTTGTCAAGGTTGATATGTGTGAGGGTGTCTGCCTAACATGTCCATGGTATCTGCTTGAAATGTCTAGAATGTCTTCCTAACATCTCTATTGTGTCCACCTGACATGTCCAAGAGTCTTCTCATGATAAAAGATGACATGCCTAGGAGAATTCATGTGATCAGACTGGCATGTCCAAGGTGCTTCGTGAGATTTGTCTGAAATAATGAAAACTCACCGCATGATCTGAATGAAATGTATAAAGACTATTGAATGAACCACATTACATGTCCATAGGTAATAATATTATCTAGATGACATGTATTAAGACTTTACCATGAACCATCTATTGTCAAGGTTGACATGTATGAGGGTGTCTTCCTGACATGTCCAAGGTATCTTCCTGACATGTCTAGCCTGTATTCCTAACATGTCTAGAGTGTCCTCCTGGCATGTCCAAGAGTATTCACATGATCAAAGATAACATGTAAAGAATAATTCAAATGATCATGTTGTCATTTACAATGTGCTTTGCGAGATTTGGATGAAATAATGGGAAGTCATCGCATGATCTGGATGACATGTCTGAAGACTATTGAATAAACCACCTAAAACGTTTGGAGGTCATCACATGAGCTAGATGACATGTATGAAGACTATCCCATGAACCAGATGACATATATAGATTTTTTCATATGATCTAGATGATATGTCCGAAGGACTTCACATAAATGAACCAACATGTCCCAGGGTCATCATGTGATTGATGAATAGATCACATGAAGCATGTGAACTACCTTTCTAAAAACTAGTGTATCCATATTTTCATGAATCCTCCATCATTTCCATATGTTATCATATAAATTCCTTAATGTTAATTAGTTTTTGTCCTATTTAGGCATCACATGATCAAATAAACATGCTAAAACTCCTTTGTGTGATCTGGACGACATGTTGGAAGTCATTCACATGATGAATGGGGTGATCATTTGAGGTGAATAAACATACCATGTAATCCATTAATTCATTCCCCAAGCTTGTTTAGTGGATTAATTTTTCAATTGTGTGGTTCTCTGCTCCAAAAATTCTATACTCACCTTTGTTCCATTGTGTTTGTTTTTCTATATTAGGGGGGGGGGGGGGTGGAATTTCCACCCCAAATCTATGCCACTTTGAACGGTGATTAAATCACATATATTGGCTTGATTCAGTGGAGGGAGAATCATATCAAATGTTTCATGTGATCTAGCCCTGGGTCATCCATGAATTCATCTTTTAGTCATGTGATAAATAGAATTCACATGATCACTATGTTATTACCATATATATTGAACCCTTGGCTTGTCAAAGGGATTTTTCATGATCAAATCGATATGTCAAATGGACTTAGTGAGATCAAACCCATATGTATAATAACCTTCATGTGATTGAGTTGGCATGTCAATGGGACTTTGTAAGATTAAGCCAACATGTCTAGGGCCCTTCATGAAATCAATCTGGAATGTCTTAGGGCCTTCTCATTGTCAGTAAACTGATCACTCAAAGTATATAACCCCTTCACATGAAAAATATCACAAATCTTCTTTGAATAAGGGTATTTTATTTTTCAGATTTTATTTTAAAAATATTATGGAATTCACCCATTAGTTTCCTATCAGGGCATTGTATGATTAAAAGAACATGTATAAAATTAATCTCCTGATTAAGAGGACTTGTCTAGTGGCCTTTTCATGATGATACTGGAATATCCCTAGGAATTTCGTGTGATTTATGAACTAATCATGTGAACCGTATCATCCCTTCACATAAAAATCAATGTAGCTTCATTTGTACGAAGCTTCCACCCTTTTCAGATTTTATTTTAGGCATGTATAGGGATATTTTCAAGAAATTTTTCAGCTGTAATGTTTCATGATAAAAAATTATCATTTGAGAAAATTTTCATGATTAAGCGGGCTGTTTTATGGGACTTCACATGATCAGAAAGACTTATCTAAGGGGATTCGTGTGATCATGAGCAGATCACATGAAGCATATAACTCCATCACACGATGTTCCTAGGGTCATGTGATTTATATGACCGAGGATACTAATCCTCATGTATCCATGATACTCCTTACTTTCCTTTTCAGAGAAAATAATACTTGTGCTTCATGTATTTCTCCAATCCTAAATTTATCGATTCTCATTTATAGGGCATAAAAAATGGTACTGCCACCATACACTTTTCTTATACCACTATATCCCTTACCATTCCCATGAATCTATACTAACATCCCCCCATTTCCCCTTCAACTATGCATCCACATCCATGGCTATTGAGCCACACCACCGGAGAAGACAATGGATCTGCCACCAAATCCCATACTGATGTCAGTCACCTCTGAAGAATTGAATGAAACTACCAGCATTGATAAAAAAAAATGATAAATACACTGAATCAGATAATGTTGACCTAAAAATAAAGGGTATCCAAGACTCTAAATATGTATATGGGGGAATTTATGAACCAATCCAATGATTTGAAGGCGTCAGGAACCATTTACTAGAGAAAAAGAATGATACTACTGATTGAAGCTTCAATCTGAAGCTTGTTGCAGATGAGTGTGACTGGAATAGATGGATGTGCCACTGATAGATAATATATACCAAAGATTAATACCCACTAATCTTAAACCCATGCTCCATCAATGATAAGGGTGGAAACTAACCTTCACCTAGAATGAAGAAGATGACCACTGTGGAACATCGAGCCTCCACTATTGAAGGGGAAGCTGACCAAGATTATATATAATAATAATAATAATAATAAGTATATATATTTTTATAATAATAAAAATGATACAATATATATATATATATATATAATATGCGCTAAATTCCAACTAGTAACGTCCAAGCGCAAACATTATGAATTTGGGAATATGGGCTGAAACTGTGGAACTTCAAGGGCCATAAAATTGTTTCATGTTGGAAAATGGCCTAAAATATTAATTAAGGAAAATAATTTTTTTAATTTAAGCTTCTCACCTTTTAACTCAACTTGAAAATTTTCTATTTTCTTAGATGAAGTAGGTAATATGATCATGAAAAAAATGTTCGCATGTGAAAGAGATCGTGGGAACTAAATCCAAAACCGGAGATTCGACCTCCCTCACTCAGTAATCTTGACCATTTCTCTTTCCATGTGGAGATATTATGACATTTGGATCATGGTTTATACATATAATTGAGCTTTTATGAGTTTAACATTATGTTAGAGGGGCTTGTGATCATATCCCTGATAAGGAGGAAAATGCACAGTAGATGTGGAACGTGGTGTCAAAAACCTCATACCGATTTTTTAGCATAGAAATATCTATTTATTATGTAAGAAGAATATGGAATGAATCCCACACCCACATATGACTAGGAATGTAGATACATAGGAAAGATACCCTTGTAGTAGAAGAATATAGAATTTACAGCAGGATCTACTAGAGATCACTGAGCTAAATTAGAGCAGGTGCTATGATAGAGAAGACTCATCTCTTTTCCTATTTTTCTTATTATTTTATGCACTATTTTCATTGTAATGAAATAATTTTATATTTTTAATGTAGTGATTATATTTTTCTAATTATAACTTGGGGGAATAAGTTGTACTGGTTAATCATTTTTACTTTGGTCATGCATGGATCTAATTGGATGCTTCTCTCAAAGTCTTTTTAGACAGTTATTATTTTTGAAAAACATAGAGTATCAGTGAAAAATTATCTTGATCATATCACTTATAAAACCATTTTTACATCTAAGGATAATACTAAAATTTAGATCAGGCTCAAGAGAGTATCACCCCAAGTTCAACAAACAAATTGAACTTAATGATAACTGATTTGGAATTCAATGATCGAGTGAATTCTGCAGTTGAAAATATGTAGGAATCATTCATTCACAGGTTGAATTAATGAAAAATTGGGTCAAAATATTTCAAATAGTTTCAGGTATTTTAATTTAAATACATGAATACATAAAAATATTTATAAAACCAACCACATGATTTCCTCTATTTTATCAACCAATTGTATTCTATAATTTATGTTTTCTACTACTCCTATTGGCCCGCTTAATCTTGACAATCACACCCACAAAAATTCATCACTCACATTAATTTTTCATCACTAAACTCATTTTAATCTCAATATTTTGAAGTTTTATTTATTTACTTTTTTTCTACTTGGTCACACACTCAATCATATACTGCGAGTCCATCCCTATGGATTGACCCTTACTCATCGCTCATCTAGTTTTAAGAAGGTTTATAAATAATTTATTTTCTTAGAGCCTAGATAACAACCTAGGTTTGAATAAAATTTATTAAAATTACAACATAAAAATCATTATTATACTGGTATGTTATTATAATGATGGTATATTCATTAACAATGTTTCACTATTCCTTTATGAAAAAAAAAAATGTGAATCGTGTGTATGTGGCTGGCCATGAAACGATTGATTCCCACTTTCTTTTCATCACCAACTTACATGGATGTCCATGATAAGGGGTGTAATGGATAAATATGTTTTTTATTAAATTATTAATCTTATAGAAATATAAATTAAACAAACTATTGACAATAAGATCAATAAACAACCGTGATAAATTCAACTATCCAAAAGAGTATCCTAAGAGAAAAAATGATTTATTCATACTATAAAATAACTTTTTATAAGTTATATTCTTATTCTATTACGTTATAATTCATATTTTTTACACTAATAAACACTAAATATGGTAATTATTCTTTTTATAGTTATATTGAAGCTAAATCATTTCATAATCATCAATTAATTATGGTTTATTCTTATTTGGGTTGATTTAACCACCCAATTTAACAATGCTATAAATTTATATCATGGATGAACATGGGAATTTAATTTCGAGTAATATAATAAATAAATATGTAAATAAAAATTTTATTTTAGTTCTAGGATGGTAATATTAATAAAAAACTCATTAGTTAAGATACCAATGTCCGTTTGTTAAAAATCATTAAAACATGCACATCGCTGATTTCATCTTTAAGGATCATAATAAAAAATACCATAGAATGGAATTATAACATTATAAATAATTAAAAAATATTAATTATAGTACCTTTTATGATCTATGAATGTTGGACTTTTGGGAAATAATGAAAAACAACATTTCTATTATGAAACTAGTTCAAAATGATCAAGATTACTCACACACAATACCAAAAATAGGTAATAAATAACTAATATACATATAGAGAAAAATTATTAATGAATTTTATAAAATTTTGTAGATATGAAAAATGTTCTAAAATGGGAAATTAATATAGTTACCTTTGTTATATAAGAGGTTAGAGCGCATTTTGACTAAGATGGAGTTAAGGTGGGGGTTATTTGTCTCAAATTTGTATTCATTGATTCATATTTATATTATAAAACATGTTTTCTTTTACATGGTGAAAATAATATGCAACTTCATGGGTTTTTAATGGGGTTAAAAATTCATCAAACCTTTTGAATTTTGTGTTTGGTGGATGGGACAACTTTCTTTTTGGGATTCAGAACCTAATTCTAAGAGTTTGAATACTCTTAGGATTTTTTTTCTAGATGGGTTATAAGGCTTGTTAAGTTCCTCTAAGGTTAATATGGGTTTCAGGTGTGATGAGTGCTAAAAACCCATTTTTTATAAAGTGCAGATAATGGTGCATAGTTTTATCAAACCATGCGGCCTGCAAGGGGAAAACTGTGTGCCAAACTGTGTGAGGTGTAGTGCTTGGGTAGTGATCACCACACGGTTAGCATGCAGTTATCCAAACCATGCAGTTCATTTAAATTGGTTAAATTCAAAAATTACCCCTCCCATATATTTAGGGTTTTCTTCCTATTTCTCCTCTATTCCACCACATACACATCAGGGGGTCTTTATTCTGCCTCCTCCCTTAGGATTTATCTTAACTCCATCAAATGAGCTTAATATTGAATGTAGTCAGGTGCAATGGAAGAATATTGGTATGACCTTAAATCCTCTTTCTTTCTTTCCTCTTTTATACCTCCATATAAAATTCTAAATCCATGTGAGTCTTTCCCCCTATTTTGAGGGCATTAATCTAAAACTCTGATTCCTCTCATTTTATCTCGAGTTAGAGGCTGATATTAGAAGAGAGAGTGACTATGAGTATAAGGTTGGAAGTGCCTAGATTTATCCTTACTTTTAGGGGTATTTTGGGGGGTGTACCTAAATTTGAGTCGGGGTGTGTTGTTTTGAGGATGGCTTGCGGTATGCCATTAAGGTTCAGGTGAACATATTCAAGTTGACATCTTTCTCTAATGTGGTAAATCACATAATGTTAGCTGAGAGAAACCTAGAAGATTGGTCATATTAAAGCTAGGTGATGCCATCCAGTGAGATTATAGGTGATACTTCAGGAAGACAGAAGCAAAACTCTAAGGATTATTAGTAGGGAATTTAGGCTAGAGACTAGAGGTGATGCTTCAGGTAGCTAGAAGAAATTTTTTTTGGAGTATCACCAAGGATTGGTTCGTTGATGGTGTGCTTCTAGTGTGGGTAGTGAGAGAATGTTCAGACTTAGCGTGACCAGTCTCCAAAGTAATTCCAGACATGTGGTTAGATAGGGAATCTGGAGATGATATAGAGGAAGTATTCTCAGATAGCTGGGATCCAAGGATAGGGTTAGACTCATGGATCTGAGGTAAGAACAGGGGCGGTACCCAAAACTGGGATCTAGGATTAAACTACATGAATATATCATGGAAGATATAGAGAGAACTATAAGTGGGTTAGTGGCATGTATCTGGTGCATCTCCATAGAAACATCATACCTCAGGTAGTCAGCCTTTAGTCTAGGTACATATTATTGATCTAATAAGGTCAGAGTAGGTCAGGGAGCCGATGACGATTCGAGGATTTCCTTGATCATGGAATGAACTTTAATTTTTTTGTAATTTCTATTTATGGGTGCATGAGGTGAATTTTTATTGTTTTTCACTAATATGAAGTTGGTTAGAATGTTTTCATCAGTTTTTATGTGTTATATATATATATGAGGTTCATAGGCATTGGGATTTACTATGGGAATTAGTATGATCCGTGTTTTGTATGATGTGTGTGGGAATCAGGACTATGATGGGTATTCATATGTATATATGATGTTGGATTACTTTTTGAGAATCTGTTGATATGTATTATTTATGGATATATGATGAGATGTGGGTTTTTATGAGTGTCGTATATAACACATGTATGAAATGAGCATCTGATGAGATGTAGTACTTGACGGGTGTTAGGTATGAAATTGGAATGAATTGAGAACTTGATTAGGTGAATGAATTATTGTATGTCATGGGATGACTTTTATGTCTTGGTATGGTTGTTGGAACCATCATAATGTTTAAATTTTGGTTTGGATGGGTCCGGGTAGGTAATTCCTAAGGTGCGGAGTTCTATAAGAGGAATTAGCCTGTGACTAATGATCAGGGTAGACTGGGTTGATATAGATGAGATGGGTATGTTTGGTACAATATCCAGTTAAATCTTGATAGCTTCAAAATAAGATATATTAATGTGGAGAGACTATAACATCCAAGGTTTTTGAGTGGGTTTAAAATTCCCCAACCATTTTGAATTTTAAGTTTGGTGGATGGGCCAAATTTTTTTTTTGTGATTAAAAAGATAATTGCAAGAGTTTTAACGCTCCTAGGAATTCTTTCTCATTGTTTTTTAAGGATCTTTAAGTTCCTAAGGGGTTGGTTTGATTTTAGGAGCCTCAGTGCTCGAAAAATTATTCTTCAAAAAGCATAGAAAGGGGCTTACAGTTTGATCAAACAATGCATCTTGCAAGGGGAAAACATGTGGCTCAATTTTTCAATGTACATAGTTTTTTAAACTGTGCAGGTGGGGGAACATGGCCGTGTGAGCCTCTACAAATTTTTGAAAAAGTGGATATGCATGGGCTATGCACTGTTTGGAAAATTATGTGCCTAACTATGCAAGGTGTAGTGCTTGGGTAGTGATCACCACACTATTGGCACACGGTTATCCAAACTGTGCTGACAAACCGTGTATGTTATTTAAATGGGTGAAATGTACAAATTATCCCTCCCTTATATTTAGGTTTTCCTTCCATTTCTCATATATTCCACCTCACACATAGCAAGGGGTCTCCATTTACCATCATCCCTTAGGATTTGGCCTAAATCCATCATCTATGATCTTAATTGAGCTTCGTTAGGTGTGTTGGAATCATATTGGTAAGGTATTCAATACTATTTCTCCTGATACTCTTTTATATTGACATATAGAATGCTAAATCCATGTGATCCCTTTTTCATTATTCTCAGGGAATTTGTCTAAATTTCCAATTCCTCTTGTTTCAGGTCAAGTTAGAGACCTATATCAGACAAGAGAGTGCCTATGAGTATAAAGAATGTGGTTCCTAGGTTTCTCCTTAACTTTATAGGTATTTTGGCGTATATTCCTAAATTCAATCGTTGGGTTGACTGAGTGAGACCGCTAATAAATTGATCCTTATATTTTAATTATTTAATTTGTGATATGAGATGTCGATGGGAATGATATTACTTCATATAAACGGACTAATCCAAGTAAGGGGCTTATGAAAATTTGAAAATTTTAGTCCAATAAAATTAATTTAATTAAATAAAATGGTATATGATTGCTATGGTTCCATGGGAACATGATGGGCATGTCCTAAGGATTTTAGGTGATATTGATCACCTAGAATGAGGTGACAAAGTCATCGAGCTAAGGGCATGTCCTGAGATACATGGAGTGATAATGATCACTAGGTTCAGGTGACATGGTCATTGGTTTGAGGTTACAAGGTCATCAGGATGAGGGTATATCCCGTGAAACTTGAGATGGTGTTGACCATTAAGATTTAGTGATGTGGTCGTAGGGTCATGAGGTGAAAGATGATGTTTCTTAGATATATATTGGTGATTTACACTCACCATTGTTGGTTGACGCACTATTGGAGTCACGTGAACACTGATAAGACTTAATTCCGAAGGTGTTGAACACTCATTGTGGGTGGAGGCATCTGTACATATTATATCTTAGGGAAGGTTCTAACCATCAGCTATGTTGGAGGTGATCACCATAGAATGATATAGTGGATGATGATGGACCATTGGGAGATGGTGTTGAGATAATTGGTAGGGGATTAAGCTTATTGTTATGCCTGAGGCCAATGGACCAATATTATTTGAGTATATGTATCACTATTCCTCAGGATTTTGGGCTACTAAGATGATGGTTATTTATTTATTGGAGGAATAATATCATCATGCCTATGGATGTCGGGCTGTTGAGCCAAAATGAAATTTCTGATTAGAGGACTGAGGGACCCATGAATTATTGTTTAGGTGAGCCCGAATGACTTTAGATACTTGATTAGAGACATGTGAGGTGTCTATTGGCACCTAAATCCATGTCCAAGATGGATCTAGGGAAACCAAAACCGTTTGGGATAGCATTTAACCTGAACAAGACACAAAAAACAACAAAGGTCTTACCTCATGAAGCTCCATCTCCAAGCCCTTCATCACTGCAAATGACGCAAAGATGGTAGACGGAAACCACCGTGACTGTCGCGAAGCTTTGATGGTCACCTCAGTAAATCTGATGAGCACCGCGACTATCGTGTGGTAGTGAAAGAAGGCTCCACAAGTCTGATGGTGCAACCTCGAATTTCAAATCACCATTTACATCATGGCATGACTCCAAGCATCCTGATACCTTGTACCTATAAATATGTGGATCAACACCCCGAAAGGATCGCTACCCTGACCCTTCACCTTCCAAGTTCAGATTTTGTGAAGATCCCTTTTCTCCATGAACCATCTAGAAAAATGCATCAAAAAATGTATTTGATCATTGAGAACCAACTTACCCTTTATTCCTATTTCCCTCCACTTCAAGTGGGGATGCCCTTCATGAATCGCTACGACCATTGTGAAGGTAGGAATCTATTTCGGACACTCGGGACTTTGTGGAGCATTCATACTTCACGAAGTACCCTCAAAAAACATGAAGACTCCATGTCGCAGATGGGTTACCATGCTTTGGGAATATACTCCCTTCACATAGCCCCCTTTCTACATGATTCACAAAGCACCTTCCTTTGTGAAGATCTTCCTCTTTGTGAAGCACCAGAGCTTCATAAATCTCCTCTTAGAGAGGCCTTTTTCTTTATGAAACCCTCTCCCGTGTAGATATCCAGGATCATACAAAGTGATTTCATGGTTTCTCAAGAGGCGATTCATGTTTTTTTACCCTACCTTATGCTTCTTTTAATAGGTATTCTAATGGATATTTCTTCTTCACATAATCATTCTAACATGGCCCCCTCAATTTACCACTCCTCCACCTCATTCCTAAAGGGAGTTTCTTGTGCCTTCCCTTACCCATGTGCGGGTCAATACAAGTTAATGTAAGTCCAAGTGAAGAGGATTGAATCATCATCTGAGTTGCAGGACATTAAACTTACAACCATCTTCATCCCCAACACATGACGTAAAATTTTGAGTTTCTACATGCATGATAAGTTCATGAGGAATAAAAGGAGAATTGAAATCAACACCCTCTCACTCACTCTGCCTTTGGGATTTGTCTCCATGTTAACCTCTAGAAGTCTCCACGTAATCCCTAACACAACTTTATAGGATATTCCTTGTACATGGATCCATATCCTCCTCGTACATCGAGAAATCCTCTACGGGCTTCCCTCCTAGAGTAAGTACCAATCTTCATCCCTCCATGTATCTAACCATTCATAAGCCCCACACCATCCCTTATGGACACACCTTTCATGAAACAATTTTTAGGTATTCTATCACCTCTTATTTCTCACACCGAGCATGACTCAAGTGGGCTTAGAGTAAGTAGAAACCATGAAATTCTATTTGGTCCATTGACCATGTGTAAGCCCCAGCATGTACTTGGTCCACTAACCAGGTGTATATCCCATTCCCCCTACCAAAATATGTGGACTTTGATCCCCATATTCTAAACAAGGTATATAGGAAGCCTCTCAAAGGTTCAATCCCCTCACTCCCTACAATCCAACTATTCTGTACATTTCACATTGGTTCACCTTCATCCTTCATGATGTTAATCTATATTCCCCTTTTGAACTACATGGGTATTGATCCCTTTCATTTAGGTAAGAAGCCTCTTTGAGGTCCAATCCAAACCAATGGTAAAATCTGGTGCTACCTTCCATGGATGTACCCTCCTGATGTGATACATTCCCTTTTTGGGATGTATCTCCCATATCCACCTCTCTGAGGTGTTTTGATCTATCTGGGTAGTTAACCATGTGTGATCCCCACACTTCACCATACTCCTCTATCCAAGAGTTTCCATCTTGCAATGGGTAGCTAACCATGCATAATCCATAGCATGTCTTTGGGTCATTGTCTATTGTGTACACCCCAATCCTATGCCCCATTACTGAACTACACAGACTTTGATCACTATCTTATAAAAAGGGTACGTAGTAAGACTATCTGAAGGTTCAATCCCACCATCCATTTCTCATCCTAGTCTCTCCTAAGAGACTTTATATCTCATGAAGTTCATGCCCCAACCCAGTGGTTCCACATCCTTCAGGTCCCTATCCATGCACTCAATTTTCATGAGCCACCTCCTTAGGTGTTTCATCACCCCCACAAAAACTACATGGACTTTGATTCCCAACTACCATGATATGTAGGAAACCTACTAAAGGTTCAAGACCAACACCATCATCGTCATGTTAGTTCCATTTCATTCATATTCACCCTTCGACACTTCCTCCATATCCATCCTGATTTTACCTAGGCTTCCAAATCCTGGTGAACTCATGCCATTCATATGGGTAGCTAACCATACATAAGCCCCATCCATCTACTCCACCACCTTACCCATATCATAGTAATGTCCCATATTTGTCTCCATGTGTGCTATGGGAAGTTAACCATGTGTAAGCCCCGAATAACCCCTTCAAACTATGTGGGTTTTGATCCCTATCTTATACAAAATTTATATAGGAATCCTCCCTAATATTCAATCCTAGCCAATGGTAAACCTTGGAATCCCCTTTGATGATACTCACCTTCTCTGATCTTCCCTTTGTTGTGTTCAGATCATCCTTAAAAGTTTGATATCTTCCCTTTTTAGGAAACACCATCCATGGCCTGTCCTCATCTGGCGTTTCGACCCATCCATGTAGTAAACTTTCCAGGTGCTCCCTCATAGGGACGTACCCATATGATCCACTATTGTCAGTGTTCCAATAAATCTCATCCATCTTGTAGGATGTTAAAATCATGGGATGCCCTGTGTTGAAACATGGGAATTTGATAAAAACCTTGGAGACATAAATCTAACATAGGATACCCTGTAATCGATGTGGGATGTATCAGGCTTCCATGCCCTTAAGAAGACCTCTAATAAGGGAGAATTAGGGTGTACCAATGTTCCAGTGTCCAGACATCCTAGTGATACCCAATGTGACTACTTCCCTGACTGAAGGTTGCTCCCTGACTTGACCATTTGGAATTTCCTAATAGTAGCATTGTAATTAATCGGCATCCACGAAGATATGGCGCCAAGACCAATTTATAGGAAGATATGGAACAAGGAAGTGTTTGATAAAAAACATCTTAATCTTTAAGGGAGACCCAAACTAGGCAACAAATTTTGAGAAGGAATCCATGGAAGGATAGACTGACATCCCATCATACCATTTCGATCAAGGAGGAAACATCAACGAAGAGGTGATGAATGTCACCCCCTTTGGAAAGTGGGAATGCAAGGAAATAGCCAGCGCATCTCCCACAGATGATGCGTGTCTTGGTAGAAAGTGTCAGAAATATAAATGATGAATAATATGCGAATCTTTTCTCTTTCAACCTTTGGGATTAGTAGTGTTTGGGACATAATCAGATAAGTGTGTCAACCGATCCAACTATCCAGCGCTAGGTCCTACCAAGAAAAGAGTGGACTTGGCATGGAATTGACAAGAATTTTGGATAGTTAATTATTGGAAATTATGGTTTGCGAAATCATCAATGTGGATCTTTATATCCAGCCATTGAATTCTAAATGGATCTGGGGAACTAGGAACTACTTTCCTATTATCTGTACTGATATATGAATCTTCTTACTTTGTAGGAATCAAGCTATAGGAAACTAGTCGCCTCCCTCCCACAGATGTAGGGTTAGGAAAAATGCTAATGCGGAAATCCAGTATGGTTCCACCTCCACCACTACATCTTCCACAACCATAGCTAACAGGAACCCATAGCCTATATCACTCTAAGAATTTATCTATAGGAGGGTGATTGACACTCTCATTCGAGGGTATGAACATGAAGGAGTCATCCAAACTAGGGATATGGACCACCAGGATCTAGAGCATTCTATTCCCCACCATCACCACCACCCCCAAGGGTCACGCAGGGATCCACTACTCTGCACTCTAATGTTTAACCATTTTAGGAGCCTCTCCCCGGAATGCTCCTATGACTCATTCCCCTACACTGATGAGGTAAGGGACATCTGAGCCATCCTAGATACGACTATGACATGGGAGCTTCCAAGGGGTATCCCACCAGGTAGCATCAGCATTGCCATTCGGTCCCCCATATCAAAGAGTAGGTGATCTCTAACCCTGCACCACTAGCCCTGGTTCAGTTGACATGACATCAACATCGGGCACAAGCCCAAGAGGATGCCCACCAGGGGGTGTCATCTTCTACAACTTCAGTGTCCCATACCACCACCGATGCATACTATCAGCTCCTTGTTATTATAGATAATTATAAATCCTATGTTTGATCGGGATTTAGACCCCATCCACCCCATAGGTAGGCTGGAATGACTCTTCTGGTCGCTGGTATGAGTAGTATCCGTTGAAGGATGACCCGTGATGATGAGATTTAGTACGAAGGTCCTCCTCGTACCATCATCAGCCAGAGTGAAGTCATTCACCACCCCACATGCCCAACATAGCGGTCCTCCCCATGCCATCAGCACCAGTCTAAGTGGAGTTCCTCCCGATCCTATTGATTCCTAGCACGAAGGTCCTCCCCATGCCCATGATCCAAGGTAATGATATTTTTTCCATATTCCAGGTTATCAACGTGAAGGTCCTCCTCACCCCATCACCCATCATCATAGAAGTCCTCCCCATGCTGCAAGCAGCTAACATGGAGGCCCTCCCCATGTCCGCACTAGCTTCAGCGGAGTTCCTCCCTGCTACAACACTTGTAACCATGGAGTTCCTCCCTGCACATCCTGTAACCTGTACAAAGTTCCTCCTCATACCCAGGATCATCAACACAGAGGTCCTCTCTATGTCCCATTAGACATCTGCCCAGGTGCTACTTGCATTGCATTAAACCAAATAGGAGGTCCTCCTTGATATCTCATCCAACATGGAGGTCCTCCCCATGTCCTCATCATCACCCATAGTGGAGGTCCTCACCACTCTCATAGTAGTCCCAACGGAGGTAATCCCCTCTCTAACACCACCTCATATGGAGTTCCTTCCTGTGTTGAAGATCCACCCTGCCCTACAGAATTGTCCCAGGGCAGAAGGTCAAACCATCTCTACCGAAGGAAGAATCCTGTGCAGTGCCAGATCATTGTCAATCCCGTTCACTTTTCATATTTTTAAGCAGAGTGTGATCCAATGATTGAAACTTCACCCCTTCCTCTGTATCAGATTATGGGGAAGGAACTCTACATGTGAGATTCATCTTTCCAGAAAGTTAAATGAACCAGATCCCTAAGTCCCTCCATAGATACATACAGGAGGAGGATGATTTGGCTCCTTTCTAGGGTATTTTAGTGAAATCCTCTCTATCGTCACTGGGATCATTCTCTACCTCAAAACGAGATCACACAGAGTTGTTCTAGGGACCGGTAGATGATGAGAACCAGCCAGATTCATCACCAGTAGATTCCTCCTTGACACATGAAGTAGTGATCAACACCCTTTCCTATAGGGATGTGATGATGCGGCCAGTACCAACCCAAGATATAAAACAATATGTAGCATCTTGTTAGCCCGTGTAGCATTCTCTCCACAATCCATTCCTCTACCACAACGGTCCACATCCATACCGATACCAATTATATAACCAAAACCAGTTTAATAATGGGTGAGAAAAGGGTTAAATACCACCTCTAAAATATGGAGCTTGTGGGAAATTCTCATAGCGAACTAGTTTCCCGAGATGTTTTGGCTGATTTCCACCCCTGACTTCAGCATTCTGGAGTCACTCACCCTAGAAAAATTCATGTGTTTCTACTGAACCCTAGGGATGATGCATTTTTGTCTCCTTCACTTGTCTTATCCAAAAATCTAGGAACATCATGAAACCATTATCCAGTAATGATACATGGTCAAATTAGCCACACTTTTAATGGATTAGCACCCTGCATCGCCCGGTTATCACCAGACACTTTAGTAACGATGTATTTATAGCTTCAATGTGCTCCAAAAAATTATTGTTGAGGCATCTCCACGTGTACAGATCCATGGTTGGGGATAGTGTGAAGCTCTCCACTTCATCTTGATTCTTCATCAACCTAAATTTCTAGGTGATACCGAGGATATGCTTCCAGGTTTTGTCTCAATGAATATAAATGATCTCGATACACTTAAGGACATAGACACCGAAGCATGGTTTGAAGAGGATGACCCAACCCTTTAGAAAACATAGAATTTACTGGATCCCCTAGGTTCTGTCACTCACCAGAAAAGGAAGGAACTCAGTTTTTCTGAGCCCTCCAACTCATTACCCCTGGGTTGGGACCCCAACAAGGGTAAAGGACACACTGGGACTGGTAAGCCCTCTAACCCATCTAGCTCGACACAAAAAATGGAAGATGATCCTAAAAAGGATGTGTTGCTCCAACAAATCATGGACTAGAAGAAGCTAAATGATGAAATCCTCTCCCAATGCCTTTCAAAAAAATTTCCAGATTATAGTGATCCCCGGTATAATCCCAACCGTCCTCCACCAAGGTAGTAGGGGAAGGCACATATTCTCCCTGGTGAGTTGCCTCCTGTTGATCTCAAAAACCCTATATATCCTAAAAGGGCATCGAATAGAGTTTATGGAAAACATTCATGGTATGCATCACTGAATCCACCAGAGATAAGAGATAATCTTCTCCATGACCCATCTCAAGAAGTCGTTCCTCTAGAATCCCCTTAGGTTTCTCTTCAGGCCATTCCTCTAGCTTCTCGGCATTCCATTCCTCTAGCGGCTCCTCAGGTTGTTTCACCAGCTTCTCCACAAGCCGTTGAGTTAGATTATCACATTAAATATCCTTCCAATGCACTCGTAGTCAAGAATCCTCACCAAGATAGGAATCCCCACCAGGATGATCTAATGGTCCATCTTATCGCCCACTTGGAGGCCCTCGAGACATGATAGGTGGAAATCCCAACTAATGGAATGCCATATCTGACCTGGGTGGATGATATGCCAGAACGCCCAGGATTCTAGAATCCTACCTTCTACTCTATAAATGGTATGGGTGACCCGCTGCATCATCTGGACCACTTCATTTCAAGGTGTGGACCCATGCTAGGAACTCTAATGCAGCAGTAATTTGCCAATCTCTAGTGCTTCTTACATACATTGAAAGGGCTTGTGTTTGTTTGGTATAGCTAGTTACCCATTGTGTCCGTAGTTGGTTGGGAGGTTCTTAATAGAAATTTTATATATTAGTTCAGCTCCACCACTCGCAATACTAGTATTGCTGACCTCTTCAAGTGAAAAAATGTCCAGATGAGCATATCAAAAACATTTTCACTAGGTGTAAGGGGATCAAATATTCACTCGATATTCCATTGACTCAAGAGTAGTTGTTGAAAATGTGTGTGAGGAACATAAATACTAAATTGGTCCCATACCTTATCACTTAAAAATTACCAGATATATTCCAAGATTTATCTGAAAAGTCTCAGCACATAGATGAATCTTTGAAAGAGGCTAAGTAGGCATGCTCGTTGCCTCCCACAACTCCTTCAAGGAGAACCGCCAAAGATGATACTAATTTCATTGAACAGGTAGAGGTCCCCAGTCCACTGGTGTTATTACTGGTAGATCCAACCCCACAACCTCATCAAGGGCTATAGCCTCAGGCTCATCATCTCCCATATCAGAATAGGTAGGCTCCACTACATAATGCACCATTATTGAAAAGTAAAGATAAATAGGTTCTACCTCCTCATCAGGCTCTGGCCCCTCACTAGGGCCAGGCTCCTAGGGTCCCTTTCCTTAATAGGAGAAACTTAACCTACTCATTTGAAGAGGCTCAGGTCCCCAGCTATTTCTGGAGTTCCTTACATCAAGAAATCCTATAGTTTCTAGAATGTAGAAGACCTTAGGAAGCTGATCTCATTGATCACCCAAACTATATCCCCTATCATCGATTCCTTGGACAAACCATCAAGCAGTGATATGTGTTCAAGGACTGGCTCCATGACAAGTTCGATAACAATGTAGTCAGATTGGGTCTAGCCCTGGCTCAGGTGACATTTGTTTCCATAAATCTATATAGAAACAAGGATGGTGAATGGAAGTAGGTCTCCAGCTATGGGTCACATAAGTATAACAATTGGATGGTGCACAAGGTAGTTTATCGCACTTATGGTACCATCCATGACTGTTTGGACCTTCTTGAGCCCTCTGAGGTCACCATGCCTCTTCCCGCCCCTACTTCTACATCCACGTCTCATCCTTCTACCTCCCAGAAGGGTAGGAACTAACCTCACAAGGGAAAACAAATCCCCCCACTAGTGCCAAAGTCATATCGCACACTTAGAGACTTCATTCTACTAGAGATGGGTATTGTCCCTTGAATTCTACTAGAAATGGATGATTCTTCAAGTGATGACCAGGAGTATTTTTTAATGAACACCATCGAGCTGGTGGACCTTTACATGGTTCCCAATGATGAGTATCTCTAGGAAGGTCCTCCTAATATCCCTGGTCGGTGTCATCTTCAACAAAACCAGGGATATGTGAATTGTTAGAATGCTCCAGATGAAACCTATAGACAAGCTATGAATGCCAATGAGACTAGACAGTAGGATCAATGAAGATCTCAACATGCGTATTCCTCTCATCCTATCTCATCATATTTTTTCCCACCATCGTTTCTGCTACTTGATCAAGTAGAGATGCCGCAGCCACACTATGATAAGTCACATTCAGTTATGGACAGACCTCAGTCATCTGACCATTAGATGGTGTTCATTTTTCCTGGTTTAACTAGTGAATAGTATGATATCCCCAACACTATCCAATATCCTATGGTTTGACTAATAATTCCCATCATACCACCTTCCGCAGAGTAACTTCCTTCTGGAAGAAATGTGTGCCTAACATGAATGTATGATGTGATCAATCAGCTTTCTTGCATTCCTACAAAGCTATTAATACTTGAGAATATCCTCTTGTTATAATATCTATGTGAAACCCTCACAGAGGCTTTGATATGCCCCCTCTAGTTTGAAAAAGAGGTATTGGCCATAGATTCCTTCCATACTGAGGAAGATGAGCATGCAGAATGTTGGACCATCATCTCATTCTCAGGGGAAGTTGAAGGTTCTCTCATTTAGGAAAAAATTCACCAATTTTAAATCACTAGATATTTTAATGGCATGTAAGTCCAATGTTTACTTTTTGACACAGGTTTTGGGATCAATCTCATCCTGACTTGGACGTTTCGCAAGCTAGGACTTTTTGAAGAAGATTTGATTCCCTCTGACCTGAAGATCCATGGTTATGATGAGACAGAGAAAGTCCATGTGGAAAGATCTTTCTAAAGACACAATTCAGTGGGATCATCACCAACACTAAATTCATGGTCATGTCATAGGAAACTACCTACAATGCACTGATGGGTACACCCTAGCTCCATATGCATGTAATAGTTCTTTCCTCCAATCATCAATGCCTCAAGTACTCCCTCAATGGTAAAGTGGGAATGAACTAAGGTGAAATGAATCCCTTATCCTTTCTTGATTCCCAATACCTAGATGTTGACTACTACAAGAGAAAGGGAAAATAGGTCTATGAGAATGAGGTTGATCACACTGCCATTGTCGCCAACCCATGGACAAACTTGGATGATGCCTTCGTCCTCCTAATTCGCTGATTGAAGGCCACAAACCTAGACTCGGGATACTACTTTGTTATCTTAGGAAGGAGTGATAAGTGTGTTCCTACGTAAAATGAATTTCAAATGATCACATCATACTCCTACAAAAATCAGGCTCGAGTTATACCAGATCCCCTTACCCATTTAAGGTGTCAGGATGTTCGCCCCATGAAAACTGTAATAAAACACACTTCTTTGTTTTGCTGGGCTGGGTTGAACTGAATCAATATAATGCGACACTAATGATTTAATATTATCAATCACGCCCCCCTGGTTCGAAGGCCTAATGGAATTGGTTTGACAACTTTTTTAGCCATGGTGTTAGTAGTGCATGAGTCTCCCAATGAGAATTCCATCGCTGCTCAGCCCGACACCAGTGTTCCTTTAGGATTAGATAAATTAGAGAAATTTCCTCCTGCTGGTGATAGACTCAGTGTGGATGATGAAGAGGATTTGGAAGATGCTCATTTTTTATTTTATGAAGGCATTTCCACCACCATCAACGTGTTAGTACAAGTGAATCTCGATACCAAGGAAGACCCAAGGCCATCACTAATCAGTACTGTCATGACTGCAGAAGAGAAAAAATAGTATGTGGATTTCCTAAAGCATCATTGGTATGTATTTACCTAGGTCTATGAATAGATTCTAGTACTAGATACTTAGGGCACCATCCACCATCTCAGTCTCCTGGAAAGTCATTGTAGGTTTAAACAACCTCCCAGGAAGATGCACCCTTCTCACAACACCATGGTCGAGGTCAAAGTTGATAAGATCTTCAAAGATAAAATTTTCAATGAATTATAGTACCATAGATGGTTATATAACATCATTCCTATCAGGAAGAAGAATATAAAAATTATATTCTTCATCAACTTCCGGGATCTGAACCATCACTATCCAAAGGATGATTTCCCCCTTTCTATGACAAAGCTGTTGATTGATTCCACTGCTGGATTCCAAGACCTTCCCTTCATGGATGGTTATTCTGGGTATAATCATATCTAGATGGCTCTTGAGAATGAGAAATCCACCACCTTCAAAGTACCACAAGGTACCTTCTATTACTAAGTAATTCCTTTCAGTCTGAAGAATGCACGATCCACCTATTAGCATGCCATGAACCGCATATTCAAACCAATCCTCATGATTCTAGTGGAATGTTATGTGGAAGATTTGGTGGTCAAATCCCACCAATATCCAGAACATCTTAGAGACCCTGAGAAAGTGTTCAGCTTCCTCCACTCCTTTCATCTAAATATGAACCCTCTAAAGTGTGCCTTTGGGGTTACCTCTAGAAATTTTCTTGGATTTGTCATTAGATACAGAGGCATTGAGATTGATCCAAATAAGATCAAGGCTATCAATCAGATGCCTCCTTCGAGCAAAATTAGAGATTTCTGAGTATTTCAATGCCACTTATCCTATATACATAGATTCATTGAAAATTTGGCTAGAAAGTGTAATCCATTTTCCCAACTCATGAAGAAAGATGTTGTTTTTCAGTGAGAAGAAGATTTTAAAACCGCTGTTTAGGAGACCAAGTAGTACCTTATACAACCTCCGGTTCTGAGTCTACCCATCTCCAAAAATCCACTAGTCCTTTATGTGACTACCCTGAAATGATACCTTGGAAACCTTCTCACCTAGAAGAATAATGATGGGATAAATAATAGTTTTTACTATGTTAGCTTCACACTCATCGATATAAAGACCATATATTCCTCTATTCAGAAGAGCTACATCGTACTGGTCTTTTTAGTGAAGAAGTTGTGACATTATCTACAACACCAAAAGATATAGATAGTGTCCCACATGGACCCACTCAATTACATTCTGAATCACCCTATGTTGATAGACCATACAGCTTAATGGGAAGTGATCCTTCAGTAGTTCAACATCAGGTTTGTTTCAGGGAAAGCTATCAAGGGTCAGGAATTGGTAGATTTTCTTGCCACCCATCCAGCTCCCACAGAGCAGTATCTAGATCTTGACTTCCCCGATGATTCCATCCTCTTAGTGGATCAATCTATTCCATGTTGTAATTTTCACTTTAACGGTTCTTCCCAAATCCATACTAGAATATAGCTCAATGATATCAAACTCAACTATGTAGGCCTAGGTACGGTCTTCATCACGCCTACATAGGCTATCTTGCCCTATTCATTATTATTGTCAAAAGGTTGCACCAACAACAAGATAGAGTATCAGGATCTCATCACTGGTATCAAGTTGGCCCCCAATATTGATGTTCCCCACCTACATGTGAAGTGGTAATCCAAACTAGTCATTAGGTAGATCAATGGTGATTACGTCATCAGGAATCTAGAGCTCGTGCCCCTATTAGAGTATGCTCGCCTGCTGATGGCCCAATTCCCTTCTTGGAATGTGGTCATTCATGTTCCTTGGTTATAGAATGGTTGAGCTGATATCTTGGCCAGAATTTCCACATCCCTCACAGATCCTAACCATGATGACTTGATCATTCATGTGGTGCATTTAAGGGTCATCTCTCCTGTTACTTCGGACGATGATGATAGCCAGCAGGTAATACATCTTACCACCAGTGCTTCCACATTAGGACATTCGGGTCCCCCTTTTAAAGTAGAAGAGATCCATGCTTGGACAAATACTTTTGTTTAGTACCCCCAACACAATAATCTACCAATATATAGAGGCAAGTGTGAGAGAATCTGTCGACATGAATTATAATTCACCCTTCATAGTGGTTCCATACTTGATAAGATCCTCTAAAAATGTCGGTTCGATGGAGTTATCCTCTATTATATTCAAGGAGATGAGATTACCCAAGTTATGTAGTAATTCCATGCTGGTTCATGTGGAGCTCATTAGGTAGGTTCAAAACTCTCCCACCAGATCTGAAGGTTGGGATACTTCTATCCCACCATGGTTCATGATTGTATCAAGTTCGCCAAGAGGCGTCACATGTGTTAGATCCACACCAATTTTGTACATAGACTGCCAAAGCCTCTCTATACTACTAAGTACTATTGGCTCTTTTTGTTATGGGGACTCAATGTCGTGGGACCATATCCACCAGCAAGAGCTTTCCAATGTAGGTTCATTCTGACTATGATGGATTTCTTCTCAAAGTAGTAAGAATAAACTCCTCTCATGGTAGTCAAGGACCGTTCTATTTTTGATTTCATGAGCTCTAACATCATCCATCAATTCAGATTCCCACACGTCTCCCTCATAGATAATAACACCAAATTTCATGCAGCTAAGCTGAATAAGTTGTATTCCAAGTACAACATCCAGTCCAACCATAATTCTCACTATCACTCATAAGAAAATGAGAAGATTGATGTGTTTAAAAAGACCCTATCTACCGTTTTTCAAAATATAGTTGGTTATAACATGAAAATTTGGTCAGAAAAGATCCCCAACACTCTATGGGATTATCAGATGACAATTCGTAATTCCACCTAGGTGACCCCATATTCCCTACTATATGGAACATAGGTAGTACTACCCATTGAGATTTAGTTAGAACTAATCTGTAACACTATCTACAATCAGAATACATGAGAAAAGATAGCATAAGTTTATCGAGATGAGCTAGAAGACCTCAATAAGAATATGATCTATGCCTTTGAAAATTTGGAGAGGCACTAGAACAAGATGGCTAGAACTTTCAACAAAAAAGTTTGTCTCTATTCCTTCCTTCAAGGTGACACAGTATTGGCCCTAAGGATGCCGATGATCCCCAGAAGGAAGCCACCAAAGTTGGAACCCAAATGGGGGGGACCTTATATCATCCACAATGTTTACCCCAATGGTGCATACTATTTACTCACCATGGATGGTGAGCGTATTTTTTCTCCCACAAATTCAAAATTCCTCAAGTAGTACTTCACATGAGAACCTTTTCAATCATCTGGGCTTCAATATGTAAAACTTCCCAACATTATCATCCCGCATGATGATAAACTGCATCGGTCATCCTCCATGATGCTAAACTACAAGCCCTATATTCATTTTGTTATGCCCCACATGATGTTAAACTACAAGACCCTTTTTTCTACATGATGTTAAACTAATACTTCATCCTTATTGCATGAATTTAAATTTCATGATATTCAAGAACTATGTATGGATTGATTCCTACCCTCATAGGATACTTAGAAACACCCAAAAATTTTGTCTTTAGGTCCAGCCCAATGTTCCCCCATTTTCGGTCTATTGGAATGAGATTACTTCTGGGAGCACATAGTGTATTAAGTAATTCCTTGGTCCTCATTCACATCGGGTTTTCAATAGCTTCACCATGTGTCTCCCTTAGAAATACTTCCCTTCCTTCTTCCTTACCACATGAAGTTAAACTGTACGGTGAAAGTGTTGTCATGAAACGTCAAATTGATTATGATTTTATATTTGATTTATAGTATAGGGAATCCCCTAGGTCATCTATCAATAAGATTTGATAGGTTTAGATTATGAGTTTTTAATAAAAAGTACTACAAAGGGTTGTGATTTTGAAAACAGTTTAAAATAAACAACTTAACATAAAGAGTTTAATAGTTGAAAAACCAAGTGGATTTTGAAAAATATGAGATGAAGGGGTCATTGTGATTTCACTACACAAATTTCAAGTTCATTTTACTTATATATTCATTTAGGTTTGGATTAATTCTTTGGTTGAAATTAATAAAAATATCGATTAATTCCTAAGACTTTATTTCATTGCTTGAAGAACCAAACCTTGACGTAACAATCGTACTAACAAGGTCAAGAACTTATGCATGGAATAATAGCTTCCAAATAATATTGAAATCAATAAATTGGGTAATAAAAGTATTCTTATGTTGTCGAATTGTAACAACACAAGTCACACACTCAAAACCTCACACCGATTGGTTAGAAATTAAGAGCATAACATCCACATGCATAAAAACAATCATTCAAAAATAAAATAATGTAAGATACATGGAATGAAATGTTTTAAAACCCAAATTACTCAAAACCAGTAGATAATATATGTGTTGGAACTCCCTTGACATGTGTATAGATCCCTCACAACAAACGCCCACTATTCAGCCCGACATCGAGAGGAGGAGGAAGCTCAGTTGGAAGTCCTTCTTCATTCTTGATCACCCTATGAGGACAGGGTCCTCCAAAAATTCTAGAATGAGGAGGGTAATACTCTATGATTCCAAAATGGTAGAGATTTTATTTTGATTATAACTTTCAAATGAGTATCCCAAGGTTCCATTTTATAGGCAAAGTGGAAGGTGGTTTTTGGGAACAAAAATTTATTAAAACCACTTTTCATATGGTTTTTGACATACATAAATTATTATCTCACTTTTTTGAAAAACTAAAAAGTTGTTTTAATACCTATTTACTATCTCCAAATAAATTTTGGATTCATTTGGACACCTATAGCTCGATATATTGATAGAACATAGCACACCACTTTTGACTTCATGCAGATTTGGTGGCTTGGAAATATTAGTTCGGATGGGCCACCAGATGGCCAAATGAGGCTTGGTTTTCTTCGTATTAAATGTATCCCATTGAATTTAGGACCATAAAAAATATCAGCCCATTTGGATTCATTTTTTAGTAGCAGTGTGCGGTTTAGTCCACTAGTGTGTTTGGATCCAACACAGTTTGGCCCATTTTTCTTGAACTTTTCCATGGGCCCTCCAAATAACCTCCAACTTCAATGAAATTATCAAAACAAGTAAAATTTCTTTTTTAAACAGTGATAAACAAAAAATAATAGAATCAAACATTAATTGAAGTTTGTTTTTATTTTAATAATTTTCAATTCAAAACTAGTTTAGCATATTGGTGTAAGGTTAAAAATGAAATAGTGAATTGCAGTGCGATCACACCCCCACACCTAAACATTTTAACTCCTGAGAAAAGTCATATTTCCAAAAATTATGCATGTAGATATTTAAAACATTATAAAGATTTAACATATAATGAAAATTTAATTCCTGTTAGAAATGTGATCAAAGAAAAAATTACACTGAGGAGTTATTCTCAGTAATAATGGAAAAAGACATCTCAAAAATTATATCAGAATAAAATTCCAAGAGATGCATGATACCAATTGAAGAAAATAATTCAAAAGTTAATCATGTAATTGATTCTCCATGTGTGTGTGTGACAACCATTTTATTCTATTCTTTCCACTTTATATCGAGTAAATATAAGTTATTTTGAAAATTTTCTACCTAAATGATCCTTTCCACCGAACCTTTCGTATATCCTTTATGACACCCTCACTTAAGCATTCCCATAATTCAAACCATAAGCTCCCAACCTAGATATCCTCATATTTTTTACATTTCATCACTCCCCTAAATTATTATTGTTTTTTAAAAAGTTTCACTTGGAATAAATCTCACACTCTTCTCCCAACCCATGTTAGATATCCTCACAACACTAATTGAAATATTTATAACAAGATTAAAAGTCAAGGAATGATGGTTTTTTACCTGGACAAGACACAACCCCTTTTTTGAGGGTGTAAAATAGTCGGATAATAGGTACACATGCATAGGTTAATTTGGTACAATAATGAAATGGATTAGATAAGGAACAAATCTATGAAAAAAATAACTTTTTAAAGTAGATAAAAATTAACCTAACTTATATTTACCTTCTATTAATTAAGATATTTTCACACTTCATGGTTGGGTGCAAAGGTGTGTAGAGAAATTAAGTGAAACAATTTTCCCTTAAACTACCCACATAAAGGGTACTATTCTTCTAAAAGGTTTCAAAATGATAAAACCATTTATATCATTGACGAAGAACCAAATTTCAAAAGAATGTCACACCATAGTATTGAATTCTTGCTGAAATGCACATTTCATCAAATTTTTTTTTGAATGTTAAAACAATATGAAATATAGAAATTCCTCATGCATTTTCAATAACTTCCATGATTAAGCAGACATCATTTTCCATGATAAAGTGGGCATAATAAAATTAACATTTTGGCACAAAAGTGAGGGGGGAAATGAGGGGGTGGGGGAAAGTTACAATACTATACAACAAGAGAAAAAGAGAAAAATAAAGAAAGACAATGAAAATTTCTAACTAACCCAGGAATATACCCATCCCCCCCACACCTAATGTGTGTAGTGTCCTCACTTTAATAAAATATAACATGGGAAGGAAGGATAAAACCTAGTGGGTTTCATTCATAGAATGCTTCTTGAACTTGGAGTTCCTCCATCAGGGACTCCAGAATTAATTCATGAAAGTGCTTCAGCCGCTACCCATTGATAGTGATGTTTTGCTACATTTCTTCATTTTGAACTTGAAAAACATCAAATAGATAAACATTAGTAACAATATATGATCAAAACCAGCAAGAACTAACTTACCTAGATGTAACTTCAACATTGCGTTATAAAGAAGGACCTTCTACCCAATTGGGAATTTATGATGAAGGATGAGACGGTCGTGGGTAGCCTTGGTTTACTCCTTAAAAATCTATGAGTTCTCATATGAATCTCTTCTCATTTACTCTAGCTCCTAAATCTGAAACTTCCTTTGAGTACCTGCACCATAATGATTAGAATTTCATTGTTTGATGACCCAGTAGGCTAGGTTCTCAATCTTAATAGGGAGGTGAAAACTCTTTCCAAATACAAGACGATAGAGTGACATTCCAATGGGAGTTTTAAAGGTAGTATGATAATTCCATAATGAATCATAGAGTCTAAGACTCCAATATTTTCTATTGGGTTGAACCATTTTTCAAGATTTTTTTAACATATACGTTTGACAACTCATCTTGACCAATGGTTTGTGGGTGATAAGTAGTAGGCACTCGATTCCTGACCCCATACTGATGAAAAAGTGATTGCATTGTTCGGTTATAGAAATGAGAACCCTAGTCCCTAATGTTTAACCAAGGTAATCCAAAACTACAAAAAATTTGGGTTCTAAAAAATTCCACAACTGGATTAGCATCATCATTCCTTGTGGATCGTGCCTCTACCCATTTTGAAACATAATCCATTGATAAAAGAATGAAAATGTTTCTAAATGAATTAGGGAAATGGTCCCATAAAGTCAATTCCCCCAAAATCCAAAATTTTATGAAAGAAAAAGGGTTGTCGTGGCATTTCATTTCTTTTAGATACATTACCCATTCTTTGACAGTGAGGAAAAGATTTATAGAAATAATGGGAATCCTGAAAAAGTGTTGGCCAAAAGAGACTAGAATCAATGACCTTGAGAGAAATCCATTGGGGACTAAAGTGGCCCGTACAATCATGAGTGTGACAAAAACTAAACACAGACCGAAACTCATTATCGGGAACACAATGCCTAAGGAATTTATCACTACATGTGCGCCAAAGGTAGGGGTCATCCAAAATATAACAAAGAGACTCATGTTTTTGAAGGTTAGCCTAGTTTTTATTGAAATTAATAGGAATGTAATATGCTACCAAATAATTTACAATTTTGGAAAATTAAGGAATAACATCTTGCACTTGGTAAAATTGCTCATATGGAAACATGTAATTTATGGGAATATAGGGGGATGAATCAATGTATAAGGATGAGTGGATCCTACTGATATGGTCAGCCACCACATTCTCTGCTCTTTTATTTCTAATTTCTAAATTGATTTTTTGAAGGAGGAGCATCTAGAGAATGAGATGTTATTTTACTTCCGGTTTCTTAAAGAGATATCGGAGGGCTGCATGGTATGGGAACACAATGACTTAAGATCCTAAAAGATAAGACCTGAATTTATCTAGGGAAAACACAATGGAAAAATATTATTTTTCAGTTGTTGTTTATTTTTCTTGGGTAGGGTCTAGTGTACGTGAGGCATAAGCAATGACATGTGAAGATCAATATACCCTTTGTGATAAGACTCTCCCAACTATATAGTTAGAGGTGTCACACATGAGTTCAAATGGTATATCCCAACAAGGTGGTTGGATTATCGAGGGTGACGTGAGACTCCATTTTAACTTATTAAAAGATTAATTACATTCTTTATCAAAAACAAATTACTTTTCTTTTTGAAGTAATCGGGAGAGGGGAGTGAAATTTTACTAAATTCATGAATGAAACAATAGTTAAATATTGCATGAACTAGGAAAGACTTAACATACCATACATTTTTGGAGAATGGTATGGAAGAAATGACATACAATTTTGATTTATCTACTTTTATACCAACCCCAAAAATGACATGTTCAAAAACTATACCTTATTACACCATGAAATGACATTTCTCATAATTTAATACGAGATTATTTTTAATACAGTGACATAGGACTGAACTAAGAATAATAAAAAATTAATCAAATTAAGATCTATAAATAATGAAGTCATCCATGAATACTTCCTTGCAATTATCCAGGTAATCCAAAAAAATACTAACCATTCATCGCTAGAAAGTATGCAGAGCATTTCATAGACAAAATGGCATCCTCTTATATACAAATGTAACAAAGTGTCAAGTAAAGGTTATCTTTTCTTAATTATTAGGGGAAATATGGATATAAAAGTGTCTAGAATAACCATCAAGGAAATAGTAATGTGATTTATTTTCTAGCCTCTCTAGCATTTAGTCAATGAATGGTAATGGGAAATTGTCTTTCCTAGTGTGTTGGTTTAATCAGTGATAGTCTACACCGACACACCAACTATTCTACATACGAGTTGGAACAAATTCATTGTTTTCATTTTTTAATATTGTAAGACCAGTTTTTTTAGGAACCACTTGTACTCAACTAAACCATTGGATGTTAGAGATGGGGTAAATTATTTTAGTAGCCAATAATTTTTTACCTCATTTTTAACAAAATCTAGGAGTTTTGGGTTCAGTCGACGCTTTGACTACCTCATTGGTTTAGTCTCATCATTTAACAATATATGATTTATGAAAATTGATGATCTAATATCAGGAATGTCCATATGTGTCTATCCCAAATATTTTTAATACTCTTTTAAAAGTACAAGAGGTAACCATTCATTCTCAGGAGGGAGTGAACTAGTAATGATTACAGGAAACTTGTATCCATTCTCAAGATAGTAATTTTTTAAATCTTGAGGAAATTGTTTTAGTTCCAATTCAGGGGGATTTAGGATTGATGGGAGTGTGTGTGAAAGTGAGAGGTCACTAATATCATCCAACTGCTCAATGGTATCATCCTCATATGAGGAATGATATTTTAAAAGATTAGTAGTATCATTGATGGTCATGTGATCCTCAGTGTTCAAGAAATCATCAATTAACAAACATGGATGAAATTTTTCTAGACTGCTACCACATTCTATGCATGATTCATTTCTTAGCATTTCAATCAATGATAAAAACTCAAAAAGGTTATTAGGGGAAAGAAAATATTTTTTTAGAGGAAGGGAGTACATTAATTGAATTAACAGAGAGAGAGGAATGTTCTTCTGAGGGGTGCTTCATGGAATCAAGGATGTTGAAGTGGAAAATGTAACCACTAAATTCCATAGATAATGTACCACTGTGGAAATTAATTATGGTTTTTGAAATTTTTAAGAAAGTTCTCCCCAATATAATATGGTCATGTCCATTCATCCTATCATCTTCCATTTTATACACATAAACATCAGAAGGAAAAATTATATTTTTCAACCTCACAAGAACATCCTCTAACACATCAGTGGGGTGTTTTGTAATTCAATTTGAATGTTTAAGAACAATTCCTATTGGATTTAGTTCTATGAACTTCAATATTGAGTATATTGATTTAGGTGTCACATTTATAGAGGCACCCAAATCAAGCATAACATTGGAAAAGGAATACCCCCCCTATGGTGCATAGAATTGATAATGTTACAGAATCATTGAATTTGGTGGGAAGTGATGGATCTATCAATAATGAGAAATTAATCCCTAATATCACCTTCTCATAACATCAAAATCACCTTCGGTGTGTACACATATCCCTAGAAACATGGAATATCTTATAATATACTTCACGACGTCGATCAAAGGAATGTTAACTTGCACTTTTTTTGAAAGTTTCTAATATTTCCTTATCATGTTCAGTTTCCTTTTGTTTCCTAGTTTGGGTGTCCCTTTGGAGAAATGGAAGAGGAATGGTTGGGATAGGCACCTCATCAATAGAAACATTATTTCCTTTGGCAAGGATTCCGTTAGGATAAGGTTTTACCACATTTGGACCATTTACAGTGGTTGGGATAGTGGTTTCCTTAGGAGGGGATGACTCTATTTGAGGGGTCAATTGGATTTTAAGCCGAGTTCCACTCCTAAGGGTGATGTTACTAACATTTATCTTATCCCTAGGGTTAAATACTGGTTGAGAGGTTAGTTTACCCTACCCATGACTTTTAATTTCCATCAAATAGTTAGCAAGATGGACTAATTGGGTTTTTAGGTATTGTATGGCTGTTTGGGTGGTTTTTTGGAATTATATATTATTGGAATCCATTTGTTTCATCATATCTTCTAGGATAGGCTTGGGTTTTGGAGGGGTGGTTGGAAAGTCCTTTTTGGTGGTTGGTTATTTCTGGGTGGTGGTGGTGGATGACTACTCTGCCCCGGTTGGTTCCATTTATATTGAGGTTGGTTTTAATACCCCCTTTCCTATAAGCTTGGTTTTATTTCCACCCAGGGTTGGATGGATAGTATGGTTATTTCATAAAGGTTTGGTTATAGTGGAATCCTGGAAATATTTCCTCACAACTCTCAAAAGTTTCTCTTAGTTGGGGGAATTGGTCAAAATAATGGATGTTAGAAGAAAATATTCCACAATGGATGGGAGGATAATATTGGTATTTCACTTGGTAAAGATCAAGTTGTCAAAGAAGGGTACTTACCTATTCGAACTTTATGTCCACATTCTTATCAAATTTATCACTTTTCCCCTCATGGACACCTTGAATGGGTACATTGGATCTTGAACCAAATTGTTGAGTGTTTTTTACATGTTCTTAATTTGTGTTCTCTTAGAAATTGGGGTCTTATCCACTAGTGAACCACATGTAGCAACATCAATCATATTTCGATCAATAGGAATTAAAACTTCATAAAAATACTGAATTAAAAGTTTATCACTTATTTGGTGGTGTGGAAAACATGAAAATAACCTCTTAAATATGTCCCAATATTCATTAAGTGTTTCCCCTTGGGATTATCTTATCCCAGAAAATATCTTTCCTTATTGTTTTATATTGAGAGGCTAGGAAATATTTTTCCAGAAAAAAGTATTTCATGTCCACCCAACCTCTAATTAAATAATTAACATAATACAACCATTATTTCAAAGTGTCTTCTAATGAAAATGGGAATGCTACAAGATTTAATTTTTCTTCATCCACATTAGAAAGTTTTAAGGTTGAAAACACAACATGAATTTATTTTAATTGCTTATGTGTATCTTCTCCCATGAGTCCATGTAATCTTGGTAATAAATGAATTAAACTAGTTTTAAGTTCAAAATTGGGGGCCTCTCCTTGTAATTTAATATTAGTGGGTTGGATATCAACATCAGATGAGGTTAGTTATTTTAATTTTTGGTTATTTTCAACCATTTTATGCAAGTTTATTTCAGTTTTGATGTTGGTTCCAGAAGAAGAAGATGAAGGATCAAGAAGTGTGTTGATGTTTTGTGTATCCTCCTTCAATGGATTGTTTGGTGCTTCTTCGTGTCGATGATATAAGATCCTCTTAAGTTCTTATTCAATTGGAAGTAGTTCCTATGATGAATATATCATCATTCACAAGGCCTAAAAATGTATTATTTTTGAAATTAACTAAAAAAATGAAGGAAAAAAAGAAGTGAACATATAATTTAAAAAATTCCCAATATTTAAAAAACACACTAAAAACAAAAGCACTCCACGAAAATGGTTCCAAAATTTGAACACGTTGTCATGAAATATAAAATTTATTACGATCTTAATGTTGATTTATAGTATAGTTAATACCATAAGTTGTATCTCAAGTAACATTGATAGGTTTAGAGTATGAATTTTTAATAAAAATTAATAAAAATGGCGGTGATTTTGAAAAAAGTTTTAAGAAAATAACTTAACTTAAAGAGTTTAATAGTTGAAAAACCAAGTGGAATTTAAAAAATATGAGATGAAGGGGTAATTAAAATTTCACTACCCACATTTCAATTTCATTTTACTTAGAGATTCATTTAGGTTTTGATTAATTCTTTGGTTGAAATTAATTGGAATCTTGATTAATTCTCAACCCTTTATTTCATTGCTTGAAGAACCAAACCATAACACAAATATCATATTGACAAGGTTAAAAACGTATTCATGGAATAACAGATTCCAAATTAGATTGAAATATCAAGAAAGTGGGTAAGAAAAGGAGATTTTTATTTTCTAATTAGAATAACACAAGTCACACACTGAAAACCTCACATCAATCTGTTAGAAATTAAGAGCATGAAATTCACATGCATAAAAAAAGAATTCATAAATGAAACCATGTAAGATACATTGAATGAAATGTTTTAATGCCCAAATTACTCCAAAACATTATCTAATAGATGTTCTAGAACTCCCTTGACATGTGTGTAGCTCCCTCACAATGAACACCCACCGTTTAGCCTGACATCGAGAGGAGGATGAAGCTTCGGTGGAACTCCTTGTTCATTATTGATCCCCATATGAGGATAGGTGCCTCCAGAACTTCTAGGATGAGGAGGGGACTCATATAGGTCTCTAAAATGGTAGATATTTTCTTATGGTTAGAACTTTTATATGAGGATCCCAAGTTTCTATTTTATAGGCAAATTGGAAGGTGGTTTTGGGCACCCATATTTCTTAAAACCACTTGACCCATGGTTTTTGACATCCATAAAGTCTTATATATCTTTGGGAAAAGATAAAAAAGTTATTTAACCACCTATTTAATATCTCCAAATAAATTTTGGATTCATTTTGATACCTAAAACTCGAGATATTGACATAACACAACACACCACTGTTGACTTTGTACAGATTCGGTGGCTTGGACAGATCAGCCCATATGGGCCACTAGATGGATGAAAGAGGCTTGGGTTTCTTCATATGAAATGTATCCCATTTAATTTCAGACTAGAATAAAATATCAACCCATTTAAATTCATGATTTAGTATCACTGTGTGGTTGATTCCACTGGTGTACTTGAATCCTGCTCAGTTTGAGCCATTTTTCTTGAACTTCATCACGGGCCTTCCAAATCACATACTCCTTTAATGAAATTATCAAAACAAGTCAAATTTACCCTTTTAAAACTAATAAAAAAATAGGATCAAACATGAATTGAAAATTTTTATTATTTTTATAATTTGTGATTTAAAACTAGTTTAGAATAGTGGTGTAAGGTTGAAAATGAAACAGTGAATCACAATGTGATCACACGACATCCAAGAACTACATATGGATTGATTACCATCCTCATGGGATAAATAGGAATTACCATACATTTTGTATTTGGGTCCATCCCTAGGTACCATAAATCCTATCATCTTTCTTGTCTCTTGGCCTAAGTGTAGTGTCTTGGGGTCACATGATGTAGTGTGGAATTCTATTGTCCTCATTCACATCAGTTTTGTAACTACAAAATCATGTATCCCATTCAGGGAACTCCCCCTGTACCGAATTCCTTACCACATGGTGTTAAAATTTACATCATTCAAGAACTATGTACAACTTAATTCCTTTCCTTGTAGGACAGGTAGGAACACCCAAACATTTTGTCTTTAGGTCCAACCCTAGGTTCCATAAATATTTTTATCTTTTTTGACCTCTTGGACCTAGTTATCTCTAGGTATTTAACATGGTGTGGTGATACCTCTTTGGTCCTCATTAACGTCGGGTTTACAATATCCATACCATGTACCTCCCTAGAGAGAATTTTTCCCTTCAGGGGCCTCCCCCTTTACCCTACATCCTAACCACATGATGTTAAACTACACGACATTAAAGAACTACATATGTCTTGATTCCGGCTCTCACAGGATATGTAGGAATGCCTGAACATTTCACCTTTGGGTCTAGTCACATGTTCCTCAACATTTCTAGCCCTTTTTGTCCTTACATGGTCCGAGTTCTACGACCTTAAACTAAGATCCCTCCCATCCCACATTACATTAAACTGTTTTTTCCTACCTACAATACATTAAACTGCAAATCATTTATGGTTCTTAATGAATGAACTTAAAAGGCAACTACCCCCAATAACACCCCAATATTTCATAGTATGTTATCTCATTAAAGTAATTCAATAGCTTGCACTACACGCAACACCGAGTTCGAGCACACCACAACTTACCAAACTAGCCATTAAAAAAGTGGATTTGAATAGTATTAACTGCATTTTGAATCTTATATACTATATATAATTTTAACATCCATATTTTTTTTAGAAATAATATAATAACAAATTCATTTTTTCAGATAAAAGAAGTATTTTTCAAAAAATGAAACTTTAACGCCTTTTAATGGAAAACCCTTATAAAAACAAATATTTGACACTTTTATATATTCAATTTAATGAAATTAAATTCTTCTTTATAAGTGGTACATAAAAATTTAGTTTGGATAAATTTTTGGTACTTTTCTTATAACTTTTATATTTTGACGAATAGTGAAAAATACGATGTTTTAATTGAAAAAAACTTTTTTAATATAAATAATTTATAGTGTTAAATTATGAATTTGAAAGGTTTTTAAGTATAATTAGATTATATTTTTATCATTTAATACAATTTATGTCATTATAAGTAATTTTACATTTAAATTTGACATAAACACATGTCAATCTTTTGATAGTTTTTACTTTTTAAAAACCCACTTTTTGGTTTGGACAAAAGGAATTAATTTTAAATTAATAAATTAACCTTATATGTTTTGAATTTTGTAAAATAGACTTTATTTTTGAATTCAGAATATCAAAATTATCTTTGGGGAATTTTCGGTATTTTTCTGAAAAATTTCAATTTTTGATGAATAGTGAAAAACACTGCGTTATTATTTAAAACTGACTTTTTATTTAAATAATTATTTATTTTATTTAAATTTATTTTAAGTAAAAATAGATATATAATACCTATATAAGTTCAATGTAATTCATTTAAGTCATTTTATAATAAAATCAGATGTATTAAATTTTATTGAACTCTTTAACCTCTTTTACCCACCTTCTAGAAGCATTTGAAAATTTGCATAAAACTAAATTTTACCGCTTCTGTGAGTTGAATTTAAAAAATATAAGAGACACAATTAATATTAGTATGTAAAATTTGGTTCAATAATATGAAAATAATTTTTGGTGAATAGTATCTTTTGACTTTTATTTGCCACGGTTAAAAGTAAATAGGGTAATTAAGGGTAAAAATGATATCATAATTACCCTAACACATTTTCTAATTCAATTGGATAAGTATAATTCTAAAAAAAACAACCGTAGTAATAAAATATGATTATCTTTGGTCCACTTGTATTAGATTAGGACATTTATTATTATTTTATTTAAAGAAGAGTTAAAATAGGTAAATTCAAAGTTTAATAACTAAACCATTTTTAATATAGGGTTATACATAAGATAAATTGGACTATAAATATTAATTAGAAATATAAAAAGATTTTATACATAGTGGTATTTTAATTATAATATTTAGACATTAAATAATTTAATTTATATATGACACAATAATGATGTTGTAGTTACCTTATTAATGAAAGATTAAAATAATTGATATTATAAATATCCAAATAAAATTAATTTGAGAATTTTTATGAATTAAACTAATTTTATAGTTTAATATTACATTTTAGTGTTGATTAAATAATTTTTTTAAGTAATCATGCTGTTATTATTTTCAAAAAAACAAATTACTAAATAGTGTCAAAATTGACATAATTGAGTTTTTAAAACAAATACTATATTATTAATTGATATAATTTTACTAAAAAAATAAGGTTAGGAAAAAGGACTTAGATAAGGATATATATATTAATAATGAACCACTTGGGGTTCTATTGGAAGTTTATAGTTCGTTTATTAACCATATAATATAAAAATACAAAGAGACATGGTAAATGTCAAACTGTTTAACTAAGAGTTAAATATAAAAGATAAGGTTAATATAGTGACCTAAACCTGTCTAAAACCTATTTTTTGAGAAGTTTTCGTCCCATTCCCACCTTATACCTAAAATAAATTATTTTTGAGCCATTAGAAACCGAAAATTACTTTATTATAAAATAATATTTCAAGCTTTTCCTAAAGTGACCCTCACCTCTCTTATAAAAGGGTACTTCCCCTTCTCTTAATTTCGCACCACCAAATCCATTTGGATCAGATAAATCCTACCCAAATATCCTCCCAAATTTCCTCACTTAATCCTAGAGTAATTACTTTGGTCATAAAGCCAACCTAAGGAGCCATTTTGATCAAATCAAAAGTAAGAACCTGAAGAAGAGGTAAATATTTCATCACCTCTTTCAAGTTCTTATCTTCTTCCACTTTCTATTTCTTTGTTTATTCCATAAAATAATAATAAATACTATAAATTCAACATAATGTGAAGTTATTATAAATATGGTACAACCATATTCGTTATTCTATCCATCCTATAAATGACAAAGTCATCATACGTGCGTACATACGGCTTACCGTCTCCACGTCGTGGTGTAGTTTGTTATCCAAACACTTCTTTTTTTGGATGGTTATAATAATGAGTACAACTGATGTAAATAATAAATATAAAATTTTAATTATTCTGTATATATGGTATACCATCCAATTACATATGGTTTCACCATCAATATAATGATATTGTCGCTCGTGCGTACGTACGAATTACTGTCTCCACGAATGCGATGAGACTCATTCCCCATCGTAATCATTCAAGATTAATTTTCATTTTATGATTAAAAATAATTTTTATGAACATAATATCATTCTGTATATGAATAAAATAAATCCTATCCATAACAAACATGGCTTACGTAACGAACCATATAATAGAAAACAAATTAGTTAGCACCCGAAATGATGATACTACTAAAATATTATTAACAAAGAAATATTAGAGGATCATATATGATATCATATTTATGTATATCGTTCTTGTATAATTTAATAACAAATTTTTAACTATTATACAAGATTTTATCATACCATCAACTAAGGAAAAGTACAAGGTAAGTGTTAATTTTACAATCTCTTTATTATTCGAGGGTGTTTTTACGCAAGTATCTACTGGAACCTCTTTATCATCCACATCCGTGTTTTCTTAAAAAATATATTTTAAAACATTTTTACTATTTACTAAACATTGGGTTAAAGTAATTTATGCCATTATTTGAACTTATATGTTTTGAAAGGAATCTTTCTGTTGTTTTCCAAACAAGGTACTTTATGACCCTTTCGACAAAATTAAGGTAAGAATATTTTTTTAACTTATACGACAAGTGCATATATTTTACACCATTATAACATCGTCTAAGCTTCACTTATAAGATTATAAGAATATTTTAAAAATAAATGTTTTCTTTTATAATTATATGACCTTTAAATGATTTCAAAATAAAAAGATATATTTCTCTAAAACAGTTTTGATTTCATCTATGTCAACATCCTTTGATGGATTTTAAACTTGTTTGAAGTTGATTTATTATGATACAAAAATTCAATATTGTATTGAAGGTTTTGTGATATGTTTGACTATAGATGTGTTATTTTTACACCATTCATGGTTTATGGATAAATTATTGACATTTCGTATGGTAGTTTTAATATGAATGTTTATGTTATGTTTACACCTTTTCATATGAGGAATGAATTGGACTTAGTAAGTGATGGGTGGAGCCCGATATAGCTCCTCAATGTGTAGGTAGGTATCATGAGAAAAACTAGTGTCTTGGAACAAGGTCTTGACAAAATATTATTTGTAGTCTTGGCACAAGGCCTTGACTTTGTGGTTATGGAGTCTGGAATTATGCATTCCATCATTATGAAAGTGACTATTAATATTGCATGTGATTATTCGACTAGTGAAATATACATGTGATTATGTAAATGGTATTATTTGATTTTGTCTTTGACATATTATTCTTAAGTTTAAGTTTAAAAGGATTTTGTTTTAGTTTTATATAATGCCTTAAATGTTTATGCTTATTTATGAAAGTTTTCGCTATATTGTTATCCTTACTGAGCATCTGAGCTCACCCCATTCTATGTTTTTTTTCCCAGGATGTGAAGAAGTATATTATGACTGACCTTTAGGGATATTCTAAAGAATATGAATATGGTCAATGGAGACAATGTTTTTGTTGTTTTTCATTTTATAATGTAATGTAACGTTCATGTATGTAATATATGTTCCAAGACTGTTAAACTGATTGGTCCTTCGGGACTTGATTCCTTGTAATCATTCCAATGTATTAAAATAATGCATCGACTCTAGGTAACTGGGGTCAGGGAATTACAGTTGGTATCAGAGGATGTTTAGCAGAAACCTTGGAAATAGATTTAGATAAACTCTGATTTGAGAACATTACCCTACGACAGACTTTAAGGATTAGTATAGAAGAACTTCCTAGAATTTTGGTAATGTATATATTTTATGAGTTTTACAAGAAATACATCCCTGTCTAGATACGAGCATGTAGAGGCCGCTCTAGAACAGATGTACCTATGGGTAAAACCTGAAAACACCTCTTTGATCTAGACTCAAACAGGAACTGATGCATGACAACTGGCCTTGCTGCAGTCTTGGTTACGACACTCCCGGGGGATATGCTTAGGATAATTCATATTTTAATTAAAAGCCATTATGAAGGATTTAGAAGTAAATACTTCCTCAAAGAAAACATTTTATGATTATAGGTTATATTCATAATCTTTTCGATTCACGTTAGATATTTTACAAGTTTGTAATTATGAATTGAGATTCATAAACTTACCTAGTGTATGTCATTGTTTAGAAATGACGCCTAGTAGTAGGAATGAGAATTCCAGCAATATGCATGATCGAAAGATTAAGAAGGATCATATATTTCAGGGTATTAAGCCAAAATTTAAAAGGGAAATAGTCTCCCACATATTATCATCATATGAAAAATAGTATCATGTGTTAATAAGATAAGTAAATAATTCTCTGAGTTCTTTGGCTTTGAAGGGAAGAAAGAGAAGAAAAGGATGGAAGAGAGAAATATGGATAAAGGGAAGAGGGTAAAGAAGGATTTTTCCATATGTGATAACTGTGGAAAGAATCACCTTAGTAAATTCTTGAAAAGAATGAGATTTTGTTATAAGTGTGGAGAAAAAGGACAACAAGTACATTATTACAAGGGTAAGAAAAAAGTTTCAAATGTACAATGATTCATCTGCAAGGAGTTGGGACACTACATGAAGCAATGTCCAAATCATCAGAGTATACCCCAAATGTTGCTATTGGATAATAATCAAGTTATGATACTAGAGAAGATGAAGAGTAATGATTATATTTCATATGTTTTTATTAAAGTATTATGTCATTTGAGTATTGTATTAATGATGTACATGTTATAAGAATTATAGAGTATAAAAGGATTATACTGCAGTACTATTTCATTAAGGACTTGAGATTGTGTGGAACCAAGAAAAGTGACTCAATAGCAGGTTATTTTTTTTGTAAAATATATGGTTGAGATAAAGATAAACCATAATATGGTTCTGATATTGAGGTAGTGATTTTGGAATAATATATGATTGATTTGGATAAATTATATTAGATATTCTTGACTACCTTGAAATTGATTAATGGTTTGTTTATTCCATCATTGTTGGAATATTAAATTTTTTTGTATATAAGGAATATAAATAGTATTATATATAGAATAAGGGAGCATTAATGTAATCAATAATTTTTTTATGGTAATTCAGGGTGTTACGGTGTTATAAAAGAATACATGATGAAGGTATTCACATGTTATTACGCGGAAAAAAGTATCTTCATTGTGTTTACCTTCCGTATTAATTTTGGACTATGAGTTTGGACATAAGTATTTTGGATAAGTCTAAAGGTTGGAATGGATCAAGTTAAACAATAGATAGTATTGTTTATGGTTAAAACACTTCTTAAGATTATTTCTGTATTGTTATAAAAAGGATAACCCGGAGGTCGGGCGACAACCCATCGTGTCCGACAAGGCCGCGAGACTTGAACCTGAAACCAAAGGGCGACAAGGGTGAATCCCCTACCACTAGCCTACATAATGTCCTAGATTTTATAATGAAGTTTTTTTAATAGTCTGACAAATGAATTATAAATTCACTATTTTTGGAACCCTATAATATTATGATAAATAGAATATTTTTAAATTCAATTATCTTTTGGAGTGAAAGATGAGTTTGTGGTAGGAATTAGTTGAAGGATGATACTCTACTTGTAAAGTATATTTTTTCCATTTTATTCTATGAATAAATTAATTCTTAAACTTTAGGTAAGGTATATTAAAACCAAAAATGTTTTATCCTAATACCTTATGTTTTTTTGAACCAATGATATTTTAAATCATCATAGATTGATGGCTTTGAGGACCTCAATTTTACACTTGTTTGTGATTGATGACCTCAATCACTCCCTATAAATATTTATGTTTTCTTTCAAATTATGTGTCTCTAATTTCCACCAATGTTCTCCTAATCAAGATCATAATTTGGTGGTTAATTTTTTATTTCCTTTTCCCTCTTATTAAGACTAAATTTTATTAATCCAATTTCCGATGTGGGTTTTCCACAAAAGTATTTTTCTATTTTTAACCTTTTATTTTCAAAGAAAAATTTAAAATTGCAATGATGAAAATTATTAAATTAGGGGAGAATGTAACACCGCAATATTTCATAGTACGTTATCTCATTAAAGTAATTCAATAGCATGCGCTACACGCAACACCGAGTTCAAGCGCACCACAACTTACCAAACTAGCCGTTCAAAAAGTGGTTATGAATATTGTTAACTGTATTTTGAATCTTATATACTCTATATAATTTTAACATCCATATTATGTGTTTGTTAAACATAATATAATATCAAAATCATTTTTTCAGATAAAAAAAGTATTTTTCAAAAAATGAAACTTTAACGCCTTTTAATAGAGAACCCTTTTTTAAAACCAATATTTGACACTTTTATATATTCAATTTAATGAAATTAAATTCTTCTTTAGAATTGGGACATAAAAATTTAGTTTGGATAAATTTTTGGTACTTTTTTGATAACTTTCATATTTTGACGAATAGTGAAAGATACCTTGAAAACAAATTTTTTAATATAAATAATTTATTGTGTAAAATTATGGATTTGAAAGGTTTTGAAGTATAATTATATTATATTTTTATCATTTAATACAATCTAGGTCATTATATGTAATTTCACATTTAAATTTGACATAAACACATATCAATCTTTTGATAGTTTTTACTTTTTAAAAACCCGCTTTTTAGTTTGGACAACAGATATTAATTTTAAATTAAAAAATGCACATTATATGTTTTTAATTTGGTAAAATATACTTCATTTTTTAATTTGGAATATCAAAATTAGATTTGGGTGAATTTTTGGTATTTTTCTAAAAACTTTAAATTTTTTATGAATAGTAAAAAACACTGCGTTATTATTTAAAACTGACTTTTTATTTAAATAATTATTTATTTTATTTAAATTTATTTTAAGTCAAAATAGATATATAATACCTATATAAGTACAATTTAATTCATTGGAGTCATTTTATAATAAAATTAGATGTATTAAATTTTATTGAACTTTTTAACCGCTTTGACCCACCTTCTAGGAGCATTTGCAAATTTGCGTAAAACTAAAATTTACCACTTCTGTGAGTTGAATTTTAAAAATATGAGAGACATAGTTAATATAAGTAAGTAAAATTTGGTTCAATAAGATGATAATAATTTTTTGTGAATAATAACTTTTGACTTTTATTTAGCATGGTTAAAAGTAAATAGGGTAATTAAGGGTAAAAATGATATCATAATTACCCTAACACATGTACTAATTCTATTGGATAAATATAATTAGACCAAAATAAAACTTAGTAATTAAATATGATTCTTTTTGGTCCACTTGGATTAGATTAGGACATTTATTATTATTTTATTTAAAGAAGAGTTAAAAGAGTTAAAATCAATTTTTAATAACTAAAGAATTTTTAATATAGGGTTATACATAAGATAAATTAGACTATAAATATTAATTATAAAGATAAAAATATTTCCTACATAATGGTAGTTTATTTATAATTTTTATACATTAAATAATTTAATTTATATTTGACACAATGATGATGCAGTAATTAACTTATTAATGAAATATTAAAATAATTTATATTATAAATATCCAAATAAATGTAATTTGAGACTTTTTATAGATTACACTAATTTATAAATTAATATGAAATGTTAGGATTGACTAAATAATTTTTTTTCGAAGTAATCATGATATGATTTTCACAAAAACCAAATACTAAATAGTGTCAAAATTGACATAATTGAGTTTTTAAAACAAATACAATATTATTAATTGATATAATATTCATAAAAATATATGGTTCGTAAAAAGGACTTATATAATGTTATATATATTAATAATTAACCACTCTGGGTTCTCTTGGAAGTTTATAGTAAGTTTATTGACCATATAATATAAAAATTCAAAGATACATAGTAAATGTCAAACTATTTAACTAAGAGTTAATTCTAAAAGATAATGTTAATATAGTGACCTAAACTAGTAAAAAACCTATTGGTTGAGAGGTTTTCCACCGATACTCACCTTATCCTCAAAATAAATCATTTTGTAGCCATTAGAAACTAAAAATGATTTTATTGTAAAATAATATTTCAAGCTTTTCCTAAAGTGACCCTCACCCCTCTTATAAAAGGGTTCTTCCCCTTCTCTTAATTTCACACCTCCAAAGCCATTTGGCTCGGCCAAACCATGCCCAAATATCCTAAAAACTTTCCCCAATTCATCCTATAGGAATTACTTTGGTCATAAATCCTATCTAAGGATCCCTTTTGATCAAATCAAAAGGAAGAACCCGAAGAAGAGGTAAATATTTCATCACATCTTTCAAGTTATTATCTTCTTCCACTTCCTATTTCTTTGTTGTTTCCATCCCAAAATAATAAATCCAGTACCTTATACATACAGTGATGTTATTATAGATATGTTACAACCATATTCATTATTCTATCCATCCTATAAATGATAAAGTCAACATACGTGCGTACGTACGACTTACCGTCTCCACGTCGTGGTGCGGTTTGTTATTCAAACACTTAATTTTTTTGTATATATATAATAATGAGTATAAATGATGTAAATAATATATATAACATGTTAACCATCCAATTACATACTATTTCACTATCAATATAATGATATTGGGGCTAATGCGTACGTATGGATTACCATCTCCACAAACGCGATGAGATTCATTCCCCATCATAATCATTCAAGAATAATTTTCATTTAATGATAAAAAATAATTTTTATGAACACAATTTCATTATGTATATTAATAAAATTCATCCTATCCATAACAAACATGGCTTACGTAACCAACCATATAATGGAAAACAAATTAGTTAACACCCGAAATGATGATACTACTGAAATATTTTTAACAAAGAAATATTAGAGGATCATATATGATATAATATTTATGTATAAAGTTCTTGTGTAATTTAATAACAATGTTTTAACTATTATAAAGGAGGTTAACATACCATCTACTAAGGAAAAGTACAAGGAAATGGTTAATTTCACAATCTCTTTATTATCTTAGGTTGTATTTACGTAAGTATCTACTGAGACCTCTTTATCATGAACATCCGCGTTTTCTTAAAAAATGTATTTAAAAACATTTTTAATATTTAATAGACAATGGGTTAAAGTAATTTATACACTTATTTGACCTTATATGTTTTTAAAAGAATCTTTCCATCGTTTTCAAAACAAGGTACTTTATGACCCTTTCGATAAAATTATGGTATGAGTGTTTTTTTAACTTATACAGCGAGTACGACTATTTCCCTCTGTTATAACATCGTCGAATCTTCCATTAAAATCTTATAAGAATATTTTAAAAATAAATGTTTTTCTTTTATAATTATATGTCTTTTAAATTATTTCAAAATAGAAAGAGATATTTCTGTAAAAAAAGTTTTGATTTCATCTATGTCAACATCCTTTGATGGATTTTAAGCTTGTTTGAAGTTGATTTATTATGATACAAAACTTCCATATTTTATTGAAGGTTTTGTGATATGTTTGACTGTGGATGTGTTATTTTTACACCATTCATTGTTTATGGATAAAGTATTGACATTTTTTATGCTAGTTTTAATATGAATGTTTATGTTATGTTTAAACCTTTTCATATGAGGGATGCATTGGACTTAGTAAGTGATAGGTGGAGCTCACTATAGCTCCTCGATGCATCGGTAGGTCTCATGAGACAAACTAGTGTCTTGGCACAAGGCCTTAAAAAAATCTTATTTGTAGTCTTGGCACAAGGCCTTGACTATGTGGTTATGAAGTCTGGCATTATGCATTACATTATTATGAAAGTGGCTATTGATATTGCATGTGATTATTAAACTAGTAGAATATCCATGTGATTAAGTAAATGGAATTATTTGATTTTATTTTTTCTATATTATGCTGAAGTTTATGTTTAAAAGGATTTTGTTTTAGTTTTATACAATTCCTTAAATGTTTCTACTTTTTTATGAAAGTTTTCGCTATATTGTTATCCTTACTGAGCATCTGAGATCACCCCTTTCTATGTTTTATTTTTCCTAGTATGTGAAGAAGTATATTATGACTAACCTATAGGGGTAGTCTAAGGAATATTAATGTGGTTAATGGAGACAATTTTGTTGTTGTTTTTCATTTTATAATGTAATGTAATGTTCATGTATGTAATCTATTTTCTAATACTGCTAAACCGATCGGTTCTTTGGGACTTGATTCCTTATAATCATGATAATGTATTAAAATAATGCATCGACTCTGGGTAACTGGGGTCAGGGTGTTACACCCCCTTTGTCCTGTATGATGTTAAACTACTGATATGTCCTTATCGCATGATGTTAAACTACATGACATTTAAGAAATAAATATGGATTTATTCCCATCTTTATGGGATTCATAAGAACACCCAGAAATTTGTTCTTTGGGTCCAGCCCTAGGTTCTAACAATATTTCTCTTGGCCTCTTGGCCTAAGTTCTCTCTTAGGATAATGAATAGTGTGGTTTGGACTTCTTTTGACCCCATTCACATCAGGTTATTTTTTCCACACCATACATATTCCTCTTCAGGATAACTCTCCCCCCTTGATCCTTACCAAACAGTGTTAAACTACATGTAATTAGAGAACTATGTATGGCTTGATTCCCATCCTTATGGGATATGTAGGAATACCTAGACATTTTCATCTTTGGGTCTATCCCCAGGTTCATCAACCCAATTTTCATATTTCCCCCACTCATCCTTTTGAGTTACCTACCCTTAATTGGATCCCTCAACCTTTATTATACCTTAATAAACATGATCAGATGTTCTAGGGGGTAGGGACCAGAGTGATGGATTCTTCATGAACCTACTCTCATTCCATTTCTATGCTTAATGTGTCCCATTATTTGGGTCTTCATCATCCTTCAAATTTGAAGGGACCCCCAACGGTATGGATGCTCATCCTTATAACTTTCCTACTGTTCTAGGCTAATGTCCTAGATTATTATAAATGACATCTTGAGATAGGTTCCACATTTCAAATACGGCCATAAGCTTACCCTCAAGTGTTTTTTCCCATCCCAGACTACATGATATGGATACTGTGTCTCAAATATTGTCAGCAGCTACCCTCCATCATCACGCCACCCTCATTGTGTCTCAAATATCAGAATCCTGATTCACATCCCTCTCCACATCCTCATGTCCAGATGGGAATTCAACACCCTCGATGTTATACCTCCATGAAACTTCATGTGTTGAGTGGGTGGATCAGTTTCATGTGGTCATCCATGACTATGCACCTTTGTTCCATTGTTATGTGATTTCATGTGCCATAAGAACTTCACCGCCCCTTGTTTCCCAAACCGATCATGGCTCACACAGGCTTAAGAGTCAAGGTGAGGTTCAAACCCACATGGAGTAATTGTATAACCACATCTGGTTCAAACTCTATGACCTTAAACTAAGATTTTCAGTGTCCTAGGTCGCATGATAGAAAATTGCATGATAACCACGATTTTCTCTCTTGAGATGATATCACCCCTTTTTGGTATTGGCTATATTCCACACCATCTACAAGAACTATGTATGGATTGATTATCATTATCATGGGATACATAAGAACACCTATACTTTCTATATGTGGTCTAGCCACACCCTTTTGGTCTTTTCAGTCTCTTGGAATAGTTTCTCCCAGAGGCATGTGGTGTGGGGTGATACCTCTTTAGTTCTCATTCATGTTGGGTTTACAATATCCACACCATGTGACTCCCTTGAGAGAACCTTTCCTTTCTCTCATCCTTACTACATGATGTTAAACTGCACGGGCACATCCACACTTTATGCATCCCCTTTATTTTGGTTTCCATCACTTTCCACGTCTGAAAGGACCCCTAGAAGACATGAATTCTTGTCCTTATGGCTCACATAATTTTTTGGGATAACATCCCAAAATATCCCAAACGACATTTTAGATAGGTTTCACATTTCAAATATGGTCAGTGGTTGACCCTCACTTATATGTTCCCATCCCAAGCTACATGATGTGGATACTATGTCTTGATATGGTTAGCAGTTAACCTACATCCCTATGATGCTCCAATTTCTTCCCAAATATTTGATTTTGTGATTTATATTTTATTTCCCTTATATTCTTGTGAATCTCCAATGTTCCTCCATACATCTACACATGTCAAGTCAGAATGTTGATCAGGTTGGGATTTTCCCACCCAACATTTCTTTTTCACTATTTTATATCCTCATATGTTGGGGAAATATTGACATTACTCATTGTTTCCTACACTGAACATGGATCACGTAGGCTTAGGAGTTTTGGTAGGGTAATACCCACATATAGGACTACGCAATCCCATGGTCTGAATTCTATGACCTTAAAAAAAGATCCCTTTCATCCTAGCCTTATGACGTTAAACTATGTTTCCTCATCCCACATGACATTATTATATTGCATCCTTATCGTATGATGTTAAAGATCATGAACTGATCCTGTTATATAAACTTAAACTATGGCATCATCATCCTGGTTATATGATGAAAAATGGCACAACATTATGGTGTTATCATTTGAGAGGGAATCACCTTTGGCATTGGTCACCCACCATGCTATTTGTTAAGACTGACACATGACTCAATTCCTGCAGTGACACCCATACTTTTCATCTCAGGCTGGTTTATCTAAAAAAATAACTCACCAAATACAAAAGAACAAATAAGATATATCAAATTCCTTTTTCCCACTATGCATGGGCCAGACCTGCATGACAGAATTTCTTCAAGAACTATGTGTGGCTTGATTTCCATCTTTATGGGATACATAGTGATGCCTGGATCATTGATCTTGGTTCCAACCACAACATTGTTTCCCCTTTTCACATTAAATCCCATCCTTCCTTACCACATGATGTCAAACTGCATGGAAGTCAAGAACTATGTACAGACTGATTCCTTCCCTTGTAGTATACATAGTGACATTTGGGTATCTTATCCCCAGGTCTAGCTGCAGAATTATAAAATCCATGTTTCAACATTTTTGGCCTCAACTCCCCTTTTGAGAATGCGTGGTGTGGTGTGGACTTCTATTGTCCTTATTCATGTTGAGTTATGTACCACACCACAAATTTATCATTTGGGGTGCCCATGTACTAGTCGTATGACAATAAACTTCATGGAAACCCTCATCATTCCTAACGATAAAATACATGATCTTCAAGAACTATGTTCAGCTTGATTCTCATGCATGATGGTAAACTGCATGATCTTCATGAACTACATTTGGCTTGATTTCAATATTTATGGGATACATAGTGATGCCCAGACATGTTGTCTTCGGGCCCAACACTGGGTTCATTAACATTTCTGGACCCTTTGGCCCCCGAATATGGTCCAAACTCTATGAATTTAAACTAGGATCCCCCCTTTGTGTAACATGACTTTAAACTATTTTCCAGGGTCTAGGCAGTATGACCCTAAACCATGTGCAATGTCCTGGTCATATGACGTTAAAATATTCCATGCACCATCCTCATTGCATGAAGTTAAACTACATTTGCATCATCCTCATTAGAATGATGTAAAACTAAAAATAATTCTAGGTCCTCACCAAATAGGTCTTGTCTGGAAGTAGGTTTGTTCTTAATTAAGACCGATACGCCCACCCAATGTGTTTTCTTCACGGTGGCATAATTTAAAGGGTGCTATAATATGTTCGAACATTTCAACACTCCATCTCCACACTTTTCATGCCCTTTATTTGGATCCTCATCAACTTTCAAATATGAAGGGAACCCATGAAGTATGGATTCTTGACCTTATGGACTGCCTACCATTCCGGTCCAACATTCCAGAAGATATTTGATGACACTTAGAGTTTGGCCTCGTGTATTTAAAATAAGGTCAGTGGTTTCCCCTCATTTGTTTGTTTCCATCTCAAGATAATGTGATATGGATGATGTGTTTTGAGTATGGTCAAAAGTTATACTATATCATCATGATTCCATCACTGTTTTTTGAATTTTGTGTGTTGTGATTCACACTTCTCATTCCCTTTTGTTCGGATTGATTCCAACGCCCCTGGAATTATCATGCTCGTGCACTAGATCAAGTTGGGAAAGGAAAGTTGGATACTACAAGAACCCTATTACCTGGTCACAACCCCCTCTCTCTATTTGAGTACTCTGGGTGGTCGGTCAGGCCTCGAGTGTTCAATGATTGGATATCACTCTCATATCCAAAGTAAGCAATTATGTGTTCGTCCATTATTTCTCACACTGGGCATGACCCATGTGAGCTTAGGGATTTGTCGTTAGTTGTTTCACAGATACAATTGAGATTCAGTAATTAGAGAAAGTAATAATATTTCCACACATTCAGTCTAAATAAACAAGAAAAAATGAAAATATATTTGTGAGTTCAGTAAAACATAGTCCCTATGGGTTGTCTCCTTCGATGGAGTGTCTTAGCTCTTCCACTCTTTGGTATGTGGAATCCAAGATTTGTTGTAATCTCTTAAGCTCCCTTCCTTCCTCATTGGATATGGGTGGAATTTTATCAGCCTTTATCCATACTCGATCCTTCTCAGATCAGATATTGTCCACTTCATGAGATGCTCGCCTCAACTGTTCTTCGGCTTCTGCCAATTGGAACCGTAGTCACGATATGAGTTCTTATTGGACATTAGTGAAAGAAGAGCACTCATTCATCCATGTTTCTAAGTACTGGATATCCTGTTAAACCTTCCGAAGCTTGTGAGTGTTGAAAAACCATCTTTGATTCTAAGAACCACTAAATCTACGGTCTCTCTCTCGCACTATCCCAACAAGGTAATCTCAGATAAGCATATGTGGACCTCATGCATCCACCCCTCTAGTGCATAGGTTGCATAGCCTAGGGAGAAATGATATCATACATATTATCCACTATAATTCTAAGATGTTTTAAATAAAGTGATTTATCATCTTCCATGACCAGCGATAGACAATCCAACTATCCTCCACATTAGAATCGACCTCATCCAGCTCCTTCGGGTCAATGGGTTCATATTCTGGGAACATGTCTAGGATTTCAGTAGTAGGATTATCATATGGAATTATTTTAGATGGATTGGGCTCCATATCACGTGGTTGATCTTTATCACTGGATTCCACCTTGATAAGTTCAGGTTCTTCCCCACTAGTAGTTTTACCCACAACCGTTATTACCATGGTCTAGTCATCTCGGGCATCCGATTCCATGTCAATCGTAATTCCTCTCAGAAAATGAGCTCTGGGACCCCCAACCATCCTCACTTACATTAGACCCACTTATTAAATGGCTATTAATATAAGGGTAATTTTAGTTGGCCTAGTTGGGTGAACAACAATTATGAATATTTGAGGGAGATGACTTACGAAGATCAAATAGTTTCTCATTCCCTCAAGTTGTTATTGTTGGGACCCTAGGGAATGCCCCCTGTATATGGTTGGGAGCTCTGAAGATTCTAAAAAGGCCACCCTAGTTTCTACACCGCTACTGTATCCTATGTTTACCATTGTTATAGACACAGTTCTCCGAGTTTTTACCTCTACATCCGCTGTCATGTGGGAATGGGTCTTTTTTATGAGTTTCTCCTGTACAGAACAAGTGTCAATTGAGAAATCTGGGTAACATGAGTGAGACCATATAATAAAAGAATGTCTTAGATCATACCTCAAGAGTTTCAACAAATTATCCCAGCTCTGAGGCCGAAACCACACCTTCCACCAAGGGGCTACCTCTATTAGTATCTTCTCCCTAGGACCCTTCTGATCCCTCGGGAAAAGGGAAGTGATCCTCTAGATTAGTAGTAGACAGTTTTGGTGGAGACATTCGGTAAAGAATTACTTTCACCCAATCTATCAGTGAATGTGGGGTTCCTCAGGAGTTCACTATGTCCTCCAACTCAGCCACATATCACTCCCCTTCTGTCTACGATACCAAAAATCCATCCCTAGCATATGCAATTCTTGGAAGTTACATTCCGAACTGGTTAAGGTGGTCCAAAATTTCATAAGGAATAATAAATTTAATGTTAATGTCCTAGGATTCCCAATACTTGGGGTAAAAAACATCTTCATGTATGTCCACACAATGTAGCTACTTCCCAGGATGTAGAGTAGGTATTCTGCGGAACCCTCTTGATGGCCTCCCTTCATTCTGAGTTTTCCCGACCAGGTCCACTATGCCTCCTCCAGCTGTTTTATTTCTACTTTTGGTCAGATCATGCCATATAATTTATGGCCCTACTGCTACTGCTACTTCCCTGCCACTGTGATGTGCATCAGCCCTACCACTACGACATGTTGTTGTTGTTTTCTAACCCTGACCCTGAGGTTGAGGTGGCACCCCATCCTCAACTCGAGTAATCCATTTATTTAAAATATATCCTAGGTATGCTGCCTTCTAGATTTTACCATACTCCCCAACTATCCCATAAGCAGTGGAAGGTGGATGATTCTTGTTATACATCTTCCCATATTCCCATGTGAACATGAGCTAGAGTTTCCTCATCACACATGGGTGATCCTCATGTCATACCCCCAGGTAAAATTTTGGGGTTAACCTCTACAGGCACCAAAATTTCGTTATGGATCGATTTGGGGTATATGGATCACATATAGGCTCACAATCTACCCATTCCACTATAAATCCACATAGAAAGGCCTTGAGATACGACCAATGCTACTTGATTCCCCTTTCATCATCGTTGAATACTCTCATTGGTAATGAGAATAGATGAAAATTGAATTCTTACACCCTCTAGAATTTATTCAACATAGTCGGTGAGTTTAGATTGATTGAGAAATTCCCCACTACATTTATAATGGTAGGTCAAAATTTTAACTTAGGAGGGGAAATGGGGTTCAGATATTCATATTCATTCATGTGTGCTGCTACCCAGCCGTATAGAAAGTTGAAGAGTTCCCATATATATTGTGTATTATTCCCCTCAGTGATGTGCCAAAGCACCTTATACAACTTTTCCAACACTGTAACCCCAATGTTAACACGTTTCCCCATCAATAGCACAACCACCATAATGAATGTGATCGGCTGTGCACCCATGTGCGCATCCCTGATTGAAAACATCCATCCATAAATGAGTGTAAAGATAAATCCATCCTACCTAACCATCAGTTGATGCTCGGTGTTGACACTGTACCCCCATAACTACCATTATCTATCCTCCAGGATCCACCAGTAAGAATCTTCTCTACCTCGCTGAGTGCCCTTGGATAGGTATAGGGCCAAATTGGTAGTTTCCTCGGTGCTTCCTCTCCCTTAGTAGGATGATCTGGGGGAAATTCAGGAACGTATGAACTACTGATTGATGTGGACATCCCTCACCGACTGTTTACCTTCCCCCAGCCTCAGGTCCATTAGCATCCTCTCCAGCCATGGAATCTTCTATGGTTCCTCCCATGTATTCTCTATGGGGAGAAATTCATCGTTACATTTACCCTAGAATTGGAATCCTTGAAATATGGTGTAGGTCCCAGAGGTTGATGTTGACCTCACCATAGTGAAAATAGAAATTGTTGGTCCTTGAAGACCACATACTCAACAGTTCTGGCATCATGTGTTTCGATTTTTAGATGTGGAATTAGGAAGCCCATGCAGCCTCATACAAGACTACCTACCTCAGCCTTGCTCCAAATTCCACGCAAGACATGCATACCCAGTAGGAACAAGCCCATTCATCTGTGAAATTTACACCTTGGCACAATTTACAATTACTGGTCTACCCTTTCTTTGAGTTCTTTAAGTCCTCCTTGAGAATATTGTGATATTGCATGGTTAGTTCCCCTTGTTACAGTTCTTTCCCATCAATGTCGTTGAGATGGTTATAATGGTAGTCTACAGTGATAGGCCTATGGCCCTTCCAAGTATGGCCATCGGCATCTCTGAACCACTAGTATTGACATTGTGTGCCCCTGAACCAGTAATCCGGTTCATCCCTACTCGCTTTTGGGATAAAAATGTTGTCCCACAGACCGAAGGCGTATAACAGAAATATTTTACAGAGGGGATAATCCTTTTTCCTATCTGACAACAGCTTCACCAAGGAATCATGGCAAGAATGACTTTGAACACATTCCCTGAGAAGGGCATTGTTCATCATATCCTCTCTCCGAGTAGTATCAATAAGGACCTCCCAAGAAACTTATTAATGGGCCATTTGTTTAAAGATTTTTTGATTTTTCTCCTCTATTAATGAAGCCCATTTTTAGAGCACATTCATAGAGCTTACAATTGTGTAGACTTGAAGGACTCAACACACTTTGTAGAGCAATAAAGGATCTTGGAGCACCGGTTCTCTAAGTATCATTCGGGGAGAACCAATCCGAGGAACCCGGTTTGCAGAGAGTGTTCGTGGGAGTTATGGAGATTTGCGATTCGAGAGATTGAGCACTATTTCAATGAGATTGGATTCATCAAGAAAAGGAACCTCATTCTAAATATATAGGTGACGACCTTGAAAAATTTACAGAAATCTCACCATGTGCTTCACATGAACTCATTGTGAGACAACCCAATTATCTGCAGGTTTTGGGTTATCTACCCTTAGAATTTGACCCTCTTTTCCTCTGCCTCCCATTCTAAGAGGGGTCATTTTTTAGAACTGAAATCTATGCCTAAGATGGAATGAGGGAAATCAAAACCATTTAAGAGAACATTTAACCCAAAAAAGACACAAAAAAAACACCAAAGGGCCTTCCTCGCGAAGCTCCAACACCAATACCTTCATCACCATGAATGGTGTGAAGCTAGATAGAGGATGCCTCTGCGATCTTCATGAATCACTAATGGTAACCTCCTTGATTATGATGATCACTTCGACCATTACAGGATAGTGACATAAGGCTCTATGAATTTGACAACACCGTGTCTGATCGAAAAACACCATTTTCTTCACGGCGTGCCTCTGAGCATCAGGATACCTAGTGCTTATAAATATATATCTTAACCCCACCCCAAAATATTTCTACCCTGACCTTTCACCTTATGAGCTCTCATATCATGAAGCTCCCTTTTCTCAATGAACCAACTATAAAAAAGCATCAAGAAAGGTATTTAATCATCGTGAACAATCTTCCCCTTTGTTCTGATTTCCCCCCACTTCAAGTGGGGATGTCCTTCATGAATCCCTATGTCCATCACGAAAGTAGAAGTCCTTTTAGGGCACACAAGACTTCACAGAGAATCCATCCTTTACAAAGCACCCACAAAACACATGAAAACTCCATGCCTCAGCTTGGTCACCATGCTTTATGTAGCTCCTCCCTTCACGGAGCCCCTTTTCACCTTGATTCGCGAAGCTCTTCCTATTTGAAAAGCACCAGAGCTTTATGAATCTTCTCTAAGTTAGGCCTTCTACCTCACAAACCCCTCTCCCGTGCAGCCCTCTAGGTTTGTATGAAGTGATTTTGTGGTTCCTCGAGCATTGCTTCATGTTGCATTTCCTTACCTTATGATTCTTCACATAACTATGCTAATGACTGTTGCTTCTTCACATAGCCACACTAACATGGCCCCCTCAATTGACCACTACTCCACCTCATTCCCAACGGGCGTTGCTTATGCCTTCTCTTCTCCAAGTGCAGGTCGGTACAAGTTATGTAAGTCCAAGGGATAATGTGTAAATTCTCATCATCTGAGCTACAAGATGTTAAACTGCAAAGCATCTTTTTCCCCAACACATGACATTAAACTATGATTTTATACATGCGTGACAAGTCTGGGAGAACCAAGAGGATAAAAAGCATCAATAATATCCCACTCCCAATCTCCCTTTTGGATTTTCTCCATGTGTTCCTAGGGAAGTCTCCATGTAATCCCCGAAACACATTGATAGGGTGTTTCTTATACATAGAGCCATATCCTCTTCATACATCGAGACAACCTCCTCATGATTCCCTCCTAGAGTAAGTCCCAATATCCATCCCTCTAGAAATCTAACCATGCATAATCTCCACACCATCCCTCATAGACACAACTTTCACGACATGATCATTAGGTATAATTTCACCTCTTATTTCTCACATCGAGAATGACTCATGTGAGATTAGAGTAAGTAGCGACCATGGAATTCTCTTTGGGATACTAACCATGCATAGTCCACATCATGTCCTTGGTCTACTAACCATGTGTAAGTTCTATTCCCCCTACTAAAATATATGTAATTTTATCTCTATCTTCTAAATAGGGTATTTATGAAGCCTCTTCAATATTTAAGCCCCTCACTCCCCATAATTCAAACGTTCAGTGTGTTTCAAATCGGTTCACCTTCATCCCAAATGATGTTAAAACATATTATCCTTTCAAACTATGTAGATTTGATCACTTTTGGGTATGTAGGAAGCCTCCTTGAGGTCCAATACCAGCCAATGGTAAACTCTGGTGCTCCCTTCTAGGGATATACCCTCCTGATGTGATACTTTCCCTTTTTCGGACGCATCTCCGGGATCCACCTCCCTATGGTGTTCTGATCCCTATGGGTAGCTAACCATGTGTGAGTCCCCCACTTCACCACACTCCTCTAACCAATAGTGTACCTCTTACAATGGGAAACTAACCATGCATAGGCCTCAGAATGTCTCTAGGTCATTGTCTGTTGTGTACACCCCGATCCAATTCCCCATTATGGAACTATGTGGAATTTTATCCCTATCTTCTACATGGGGTACATAGGAAGACTCTATGAAGGTTCAATCTCATCATCAATTTCCCATACTGGTCTCTCCCTTGAGCCTCTGTGTCTCGAGAAGATCATTCCCCAACCCAGTGGTTCCACTTCCATCAGGTCCCTATCTATGAACTCAATTCTCATGAGATTCCTCCTCAGGTGTCTCATTTCCCCCACCATAACTATGTGGACTTTGATTCCCAACTACCAAGATATGTAGAAAACCTCATCGAGGTTTAAGTCCAGAATCGTCATCTTCATATCAGTTCCATGCCATTCATCTTCACCCTTCGACACCTCTTACATATCCATCTTGATTTTACCCAAGATTCCACATACCAGTGAACTCATTCCATTTATACGAGCAGCTAACCATCCATAATCCCCAACCATCTACTCCATCGACTTACCCTTATCATGGTAAGGTTGCATCTTTTTCTCCATGTACGCTATGGGAAGATAACCATGTTTAATCCCCGAATCACCCCTTCGAACTACATGAGTTTTGATCCCTATATTATACATAACATACATAGGAAGCCTCCCTAAGGTTCAATCCCAGCCAATAGTAAATCTTGGTATCCCCTTCGTTGGGACCTGCCCTCCCTGATCCTCCCTTTGTGGTGTCTAGATCAGCCTTCACGGTGTGATATCTTCCCTTTTTAGGACACTCCATCCAGGGTCTGTCCTGACTAGGAATTTCAATCCATCCATTTGGTAAAATTTCTAGGTGCTCCCTCCTAGAGACGTACCCATTTGATCCACTCTTGTTAGTGTAATGATCAGTCTGATATGTCTCCGCAGGACATTAAACTTGTGAAATACCCCATGTTAAAACATGGGAAGATGGGAAAAACCTCAGAGACATGCCTCTGACATAGGATACACCAAAATCAATGTGGGATTCCTTAGGATTTTGTGCCCTCAAGAATCCCTCTAATAAGGGAGAATTCAGGTGTACCAATGCTACAATGTCTATACATGATAGTGATTCCCAACATGACTAATTCCCTGACTGAGGGTTGATTCCCTAACTTAACCCTTCAGAATATCCTAATAGAATCACAATAATTAACTGACGTCCATGAAGAGATGGCACCAGGACTTTCATCCATGAAGAGATGGAACTAGGAGGATTTTCACGAACAATGTATTAATATTTAAGGGAGACCTAGACAAGGTGATGAATTCAGAGGAGGAATCAAATAAAGGAGAGACCGAAATCCCATCATCCTATTTCAATCAAGGTGAAAACTTCACCAAATAGATGATAAATTCCACTCACCTTTGGAAAGAAGGAATGTAGGGCAAAAGCTAGCCCGTCTTCCACAAATGGAATGCACCCTGACTTAAAGCATCAGAAACTGTGTCAGATGGCATGAGGTGCCAGTGATGTATTTACAGGAGGTTCCTAAGGGCTCTCTAGGTATTTCATTCTTTAGGGGATAACTTGGTAACTATTCCATGGGTCCTTTCCACTAAATATATATATATATATATACATACATGTGTTGTATTCAATATATATATATATATATGTCGGGGCACTTATTCAAAGATATACTGGTGATGTCTAAATAAGGTTAACACTTCCTTGTGGCTATTGAGAATAAGGTAATTGGTTCAACTATTAAATGTGTATGCATTCCATTTTTAGTTATATTTTTCATACACCTACATAATTATGAATGTAATACATGAACACATTGGTGGTGGCCTCTTGTGTTCATACTAACACCCTACATAGACCCATTAAGATTCCTGTAGACTTTATTTCTTGGTGATGAGGTAATGGATCAGGCTCAGGAGCAGGAACTTAGTGATTATAGTTTTACCTTTTTCCTGGGATGGATGGTAATAGACCATGTTAGTTCTTGAATTGATATGGAGTTTCCTTTTTGTTTTTTCATGATTTATATATGTACCTATATGGTCAACCATGGGAAACCTAGTTTATCTATTTGTATAACCCATTGATATTTTTTGTTTATTATCAACATATGGTATTATGACTTTAGGATTGTTTATTACAACTTCTATTTATTATGCTTATTCTGATTTTTATTAATGCTTCATATAAGATATAGTCCTTCTTCCACTGTATTTTATATATATGTAACATTATTGTTATCATCTCCTAAGGGTATATTCTCATCACTATAACCTCATTGGACCCTCACTGCTAGTTGGCAGCCTTTGGTATATGGGGAGGTGTGCCTAAGGCCCAGTAGCCAACCAGTCTGAAGCACTATTGAGTGGAAAACTAAGTCGGGATTCTACATACTATCCCATTGTCATTTTTTATCATTATTATCATATATTTAATTATATTCAATGTTATATTAAAATTTATACCAATAATTAGGGTTTTATTCAATGGTTATAAAGGTTGTAAGGGTTTTCTTGGTCTTAATTTTGATTCTTTAAGACATAATACATTTTTGTACCACTTTTTCCGTGTACGGTGTGTTTACTACCCATGAATATAATTTTTTATAATATTTTTTATTTAATGGTTTATACTAATCCAAATCATATTCCCTTCTTAAAATGGATATTGATTCAATTATTACCCTAGTAGTAAGGATTTTTGGTAACTCAACTTTCATTCATTAAGTTATGATTTAAAATAATTTCATATAAGTTGGGAACATTCTACACTTGATTGTTTTATGTTTCATTATCTCATTTTTATATGAATTTACATTCATACCACATAAATCCTTATCGAATATTTCTTACCTTATGAAGTATATTTTTTTAAAGTATATTGATAGCTCAAATCTCGTTTCTTTCAATTATAAAATTTTATCTTGAACACCATTCTTCCTTGTTTGGGTTCTCACACCATAATATTTTATTATATGTTATTTTATAATCCTATTTGGGAAATTAAAGTTTTAACACAAAGAAGGCTTTATTACTCTTTTTATAATTTGGGTTTCAACAATGGTAATCTCAAAGTATTAAAAAGATTCCTCTCATAATCAAATGTTTTATCTTTGACTTTACATTTACTATTGAATAATTTATGTCATTTTCAAGTCTTATTATTTTTAAAAGTAAATGTTTTCATAAATATTTCACTTCACCTTTTAAAAAGTTACATTTTAAAGTGAGAAGTAAGTTTTTATTTTACATCAATGTTAAAAATGTTTTCAAAAAGAGCTTTTAAGTTTTCACTTCCATTTACCTTTTCATATTAAAAAAGATTTTAAATCATGATATTTATGTTACATTATTCATTATCTAATTAATATATCTATATAAATAATTTATGTTATTGAAATTGTTGTATAAAACAATTCAATTCATGATCCCTTCTTATGTGATACCTTTTGAATCATTTGTTGGAAATGATGTTTTTCATTTATGTCAACATCCTTATAGGTTTCAATTGTTACTCTAGGGATATGTTCTTTTGAAACCATTCACCATAATTTTCCATATGGATAGTGAAATTTTCTTTTCTATCATAGAAGTGATCCTTTACATCCATTGTCCTACCAAGTCACTGAACGTTTATAAACCTAATTTTTTTTCCAATGCCTTTCCTCTATGAATACTCTATTTTTGATTCATTTGATCGAAGGTTATTTACCTAGATTATATATATATCAATTGATTGAGGAAATTATTATCTTAATAATATACTCTTTATGTATGAATTTTAAATACCATATGATTAATCATCTTGATTGAATGATATTTACCTAGAAAGTTACTTGATGTCATTAGATAACCATTTTTTATTCATAGGTTTATCATATCATTATTATTAATGGAATTATAAATGTTTAAATATATTAATGTTTGTAACATATTTGAAAGGTGTCATGATTTTATAATTATTCTCATGAATCTCATAGATCATGTTATTGACCAACTCTTTTGATTCATGTCTTATTTTATACCCATCCTTATGTCATGATTTATTATATATTATTTATTGGGTATGAATTTTATTATCTATCTTGATTATACCCATATTCTCATTTTATGTTCAATTGTGATATTCAAATTTTGTTGCTTATTTTTACCCTTATTGAGCATCTGAAATCATCCATTTCATATGTTTCAATTTCCCTAGGTTATGAAGAAAATTAATACATAAGATGTGTCTAGAAAAGTGTCTTGTGTGGAGGATTTGTGGGAGATATTGAAGACTTGTCATCGATTAAGTATTTGATTATATAGTGTAAAAAATGTCTATTTAATTCAAAGAACATGGTTTCTGAAAGTTAAATATTTTTCATAACTCTCTAAAACCCAAAGCCCCTATTTTTTAAATTATGTGAGAAGGATCTTGTAATTATGGATGTATATAATATATAGTGTTTAATGTTTATATATTTAGTACCGAATCTGGGATTGTAAGTCCTGGGGAACTTCAGTTGGTATTAGATGAGGGTATAGATAAATTTAGAGGTTAGGATGTTATCGGTTGAAAATAAATTAAGAGTTGAAAAGATCATTAAATATTGATAGGTTAAGTTTGATCATATTTTCAAAGTTATAGATAAACCTTCAAGTTTTTTATAATAAGTATTTTATGTTTTCGATGAATAGTATGAGAGTGTTTTAGTGAAAACAATAAGGATAGTTTAAGTGTATGAAAATTTCAGATTTTTGGAAAAGTTGTGATTATATAGTTCTCCTAGAAATTAAATCTCTTCTTGTATACTACAAGTGTATGCAGAATCTGGAACAAATTTACTTAGGGGTAACAACCCTAAAAATGGTGGATTGAGTATTAACTTCATCTTCACCTAGTGAAAAACAAATAGTCCTAACTGCACACCTCCCATATCCTTGATTTTCTCATGGATGATTTTAGATTCATCAGAGGAGGTTGAAGTTGGATATAGTCTTTGAATCTTCACTGGAACCTCCTCTTACTCTTCTTCTTTACTTTAGTTCAATCATTTATCATCACTATGTTTTTCCAGTCACCTCTCTTTTATTGTTTGTTCAATCTCGGTGGTCTCTAACCTCTCAGTGATAATGGTGGAGGTGTTATCATTGTTTTCATAGTGATGTTCAACAAGAATCCTTATTCTCATATATAATTTCATTCCAGATATTATCTTGCAGTTGATGTGGGATTTGAGGAGAAGGTTTATGGGTGGTCTTTGATGGCACATGTATGATTGTGAGATGATGTGAGGTTGTGTATTCTGTCCTGGTGATATCTATGTTCACAGTGATGGCAGTGAAATATCTTTAATTTTTTTGCATAGTGATAGTCGTATAAATGATTTATCCTCAAATTTGGTTTCATTCCAGATATATTCTATTTTTATTGATACGAGCCTTGGGGAGAAATTCTATAGATGATCCGTGGTGTCATGAGTATGCTCGTGCGTTAGAGTGCGTTTTTTATCTGATGTGACATGATATGACAAGATCTGGTCAGTTGGACATGGAGGATCATGAGAGAGCTTGGGTTAGAGAAATATTAAGTTTAAAGTCATCTAAAATGATGATGATTTGATCATCAATAGTCGGTGTTTCTGTTTGTCCATTAGGAATCATTGATCATAGGAGTAAGTGCATATTAGTTTCTATGTCGGCTGCCAAAAACAGTGATGTTCAGGAGACTTTGTGTTTTTAGAAATGGTTTAGTAGAAATTCATTTTATTTTGGGAATATTTGTTTTTTGTGTTGTAGATAACCTTACAGGAACAAGATTTTATCTCATTGCATTTGGAATACAGTATAGATTCTTGTAGGTTCTTCTGGGTGGGAAACCTTGAAAGAGGGATGAGTGTACTATAAACCATCATTTAGCCATATTTCCTCACTTTTATGGATGCATGGGAACCCTAAAATGACTCGTATTTTCCATTTATTATTTTTGAATATTCTATGGATTATTTTAGAGACCAAGCACTGAGACAACATGCGATTCTAAGGCCCGATGTTACCAGAATAAATGTTTGAAATATATTAAATATATTAAATATCAAGCACATAATGTTTTCCTGAAAGATTAGAATATCATATAAATGGGGACCTAGATAAAAAATATTTGGGCACCATTTAGTTAAAGACATGGGTTTTACCCTAGGAGCGATATAACCTTTTTCAGCATGGGGAATTTGTGGAAAAGTCATCATAGACATAAAATGAATAAAATGAATAAAATAACTAAATAAATTATTTAATTTTATTTCATTGATGCAGCGACTTAACATATTATATAAGTATTTGGTTATGGGGGATTCCTAGGTTTAGACACTAAAACCTATAGATCCATAGGGCTTTTGGAGAGAATTAAAAGATATTCCATTGATGGATGATGGACAGATCGAGGATTGAGGACCGATGTGAGACGAAATTAAAGGATCTCACCAATGATCACGGTGCAACTCCGTCATTTATCAGCGATCTATCCGAATTGAGGTAGAGAGTTTGTTTTGATTATATTTATTTACCTATTATATTTTCTATGTTGAATGTGGATCAATCAACCAACATTTTGATCTACGGATTGTGCATATTGCAGGATGGGTTAGTTTCTTTCAGGAATTGGGAGAATTTCTTTGTGATTATCTATTATCTCTTCATTCATTGTTCTAATGTAAATGAATCAAGGTCGACATGAAAATCAACCAAGGTTCTTTCCTTATGATTGTTCCTTATGATTTTCTCCCCCAATTCTTCATTCATCACGAGTGTTCTTCATTGGATTTTGGCTCATCCAAAATATCATGGAATCGATCATTACACACCCATTTATTGGTTCAATGATCTGATATCATAGATCTAGACTCAGTATGGTGTGAGGATCATGCGATGGTGGTATTGGCCTGTGGATCAGACCAGATTGAAGATCCATGATTCGATCAGGGTGTGTGAACGATTATGGGAAATCGTAGAAGGAATTTTACAAACAGTGTCAAAGGCCATATTATCATGATCATATATGGTGAGGCCTGAACAGAGTAGATAAATTATTTTTAGATAGATCTAGGCTGATTTATGAGGAAAATATGGTAAGAGCATACACATAAGGAAGAATATGGGTTTCTGAAAAAACCCAATCATCACAACATGTACTTAGGAGCTACAAGACTCATGGGACCCTCCTAGCAATGGCTAGGGCTTTGGGATGAAGATAAGTATCACACAATGTTTGAACCTTTCTTGAAGGTTCAACATGTAAATTGGAGGGTACATGGACATAGACTGGATTACTTGGGAAAAGGAACGATGTGTACTCCTACACAGACACAGCCAGAATAGGCATACATGGGATAAGTCATGTATTGGTACATGAGAATTAGTACACGGGAAACATCACACCATGTACTTATACATGAACATGGTAATGGGTATATCAAAAACTTTGTTTGGTATGGTATCATTATTGAAAGAAAACTTGTTACCATCCCTTTGTCTACTTGCTGAAAACCGTTAGAAAATGGTGCTCTGGGCATCAAGAATCTCAAGCTCTTTAATGAGGATCTTCAAGATAGACTCACTTGGAGATTGATGAATCAAAATTTTGACACCATTGATTTTATAAGAAATAAATTATTGGAGAAACTAAAAATAGGAAACTTGAGCTATGTTTACTCCTCGATTTAGCCCTCCATCAGAAAATCCTTTTCCTACATTATAAAAAACTCTAGATGGATGGTCAGTATAAACCATTCCATGAACTTTTGGCTTCATAACTAGTCTGGCACCCACTCATTTCCTTGTGGCCTCCTAACTCCCCTCCGGATAACACCAACTGCACTATTCAGGAGGTGATGCACTCTCCTAACCTTAACCTCCTGGATTCCATTATCCAGGTAGTTGGTAGCTAGATCTTCTCTAGAATGGATGTTTTTCTCACTTGGGAACCTACTCATAATGGAATTTTAGATTCCAAAAGTTTTTACAATCACAATTTCACTAACTCTGATACACTTTTTGTTTGGTTCAAACACTTCAACAAATCTTGGATTAAACCCTCTAGACTAAACCTTATCTCACGGGTTGCTCATAATCATATTCTTACTGAAGTTTGCCTCTAGTCTTTTGGTATTAAACTTGGCTCTAAATGTCAACTCTGTCATCAGCATAGAGAAGATTCTAACCACCTATTTTTATCTTGTGCTAGAGCTTCTGCTCTTTCGAATTTTATTAATAAACTATTTGACTATAGATGGATTTGCTCTGAATCTATTTACTCCCAACTAAAACGTTGTGTGGAGCTTGATACCTTGCAAAAAATTAATAATCTCTTCCTTTCCTCTGTTGTAGAGCTCCTTCACATCATCTGGTATGATAGAAATGATATTATTCACTATAATCACTCACTCAATCTTAATGTAGGTCGGAATAGAATTCTCATCGGCATCAGGGATGCCCCCTCTCTTTAAAAAGATCATTGTGACAACTTGGTTAGAGATTTGTGATCCTTCAACGACTTAGAATTGAAGGCCTCTACAGATAGTCGAGACATTCAATTGAGGTGTTCTGGAAAACCCCACTTCCTGGATAGATCAAGATTAATTTGTATGGAGCTTCCAAACAAAATCCGGGTCTTGCGGGCTTTGGAACTGTTTTCATAGATTTTCTAGGTCATTGTCATGGTTGTTTCTTTAGAAGTTGTGGTAACACCTCCTCTATTGAAGAAGAAATGATGGATGTGATCTAGGCTATTTACTTTGTTAAAATTAAGGGATGGAACGACATCTGGATTGAAAGTGACTCAACCACCATTGTCCAAGCTATTTGGAATGGGGTGGTCCGCCTTTCCTGCCCGCTTACTACTCATTGGATGAACTAACTGGATTTTCTTAGGGAGTTCAGATACATTTTTCACTCATGATTATCATGAAGTGGACTTGGTGGCTGATGGTCTTGCCAATAAAGGAATCAACCAGAGCGTTACATGGAGCGATGAACTGCCAGTTGATCTTTTTCCCATCTATGGAAGAGATTGTAATAAAATCCCCTCCTTCAGACTTTTGAAGTTCATTGTTTGTTTTCAATAAATTATTCCTTGGTCTTTGACAAAGGAAATAAATTTTAAATAAAATGGGCATGGGTCATTTACACAGGTAGGAACTAGGGTCAAAGGGACACGAAATGCACTCCTATAAAACCTCGTGTACTCCTTTAATGTTGGATTGGATCCCTTTTCCTCTGTATCTTGGAAACGTTTCATTAGGGTGTGTTACCTATATCTATTTCCTAAGGGTTAGTATGGAATCGAATACTATAGATAGTACAATTATCCCTCCAACATTACTTCTTAGGTAGATTTATTGGAATCCTTTCATGAGGCCCAGAGTGAGATCCTCTATCATCTTCTTTACCTAGGTGGTGTTCTTGGTATCATCCCGACCAACACTATGCCAGCTCTAATCCTCTAATTAACAATTTAATCCATATTTATTTGTTGGTATACCCCATGGACTTGGTATTAACCCTCATATGTGTATTGTATCTATTCATAATTCTAGTATATAATTATAATGAAGAGACCCGATGAGAAATACCTCTCGTACATACATCATCGGTGCTATCTGACTCGTAGAGTGTGTTATCCTAGATGATTACTTTGTGGATCCTTCAAGTTGGAATCCTAGGCTATAATTATGGTTGTGAATTTAACTTGAGACTATGTTACTTTGTTTAGTATATCAATATATTCTTTTAATATGTTTTGTAGACATATATATGTGTATAAATGAATGTTGTTATTTTGTTATATGCTTTGTGGTTTTGGGGTGTCCTACTAGGTATTATTATACTCACCCATGCATGGAATTTTCCCACACATGTTATATCTTGTGCAGATGATTGACCCTTTGATAGAGACACCAAGGGACCAGGTCTAGATGGTGGTTAGTGAGACTGGACATACTAAGGTGTGTTCTTGCAGTATATTAATTTTAGACCTCATATTTACTTTCTGGTTGGTCTTGTTTTTAGAAACTTTTTGGTGGGATTTTATTTTTCCATGTTTACTTTCCTTTACTACCTATTGTACTCTAGTTGTAGGATTTAAGTGTATGAATGCATGGTTGTTTAGTTTTTTTCTCATTTTTATCATTTTTTTGGTATTGGAGATGTGTGTGTGTGTGTAATTAGGATAAGGCCTCCCATGATAGTGATATAACTACTTAGAGCTAGTCTCCAACCAATGTCATATTAGAGGTGGGCTTAGAGAGTTGTGGAATGGGCCCCATTGGGATGGGTTGTGACAAAGTGGTATTAGAGAAGTAAGTACTACCTTAGGATCAAATTCTATAAGATTGGTTAGAGGAAACAATGTTAAATGTTTCAAGTTCATCTTTTAGGTCAGAGACCCTAGTGTTTGTGTTGCAAACGACGTATCCGAACACCAAGACTCTAATCACCTGTCTTTAAAATTGGAAAATGAGAACATTGGTTGCAGAGAAAACAATGGTACATGCATCATATAGGAATGGGTTTTGGTTTCCATGTCCTTCTTGATTCATCTCTCTAGATATACTCTTTGAATGTGGTATATCTTGTTTATTTAAGGATCCCTCTGTAGCATATGATAGCTAGGATTCAACATCAAGATCACGAGGATGATCCCCTCAATGTCAAGGCATCAATACAAGGATCAATTATAGAGATGTAACCTCTAGGTGGTGTACCAACTATACCACCACCTATAGAGAAGAAAATGGTACCAGCAGTACCGGTGGATGAGGTGCACATACTTATATCACTTTATGAGTTTCAATGATAGAGACCCCTACGATTCCGAGGTGGGCCCGACCCAAAGGTAGTTGAGGATTGTCTTGAGGTGGTGAAATGAGTTTTCCATTAAGTCAGGACACCAGTAGAGAAGATGGTGGTTTGGAGGTGAGCCTCCTTCATGGATCAGTAGTGTAATGGTGGGGTTTAGTGACCCAGTCTTATGAAGAGGTGACTCTGGCATGGTCAGAGACTGTGAGAATTTTCAGAGATGAGTTCTCTCCAGCTACATTGAGGGTTGTACGTATCCAGGATATCCTATAGCTTCAGCTAGTCAATATAACAATAGTTGAGTATTCATCGAGGTTTACCAACCTCTCTAGGTACTTGATGGATATAGTTTATGATCAGTTCTTCTGGAATCATACATTCAAGTGAGGATGACGTTGAGACATATATTTCATCATTATACCTAAGTGAATTCCTATTTATACTGGGGAACTAGAGTGATATTTTGTGGTTGAGAGTTTCCTGGCTTAGTAGAAACATACAGTGGTTGCCGGAAGTGGGTAAGCTAGAGAAGAGACCTTGGAAGTAGGGAGCTAACGTCAATCTCAAGGACCTGGGCATGTGATATGTTTCAATATAAGGTCCCAGGATAGAGGTTATATGGTTCATGGTTCATAGTATGGTTTCAATCCGCCCAAGGAGAGGCAATGCTACTCATGTGACAGTAGGGGCTATCTTACATGAGATTGTCTGACCCACTGTATGGCTAGCAGGGAAATAGTGGATGGGCCACTGATACAAAGGTAGTGGTAGGATCAGATAGGTATTTAGGATGAATGATGTGGCATAGGATATGTGAGGGAATACATAGGTGGTTGAAACATTGACTTGTTACCTCCACCGCCCCCAGGTGGTCCATGCTAGGATCATAGAGCTAGAGGACAAGGGTGGGGAAAACTGCAGGCGACCATGGATTACAACCTAGAGGCTCTAGGAATGATACAAGGTATGATATGTTTCTTTTATACCTTAGCTATAGTACCGATAGACATAGGTTATATTAATTCCTTTATATACCCATATCTGGTTTGAGACTTAGTGATTTTAGTTGAGCCCTTTGGTCGACCCTTGTGCTTGGAGACTCCTACTGAAGATGACTCAACAGTCACACACTTGTGATGATAGTGTGACATGAATCTTGGAGGTGAGAGTTTATATTGGGCTATCTTTGTAGTAGTGATGAGTCCTTATGATGTCATCTTAGGTATAGAATGGTTATATACAGTTCATTCCTCGATTGAATGTTTCAAGAAGAGGATGTGGTGTTTCCACAATGATGGAACCTATTTTTCCTTTGTGGGAAAAAAGTAAACCCAAGAAGAATAAGATAGACTCATACATATGAGGGTGAAGTCTATTACTCATCAATTGGCTAGAATAACCCTTGGTGTAGTAGATGTTATGATTTTTCAGTTTCCTTCAGTGGTAGAATAGTATGAGGAAGTCTTTCCTAAGGATGTTCCAGGATTACCTCCCTACCAAGAGATTTCCTTTTTCAATGATATACACCCCGAGATGACACAAATATCTATGTCAACATATCTAATGGATCCTATAGATCTTCCTGAGCTAAGGGTGTAGTTGGAGGACTTGTATAGGAAGGGCTTTGTTGAAAACAATGTTTCACCCTGGGCAGCCCCAATTTTATTCTCCAAGTGGGTAGATGGAGGCTTAAGGTTACGTGTAGACTAATAGCACTTGAACCCAGTTACCATGAAAAATAAGTATCCAATATCTAGTATCGATGAACTCTTTGATCATTTGAGAGGGTCATAATGGTTCTCAAAGGTTGACCTAATTCCACGCTTTCACCAGTTGCGCGTATGGGATGAGGATATACTAAATAAGACATTATAATGTCTCTATGATCACTATAAGTGCTTGATGATTCCATTTGGCATGAATAAATCCCTATCAGTGTTCATGGGACTCATAAAATATATCTTTAATCTCTTATTAGACCAATTTGTGGTAGTATTCATTGATTATATCCTTGTATACTCGACGTCCAAGGAGGATCACATGAGACACTTGAGGATGGTTCTAGACGTACTCTAAGAGCACCAAATTTATGGGATTCTCTTTAAGTGTCTATTATATATACATGAGGTTCACTTTCTAGTACATATTATCTTATCATATGGAGTGGCACTCGACCCGGACAAGGCCAAGGCAGTTTTAGCTTTGGATCCACCCAAGGGTGTGACATAGGTGTGGAGCTTCCCTAGGTTGGCCAACTATTACCAGAGATCCATACCTAATTTATCCATGATATCAGCACTCATTATATATTTTTACCCTAAATGGGAATCCTTTCATGTAGATTGAGATATTCTAGAAGGATATTCAAGAGTTGAGGAAGATATTTATGAGCGTTCCCATATTGATATTACCAAAGGAGGGTGTTGAGTATATAGTGGTCTGCGTTGCATTAGGAACCAGTATTGGTTGTGTTACGATGTAGAGGAAGGTTTTTATTGCCTATGGTTCACATCATTTGAGACCACATGATCATAACTACATAACCCATGGTCTTGAGTTAGTAGTGGTAGTCTCCGTACTAAATATGTGGCTACACTACATGACAGGTGAGCAGTTTATCATCTATAATAATCACAATATTCTCAAGTATATATTCTCTCATAATGGTATTAACTTGAGATAGAGGTGATTTCTAGAGTCACTATAGGATTATGACTTCAAAATTTTCTATACTCTTGGGAAGAGTAACATGGTACTATATTCTCTTAGTCGGAGATCTTGTTCACAATTCCTGAATGAGGCATTAGAGCAATTGTCCTTGTTACAGTTATCCTCTATGAATGGAGATAGATCATCTTACCTTTAGTAAATGGTTGTTATCCCTCAAATTTTGTAGTGATTCATAGAATCATAGATTTTAGATATCTACTATGAGACCCTACATACTCAGATATCCTCTGGACATTCTCTTGATAGATTTTCTTAAGGTGGGGATCATGTCGTTCTTTTCAAAGGACACATGATGGTACCAGTGACGTTGCGAGAAGAGGTTCTATGATATTTTAATAAATCTCCATTGGCGGTAAATATAGGTATGAAAAATATGTACCAAGACCATTTATGTTAGTTTTTTTGGCCAAGGATAAATAAGGGAGTTACAAATTGTGTCTCTTTATGCCTTACTTTTCAGCAAGTAAAGGTTAAGCACCAAGTTCCAGTGGGTTTAACTCAACCCTTTGACGTGTCAAAGTGTAAGTGGGATGTGATATCTATGTAATTAACGATGGTCTTACCACATAATTCTAGGTAATAAAATTCTATTTGGGTGATCCTAGACTAGCTCACCAAGTCAGCCCACATCCTAGCCATCTAAGAGAAGAGTTCAGTAGAGATCTTGGGATGCCTCTACATGCAGAAGATAGTCTGAATCCATAGAGTTCCCTCGAAAATAATTTCTAACCATGATGCTAACTTCACATCTATGTTATGGAAGGGACTAAAGTAATATTTAAGGACTCAATTATGGTTTAGAACAACGTTTCTTCCCCTGACTAATGACCAAACTGAGCGGACCATTCAGGTTCTGGAGGATATGTTGTGATCTTGCATGTTGGACTTTGGCTATAGTTGGGAGGATCATTTACCACTAGTAGAGTTATAATAAAACAAAAACTACCATTCTATAATTGGTGTGGCACCGTTTGATGATTTTTATAGGTGACCCTATAGGTCACTACTTTACTGGACTGACCTAGGAGAGTCAGTACTCATGGGCCCAGAGTTGGTGCGAGCCATTACAGAGAATGAGTAGATCATATAGGAGTGGATGAGAACTCTATATATCCATCATAATTCTTATGTGGATATACCATGGAGAACTTTTGAGTTAAAGAAAGAAAACCATGTGTTCCTATGGGTTTCACCTCAATGTGGATTATAGAGATTTCGTCGGTGCTATCTCCAAGGTTCATCGAAACTTTCTAGATACTGCATAGAGCTGGTGAGGTGGAATTCTACTTATCTCTTTCACCACTATTAGATCAAGTACATGATGACTTCAACGTGTCACAACTGAGGAGGTAAACGCATGACCCATCACACATTATCGACTAGGTTGAGTTGGACATCAAGGATGGATCTACCTTTTATGAGTACCTAATAGAGATCAAGGATTAGAAGGAGAGGATCCATATTGGGTGAGTGATTCCTTTAGTGCATGTCTAGTGGTAGCACAAAAATCTATAGGAGAGAACCTGGGAGCAGGAGGCTCACATTCATGCTCATTACCCTCATCTTTTTTTAGCCACTTGTTTTGGATTTTTTAGGATGTAAATCCCCAAGGTGGGGAATATGTAATGACTCTATTTTTCAATGTATTATTTTTGTATATTATATGGATTATTTTTGAGACTAGAAGCTGAGATGGTATACTATTATGAGGCCCAGTGTGCCAGAAATAAATGTTTGAAATATAATAAATATATTAAATATCAAGCATGCATTGTTTTCCTAAAAAAGTAGAATATCTTCTAAAAGGAATCCCAAACCATAAATATGAGGGAACCTTTGAGTTCATATTGTGGGTTTTACCCTAAGAATGATATAAAATTTTTCAACATGGGACATTTGTGGAAAATTTATCACACAAATAAAATGAATAAAATATATAATTTAATTATTTTATTTTATTTCATTGACTTAACGACTTAACCTCTTATATAAGCATTAGATTATGGGGGATTCTTAGGTTTATCCGCTAAAACCAATAGATCCAGAGAACCATTGGAGAGCATTGAAATAGAATCTATTGGCAGATTATTACTTGATTAGAGATTGATAACCATTGCGAGACGGAATTAAAAGATAACCCTAGCAATCACGGCACAACTTTTTTCTTTATCAATGACTGATCTGAATCAAGTTAGGGTATTTGTTTTGATTGGATTTCTTTCCCCATTATATTTTATACAATGAAAATTGGTCAATAAAGAAACATATTGATCCATGAATCATGTGTATTGTGGAATGGGTTAGTTTATTTTGGGAATTAGAAGAATTTATTTGCGATTATCTGTAATCTCTTTGTTCTTAATTCTATTGGAAATGAATCGAGGTTGAAATGAACATCGACCAAGGTTTGTTCCTCATGATTTTTTCTTGTGATTTTCTCCCCTAATTATTCATTCATCGTGAGTGTTATTCATTGTCCCATGGTTCAACATAAATAATGAGGAATCAATCGTTGCACACCCGTTTCTTGGTGAAAAAATCCAATATCATAGATCTGGGCTTGGTATGGTGCAAGGATCGCGCGACGATGCTATCGACGTGTGGATCAGACTAGATTGGAGATCCATAATTCGATTAGGGAATGATAACGGAAATAGTAACCCACAAAAGGTGTTTATAGAACAGTTTTGAAGGCTGGATTCTAGTGAGTAGCCATGACGAGGCCCAATTAGAGTAAATCCATGATTTTTTGTGACATCAAGGCCAATTTCTGAGGCGATGGCATCAAAATCAAACCCAAAAGGAAGATCCACGGTTTCTAAAAAAAACCCAATCAACATGGCATGTAATTATAATCTACACACTATATGGGGACATCCAAGTAGTAGCTTCATTTTCAGGATGAAGATATGTATCACATTGCATCTGACGTTGTCACATGGAATGTGAACCCTCTCGGAAGACTCGTTGTGTACCTAGTAGGGTCTACATACACGAGCTAGAGTAAACATGCATGTTCATGTTGTGTAATCCTACATGAACATGGCTAGGCTGTGCATACATGGGCTAATTTTTGAACTAGTACATGGGAAAAAGTACACGGGAAGCATCACACCATGTACTTCTACATGGACACAGACATGAGCCATTTACATGGGCATGACCCGGGGTTGAAGGGACATGGTGTGTACTTATACTACACATTGTGTACTAATTTAATGTTAAGTTGGAGTCTTTTTACTCTATATCTTGGAAAAGTTTTGTTAGGGTTCATTCCCTATATCCATTCCTTGAGGGTTAGTATAGAATTACATCCTACAGATAGAACAATAATCCCTCCATCATGAATTCTTGAATAGAGTTGTTGAAATTATTCTTTTAGGATTAGAGTGAGATCCTCTATAATATTTTTTCCATAGGTGGAGTTCCTGGTATTGTCATTACCAACACTATAAAGACTTTGATCATCTACTTATCAGGTTAATTCATATTGATTTGTTAGTATACCCTATATCCTTGGGAGTAACCCTCATCTCTATACCGTATCTCTTCAAAATTCTAGTGTATACTTATAATGACGAGACCCGACGAGAATTACCTCTCGGATGGACATAATCAGTGTTATTTGACTTGTACAGAGTGTTCTCCTAGATGAGTTCTTTGTGGAACCTTTGAGCTGGAATCATAGGTTGAGATTACAATGTTGACTTTACCTTGAGACCGTGTGTCATTGTTAAGTAAATTTGGATATTCTTATTATATGTTTCGTAGAAATATACCTTTTTAGAGTTGACTATTATTATTATTTTATATGATTTTTAGTTTCAGTGTGTCCTAATAGATTTTTTTATTCTCACCCATGCATGGGATTTGCTCGCATATATCGTGTCTTGAGTTGACAATTGACCTTTTAATAGATTCTCTGATAGACTAGAGCCAGATAGTTCTTAGTGTGACTGAATAGACTAAGGTATGTTCTATATATATCTTGAAAGTACTTCCCATATTTACTTTCAGGTTAAAATTGTTTTTTAGACTCTCTATGGTGGGAATGTATTTGGAACTGTTAACTTTCCTTTACCTCTTATCGTACTTTGGTTGTGGGATTTTTATTTATGCATGCATGGTTGTTCAGTTGTTTTTACATTTTAGTATTGTATAGTCTTAGATATGTGTGTGTGCAGGTACTTAGGCTAATGTCTCCCATGTTGGTAATATTCCTACTCAGCACTAGTCACCATCCCCTGGCTTATTGAAGGTGGGATTGGGGAGTTGTGACATGGGACCCATTGGGATGGGTCGTGACACACCCAACCATTGACCTTTTGCATAGTTTTTTAGTCTAGTTTTTCATTGAATAAGGTTGAAAGTGCAATTAGTTACTCACATACATTTTTCGGGTGGGTGGATTGAAAGATAGATTGGTGTGTAGACACCTATCATTCAGTCCTCTCCCCACATTTTAGTGTGGATAGATGGGTTCTTTGCTGCATTGTGTTAGACTAGCATGGAAAAACTTATTGGTAGAGGGGAGACACATTTCCATCTTCTGATATCACTATTTAACTATCTATAAGAAAGCAAAGAGACGTTTTCTAGTTCTTTTATTGATGTTTTCATCCCTTTGATCACTTAGGACTATGTTAGGACCTTCAAGTCATGTTTCTCATTGGAATATGCGCCTCTGGTAATGTATGGGTTCCCTCTACACCCAATTCTCAATAGGGGTTTTATTTTTCATGTTCAATAAAGGGGGATTGACCCTCAACCTGTTAAAAAAAATATGTTGAACTGAAAATAATATATGTTAAAAATGAATGTGTCATATGGGAAGACATCATCATATTGATGTTTTCATATTCATATTTTTGATATTATCATAACAATTTTAGTTTAGTATTTTCTTGAAATAGGATCACAAAAATGAATTTGAGAATGGTATGTATTTAGAAACCACCATGCCTTATAACCAAATAAGGTAGTATACTTAAATGGTTGATAATTTTAGTATATTCCTTTTATGATAGAAAAAGTGTGTTTTCTAGTAATATCTAAGGTAGCATGGAAAGTAAATCTCTATACTCTTGGATATTTTCATTAATGAGTGATATTTATCGATGATATTCTAGTATATTATAAATGTTATGAGGATTGTATGAAACATTTAAGGATTTTGTCAAGTTTTTATATGTTAATGATTTGAAACCATATATTAAATGTTATCAATTACCATGAAAAGTGATTTTATGATAAGGTTATATTTTTGGGGATAATTATTAGAGAACATATGATTGAGGTATGGACAACTCTTAAGTTTAATATATGATTTATATTGTGGTAATAAAGGGTTGATTGATGTTGAGAAAAGTGAGCTAGATAGTATTGATATCCTTGGAATTTATTACTTATTTAATTATAAATTTATCCATTCTATTTTTGGAAGAGTTTCAAATTTTTGGGATTATGATATATATCTATTAGTTTGTGACTTTAGGAACTAATGATTAATAAATTTAAGGATTAAATCGTTGTTAATTATTGAAGGAATATATAATATCAAAGTGTCTTAATGTATTTGAGATTCAAATGGTTTTTTGAGGGTTATGTTATAAATAATATATGATTAGGTCATATACATACCAAGGTACATGATTGTATGAATGTATAATTTTGTTTTATGAAAGATAAGTAACTTGATATAGGCTAAGAGAGTAACGTAGATGCCATGTTAGAAGTTATATCCCAAATTATGAATATGTTAATAATACCCTCACCTAAATCCATTAGTTTTAAATAGTTAAAATTGTGGTGATATATATTTAGGGGGAGAGAATGTAATGACTTGATATTTTAATATATGTCTTCCTCTAATTAAGTTAAATATGTTTGATAGCTTTGTATGCATGGGAAACCAAACTAAAATAAAACTTTTATATATATATATATATATATATATTAAATATGGCTGTTAAAACTAGTCACTTAATTAATAGGTAAGAATAGGAGTAACCAAATTATGAAATATATTAATGTGTGTGTGTGTTATTTTATAAAAATGTACTTAATTCATTATTGTGTTTAAGAATATATATTTTTATGCGATGAACCTTTTATTAAATAAAAATAATTATATTATCATTAAATTATAAAGTATTTATTGATTAATTATAGATTTATTGGTGTTTTATAGAAATTAATAGTAAGAACAACTGGAATTTTTAAAAAGTTATTTTCCTATAAAACAGTTTTTGCAATGCTTTATAATTTTATTTAAAGTTAAATTTATATATTTTAAAAATTCGAAATGAAAAATAAACTTCATTTTTGGATTCATCATAACAATATTATCTTGGGATAAATTTTTGGTATTTTTTGAGAAATTTTGATTTTATAGTGAATAGTGGAATATACTGTTTTCATAAATACCAATCCTTTTATAGAATTATTAATTCATAAGTATGATTTTGAAATTTATGAAACAATTTTATTGAAAAAATATTTATTTTATAAGTTAAATTATGAATATAAAAATATATAATTTGGTTTACAATCCTATAATTAACAATTTAGAACATGAATGATATTTTTCTAAAAAAATTGTTTTTAATACATTATACATTTACAATTTTAAAATTAATATTATCACTTTTAGAAATTGAATGGATTTAAAATTTATAATTATTAGTTACAAATTATATAATAAGTTTCATTTTATTTTTGTGTGGAAAAGATAAGTCACCTTAGAAAAAAACTAGTTACCACAGTAAAAACTAAAATGGTAAAAGTGAAAAATCTAATGATAATAAGTTAAAAACATGTTTAAAACATGTGTGTGAATGAGTGGTTGAGTCCTAGAATAAACTTATCTATTTTAATTTCCATTATTTCTCAATTTTGGACCCACTTTACTTTATACTCACTTCCCATTATTAAACAGTTATGTGTATTTACAAAAATGTCATCCCTTTTCGCTTATAAAAGGGGCTCTCCTCTTCTCACTTCCCATCACAAAACAACCCCCTATGTTCAGTAAAAAATATATCCAAACATATCCCAAAAATTTATATACACCTTAAATAGGTCATTTTATTCTCAAAATACCACCCCTTAAGAGATTAACCATATTTGTAACGGAGACAACACAAGAAGTGAAGTATAAATTTCTAACCGTTCCTTTCACATTTCTAGTTCTTTATGTGCGATTATTATTCCCAAAATTCCATTGAATCATATTAAAATGATAATATCAAAATAATTAATATAATAATATGTTATTATTATAACGGTATAATAATTAACCACCTTACCATTTTCCTTTAAGAGAAACAAAAACATGAATTGTGCGTACGTACGGGCTACCGCCTCTGCGAAGAAACATGTTTCATTTTCCTTAACCGCTATACAAAAATGATCCTAATAGGGAATTTAATATGTATATATATATATAAGTATGATATTTATTACATATTTTATATTCTTAAATGATAAACCATATTACTCTTTTCCCCCATTTTATGGAAAATAAAATCATTATCTATGTGTACGTGTGGACTACCACCTCCATAAAATGATTGATTTCCATTTTTCTTTTCATCACTGCCTTATATGGTTGGTAATGAGAAGAATTTTAATGTATACATATTATTTTAATGAAATTATTAAGTTCATTTAAATATAAATTGGACAACGTATTGACAATATGAGTAATCATCAACTGTGGTAAATTCAATTGTCCAAAAGAGCATCCTAAGAGAACAGAAAATATTTCATCATACTATGAAATAACTTTATATAGGTTTTATTTCTTCTTTTATTTCTTTAAAATTATAATATAACACACTAATAAACACTATATATGGTCATTATTTTTCTAGTATAGTGATATTACAACTAAATCACTTCAAAATCATATATTAATTATGATATGTTCTTATTTGGGTCAGTTTAACCACCAACTTGAACAATGTTATAAATTTATATCATTGATGGCTATGAGAAATTAATTTCTAGTAACACATGATATAAATAAATAAATAAATATTTTCTTTTATTTATGGGATGGTAATATTAATATTAAAATCATTATTTATGATATCAATGTTCATTGGTTAAAAATAACTGAAACATGAACATTGTCGATTTCATCCTTAAGGATTGTAAAAAAAATCCCATTGAATGAAATTTTAAAATTTTATATAATTATAAAAAATTAATTATAATATCTTTTCTGATATTATAATGATGAAATTTTGGAGAATAATGAATACCGACATTTCCATTACAAAACTAGTTTAAACTAATCAATATTACTTATATCCAATACCAAAAATAGATAATAACTAACTAATATACATGAAGATAATAATTATAAATTATTTTTATAAAATTTTATATATATGAAAAAGGATCTAAAATAGATGATTAATATAGTTACTTTTATTATACTGGAGGTTAGAGAAAATTTTTACTTAGCAATAATTAAGGTAAGGTTTCTTTATAGGGACTCGACCATAAAACATTACATAACATTGAGTTTTAGTCAAGAGCTTACATTATTACACATTGAGGATATTTTCAGGTTTATAGTTTTAGAGAATTAGGAAATAATACATACATAACATACCACATTCATACAATGATGATACTATAAAAACAATATCCATTTTTTCAAAATAAAACTTTTAAAAATAACACATGGATTCTTTTTCTTGAAAATTCCTCATAACATCCAAATTGAATTCCTTGTTCCTATTACCCATCATTAAACCCTATGAAGAAAATTTTAAAACCTGGGATGATCACTAAAAACTCAGTAGGGGATATAAAAATAAGGGGATAAACTGTTAGTACATGAATACTTATAAACATATAAAATCATTCTCACAAAGTCATACATCCCACCTAATAAGTATCATATAGTTACTTTGTGAAAAAAATAATATTTCCATAATACATAGAAAAAATAAATAATACCATAAAGGTAACTTTGGAAATTAATTAATTAATATTGTCACCCTATTATCTACCTTATGATTTATAACCCTTAGGACTACCATATAATATAACCCTAATGGACATCTTATGGTGTAACTTTCGCAGTTACACTTGGAGTAACCATACAACCAAACTCTAACTTAAAAATACCCAATACATTGGAGGGATATATAGGTACCAACATTCATCATAAATGATTCCAAATAACCATAACATAATCATAAATTAAGAACACTTTCATAAAAACATCCCTTTTGAATTTTGTAACAACAGAAGTTTAAAAGAGGATTTTAAAATAAAAGTCCCTTACAAACGCCATATAATAGAAGTGAAAGATAATAGAATGAAAGGAATATGTTTATAAACTGTAAATAAAAATAATAAAACATAATATAAACAAAATTCATTACACAAATTATATTATTATCACATAATTAATGAAGTAGAAGGTTAACCCAAGTAATGGAATTTGGGTTAAGAATTCCATTACCTCAAGTTTGTCTTACTTAAAACATGTTCAAAACTTTTGTATAATGGTTTAAATAGTGTTATTAATATATTAAAGAAACATATTAATATTTATAATTACTTATATGATATTATAATTACATTTTTCAACCCATTTGTTAATAATATTTTGTTATTTTTATTGTTTTAGGTGCATTTATTTCATGGTTTTTATGGTTGGTTTATTATGGATTTTCTTGTTGGAAGGGAGAAAAACTCCAGAATTAAAATAAAATGATATTTATGAACTTAAAGAATATTAAACGGTCTTATATATCATTTTTTTATATTTTATGAGGATGAATCATTAGATAAATCATTAGTGATGATCGTTAGTTTATTTTGGTGAATTTTGATCATTACGAGCCACTTTTATTTTATTAATTAATATTATGAATAAACACTGGTTATAGAACATAATATAAGATATAATATATATAATAAAATATTATTTAACCATATTAATGGTTTTATGACCATAATTTAAGGTGGTAATGGAAATTTAAAACACATCATCCACGATGTCGATAATTCAACACATCACGAACAATGTTTTTATGTTTATAATAAATGGGAGAGGAGAAGAAGTAAGAGGATGAATTTTTCCATAAACATGATAAAATTAAAGTATATATAAGATAATTTAGTTTTCATTAATCTTGGATAAGTTGAGGTGAAGAGAGTGTAATAAAAGATAATGAATTGAAAACAAAATGAAATAAAATGAAAGAGGATTTTTATCTCTTTATCTCTTCTCCTTGAGATCCTTTTTAAGGAACTAAGTTTTGGACTTTTGGTGAGACCAATAGGTCTTGAAAGAGGGGAAGAGGATTTGAAATAATATTGGATAGAATTTTGGAAATTATTAAAGCTTGATATTTGTAAGGAGAAGAGGGGGTGAGGTGTAGTATTTATATTAGAGGAGGGGAGGTTTTTTTGATTATTTTATTCATTAGTTTGTTATTTTGGATCAAGACTATGAATATTTTGAGAATTATCCCTAAATATATTAAAATAATCACGTAAAGTTTGATATTATGGTTCTTACATCATTCATGATGTTAGTAATAATGAATTTATCTCATAATATATTTATACTGTAAATTATTATATTTTACTATTTACCCAAAATTCAAGTATTTCAGAAAATTACCAAAAATTCACCCCAACAATTTTTTGACATGTATAATTGAAAACCGAATTCAATTTTTTGAAAATAATTTTTTAAATATGAGAAAAATAAATTTTCATTAAAATCAAAATTTATTCGAAAAATACCAATTTAAGAATTATAACTAATTTTATAACACTATGAAAAATTAATTAAAGTATCATAAAATTATCTTATAATCATAATAAAAAAATTTACGAATCTATTTTATGAAAATAAATTTTCTTTTAAATCATTAAATTAATTATAAAATTGTAATTAAATATTTATGACTTAAAAAAAAATCAACACTTAATTTATCATTTGGAAAACATTTATTTACTTATCCCCTGATATAAATATATCATGATAATACTTTATATGATACATAAATTTTATTTATACTGCCATAGGCGAGGTTACTATTCTTGTTACAACCCGTCCCAGTGGGGCCCATGCTGCGACTCCCCAAGACCACCTCCAATAGTCCATAGGCTGGTGACTGGCACTGAGTAGGCGCATCTCTAACATGGGAGGCCTTGCCTATGTACCTATATGCACACACCCATCTCCAATCCCACAAAATGATGAAATGTAAAAACCACTAAGTAAACAATGCATGCATACCACTATATCCCAACCTACATAGTACGATAAGAAAGTAAAGAAATTAAAGTATACCGGTCTAGAATACATGACCACAAAAAATATTTAGTAATCCAAAATTACAACCTATAAACAAAAGGTACTCATACTTCTATTTATAGCCGTTGGAACACCTTGACCTTCCTGATCTCACAAAGCTTCATACGGTCTTGGTCCTCCTAGGACTTCATCAAAAGGTTGCTCATCTATACTAGACATGAAACGTGTGGGAAAAGCCTTTGTAGGGGTGAGTATAACAATACTCAATAGGACACCCTGAAACCATAATGAAATATAAAAAAGGAAGGTATAATCAGCTCTACACAAGTATATACATACAACACATATAAGAATATCCAGATATACTCAAACTAAGACATGCAGTCTGGAGGTAAGTCATGACTACCACATAACTAAACTAAGGATTAATCTCTAAGATTCAATGAAGAACTCATTCAGGAGAACACACTCCTGGTTCCAATAGCATTGGTGACATCCATCCAAGAAGTATTTTTCCCCAGGAACCGTCATGAGAGAGATAAAATACATAGATGAGGATCAAAACCAGAGCCATATTGTGATACCAACAACCCAATCTGGATTAAACCACTAAGTAGAGCATCGAAACCCTGTAAAGTTGGTCACATCAATACCGAAGACTCTAAATAGGGCATGAAGAATGAATAAAGGATCTTTCTTCGAGCTTCTCAGGGGATTCCATAACCCTATCCATAAAGTCCTACTGAAGGGATCATAGTCCTATGAGTAGGAAATGATTCATACCTACCTTCAGGAAAAAATTATAAAGGGAATAAAACCTAATGAAACTTGTCTAAGATACATAGGACAAGTGAATAAATCCATATAGAAAGGGGGTACACGATTTGTAGTAGGGTCACAAGCCATGTCCCTTGACCATGGGTACTACCTGTGTACAACGACCCATGTTTTTAGAAAATTTCATGTAGAATATGGGTACACGATATGTAGAAAGAGTCACACGCCGTGTACTTCCATCTGGGATCTGTCCGTGTTTTCTGGAAATGTGCTAGTACATGGTGTCAACCCATGTAACCATTCCTATGTACCAGTACATAGGGTAATCCATGTAACTAGTTCAGGCCATGCTGGGCGGGGTAGTACATGCCACGTAGGCAACCCGTGTACTCCACCTCATGTCTGTGTACTTTCTATGTACACATCGAGTGGTTTAATGATGAACACACACTGCGTAGATATGGCTACACGCCATGTATTCTGGATTTTCTATAAATTCATCTCCTTCATCCCACTTGCCTTGACCGATCAATGGGTTCCGCTCTGGTGCTCAGTTCACCTTGAAACTCATGATCAAAGTTTTTCTCACCACCCTAACAACCAAATGAGGGGTTTTGGGCCTTTAATCGGGTCAGAAAACCAATTAAATCAAATCCGATGCATTTCACCTGAAGAAAAATTTCTCCAAAATTTATTTGATTTGTGTGTCACCATCACACCTCCATTAGGTTTTCCTGATGTTGGTTCTTCAATTTCGGATCATTTCACCAAGAAATAAAGGTGCAATGATCATTTGTTCAAAAAACATTGAAGAACGAAGAATGCGTAGAATAGTCGGGGGAGAGAAAATTCACAAGGAAAAAATATGAGGAACGAACCATGATAATTGTTCATTCTAGCCTCGATCCGTTTTCGTAAAAATGATCAACAATCAAAACCATAATCTCTATAATCAATCTCAAAAATCCCACAACCTATAACTCATCCCATAAGGAATGATCGAACTGCGGATCAACCTGTTCATTGGTTGGTCCGCGTTTATCATTGAATTCAAGAACATGGAAGGAAATCCGAAATAATGAATCCTAAATAATAATTGGATTGACCGCTATTGAAGATTTATTTTTTTGGGTGAGATCTGTTAAGAATGGCGTTCTTCTATCTTTGATCAAAAATTCTATCATCACCCATAGAGAAAAATCTTCAAGGTTTCCTCTCTAGATCCCCCAAGAAATTCCAGGGTTATGAGCCTAACCTTGGATCCTTGATTAAAGGTTTATTTAAAATAAAAATAGTTATTGTATCGATGAAAGGGAAAAATAAAATAAATTCTCAATTTATTTTATTCGTTAAAAACTCTTGTGACTAGTTTTCACAGTTTACCATCACCAACCAATGTTAGGTCGCACATAAACTAAAGTTGCTACTCTAAATGCTACAATACCCTCAGATTTTTTATCCAATCACCGTTTTAGATGTTATTTCATTTTTTTTAGAAAAACCATGCACAAATGCTATTTAATATTTTAATATTTTTAAAACAAATTTTTCGGGCACATCGGGCCTTAAAATCACATGCCATCTCAGAACCTAGTATGGAATTTAATCCCAATAATATTTAAAAATAATACCTGGAAAATCTAAGACATTAAAATTCTATTGGAAAAATTACTATTCCTAAAGCCAAGTTACTATTCCATCAGTTTCAATTTCTTAATTCATTAAATATCAATTATTTCATTATAAATTTATAATGAATTTAAATATTTTATTATATAATTAAAATAATTTTTTTTTATAAATACCTGGGTTGTTATATTCTCCCCACATTTTTGGAAATTGTTTCCTCACTTATTAAATAAGCGATTAAAATTTTATATGATTTTATTTTTAGATTCCCACATTTCTTTTCAACTATGTGGTTTATCCACAAAACCTTAACTTGGTGGATTACCTTATTTCGAAATAATTTCTCTCTATGATGAAGAATTCGAACAATTTTCTCTTTATAAGAAAGGTTCTATTCTAGCTGAACTACTTCTTGGATCAAAAACATGAGATGAATCTGGAACATACTTTCACAACATCAAAACATGAAAAATATTGTCTACATGAGATAAAATCGGAGGAAAAGTAACTTTATAGGTGACTGGTCCAACATTCTCTAGGATTTCATAATGTCCAATGAATCATGGGCTTATCTTTCCTTTCTTAACAAAACACATAACAATTTTCCAAGGAGTTATTTTTAGGAAAACATAATCACCTTACTCGAAAGAAAATTCTTTCCTCCTATTATCTGTAAAACATTTCTTCCTCCTCTGAGCTATCCTCATGTACTACTAGATCATCTTCACTTTCTTTACCACCTCCTCTACTAATTATGGTCCCATACATTTCTTTTCTCGGACTTCATCCCAAAATTTTGGAGTTCGACACCGCTTTCCATATAATTCCACAAAAGGTTCCATCTATATACTGAAATGAAAACTGTTATTATAAGAAAACTCAACTAAGAAAGATTCAAATCCTAACTTCCCTAACAGTCCATTGAATAAGCTCAAAGCATATCCTCTATTGTCTAAATTGTTCTCTCAGTCTGTCCATCAGATTGAGGATGAAAATAAGTGATGAAATTTAATTATGCGACCAATGACTTATGAAGGCCGTTCCAAAATATAGAAGTGAACCAAGGATCACAGTCAGATATAATAGAAATAGGACCTCCATGTAACCTGATAATCTCTTTGAGGTACAATCGAGAAATCTGATCCAAAAATATAATATCTCGAATAGGAAGGAAATGTGTAGATTTAGATAGTCAGTCAATAATAACTCAGATCGCATTGTTACCTTGAGAATTATTTGGTAGTCCCACCATGAAGTCCATGGATATATTTTTTCCCATTTACACTATGTAACTGAAAATGGCTAAAGAATCCCTTTTGGTAGTTTTTTCTCTTCTTTAACCTATTGACATGTTAAACATTTCATGGTAAAATATTCAATATCTATTTTCATTCCATACCACCAGTAAAACTCTTTAGGATCTATATACATCTTAGTACTTCTACGATGAACTAAAAATGGAGAACTATGAGCTTCACACAATAATTATTTCTTCAGATAGGAATCATAAACAACACATAATCTCTTTCCAAATCTTGAAACACAATCTTTATCAACATTAAATTCAGGAAACCTACTATTTTTAACCAATTCTACAATTTTCTGTAACTCATGGTCTTCAATCTGTGCCTGCTTAATTTTGAATAACAAAGGTGATTGCACTGACACCAGAAAAAAATAGAGGAATTTCCCACACCAAAAACATCTAATCCAAAATTCCTCAAATCATTAATCAAGGGGTCATGTTCCAAATGTAACATAGTTAATGATTCATGATGTTTTTGAATCAAGGCATCTACTACTTTGTTTAATTTTCCAAGATGGTAATTGATCATGTAATCATAATCTATTATCAGTTCAATCCATCTTCTCTACCTCATGTTCAATTCCTTCTGAGTAAATATATACTTCAAACTTTTATGGTCAGTATATATTTCACATTTGGATCCATATAAATGATGCCTCCAAAATTTTAAATCAAAAAACATATAAGCCAATTCAAGATCATGTGTGGGATAATTTTACTCATGAGGTGTAAGTTCTCTTGAAGCATAAGAAAATACCTGATCATTCTCCATCAAAACTCAACCAAGTCCCTAAAAAGACTTATCACTGTAGATAACAAAATCACCATTTTTGGAAGGCAAAAAAACTAGATCATTCACTAATCTTTTTTTAGTTCTTGAAAACAAACATCACAATCTTCTATCCAAATAAATTTAACCCCTTTTGTGTTAACTTAGTTATCATTTTAGATAACCCTACATTTATTTTGACAAACTGCTAGTAATAATATGCTAATCCAAGAAAACTACGAATCTATGTAACATTTGTTTGTATTGTCCATTCATCAACCACTTTTTTTTGGTGGGATCAACTGTTATTCCATATTTATTTACAATATTCTTAAGAAAATTAATCAATTGAAACCAAAAATCACATTTTCTAAATTTATCATACAAATTATTTTTCTTGAGAGTTTGAAAGAAAATCCTTAATTTTTTCTCAAGATCCTCATAAATTTTTAAAAATATAAAAATATCATTAATAAAAAGAACAAAAAACTTATCCAAAAATTCATGTAATTTTCTATTCATATGATCCATTAATATATAATTAGAATTATTCAAACCCAAAGGAATAATAAAAAATTCATAATTACAATATTTAGTATGAAAATATGTTTTTGTAATGTCATCCTCCTTCACCTTTAGTTGATGGTACCCAAATCTCAAGTTAATATTTCAAAAATACCGAGCCTCTTGGAGCTGATCAAAAAAGTCATCAATAAAAGGAAATGGATACTTATTCTTAAAAATAATGTTATTAAATGATATATAATCAATGAAATGTATCATAAAACCATATTTATTTTTAACAAAAAAATGGGATCACCCCATGGTGATGTTATAGGATGAATGAATCCTTTATAAAGAAACTCCTACAACTGATTTTTCAATTCAAGAAGTTCCACTTGAGCCATTCGATAAGGGGTTTTGAAATTGGATTATCATCAAGAACTAATTCAATAGTAAAATCAAATTCTCTATTAGGTATAACACTAGGTAACTCATAATGAAAAACATCCAAGTATTCATTTACCACTGGTAGATCATTAATCTGAACAATTTCATTTTTTTCACCAATATGAGAAAGATACCTTTAATTTTCACCTTTTAACAATTTATCAGCTTCTAGATATGTTATCAACTGTGTGGGTTCATTATTGTATACAAACTGAAACTCTTTCTGAAAAAACTTCCTTTTTTCTATAATCAATCTTAGCATGATAAACAGAAATCCAATCTATACCCAAAATAACATCAAACTCTACTAAGGGTAAAACACAAAGGTTTTCAAGTAATGTATTTCCACAAAAAAAATAGGATTCTTATAATTAATTTTGGTTATAATATTTTCCCCCGTGTTTTAACCATAAGTTCTGGTCTCATTTATTGAGGAGAAATTTCAAATTTACCAGAAAATTTGTTAGGAATAAAGGAATGTTTGGACCCCGTATCAAACAAAACAATGGAAAAATCTAAGTAAACAAAGTATATTATACCACTTCATTGGATGGAATTAAATATACTAAGGTAGTCACGTAGGATCGCATTGCACATTTCTTCTTATAATCGGGCCATCTTCCATCATTCAAATATTTCTTTGGGAATGCATTTGCATAATGACCCATCTCACCACATTTGAAACACTTTATAGTTTTCTTACCAGAATTAATCTTAAGATCATTTTCATTAAAATATCCAGCCATATTTCCAAACTTACCACATCAAAAACATTTCCAAAATTTTTTAAGGCATTCCCCAAGGTTCCTTTTACCACATTTCCCACAAACTAAAAACTAGACTTTCTTACCTTCAGATTTATTTGGTTGATTCTTACCCATTTATTTCTATCTGGAACTTTTCTCCTGCTTATTTTATAACTACACATGATCATCATAAAACTCCATTTATACCCTCTCTTCACATCATAAAGGTTTATAATTGATTTTGAATTCATAAGAGGCCAATTCCCTTAGATATCTTGGCTTCAAACCTGAGTAAAAACAATTGATTTTTCTAGCAAGATCCTGAATAATATTTAAAGTATACAATGCCAATCAGTTGAAGTTTTCTTCATACAAGACCACTGAATATTCCTCCTTTTGTTTCAATTCAAGGAATTTATTTTCCATTCTAATTCTAATAACCTTAAGAAAATATTTTTTAAGTAAAAGATTCTTAAATTCATCTCATTCCAAGGCATCGATCTCATCACTATCCTAGGTATTATTAACCATTGACCACCACTGGTCGGATTCACCTTCAAAAAGATAAATTGAAATACTGAAATTTTGGTTATCTAGACACCCCATGATGTTAAATATATTTTCAAGTTATTTAATCCACCCTTCATCCACCACTAGGTCAGAATATCAAATGAAAGTCAGAGGGTGTTGCTTCATAAAATGTTCCACTATCGTCATGTTCCTTTACAGTATTTATGGTTGTTATCTTGCAATGATTTTACCACCATTTATTACCTATGTAATATGAGACATTATTTTTACAAACTACTAGGCTCCAATCTCTACCATTCTAGGTTGTGAATTCAGAAAGATATCATCCTCTCAGTTCTTTTTAACTCCAGCTTCCCTGTTTCTTATATGAAAAACCATAATGAACAGACATATAATTGATGAAGTAACATGGTAATCATAAAATTCTATATCATTTCAATATAGACATAAGGTAGGAATAATTTATGCAATTCTATTAACATCATCCTAACCCAAAAATTTATCTAAACCATCCTTTGATACCAACTATAAGGTCCCAACCTTAAAACATTACATAACCTTGAGTTTTAGTCAAGATATTACATTCTTACACATTGAGGATCTTTTAAGGTTTAGAGTTTTAGAAAATTAGGACATAATACATACATAACATGACACATTAATACAATGAAAATACTATAAAAGTAATATCCATTTTTTTAAATAAAACTTTTAAAAATAATACATGGATTCTTTTTCATGAAAATTATTCATAACATCCATCTTGAATTCCTTCTTCCTATTACCCATCCTTACCCTATGAAAATAGTTTTAAAACTTAGTATGAGCACAAAAATCTTAGTAAGGGATTTAAAAAGAAGGTGATAAACCTTTAGTACATGAATAATTATAAACATATGAAGTCATTCTCACAAATACATACTTCTCATCTAATAAGTATCATATAATAACTTTGTGAAAACATGATATTTCCATAAAACATAGAAAAAATAAATAAAACCATAAAGGTAACTTGGGGAATTAATTAATTAATATTTTATCCATAACATCTAACTTATTATTTGTAACCCCCATGTATACCTTACAATGAAACCCTCACAGCTACCTTATGGTGTAACCATCGCAGTTACACTTGGAGTAACCATACGACTGACCTCCAACTTAAACATACCCAATGGATTGGAGGGAGATATAGGTCCAAAAATTCATCATAAAAAATTTCCAATAACTATAACATAATAATAAAATAAGATCTTTCATGAAATCATCCCCTTTGAATTTTATAAAAATAGAAGTTTAAATGAGGATTTCAAAAGAAAAGTCCCCTACAAACTGCATATAATAGAAGTGAGAAATAATATAATGCAAGGAATATGTGTATAAAATGTAAATAAACATAATAAAACATAATATAAACAAATTTAATAACACAAATATTCTTATTACCACATAATTGATGAAGTATAAGGTTAACCCAAAGAATGAAATTTGGTTTAAGAATATCCTTACCTCAGGTTTGTCTTACTTCAAACATGTTCAAACCTCCTGTATAATTATTTAAATAGTGTTATTAATATATTAAATAACCATATTAATATTTATAATTACTTATATGATATTCTCATAACATATTTCAACCAAATAATTAATAATATGTTTTTGAATTTTTATTATTTCGGGTGTATTTATTTCATGGTCCCTTAGTTGGTTTATTATGGATTTTCTTTTCGGAAGGGAGAAAAACTCTAAAATTTAAATAAAATGATATTTATGAACATAAATAATATTAAATGGTATTATATATAATTTTTTATATGATATGGGGATGAATCATCAGATAAATCATTAGTGATGATAGTCAGTTTATTTTGGTGAATTTTGATTATTAGGAACCGATTTTGTTTTATTAATTAATATTATGAATAAAAATTGGTTATAGAACATAATATAACATATAATATGTATAATAATATATTATTTAACCATATTAATGGTTTTATGACTATCCTTGAAGTTGTTAATGTAAATTTAAAACACATTGTCCATGATATCTATAATTCGACACATCACGAATGATGTTTTTAGTTTTAGAATAAAAGGGAGAGGAGAAGAAGTATGAGGATGATTTTTTACATAAACATGATAATATTAAAGTATATATAAGATACTATAGTTTTCATTCCTTTTGGATAATTTTAGGTGAAGATAGTATTGGAAAATAAAAATAATTGATAACAAAATAAAAGAAAATAAAAGAGGATTTTTACCTCTTGATCTCTTCTCTTTGAGACCCTTCTTAAGGCCCTAGATTTTGGCCTTTTTGGTGAGACCAGAAGGACTTAGACGTGGGTTAGAGGCTTGATAAGAATATTGGGAGAAATTTGGACAATTATCAAAGCTTGAGAGGTGTGAGGAGAAGAGGGGGAGAGGTGTGGTATTTATAGTGATAGAGGGGAGGTTTTTTTGAATTGTTTATTCATTAGTTTTTTTATTTTTGGTTCATGAAAATGAACAGTTTTATCATTATCACTAAATATATTAAAATAATCATGGGACGTTTTAGATTATGGTGCTTACATCATTCATGATGTTAGTAATAGTGTATTTATCTTATAATGTATTTATACCATAAATTGCCATATTTTATTATACACAAAAAATTATAGTATTTTAGAAAAATCACAGAAATTAACTCTAATGATTCTATGACATGTAGAATTAAAAAATAAACTCAATTTTTTGAACATAATTTTTGAAATATGAGAAATTTAATTTTTAATTAAAATCATAATTTATTCTAAAAATACCAATTTTTAAATTATAACTGTTTTTTTTAAAGTGAGACATGGGAAGGTTTCCCAACCCATATCCCTGAAGAATTTATTCAAAAATTAAAGAGTTACAAAGTTGTATCGAGGTGTAATGAAGCTACACCAACAAGGAAAGGAACCAGATACATGGGGATAGGAAAAAAAATTTAAAACAGGTACCGATTCAAAAAAGAGGAGCTGCATATCTTCAAGCTTGTTCACCATCCATCCATCTCCATTCCACCTCAATCATATAGGGAAGTAGAATCTAAGCATCTCAACCAAGCAGCGAATCCCCAAACTCCTGGTTATTGAACATTCTAGCCAAATAAAACCTTCAAATCCAGAAACTGAAGTAGATGACCATAGAAACAGAACAAACTCAATACTGAATTAATGAGGCAGATCCAAATCAGCCTTAATCAGACAGAGCAGATGAGAGGAAAATCCAAAAAAAGAAATATACAACATCTCAAATGTAGAACCAGCCCAGGTAAGCATGCACATCCAGGATTGTAGAAACAACCAGGAGTGTGCTTCACCAGAGGAGATGGAGGCATCCACCAAAAACAAGCCAGAGAAAACAACAATTGATGTAAGCAGAAAGTCTCATAGCAGAAAAGAAGATTCAACAGCTTTCAAAACTTGCAGGAAAGTGAAAATCTGCACTCTGAAAAAATAAAAATTCATCTCCAGATTATAACTCTCAGCCAAAACAGAGGAGCAAGGAGAGGCCAATAACCATAAAATCATGAGACAAACCACTCCAGCAATCAAAACAGCGAAACAGTAGCTTCACCCGAAAATAAAACAGAACATCAAGAGAACTGAAACCGAGAGGAGTAAAATCTTCCAGAATTAGGATGATTTGATACTCATCTTTGATTTTTCCTCTGCGATGGATCTTTTTATAATAAGGTATTTAGCAGCTTAAATATTCTTTTCTTGTAATTATTGATGTGCAATTTCCTGTTGCCTATCCATATACTGAGTCCACACTTGTAAATCTTGTTCATCAAAATCCTGTGAAAAGTAGTACAATAGAGTGCTAGAAGCAGCAACCTGGGAATTTTCTTGAGTTTCCTCTGCAGGTTTAGGTTTGGAAGAATCAAAAAAAGGTTTTTCCTGAGGGACTTCAACAGGTTCAGACTTGGAAGCATTCATTGATCTGGTCACAATTGTGCGTTATGTGTTTGAGTAATCCTTACGTCTTCTAGATTTTCTTGATTGTGGGGTGATGAACCCATCCTCATCAACCAGAGGTTTCTTACCTTTTTTTCCATATCATTTATATATGTTTCTTCAATCTGTCATGGTTTATCATTATAACCAGAGGGCTCAAGATCTCCTTCATCTTCATTATTTTCTAGAGCTTGTGTGTTATCTTGATTCGAGACAAGTCCTTCATTATTACTTAAGGTAGGGAAATTATCACACCCTTTTTCAATGACCACCTTAACAGGTTCCTGTAATGTAGCCTGATTAGGATCAGGAGTTAGGGCTGTATCCTCTGAGACAGCCGTGACAGAAGCCTCAACTTGATTCTCATCAATGTGATTATCCTTCAAGCTATCTCCAGACACTAAGTTAGAGGTTAAAGAATTAACAGAATCAACCATTACATCCTGAGCAGCATTCTTGACAGAAACAGTTTGATTGTTTTGCAAACTTGGTTTTTGTTTTTCAAACCATGTTGGCTTAGAATGTATTTGAGTGACAACTTTTCCAAAGTCTTTATAAGAGTGACATTCTTTGAAGATTTTTTTACAAAAATGTGGTTGGTTCTCAAAAACCACATCCTGGACAAAGCCGCTCTCACCATTTTGGATCCAGAAACAAGAGGGAAGATCTTTGGATAGGTCAATTTCAGTGCAAACTCTAGCAACTGAAGGCCGAGTGAGATTCAAAGTGGCATAATATAATTTAATGGGAGTTCTAAATAGCATGGAAATTGAAAATAGGGCCCTCTTTTTATACAGGTGAATCGGAAAATCAGGAAAAGCTAACCAGATGGGAGCAATGGGGGACTCAAAGCCCGAAACAAAATCTGGAGACCATTTATGAACTTTCATAGTTTCCCTCCCAAAATACCACATGCCACGCATCCAAAAACGGTAAAAATCAGAGTCCGAAGAAAATCTAAACAACACATTCCAGGAGTTTAATAATCCAATGCTAAAATCAACAAAACCAATCCTTTCTAACATCTTGTGCAAGACCCGGAGTGGTCGGAATGGATTTTTGAACTTTTTTTAAAGTTTATTAATTAAAAATGTGAGTGGATTTTATATCTTTTGAACTGGAGATCGTATAAAAAATATGAAGGTACCATTTAACTTAGAACATTGGGATTCTCCTAGAAAGGTCCTAACATTGGCCGGTGAAGAACAACATTGGAAGTTAGTTTTTGGTCGTAAATAAAATAATTAGCAGTTATTTTATTTTAAAATCCTTATAAATCATAAACGGTAACTCAGATTGGAAATATGATAATACCGTTGAGCTCGTGAGGGCATGTTTACCTTAGGCGGAGCTTAACATTGACTAGCGCAGGTCGAGGGTGAAAGATAGTTTTTGTGTTTTTTAAGAAAATTAAAATGGTGCGCGTGTGCTATTTTTGGAACTTCTAAATGGGTTCTCAGATTGAAAATCTGAGGGCACCGTTGCATCCAAAATGACAACATTACCTAAGAATGGACTTAACATCAATTGTTTCAGGTCGATTGGAAAAGATAGTTTTCAAACTTTATATAAAAAAGTTTAAATAAAATAAAGTGGATGTTTTATTTTATTTTTGAACTTTTGAAACCGTTTAAGGTAAATGGTGTGTAACACAATGAAACTGAAACATTGCTTCCTTAATGAAACAACGTAACAACTTTGTAATGCAATGTAATAGAAAATTCTGAATCACAATTCACTACTTAATGGCTTATTAAAGATGTTGGATTTTGTTGAGAAGACTGGAAGAATTCGTTTTTGAATGACTTACGATGGCGAGATCAATGAACGAGATCGAACCAGATGTCGACAGTTGATGATCGACGAACACTGGGGGAATGAGGTTCGACATGGTGATGTAACATTAACCTATGACTTTAAGAGATCTAAACTTCAGGTAGGGGTTGTTATTTAATACCGTTCTTTCCCTATTTTTGGTTTTAAATGACAACTCCAGATCAACCCACGAACAATTTGAACCGTAGAATGTTATTCTTGTGGGAGGGTCTTTATTGGGTTTGACTCTGGGAGATTATTTTGTGTTTCTATCCCTCTAAAGGGAATGGATCAAAGCCGTAACAAACAACAGTTGAAGATCGTTTCTTGATTTGTTCTCCCATGTGGTCCTTCTCTCCTTACCCACGTGCGTGGACACGACATGAAGTTGGTGTGATGACGATGGTGGAGGTTGGGCCAAAGTGGTGTGTGAGACACCATCAATTGGATTATTTCTAGTGGAAAGGGTTGAAATGGAGATTTGAGCCCCATGCAGTGAAGAATGCGACCCGAGGGTTTCAGAACACCATCCAGATCGAAGAACGGACCACCAGAGTGCGTTTGGTGGTTCGCGAAATGTTCTGGTGGGTGGCCAGCACCAGCAGTGGTGGAGTTGGTGGAGGAAGATGCTCACCTTCCATGTGGAAGAAGCTGTGGCCTCAGGACACTACATGATATGGACCCGCGACTCTACCGTGGGTCGTGCCGGATGAACTAGTCCCCGTGAGCGGACCAGTTGGCAAAAGTGGCAGTGCTGACTGAAGCCACCTAGTGCACAATGGATGCGGCAAAGATGAATCCGTTCTAGGGGATCCGACCCTCTAAAATACAGACTGGGTTTCTGCTGGAGGGCCACGCCCAACCAGAAAGGTCGGGCCGGACCCGGACCCAACCGGCCCCCGTTTCACAAAAATGGCCATAACTTTCAAACAGAGCATTCGTTTGATGAGATTTCTACAATGTTGGGACGCCTGGGATGAGAAGATACTTTTTAGAAACTCTAAGTGTGTTTTTAGAAAGTTATAGGGAGTCCTATTTTGTTTTAAGAGTAATATCTCCCTGTACGATCAATCTTTGGGAAGAATCAGGGTGATTCTTATGATAAGATGTTAGGACGGTTACTCCCTTGATGACTCAAGACATGATTAATCCTTATCCCTATGCTTTGGTAGAGACAAGACTTCCTATGTTTTGGTAGCGGGTTCATTTTCTTTTGAGTGGTCTCCTTCGATAGTGTTACTCGTCTGTAGTATTAGGGCGCAGGTTCTCAGAGACATTTGTAATGGAAGAGTCAGTACTCCCCTACCATGCTAGGGAGTGGGTCCTCTATCCTTAGAGTCATGACTCCCCTATTGAACTAGGGTGAAGGTCCTTTATATCTAACAGTTAAAGAGTTAGTACACCCCTACCGAGTAGGGAATGGGTCCTCTACTATAGGATTCTGTACTCTCCTGCCGTTCCAGGGTGCAGGTCCTCCTTACATAGTGCTACAGCAGAGTCGGTACTCCCCTGCCATGCCAGGGAGCGAGTCCTATAGCCTAGGGTCAGTACTCCCCTAACTTACTAGGGTGCGACTCTCCCATAGCAAATAAACTGACATAGTCGATACTCCCCTATATTACCGGGGTGTGGGTCCTCTAGTCACTGAGTGGTACTCCTCTATCGGGTAGGGTGTGGGTCCTCGATATATGAAGTTATACTCCCCTAATGATTCATGGTGAAGGTCCTTCATGAGTAGTACTCCCATGTTGGAACCAGGGTGCAAGTCCTCCTCACATGAGCAGACAGAGTCAGTACTCCCCTATCGTACCAGGGAATGAGTACTCTAGTCACTCAGTAGTACTCCCCTACCTGGTAGGGTGTGGGTCCTCGATTGTAGATGGATATCCCTCAGCTTTCAGACACAATAGTGAGGAGCGGGGCCATCCACTTGATGAAAATGATTCCTAGATAGCATCTAGTTCTCCCTCGATGGACTAGGGTGTGGTCCACTCTTTATAGGAGTGACAGATATTTCACGAGATGGTTAGGAGCATAGATCCCTCTTACATGTATAGTGGTGCGGACGAGCCTCTCCACTTGGGTTTCCTTGGTCTTGTGTTGTGTGAAAGATGACGATGAATGAACCTCTAGTGCGGGTAATTGGAGCTGGACCGAGTAGAATGTTCCAAATAGAGCATACCCCTCATACGAATGCCATTCGGGATGGATGAGCTCATGGAACATGTTCTCCTAGTTTTGTGTGTTACCTCACAAATCTGCGATGAGAATCCTGATGCTGGCTATGAGGTAGGGACCTTATGAATTCTTAGTGGCTAAAATGAGTATATCTAGATATTCATGTTTTATGCATTGGAATATACTTGAGTAGAGCTGACTATGCATTCTGTTGTGATTTTTCTGTTGTGTTTTACCACCATGGTTTCGAGGTCCCCTACTGAGTATTTCTTTACTCACCCTAGCACGGGATTTTCCAGCACATGTAAAACTCTAGGTAGGCTTTCCGGTAGACGAGCTTTAGGGACTATGAGTTTTACTTTTTTTTTCTGTTTTTCTTTTAGTGGGCTTGTATACTTGACCAAGTTTCCACCGTGTACTTTACTTTTTATTGTACTCCGATTGTGTTTTACTTAGTGGATTTCATGCATGGTTTCCTTGGATTTTACTTTCTAGTACCTTTGGCTGGGAGTTGTGTGTGTGTGTACAGGTACTCAATAAAATTCCTCCCACTTGTGAAATAATGCCTTTGGCACTAGTTTACAGCCCATGGCCTTAGGAAGGTAGACTTGGTGTATCTAAGGAAAGGGCCTCGGGGGATAGTCCGTGACAAATTATCTTATTAATACCTAGGTTGTTACATTATTTGTCTCAAACTTAAATTCATTGAGACTTGTTTATGTTATACACTATATTTTATTTTATATGATGAAAATAATATCCTCTTGTAATTTTGTATCATTATTATCTTATATTTCATGATATCGAATGCTATATTTAAATTTCTACATCTCATTTCCCTTTGATTCAAAGGTTACAAAGGTTCTAAGGGGTTTCTTTGTCTCAATTCTGATTATTTGATACATAATATGTTTTGTGAACCATGTTTTCCTTGTATGGTGAATTTAATTCACATGAATTTATTTTTATCATATATTTTTTATTCCAGGGGATATAATAATCCAAATCAAATTCCCTTGTTCAAATAGAAATTGATTCAATTTTTACCCTAGTAGTAAGGATTTTTGGTAACATAACTTTCATTCATCGAGTTATGATCATTCTCTTAAACTTATTTAATATAAGTTGGATATATTCTTCCCTTGATTATATTATGTGGTATTATACCATTTTTTTCTATGGATTTACATTCTTAACACACAAATCCTTTCTGCATACTTCTTATTTTATGGAGTATGTTACCCATAAGGGATATTGATAGCACAAATATCCTTTATTTGAGTTATAATGTTTTATCTTGAACATTGTTATTTCATGTTTGGGTTCTCCCACCCTAATATTTTATTATAAGATATTTTATAATAATATTTGGGAAAATGATGTTTTAATCAAATAATTTTTTATTACTCTTTTAACAATATGAGTTTTCAACAATGAAAATTTGAAAGTATTAAAAAGGTTCCTTTCACAATCAAATGTTTTATCTTTGGCTCTAAATTTACTATATAAAACATTATGTCATTTTAAAGGATCCATGATTGATTAATATTTTTAAAAGTAAAAGTTTTCAAAATATTGAACTTCAAATTTTCGAAAGTTACTTTTTAAAGTGACATGTAAGTATATATTTTACATAAACGTTAAAATTGTTTTCTAAAAGCAATTTTAAGTTTCCATCTCTATTTATATTTACACATTCAAAAATAATTTACACTAATGGGATTTATATTACAAAATTTATTTTCTTATATATATGTATATAATTTGGGGGATTGAACTTGTGGTATCAAGAAATTTTATTCTTTATCTCTTCTTGTGTGATGTCATTCGAAGCTTTATTTTGTAAGTATGTTTATCATATTTTTCAACATCCTTAAAAGTTTCCTTTGTTACATTGGGGATATATTATTTTACAACCATCCACCTTATTTCTCCATATAACTTATGAAATTTTATTTTCTATCATGAAAATGATCCATCACTACCTTTTCCTTTTCTAGTCATTGAAGTTTTATAAACCTATTTTTTTCCTAATGTATTCCCTCTATGAATAACCTATTTTTATTCCTTTGATTGAAGGGTGTTCACCTAGATTCTATACATTAATTTATTGGGGAAATTATTTTCGTAACCATATACCCTTTATCTATACGATGTAAATATCATATGATTTATTATCTTGATTTAATGGTATTTAACTTGAAAGTAACTTGATATCATTGGATACACATTTATTATCCAAGTGTTTATCACGTCTTGATTATTAATGGAATTATGATTGTTTCCCTATACTAATGTTTGCGCCATATTTGAAAGATATAATCATTTTATTCTTATTATCATGATTATGTTAATATCTCATGGCTCATGTTTAATGAATCACTCTTTTGATTCATGTATTACATTATTGAAAGACATTTCCATGATTTATGATATATGATTTATTGGGTATGAATTTTCATATGTATCTTGATTTTACATATATTCCCATCTTATGTTCACTTATGATATTCAGTTATTATTGCTTATATTTACCCTTACTGAGCATATGAACTCACCCCTTTCTTATTTTTCCATTTCCCCATGTTATAAATAAAAGTAATAGAAAAAATGTCTCTAGAAGTGTATCTTATGTGGCAGATTTGTGGTAAAATTTGAAGGATTAAAATGTATTAAGAAGATGCTTATATAGTGGAAAATTTCTATTTGATACAAAGAACATGGGTCCTATTAGTAAAATCTTTATCCTAATTCTGTAAACATCCAAGCCGAAAAATGTCATTGGAATGTAACTGTTACAATATGTGATAATGATCTCATAATTATGGATGTGTATCAATGCTAGTGTGTAAAATTTATATTTTTTTGCATCAGATTTGGGAGTGCTATCCTGGGGTGCCTCCCCAACACCGATCCTAGAACTCAAGTTATGTTTATACTTCACCTGAGAATAAGACCCCATTTTGAACTCAAACTCAAAGCCTAAATTCTAACCTGAGGTTCCATTCAAAAGTTATCAACATTCAAACAAGTAAGACTAATTAATATTTATTTATTAAATATTAATATATTCTAAAAATATATAATCAACTCAGAATGTCACCAAACTCATTCTAATGGAGAAACACTATGTTACAAGATCAAAAAAACCATCATTATTTTTTTTCAAGATCATCTACATAGTGAAATTTCAATTTTACCCCTTATATGCACCTGAAATAAAAAATTCAAATTTCCCCTCATTTTAATTATCTAGAAAACTAAAGGGTCTTCACAACAATTATTATGGAGGATCATAGGGTGTTTCTTGATTATGGAAGGCTAATAAGGTGTCCATATTATATGACATTTCTTCCATCTAAGTGTACATCTTAGCTATCTCATCTTCATGGTGCACACCCTTCTAAACTGGGCCTCTGCCACCATTTAATTTTGAAATATTGTCTGTTAGATCTTCTATAATTTCTTGGTATTCAGTGGGATTCTTCTTCATTGGTCCTCCTCCTATGGATAAATCAACTAAATCCTAAGTGTTATTTTTCATACTAAAATGAAACATTCGTTTCTATATCTATAAGTTTACTCCATGGTGTGGGAATCTTGATATCATCTCCTTAAGACTGTCATACATATCGTAATTTGGTTCTCTATCTTAATGTGTGGAGTTATTAATATCAATTCTGAGTTATGTATTCTTCACCTAAAAAACGTATTTCTCTAGAAATCCTTGAGAAAGTTCTTCCTAGGCCATGATAGATCCGGACTGTTGTGGCTTCAACCACTCATTTACATGTCCCATCCTGAAAAATGGGATGTTTCAAAGTTGGATTGAATCATCAAAGACTCCATTATTTTTTAATCTGTCATATATTTCCAAAAAAGTTGGAATGATGATCACAAGAATCATTGTTCTCCATGCCTTCAAATTACTCGTTATCTTGAATCACCAATAGAACACTCAACATCCACTCAAAGTTGTTGTCCTAGATTGGTGGAATGATAATAAAAATAGTAACCCCATCAAGAAATGGTATCATATAATTTATAAGTGTCATCTCTTGATGAGTATGTTGGGTTACACAGATGATGTTGGCTAGCTCCTCTTATGCTGCTCAGGATCCTAGGTTTTTTTTATTGATGATATCTTGTTGTGAAACAAATAACGCTCAATTTTTGGGTGTAATTCAAGGGGTTCCTTGAATTCCAAGATCCTCAATATTTTGAATATAGTTTGGATCATTCAATTTTATTATATATCAATGAAAACAAAAACACTCATGAATGTTAAAGAGAGTAAAAATGAAAATTTGAAGATAAAGGGTAAGAATGAAACAATCAACCGATAAAAAATTATTTAGCTAGTTCTCATTATGTGGATCTGGAAATGATGCCTAAAACTTGACACATCCTCAAGAATCAACAACTCCCATTTAAATTAGTCAAAGTGTATAATTTCTAAACATTATTCCCTAATCACTAACATACAAAAGTGTATCATAGAAATTATGGTCCTGATGAAAAACCACCCAGCCATGGAGGATCCTAACCCAATGAATCCTTATCGATTATTGATTCAGGTAAACAAATGGATTAAAATTAGTTGAAAAACAATATTGAGGAACAGTTCCAAATTAATAATGATAGTAGCACATAGATAAAATTTTTATTGATTAAAACTTTAAATAGTGAACATAGATGATGGATAAATTTTAGAAGATGTTTCATAAAATATGAAAATTGATTATTCTTGTAAATCAATGGGGTTTATTAATTGAGAGGGCTCTGAAGATAATTAAATCCACTTGGTTAGTGAGAATTAAAACCAATTAATCCAACTTGATTCCCATCATGAAGTTAACATAGTAAGACTTCAATGCATTATGAAACATCTCAAAGAAAAATGTCGAGTTAAGGCCAACTCTTTCTCTCTCTCTCTCTCCCATTTATCACATAAGGGTCCATCCTTTAATTTTAAACACTCTCACTAGGATACCTTAGGTGACTACTCACTCATGGTGGATTGTTCTTCCATCATGGATGAAATGGTACCCTTGAGGTATGGAAGAATCCTAATCAAAAGGAGAGAAAATGAAGTAAGTATTGGCTAAAAGGTTTGAAACATCACTGCCAGACACACTTCAATCTCAATCCACACTTATGAATCAAACCATCAAAGTCTTAAAATAAATCTTTATGTTTCCCCTTGGAAGTCATCTCCCTTTATGCCTTCTTAATCTAGTCTCCCTTCACTCTCAATGGGGTTAAAAATCTAGAGACCCTACAAAGAAGGAAGCTAATGAAATAAATATAAGGGATATCATCATAGCGTAACCACAATAATTGTGACCCAAAGAAATAAAGATCAAAAAATTTCATGGCATGTTTACTGGTTTCACGGTGTAACTAGGTTGATACAACATGGTGGAAATAGTTTTTTTCAAATTTTTAGAATCCTTAAGATCATGACTCATTCCATTCATTTTTCCATGATTTGTGATGTTACACTTTTTGTATACATGTTTTCTACACCATTATAAATAAAATATTAATGTTTTTATGAAAAAATGTGTTTAAATTGTCAATAATTATAATTAACATTGTGTTAAAAATAGAGTTATTTCAATATCTTAGTGAAATTGAGGTTCTCAGAGATAATTGGTTAAAGGTTATTTGTTTTTAATTTCATATTATTTAAGATAAAATATTTTTATGGTTTTTGAGTGAACTTTAATTGAAAAAATATTTTTAATGTGATTTGATAAGAGATTTTAATGGGTGTTTTCTTTTTAAGGGATGAACGCAGCGTGATGTATGAAAATTAAAACATGGATATCAACTGAGAGTCTCTAATACTGATCCAAGTGAATCCAAAGAACCCGTTCATGGCCATTTTAAGTATGAGATCAATGAAAAGAATCAGTCTAATATGCACTGATTGAAGATGATGAATCATGTACAGATAGAGATTCTATGGCAGCACTGAAGAGATTCATTTACTAGATTAAAGATTATTGCTGGAGTTTTATTGAGGAAGACATTGTGGCTATTAATTTATTTCATTTATTGGGATTTAATTTCCCCATTTTTTCCTCCATCCTCATTGTTTTCCAATCATTTATGGGTCAACACTGTTTTACCTCATTAATTCTGAAGCATGGTTTTAACTACATTGTAAATACGTCTTGTTTTTTATGTATGTGTATAAGCAATGAAAACCTCTCCAGAAAAGCATCCCAATTTGGCAGTGCACAAAATATCCTTTGTGTTCAAGATTTTTCCTCTATCATTCTATGTTTTTTCTCTTGTTTTCTCATGTTGATCGGTTGGGAATTTTGAACATTTTCTATCAAAGGAGGTTTACTTGATCAACGTTGTTGCACTCCGATACCTCATCGCCCCCATTCTCCCATACATTATCAGCACATCCCAGAACCCTCTTCAAAAGCAGTAATGGACCTCTAGTGGTACATCGAGTGGTGAAGGAGATCCAAGGATTGAAGAGAGATCTGATCCTCATGAAGATGAACTACAATGGATGGTCTTTAATGATGAAGGTTATTCTTTAAGCAAAAGCACTTTGGGTTGCCATCGACACCGGCGGTGATTATCTCTAGGAAGATCAGATGTCATTGGAGGCCATCCTCTGTGCTATCCCACTGAATATTATCCCCATAATCACCATCAAGGAAACAACTAAGGAAACACACGGCACTATGAATACCATGAACATCGTCATTGATCACGTTCTCAAGACCATTGCTCTGAATCTCTTCAAGGAGCACGAAGAAATTTTTTTCCACAACAGTGAATCAGTGGATGAATTCACTATGCAGGTCATAGGGTTGGTCAACCAACTCACGATCATCGGTGATCCGGAGCCTTAAGAAAAGGTCATTTAGAAGTACCTATGTGTCTTCCCCTCTAGGTTCTCCCAAATTTCTATTTTAATTGAGACGATTCTCGATATGTCGACACTCTCTATGGAGGAGGTAACAAGGAGACTCAAAGCGGCGGAGGACTATTTTGAGTCAGTGCCCACCATCAAATATGGAGGGAATTTTCTCCTCACTAAGGAGGAGTGGGTTTCATAGGTAAAGGAGCAACATATAGGGTATGGACCCTTAAATGACTGCAAGACCGAAAACTGGTGCTACCGACAACCATAAAGGGATGATAGGGGATCCGACAGTGGTCATGATATTTCAAGAGATCAATGTCACTATTGTGAAAAAATGGGTCACTAGGATAAAGATTATCACAACAGGCTCAAGTAGGATAAGGAACTGCTAACCCATGGAGATGATGATGAGACAACATTCCTTATGAAAGTGGTGTACACCATGCTACTCGATACCCCACCACCATGATCCACCACTTCTAATTCCCTACCGCTGCAATGCAGTCCTCTCCGGATGTTTGAGGGAAAGTTATTTTCACAACAAGCTTAGAAAGAGGCATGTGATGATGACCTATGGTACCTCGACACCGATGCCACAAACCACATGACCAGTTCCCACACTGTCTTCTTCAAGCTTGGAATTGGGATGCAGAACACCATGAAGTTTGGTAACATATCTATAGTCAATATCGAGGTGTGTGGGACGATTGTGTTCACCTGAAATACTAGCGTTCGACACATGCTCATAGGGGTGCACTTAATCCCAAGCATCAGTACCAACATCATCAGTATCAGATAGCTTGACGAGAATGGTTGTCAAGTACTAATCGATGGGGGCATCATGAAGATTCATGACAAGCAACGACACCTGCTGACTAGGGCACCATGCTTCCCGAATCAGCAGTACAAGCTAAGGTTCAACATTGAAAAACCAATATACATTTTGGTAAGGGGTTATAGGTGGCATAGCATTTCCAAATGAGGTACAACCACCAAAATTTCTAGTCTTTGTGAAATATCGCTCAATGAGATATGTTACGAGGAATTCCACAGATTGATCAAGTGGATCAAGTCTGTGATAGCTACCTAATCAGGAAGAAGCAGTGAGTGTCTTTCCCTGAGAAAGTGAAGTATCTTACAGAACAAACCCTTGACCTTGTCCGTGGTGACGTCTGATGGATGATCACACTGACGATGCCAAACAAGAACTGCTACTTTTTACTGCTCATGGATTACATGAGCCAATACATGTGGATCAATCCTATTGCAAGAAAGGACCAAACTCTGATGAAAATCAGACACTTTCAAGCCACAATGTAGGTGGAGACAAGGTGTAAACTGATGGTCTTACACACCAATTGTGGTGATGAGTTTACTTCAATGGAATTAAGAAAATACTATACTAATCATGGAATACAACAACAACTCAAGGATCCCTATTCACAACAATATGATGAGGTAATTGAACAACACAACCACACTATGGTGTCCATGACTCAAAGCATGCTGAAGACTAAGGTTCTTCCTGGGATGTTTTGGGGTGAGGATGTCTCCGCTTCTATCATCATCCTTAACCAAGAAACAACAAACAACATTAATGGGATGACGCCCTATGAAGCCGGTCATGGAAAAAGACCAGCAATGCACTTTCTCTGCACCTTCAGTTGTATCACTCATGTCAAGAATGTGAATCCTCACTTGAATAAGTTGTATGATTGGAGTATGCTGATGATCTCTGTCGAGTACGAGTTCAGGTCCCATGCATAATGTGAGTATGACCCCATCAGCATGAACATGCATATAACACGAGACTTCGTCTTCGATGAGGCGGATTAGTGAGATTGGAGTGCCCATGATGAACAAGTTGTGTTGAGTACTGAGGATCCATTCACCTTATAACACAAAAAGGCATGTCTACCAAGGAATGCAGAGGCCAAAAACAATATTGGAGACCAAAACTCATCACTCAAACCCACTAGTGTGCACTCTACAGACGCTGCAACACCAAACATGGTCAAGGTGATGCCCGTGCCATCAGCCAAAGAGGACTTCACTTCACCGCCATATTACATGGAGGAAGCACTAGAGGTCGATCACAGTGACACCCTGCTTCATTTTTGAACCATTGACAACATTATCGTGCTGACAATAACGCCTGGGTTTACACGATGCAAGCTCGACCCTGGTCAATTACACTTCATTACGACCGATGAGCCAAGGCCGCCCTCCTACAAGCTACATTCATTGTAGAGAAGTTGGAGGAAAGCAAGGAGATGGTTTCAAGAGAAGAATAGCAGAATGTAGACATTATCACGATGTCACTTGGGCATGCTAGGTTCCGGAGATGTGCATGAAGATTGGCATTGTTGAGATCCAGGGAATGCAATAGAAATTAGGGGGGGTGATTTTTGACTTATTTCATTTATTGGGATTTAATTTGCCAAATTTTCCCTCCCATATCATTGTTTTCACCTCATTTATGGGTCTATATAGTTTGACCTCATTAAGTATGCCACATGGTTTTAATTCTTCTGTAAATATTTTTTTAAAGGTTGGGGCCAAAGCCTCAATTTATTATTTAAAGCAAAGACTTATTTAAGACTGGGTAGAGGGAGACCCATTACATAGACTGAAGGCCCAAGGCCAAGTGTCATGAATACAAGGCTTGAAATCCCATTTCTTTGTCCCAAAGGACCCCTTGGGAAACAGTACTACAACAATACCCACATTGCTACAGTACCTACTGTAGTACCTACACCACCACAATACCTACTATAGTGCCTCCGCTACTATAGTGTCGTTGCTACTACAGTTCCACCGCTTCTATATTCACTGCTACTATAATACTACTACAGTACTACTATAGTACTCCCCAGAAATTATTCCCTACCTGGATTTGATCTTGGGTCTTTTGGATGCCAAGAAAGAGCCTATACCACTTGGGTACATGTTGTTGAAAAAATGTATGTAGGGTAACGCTCGCCTCCCACTTGGCCCCCCACAATTCCCAGAGCGTGCAACATGTTCCCTGGATAGGAAAATGGCTTTGAATCGCTCCATGAATAATATGCATAGTGACTGAGTCTGGTGAGACTCGAGCCTGGGACAGTTCCCACGGAGAGCGAGGGGTACAACCAGCGGGTACCACTCGGCTAACACCCCATGGGATAATTCTACTGTAAATATATCTTGTTTTTATGTGTGTTTATAAAGCAATGAAAAAATCTCTAGAAAATCATACCAATTTGGTGGTGCACAAAACATCCTTTTTGTTCAAGATTTTTCCTTCATCCTTCTAAGTTTTTTTTTCTTTCGTTCTCGTGTTTATCGGTCGGGCATTTCCAGCATTGGCCTCGACGTCCTTGAGTGCTCAAGCTGTGTGGATGAAGATGAGTGCACATTAGGTGGCTGACTGATTTCCACTGAGGAAACTAGTGTGGTAGGTTCTTCTTATTGCGTCCTTCTCAGAAAGATGGTTCGACACCGAGTTCCATTGAAGTTAGGTGACCAACCTTAGTTTGAGGAAGTGCAAGTCGAGCTTTTCTTGAGCTTGATGAAATGTCAATGAGGAAGCTACAACTCAATTTTGATGGAGCTTATAGTGTTTGTGTTGGATGATCTTTGTTGAGAAGATTTGAAGAAATACATGGATTTCATGTTTAATTTATATGATATGTAATTGAATAATCATGGAGAACTGACCATATATCCAAGGATGAAAAATTAAATATGAGAACAATTTACACATTTAGGAAGGGAAATTTTGGAAATTGATTCATTTTATAGGCGATGCATTATAAATTGGGGAAGAAAGATTCCATGAGGAATTGAGAAAAACGTTTTTGTTATCAAAGAACCATATGCTCAAATAGACATGAAATAATAGGAAGACTCAAACAAGTAGGAAGGAAGTAGTAAGAGTGTGATTCAATGAAAGAACATTGAATTGATAGTTGAGATTTGTTTATTACATCTATTTATCCTATTTTTGTTCTTCTATTTTATTATAACATTGGTTGAATATTTCTAATTAAAAAATATTTTTTGGCTAAATTTTCCATGGGGGATTTTATTATTTATTTTTAAAGTTTTTATGCATTCATGATTTATCTTTCCAAACTGGGCTAGTTTTATTCTTCTTCATCAGCATAAAACTTATTTAATTCCCAAGAATCACTGACATTCAAAATTTCTAAAAAAATATTAATTTACCTCAAACATTATATTCTACAATACTCTAACAATATATTTTTAACTTCAAAGTTGAAAAATGGTAAGCCAAGATTGAATGATAGTTTGGTCATGGGTGATCATCAGTTCATTCATTTCACGTGTTGAGTTAAATTGTGTGGTTGCAAAACTACACAATTTGACTTCTCACTTGTAAACTAATCGAGGGAGTTAGTGGCCATGTTTTCTTTGAATGATAACCTATTTAATAATGAAATAATATATTTTTAAAATTGGATAATGATTGATCCCCTTTCTCTTTAATCACTTTTTACTGATTTCCTGTTGTTACCAATTTGTAATTGCATTTGTCTTGCTATATTCCTTCTTAGTACTATTTCATCACATTTAAAATACCACACCACTATCATATACCAAAATTTATTACTGATTTTTTATTTTTTTTATTCGAGTTATTATTGCTTTCTTGGTCCACAGTTGTTAGTCCTTCCTTGTGGGATCGAACTTACTCATCACTTTGCCAGTTATAAGTAGAAAAATAAATAATATTTTTTTTTCATAATTATTCTTAGAAATGTTTTGGTGCTATTTATTGGTAATTATTCATACAACCAAGAGGAATAAGAAAAAAAACACGTTCTGAACAAACTAGTTTGATCTACTATGAGCTGTTTTTTTGTGCTTTTCTTAACACTTGAAATTTAATTTGTGTTGAAAACTAGATCAACCAGTTAAAATTTAGATCCCCTAATACATGAAATTAACAATAATTTAACTTCTCTAAAAAAATTAAAATTCAATATTATAGGGATGAATTGAATCATAATGAGAACATTAACCCACCTCTTCTTAGAAATCAAGAAGACAAAATACTCAGACATAGGGAGGTACAAATTTCTATAGTTTCCAACAACCCATCCTATGTTAGAATCACCCCTAGTTCTGTAAACTATGAGATCAAATAGTCCCATATCTATATGTTTACATCTCACAATTATATACCTAACAAAGACTCCTTAGACTTTATTAGGTATTTCTATAGTGTGGTGAAAAACTACAACTTCAGGGATTGAGCGGGAAGAGTTAAAACTGAGAGTCTTTCCATTTCGTCTTAGGAACAATTATAGAACCTTGTTTCAATAGCTAGATGAGGAAATATTTGATATGTGGAAATGGGTCTTCAACACTTTGGTAATGAATTTTTATCCTAGGATAATGATAACTAATTTTAGACATAAAATCAACGGATTCATTCAAGATAAGGGTGAGATATTTCATGAGACCCATGAAAATTTAGAGGTTTATTTTCAAAATTTTGTAACCAGAAATTTGATCCACATTTTATCATGGACAAAATTTATAATGGTCTCATCCCATACAATCAAACACTAAATAATCCAGAGGATTTTTTTCAATAAAACTGCTGATGAACTTATTTTTTTTAACAAACTTTCACAAAATTCACAAAAAAATGCTCATGAAGAACAATTCATAGATTAGATTCAAATTATATTAAAAAAACACATGCAAAAGTTTCTAGAATTTATTACAGAAACCATGAAAATACAGTTATGGAACAATGTCAACACATGTTTTGGAACTCTAGAAATTTCTATCCTAACATAAATATGACTTACCAACCCATTGAAAATGATAATTTTTTCATTTATGTCCTTATAATTCAACCTAGTGGTGACCCATTTTAAAAGAACTACAACCAGGGCTACATAAACCACTCTAATCTTTCTTGGAGAGAGTAGGGTGTGTTTAGACCTTCTTTCACCCCTAAATTTCCACTACATCCTAGGAATCAAATTAAAAACCAATATAGGGATGAAGCATATAATTTATAAAGAAATTTAGAGGGTAATATGAATAAAATGTTAAGTATAATGGATTCTCAGGTGAAAAAACAAAAAGCTGAAATGGAATCTCAAAGGACAACCTTCAAAAATGAAATGATCAATCTTCAAACTCATATTAGTCAAATGGAAATAGAGTTAGAAGGTAGAGAAAAAGGAAAGTTTCCTAGCATAATAGAAATTAATCCTAGGGATAATGTAATGACACAAAATGCAAGGATTGGTTTAAAAAATCAAGTGGAAACTAGACATGACCCTAGGACAACTCAAAATGAAAATATGGTTGAATATACATCACAAAATATGGGTAACTAAAAATCTAAAAATATGGACATCATCTTTTGAAAATGCACCGAATTATATTTCCCCCCATAAAAAATAAGTTAATTATATTTGAAATTTTGTTAGGTCCAAAAGGTGCCTATATACCTTTAGAGGGGCCTGAATCAGGGTATGGATATTATTTCTAAACTTCTTCATGTCCCACTAGTTATTGACCTCTTTATTACAAGGGTCACTTATTATAATCTTTAATATCAATGTTGATATTTTCCTTTTCAATTTTATCCGATGATAATGCATTGAAAGTAAATCAATAAAGAAAACATAAGGACACAACTATTTTTACTTGGTTCACCCTCACTGGTCTACATCCAAGGAGCATACAATGATGATGCGCCGATTGTACCAAATTCACTAAGGCTCATTGCCAAATTACACTATTTGGGATAAATATTCTATACCTAGGCTCACTACCATTACATGGTTTAGGGTTTTATCACAACATTCCCAAGGTTCACTCCCTACATATCTTCCTTTGAATCACTACCAGTGGGATGGATCATCATCTTCCTCTTCCTTTTCTCACTGCTATTGGAAGGGATCCAATCACAATTTATGGACTTATAGGTCCCTTATTTTTTATGAAAACCTATATCCTCACTTATAGGTAGTTTTACTATTGAAGTTCCACTTTTATCCACTGATGAATACAACTTTACTGCCAGTGTACCCGGCAAGTTATAACTTTCACAAAACCGTATGTTGACTTTCACTCTGCTTTAATCCTAGAGAGAAAGTATCACCTAAACACTTGTGTAACACTCCATTATTAAATTCCCAACCTGGGTGACACACATCCTTTTACACATGAACCAATATTGGCACACAACAACTAACTAGTACATAACTTCCGAGTAACTCTATACTTGAACGCCCTCACCACTTGCACAACAAGAGCTCTGATTTTATCGAAGTGTTGATCTTCATCTGAAATGAGATGGGTATCCATCTATTTATTGGCATTTTGGACACCCTGAGTGTCTCACACAACTTTCTTCCAGGAACGCTATTCCATTCACCCAAGCCTCTATCGCTCAAGTCACCTTGTGCACCAACTGCAAAACTTAAAAAACCTTCTTGAATTTTCCATATTTTGATGTTATGATCTTGAAACATGCATGAAATGAAACTTTATAAGCCTCTAAGACACTGAAGTGAAATTCCCTTTACTAAAAACACTTATCTTCATTCTTGGATTTTTGGACCCAAAAATTTGGCAACCACTAGAAAACAGCAACACCTTGTATACATGATTTTTTTACCAACTCCAGATCATCCATTCCTCTACCATGGTTCTTTTTCAACACAGGTTGCCAAAAATATCTCGAGAACTCCATAAATAACCATGGAAACCCTCTTTGTCAGCAAACATAATCACCTCAAGAATTCTTCAATGTTTCCTTGAGGGATTTTTGCCAAACAATATCCCCCTTTGGGTATGTTGAAAAATCTTTCATAAAATGATACCTCTTTATAACTTCTTCCATCTTCCAACACCATACTCTTCATTAAATTTAGATAGTTATCTAAGATTTACTCAACACATATTCTAATCCCACACGAGCTTTGCTCTATGTGAGAAACAAGAGTAATATAAAAAGTTCATCAATGAGTCACTTCATTCCATTCCAAAAATTATTCTTCTACTTTCATCATAAAACCTGCTATCTTGATATATATCTTTTGATCGATCACTTCTAGCATCATGAGATTTAATACTCCCCCCATATTGATACCCCCTATCTCAATGCTCTACCTATCAGCTTCTCCCCGTGTCTTAACTAATATATTTTCTTCCTTTCCATAGACACAATTTCTCCCCCTTTTTCAACGAACCCAAAGGTCACTCCTTTTTGGTCGGAAACAGAGTAAGGAACACAGATCAATACATTAGGGAAAAATAAACCATACCTTTGGGAGAGGGGGATCCCTACATTCACACTTTTTCAAGAACAGGAAATCGACTGAACTTTTAGAGCCAGTTGATGCCTCTCAAACACATATTTAGGTAAGGCCTTTGTCAGAATGTTTGCATCATAGAGGTCTATAGGCATATACTCCTACTTCAAAAGACCTTGATCCACCTTCTACTTGATAAAATGATACATGATTTAAATATTCTTTGTCCTTGAGTGATGGAATTTATTTTTTATAGGATTTATAGCACTTGAATTATTACAATGGACTTCGATAAGAGAATTCACTTCAACTCTTATATCATCAAGCTACTGTTTCATCCACAATAACAACGTGAATTATTGAGTGGCCGCAATATACTTAGATTCTATGGTTCTCAATGAAATTCAATATTTCTTCTTTGTTATCCAAGAAATAAACAATCCACTAAGATAAAAAAAACCTCCTAATGTTGATTTCCTATCATATAATAAATCATCCCAATATGCATCTGTATATACCAATATCTCTTGCTACGATTTTTCATGATACATCAAACCAAAATCCATAGTTCCCTTGATATACCAAATTATAATTTTCACTATAAGAATGTGGTTTTCCTTGGTATTTCTTTGATATCTTGCTACTTGTAATCATTTTGAATAGTTTCCACTTATTGATCCAATTATGGATATTAAAGATGAGAGAGAATCCAGTGCTGGAGAAGTATAGGTGGAGGTTCTGGGAGGTAGATCTCTAAGCCCAGGGAGAAGCAATATCTAGAAGGGTATCCATAAAGAGAGGAATAATTACTATTATTTCCTTCCTATAATGAAGAAACACTCAACAAATAAGTTTAAAGCTAAGAAGATGAACAACAATGATGCTTTCCAGCCACAGAAATTAGGTGAGGTGTTTGATTAATCTTTAGATTTTCTTATGAGCTCAGAAAAAGAAATAGTTGAACAAACTTTGTCTCTTAATGCTACTAAGGAAGAAGATTCTAGAGTTATGGTGAGGTATTTAACGGTGGACCTCAATGAGGAGAAATATAATTGGATCGACAAGTAAGATTTAATCCTTGTTTGGGGATTCAATAGTGGAAAGATCAGTATTGAGGAGTATATCTAGTCTTGGGACAAGATGGACTTTCATTTTGAATATTTTCAAAGGGAGTAACTAGACACCCAGGTAACCAAAATCTCTTAGAAATTGTTTAGGAAGATTAATTCTAGTAGTATTAAGCTCTCCTTCAATGGTTCTGCTATTTCCTTTTATTATTGATCTCATGGTTTATCATTTTTTCCTTAAAAGTGTTTGAATAATAAAAATTTAATTTTAAGTCAGTCACTACTTGGCATGTGGAAAAACAATTTAGGTCTTGTCGTTGTCAAGTATAGTAAAATTACAATAATTTGCCTATATTCTATAATATTAACTATCTTTCCATCATCATCCTTTGATAGTTTAATCTGGGTAGCAACCAAAGTTTTCATCTCCTTGGAAATTTTCATTCCAAATTTTCTCAAAACCTTATTCAAAAATATAGAATTCACATCCATCTAGAAAAAATTGAACTTCCATTGCACTGTAATGGAAAATAATATGTTTTTTGTCTCCAACCTTGAAAAGGTGAAAATGTATCATCAACATTGATACCCTCTATCTGGGAGTAACCTTTGCGCACTATTCATTCTTTATTTTGAATCACTACACCATGTTCATTCATCTTATGGAAAAGAGATCCATTTAGTCTGGATGAAATTATTATCTATTGTCCTCAAAACACTCTCCCACTTCGGATTATTCTTAATTTGATAAAGATCTTCATCTATTTCTTGAACCAAGTTCTCATATATAGTTGATTCTTCCTACTCATTAGAAGCATCTTCTTATGAATCATCATTTTCCCCTTTAACTCTCCTAGATTTTCCTACCTCCTTGTCACTTATCATCATGAAACTGTTCATTATTTTATTGAATATTATTTTCATTCTCTACTACAGTGACATAATTGCTTTCAACTACTTTTATAGACTCACATTGAAACATTTTTGAAATTATCTCACAATTTATTGGTATCCTAAAAACAGTCAGTTGATACCATATTGTTAAAGAAAAGTATATATTCATGAAATACATGAGTTTTTATACTTCTACCCCAATCGATATTCTTGATGTCAGATAACATAAATTTTCATCCTTTATATCTCATTGAGATCATACCTCTGATTAGGATATATATTTCTCTCCCTATGATGTGAAACTCTTCATATTTTTGGGACTAATGTTTTGAACCACAATAATTCTTCTTCTCCTGTATCATTTATTCTCAGGTGTCACTTTACAATGACCCATAAAAAAACCTTTAAGCCTACTAAGTCAGAAATTTGTCTATGAAAAAAGAGATAAGGTAAATAAACCAATCACTATCTATTATTCTCAATTAATTCCATCCATAAACCATTAAATCCTTTCAAGGAATTATTCTAGATTAATTATTCAGTTCTTATGACTGATTTGAATTAGTTGAAATTCTAGAGCACATCACATCACCATTTTTCATCTTTTGATGCCACTTCCCCTTGTATTGTATCTTCCCTTAAACATAAAACACATGAACATCAGTTAACACTATTTATACTCATAGAAAGAGGGGATTCTCTATAACCCTCAAGAAGAGGATTGTGGTTTTTCCTAAGGGACAAACCCTTTGATACTTTCTTGCAAATCACGGTACTCTTTATATGCTTGTTCCAACTGACCATCCAACCTCAAATATTCAATCCATATGACTAGACATTCCTTTCCTATATTCTCATTCCTTTTCTAATATTTTGATTCACTAGGAAATTCCTTTTTCAAAATTTTGGGTTTAAATCCATTTGTAGAAACTTATATTTTTGATGTTCCGATGATATTCCATTTTTCATGACTCTTTCTTTGAATGGGAATCTCTCCATTGGTATTCTTTTATTTCTTATTCCTCCAATAGATGGATCATTTCCCTTCTTTCACTTCTCTCATTGTAAAATATTTTATATTTTGGAGGCAATATTTATTCATTTTTCTTTTATCAGTTATTCGAGTCTACACACTATTTCTTGATACTAGTGGCTTCTTCACTAAATGTAAATTATTTTTTCTCACAACTGGAGTAGATACTCCCTTTTTCTTCTAGGTTTATTAAAATTCTTTCCTTGAGTTTTGTTGTGAGTATAGTAGAGGAGGTGATTGAAACTCCTTACATTGAGCTCCTTGTGTTTCCCCTGAGGTAGTAAAACAATTTTTCAACTTATTATGTTTTCTTCAATTATTGGATTTCTCATTATACACCACTAGAGTCAAGGATCTCCTTTCAAGTTCCTTTTCCTTCCGTACTTTTTTCCACATGCAATATCTTTCCAAATGACATTGATTAAAATATATGAAACATCTCCCATTAAAAAAATACATTGTATAATAATTTTGTGGCTGATATGTCAATACATCTTGAGTTATTTTTCTAACATTGTTCTCTTAGGCTTGTTGACAAATATTCATGGTGTGTTCGAATCTTCCGAAATAGTAGAATTTAATGGATACTTTTGTCTGAGAGACTGTTCTTTCAGATTTCTCAAGATGCTTCTGCTTATTCTCAGATTTGGGAATATTTTTTCCTTCACAATTTGAAATATAGTCCAAGGATTTAGAAAAAAATAAAGTATGACCATGAATCCCATAAAAATAGCACATGTTGTCATAAATTCTTATAAAAGTCTTTTTAGGTCTATGTTCATTACCTACAGAACATTTCCAATTTCTGGAACTATTCACAGCTATCTTCCTATCATGTATGGAAGAGGGTTCATAATATCCAATTCCATATTTTCCCAAACTATATATCCTTTGGGATGAGACAATCCTTTTTTGTTTCTCCTAAAAAATAGCATATTTTCTTTCATTTAATTATTTTTTTAAAAGGTTGTGGGGAAATCCCTCTTTATTGAACCAGAAAGAAACAACCTCTTAAATGGACTGGGAGAAGAGGTAACCCATTACATGACAAGGGCACAGATTCCCATAAAGCGAATCCCAAAGGTCAAAATAAATCATTGAATACAAAAAGAAAGCAAACAGAAAAAACAAGCATCAGAAAGAACCTCATCACCCCTTCTATCAGACCATGCAAGGTGAGATCCGTTGAAGGAGATGTCTCGCCCCCCTTCCATGAAGTTGTGTCGTGCAAGAAACACAACGCAGCAGAGCACTCTCCCAATCCACAATGAGATGCAGATGGAAGACCGGATGATAGGTGCCATCACTCCTATCTCTCTTTCTAGTCGCCCACCCGACAGTTCATGCGAAAAAACACATCACTATCAACCTGATGCAAGACAAAACCAGACAGAAACACAGTGTAGAAGATCCAACAAAGTGTCCATCCATCAAAGTGGAAAAAATGGATGATGCTGAGAGACAACACACCCATCCCTCTTTCGAGGTCACCCACCTGAAGTCAAACTACAAGATGCAGTAACACCTTCCAAATGAAATGAGGAAGAATCCAATGCTCGCAAATCCATCAGCAACCGATTTTCCAAACATAGAACCAAACACAGCCAAAGTCACAGCTCACTGCATCAATCAATTCACATCCCTCGGCCTCCACCTGAGACATCCAAAACTGAACTCCACCATTCATAGATCATAAGCACTAATAATCCAGTGGAAAAGATAACAAAATCCAAGCAGTGCAGCCAAGATCGTTGAAAATTGGCCCTCTAATCCAATTCACAACTCCCTTCAATCATTAATCCTCAAATGGAAAACTGGATGAGGAATCAAGGGGGGAAACCTGACCACCATATGTCTCCGAAAAATCAGCGAAAATATCCAATTTCAGGGTGGCCCTGATTTGAATGACTGATCAGAGTTTGAGGGAGAGACAAAACAGACTGCAGGGGAACCAAAACACCGACCAGAGAAGCCCACACTCAACCATTGAGGCAGAACATCCGCCAATACCACACTGCGGACTTCGCGGGTCACAACCAGAAGACAGGAATGATAGAACATCCCGAGCATATAGAATCAAATGCAACAAAGTAGGCATGAAACCAACCCACCACAGTCCGCATACCTCCTTTGGAACAGAAGAGTCCATCGCTCGAAGGAACCCAATCCACTCGGATACCTTCATCTTCGCACATGGGAACTTTAGAAAGGAAGCACCAACATTTGTCGAAGGATATTCAAATATTAAGTGAAAAGAATATTTCAATTTGGTCATGCATTTGGAATTATATTTATCCACTTCTTTCTTGATTGATTCTATATATTCTACCATTTTTTGCATCTTCTTATCCCTTGATTCAATTTGATCATTTATTTCTCTCTTGAGATTTTTCCCTTTAGTCATATCATATTCTAGTTCTTGGGAGATTATATCCATAATGTCATTATTTTAGAATTCAATTGAGCAAAAAATCAATATAGAGTTTATTCTCTTATTTTATCCTTTGATTCTCCTGAACTAGTTCATAGATCTATATAAAAAGATCATCATTTCTAGATTTTAGATTCTGAATTTATTCTGATTTCTGATTCTCTTCTTTTTCATCATCTTTTGGTTTTTCTATATTTTTATAAATCTTTTGCAGTTCTTCCGCATGAGAATCATTCTTCCCCCTCGGGTCACTAGCCACATCAATAAGCCTTTGATTTAATCCTCGAAGCTTGTTGACATCAATTTCTAGTAATTGGATCCAAATTTCATTAAATTTAATTTCTACATCCAATTTCTGATCCATTTTCTTTTTTTTCATGGAAAAAATACACTTTTTTGACTTCATGGAGTTTCTTCATCATTAGTAGATTAAGCATCACTTTGAATGTCAAGTGCTTCCCTCATTACATCATCATTTTTGAGTGAGTCTATCATTTCACTGTCTGATTTATCCAATCATTTATTCAGTAGACTATTGGTTTCCTTTAACTAAATCACACCTTTTCCCTAGACACTTCCACACCGAGGAATACCACCTAACTTCTGATTCTTATTTTAAGTTCTTTCATTTTCCATGGCACACCTTGATAAGTGCAGACTGAATTTTTAACTTAAACAATTGACTGAACCAAGTCATAGAAAAAAATATGATAAAATAAACATATGCAATGATACCAATTATTATGTCCAAAAGGGGCCTAGATACCTTTATAGGGGGGTGAATAAAGGTATAGATATTCTTTTTAAACTTCTTCCTACCCCACTGGATCTTGAACTCTTCATTAAAAGGTTCAATTCTTATGATGTTTAATATCAATTTTGATCATGTCCTTTCTAATTTTATCTAATGATAATGCACTAAAAGTAACGAAATAAAGAAAACATAAGAACATAGAGATTTTTACTTGGTTCACCCTAACTGGGCTATATCCAAGGAGCATACAACGATGGCATGCCAATTGTACCAAATACACGAAGGCTCACTTCCAAATTACAATGTTTGGGCTAGATCTTCTATGCCCAGGCTCAGTGTCCTTACAAGGTTTAGGGTCTTCTCATTACATTCCCAATGGTCACCCCCTATGTCTCTTACTCTAGATCACTACCGGTGGGAAGGATCACCGTCTTCCTCTTGATTTTCACACTACTCTTGGAAGGGATAAACTCACAGTTTATGGACATGTAGGTCACTTCATTTGAATGAAAACCTTCATCCCCACTTGTAGGTAGATGCTCTGTTGAAGTTCCACTTTCATCCACTAATGAAAACAAATTTACCACAGGTGTACTGGGAAACTTATAACTTTCACGTAACCCTAGTTTGACTTGTGTGCTTCTTTAATCCTTGATGGAAAATTTAACCTAATCACTTGTATGACACTCCCTTATTAAACTCGCAACTTGGAAAACACACACCATTTTATGCCAAAAACATTATTGGTGCACAAATATGAGTTGGAGCACAACTTTTCAGTAACTCTATACTTGTGCTCCCTAAGAACTTGCAAGATCGAAGTTATTATTTTCTCTATGTGTTTAGATTTATCTGAAATGAGAGAGATATCCATCTATTTATAGGAATTTTGGCCACCCTGATCACCACATGCAACTTTCCTCCAAGCGCACTAGTCTATTCTCCCAAGCCTCTTTTACTCAAGTCACCTTTCACTCCAACTCCAAAACTTTCTCACCCTTCTTTACATTTCGATATTTTGATGTTATGATCTTTAAACATGCATGGCATACAACGTTTTAATACTCCAAGACACTAGCGTGAAAGTCCCTTTGCTAAAAACAATTATCTCCATTCTCCAATATTTGGACAATTTTTTTTGGGAAACACTAGAAAATGGAACCACCTTATATACATGATTTTTGTACCACCTCTAGATTATCCATTCCTTTCTCATGGTTCTTTATCAACAAATGATTTTAATGATATCTCTATAACTCCATAACTAACCATGGAAACCCTCTTTATCAACAAACACAATCACCTAAAAAATGATTCAATGTTACCTTGAGGGATTTTTTCCCAACAAATTCAAAGAAAATAAAGGGAAGGAAAATGATAAAAAAACATGAGGAGACACTCAGTGTCTTAATGAATTTTTCCACACCCATCCATTTCCCTCAAATATATTAAAAAAAATCATGAACCTAAATTTCTTAAATTCATTGAGCTATTCAAAGAGCTTCAAATCAACATCACATTCCTCCACGTTTTATTTAAAATCCAAACTTACTTGAAATTGCTCAAAAATATTGTGTCAAAAAAGAAAACCCTTAAGGAGTTCTCCATCTACAACATCACTAAAGAGTGCAGTACTATCCTGTAAAACAATTTCCCTCCAAAACACAAAGAACCTGTCAGTTTTTTCTCTCCATGAACATTAGGTAATAGGGGTCAGCTGAACTGTTAGTGTTACCTAAGCATGAGCATTAATTTGATCCCTTTATCACTATTTCAGTAGTTGAGAATAGTATAAATGCAACCCACCAACATGGTCATACACTTGTATATGACCCTTCTACTACACACCCTTTAGGAAGAGTGGATGACTAAATCATTGGATTAAGAAAATTGTTTTTACCCACTGATTTCCTTATTTTATATATGGAATGTGGAAAATTGGTCGCTATCATCATGGGTTGACCCTTTTTATCCATAATTGGGAGTGATTATACATGTTTAAAAGGGGAAGTTTATTTTTAACCAAGTTGAACAAAGGGAAGAATTCAATGCTTTCAAGAAAAGTAGGGAACCTCTACTTGGTGTTAAATTTTCAAGAGAGGAGTTGCTAGATAGTGAAGAACCTATTGATAAGGAGGAAGATGAATTTTTAAGAATGATTGATGATATTTATAGTAATCCAATACTCACATAAACTTATTTTATAATCTATTATATTGAGGATGAATGTTTAGATATCTGTAAGCTAGAGTGTTTACATCACTTAGATGATTATGCTGGGAAACACATCATAAAACCAAAATTGGAAGATAATTATAAAGGGATATTAATTTCAAAAATAATCAATTATTTCTTTAAGAAGAACACTAATGTACTTGGGACTCATTGGTATAATATTCTACCCTCCATCCATGAAACACCTCAAGTGAAGTTCAACCCATTACCTTATCACCTAAAATATTTATTTTTCAGGAGATAAATCATCACTTTCTATCATCATTTCATCAGAACCTGATAAAAAGAAAGAGGTAAAGTTTTTGGATACTTTAAAAAATTTTAAAACTTCTATAGGTTGGTCCATAACTGGTATCAAGGGGATTAACTTCTCATTTTCATGCATAGGAACCCTATTGAACTAATTCAAAAGCCATGAATTGAGGGGAAAAGGATGATAAACCCATATATGAATGAGGTAGTCTAAGAGGAAGTGATTAAACTTTCAGATTATAGAATCATATATCCCATTTTATAAATTCTTTAGGTCAGCCCGGTCTAAGTAGTCCCAGAGAATAGAGGTATCAATATTATAACAAATGATAAAAATCAACAATTTTAGAGCAGAAAATTAATAAAATGGATGGTAGGTATTGATTATAGGAAACTTAAATCAGTCCCTAGAAATGATCATTTTCACATTCCATTTTTTCACCAAATGTTAGAGAGGTTTTCCAAAAATGAATTTTTTTCTTGACGTGTATTTTGGTTACACCCAGACTTCTATAGCACTATAGGACCAAGAGAAAACCACTATCACATATCCATTTGAGATATTTGACTACCGGTGAAAGACTTTTGGCTTGTGTGGTTCCCATTCCACCATTAATGGATTTATTATGATTATCCTTTTGTATATGATTAAAATAATAATCAAGGTGTTTTTGAATGATTTTAGCATAGTTGGTGACACTTTTGAGAGTTGTCTTCAAAATTTGGTTTTAGTTTTGGAGAGATGTCAAGAGAACAATCTTATTCTTAATAAGGAGAAATGTAAATTCCTGGTAATAGAGGGAATTTTACTTGGTTATAAGGTCTTGATGAATGGAATAAAGGTTGATAATTTCATGATTTATGGCATCCAAAATCTACCACTACTTGAAAATGTTAAGGGTGTTAAGATCTTCTTGGGGGAATACCAATTTTTACTAAAGGTTTATTAAATATTTTTTTTCTAAAATCACAAGGCCCATTTTATACATTTTGGTAAAGGACACACCATTTTTATTTTTTAAGAAGATCTTAGATTCATTCAATCTTCTTAATGAAAAACTGACACCATTACCAATCATCACTACCTCAGATTGAAGGCTAACTTTTGAATTAATGTGTGATGCTAGTGAAATTTCTTCAGGGGATATTTTGGGGAAAAGGAAGGACAAGATATTACATATAGTTTATTATGCTAGAATGTTGCTATATGATACTAAAGGAAATTACACCACAATTAAGAAGGAACAGTTGAATGTTTTGTTTTCCCTTGAGAAATTTAGACATTACCTGATTGGGTATAAAGTCATTGCTTTCACAGACTATTCTTCTATAAAGTGCCTATTAGAAAACAAAGAGGTTAGATCATGTTTTATTTGGTTGATCCTTTTATTAAAAGAATTTGAATTATAAATCAAGGATAAATTAAGGGATGATAATGTTGTTTCTAATCACCTATCTAGGTTATCTAACACAAAAAAATAATTACCCAAGAGAGATAAATTTTGCATTTCCAGATTAAAAGATGCTTGTTGTTTCATGAAAATAAATTCCATTGTATGAAGATTTTTTGAATTTTATGTCTTTTAGAGTCATTACCAAATATTTCACACAAAAACAGAGAAATAAAACCATTTCATAACTTAAACAATACTTTTGGGTTAACCCTTTACTGTTCAAAAAGTGTGTTGATAGTATCTTAAGGAGGCACATGCCCTAGGAGGAGATGTTGTCTATTCTTGAGAGTCATCACTCTTCACCACGGAGTGGAAACCATATGCAAGAAAGGACATCCCAAAAATTTATTCAAGTTTGTTTCTTTAATCTTATTATTTTTGAGATATTCTTGGAGTCTTTTAGTGAGTTGAGACAAGTGCCCAAGGTTAGACAATGTTGGAAAAAGGTTCCACAAAAAAAGAGATTTTAGAGGTTAAATTTTTTGATATTTTATGGTTGGATTTTATGGGACCATTTCCATATTCTCATGGGAATAAATAAATTTTAGTGGCAATTCATTAAGTATCAAAGTGGGTAGAGGTAGTATTACTTCCAAATAATCAATATAACATTGTTATTAAATTCATCTTGAAGAACATTTTGTCTAGATTTGGAATGACTAAGGCTTTCATCACTGATAGTAGATCCAATTTCAAGAACTTTAAATTCAAATATCTGATGAAAAATATGGATGTTTTCATAACTAAAAATACTTATCATCCCTAATTGATTTGAAAATTTGAGGTTTCAAATGGAGAGTTTAATTTGTTTTAGAGAAAAGAGTTTGTGGGTATATAAATGATTGGTATTTGAAATTTGATGAAGCTTTTTGATATCATGGAACCAAGTTTAAAAATATCGTTGGGATATCTCCATATAGACTTCCCTTTGGAAATTTTTTTCATTTACCTATGGAACTTAAACAAAATTATTTTGGGGCTATGAAATCCTCAAACCTTGATTTTAAATCTGGTGGTGAAATGACACTACTGGAATTAAGTGAACTTGATGAGATTATAATAGAATCTTATGAAAATTCTAGGATATACAAGGAAATTACTAATGATATTCTTGATTATATAATCCAAAATAGAAACTTCAAGGATTGTTAGAATTTTTTTATTTAATTCTAGACTCAAATTATTCCATATAAAGATAAAGTCTATGTAGTATAGATCATTCACCATCATTAGAGTGCTAGTAAGTAGAGATATAGAGCTAGTAGAATAAGATAAAATGATATTTCTTAGTCAATGGAAAGAGAGTAAAACACTACTTTGAGAGGTAGCTTAAGGGATTGGATGCTATGTGGGTGATTGAAACTTGAATCTTCACTCAAGTCTAATTAATGAATTTAGACTCAGTGCTTAATGGTAGTCAAACAATGATTTTTATTTTTATTTTTATTTCTTATGTTTTAAATAGGAATAAATCTACTATTGTGTAGATTACTGTGCACTACCTTTATTTTGAGCTGAGTCATTATTATTGACATGGAAAAGTGCCTTTTTTCTAGGACACAAGAGAGCGTGAGAGAGAGAGAGAAGTAAAAACATTCATTAGAATTATATTTTAGCTATAGATCATAACCAATAGAAGAATTATGATAGGAAATAAAAAGAAGAGATGGGGGAAAAGAAGAAGAAACCAGCATGAGAATACCACTCTCTCGAGATCCCAGTTGGGACTACTGGCCAATCCTACTGCCAAAAAAATTCTAAAAAATGTATCATATCCCCTATCTTTTAACAGAATCCCCTTTTAATACTCTACCAGAATAACCAAACAACCCACCATCCAACTACAGATTCCAACAACAACCATTTAAATGCTAGAATACCAAACTTTCCTGCTAATAACTAAGCCTTTATTATGACAACCCCACCCTATAAACTTTGACAACCATCCAAACAACCAATTAATTTCCAAAATACCACACCACCCCTTGGAAGCTATCCAATATACCCAGGAAAATACCACTGACCCATTATTAATTCATAACATAGAAATAAAACTCATCCATATTCCCAAAATTTGCGCCCACCTAAAAATCCATCTTATCCTCAAGGTGAAAAAACTAGATGACTATATGAATGTAGGCATAATCAAGAAAAACCCAATCTCTTTATCTTCCAAACAGAAACATATTTCCAAACCAAAAGTGGATGATTTTGTATAAATGTTAAAACCATGTCAACCATCCACCCACTATACACTAGATTTTTTAATTTTCTGGATGTAAAACCAAATAATGAGCATCTTGTTCTTTTACCCCTTTGTCTGGCTATGGATGGACTAATTCCCCTTGACAGATCTATAGAAGTTATAACACAATATTTTTTTTTTCAAAACTCCTAGGTTTTATAACCCTACATCTTGAATTATTCTACCCATGTCCATCCCTTTATTATCCATGATGAACACAGTTTTCTTCCCATAAAGGTGAGATTGACACTTAACGGTAATAAAGAACTAAGAGCCACTTGTTTCCAGACCACTATTCTCCACAGGGAAGAGTTAAAGATCAGAATGATCTAGTGTAAGGTGATCAAATGAAAACTTTACTCCATAAATGTTAACACCAATAAACCAATTTCTTTAGAAAAAACAACACCTTGTGTAAAAAATCCTTTACAATGTCCCTAAAAAATATTTTATGTCATTGGGACAACTAGTTTTGAAACAATTTATACATCCCTATTAACACCACTAGAATTTGAAGTCACCTTTATCTTTTGAACACTCTGCATGTATGAAAACCAACACCAAACTGGACTCGAACATGTTCATACCTTCTTCACTAATACAAAAAAATTCCATAAGGAAACCAAAGTATAACCGGTAGATCCATAAGGCTTCACTACAACACCTGTAGCAAGACAGTCTCACCCAGATGCACAATTTTTTTCAAAAGAACCACCCTTAGTAGAAAAATATTCAGGAGTATTCATGATTCTCTGATCAATCCAGATATTTTCATTTAGAAAAAACCATTCCAAAATAGTCTTATTACCTATAAGGTAGCATAATTTCCATCCTTCCTGATTAAGTTATTTTAATTCATTGATTGCCTCCGAAGGTCACGACTATAATGCCATTGACACTCCAAAACAGTTCAAATGTGAAAACATAGAATCTCCCTTACCCTCAAAATCATCATTCAACAACTCCAAATTCCTAATGGATAACATAGTTTTAGGAAGTACCTTTTCTCTTCAAAAATCAAATTTAACATCACTAATTAAACATAAAAACTCTTTATTTTCCTTAACAGGCCAATTAGAACAAGTACCTAGATTAATAAAAAACTATCTTCAGATGCACACAAAAGATTCCCTAGATTTGATTCCAATTCTCTCATTAGTATTATCTTAACATTTTGGAAAAATCTCAGTATCTAAAAGGGTGCGTGCTGCACCTCAGACAACATTGTTTCCCTTATCTTTGATCTAGAATGGGAAAGGGTTGATGTCTAGAAAAAGGTATATTTACAATGGCTATGTGGGTTGGAAACCAAACCTATAGGTATCCCGCACTGCCTAGGTATCCTAGGTGAAAAGGCACCCCTACTATAGATAATATCCTCTATATCAGACACTGAAGGATACTATAATCTAATTTTCATGGCTTGAGGAAGGAATCCAGGTGTTTCTTGAATAGGTTTTCATTTAAACTCCCCCTCTCCCAGATCCCTCAAAGTAATTTGAGAAGAAATAGGCTCCATCGCACATAAAAAAGCCTTGAAATACTTATTATCTGAATTTCAACTACTTACACCACGAGAACCCCTACACTATCCTCACAACCAATTTGAACAATAGCAGAGGGAAATCCTACGTCATTAATGGTAACCTTTACATTATCTGAAAAAATTTACTCGGTATTTCCCACATCAATCTCTTATGGTTTCTTAGGTTCGACCACAACCAAAATATAATTCTTATCCACTTTTGAAAAATTGTCTTCTACCTCACTGAGTTCGGCATGATTTGAGAATGGTTTAGTGAGGAGATTTTCCTTAACACTTAGAGTAGGTGTGACATTTTTCATCGTTTCTTGGCACTTCTATTCTTCCTTCTTTGGACTTGAAACTGGTCCCACAAATAGATTCGAAGGCAAACCAAGAACAAGTTGTTCCTCTTATAAATACCCTTACTATACATCCATGCTTGAACTAGGAGAAAGCATTACCTCCTCAAATTTCTTCATACCAGTTCTAGGATGCTTCTCACCATCCATGTATTTCTCGATAAGAATTGGTTTAAATAATTCCCATTACGAGTTAGGCGTAGCACTATGCTAGGATAAAAATAAATATAGATTGGTACCAACCATGAAAAGTTTTTCCAATGTATTTTAATCTTCTCATTTATCCAAGAAAATTAGAAATACCTTTCTTCTTTGATGACTCAACCATACAGATCATCTCCCATAAAATATGACAGCATAACTCTTGTTGCCATTCTATGTAGCCAACTCATCTAATCGTGTAGTAAAGAAAAAAGTAGTTGAAGGTGTGAGTAGTCCCAAATGCATCTTCTTTAGTGGATATCATGTCTCACATAAGTTTACTTAGTAAATGTAGGTGGAATGAAGAGAATAACCTACACAATTTATTTTTTTCCCAACAGCATCGTGACTTCTCTAGCACTATTCGAAAACTCAAAAAACGACCGGCACACACGTTTTATCTCTAACATACATTGTTCTTTTGAGAATTGAATACTTTTTCTATAAATTTATTCCCAAGTATCCAAGAATCACTACATCAATTCCAGTTCTCCAATTTTCACTGACTCCCTCTATGACTCTCTCCCACACGAACTCCCCTATGGAGTTTCCAATCATTAGGCACCAAGAGAGTGTGAGAGAGAGAAGTAAAAAAAATCCATTCAAACTATATTTTAGATATAGATAAGAACCAATATATGAATTAAAATAGGAAATATAAATAAGAGATGTGGAAAATGAAGAATAAACCAGTAGGAGAAGACCACTCTCCCAAGTGCCCAACTGAGACCAATGACCAATCCTTCTTCCAACCAAATGTTAAAAAATGAATTGTGTCTCCTCTCATCTTACTAAAAAACCTTTTTATACTCCACGAGAATATCCAAAACCCCCCCATCCAATAATAAATATTATAAACAACCATTTAAATTCGAGAATACCAAACTTCCCCGCTAACAACAAAGCCTTTATTCTAACAGCCCCACCCATACTCTTTAATTGATGTCCAAACAATCAATTAATTTCCGAAATTCCACACCAAACCTTGGAAGTTATCCATGATACCTAGGATTGCACCACCAAACCCTCATTAATTTCGAGCATAGAAAGCACACTCATCCACAATCCTAACACTTTTACAATCACATCAACATTTCAGAATATTTTTTAGATCTTGTTCTTACTAGGCACTAAATTTTTTAGGACTATTGGTGTTTCTAAAAGATGTTGAACCAACTATGTAACTCCCTATACCAGAATTACTAGTGATAAAGACAAAAAATATCTACAAGCTTTGAGAATTGAAATATCCTTTAATTAAGGGAGTTGTTTCTTTGAATTCTACATTTTTTACTCATTCCATTTCTTTACATCCTGATTGATTAATATTTTTTCAATCCTTTCATTGTATGGAACTAAATTTGGGGGTTTTCCCACAATTTACAAATGATTAAATCTAAAATCTTTTTACTTTACATGATTTTACTTATTAGAATACGAGTTCAACATTTTGTTTTACCAGAGATTAATTGGAATTATTTGTGTTTTGTCAATAAAAAAGAATGCACATTTTAAAATACATTTGAAAAACTTCTTGAAATGTGTGGAAGAATACTGTTACAAATTTTCCTATGATCATTAAACATAATTTTGCACTATTAAATTTCAAAACCACTTTAAAAATAACGATTTTAATGTCCTCCCCCAATGTGATTCAACATTGGATTTAATGTTGGATTTTAAGTGTGGGGGAGGGATCCTTAATGTGCTAAATTTCACTTAAATGATGTTCACATAAAAAATATACTATTTTTTTTTTCAAAATTGGGTTTTTAATCCTAAAATTTCATTTTCAGTTGTTTTTAATTTTTCTCAAACCTGAAGACTGGTTTTGATACTTGTAGGGATTAATCATTTTTCCCATGGGCTCAATCTAGTAACATATTTTCCATTGCCTCTTGAAAACTCTCTTTTTGGTAATATTTTTGGATTTTTTTTTTCAAAATTCTTTAAATTTGAACTTTTTGATTTGTGTTAGACTAATAATCTTTGATTTAAAATTAATTGAGAATGAACTCCCAATCCTTGGTGGAATTTTTATTCTTTAGGATAAAACTATTGGATGAAATAGTCTTTCTCCCCTATTAATTCTTAAACTCACCCATCCATTTAGTGGTATAATTATTCAATGCTAAAAGATGTGTGATTGTTCACCTTAGAGAAAAAGAGAAATATGAATGGTAGTTGAATGTAAAATGAATTTTGTTTAATAATTTTCGAAATTTTCTTGTTCAATCAATTTTATAAGAAACAAAACCGTTTTTTCACCAAATAATTTTATTGAAAAAAGTGAAATAATTTTTTTACCTTGGAGATCCCATGGTTTTTTTGAAAATAATCTCTATTGGGAATTAATTCATTTTAGAGGTGTTCTGTTCCATGATAGGGGAAAAAATAAAAGGTTTTCTAATATGAATTAGGAGAATCCTTTTTGGGATCAGAGAACCAGACACTTGAGAAGAATGCAGCAACATGGAGACTCACACAAATATGGTTCTTGGCTAAATTTTACCTGGGTAATATGATTTCTATGCTTTAAATATTTTTATTCATTCATGCTTCTTCATTCCAAATTGGGATTCTTTTCTTTTTCTTAATCAAAATTAAACCTACTTAATTCTCAAGAATCAATGAAAAATGATCTCGTTAGTAGAAATATTTTCCTTAAAAGTTAACTCATGAATGAATATATTTTTAAAATCATATAATCATTGTTCCACTTTATCTTTAATAACTTTTCCCTACTTTCTTTTCATTTCCAATAAGAAATTTCATATGTTTTTCTCTATTCTTATTACTATTTCATCACATTTCACAAACCACACCACTGTCATATACTAAACTTTCTGATTTGTTGTTTTCTTTATTTGAAATTTTATTACTTTATTAATCAACAATCATCAGTCCTTCCCCATGGGATTGACCCTGCTTATTAATTTTCAAGTTATAAGTAGGAAAATAAATAAATAATTTCTTTAGCATAATAACTATTTTAAATTTGACTAGCTTTAAAACACCCTCGATTAGATTTTGGTGCAGAGTAGTGCTGTAATGTAGAGGTCATGAAACCCATTTCTAGGGGATCTTCCATTTCATGACCCTCCATGACATAGTGAATTGCCTACATCATGGAATGCATTATCCCATTCAAATGACTATGGGATGAATCTTGAATATCCATCTATTCTTAAAAAATAATCTTACCCAACACCTGCCCTATGGGCATAACCTAATGGTTGCATCCCTGTGGGGTATTTGGGAGGTCTTGGTTTTGAGCCTCCCCATGCACATTTTTTTTGGATTTTAATTGTTTATCCATATCCCCATAATAATTCATTGTTTATCCCTCTCCTCACACCGATGTAATTGGTTCTTACCAAACACCATTGTGGTCTGAAAATTTTACAAATTATAATATTTGGAAAGAATCTTACATTTTCCAACAGTGTAATAGGGAAACTTTATACATTTTCAAGTTCTTTCTATGCAGTCAGAATGGTGTTTACTCATGTTGAAAATGTATTTTTACACATGAAATCCCTATGTGGGAATTTTCCAAATTATTCATCCCCACTCGAACTGAATCTTATGTACCCTTGGTTAAGATGCAAGGGAACTCACCATAAACCACCTTATTCACTATATTTTCCAACATACTCCCATGAGTATATACTATAGTGTAGCTCCATGGGTTTCATGGTGGTCACTTCTCTATCTCAGTTCCTAAAATGACTCATATCTTCAATTAAACTATGATTCAGGAACTACAACCCGATTTGGTACCTTTTTTTCTTAAAAAACTATAGTTCCCAAAAATTCCCTTTAAATATATTATTATCCCCAAATAATTGAAAAATACATATATAATAAATTACTTGATAAAAAAACTCAAATTGTGTGTTTAGAAAACTATACAACTTGACTTCTCACTTGTCAACTAATTGAGGGAGTTAGTGGCCAATTTTTCTTTGAATGATAACTTATTCAAACATGAAATTATATATTTTTAATATTAGATAATGATTGTTCCCATTATCTTTAATCACTTTTCCCCGCTTTCCAGTTGTTTCCAATTTTTAATTGCATTTGTCTTATTCTCTTCTTTCTTAGTACTATTTCATCACATATCAGATACCACACCACTATCATATACCAAAATTTCTTTCTAATTTGTTATTTTATTTCTTTAATTGATTATTTCTTTCTTAGTTTAAAGTTGTTAGTCCTTCCCTATGGGATCATCCCCACTCATGAATTTTCTAGTTATAAGTTGAAAAATAAATAATTTTTTGGCATAATGACTATTATAAAAGTTTTGGTGCTATTTCCGGGTAAGGATTCATATGAACAAGATGAATAAGTTAAGAAACAGAACACAAAAATGTTCTAGAGAAACTGGTTTGATCTACTGTGAGCTGTTTTTCTATGCTTTGCTTATCTTTTTAAATTTAATTTGTTTTAAAAACTAGATCAACTAGTTAAAATTTAGAGCCCTTCATACAAGAAATTAACAAATACTTAAGTTATTTAAAAAAACAAATTTTAAATGGAAGACCATAGAGAGGTAGTGAATCACAATGGTAACATCAACCCGACTCTTAATATAAATCAAGAAGATGAAATATCAATACTTAGGGAGGTCCATATTTCTATAGTTTCCATTAACCCATCCTGTATTAGACTCAACCATAGGTCTATAAAATATGAGATCAAATAGTCTAATATCTCTATTTTTCCATCTTATAATGAGCTACCAAATTAAGACTCGATAGACTTTATTAATGATTTATATAGTGTGGCGAAAAAACTACCACTTTAAGAATTGTGAAGGAAGAGTTAAAATCGAGAGTCTTTCCATTATGCCTTAAGAAAAAGTATAGGATCTATTTTGAATAGCTAAACGAGTAAATTTTTGATACATGGGACTGGGTATTTAACACCTTTGTAATGAAGTTCTATCCTATGAGAATGATTACTGATGTTAGACATAAAATCACTGGATTCATTCAAGATGAGAGTGAGCTGTTTCTTTAGACCCATGAAAATTTAGAGGTTTATTTACAAAATTTCCTAACCAGCAATTTTCTCCACATTTTCTCATGGTCACCATTTATAATGGTCTCATTCCATACATTCAAACACTCATTACCCCAGAGGGTTTTTTCCCGAAAAAACTATCAAGGAAGTTAATTTCTTTAACACACTTGAAAAAATTCACAAAAAAATTCTCATGATGAAAAATTCATAGATTAGAGTCAAATTATATATAAATAAAAAATTCCCAATCTACTGGAATTTATTACAGATACCATGAAAATACACTTATAGAACAATTTCAACACATGTTTGGGAACTCTAAAAGTTGTTATCCTAACTTAGATATGCCTGGACAACCCCTTGAAAATGCTATTTTTTTGTCTATGTCCGTAAAATTTAACCTAGTGGTGAACTATTTTCAAATAACTACAACTAGGGCTATAGAAATCATCCGAATATTTCTTGGAGAGAGTAGGGTGTGTTTATACCTACTCCTACCCCTAAATTCCCACTATAACCTAATAGAAAATTCAAAACCAACATAGGGATAAAACTTCCAATTCATAAGGGAATTTAGAGGGTCATATGCATAAAATGTTAAGTATATTTGATTCTTAAGAGGAAAAACAAAAGGCTAATATGGAATCTCAAAGGTCAACCTTAAAAACTAAAACGAACAATCTTCAGACTCAGATTAGTCAAATGGAAAGAGATTTGGAAGGTATAGAAAAAGGAATGATTCCTAGCATAAAATAAATTAATACCAGGGATAATGTCGTGACACCAACTAGCAGTAGTGGTTTTAAGACTCAATTGGAAGCTAGACATGACCCTAGGGTAGCTCAAAATGAAAATTTGGTTGAATCTTCAACATAAAATATGGGTAACTCAGAATATGGAAATACGGAAATAAACTTTTAAAAATTCTCCGAATTCTATATTTCTACCTCAAAAATAATTTAATTAGATTTGAAATTATTTTAGGTACAAAAGGGGTCAAGATACCCTGTTAGGGGGTGAATCATGGTATGGATATTGTTTTTAAACTTCATTCTACCCCACTGGATCTTGACATCTTTATTAAAAGGGTCACTACTTAGGCTCTTTAATGTTAATTTTGATCGTGTCCTTTCCAATTTTATCTGATTATAATGCACTAAAAGTAAAGTAATAAATAAAACACAAGGACCTAAATATTTTTATTTGGTTCACCCTCACTGAGCTAAATCCAAGGAGAATACAATGGTGATGTGCCAATTGTACCAAATTCACTAAGTTTAAGTGACAAATTACATTGTTAGGGCTAGATCTTCTATTCTTGGATCACTTCCCTAACAAGGTTTAGGGTCTTCTCACTATATTCCCAAGTGTCACTCTATATATCTCTTCCTCTGGATCACTACCGGTGGGAAAGATCACCATATTCCAATTCATTTTATCAATGATCTTGGAAGGGATCCACTCACTTTTTATGGAAATTTATGTCCCTTCATTATCATGGAAAAATGCATCCTCACTTGAAGGTAGACACTTTGTTGAAGTAATACTTTCATCCACTGATCAATATAACTTTACCACATGTGTACTTGGGAACTTCTAACATTCACGCTACACTAGGTTAACTTGAATGTTTCATTATGCCAAGTTCTAAAGTTTCACCTAACCACTTGCGTGACACTCCCTTTAGAAACTCACAACTTGGGGGACACACACCCTTTTACACCCAAACCAATATTGGAGGGCAACTACCAACTAACACACGACTTTTGAGTAACTCTATACTTGTTCACCCTTACCAATTGCGTGACTGGAGCTCTGATTTTATCTAAGTGTTGAGATTAATCTGAAATGAGAGGGGTATCCATTTATTTATAGGCATTTTGGACACCCTGAGTACCGCACACAAGTTTCCTCCAGGCTCTCTAGTCCATTCGTCCAAGCCTTTGTCGCTAAAGTCACCTTGCGTGACAACTCCAAAAATTGTGTGCCCTTCTTGAATTTTCCATATTTTTATGTTCTTATATTGAAACATTCATGGAATTCAAATTTATAAGCCGCAAATACACTCTCATGAATTTACCTTTTCCAAAAACACTTATATTCATTTTCCAATTTTTCGACTAAAAAAATTGGTAAACACTAAAAAACAGTGCCACCTTGTATATGTGCTTTTTGTACCACCTCCAGATTGTACATTCCTTTCTCATGGTTCTTTTTCAACATAGGTTGTCAAAAATATCTTTTTAACTCCATAATTGACCATGGAGACCCTATTTGTCAACAAACACAATCACCTTAAAAATCCTTCAATGTAACCTTGATGGATTTTCCCAATAATCTCATCCTTTGGGTTTGTTGACAACTCTTTCATAAAAGGATAAATCATTATAGCTTCATCCATATTACAACACCATTTTCTTCATGTGATTTAGATAGTGATAAAATATTTACTCAACACATACTCTAAGACCACATGATCCATGCTCGGCGTGAGAAACAAGAGTAATATGCAAATTTCATCCACGAGTCACTTCATTCCATTCCAAAATCATTATTCTTCTTTCATAAAAAAATAAGATGTCGTGATATATATCCTTTGATAGATCAATTATATAATATTTATATTTAATACTCCCCCTATCTAACTGCTCCACTAACTTTCTAGTCCATCTGTCAGCTTCTCCCCGTGTCTTGAATAATACATTTTTTCCCTTTTAATATCCATAATTTCTCCCCTTTTGTCAACAAACCCAAATGTCACTCCTTTTTGGTCTGAAACATTGTAAGTAACATAGATAAATACATTCTAAAAAAATACACCATACCTCAGGGAGAGGGGGATCCCTACATCCACACTTTTTCAAGTCCGAGAAATCAACTGAACTCCCAGAGTCAGTCTATGCCTCTCAAATGATTTTTTGGGTAAGGACTTTGTCAGAATTTCTATAACAAGGAGGTCTATAGGAATATAATCCTACTTTACAAGGCCTTTATACACTTTCTATTTGATAAAATGATACTTGTTTTCAATATTATTTTTCCTTGAGTGATAGATTTTATTTTTTCTAAGATTGATAGTACTTGAATTATCACAATGGATTCTGATCAGAGACTTCACTTAAACTCCCATATCATTAAGATGTTGTTTCATCCATAATAATTGAATACATTCTTGAGTGGAGACAAAATAATCATATTATATAGTGCTCAATGAAATTCAATCTTGCTTCTTTCTTAGCCAATAAATACACAATCAATGAAGATAGAAAGCACCTCATAACGTTGATTTCCTTTCATCTTTTAAACCAGACCAATCTGTATCTGTATATGTTAACAGTTCTATCTAATATTTTTCAAGATACATAAAACCAAAATCCACATTACCCTTAATATACCAAAGTATTATTTTCACTGCAATATTGTGGATTTCCTTAGGATTTATTTGATATCTCACAGCTTGGCATGTGCCAAAATCAATATCATGTCTTTTCACAATCAAGTACAGTAAAATTCCAACAGTTTACCTATATTCTATTAAATTAATTGCCTTTACATTGTCATCTTTTGATAGTTTCATTTGGGTATAAACCATAGTTTTCATCTACTAGGAATTTTCCATTCCAAATCATCTTATAACCCCATTAAAAAATGCAGACTTGACATCCATCTGGAACACTTTGATCTTCTGTTGCACTACAATGGACAAGAATAATTTGATTATCTCTAACATTGAAATAGGTGAAAATGTATAATCGAAATTTATACCCTCTATCTGGGAGTAACCTTTTCACACTAGTCATGATTTGTTTCGAATCACTACGCCATATTTATTCATCTTATTACGAAAGACCCATTTTTTCCCGAAGAAATTATTATATATTATCCTTGAAACAATCTACCACTTATGATTATTCTCAATTTGATCAATATCTTCATTCATAGCTTGAACTGAGTTCTTATCTTCGGATGCTTACTCCTACTCATCAACAATATCTTCTTATGAATCATTATTTTTCACTTAAACTTGCTTAGAGTTTCTTACCTCCTATCACTTATCATCAGGAAATTGTTCATTATCTTGTTGAATATTCTGTTTATTTTCTACAATAGTGACATCATTTCTTTCAACTAAATTTGTAACCTAATGTGGAAAAATTGTTGAAATTCTCTCACAGCTTATTGGTATCTTAAAAATAGTCAGCTGATACCATATTTTTAGAGAAAATATATATTCATAAAATACACGAGTTTTTCTGTATCTCCCCGAATCGGTCTTCTTGATGTTTGATAGCATAAATTTCCATCCTTTATATCCCATTGAGATATTGCATCTGATTATGAGATATATTTCTCCCCCTATGATGTGAAACTCTTCCTATTATTGGGACAAAATTTTTTACCTACAATCATTCTTCTTCTCTTGTATCATTTATTGTCATGTGGAGCTTTCCAACGAGCCATCAATAAATCCTCTAGGCCTTTTGAGTCAGAACTTGATGTAAGAAACAAGTGATAAGGATAATAAACCAATCACTATCTACCATTCTAAATTAATTACATCCATAAAACATTAACTCATTTCAAGGAACTATTTCATATTAATTATTCAACTCATGTGACTCATTTGAATTAGTTGAAATTCTGGAGCACATCACATCACCATTTGGCATCTTTTAATTCTACATCCCCTTGGATCATATTTCCCCTTGAACCTAAAACACTTTAACATTAGTTAACAACATTTATACATAGAGAGATAGGGGACTCTATATAATCCTCAAGAATAGGATTATGGTTAGTCCTGATGGATCAACCCTTTGATACTTTCTTGCAAAGCATTGTACTCTTTATTTTCTTGTTCCAAATACCCAACCAATCTCATATGTTCTTGCCATATTAATAGAAATACCTTTCCTACATTCCTAGTCTTCTTCTGGTATTTTTATTCTCTATAAAATCCCATTTTTACAATTTTGGGTTTAAATCCATTTGTATAAACTTCCATCTTTGATGCTCCGATGATATTCCATTTTTTCATGACTCTTTCTCTAAGTCGGAATCTTTCCACTGGTCTTCTTCTCTTTCTTATTACTACAATGAAGGGATTTCCCCCCTTATTTAACATCTCACCTTATAAAATATTTTAGATTGTGTAGAAAATATTTATTCATTTATATTCTCTCAGTTATTCAAGTCTCCAAACTATTTCTTTCTACTAGTGGGTTCATTATTGAATGTACATTCTTTTTACTCACTAATAGATTAGCTCATCACTTTTTCTTACAGTTTCATTCATATTCTTTTCAAGAGTGTTGTCGTGAGTGTAGTAGATGAGGTCATTGACACTCCTTTATTTGATATCCTTGTGTTTACCAGAGGCTATAAACCTATTTTTAACTTATTATGTTGTATTACAATATATGATTTCTCATTATAAACTACTAAAGTCAGGGATCTCCTTTATAGTTCCTTTTACTTCTTTACTTTCTTCCAGATGAAATATCTTGCCAAATGCCCATTATTAGAACATATGAAACATAAAAAATTAAAAACGTACCTCATGTAACCATTTTTCAACTGAGAAGTCAATACAGATTGAGTTTTTCTTCTGAAATTGATCTCCTGGGCTTCTTGACACAAATTCATGGAATGTCCCAGTCTTCCAAAATAGTAGCATTTGATGGATACTTTCTTCTGTGAAACTGTTATTTCATATTTCTCAAGATGCTTCTACTTATTCTCAATTTTGGGAATATTTATGCCTTCAAAATTTGAAATATAGTCTAAGGGTTCAGAACAGAAACTTGAAGTATGACCATGAATCCCATGTAAATAGCACATGATGTCATCACTTCTTGTACAAGTCTTTTTAGGTACGTGTTCATTACCTACATGACACTTTATATATTTGGAATAGTTCATAGATCTCTTCCTATCATGTATGGGAGAGGTTTCATCATATCCAATTCCATATTTTTGAAAAATGCATGGCCTTGGGGATGAGACAATCCATTCATGTTTCTCCTTAAAAATAGTATATTTTCATTTCATTTTATTATCACCTATCAAAGGATAGTCAAAAATTACGTGCAAAGAATCTTTCAATTTGGGCTTGCCTTTGGCATTAGATTGCTCCACTTATTTCTTAATTGATTGTATCTCTTATCTAAATTGTTGGATCTTATAATCCCTTGATTCAAGTTGATAATTCAGTTCTCTCTTGAGATTCTTCCCTTTAGCCATACCATCTTTTAGTTTTTGGGAGAGGTTATCCATCATGTCAGATTTATTTATTATTTTATAATTCAACTAAGAAATAGAATCATTACAACACATATTCTACTATTTTATCCTTTTATTCTCCTAAAATATTTTGTATTGCTATGTTAAAAGATCATCATTTCTGGATTTTATATTTTTAATTTCATCTGAATTATGATTCTCTTCATTTTCACCAGCTTTTGGTTTTTCTATCTTTCTATAAAATTTTTCAGCTCTTCAGCTTGAGAATAATTCTTCTCTCTCAAGTCACTAGACACATCAACAAGACTATGATTTAAGACTCTTATATTATTGAACTCAATTTCCTGTAATTGGATCTTAATTTTTATAGATTTAATTTCTTCATCCAATTTATGATTCGATTTCTTTGTTTCATGGACAAAATCCATTTTTTCCTTCTTGGAGTTTGTTCATCATCAGTAGATTCAACATCACTTTGAATGTCAAATTATTTACTCATTCCTAAATCTTTATTGAGTGAGTCAATATTTTCACTATCTGATTAATCCAATCCTTTCTTCAGTAGACTATTAGTTTCCTTTAACTGAATGACACTTTTTCCATAGACACTTCCACACTGAGGAATATCACCTAACTTTTTCTTCTTATTTAAAGTTATTACCTTTAGCACGAAACACCAAGAAAATTTCAGAATGAATCTTTAACTTCAAAAATAGACTAAACCAAATCAAAATAAAACAAATATAATAAAATAAACCTATGCTTTGATACCAATTTTTATGTCCAATAGGGGCCTAGATACCCTGAGAGGGGGGTGAATCAGTGTATGGATATTATTTTTAAACTTATTCCTACCCCACTGTACCTTGAACTATTTATGAAAAGGGTCACTTATTATGATCTTTAATGCCAATGTTGATCATTTCCTTTCCAATTTTATCTAATGATAATGCACTGAAAGTAAATTAAGAAAGAAAACACAAGTACATAAATATTTTTACTTGGTTCACCATCACTGGGATACATCCAAGGAGCATAATATGGTGATGTACTGATTATACCAAATATACTAAGGATCACTTCCAAATTACATTGTTCAAGCTAGATATTATATTCCTAGCCTCACTTCCCTAAAAAGGTTTAGGGTCTTCTCACTGCATTCACAAGGCTCACTGCCTATGTATCTTCCTCTAGCTCACAGTCAGTGGGTAAGATCACCGCCTTCCCCTTCCTTCTTTCACTGCTCTTGGAAGGGATTCAAACAAAGTTTATGGACTTATAGGACCCTTAATTTTCATGAAAAACTTCATCCTCACTAATAGGTATATGCTCTGTTGAAGTTCCACTTTTATCTACTAATGAATACAACTTTACCATAGGTGTACTGGGAAACTTCTAACTTTCATGAAACCATAGGATGACTTGTGTGCTTATTTAAGACTAGTGTGAAAGTTTCAACTAACCACTTGTGTGACACTCCCTTATTAGACTCACAACTTGGGTGACACAAACCCTTTTACATCCAAACCAATATTGGCATGCAACTACCAATTGGTGTGCAACTTCTTAGTAACTCCATACATGCACTCCCTCACCACTTGCATGACTGGAGCGCCTATTTTATCTAAGTACTGATCTTTATATGAGATTATAGGGGTATACATCTATTTATAGGAATATTTACACCCTGAATGCCACACATAAATTTACTCCATGTGTGCTAGTCCATTCTCCCAAGCCTATGTCACTCAAGTCACCTTGCACGCCAACTCCAAAACTTGTGTGACCTTCTTACCTTTTCCATTTTTGATGTTCTAATATTGAAACATTAATGGTGCACAACTTTCTAAGCCTCCAAACACTGGAATGCAAGTCCGTTTTCCAAAAACACATATCTCTGTTCTCCAATTTTTTGACTCAATGATTTGGAAAAAATTGGAAAACGCCGACACCTTGTATACCTATTTTTTGTACCACCTCTAGACCATTCATTCCTTTCTCATGGTTCTTTATCAACATTGGTTGTCAAAAATATCTCTGTAACTCCATAACTAACCATAGAAACCCTCTCAATCAAGAAACAAAGCCACCTAAAAAAATGCCTCAATGCTACCTTCAGGGATTTTTTCCCATGAAATTAAAATATAATAAAGGGAAGAAAAATAATAAGGAAAAACATGAAGAGGAACCCAACATCTTAACGAATTTTACCCACCTATCCCTTTCCATCAAAGAGATTAAAAAAATCATGAACCTAAATTTCTTAAATTCCTTGATATATTAAAAAAATATTCAAATCAATATCAAATTACTCCATGTTTTAGTTAAAATCCCAACTTACCTGAAATTGATCCAAAATAATATCCAAAAAATGAAAACCCCTGAGGAGTTCTCGACCTAAAATGTCACTAAAGAGTGTAGTGATTTCCCCAAAAAAAAATCCCTCCAAAACATAAATAACCTATCGGTTTTTTCATTTCATGCACATTAGGTAATAGTGGTCCACAAAACAATTAGTGTCACCTAGGTGTGAGAATTAATTTGAGCCCTTTCTCACTATTTTAGCTATTAAAACTATAATAAATACAACCCACCAATGTGGTCCAGCACTTGGATGACCATTCTACTACACACCCTTTAGGAAGAGTGGATAACCGACTTATTGGATTCATAAAGTTGTTCTTTCCCACAAATTTACTTCTTTTAGATATAGAGCATGGAAAAGAGGTCCTTATCATCCTAGGTCAACCCTTTTTATCCATCAGTGGGGTGGTTATAAATGTTTCAAAGGGGAAGTTGATTTTTAACCAAGGTGAACAAAGTAATGAATTCTATGTTTTCATGAAAATTAGGGAACCTCTATTTAGTGTTAAATTTTCTAGAGTGGAGATTCCAGACAGTGAAGAACCTAATAACCAGTAGGAAGATGATTTTTTAAGAATGATTGATGACATTAATAATAAAACTATACCCATATAAACTTGTTTGAGAATCTGTTCCAATGAGGGGGAATGTTTTGATAACTTTGAGGGAGAATGTTTACATCACTTAGATGATTTTTTTGGAAAACACATCTTAAAACCAAATTTGGAACATGGTTATAAATGGATGTCCATTGTAGATAGAAGTGGAAAAAGAGATTTTTATAGCTTCCATTCTTTCTTTAATAAGAACATTAAAGGAATTGGGCCTCCTAGGCAGAATATTCTACCCTCCATCCAAGAAACACCTCATGTGAAGTTCAAACCATTACCTTCTCACCTAAAATATTTATTTTTGGGAGAGAAATAACCACTTACTAACATCTTTTCATCATAACTTGATAAAAAATAAGAGGTAAAGTTATTGGATGTTTTAAATTTTTTTAAAATATCCATAGGTTGGTCCATATCTAATATCATGGAGATTAGTCTCTCATTTTTCATACATAGGATCCCTATGGAACTAAATAAAAAGTTGGGAATTGAGGGAAAAAGGAGGATAAACCCCTATATGACTGAGGTAGTCTGAGGTAGTCCGAGATGAAGTGATTAAATTCACAGATTCTAGAATCATATATCCTATTTTATAAAGTCCTTGGGTCAGCCTGGTCCAAGTATTCCCAAATTACGGAGGTATCACTATTATAACTAATGAGAAAAATAAAAATATTTAGACTAGAAAAGTAACAAAATGGAGGATATGTGTTTATTATAAGAAACAAAACTTGGTCCCTAGAAAAGATCATTTTCCCATTCCATTTTTTCAAAAAATGTTAGAGAGGTTCTCCAAAAATGAATTTTTTTTCTTGATGGGTATTCTGGTTACACCCAAATTTCCATAGCCGTTAAGGACCAAGAGAGGACCACTTTTACGTATCCATTTGAGACATTGGACTACCGACGAATGCCTTTTGACTTGTGTGGTTCCCATGAAACCATTAAAAGGTGTATGATGATTATCTTTTTAGATATTATTGAAATAATAATTGAGGTTTTTATGAATGATTTTTCCATATTTGGTGACACTTGAGAGTTGTCATTGGAATTTGGAGTTAGTTTTGGAGAGATATCAATAGAAAAATATTGTTCTTAATTTGGAGAACTGTCAATTCATGGTCATCAGTGGAATTTTAATTGGTCATAAGGTCGTGGTGAAGGAAATAAAATTTGATAATTCCAAGATTTAAGGAATCCAAAATCTACCACTACTTGAAAATGTTAAGGGTGTTAAGATATTCTTAGGGGAATATCTGTTTTTACCAGAGGTTTATTAACTATTTTTCTTAGATCAAAAGGACCATTTGATACCTTTTGGTAAAGAAAACACCATTTTTATTTTATAAGAAGTTATTAGAGTCATTAAATCTTCTTAAATAGAAAATAACACCATCACCAATCATCAACAACTCAAATTGAAAGCTAACTTTTGAATTAATGTGTGATGCTAGTGAGATTACTTTAGAGGATCTTTTTGGGAAAATGAAGTAAAAGAGACTATATATAGTTTATTATTCTAATATTATACTAGATTATACTCATGGAAATTACACCACAACTAATAAGGAACAATTAACTGTTGTTTTTCCCTTGAGAAATTTAGACAGGACTTGATTGGGTCCAAATTCATTACTTTCAAAGACTATTCATCCCTAAAGTGCCTGTTGGAAAAGAAAGAGGTAAGACCAAAGTTTATTTGGTTGATCCTTTTATTAAAATAATTTTAATTAAAAATCAAGAATAAATCAAGGGATGTTAATGTTTTTTTTCTAATCACCTCTCTAGGTTATCAAATAAAAAAATAACCCAAGAGAGAGAAATTTTTCATTTCCAGATGAAAAATTGCTTGTTGTTTCAAAAAAATAAATTCCATTGCATGAATATTTTGTGAATTTTATAGATTTGAGGGCCATTATCAAATATTTCACACAAAAACAGAGTACGAAAATCATCTAATAAATTAAACACTACTTTTGGGACAACCCTTTATTGTTCAAAAAGTGTGCAAATCATATCATAAGGAGATATGTGCCTGAGGAGGAGATGTTGTCTATTATTGAGAGTTTTCACTCTTCACCATGGGGTGGAAACCATAGGAAATAAAGGAAATCACAAAAAGTGATTCATGTTTTTTTCTTTTAGTCTATTCATTTTAAAGATCCTAAGAGTCTTGTAGTGGGTTACGACAAGTTCCCAAGGTTAGGTAATATTGGATGGAGGTTCCACAAAAAAGGGATTTCAAAGGTTGATTTTTTTGATATTCCGGGGTTTGATTTTAAGGGATAATTTCCATATTCTCATGGGAATAAATACATTTTAATGGTAATTGATTATGTGTCAAAGTTGGTAGAGGTAGTTGTACTTCCAAATAATCAAGATAACATTATTGTTAAATTCATTTTGAAGATTTTTTTTCAAGTTTTAGAGAGACTAAGGGTTTAATCACTGATATTAGATCCCATTTCAAGAACTTTAAATTAAAATATATGATGAAAAAATATGGATTTTTTCATAACTATAACTTCTTATCATCCCCAATCGAGTTTAAATATTGAGGTTTCAAATAGAGAGTTTAATTATTTTTTGGAGAAAAATGTTTGTGGGTATAGAAATTATTGGTCTTTGAAACTGGATGAGGATTTTTGGATCATATAGAACAACATTTAAAAATATCATTAGGATGTCTCTATATAGACTTATTATTGGAAATTCATGTCATTTACCTATATAACATCAAAAAATGTATTTTTGGGCTATGAAATCCTCAAACATTGATTTTAAATCTGGTGGTGAAATGACATTGCTGGAATTAAGTGAAATTTATGAGATTATAAAAGAATATTATTAAAATTCTAGGATATACAAGGAATGTACTAAGGCTATTCTTGATTCTATCATCCATAATAGAAACTTAAAGGCCTGTCCAAAGGTTTTTTATTTAATTCCAGAATCAAATTATTCTATAGAAAGTTAAAGTGTAAGTAGTCTATATTATTAACAATTATTATAGTGCTAGTAAATAAATATATAGATCTAGTAGAAGAAGATGAAATGAATTTTTTTGGTCAATGGAAAGAGAGTAAAACACTACTTCCAGAGGTATCCAATGGTATTAGATACTATGTGGGTGATTGAAACTTAAATATTCACTCTAGTCTAGTTGATGACTTTAAACTCAGTGCTTCAAGGGTGTCAACCCATAATTTTTCCTTCTGTATTTATTTCTTATGTCTTAAATAATAACAAATCCAATGTTGGGAAGACTACAGTTCTCCACCTTTATTTTGAGCTGAATCATTATTTTTGACATGGAAAAGTGCCTTTTTGTTAGGACACAAGGGAGAGTGAGAGAGAGAGAAGTAAAAAAATTCATTATCACTGTATTTTAGTGACAAATCATAACCAATAGATGAATTAGAATAGAAAATAAAAAGAAGATATGGGGAAAAAGAATATGAATTCAGAATGATAAAACCACCCTCTCGAGAGTCCAGCTTAGACCACCGACCAATCCTACTACTAAGAAAATGCTAAATAATGAATCATGTCCCCTCTCTTCCAGATTCCCCCTTTTAATACTACACCAGAACAACCAACCCCCCCAGAAAACTACAGTTGTCAGCAATAACCATTCAAATTCTAGAATACCAAACAACCATGCTAATAACCAAGCCTTTATTTTGACAGACCCTCCCTATACACTTTGATAGCTAGGAAAACAACCAATTAATTTCCAAAATACCACAACACCACTTGGTATTTATCTATGATACACAAGAAAACACCACCAAATCCTTATTAATTATTAACATAGAAAGTGCAATCATCCACAATCCTAGAATTTACTCCCACATAAAAATATATCTTGTCCTCAAGGTGAAAAGAATGGATGACAATCTGAATGTAGGAATAATAAGAAAAACCCCATATCTTCATCTTCCAAACAGAAACATATTTCCAAAACAAAAGTGGATGATTTTGTTGAAATTTTAAGACCATGTCAACCATCCACCCACTATACACTAGCCTTTTCAATTTGCTACAAAAAAAAGAGAATCTTTTTCTCCTCCCCCTTTGTCGAGATATGGCCGGAATACTTCCCCTAGATAGATCTATGGAAGTTATAACACAATAATTTTCATCAAAACTGACATGTTTGACACCTGACAACCCTACCTCTCTAATTATTCTACACAATTCCATCCCTTGAATATCCATACTGAACACAATTTTCTTCCCATCAAGGTGAGATTGGAACTTAATAGTAATAAATAACTAAGAACCACTTTTTTAGGCCACTATTTTCCATAGGGAAGAGTTCAATCTCACACTGATCCAATGTAAGGCGATCAACTGCAAAATTTACTCCATAAATTCTAATTCCACTAAAACCAGTTTCTTTAGAAAAAACACCCCCTTGTGAAAAAAATACATTACAAAGTCCCTGAAAAGTCTTTGATGTCATATGGATAACTAATTTTTAAACAATTAATACATCCCTGTTAACACCATTAGAATTTGGAGTCACCTTCCTCTTTTGAACACTATGCATGTATGCCAACCAACACCAAACTCGACTCTTGCATGTCTATCCCTTATTCACTACTACAACACAATTAATAAAGGAAACCAAAGTACAACCAATATATCCACAAGGCTTCACTACCACACCTGCAGTAAGATAGTCCAACCCAGATTCTCGATTTTTTCTCAAAAGAGACACCCTCAGATGAATAATATTCAAGAGTATTCATACTCTTATGATCAATCCAAATCATACCATTTGGAAAAAACCATTCCAAAATAGACTTGTTACAAACAAGGTAGAAAAATTTATATCATTCTTGGTCATGTTATTTTAATTAATCATGTTCTTTCGAAGGGAAAAAATATAATTCCATTGACACTCCAAAACAGTTCACATGTGAAAACATAGAATCTCCCTTACCCTTCAAATCATCACTCCACAACTCCAACTTCACAATGGAAAACAAAATGTCATGATGGACCTTTTTTCTTTTAACAACATAGTTAATGTCACTAATTAAACATAGAAACTCTTTATTTTCCTTTATAGGACAATTGGAATCCGTACCCAAGTCAATGACCAGACTATCTTCAGATACACACAAAAGATTCCCTGACTTTGATTCCAATTATCTCTTTAGTGTCAGCTTAACATGTTGGAAAAAATACCAGCATCTTAAAGGGGGTGTGCTGCACCTCAAACAACATTGTTTACATTATCTTCAAGATCAAATGGAAAAAATATACTATCCAGTACATGGTATGTTTATAATGGACATGTGGGTTGAAAACCAAACCCATAGGTAGCCCACACTACCTAGGTATCCTAGGTGAAAAGGTGACCATACTGTAGCTAATATCCTCTATCTCAGACACTGAAGTATACTCTAATCAAATTCTCATGGTTTGAGGAAGGAATCCTGGTGTTTCTTGACCAATTTTTCACTGCGACACCCGCACTCCAAGCTCCCTCAAAGGAATTTGAAAAAAATACACTCCATCGCACATACAAAATCCTTGAAATACTTATTATCTAAAATTATACTACTTACACCATGGGTACCTCTTGCACTATCCTTGAAACCATTTTAACAATAGTAAAGGGAAATCCTACCTCATTAATGGAAACCATTATAGTATCTATAAAAATTTCCTTAGTAGTTCCAAAATCATTCTCTTCTGGCTCCATAGGTTTGACTACAACCAAAACAGAATTCTCATCCGCTTTTGAAAAATTTTCTTCCACCTCACTGAGTTTGATGTGACATGATCTAGGTTTAGTGAGGAGATTTTCCTTAACACTTAGAGTAGGTGTGACATTTTTTATTGTTCCATGGTACTTCTACGCTTCTTGCTTCAGAATCACATATGATCCCACAAATAACTTTGATGGAGAACCAAGAACAAGTTGTTCCTTCTTTACATACCATTCTATCACATCCACGCCTAATCTAGGAGAAACATTTACCTCCTCAAGTTTCTTTAGACTGGTTCCAGGATGCTTCTCATTGTCCCAGTATTTCTCTTGAATCATTGATTTAAATAATTCCCATGACAAGTTCAGCGTAGCACTATGCAAGGGAAAAAATATAAATCACTACCGACCATTCAAAGTTTGTCCTGGTTTATTTTAATGCCCTTATTTGTCTAAGAAAATTAAAAATACCTTTCTTCTTTGATGAACTATCCATATATATCCACTATCATAAAATCTGACATCACAACTCTTTTTCCATTCTGTGTATCCAACTCAACTAATCGTGTAGTAGAGAAAAAATGTATAGGAAGTAGAAAGCAATCCCAATCATGACTTCCTCAGTGGAGATAATGTCTCACTGAAGTTCACTCAATAAAAGTAGGTGGAAGAAAGAAAATAACATGCACAAATAATTTTTTTCTAGTGGCATCATGACTTCTCTACCACTATTCAGAAACTCAAAAAATGACCAGCACAAATGTTTTATCACCAACTGACGTTGTTATTTTGACCATTCAATAATTTTACAAAATTGTTTCCCAAGAATCAAAGACTCACTACAGTAATGGATGTTATCTAGTGGCCACTGGCTCTCTCTACAACTATCTATCCCACACAAACACTCTAGTGGAGTCTCCAATCGTTAGGAAACAAGAGACCGTGAGAGAGAGAGAGAGAAGTAAAAAATCAATTGAAACTATATTTTAGCTACAAATCAGAACTAATAGATCAATTACAATTGGAAATAGAAATAAAAGATTGGGAAAAAGAAGAAAAACCCACAAGAGAAGACTACTCTCCCAAGATCCCAATCAAGACCACCGACCAATCCTATTTCTAAGAAAATGATAAAAAATGAATCATTTCTCCTCTATTCCAACTGAACAGCCTTTTAATACTCCACCAGAATAGCCAAAACCCGCCCCAAAAAACTATAGCTATTAGAAAATACCATTTAATTTTAGAATACCAAACTTTCCTGCTAAAAAAAATCCTTTATGCTAACATCCCTACCCCATACTCTTTGATAGCTATCCAAACAACCAATTAATTTCCAAAATACCACACCACCCCTTTGATTTTGGCCATTTTCCCTAGGATAGCACTGATATACCATCATTAATTCCTAGCGTAAAAAGAATACTCACCCATAGTCTAAACACTTTCACCCACATCAATGGTTCAGAATATTTTTCATATCTTTTTCTAACTAGGTAATACAGTTTTCATGATTCTTTTTGTTTTTAAAAGATGTTGAACCTAATTTGTAACTCCCTATATTATAATTCCTAGTTATTTAAAAGACCAAAAAGAGAAAAAAGCTTTGGTAATTGAAATATTTCTTAATTAGGGGAGTTTTTGCTATTAATTCTACATTTTTACTCACTACATTTCTATTAAAACAGTTGCATATTGATTGATTAATATTGTTTCATGTCTGTCATTATATGGAATTAAGTGTGGGGGAATTTCCACACTACTTACACCTAATTATAACTGAAATATATTTCTTTTAGATGCATTTATTTATTGGAATATATGTTAAACATGTTGTTTTACCAGATCTTAATGGGAATTATTTGTGTTTTTTCAATAAAAAATCAAGCACATTCTAAAATCCATTGAAAAAACTACTTGAAATGTGTGGTATAAAACTATTTAAAATTTTCCTATGATCCTTAAATATAATTTTGAATTACTGAATTGTAAAACCTCTTCAAAAATAACTTTTTTAATATCCTCCCACATTGTGATTAAAAATTAGAGTTAATATTGGATTTTATGTGTGGGAGAGGGATCCTTAATGTGATAAATTTCACCTAATTGTTTTATACATAAAAAATATTCTAATTGTTTTCAAAACTGACTATTAAGCATAAAATCTCATTTTTAGTGATTGTGAATTTTTCTCAAACTTGATGTCTGTGTTTGATACTTGGAGGGATTAATCATTTTCCCAATGGGCTCAATTTAGTAACATTTTTCTATTTCCTCTTGAAAATTATTTTTTTGGGTGAAATTTTGGGATTATGTTTTTCAAAATTCATTGAATTTGAACTGTATGATTTGTGTTAGACTAATAAGCATTGATTTCAAATTCATTGATAATAAAATCCCAATCCTTGGTTGGAATTTTTATTCTTTAAGCTAAAACAATTGGATGGAATAGTTATGATCCCCTATTAATTATTAAACTCACCCATCCATTTAGTGGTCTAATTATTCAATGATAAAAAATGTGTGTTTGTTCACCTTAGAGAAAAAGATAAATATGAAGGGTAGTTGAATGTAAAATGAAGTTTATTTAATAATTTTTAAAATTTTCTAGTTAAATTGATTTAATAAGAAAGAAAATCATCTTTTCACCAAATCATTTTACTTTAAAAAGTGAAACCACTTTTTTTTCCTAGGAGAGCCCCTGGAGGATTTTTTTTTGAAAATCATCTCTATTGAAACTTAATTCATTTTAGAGGTGGTTCATTCCATTTCAGGATAAAAAATAGAAGGGTTTCTAAGATGAATTAGGGGAAAAAATTCTGGGATTAGAGAACAAGACACTTGAGCAGATACACAACAACAAAAGACTCCAAAAATATGTTTCTTGGAAACCTTTTCCTTGGGAAATATTATTGATATGATTTAAATATTTTTCTTCATTCATGATTCATCTTTCCAATTTGGGATTATTTTATTTTTCTTCGTCAATAGGAAACTTACTTAATTCTCAATAATAGATGACAAATGATCTTGTTAGTGGGAACTTTTTCTTTAAAAGATAACCCATGAATGAATATATTTTAAAATCAGATAATCATGGTTCCCCTTGCTCTTTAATCACTTTTCACTGCTTTCATGTCATTTTAAATCTACAATTGCATATATTTTTCTATCTTCTTATTACTGTTTCATCACATTTTACAAACCACACAATGTTATATACCAAACTTCATCATTTTTTGTTTTCTTTCTTTGAGTTTTTATTGCCTTATTGATCAAAAATAATCAGTAATTCCCTATGAGATTGACCCTACTTATTAGTTTTCTATTTATAAGTAGGAATATAAATTAATAAAAATTTTATCATAATAAATGTTAACAATTTAACTAGCTTTAAAACATCATAGAGTAAATTTTGGTGCAGAGTAATGCTATGGAATATAGGTCACACAACCTATTTCCAATGGCTCTTCCATTTCATGACCCTCCATTCCATAGGTAATTGGCTATAACATAGATTAAGTTATCCTATTTAGAAGACTATGGGATGAATAATTCATATCCATCTATTATTTACAAATAATCTTACCCAACACCTGCCACACGGGCGTAGCCTAGTGGTTGCATCCTTGTGGTGGTATATGAGAGGGCTTGGTTTCAAGCCTCCTCATACTCATTTAGTGTATTTTTTCATTGTTTATCCCTATCAACACAATGATTATTTGTTTATCCATCTCCCCGCAATGATATAATTGATTCTTACCAAACAATATTGCGGTCTGAAACTTTTCCAAATTATTATCCTTGGAAAAAATCTTACATTTCTTGAGGGCGTAATATGGAAATTGCAGAAATTTTCAAGTTCTTTATGATTAGTCAGAATGGTAATTAATCATGTTGAAAATGTATTTTTACACATGAGATCCCTATGTTTTAATTTTCCAAATTATTCTTCCCCTCTCGAACTGAATATGATGCATCATTGGTTACAATATAAGGGAACTCACCGTACCCCACATTCTGCACTATATTTTCCAACTTAATCCCATGAGGGAATATTGAAGTGTGGTTATATGGGTTTCACTATAGTCCCTTCTCTATATAGCTCCTGAAATGAATCATATCTTTAATCAAATTTTGATTCAGGAACTGAATCCTAATTTGGTTCCTTTTTTCCTTCAAAAAGCTATAGTTCCCCAAAATTCCATTTAAACCTATAAATGGACACAAATCGTTGAAAAATAAATATATAATGAAATAATTGATAAAAAAACTCAAATTTTGGAAAAATGGAATTCATAATTTAGAATAATCAATTATCTTATATTTCAACAGATAAGATATCAAACCCTTTCGAACTTGTGATGGTACATATTTCATCCCCAAATTTCATAGAGTAACCCTTATTCCATAATTTACTTATGATAAGGTTTTTATTACGTCTTAAAACATAAATAACATTCAAAATTAAAGTCTCACAAAAAAAATAAACATCATAAATACCAATAATATAACTTTGCGCATTGTCTCAAAAAGTAATATGCCCACCCTTAAATTTTTGTAAGATCTAGGAGTTGGAATTATTTATGATCATGTGTCGATAACCACTATTATACATATACCTAGTATTCTAGATAATGGTAATCAAAGTTTTCTCTTGAAATTAATGAAACCAATTTTTTTTTACCCAAACTTCTTTGTGCTTGAAAATGTTAGAAAATAGAACCTTCATAACCCACATCTCTACAACCCTATAGTGTTGAACATCTTCCAGTTATTTTAAAATATAGAATCTATAAGTTTCAAATTATTGAAACTTATTCAAAGAGAAATGACTCTTCCAATGACCTCCCATTTGGAACTTAGTACAAAAGTGAACACTCTTCATAAAAAAATGGTGAGACTAGGAATGTATATTTTCAAAAGTAAAAAAACTCTCAAAGATATTATAGAAGGTTTCAAATATCTTATAATCTTGTAAGAAATCTCTCTTCAAGAAGTTAAACTTGAAAATAAATTTTTCTAAATACTAACTTTCAACTTTAGCTTCACAACTAAATTTTGATCATTACTAATTGAAATAGAAATTGATTTTACAGCAAACTTTGAATTAATTTTATAAATTCTATCACCAGCCTTATAAAGATATACATTATTCTAATAAAAATACTTATTTAACTTTTTATGTCTCTTCTCTAGGCCAGACACATATTCAAACATCTCTTCAAATGATGTAGTTTCATCCTCATCATCCAAAGTAAAAAGATAACTATAATCTAAAAAATATTAAGAGAATAATAATTTAACTTAGCTGTAATGAATAATTCATCCCAAGGTACTTTTTTTTATAAAAATTAGTTATCTTTAAACTATCATCACTTTTTTAATCACTACGATTAAAAGATAGATCTTTACTAGAACTCTATATATCAATAGTAGATCTCAACACATTTTCGCTTATCAGTTTATAGTCTCCTAAAATTATTTTTCTTCTTCCTCAATATAAGAAAATACGGCCTGCTATTCCCCAGTGTTTTTCATTCTTAAAATATAATTTCAGTTGAATCCTTCCTTTTATTTATTCTTCTATACTTATCATGTTTTTCGCTTTTATTATTTGGATAATCATTCTAAAATTTCTTCTTTCCAATAATCCTATTCGTCCGCCACACATGTCAAGAAAATTAAAATTTATTATGTTCCAAAACAAACCCATATGAAAAACTATTATATGTATTCTTTGAAGTACATAAATTATAATTAATAGCTCAGAATTTTATAAATCTCGACGTTATATAAAAAGAAACTCTATTCTTGCACTTCTCCTTCTCCACATCTCTCTTTGGTCTATTATCTTATTGAATTAAAATTATAAAATGGTCATACAAGATTCTATTTGTAATATGTTACTTATCATAAATAAATTTTGTATTATACGCCCATTCCTTTAGAATTAAATCAATGATTTTATCAACAAGCTACTCATCAGTAATCTCTCTTTCACTATTATATTACAAACCATTTAGAATTATCATAAAGTGTTGATTCATTTATGCCACTGATTCACCGAGAAGAAAATAAAAAACATGATAATCCACATGAAGCATAAATCTTCTATTCTCCAAGACTTTATAATTTCCAAAGTTAGTAATCTTAAACTTTTTCAAAATTCCTTTCATAGCCTCATATGAAGATATCTGACTATCAATTTTCCTCTTCATCAAGTAAAAAAAAGTATTCCAAACTTTATAGTTTTCCTGATATTATAGATTTTTGTCATGACTAAAAATTATTAATTTTATTCTCTGGAATCCTAAAATTTTGTTGATCTTCCTATAATGATATACTCCAGTGTTAATAAAAAATGTCTTCATACAATATCTCAAATATTAATAATCTTCTCTATCAAGAAACAAGTGCATAAATCTGATTCATGTTCTCCAAAATTCTAACTAGTAAACCTACCATATTAAAAGAGAAATTTCCTCTAATACATGTTAGTGTAAGGAAAGTGAAACATGGTCAAAAACTAAAAGGAAATAAACAATATATGAAACATAGTGAAATGAAATATCCAAGATCTCTCCTAGACAAGTCAACTTCATGAGAGGGGTGAATTGATGTTTAATGTAAACTTATAAATTTTCCTTCTTAAGAAAGTAAATTGTATGAAAGTTATAAACTCCAAACAGATCAAAGTAAACCAATAAATAAAATAAGGGGAAATAAAAATCCTTTAAGTTAACACATATTGAAGATAATAAACTATTGGATTGGTATAATCTGATCTGTTTGGATGATGTTGGACCGAATTCATGTGGTCCATACTGCGCATGAGGATGAAAATCTCATGGGTCAACCTCCACACTGATCTCGTTGGGGTTTTCAGAAGAAAAAACACCTCTACTTATAGTGATTGGTGGACTAAGGTCCCTGACCTAAAATTTGGGGAAATGTAGTAAGTCTGAACAATTGTAACAGAGCTAACCAGGTGACACTGACCAGGCATTGTAGTAGTGTGGATTTTGGAATGACTACTGTAGTAGCTCAAACTTTGGAGGAAATGGTATTGTAGGTCCACAAAATTCTTTCCACCATCCACTATAGTAGTTTGGACATGGGTGGCCATAAAAATTTAGCGGTGTGGACTTCCATCCACCGTTCACTATAGTACAATGGACTCTCTCGGTGATTAGTGACACAATAATTCATTATATTTATTATCCAATTAGAGATAGGGTTTATGTACGGTGTGAAATTCTAATATCCCTATAATTATGCTCCTTAATGTTTTAGTGAAGTGATTCTACCTATTAGTGGACGTATGTATTATTCCTGAACCATGTAAATCACTATGTTTATGTTCATCTTCTTTTTCTTCTTTTTTGTTTGTCTTTTATTCATCTAAAAACCTCTATCATGTGACTCCCGACATTTCCACAACATAAACCAATCAAAAATAACAATGCAAATTAAAATTCCTCATAGAGTTATAGATAGAAATCCATATACTCCCTTCAAAGATATTTTCATAAGATATAGATAGTTCCACTCAAATGAACTCTTCTATTTTATTCTAAAGTGATAAGAGGATGCGTAACCGGATCCAAGGGATAAAATTTCTGATAACTTGAAACTTTTTTTATCAACATAATTGGAAGGAACAACTCCAAAATCATACCTCTTCAATAGATGTTGGTAACTGCAACTTTATCCCTATACTCCTCTTCAATCACCTTGATTTTTATAAATTCCTCACCCTAGACTTCATCAAACATATCATTAAGAAGAAACTATAATCTCATACCCATAATCTCATTGATCATATAGATTAATAATTAAATAAATACATAAAAAATATTAGATATTTATGATGAAAAACCTCACACACAAAAACTCTAATAAAATACTCTATAAAACAAATAAAAATAGATGTTATCAATGCATCGAGATAGTGAAGCTCTCAAATCATCTCAAATTTATAATATTTTCAGTATCCCATCTTACATTCTTTGAATCCTTGATATCCATTTATTTGTTTTGGTATAAAAAAATCTTCAATGAAAATCATTGAGTTATTTCGGTATCGCTATCACCAATAAAATATTTGGAAGTTGAAACTGTAACTTTCATTGAAATGAATTCAGTGACTCCATGATACTCTGGAAATTTAATGGATAAATTTTTGTTCACAAGAACATGTGAATAGAAAGTTATGTTTTAACAATAAATATAACTAAAAAAGGTTCAAGTAAGTGCAGATAAAGGGAAGAGTGTATTGTGCTTTATCAAATCAACTAACACAAAAGATTTTATTTCTATAAGATACTCCACAATTCTGAATATAACCTTGATTTTATGCTTTATATTTTCAAAACCAAAGTATATTTCCATATTCTATTTCCATTTTTATTCTAATTAACCTAGAACATTTTCTTGGGTAATTTTATTATCCCAAACCATAACCTCAAAATAGAAAATGTTGTTGAAAGACTATCAATAAAAAACACTCAATAAAAATGTGAATTTCCAACATCATGTGTTTCTAAATTTTTTTGGCTAGTAACATCACCTTGGATTTATTTTCTTCAATGTACATAAAATAACCTTGGTGTGATTAAATTATACATGACATAGTTTTTGTTTTTTTATCAAAAAATTCATTAAATTCCTCTAAAGTTGATGAATCCTTATATAATAATTTTCCAATGTTAATGTAAGTCATTTTAAGGTTATTCATATGTATTTTTCAATAAGTACATCCCAAAAAATTTTCCTAGGTTATTTCAAACAACATTTCTAAGGTATAATAGATATTTTATGATTTATTTTTATTGGTTTTGCAACTTAATTTTCAAATGATAGTTGTTTATTATTGTTATAGTTTAATGAAATTTAATGAATCAATGATATATATGAAATTTATTCTATAGAATGAGATTCATGATATATTTACACAACTTGTTTCTTATTTTACATCTCAATCATAGATTATAAGTGCAATTACACACATATTTGTGTGGTTTATACCCTAGGTTTCTATTGTTAACCCCAATCCTATTGAAGTTGGTATTGGTGTGTAGTATTCATTATTATTGATGATATAGAGAGGTTTCTTATCCATGAAACAATATTTCCTTACCATGATGGGATTTATTCTTTTTTATGACTTTTATGGAATACATGCCCTCAATTAATAAAGGTTGAGGTAGTGTATTAACATTATAATATAGGTAACAAGTTATGTTATTATCTACTAAGGTGATAGATATGTGATGCACTAATATACATATTTGAATGATTTCAAATGTATTCATCTATTTTATTCAATTTTTCATTATATAATTGAGAATATATGATTTAGAAAGTATGATATTGACATGCTCTATGTATCATTGTTTGACTTGATGATTAGACAAAGGGGTTATATGCTTACTCAAGATGAATGAGATACTACCGATAGTCACAAGTATGGAGATACATGTGTTTGATGTAGATCTTGTAAGATCCATTTGTAACCTAAGTAGCATTAATTCTTTATATAGGATGCTCCTTACATAAAAATATGGATTGTGGATTCATAATTTCTCTTAACACTAAAATGGTATATGGAGTCATACATAGATATTATGTGAATGGGGATTAGTTTTTTTATAGATTCTTATATATATAGGTAAATTAGTGAGGGTGATATGGTATTTGTGTTGTTGTTTGCAGATGAAATACTGCTCATTATAAATTATATTACAACTTTACATTATTTAAAGATATTATTGAGAATTTTTTTCTTACTGAATGAAAAGAGTGAAACAAATTACATAATAGGTGTGAAGATCTATAGAGATAAATCAAAGAGTTTTCTTGGTATGAATTAAAAAATATATATTGGAGAAGTATATAATAGTTTATGTATAAAAAACTACAAATAAAGGGTCTTTAATAGTATTACATTGGTATGATTTTTATTAAGGATATTTGTTCTTATAATGAGTTAGAATATAATTGAATGGATGTGATTTCTTATACTTTGACTATAAATCCATAATATATTCCATGTTGTGCGTTCAACCTGATGACTCATATTATTTGAGAATTACTAGTTAATAATAATCCAACCCTAGGTAAAGTCACTCAATTACAATAAACAACACCCTTAAGTACTTAAAAATAAATGAGGGTTAGTTTTTTAATCTTTTTAGGCGAAGAAAATCTCATTTTAAGGGGTTAAATTGATGTTCGAGGTAAAAAAATTATAATTCAAGATCTCAATTTGGTTACACGTTTTCCCCAATTATGGAGAAATTAATTGGAAGATTTCTAAAAATCTGATTATAGAAGACTTGGAAATTTAAGTATAGTACATTGTTACAACAAATTCCATCATCACTAAACTTGGGAAAGTTCCTAGCATATTGGGTGCTATAGATCTCAATTATATAAAAAATTGGGAGATTTATTAGTCCAAGGAACACCAGTATCACTCGAGGGATAAATACAACCTTTACAGGTGCCATGTCATTTATGAAATCATTGATAGGGGTGATGTTATTCTATGTTAGGTATATATTGAATAGAATGTAGAGAATCAATTCAAAAATCTATCATCATAAAAAATTCATTGGATTCTTATTAAGCATCTACAAATTAAATACAAATGAGACTGGATGTAATTTATTTTTTCAATATAAAAATATCATAATTTTATATTAAATCCTATATCTATTTATCATTTATTCATGTAAGTAATGTATTTTATATGATAATGTAATGATAATAATCCCAAAAAGTAAGGCTCAAAGTTGTCCCAAATAAATGATCATGGGGTATTATAGGTTGTGACAATATGTTATGATTGGAATGAGTAGGGACACATATATAGATTCAAAGATTACTAATGATATGAAAAGTTTAAATATTTATTTGAATGAATCCAATATATTATATCACTTGTAATTTCATACATATGGTTATTGATATACTTAGTGGTGTATGATTATATTAGTCCCCATTAATGGATGTTATCAAGTTACCACACATGTAAACCCCTATAAATTGACATTGTTATTATTATAGTATTTATATTGAATTGATCATAAGGTGGTTGGGTATATACAATATCATGTGGTAGTTATTTTTTAACCAAGATGAGATATTTTCCTCCTATATAACTGGTATGTCATCAAGGCCCTTGATTGAATTATACTAGGGAAATGCACGACCTTTTTTCATTGAGTGACATATAATGTTTTAATCTAATTTGATTAATGAAATGTGATGTATTAATTATATTTCTCTATCTACTTTATATAATCATTAATGTATGATTTGGATTATACTATATCTCCATATTCCATATATAGTGTCTAGAATTTATGTCTTAGATAAAGTGATTATATGAGTATGCATATGCTATATAGATACACCTCTATTAAACATTCTCATATAGAGATACGAACATCTTTGATGGAGACTATGTCAGATCCATTTATAGATTCAGTAGAAGTGGTTTTTTATTGAGTCCCCTCTTTTATTATGGTTATGAATTAGTAAATTCATAATCATTTTCAATGATATATATTCCCGTAGGATCATATAGTTAGGTTACATAATTCAAATTTATATTGGCACAAAATATTTATATAAAATTAAATATTTTGTATGATAATCATATCCCTAAGATTTTGGGTGGATTCAAAAGAGTTGTGTAATTTTTTATAAAGTATATAAGGCTTTAGTTCAAGTTTTATAGGTTTAGAAAAGTTCATTAAATTATCGTAACATGGATAATTACAGGAGGAGTTCATTTCCCATTTTATGATATGCAAATCACCTGATGATATTTTGATTTCACTACTTGTGTTTTAGTGATGGTAACATATATAAATTAATTTTTTTATCCCCTTATTCCAAATTTATTATCAATATTTTGGGTTTGTAACTCTTCACATTATGATGCATTAATGTTAAAGTTATTGAAAAAGAATTCAATTATCACTTAAATGAATGTGATATCCATTATAAGTGTTGTAATGGATTAAGATGAATGTTTAATATTACATAACATGTAAATCTAAGAGATAATACAAATTAAATAAAGGATTTATATATAAATGGTTCAAATCCCCTTTATTTGTATAATCAATTATACTGATATGTTAAAATCTCTCTCTATTCACTTCTCTTCAAACCCATAGGTGGTGCTAGCGTGCCATCAGAAGGAGAAAAATATCTTACAAAAAAGGTTTTAGTGATTCCATAATCTAGTGGACAATTATATAGAAATATTTTATTAGGTATTTCAATAAAACTCACTAGTTTAACAAGGATGAAGATGAAAATTTAGGTGAAACATTTTATATAACATTATTCATTTAATTAATACATCATTTTCACACCAAGAGATTCATGAAATTTTTGGTTTTCTTCAGTTTCATTTTGGGCATATAAATTTCATATAAAAACTACCAATAAAATATAGAATATCTATTTATGAGGATTTAAAGTGAATAAAACTCCCAATAATTCCCTAAAACAAAATTAGATCAATAATTGTTTCCTTACCATTCTTCCCAAGTTTTGTTTCAACAATAAATGTTTTTAAAAATATATTAGTATCATGAATTTTAAAAATTTCCAATATATCATTAACATACAGTCGTTAATAGATATATGTGTACACACATTTTTTAATAACCCATTATATAAGAAATTACGTGTCTTATTAAGTCATTATAATATCAAATTATGATCTCCTGTAACTTGAAAACTTCTTACATGATCCACATTTTTTCTGCAAAAAATTATTTTTTCAACATAGACACATATCAAGAACTATTCTTCCTTTAATATCTTCACATAAATATTATAGTCAACACCGCCTCTATTAAATTCCATCCTCTTCAAGTAAGTGTGAAACTCAACATACAAAGCTCTCGATGCTTGCTTTAACTAATACAAAATCGTATTTAAATAAAATAATATACTTTTATCTTTATCAAGTTGAAATATTAATGGATGTTTAACGTATACCTCTTCTATAATCTCTCCATTAAATAATTATATCTTTACTTCCATTTGGTAAATTTAATTCTCCTTTGTATTTACACAAACAATAATAAATCAATTTATTTAATGCTTTCCAATGGTGAAAATATTTTTTCTATATGAATACCCTCAATTTGAGCATAAACTTTTTATACAATCTAATCCTTGTTTCTAATCATAGTTCCATGATTATAATATTTGTTTAATAGTTAACCATTTTGTTCCAATGACATAGTGATCATTTAGCATTTTCCTAAACTCCTATGTCCTATAATTTTCAACTTTATTAATCTCTTCATTCATTTCATTGACCCATGATTCATTCATTGATACATTGGATATTCTAGATTTTTTTATAGTCTGAGTTTCTTATTGATTCACCTAAATTCCATCATCAACTTTTGATTCAATTTAAAAATCCTCCCCATATGATATACAATGAGTTTCATCATGGAAATATTCATGATCATTTTTATCTCTATGGATTTATTACATCTTTTAACCACTTGAAATGTTTCTAGATTTATCTTTAATTTCCTTTATATATTTTATTTTTCAATTATTTTTTGAGCCTTTGTTTGAAGAACTTGCATGCCTTAATCTTGGAAGAATAACCAATAAATATGAACTCGTAAACTACAAATCCATATTTTCTTTGTACGAAATATTTTTTCTTGATAAAGAAATTTAAAAAAACTCTAGGGTGTTTTAGAGTTTTATTCCTTTCATACCATAACTCATATGATATTTTATTTTCTCTAGGACTTAGAAAATACTCATTGTGAATATACATCACTAATTGAACATTATTTTCAATGTATCCTTGAAAATGAATTCTCAATGAGAATTTGAATTTTCAAGTTATTCACTATGTAATTTATTTTTCGAACAAGTTTATTTTGTTATATATTTAATACTGATTATAAATCATTTTTGATGATATGATTTTATAAGTAATTTTCAAATTAAATTGAGGTAAAATCTACAATATTTTTCAATCACAATGTTTTAATCATCCATTGACATTGATATTTAATCAGTCTTTGATACCTATTGATGTATTACCTCACTTAATTATTATATTGAATAACCATGACACATGATATCCTTTTATAATAATTAAAAAAAATGATATAATGATGTTAACCTTTATTCCTATTTTGTTTCATAGGGCCACATATGTCGGTGTGCACCAAGTCAAGTGTGGGATTCATTTCCTCTTTAGTTGGTATAGATTATATACAATCTTCTCTTTTATAAATTAATCACCTATATTATATAATTTCTATTTCAATGTAGGTATATTAATCATTGCCTTAATTTATAAGATATTACTGTTTACTTGTTGATGTATGTACCCTAGCCACCGATGTCACAAACCGTTTTCTTCTTTAATAGCAAGAAAACATAGGTTTTCCTTACTATTTACCTCATAAAGATAATCCTCAATACCCCTTCCTTGGATTAAAGTATCACCATTAAAACTTTTGATCCTGAAACTATTACTTTTTAAAGAAAACTTCTAGATTAGAGTCATATAATTGTATAACACTTAATAGATTATAATGAAGACCATTCACAAATAGTACATACAAGTCCATTAACTTTTTTATGATTATCCTTACCTTATATATATCTTTAATTTTTTAAATCTCTATCATTAACAAATAAAACCATTCTATATATATGATTATTAATTTTTTCCACAATCATGAATTGCATGTTGGGTGAGATGATTATCCACTTCTAGGGATCTATATACCACAATTATTGAATAAATTAAAGTCAATTTTAACATAATTTTCCTTTTCTTATATTTTTTTATTTATTTTATGAAATTAATAATTTATACAAGACATATTTAGGTTTACTCCCTTATTGTACACATGTTTAGTACGATAACAATTCCTTTCAACTGTGTAATTATTTTTCCTTTAATGGTTTTACATTAGTTATCACTCTTTTTTATTTCCTTGGAGTATTTCGAGATATTGTTCCATATCTTCTATTCATATAATAAAAATATTTATTGTTATAGTAAGAATAATTAAAATAATACTAATTAAAATATTTTATACATTTTTGTGTATGATATGTTATTATTCTTTATTGTAAGCTTCTAATCACTTCACCTCATAGATAAATCATTAATCCTATAAAATAAGTCATTGTATGAACCAAATTAACATAAAATTAACACTCCACCAATGAAAATATATTTTCAATTTTTTCGTAACTTATGATTTATTATTTTTTTTGGAATAATCTCATTAATTTTGTTTGAGAGTTTCCATAAACATGTTTATTTAATTATTACATTTAATGAATGAAATATAATTCAATTATTGAGGTTTATATTATTCAATTTTTTATCTAAGTTCGCTATTTACCAAAGAAAATTATTTTCTCTTTTTCATTTATTCCTCAAGTTATCTTCAGGCTTATCTGGTTTTTTATATGTCTACCTTAGTATTTTAGCAACTAACCATTTTCTTCTTCCTAATTTTTACAGATTTAATTTTTTCTTGAAATTATTATTAAAAGTGACCACCACTTCATGAAGTGATTCAATAATATTTCCTTTTTATTCAATACATGAATTTAGGTCATCAATCATCTTATATTATTCTTCAATATTTTACTTGAAATATACTAAACTTTCTGAATGTTCTTCTACAAAAAATATGCTCCTCAACTACATGTTTTATTTGTGTGTATTCAATTGAAATTTCATCAGAAAATTCCAAGGTATCCTTTAGTATAAAACATATTTTTTTCTAATTTATTTGAATTTTAATCTTTTCAAGAGGAACTCATAGATTCTCTTGAAAATCAATGGCACCTTCATATTAGAATTTATTTTTTATTTCACATTATCCTGAATCAATAATCTCAATCGACAAATATATAAATTATTTTTTTAATTTAATTTCTTCTTATTTAAAGAAGGACTCACCATAATATTTCCCATTTTTCATGTAGTTTATTCTTTAGATTTCTCTTCCTATTTGATTCCCAAAGTCAATTTTATAATTTCTTAAAAGGGAAACTTATTTTACCTTCTTTAAAAGGAATTTATCTCACCCACTAATTTTTCTTGTCTTATAGGACACCATACATAGATGTGGATAAATTTACCATACATAAAAAAATCTTAATGGTAGTCTACCCTCAAATACACCTTATCCATGTTTGAATTTTATTATAACCAATAATAGAATTCATTATTAACATCTTCAACATCTTCATCATGGTTAATATATAGATATTACATATCCTTGAAATCCATGACTTTGGAAAATTTTCTTTATATTCCTTTTAGTCTAACTCTTGTCTTATAATACCTGAGATTCCACTATATCCAGTAAATACTACATCCTGAAACTTTTGCACAATGCACACTCTAAAGAGACTTTATTCATGAAATTATTTAAAATTTAATTTTTTCAATTCTAAATTTATAAAATTATCTTAATTTTTAATTCAATAGATCAATATTATCTTTGTATAAATTTTTGATCCTTTTCTAAAAAGGTTGGGTTTTGGTAAAAAAATACAGTTTTCACAAAACATGTATTTTTATGACATTATAATTAGATAAGAATGACCTAGACGTTTAAAAACCTTTTTAGGCTATCCAATATGAATTTAAGGAATAAAATTTATTTTTTTAAATATTCTTCTAACTTATAAAACCTATTCCAAACATTTTTATAACTAAAGTAAAATGTTACTTTAATAAAAATTGTTTTATGTCATTTCTTTAAATCATGTATTTTCAAGGTGAGTTTTGGTTTTTTATTTACTTTAATGATGTAAAACATTTAATTTTTTTATAATAAATCAATTTATGTCATTAAAATTAGTATCAAATATAATTTTATCAGATATATAAATTTTAATCTTAAAAACATTATTTTTCTAAAAAAGTGTTTTTACATGATTAAGCGTGTTTATTTTAAAATTAACTTTTCTAAAAATTCCAAGTTTTATTTGATAAAATTATTTTCAAATTCTAAATCATAATTATCAAATTGGGTAAAAATTTCATTCTTAATTTTTTTCATTAAAATTAATTACTAGGTTAAAACTTATTTACCAAGGTAATGATAAATTGGGGTAAAAGTTAAAATAAAAATCCATAAACACTAAATATTTTCTAAAAAATGAGTGGTTTAGGAAATTTTCTACCTAAAATAACATTATCCTACTCTTATTTCCATTTTTTGGATATTAACACTTTAATCATAACTTTAAATTATTGAAAATATAAGGGATACTCCCAAAACTATTCGTATATTTACTTATAAAAGAGTAACATCCCAAAAAATTAAAGAATCATATTACCTTAGAATTTATCATTGAAAATATTCAAAATTTTTCTTATTGTAACACTCTACCACATAAAAAAATCCTTTGGTCACCATTATCTAGAGTAAGGTCATTATTTCTTTGGATAATTCCATGGAAAAATCAAGTCCCTAATGTAAGTATTATCTACTACCTAATTTGTTTTTCATTGTCTTCATTAAAATTTATTATATCCCTGATAATATAATTATATTAACATAATTTATATAATTTAATGTTACCATATTATGGGTATTATCATTATCTATTCATCTATACTATTCATTAAGAAAAATGAAATCATCATTCGTGTGTACATGCAGACTACCACCACCATGAGAAATAAACATATATTGTTTTCATATTTAACCATAATTTATGGTTACTAGAATGTTTTAATCAGGAAATATTATTTTCATGGTATCATTAAGGTTTTTTTATAAAAAATTGGAAAACCTATTAATTATATGATCAATTAACAGTTATCATTAATTCAATTGTTTAAAAACAAGCATGCTAAGAGGAAAATATATTATTTAAATTATGTAATATTTTATTATCTAATAATTATTATAAATACTTTATAATTATAATACATCAAATTATTAAATAATAAATAATATCATTATGCTACTTGTGTAATGATATTTCAACTAAATCCCCTCATAATTATCCACCAAGAATGATATGTTCATGTTTGGGTCAGTTTGACCACCTACTTGAACAATGATATGAAACAATGTCATGTATGAATATGGAAACATAAATAATAATGTGATTAAAATTTAATAAGATAATAATATTTTTTAATGGGTTTTAAATAGTTATATTATGTTTTTTACCTATTATTTAAATATCATATTCGATTTCTAAAATCACTCAAAATAAGTCGACACAGATACCACATTCACGCGATTAAAACACAAATGGAATGTGAAATTAGAATTATAAATCACTAAAAGTTATCTAATACTATACCTTATATTATCTTGTAATGATGTAATTTTAGTATAAGAAAAAATAAAAACATCAATTTTATAAAATTAGTATAAATGATTAAATATAAACACCCAATGTTGGAAAATAAGTAAACTAACTAGAATTCATATGGTGAATGACTATATATGTAAAATATAATTTAAAATGAATATGAGTTAGTTTATGAGTTAATTGATTAATATATATATTTTTTGTGATATAGGAGGTTAAAATATGTTCATGGAACTCAGGACAAGAGGTAATGAGTTTTCATCTCAAAGTCCACTCCTTAGGAAATTTTTGGCATTATGCACATAATTTACTTTATGTGGGGTATATATTACCTATTTGAGATGTTATGTCATGAAATTAATTTATTATTTATATTTAAATATCAATTATATGACCTATATTTCAATAAAATTTGATTGAATTTGTTCCCAAACATTAAGTGGGGGTTTTCCATATAAATTTTCTTTCTTTGGGACTCGTGTAATATTTACCACATATTTTATTTTGTGTGGCTCATAAATTGACAGTGAACAATTTTTACCATATTAATCATAAAATTTACGGGATTTAAAAGTCTATATTGTTATACCTCTCTTGTATTATTTTTATTCAAGAGTTACCAAAACTATTGTAAAACTCAATATTTTCCATGGTGGAAAAGCCATCTTAATTTTTGATAATGTAAATGTATGTGTAATTTACTAGAAAATACATCCCTATATAGACATTATAAATTGGATTTGGATATGGAAAAAATTCAACTTAGGGTTATCACCTCGAAAAGGGTTAGTTGATCATTGACTCAATCACCACCCTAATACACAACTAGTGGGATTAATACTACACACCTGAATAGACACTCTCAGGGGATATACATTGGAATATTCACAAACTCTTATGTAACCATGATGGAGGTTTTTTTTCCTACCAATTCCTTGATATCCTACCAATGGAAACTATTAGACTAATTACTAGATTCCATACATAATCCAACACATTAAAAGCACCATCACCACTATATTTATTTGATGAGGGTATTTCTTATTACGTTGATGAATAACCAATAGATTATAAGTTTATTCAGGTTTGATATACAAAATATCCACATTATTTTATTGAATAGGGAAGTATTAGTTTTATATATTTTTCATTATGCAGATATATATATTTTTATTCAATGAGAGGTTCCATAGTGAATCATATGAATGGTCTTCTTAACTCTTATAGTGAATGCATTGGACTTAATCAGGTGAAGGGTGGTACCTAGAAATATATAGCCCCTAAATGCATCAAAATTTCTCATGAGACAGAATCTTGGGTTTTGGTGTATACCTCTCCACATATCAGTATATTTTCTTGGTATAGGGCCTTGAAAACATGTTTTAATGTCTAATATTATTCATTTTATCATTATGAGATCAATGATTACTGTTATCCATGTTTTAAATTGTTTTCATGGATATATATTTCCTTTTGTATGAGTTAATTATATATTCATATTGTTTATTAATTCTTTCCATATCACTTCTTATATGTGTATGTTATGATATATTCCACTATATACTACTCCTTATAAAGAACCTGAGATCGCCCTTATTTTTTTCACTTTTCCCTTTTCCCTAGGAAATCTAGAGGAGAACTTTGTGTAAATTTCAAGGTTATTATAGAATAGATCATTATGTTTTCACAATGTATTAATACTACATTTAATGTTTTCAAATGTAATGTATGAATGTATCTAGTCTTCCAAGACTACAAAGATATTGGTTCCTATAAAAAATATTGTATTCTGTACCAATAATGTAATATAACTAATGAAATTTGGTTTTTTGGATTCTGAGATGTTATAGTTAGGTTTTTTAGGAGGAACCTTGGGGACTAGTTTTATAGGAACCCAATTAGATAGCACAAGTACTATGAAAAATGCTCATTATCTTTAGGGAACACTCTATAAAACTTATAGTAATTGTATTTTACAATTCAATATCATGATCTAATTATTATTATGACATTGTAGAAAGATTTAAACTAATGGTAGGAATGTGATCCACATCAACACCCATAGTCAATTCATGGATATTCACCTTGAACAAGTTAATTATTATTGAGTTTAGGATAATAATATTATAACCATATTAGGGAATTTGATCCAAGTTATGACAAATAATATCACCTGCATAGAGAGACTTGATGATCTGCAACATTGGGTAACTATGTTGGACCACTTTATCTGACCAAAACCTCTATCATTTAGGGGACCTACTAATCCATTGGTAGTGGAATAATGGATAATGTCTCTAGAAAAAATCTTTCTCCCTTTTAAAAGTAGTGAGGAGGAAAAATTCTTCCTGGTGGCCAATCATCTGAAGATAGATGTGGACCAATGGTGGTTGGTAATTCAAAATACTAAAGAATAAGATGAGATAAAGTTTATTGAATAGTGAACCTTTAAAGATTTATTTTATAAAAAATACTTTCCTTATGAGAAAAGAGTGGAAATATAAATCTAGTTCCTAAATATTGGAAAAAATTAAGAGAACAATATTACTAAAAACAAGGATAACTTTACAAGGTTATATAGACATGCCAGATACTATATACGTAGAACATAAGGAAATATTTTTCTCTTACTTGATGGGTTAAAACTAATCCTTTATCATTTGGGGAGGTATATGAGTGGTTACACACCCAGTAATCATGTATGAAACCCAAGATAAAATATTGGTAAATGGATATTTTCATGTTACTATAGAAGGAATTTAATAGTAGGTACTATATATTAAAATAGTAATTGAAAATATTAATCTAATTTGGGCCTTTGGGCCACTAGTTTGGGCCTATGAGCACAAGTACTTTACACCACCATTGACCTTTGGGACACAAGGCCTTCGAGCCACCATAGGCCTCCGAGCCATGGGATTTGAATAAATATTACCACGAAGTAGTCTAGGTGTACCACACTTAAAAATGCATTGATAAAGGATTCAAAGAAAGTAACATTTACTAGAGTATAGCTAACTGGATTGGAATAATGAGAGGGTATGTTGATAGCCATCGGTACTGAGAACCATATAGATCTTCATGGAGATATTATATCTAATCAGAAATGCAAGGTTGGGAGCTAGGAACCTTCAATAATGAAGATGATAGGGAGGAACAGTTCCTGTGTAGTTGGGTCTTTGGACCTCCAGGTCATGTATTTGGCCTTGTACCTTTGATCCTTTAGGTAATGTACTGGTCCTTGTGCCTTTGGGCCTATGGGTCATGTAAGGGTTCCCTCTCAACCCCCCAAAAAGGGTATAATCTAAAAATAAATAAAAAATATCAAAGGCATTTTGGTCAGGTTGACCAAAAAATAATCCATTAAAGGGTTTCAGTCTCTCATACCCTTTCTTTGTATAAGGATATAGTATCATGTTCTATTAAGATAGAAAATTAGTTCTCTAGGATGTATGTATTCAAGAGAAATCAGGAGAAGAAGAGGTCATTTGAGCATCATGGGAAGATCAGTGTGACAAATGGGATAAAAGGAAGGATGGGTTTTCCAACATGTGATATCTATTGGAAGAAACACCATAGTTATTACAGGAAGGGAGCAATAGTATGTTATAATTGATGAGAAAAAATTCTATTAAGATCATGAATGGAAATGAAATGATTTTTTTTTAATTTTCAATGATTTAAATGTAATAAGAATGGAAATTATGAAAACCAATGACCCAAGATTATTGGAAATTTACCTTAGAAAATGATAAGGGAGAAACACTAAGATTATATGATTACCGCAACTGAAGTAAAAGTTTCTAATGATGTGGTTTCTGGTAATTTTATTGTTGTATCAAAGATAGCTAATTTTTTATTTGATTCCAGATTTTTCACTATTTTATAAATTTCATGTTTTCCAAAAAATTAGATATTTACCTATAAACCTATTTAAGGAGTTATCAATTAATACATCATGTGAGAATATTGTTTTAATAAATAAGTTTTAGGTATTTCCAATTATGATTCATGGGTGTACGCTAAATTCAAACTTGGTTATTATACCTATAGTTAAATTTTATATTCTCCTTGGTATGGAATGTATTTCAAAGTATAATGAAATAATTTATTTCCATGAGAAGGATATTATTTTTCATGATGGTGGAGTTGGAATCTATTATCCTTAGAGGGGAAACTTTATCATCTATGTCATGTCTGAATCCTAACTCAGTATCTCCCATTAATGAAATTATAGGAGGAGAGGAAGATCAAGTGTGATCTAAAGATATGTAAGATATCCTAATAATTGAGGTTTTAACCATGGTATAAAAATTCATTGATGTTTTTCTAGAAGAATTACTTGGTCATCCACCAGAGTGTGAAGTTGAGTTCTCTATTAAACCCATTCCTAATGCAAGGTTTATATAAAAAATCCTTATTTAATGTCACTCGTGGAGTTGTTGGAGTTTACAAAACAACTACATGAGTTATATGATATGATATTTATATGCCTTAGTGTTTCATTATGGGGAGCCCCTACATTATTCAAGAAAATAAAGATATGATGAATATATTATTCAAGGATTTCCTTGATAACTTTTTAGTGGTACCCATTGATGATATATTGATATACTCAAAGAGATATAAATATAACGAGAGTGATCTTCAAATAATTCTAGAGACCCTCATAAAAACTAATTTTATTGAAAATATAGTTAGTGTAAATTTTGGATTAATGAAGTTTCTGTTCTTAGCCATATGGTCTCAAAAGATATATTATCTATTGACCCATGAAGGAAAAATATAGTTAAAGAATGACCTACATCCATGAACATAACTGGGGCCCAAAGTTTCTTGGTTTTAGCAGGTCACTATTGATGGTTTTTTCAAATCTTTTCCTGGTTGACCAACCCGCTAACCAAGCTTACACATAAAGAGGTTAGATTACCATTTTCAATGGAATGTGAGGACAATTTTGAAGTGTTTAATATGAGACTAATTAATGAACTAGTATTAACATCACCATAAGGTAATGAAGGATTTGTAATATATAGTGATAAATTGAGGAAAGGAATTGGTTGTGTCCTTATGCAGAATGATAGGGCGATTTCCTATATAGCAAGGAAATTGAAAATACATGAATAGAACTATCCAAGTCATGACATTGAGTTAGAAACTGTAATATTTTCTTTAAAAATATGATAAAACTACTTTTACGGTAAAAATGAAATACATATATGAACTGTAAGAGTTTGAAGTATAACTTCTCTTAGAAGGAGCTAAACATTAGGCAAAGAAGATGGTTGGAACTACTCAAGGACTAAAATTTCATAATACACAACCACAATGGGAAGAAAAACAAGGTGGTTGATGCATTTAGTAGGAGGGACCATGGAATTATGACCATGATGAGGATTAATAGGGATCCTATATATAGAGATATAATAAAGATAGAGGAAACCCATCGTGGAGGAAGAGGAAGAGGAAGAGGACGTAACAACATCAGCCTTTGGAACGAGATGCGAAATAAAGAACGTATCATTGGGGACAAGCTGAGGAAAAAGCTTGGCGCCCCTGAAAATGGGTGATAAGTTTATCTGTTTTCATTCCTTTTTTGTACCTCTTTTGGACTTTCTTTTTAATAATAATCCTGGGCTTTTGCCTTTTTTTTAAAAAAAAAAAAAAGATACAGTGATTTTTAGGTAATGAGATCCATCTTTCCATTTTATATAAATTTCTAAACCATACATACTATAAAATATAGATAATTCACAATAGGATAATGAAAACTCATGAATAAAGATTAAATAAGTAAATTATGGTAAATTGAAAGACTTCATCTATAGAGATGAAGTGGTGAAGTTTAGGAAGATGTTTTGTGTTCTATCTATACTATAGTTTAAAATAGAACTACTATATGAAGAACATAGATCAAATTTCTCTATAAACCATTATAATGGTATGTTCCATCCCGATCTGTTACATTGGTAGTTTTGGTTGTTGGAGGTGTTCAGGGGACATTTTGGGAATTTTTGTGGGATTTGAAGGTGTAGTAGAGATGCTGCAGGAAATATACGTTGTGTAAGTGTATTACACGATGTGAAATTTGGTTTCACAGCTTGTACAAGGCTGGTTCATGGAATGTAGATTTGTGGGGTTAAATAATAAAAAGGTGATGAATTTTTTCGATGAAACTGAACCCCAATGATTACATGAAGTGAAGGGGGATTGCATGTCATGTAAACCACTGATCTAGTGTAGTTTTAAAATTCTTTTCTAGATATATTTTTATTAATTCATTTGTGGATTCTTCCTCTCATTTTGGGTGAACCCTAGGAACCTTGAGGATCTCTTCAAACCCTCTTTCTAACACTTTGATCCATTGGTCCCGGTGGTTATTCATTGGAAATCTGTTGTTGATCCGCAGTTGGTTCTTCTCCCTTATTTGTGATTTTTCTCCATTATTTTCCTAGGGGTTCACTACAGAAATGTTTTTATGGTTTGGGGTGTGCATTGGGATGTGTTTTTATGGTCTTTGTTTTCATTTTAGGCTGATCTATGGTTCCTGTGGTGCAGTTTTGGTTTGCGAGCATTCTTCATCACCTTGTAGTGCACAAATAGTCGAAAAGCTTATTTGAAGTAGGGATTCCATAATTTCACATTATTTTATATCATAAGGGATGATTTTACTTTTTTCATCTATGAGTTATGGTCATTCTGACTTAATCCAACATAATGAATTTTTGAATTTAATTGAAAGGTGAAAATGTTGTTTGATTTGTATACTTCTACACCTTTGATATTATTTTTGATACTGTGAGTTGTATGGGCTTGATTCCCCGCTAAAAATTGTGTTCATTCGGGGATTTTTTGTGCTGTATATATGTGATGTGATTGGTAATTTGGTTTTTATTATTGTGATATCGCCCTAAAATGTAAATTGATTAACCAATTATATTTGGCTTATGAAATGGCTGCCACATGATTTTGGCTTATGTGATAATGATCCTAAAATAAAATGGAATGTGATAAAATCCTATTTATGATTTTGTGAAATTATATTGATTTGTTGTGATGTGTGTCCATGCTTGTGTGATGATGATGTGTGACTAGGGAATGTGAGGATGATAGTTTGTTTGTCCGTGTTTTTGGGGAGGTGGGGTGATAGTTTGTTTGGACGTGCTTTTGGGGTGGCGGGGAGATAGCCTTTTGGTCGTTATTTTGGGGTGGCAGGGAGGTAGTTTCTTTGGCTGTGATTTTGGGGTGGTGGGGTAGTGGTTGTTTTGTCCTAGATGCATCAGTAGTGATGGAATAAATAAATATTTGTTCAATAATGTTTGGAATGACTTGGGTTGGTTTGGTTAATGGAATTGAAATAGTTAATGGTTAATTAAATGGTGGGTTGTGTGGTTAAATGTGGTAGATGATAAATAATGTAATGAATGGGGTGATTAAATTAAATTGGTTGGAAATGTAAAATGGGGTTTGTGTATTATTGTGGGATGTTATGCATTTATAGGCATTAGAAAAAGTGGCAATGTTGTGAGTTCATTCGTTTGTGAACCCATAGGTTGTGCTTGAGTGTTTGATATTATATATATATATACTTTTATATTATTTTTATTTCTATACACACCCACCCACATCGATCACTATGTGTTGACACCCACATAGCCACACATGGGTGTTTTTTCCAACATCTAGTGAGGAGTACAAATGGCTGGGTACCCACTCTTTCTTGCTCTCTCTTCTAGGTAAGGTTGGTATTGTATATGCTGCGATGGTTGGAGGTCTTTTAGTGCATTAGATGGTGGTTGTGATGGACTAGGTGTATTTGAGTGATATGTGATATCCTAGGCATTTGCGGATGAGATGTGATGGCCTAGGTGTTTTTTGGCGAGACGTGACCATGCTTGTGAAGAAACATTTGGTTGGGGTCATGCATGGTAGGAGGAGGGAATGAGGTTTATGACCTACATGTTCACAATACCCTACTACTTTGGTAATGGTGGTGGTTATGTTGTGGATCAAGTTTTTTCCAGAGAGATGTGTTGTGGTCGTGCTTGTGGGGCAGCAGACCCAGGTGTTTGCGGGCAAGGTGTGTTGTGACTGTGCTTGTGGGGCAGTGTAGTATATAGAAGAGATAAGAGAACCATGATGTAAAAAATTGGGTGTGAGAGATTCATACCTATCAGAAAACATTGTTGGGTACCCTTATCGATGTAATTATTATTATAATATATTACTTTGTTTTCATTATTTGGTGAGCATGCCTTGGTGGGGTAGGGATGGTTGGTATCCCTTGATTGGTGCTGCTTGGTTCTGTTGTTTTTTCACAGGTAAATTAGTATGCTCCTTTCACATGTGCATGAGAGACTTGAGTTTTTTCTACTGAGAATACTTGTATGCTCAAACGACGTATATAAAATTGTTTCAAGGTTTCTAGGAGGATTACATGGATCGTGCTGGGCATTGGTAGCACAGACCTTTGGATAGGTACTATGTCACTGCTTTATCTTTACTTTGGGTATTTACTTTGGGGAATTTATTGTATCTGTATCAGTTTTATTTATACATGCATGTGTGATGTTTTTTATATTTCTTTTTATATTTTGTCTTAGAGTTTTTTGTTGATGATCCATCTTATCTCCCAAACTTATTTATATTATAGAGGGTAAATCCTCACATATATGATATTTTCATATTTTCAGTGCTATTCACCAACCTAGGGCCAACTAGAGGTGGGAATCGAGGGATCATTATCTCTCTCCCTTCATTGTAGTATCTTCGGATGGAGGGGATCATAATAGAGTGGTATCAAAGGTAATGATTGAGACATAGGGTAGAGTTTGGAGTTAGGCACAAAGAGGGTTTCTTGGGCTGGTATGTCAATAGTGTCAGTTGAACTTGGTGCTGACATAAGTCAGGGAGGCTAGTTCAGACATGAAATTTTAGGCCCCCCCGTGATCCAGTGCATGGAATATGAGCTTATTGAATGACCAACTGAGATGGACATGCTTACAGGGTAGAGACCCAGGAAAGGTACATGCATCAAAATGACTTATGTTCTTCTTTAAATTGGGTTGTTTTAGGAAGTTTGAAATGAATAAAAAAATGAATTAAATGAGATAAAATGAATCTTAATGAAATTATATACTAATCAGGCTTATGAAATACTTGTTTGACTTTTATCTATGGATACCATTCTTCATTCGCGTGTGGATCAAGCAGTTGAGGCTCAACAGGTTGATTCAGTTGATCGTTGTAGGGTTGATCCGGTAAAGGAGGATGATCAGTGGAAGTGTATGTTGTGTGCTTTACAGTGGTAGGATTTGGGGAAGTATTAGGGTAGTATTTTAGAAATGGAGATAGAGAGTTGGATAGAGGACCTCAATATTCATTTTAGTTTGATTCGGGCCACGATGGAGTATTGGGTCCTTTGTCAGTCAATCATATGCGGGGAGCTATGCATCAGTGGTGGACGTTGTATCTGGGAGAGTAGAAGGAGGTAGATGTTTTGTGGGATGACCTCTAGAAGGGGTTCTAGACATAGTTCCTTTCATCGAACATGGAGGCAGTAAAGAGGCATGAACTTCTTTCTCTTCAATATGGGAGCATGTCAATACGATATTTAATAATCAATTTCAAGGACCTTTTTCATTTTTTCCCAGATATTTTTTTGGATGAGGAGTCTCATGTGATACATCTTGAGGAGACACTCCTACCTTATATCCAATATGTAATAACTCTTTTTTTGTTGCCAATGTATCTAGGGTTTTAGAAATATTTAGAGGTGATTGATTGGATACACTCACGATAATATTTTCCATAATAGGTGAACCAATAGGGTTTCTTGAGGGGAAGGGTTTTTAGTGGAAGGTCTCAAGCATTAAGACCTTTGAGGTTTCGACCGGCATGGATTTGACCTCAACAGCTTCATTTCTGGGATACTAGGGCCAGTGGTTTCAGTTATTTTTCTAAGAGTATTATTCCATTTTGTTTTGGTTGGGGGGTTCATGGACATTTCCATTTTCAATGCCCAGTGGTTCCTTGAGTTCAGTTTGGTGGAGGTGGATAGGTTCAGCGCGAGCCTCAACAACAGTTTCCTGTGATGCCATTTCAACATCATGGGAAATATGTTTTTGCTCCACCAAGGGGATATAGATCAGGTAGAGTCTGACCTTATAATGTTCCCCTTGTCTACGAACCATGACCCAAGCATGACTATGGAGGTGGTCATCAGCAGAGAGGTAGAGGATCTGGGTGTTGTCAATCACACATAGTAGAGGTAGCAGTTTTAGAGGTGCCAAATATCATAGAAGGTACAATAATTTTGTTTAGTACTCTTGTTTGTTCTTGGTTAGATTCAGGCTATTCACACTCCTTTATTGAAACCACTCTAGCCTATTCTCTATGGATAGACTTATATAGGATTCCCATTACCTTAGTGTTGACAACACCATTCGGAGGTCAGACCAGCTTGTTTGATGTGTACCGAGGGTGTAGACTGATTATTGGGCCACATCAGTCCAATGGTGATCTTTTATTATTACAGATTAATCCATATGATGTTATCCGTAACATCAACTCATTTTGTTCTATATGTTCTGTTATCGACTTCTTATGAAGGAGAGTCCTATTTTCAAATGTGGATGTCCAATGAGGGGTTTTCATTGGTGATCGGTGATGTCAGGTGGGTAGTTGGCATGTGAAGACCCTTCTTTACTTATTGGCTGGGTTTTCAATGAAATAAGTGAACGCTGAGATGGTAGAGGTTCCCAGGGTTGTTGGGTAGTTCCTAGATGTTTTCTAGAGGAGGCAGTGATGTTACCCCATTGATGCGATGTTGACTTATGGATAGACTTGTAGCCTGATGCTTCTTCGATTTTGATAGATAATTATCGGATGACACCTTCTGAGTTACATGATTTTTGGGTTAAGGTAAATGATATAATGTAGAATGGTTTTATCCAGACCAGTGTGTCACTGTGGGGTGCTCCTGTGTTGTTCTAAAGGAAGGAATATGGTAGTCTGAGGATGTGCATAGGCTACCATAGGTTGAATTATGTAACGGTCAAAAACCATTACCATCATCTGAGGACATACAATCTTTTCAACCAGCTGATAGGGGTGATTTTTTTTAAAAGAACGATATGTGGTTTGGATATCACTAGTTGAGGGTGATGTATGGTGATATCCTGAAGACTGTCTTCAGATGCATGTATGGGCACTTCGAGTTTGTATTCATGAAATTTAGTGTTATGAATGAACCATACTTGTTCATGGGGCTGATGAACACCATGTTCTATGAGTTCCTAAATCGATTCATTGTCGTATTCATTGATGATATCTTAATATACTCAATGTTAGAGGAGGAGAATGCTGAGCATCTCAGAATTATCTTGCTTGTTCTTAGATTCCACCGAATCTATGGAAGGTTGTCCAAGTATATGTTCTGTATATGAGAGGTGCATTTACTTGGGCATGTGGTGTCTTAAAAGGGTGTGGCAGTAGAGCCATTGATGGTTAAAGCAGTTGTTTCTTGGGAATCATCCAAGAACATGGCATAGGTTCATAGTTTCCTTAGTATCATGGGCTATTTTATGAGGCTTGTACCCGATTTATCTTAAGTTGTAGCCCTATTAACTTCTTTGACTAGGAAAGACCAATATTTTGTTTGGAGTGACCAGTTCTAGTCATTTTTTAATTACTTGAATGGGAAGTTGGTCAGTTCTCTAGTGATTCAGTTTCTTGGGGAGGGGTTGATGTTTTAGGTGTTTTGTGATGCTTCCCATCTGGTCTTAGGATGTGTGCTGATGTAGTAGAAAATAGTGATCTCTTATGAGTCTTGGTAGTTACATCACCACAAGTGAAAATATTCCACCCACAATTTTTAGATAGAATCTATTGTTTTTGTGTTGAAGTTGTGGTGACATTACCTCATTGGGGAGAACTTTGTGGTCTTTACAGATCAAAAGAGATTGAGGTATGTCTTTTCCCAACGTGACGTAAACTAGTGAAAATGGAGATGTATGGAGTTTCTTTAGGATTATGATTTTTATATATTCTACACCTCAGTAAAGGGGAATGTTATGGCTGAATATTTGAGTAGGAATTCGTGTAAGGGTGTTGTTTAGGAGTTTGAGGATGCTAGGAGAGAAACGGAGGAGTTGAAAACCTTACGCTTAGATAAAAGAGTGGATTATAGTAGGGGAAGTTTGTTTCAAATGATGATGCAATATTCTCTGATGCAGCAGGTGTTGGAGTCTCAATTGGGGAACTCTAATACAAAGGTGATGCATGATTTTGTTGGCCATGGTGATTCTCTAGAGGGATGGTCATAGAATCATCAGAACCAGATTTTATTTCATGGAAGGTTGTTTTTACCGATTGTAATGTGCAATGGATTCATTAAATAGTTTCATAACTCACCTTTTGTGGTACACCTAGAGGTTTCCAAGATGTACCATGGCTTGGGGGTTCATTTTTGGTGACCCGGGGTGAAATGGATAGTGGTAAAGTTTGTGGAAACGTATCGGGTTTCCTAGAAAGTAAAAGTCAAGTATCGTGTTCTTGGTGGGTTTTTGTAGCCCTTGAATGTCCTTGAGAGGAAATGGGATGAAATATCAATGTATTTCATCATAGGGTTACCCAGAACTCTAGGAGTTTGTGATGATATCTAGATGGTCGTGGATCAGTTGATGAAATCGGCTCAATTCTTAGCGATCAAGGAGTCGAGTGAAGTGGATACTTGGGCTAAGAGGCATGTGGATGATGTGGTGTGGTTTCATGGAGTTACAAGGTCCATTTTATCAAATCGTGAAACACATTTTACCTCATGAGTATAAAGGGTATTGAAATATCCTTTTGTCACTTAGTTATGCCTCATCACTACCTTCCACCATCAGACATATGGTAAAATGGAATAAACTATCCAGATGTTGGATGATATGTTTCAGGAATTCATCTTGGAATTTGGTGGATCTTGGGTTTGACAAATGCCATTGTTATAGTTTTCTTATAATAATATCTATCACTCTTCCATTATCATGACTCCATTTGAGGATTTTTATAGAAGACCATGTTGTTTTCTATTATGTTGAATGGTTGTTGGAGAGACAACCATTCTTGGTCCTAATGTGGTGCAGATTATGAAAAAAGGTTAATCTTGTTCATGATAGGATGAAAATAATGTAGTATTGACATAAGTCTTATGATAATCGCCATAGGATACCCTTGGAGTTTGAGGACATGGACCACATGTCCTTAATGGTTTCCCCTCGATGTGGGCAGTAGAGGTTTGTCAGAGGGATTGGGTTTTCTCCTAGGTTTCATGGTCCCTTTGAGGTGTTAGGGAGAGTTAGAGAGATGGTGTATCAGTTGGAATTTCCACCATGGTTAGAGAGAATCCACGATGTATTTCATGTCTCTCATCTTCATCAGTAACTTCAGGATGAGTCCCATGTCATTGATTGGGGAGAGTTGGATATCAAGGATGATGTGATGTTTGTGGAATGGCTAATAGAGATCCAGGATCACTAAAAGAATGAATTTCATGTATAGGATGTTTCTTTGGTTTGTATGTTATGGAGTCATGGTGTTCTAGAGGAGAGTAATTGGGAGTGAGAGACATAGATTCATTCTCAGTACCCAAATTTGTTTTGAGTTTTTCGTTTCTCTGTTTTTCTTTGTGATGTGGTGTTTGAACATTGTTTTTTGAGATGTGATTTTTCATTGGTTTTTGATGTGAGCGGTGTTATGTATGATAAAGTATTACGATATGAAAAGGGAGGACTAAACTCCTAATCAAGACACATTAGCTGTGATGCGATTAAAGACATGCGAGAGAGTCAGTGCTACCTAGAGAGGATAGTATCTTGACATGGAAGAAAAAATTATATGATTTGTGTGTTTGTGATGGTGAAGTTTGTTAGTTATAGTGGTTATTGGTTTGGGATATGTGGAGTTTGAATAGTTGTGCAGCAGTGATGCTGTAGTCTGGTTGTGTGGGAGGAGGCATCTTGTTGTTGTGCAGTGTGTTTTGTGGCTGTTTGGGTTGGCGTGTTTAGAAAGTGGTAGCATTTGAGGTATGATGAGATCCTTGAGAGGTGTCTCATGAGATGATTGTTCAGACCACTTTCCTTCTAGGCTATTTTTGGATTATAGAGGGATTTAATCATTTGATAGGTACCTGATATAATGGTCCATTCCTTCCTAGTCTGTTACATTGGCGGTTTTGGTTGTTAGAGGTATTCATTGGAGGTTTTAGGAATTTTTGTGGGATTTGGAGGTGCAACAGAGCTTCTATAGGAAATACACATCGTGTAAGTGTATTACACGATGTGAATGTTGATTTCATGGATTTTCAAGGTCTGGTTCATGAAGTGTATATTTTTGGGGTTAAATAATAAAAATGTTATGTGTTTTTCCAAAAAACTGGACCCCAAGGATTATACGACGTGGAAGGGGTTTACAGGTCATGTAAACCCCTGATCCTGTGCAGTTTTAAAATTCTTTTCTTGTTAAATGTTCATTCATTCGCCTATAGATTATTACTCTAATTTTGGGATAAATCTAGGAATTCTATGGAGTTATTCAAACCCTCTTCCTCCCACTTTGATCTGTTGTTCCTGGTGGTTGTTCATTGGCAATATGTGAGTGATCCATGATAGGTTTTTCTACCTTCTTAGTGATTTTTATTCTATTATTTTCCTGATGATTTTTTATGGTGATTTTGTTATTATTTGGGGTGTGTGTTGGGTTGTGTTATGATGGTATTGAGTTTCAGTGTAGGTTAATCCATGGTTACCATGGTGCAATTGTGGTTTGCAAGCATTCTTCTTTGCCCTATGGTGCGCAACGAGTCGAAACGATTCTTTGATGTTAAGATTCCATCATTTATCTTTATTGTGTATAATGTGAGAGGAGTTTAATTTTTTTATCTATGGGTTATGGTTATTCTGGCTTAATCAAATATTTAAATTTTTTGAATTGAATTGAAATGTGAAAATGAGGTTGGATTCAGATGCTTTCACACCTTTGATATTGTGAGATGTATGGGCTTGATGCCCCGCTAAAAAATGTGGCCATTGGGGGATTTGTTTTTTAAAGATATATGTGTTTTGATAGCTACTTTGGTTGTGATTTTTATGATATCACCCAAAAAATGGGAATTGATTAACCACTTATATTTTTCTAGTGAAACGATTGCCTTAGGATTTTGGATCATGTGATAATGATATGAAAATAAATTAAAATGTCATAAAAGCCCCTTTGTAAATTTGTGAAATTATATTTAAGTGTTTTAATGTGTGTACATTCTTATGGGACAAAGATTTATGGATGGGGAATGTGGGGATGATAGTTTGTTTAGACGTGATTTTGGGGTGGTAGGATGATAGTTTATTTGGCTCTACTTTTAGTGTGGCAGGGAGATACATTGTTTGGTCATGCTTTTTGGGTAGTAGGTAGGTAGTATTTTTGGTTGTTTTTTGGGGAAGAAAGGTGGTGGTTTTTTTGTTCTAGATTCCTCAATAGTGATTGAATAAGTAACTAATTTTTCAATAATGTTTGGAATGACATGGGATGGTAAGGTTAATGGAATTGAAATGGTTAATGAATAATTAAATAGTCGGTTTTGTGTTTAAATGTGGTTGATTCTAAATAATGAAATGAATGGGGGTGATTAAATGAAATTGGTTTGAAATGTGAAATGGGGTTTGTGGCTTTTTGTGGGATGTTATGCATTTAGAGGTGGTAGTAAAAGTGATAGTGTTGTGTTTTGGTTCATTTTTTTGAGAACCCATAGTTTGGGTTTGAGAGTTTTATTATATATATATATATATACAATTTTACATTCTTGTGATTTATATATGCACCCCACCCACATCGAACACTATGTACCGACACCCTCATAGTCACACAGGGTGTATTTTTTCCAACATATAGTGAGGAGTATATATGACTGGGTACCCGTTCTTTCCCACTCTCTCTTCTAGGCGAGGTAGATATTGCATAGGTTGTGATGGTCAGAGGTCTATTAGTGCATTAGATGGTGGTTGTGATGGCCCAGATGTCTTCAGGTGAGATGTGATAGCACAGATGTTTGTGAGAATATTGTGATGACACAGGTGTTTTGGGAAGAGACATGACCGTGCTTGTGGGAATGAGGTTGATGTACTACATGTTAACAATACCCTACTACTTTGGTAATGGCGGTGGTCGTTTTGTGGCCTAGGTGTTTTTGGGAAAGATGTGTTGTGGTCATTCTTGAGGGGTAGTAGGCCTAGGTGTTTATAGGAGAGGTGTGTTGTGACCGTGCTTGTGGGACGGTGTGGTATACAGAAGAGATGGGGGCTCCAGGACGTACGACATTGGGAGTGAGAGTGGAATACCAGTGGAAAAGTGGTGTGGGGTACCCATATTGATGAGATTCTTATTATACTATATTACTTGGTTTTCATTATTTAGTGGGCATGCCTTGGTGAGGTTGGTAGATTTAGTATACCATGACAAGTGCTGTTTAGTTCTTCTGTTTTCTCACAATTTCATTAGTATGATCCTTTCAATGGTGAATAAGAGATTTGAGTTTTTTCTACTGAGTATACTTGTATTCTCACCATACATATATAAAATTGTTTTCAGGTTTCCAGGAGGATTACATGGACCGTTCTAGGAATTAATAGCTCAGACTTTTGGATAGCTGTAGTGTTGCTGATTTAGATTTACTTTGGTTATTTACTTTTGAGACTTTATTTTATCTATATAAGTTCTATTTATACATGCATGTGAGATGATTTTTGGATTTCTTTTTATATTTTTTCTTGGAGTTTTTTTTGTGGATGATCCATCTTATCTCCCAATACTATTTATATTATAGAGGGTAACACATCCCATATATGATATTTTAATACCCTCAACACTAGTCGCCAACACAGGGCCTAATAGAGGCGGGACTCGGGGGGTCATTATATTTCTCTCTTCCTTACAATATCTTTGGAGGGAGGGGTTCATGAAAACCATGGAAGAATAAACATGTTTAGGGATTTAAAATAACATGTATGGTGGGATGGTATGAGGCAAAAAAATTTAAACTATGTGTATAGATGTTTTGTATTCCAGTTAGTGAAGTTTGAAAGATAACATCCTATGGTATTCAAGCAACCTCTATCTATACCTATATGGAAGTGGGAAAATATTACTATATACTTTGTCACTAGACTCCGAAAGACTCCAAGGAATAATGATTCAATATGGGTCAACATTGATAGTCCAACTAAGTCTATTCATTTCTTAGTAATAAGAGGAGAATTAACCCATTAATACCTTCTATGGATCTATATCAATGAAATCATAAGGCATTATAGGGAACCCCAATCGATTGTATCTAATAATGACCCTTAGTTCACGTTGAAATTATATAAGATTATTCAAAGGGATCTCGACACTGAGATATATTTAAGAACTGCATATCATACCCAAACTGATTGGAGGTTTGAAATGATTATCCTAACTTTGGAAGAAATTCTGAGATCATGTTCTATTAACTTCTAAGGTATGTGATATCAGTATCTACCATTGGTATAATTTGTATATAATAATAGTTTCTATTGAAGCATCTAGATGGAACCATATATGGAATTTTATAGGAAATCATTTCATACTCCAACCAGTTAGGAAGAGTTAGAGAATGAAAGCTAGTGGGCCCAGTACTTGTGGACAAGATGACTATTAAATTAAGAACTATTCAGGATCATATTAAAACAAACCATAGAAGAAAAAATATCTATTCCAACAATCGGTAGAAATTAATAGAAATTATATAGGTTATTATGTATTTTTTATGGTTTCACCATGGAAGAGAGTCATAACATTTGGTAAAAATGGGAAGCTAATCCCAAGGTACATTGTCCATTTTAAATTTGGGAAATAATTAGAGATGTAGCTTACCGATTGGCTATGATTCCCAACCTTTCTAAAGTACACAACATCTTCCATGTTTCATTTCCAAGGAAATAAATTCTAGATCTAATACATGTTCTCACATATAAGGGAATATATTGGGAACCCTACTTGTCTTATAATTAAGACCCTATCCAAATTCTTGATACTAGTTATTAGGTGTTTCCAAATTGAATAACTTAGTAGGTGAGATTCCTTTGGAGAAATAAAAAACTAGAGGAGGAAAAATGGGAGACTAAAGAAGTTATGAGGAAGGAATACCCAAAGTTTTTTAATACGTAACATATACCTATTTTGAGGGGGAATTTTTTAGGGGGGAGAATGTAATACCTCAGACACTATTATAGTAGGTAAATACTACATCCTGAAACTATGCCACAATACACACTCTAAAGAGTCTATATTCATAAACTTATTTAAAATTTAAATTTTAGAATGTCAAATCTACCAAATTAACTTCATTTTTGAATTAATTAAATTAATATTTTCTTAGTATTATTTTTTGATCTTTTTCTAAAAAGGTTTGGTTTTAGACAAAAAATTGGTTTTTAATAAACTTATAATTTGTATGACTTTATCATTACATAGGAATGAAATATACATTTATAAAAAAAATTAAGTGATCAAATATGAATTTAAAGAATAAAATTATTCATTTTAAAATATTATTTGAATTTATAATACTAATGCTACATATTTTTATAAATAATGTAAAATGTTAGTTTAATAAAAATAGTTTTCAGTCTTTTTTTTGAATCAGGTATTTTCAAGGCGAGTTTTAGTTTTGTATTGAATTGAAAGAGTCATACATTTATCTATAATTAGTTAATTTGTTTCATCAAAATTAATAACCAAGATAATTTTATCTTATATATAAATTTAAATTTTAAGAATGTTATTTTTCCAAAAAACTGTCTTTATATGTTTAAGTGTTTTTATTTTAAAATTAACTTTTTAAACCTTTAAAAATTTTATATGATAAAATTATTTTTAAATATTAAATCTGAAGGATCAAATCATTAAAAATGGTCAATATTAATTTTTTTCATTAAAATGAATTACTAAGGCTAAAAATTAACTACCAAGGTAAAATTAAATTTAGTAAAATGTACTCAATTTAAAATAAAAATCCATAAAACACTAAAGGTTGTTTGAAGAATGAGTGGTTTAGGTGAGTTTCAACCCAAAACCACTTTATCCTCCAATTTTATTCCCTTTTTAGCTATTTAACCTTGAATAGTAACATTGCATTATTGAAAAAGTAAGGGTTACTCCCAAAACTACCCTTCTCTTCACTTATAAAAATAGTAACATTCATACACTTCATGCCTCACCTTAAGCTATAGTTTATGCATGAAAATATGATACATTTATCATAAAATTACCCTATCCCACATCTAAAATTCACTGGTCACTGTTATATATCATAAGGCCTTCATTTCCAAGGAAAATTCCATAGAAGATTCAAGTACTCAACATGAGTATTATCAAATACTTAAGTTTTATTCATAATTATATTCATTAAAATTTATTCTACCGACACAAATTTAATTAAATTAGTATAAATTTTATGCTATAATGTTACTATATTAATGATATTAACCTTATCTATTTTTCTATACCATCCATTATGAAAAATGATATCGTCATTCATGTGTACGTACAAACTATCTCCACCATAAGAAACAAAATTCATTTTCCATGACTACCCATAGTTGATGGTTCCTAGAATTGGTTTAATGAGATAATATGTTTTTTATGATATCATTAAATTTTTGGTATAAAAATTTGGAAAAATATTAATGATATGATCAATAAATGGTCATTGTTAATTCAATTGTTTAAAAACAAGTGTCTTAGACAGAAAATATTTTCTTCAAATTATGTAATATTTTCATATCCATTAATAATTCTTCTAAATACTTTATAATTATGATATATCACACTAATAAAATATCAATTATAGCATTATTTTATTGGTGTAATGATATTATAACTAGATCACCTCATAATCATCTATTAAATAAGGCATGTTCATCTTTGGGTTAGTTGACTACCTACTTGAACAATGATATGAAAATATATAATATATGAAAATTAAATTTAAATAATAATTTTATTAAAATTAAATGAAAATATAATAAATTTTAATGGTTTTTTAATGGTTATATTAATTATTTAACTTATTAATGAAATATCATCTTCAATTGCTAAAATTACCGAAATAAGTTGACACCGATTCCAATTTCATGTGACTAAAACACTAATGAAATGAGATAATAGTGGTATAAAACAATAAATATATCAATTATATTATTTTATATTATATATAATAATTATTTACTTTTAGGACAAGAATAAATAACAACACTGCTTTTATGAAACTATTACAAATAATAAAACTATAAACACCCGATTTGGGAAAATAAGTAAACTAACTTGAATTCATATGGAGAATGACTATATATGAATATTATAATTGAAAATTGATATGATTAAGGTTATAAATTAATTTTTTATGATATATATTCTTCTGATATTGAGGCTTAAATTACTTTCATAGATGCCATGACAAGAGGTATGAGTTTTTCGTCTCAAATTTCACTCTTTGGGACATGCTTGGTATTATGCATCTAATTTCCCATATATGTTATATATATTACATATTTTAGGTTTTATATCATATAATTAATTAATTCAAGGAATTTAAATACTAATTTCTGTCCCACTCTTGCAAGAGTCTTTGATTTAATTGCTACCCAATCCATAAGTGGGTTTTTTCTTTCTCAATTTTTATTCATTAGGAATAATGTTATATTCAACACCTACTTAATTTTTTTGTGGTGCATACATTACAATGGACTAATTTTCACTATATTAATAATGAAATTTAAGAGATTTAAATGTATATATTTTTACCCCTCTCTCATATTCTTTTGATTCAAGAGTTACCAAAATCATTGTAAAACTCAATTTTTTTATGGTAGAAAAACTATCCTATGTTATGCTAAAGTAAAAGTGTGTGAAGTTTCCTATAAAATAAATCCCCATATACATATAAGAAAGTGTATGCAGCTATGAAATTGATATAACTAGGTTTAATCACCCCTAAAATGGTTGGTTGAGAATTGAATCAATCATCACCCTGATACAAGATGAGTAGGATTAAGACTACAATCATAGATTAAAAATCATAGGGTATATGCTTTGGAATATGTACATTATATTAATAAACCCCGATAAATGATTTTTCTTACCATTTAATTGGTCTCCTACTAATTCAAACTATTAAACCCAATTACATATTCCATGGATAATCCAATACATTTAAAGTACCCTATCCACTATATTCACTTGATTAGGTAACTTCCTATTACTTTGATGAATACCCCACAACTTCTAAGTTGATTAAGGTATTTTCTCATATACATCCAAATTATTATATTCATTGGGGAAGTATTTTTTTATATTTATCATTATATAGATAACCATGTTTTTATTCAGATAGAGGTTCCTTTGGGAATCATATAGATGGTTTTTTTGAATAGTAAGGTGAATGGATTGTACTTAATTAGGTGATATATAGGGCTCACAATTATATATTACCTTGATGTATTTATAGGTATCATAAAAATAATAACATGGGTTTTGGAGTATACCTCTTTTCATATCCATACAGTAACTCGGCATAAGGCCTTGAAATAATGTTCTGATGTTTCACATTATGAATTTGATAATTATGAGATCAATGATTATTGTGATCCATGTGTTAATTTAATTTCATGGATATTCCATGCCCTTAGTTTCATTTGATTATGAATCTATATTGTTTCTTTATTCCAGATATATCACTTATTCCATGTTTATGTTTCGTTGTTATTTACTCCTTACCGAGCATTTGAAATCTCTCTTATTTGTTTTCCTTTCCCTAAGAAACCTATAGAAAAAACTTGTTTACATTTTATAGTAATTATATAAGGTTTAATTGTTTTCTCTCAATGTGTTCATAGTGTATCTTATGTTCTAAAATGTAGTGCATGATTGAATATAGTCTTCCAAGAATATTAAGTTGTTGTATCCCACATAAATTCTTGTATTCTGTACCAATAATGTAATATAACTACCAGATCTAGGTTTCTAGAGTTTGATATGTTACACATCCCATATATAACCAAGCTACATCATGGTTTATCAAGTGATATTTGACTTAGAAATCATTCTTCAAGCAATAAATTTTTTACATCATACAGGGGGGTCTTTTCACGATCTTCTTCATGATGTTTACATCTATAATATTTTTTTCCAAGTAATCACATTGATCCAAACACATAAATTAATTGGTCTAAGTATCCATCAAAATATTTATTTAGATACATATTCAATTCTTATACAATAGTACTTGAGGATTGGAATCCTTCAAATTGTTATCTCCTTCATAAATATTAGAAAATTGTTCTCATGTAACTTTGGAGGATGTGAAATTAATAATCATTATTTATATTTGACTTAGGATTATTATATATAATTTTTTGTTCCTTTACATCCACATTAAATATTTTTATTCAATGTTTTATCATGAAAATATCTATTTATTCACTGATTTAGATTTCATGTATCATTATGGAGATCATAAATAGATCATGGAAACAATCTCATCAAATTCTTCCATGTCTTTCAATTTATCTCATTGAATACTGGTAATCCTTTTTTTCATATCATTCTCCATTTTAATAAGTATTCAATGAATATATTTCCAAGAAATGAACATTTTGGATCTGATACCACTTGTTGAGATAAGGGCCCCAACCACCGGGGGGGGGGGTAAATCTTTGTTTATATTATTTTATCAAAATTTATTCAATTAGAACTTATTACCATACCAAATACGAATATAAACCATTTAAATAAAGTTAATGTTCATATATACAAGGATTTTGTACTTGGATCACTTAATAAACTACATGTGAGGAGAATATAAATGGAGGATTATTGGTGCACCAGTGAATCAATAATCCCCTATTGTGTGATTAAGAGGTTTATAAATAGTTTAATACCAAAACATAGAGACAATAAATTTTCTTATATATCTATACCTCATTTTAGGAAATATAAATAATACTAAATAATTGGCTCATAGGCCATTAAAATGGAATATATATTGTAATAAATACACAAATTTAGTAGTGATATTTATATTCTACTTAATTTCATCATGAAAAATTTGTTTATATACATGTATATATAGGATCTTAGATTCATATTTGTGTATCTAGATGTATCAAAAAAATCTATATTTTCTTTATGTGTTTTAATACTCTTTATTCTGGTCACATGTCTCTATTCTTCATGTTTTATATGCCACAAATATTTAACCTTAGACTATTTCAATCCGGAAAATATTAAAAACATCTTATCTATATTATTTATATAAGTCATGTATATTAAATGGGATTAAATTAAATCCAATATAGTAAAATTATATATTATAAAATTATCCTTATGAATTTAAAAAATAAATGAGATATAAATATCCATCATTATTAAATATCACTAACAAAAATAATTATTATATTTCACCATAGGTGTGGTTACTTTAGTCAATCCATTGACACCTTAATCCATGATGTAGATATCTTATTCTTATTATTTTTTAACCATTTACATATTTGTCTATTTTTTTATCAATTATACCAAGACATGGTTTAGGTAACTATATTATGGTTTTCTCAATCTATTTTTTGATTAATTTACTTGAGGAAAATTCCATTATATCAATGATCTCACTATCAATTTTACTCAAAAATTTATAACGCCACAATATAGTTTTACTCAATCACTATAGAATCTGGTAGGCTAGTAAACTCTTCCCTTTAAAATGCATTTTCACTGTGACGTGATTCTCCATCAAATAATTTTTTTAGTGTACATGTCAACACATATTTTTGGAAATCCCTTCAATAACAATATTATCTTTATTTCATATTGTTTGAGTTAGTATCTCATAAAAAATCTCTTCCATTAGGGTATCACTTTATAATGTGGTTTCAAAATGAAGCTGTTTGAGATAGCAGATTATCATAATCTTATTTCAAAAATGATAAAAACCATCATGTTACTCCCCTCACCATGGAATGGTTATATAATTTATAATGTGGAATTAACGTATATTTTAAACAATATCTTGAAATTCCTTCATACTCAAACCATTACTTCCAAAATTTGACATACAATGATGTGGTTTGGATATAATTCATCAAAATATCTTCTTTTAATTTCAATCTCTTTAAAAACATATTCCATCTACTTTTAAACATATACAGTCATATAAAAAATTAATACTTAGATATGAATTTAAAATAAAGAGAATTCCAATGTACCCCAATTTGTGGTAATCCTTCTCCACTATTCATTATAGGTCTCCAACAAAAAGATAATATAATATTCTGAAATTTTCTATCACATTAAAAAAAATTTCTATCAGAAGAGGAAAAACTATATCTTTCTCAATAGGTATAATACATAAAATTAATAATATCAATCATATTCATACATGAGGAAATTAAATATGAGACCATCATATATTTACAAATATGAAAAATTTTAACATAAAAGGTTTAAAATCCCAATCATTTATAAAAATTTGATTATATATAATAACTCAGTATAATAAATATAAAAAAACTCATAAACTATTCAATATATTCTCACCAAGGATCCAACAGAGAGAACCAACATTTATATGACATCGATTGAAGTTCTTTTTGTATGTACACAAAAAGGGGATATCTTATTTTACAGTATATCCTTATGTAATCACCAATGATATGTGTAAGTTTCATATTAGGATTAAGGATATATTTCTAACCAACATATCCAAAATTAGGATCCTGAGAGTATGTTGTAATTTAGGTAATGTGATATGATTGTAATGTATATATTGAGGTTACATTTTTTCTAATGAATAGTGGGCTATGAATTTGAGTGAATGGTACATGCCTTGTCTCGCACATGGTTTTATTATTTATGAATCATAAGATGAATCATTTATGGATTTTCATGTTCATTAAAGAGTTTAAAAAATGTTATACCAAAAAGTAATAACACTTGACTTCCATGAGATAAGAGATGATGCACCATCTCTTCATTTAATTAAGAGTATCGAGAGTGCTTATAAAAGGGACATAATCCCTATGTTGGTTGTGTTTGATCTTGTAAGCCAAATATGAAACTCTCTTCCTCCTTGATCCTCATTTTTCCCCATGGAGAAGGTTCTAGAATCTCTTCAGTGATTGGGAATCCTCTTGATACTATCAAGGATCCATTGGATGGTGTACCACCAATAGAGTTAGGATGCATTTATATGCTAATTTGGTGATCCCTATCATGTGCATGATGAAGAGTAAAAGATGGATTACTCGATAGTATATACACAAAATATTTTCTTCATATTCATTCAAGTTAATTTTATAACACCCCATGTTACTATTGTATTTAATATTCTTTAATTTTGGGTTCTTTTGGTGTTATTGGGTGTTTTGTTATTTTTTGGGTGGTTTTGAAAATCCAAATAAATTGGAGGCTAGATATGTAATTCACAACATCCTATCCCTAGAAATCATGTTGTAGATTTTCTATTTACTTTGTGACTTTTCATAGGGAAAGGGTGATTCCACCAGGAGCATTTTCTAATCGATGGTGGGTTCTATATAAGGGTGATCTAAGACACAGAGGGGAAGTCAACACCATATAGGGGGTTGTTTAGGGGTAGTTTGGGTGATGTGTAAGGGTGGTTCCTAAAGGTTTAATGAAGTGTGTGTAAGGGTGAAATGGTTGAAAACAACATAGAGGAGATGGATATATAATGGAGGGTGTTTAGTGAGTGACTCATTTCCATAGTGTGAGATGTACTATAGGTAATGGGGAAATTTTAGTTGTTCTCTTTTATAAAATAGTGAGTGGAAGGGGGATATGTTGTGGTGGCTAATAGTTTTGGGATTTTAAGGATCCCTATGACATAACCCACGGGTGTTTTACCATAATATCTCAGGGCTAGAGGTTGGTAGTCCTACTCTAAGTGGGTCCTCTATGTCATAACATAGAGTGATATGCTATATCAGTTCCTAGGAGTGCACACCACAAAATAGATGGTTGAACTACACTATGGAATAGCATTTCCAAATTTTTTTAAAGTGGATTTAGTAATTTCCCCCCACTCATATATACCTGATTTCCATCTTCTCCTCCCATTTTTTCAAAACCCATGTCTTTGGATCCCTAGGGGAATATCTTACTGGTAACCTCATTAATTTTGACTTCATTTACTCTGATTTCATGTGGTTTTCTGGGCAAATACCTCTTATTTCTCCCTTTTTCCCTCCTCATTCATTCCATATGCATTTATTCTAGGTTTCATCTTCCTCTATTAACCCTAATATTGGTGTTAGTCAGATCATGGGGTTCAAGATGATTCTAACATAGGGTCTTGGTTTATTAGGGTCTATAGAGGGTGGTTATTCCTTTTTTGAGAGTTCTCCATGGCAGGAAATGCATTGGAACCTCTTTCCATTTTATTTTAAGTAAGTGTTTCAGTATAATTTCATTATTTATAAGTTCATTAGATTCTCAGGTTTTATAATTTTTTTTAAATTAATTTATTCCTATATAAGATATCCAAAAATTGAATGTGAATTGTTTCTCTGAAATTGAGGCTTGAAAAAAGGTACAACCTTATGATTTTCAAATGTTTCTTTTAAAACAAGTGTTTTTATATAAAAAATGTTTGTAATAATTCCCATGATGAACTTCTAAATGGATTTGGTGTTAAAATTAGGACTCAGGACCCATTTTTATTTATTAATAAAAGAAACTATGTTTAAATGGAACTTTCATTTTTTTTAAAAATGGGTGTTGTTTCAAAGTGGTTTCAAAATGGGAATTTGAACATGTGATATAAAATAAAAGGAATGAAATTTGGTATCCAAGTTATATATTTATAAAGGACCATTTTAAAACTTACAAAAAAAATCTTTCATTATTGTGATACCCTTATTGTTGTATATTATGTTATGAAATGTTTTAGCTTTTTTCCCTTATGGGAGGTTTATTATTATGTGATGGGTGAATTATGTTGGAAAATGGGTTGTTTTTTGAAAGGGTTTTGGAGGTGAGATGATATTTATTATTTATTATTATTATTTATGGGTTAATTTATATTTTTACTAATATAAAATTTATATTGGTCATGGGATTCCTAAGGAATTAGTGAACACCTGGATGAGTTAATCCACACAATTTAGATCATTATATGGTTAGAGGGTTATGGTTTGTTGATGATGGGTTCTCCTGGGAGGGATTATGTTCACATGGTAGATAATTTCTCCGAAGATGTATTAAATATCCAAAGTAGTTTTTCAAGACTACTAGTATGTTTATGGGTTATTTTAGGATGACCTTAGGTTCTAGTTAGTGGTTTATGTTTGTGCCACTTGATTCCTAGGAAATATCACATGAAACTAGTTCCTTGATGGTGGTTTATATAAGGTATCTCTTTTATTTACATGTATTCATTTATTCTTATTTTTTGAGACACTATAGAGTTTTTAATTTATCTATAGTCTCTTAATATTATTATGTCTTATTGTGTTTTGTTTTAATAATTTATGCTCATGATGGTTTTGAATATAATTTAAAAGTTGATTTTGGAAAAAAAAATTTAAAAGGAAATGAAAATCGTTGGTTTTTTACATGGTTTCTTATGAAAGGTTTAAAATGAGGGACAATGGTTTTTATTTTTTTTGTTTAAACCAGAGGTAGTCATTTTATTTTATAAATAATTTTACTACTAAGTGGATACCCTACTTTATTTCTATTAAAAAATTGAAAGGATTTTATTCTTTAATGGTAAAATTGCGTAATTTGATTTCATTTTTTTCATTATTAAAAATGAAATCCATATTTTTAATTATATTACAAACTATTATTTATGAACTTTTTATTTAATGGAATTTCATAGAATCCTTGGTGAGATATTACGAGGCCTGTTATCTCCCACCCTTTATACACATTCATGTGCATGTATGCAACCATTATGTTTTATATACGTTCCAAGTTCTATTTCATTAAGATATCATTTATGTGGGAAATATATGGGTGGATATTAAGGTGGTGGGAAATCTTGGGTTGGATAGAGATGATCTAATGGTTTGGTTTATTTTTAATTTTGTTTTATTTTTTTTGGATTTTGATGTATCAACAATTAAACCTCCCTTTTATTGTTTTTAGTTTCCTATTATTGAATATGACTATGTATTTATTTTAGATCTGTATGGATTTTTTATACAAGTGAGTGGAATCAATTTTATTAGTTATGACTTTCTTGTTTCTATTCTCCATTTTGATTTGGTTATCTCATTTTTCATGGTCGCCTGATATACAAATAATCCATGCTAGATTTTCAAAAAACAATCCTTTATCGTTTACACTTATTTGAAGTTGAAACCATTCCCAATGTGAATTACTTTGATGCAAAAGAACTATTTTCTAGATTGTGGGGACCAGGAACACACTTCAAGATGAGTTGTGATTTAGGTCAGCTAACATGTTGGGTTAGCCTAGGTTGGTTCATTACAAATGGAATCTATGACTAAATATTTAGAAGGCATAGGATTCAAAAAATATAACTTGTTATTTTGGGATTTTTTTTACTGTGGATATAGGATTATTGGGACTTGAGAGGTAGGTGTTGAGATTCCCTAGAACAACACTCCCAAATCTGGTGATAAAAATACATAATTTTACAATTGGATTTAATACCAAATGAGATTTACCGAACTAAAAATACATATATTTCAATAATTCATACATTACATGTCATAATAATTTTTTTTAACATCCCAGATCTGGATGCCACTCAATTGGTTCCCCGTACCTAGTTGGCCACATGGACTCAAGCACATTTCCCCAAATTCCAGAGGCTGCTGACTATCAGCAAGGGCCTAAGGTGTGATAGTGGGGAAACTATGTCCTCATTGGTTGAGTGTAACACAACAGAATAAATAGTAATATAATAACAAGAAGAAATAAATAGTATACAACTAAATTAAAAAATGGAAGACTGATGAGATAATTAACTGAGCATCATTCTATACAAAAGATAATGCAACATGTAATATGTTCTAAGAAAAAAACCAAAACAAGTACACTGTAGTAATACACAATATATATGTCCTAAAATCACAAAATAAATAAAAAGAATCCAAGAAGAATCACAAGCCTTAACTCAGTCCCATTCTCTCCCAATCCTAAGTAGCACATCAAGTACCTGTAGCAGGGTGCTTCCCCCTATCAACACCTACATTCATTTAATCTATTTATACCCAAGAGCATGACCCAAACATGGTGTGAGACTAAATCCCAGTAGGAAACTACCCAAGATCTGTGTCGATCTATCAGTATATATATATATATATATATATATATATATATATAATTGTCAGTGTGAAATAGGGAAATCAATAAATAGTAGGTACTTCAATGTGAGCACAACAGTTGTCTCAAAAGACATTGTAATCTAGTATAGGTGAAGATTGAATCCAAGATTGTGCTTTGGCTTAGCAGACACGTCATTAGTCATTTCATTTCATTATTAAATTTATAACTATGTATTGTCTTGGCATTCTAAAGTGAGATTCAAGTATAACTTATGGTGTGTTTAAAACAAACCATATTAACCATGGTATAATATAACAGAAAACATGATAAAACCAGCTATATAAGAATTTCAACAATCAATCAAGGTCGAAACCCAGTATATAAGAATTTCAGCATGTTCTAGGGTCAAAAACCGGTATATAATCATTCCATAATGTATCAGGGCCAAAAACGGTGTATAAAAATTTTAGTATGAAAAAAACACATGCAACTTACACTATTACATAGTTAACAATACAATAACTCGCATGGGTAACTCATATCACAAGCCTAACATGTGAATTAAAATATCACAAGGCATAACCATATATTATTTCATGTGGAAAAATAATTAAATTAACCAATTCCATTTTAAATAAACCATAAAAGGAAAACAAAGGCATGCCCATAGGCATCATAGTCTAAACAGCTAAAATTAGGTCATCTAAGGAAGAACACACCCATGAGGTGGCCCTTAATCAAGGCTAAAAATATCAAACATTCCTTATAATCATTTAATCAATTACCTAATTAATAGTAGGTAACAACATATGTCAATATTCAATTTAATCGACACCTAAAAATTGGCACGTGACACTCCATCACATATAATCAACTTGACAATTAGCGAACGACACAAGACCACCTACCTCATACTCGTACGAATCTCCTCATCCAGCATCTGGCTTTGATTCGACCAAGAACAAAGTAGATCTATAAAATGAGAAAAAATATCAACCTTTGACAACTCAATCGAGAGACAAATTCTGGAATAAAGGCTCAAGAGGAATTGATTACTCACTGAGAGGATTCCAACAGATCCGATGGTGTTTGAATTGATTATTTTATGACAAATCAGGAGCCAAAACCTCATTCAGATTGTCTGGGTGCACCATACGTCGAAAAGGATTCATTTCTGTCCATCTAAAAATACAATTCTACTGCCTGACATAATAAGTAAAAAAAGTACATTGTGTGTACTTGAAACTACATGTTGTTTTCGAACAATTCCAAGCCAGATTATTACAGGAACATGTACTGGGATTACATGGAATGTATCCCTCTATATACGGTGAAGAGATATCATAAAATAGATACAGAAGATGGGCCCGTAAAGGGTTCTCGCTCTCGCTCTAGGTTTCTCTCGCCGCCGCAGGCTCCTCCGCTGCGGATGGCGCGACGACCCTCCTCGAGCAAGGTGGGTTGGAGGAAGATTCCTGTTGCTGTGGAGTGTGATTCGTGGATTCCCTCTGGCTGTGGAGATGCACTATGGACGTCGGTGGTTTCTGGTTCAGTTCTGCGGGTGTAAGACCGGTCTCCGTCGACGAAATACTCTTCGGAGCGCTCCTGGTTCTGTTCTCTGCAGCTCGCGGTTGTCCCCCGGTGTGTCTCTCAGCGTTTGAAGTCTGCGATCATGTCTCCGCGGTTTGGGGGTTCCGACTCTTCTCAGGTGAGTTCGGGGGGCTCTGTTGTGTCTGATGTGGTCGATCTAGTCGGTGGCGGCGGGATCTTTGGTTTCAGGGGATTGCTCGCGGTGTTTTTCGTTCGTGGTTTGTTTCGGTGCTTGGTGAATCCCTTTCTGTCTTTGTCGATCTGGTTTTGTTTAGTTCGTTTTAGGGTTTTCTTTTCCCTAATGGATTGGGTGCTCTGCCCTCTGTATGGAGGTGGTGTTGTGTGGTTTGTGTGGTTCTTCGTGGTTTTGCGTATGGATGATTTTCGGAGGGGTTGTGAGGCTGTTGGACCCGTCAAGGTCGCCGACGACGATGTCAGTTTGGTCTTTTCCGGCGACCGGTGGGATACTGGGCAGGTGACGGAGACGGAGGTCTGGACGACGTTGATGGTGATGCGTTTCTTCTATGGCGGTGAGGTCGGAGATAATGCCGGTGTTGGTGCTCCGGCGACGACGGTGAGAAGCGTTGATGTCTGTGGTAGTTTCGAGAAGCTTGATGATGATGGTGACTGGTGGATGATTTCGACGTCGGCCGGATTTGCGGTGGGTGATTTTCCACGCTACGCGGTTCGAGGCGGCTCGTGGATCAAGCCGAAATGATGGCGTTTGATGCGCTGACTGGAAAGTGTAAAGCGGGTGAAGTTGGGTTTCTTTATTTTTGAAAATTGCGGTTTTTGGTGTAATGGTTTAGTTTTTAATTGTCTTTGTTTGGTGGGGACTTTTGATTGGGTTTGGGCAAGATGTTCGCCCTCATCCATCTCCTTAGTTACTGCACTTTTTATTTCTTTTAATAAATGGTCAGAGGTTATTCCTCTGACTGAACTTTCCTGGCTATCCCTCTATATACGGTGTTTACATGAAAGTAAATAGTGTGTAGTCTAGAGTCACATTGTGTAATAGGCCTGCCACCAACCATTTACCTCCTTCCCCCCATTTTCTTATATATAAAATGAGAAGGAAAGATCTTTACATCAAAGGAAAAATTGAGTTCTTACAAACTTCCCCCCTTAATGAAATTCAACCTCAAATTTCTCTTCCAAGGGAGATGAAGAAATATCTAATAACAACTATAGCCACTGTGATTGTACATCGGCCTCCCTCTCCCAAGTCTCATCCTGCACCCAACCATACTACCATAGCACTCGTACCAAAGGAATATACCATCCATGGAGAACCTTCATGCCATGATCCACAATATGAAGGAGATGCTCCTCAGAGGATGCATATTCTTAAAACTTCACTTCCTCGGGCTAAAAGGACTGAGATGGGTCCGAAAAGTAACATCGAAAATAAGAAATGCAGATGATGTCATGCATAGACCTATACCTTTGAGGCAACTGTGATCTATAGTCAGTCGACCAAACCCTTCTCAGAATGTCAAACATCCTGATGTATCTCGGTGAAAGCTTACCTTGTCTCCTGATCCTCTTTTGTCCCAACCATAGTGCAACATGTTGGAAAACCTAATCCCTGACCTCGAACTCCATAGGTCATCTATGGTGATCAAAATATGATTTATGATGAGATTGAATAGTATCCATATGCTTCCAAATCAACTGAACCTTCTTAGTGATCTCTTGGACAAGATGAGGTCATAACATCGCTACCTCTCCAACCTCTAGCCAACACAAGGGTGATATCATGGCTTACCATACAATGTATGAAATGTATCATTGAATCTATTTTTGAAGGGGAACTAAAAAGGGGTATGTGTATCTCCCAGGAACCCCAAAAATGCATGATGCATGCCCAGAGCATGTCCTCCAGCACCTGAATCCTTCACTCTGACTTTCCATCTGTCTGGGGGTGTTATGTTGTGCTTAGAAGCACCTATGTACCCAAATCCCTATGTATCCCTTTCCAGAAACTAGAAGTAAAATGAGAATCCATATCTGAAATGATAGTATGAGGAACCCCATGTAGTCATAAAATCTCCTGATGTATAACCTCTTAATCTCATCAACATTGAATGTTTCCTTGATCAGCATGAAATGTGAAACCTTCGTAATCCAGTCAACCACAACCCATACCGCATCATTACCTTAGGGAGAGCTCAGTAAACCCATCATAAAATCAATCGTGACGTCTTTACATTTCCACCTAGGAATGGGAAGCTGAAGAAAAAGTCTTGCTTGTCTCTAGTGTTCCACCTTCATCTACTAACAGGTGAAACATCTCACAACAAAACCAGCTATATCCCCCTTCATACCCATCCACCAGTACTAATGATGTAAATCCTGATACATCATGGTGACAGAAGGTAGCACTGCCCAAACTAAAGCATGAAAATCCCACATCTTCTCCTCACGCATGTCTACTGACACCCATACATGACCATGTGACCACATAACCTCATCCTTTCCCATGGTCCGACTAGGAGGAGGGTCCTCTCCTGACATACTCTCCTGTAGAACTAGTCCTTCAGAATCCAATAGTTAACTCATACTTATTCTATCCAGTAAGGTAGAGGTAACAACTAAGGATGCAAGAAAAGTCTTCCCCTACCTATCGTGAACCTCTAGATTCATCTTAGAGAACAATGACATCAGCTTCCACTCACTAATCGCCCACTGCACTGCCTATATCTGAGTCTTGATTCTCAGTGCAACAACCACTGTATTTCCTTTCCTAGGAATGTATATAAGATCAAAATCTAAGTACTGAAGTTATTCCACCCACCTTCACTGCCTCAGATTTAAATCACATTGATTAAATATTTAATTGATTCTTTTATGGTCCATGTACACCACAAAACACTCCCCCAATAAGTAATGTATCTAACAATGTAAGGCATGAACAACTGTGGCTAACTCAAGATCATGCATCCGATAGTTCCGCTCATGTGGCCTCAACATCTGGGACCCGTATGAAAAAAATTGACCCCCCTACATAAAAACTACTCTCAGATCGACACCTGATGTGTCGAATTATATAGTGTAACTCCTTCCGGAATCTAGAAAAATTAGTATTGGTGCTGACGTTAATCTCCTTTTTAGCTTTTGAAAGGATGTCTCATAAGAATTTGACCACACTTACTTCACAACCTTCTTTTTCAAGACTGTCATTGGCATTTCTAAGCATGAGACATCCTGTATGAAATTATTTTAGTAACCATCCATCCCAATAAAACTAATAACCTCAATGAAATTATTGGGCTGATACTAGGTAACAACTACTCTAACCTTCTCTGGGTCCACTAATACTCTATTATCCAAGATGATGTGACCTAGGAAGTGAATCTAATCTATCCAAAAGTATCACTTTTTGATGTTAGCATATTATTGTTTCCTTCTTAGTGTATTTAGAATGATCTCATGATGGTTTTTATGGTTGTGTCGATTTTGAGAATACACCAAGTTTTCTAGGGGTGTCCATGGGTCGGGTCGGGTCGGGTCGTAGGTGTTTCAGGGCCCGACCCAAACCAAAAGGTTCAGGTCGGGTCGGGTTGGGTCACATGCTTCATGAGAGACTAACCCAACCCAACCCAACTCGTGGGGGTCGGGTTACCCGTTGAATGCCCGAAAGACCCGACCCGACCCAACCCACTATGAGTCGGGTCAATTTGGGTTGGGTTATATGTGTAAACCCCACCCAACCCGACCCAACTTGCCCCAACCCGATGGACCCGAACCAACCACTCAGACCCAACCCCCTAGACCTAACCAGATGAACCCCTGTTTCCCCCCTACTACACACCAACAGCTTGCATGTACCCCTCCCCCTGCAGACCAGTCGGCCCCCTCCCCCACCCTGCACTACATAGCCTCAGCCCTCCCCTCTCCCCCCTACACACAAAACCCATCCCCCTCCCCCTGCACTGAACCCTTTCCCCCTCCCCCTGCACCCCCTCCCCCTCCCCCTCCACACCAGTCACCAAACCCACCCAGCCTCTCCCTGCTGCACACCATCACACAAACACCCCCACCAGCCTCCTTACACCCCTGCCCCCCCTCTCCCCCCTATACATACTCCCCCCGCAAAACAGAACACAAACACCCTTGTACCCATCCCCGATGTAGGCTAGTCGGCCCCCTCCCCCACCCTGCACTGCACAGCCTTCCCCTCTCCCCCCTACACACAAAACCAAGCCCCCTCCCCCTACACTGAACCCCTCCCCCCTACCCCCTCCCCCCCTGCACCCCCTCCCCCTCCCCCCTCTCCATAGTAGTCACCAAACCAAACCCAGCCTCCCCCTGCTGCACACCAGCACACAAACACCCCCACCAGCCTTCTTACACCCCTGGCCCTTCTCCCCCCTACATACTCCCCCTGAAAACCAACACAAAAACACCCCTGCACCAGCCTCCTTAAACCCCTGCCCCCCCTCTCCCCCTACATACCCCCCCTGCAAACCAGCCACCCCTCTCCCCCTGCCTGCACACCAGACCCACCCTCTACCCCCTACATACTCTCCCTGCAAACCACCACACAAACACCCCTGCACCAGCCACCTTAAACCTCTACCCCCCTCTCCCCTGCCTGCACACCGGACCCACCATCCCCCCTGCACACCACCTCCCCCCCTCAAGCACAAAACACCCCTACAAACCAGCATGCCCCCTGCACAAAACCCCTCCAACCCTGCACCAACCTCTTTACACCCCTGCCCCCCCTCCCACCATGCACACCAGCCTCCCCCCTACAAGTGCAAACCAGCCAGCCTCCCCCCTCTCCCCCATTCCCGCACACTAGACCCAGCCTCCCCCCCACCTGCACCCCTCCACCAGCCTGCCTCCCTCCCCATTGAACCCCTGCCGACCTCCCCCTCCCCCCTGCACTGCACCCCTGCCCCCCTCTCTCCCCTCCCCCCTACACTGCACCCTTACCCCCCTCTCCCCCCTGCACACACCAGCCTCCCCCTCCTTCCAGCACACAAACACCCCTACAAACCAGCCTTCCCCCTATACAAAACCCCTCCCCCCTGCAAGTGAAAACCATCCAGCCTCCCCCCTCCCCCCTTCCTGCAGATTAGCCCCATCCTCCCCCCACCTGCACCCCTGCACCAGCCTGCCTCCCTCCCCATTGAACCCCTTACTACCTCCCCCCCATCACTGCTCCCCTTCCCCACTCTCCCCCTGCACACACCAGCCTCCCCCTCCCCCCTGCACACACCAGACCAGACCCAGCACAACACCTCCCCCCTGCACTGCACCCATGCCTGCCTCCCTCTCCCCCCTACACCACCAGCCCCCCTGCTGCTGCACCCCTGCACTAGCTAAGCTAGCAGCCCGAACCCCTTCCCCAGACCAGAATAAAACACTGAACAGAAAGTGAACACATGGAGAAAACAAAAAACAACATCTATTTGTATTAAATTCAGAATACTAAATACTAAATATGTTTTCTTTATAAAAATCATCATATAAAGGTGAATTAAATCACACCAATAAATTAATAAACATGGAGAAAACAAAAAACAACATTTAATTAGGCCAAAATGCCAATAAGGTAAGGTTCATATCAGGATTCATAAGTGCAGATATTCAGAAAGTGTGTATGCTACATATAGGTAAGAAAACCTGTTGACAAAAGAAATTAGCCAACATCATCCAAACTTCTGAGAGAAAAGACTCCACCATCTTTCACCCTATATAAGTTCAACGTATTTGAAAATTTAAGAACAAAATTAAGAAGAGAATAAAATAGAAGAACAACCACGTTTAACTTACATGTTAAGAATCAATCACCCTAATCAATTTCAGGAAACAGGTAATATAAAATTGGAAGCTTTCAGGGCTTACATCTCTGCACAAAAAACCTGCAAAAATCACCCAGTACAAATATTTGTCTCAACAACCTCATCATTTTAAGAAATAACTTACAAAACACACATGAAATGATGGCAGAAACCATTTCTCACTGAGTAAGTTTATCATTTTCCAAAATTCAGAAACAAATGACATGAAATTTCCATCCTTGTAAGTATGTAAATGGTACCGTCAATAAGGTTAAAGAGCCAAGGTTTTAATGAATATTTATAGGAGAAGGTACCTATGCTATGAAAGAGAATGAAATTCAAAAAAAAAAACCACAGAAAAAGGAATGCATGCAAGAAGATGGAAGAAGTTAAGAAGGCATGTCAGCAGCCCAAAAATATTGGTCAAACAAAGAAAGAGTGTTTATTTTGGCCTGATCAATTGGAAAAGACTAAACAAATTAATAAAGCATAATCCAATGCTAAGAACAAAGAAAAAAAATGTGCTTGTATTTCATTAGTAGTCATCCACAAAATATGCCTTGAAAAGAAAACTGAGATAGATGAAACAACTTGACATGAGGAATCAATTCATGGGAAGAAACTATATATTCTTTTTTGTGGGTGATCTATGTATGTGATGATAGTATTAGGAAAAGAATTTGTAAAACAACCATAAATTTATACATTAATGAAGATATCTCCATCCATCCATCATCCTTTCCTCTACTACTTTAGACAGTGAAACTCTAATCATGAATTGTGGTGGATGATGGAATATCTTAAAAAAACACAACAAAAGAAAGAAAAAGTCATTATTTTATTTTTTCAAACAAAATTTTATAATTGAAAAATGAAAAAAGATAAAAAATAATAATATTTTTATTAGTACCTAATTCAATCGATTCCACTTCTTCTAGTTGATTTAGAATGTCAACTGGTTTCGACATTCTAAACCAATTTTGGGAGCAAATTAATGCGTCAACAGTGTTCGGATTCAAACAACTACGAAATGGATCAAGGAATCTTCCTCCTGTACTAAAATAAGACTCTAAAGATACAATAGTTAATGGAATTTCTAGAATATCTATAGCAATGCATGATAGAACATGATATTTTCATGCCTTTCCTTTCCACCAACTTAAAATATCAAATCCTTCGAAATCATCCTCACAATCATCAATCTCAAGATATCTCTCTAGTTCATTCCTTTTTTGTGTCAATTTCCTTTTCCTTTTCTTTAATCTATATGCATATTTCCATTTCTCATCATCCTCACTATCGGTACTAGCATCATGAATATGTGAATCTGGATGTGAACTTGACTCACATTTATCAATAATTGGAATGGGATATTTACGTTTGTAAAACTCATAGAGATTATTCAGAACCTCTGTTAATTTATTGATCAACTGATTTTTTTCTTCTTCATCATCAGACATCATTTCAAAACTATCCCGAACATATTCCAATTTATATCGGGGATCAAGAAAAACTACCAAAAGTAAGAGAGAATTAAAATTTGAACCAATAACCCAATACTTTCCCAACTTAAGTTTCATTGCAATAGCCATTGTACTCACAATAATATCATGACTCTTCATCCATTTCTTGATTTTTCTATATATGTCACAAAGATTATGAAAGAATGTGTGACATGTCACATACATAGAACCAGAAAACTCAACAGTGCTATCATAATTTTTTTAAGAACTTGACATATACACGAGCACACTCCCAATCATATGTTGTAGGAGCCCCACCTTCAGAGACAAGAGCACTCCTGAAACTTCCATCCTCCTCAAGGTGAATACATACTTTCTCATACTTCTCTGCAACATCCAACATAAAGTAACAAGAATTCCACCTAGTAAGCACATCAAGAATTATGGCCTGTTTACTGAGAAGTTTTAACTCCTCGGCTATGCTCTTAAAAAGAGCCAATCTTGAAGGTGAACTTCTCACAAATTTGCAAGAAACTATGATTCTAGAAATTGATGTTGATATTTCCTTTATCCCATCACCAACAATAAGGTTTAAAATATGTGCACAACATCTCATATGAATATACTCTCCATTAAGAATAGACCCATTCCAATCATTAACCATCCTCACCAAATAACTGATCACTGTATTATTAGAACTAGCATTTTCCACAGTAATAGTATTAATCATTTCAATCCTCCATTATTTCAATGTCTGTTCTAATACTAGACCAATTGTTTCCCCTTTATGATCCGCAACAAGATAAAACCGGATGATTTTTTTTATTTAAGATCCAATTATCATCAATAAAATGTGCAGTTACACACATATAATTCAGATTCTGAATTGAAGTCCATGTGTCGGTTGTAAGACATACCATGTGAGAGAAAATATCAAACATAGACTTCAATTTTTATTTCTCATCCAAATATAACTGCAAGAAATCCATAGAAACTGTTTGTCTAGATGGAACTTGAAATTGTGGCTGAAGAACTTCAATAAATTCTCTAAAACCATGATTATCAACATATTTACATGATAACTCATCAATTATTATCATTCTAGTACGAGCTATTCTGCACTCTTCTTGGTTAAAATGGGCTACTGAAATTTTAACCGTCCCATCATCCTCATCTTAACACTTCTTTTTAAGACCAAGAGTGGTTTGAATTTTTTCAAATTTTTGTGTGGATTTTTGTTTCACTTTATCAAATGACTATTCAAATTACTAGTTCCATGTTGGCCAGATGTGCAAGCATAATCTTTTCCACAATAATTACAAACAACCCTTCCATTTTTCTAATGAAAATGATCCCAAGATTGAGAAATTATAGAACCAGTAGGTTTATGAATTGTTAACTTAGGAGACCTCTTAGTACCCTCACATTCTTCAACTGGTATGCAGCTACTCCCCCCTCCTATTTCTATTGAATGTGTAGTTGGAGTAGACCCCATCTGACTTTGGGTTCCTATGCCAACTAGAGGATTAGAACCACTTATTTTATCACCACCTCCTTCAATGAATACCTATCTTGCAGTGCTGTCGGCTCGTGGCACAAACACCCCTGGGCCCTGGTAGAATAACGAGAATAAATTTTAAAACCAATATATGGATTTGAAATTATAATACAAATACAAGGATAATCAATGATAAAATTGTTAAGAACAATTTTGAAATGATTATAAGGAGTATCATGCCTTGAGCCCAACACAACACCTACTCAACAACCAATGATGCTTCGACCACTGCTCATCATCCAAAAAACCCAACAATTTACATTACTAGAACCACCAATATCAATACACCACCATCGACATCATCGATGACGAAACACCAAAAACCAATATTATTATTGTCAGACCATCACAAAAAAAACTAGGGACAACAAGAAAACCCAATGCCACCAGAAAAAAAACTGACAACAAAATAATTTAGAATCGACATGATACCAAATGGCAGTCGAGTCGAGACCATACCACATCATCACCATCACATCACAAAAACACTAGCAGTAAACAAGGAAACCCCAAACTACCACCATCGAAGGAAAAATGAAACCCGAATGAAGAAATGAAACCAAGTCTAGTCATCCTGCCTCGTGTAAAATTAAATTGTTGGATTCTAAAACAACACATCCTAAAATCCCTACAAAAACCACATAACCAAACCAGAATTGGGCCTATTTTTAGTGCAATAGTTCAACAAAAGTTTCATGGTGTAAAGGTTGAGTCGAACTAGGTAACAGTAACCAGTGGATGTGTGACTAAACCAAAAGTTTACAGGAGTAGAAAAATAAAACTGAGAACTAATACATAATAGAAAGGAAAACTTAATTTAAAATAACATGATAAAAAATCAATTTCTTATCACCACCACACCCACGAGTAACAACAGCAGCAGGAGGAGGTCACCCGAGCCAAGGGATTTCTCCCGAATCCCGAACACAAATTGCTGGTGAGATGAAAAGGTGTCCTTCGTGGGAGGAGGAAAACCAGGATACCTTTTCTGGTTGGGCTCGGAGGTGAGAAAATAGGCAAGAGGAGAGGAGGATTAAAGAAGGGTTTTTTCGCAGAAGGATAAGAGAGAATAACAGAAAGAGAGGGGTTCGGGTTGCGGAAGGAGAAGAGGGGAATGACCTCGCCAGTCGCATGGTTTCTTCACCACGTGAGAGGGATTGTAGTTGGGTCGCGGGGAGAGGAAGGAAGAAGGAAAGGTGAGCGCGAGGAACCTGATGGGAGTGTGCATGAGGGAGGGAGGGAGGGAGATGCGAGTTGCTGCCGAGTGAGAGAGAGAGATAGGTTAGAATTTTTTATAGGCCGACACCCAGCGGGTCATGGGTCGGGTTGGGTCTAAATGACTCCAACACGAGAACCGAACCAACCCATGCATGGGTCAAACCATTATGAACCCGACCCAAGTTTTTTTCCCAACCCGACCCAACCCGACCCAACTCGGTCGGGTCGGGTCGAACCCGTCGGGTTGGTCCAGATCTGGACACCCCTAAAGTTGTCATCCATGAAAACCACCACAAAAGAATCCATGTAAGGATAGAACACCCAGTTCATTAATGCCATGAAAACCCATGGTGCTTTTGTGATATCGAAAGAAATAACTAGATACTCATATATCCCATACCTACTATGAAAGACTATACGAGGTATGTCTACAGGTCGAACACACACCTGGTGATAATCAGATCTCAAATAAATCTTAGAAAATACCTGAGATCCTCATAGATGATAAAAGAGATCATATATTCATGGCAGAGGATACCAGATCGTAACCATCAACTGGTTCAATTTACGATAATCCAAACATATCCTGAGGGTACCATCCACCTTTTTTTCAAAAAGGACGGTCGAACCCCATGGAGAAGTACTAGGTCAGATGAAACCCTTTGTCTCAAAATCCTCAAACATCCTCTTGGGATCTTGAAACTCCGTCGTAGAAATCATATAAGGTGGAATGGATACCAGTTCAACTCTTGGTACTAGAATGATCGATAAATCTACATATCATACTAGAGGTAAACTTAAAAAGTTTTGCAGGAAGACGTCCCTGAAATGATCAACCACAAGTGGAAAATCCATCTAACATGTCCCCTAGTCATCTTGATATATACTATAAATATGTGTTGTCATCCCACTCAACCCATGATGCTCGGGTCCATCTTAACTCACTTGGACATCCAATTCACCCTTGTGTAGAAACGATCCACCCTTTGGTGACGTGAAAATCATCCTCTGGTGATAACAATCAACAAAGAAATGAAAGGACACTAGCCAATCCATTCTGAGGATGACATCGAATCCTATCATCTCTGAGACATAGAGATCCCAAACGAAGTGAGACCCACCAATATCAAGGGGGAACTACTTACACTATTGGACACCTGCTATCCTAATCCCTAATAGAGTGTCTAGTTTCCTAATGTCATCAATAGTGAAATCACAGAGACCAAGGCTCTTCAAAACATGCACATATATGAAAATATGCGAAGACCCTATATCAAAAAGTAAAGAATCTAAAATAGAGGTGTCTAGAATAGTACCTATGATAGTAGAAGGTCCATGTTCCTCCTCCTAGTAGGTCTAATGCAATGTAAAAGTCTAGCCTATACCGTGGCCATGTGACACAACTTGGATACCCTGAGCTGATCCACTATGTTGTCTCTAAAAAAATAGAGTTTGGATACCTCAGCCATGACCACCACCTCATCATGAGCGGCCTGATGTATTCCATTTCCCCAACTAGTGAGAAATAACTAGCCTTGATCTGGAACATGGAGTCTGTGTAGATCCTCTCTCACTAGCCGCTGGTGGAAATGTTTTAAAGAAGCGTTGTAGATGACCCATCTTTTCGAAAGCTCTACATTGTAATGTTTCCATTAGGAAATAAGGTTTCATGTTCCCAAATTTTCCACACTGGTAGCACCTCACCTCACTACCTGAAGAAACGTTCTAACTACAAGATTCAATGGGAGTAAGCTTGAGACCACACTTTCTACAACCAGTTGAAACAATACCACATCTCAATACTAAACCTCTCTGGATCACACCACTAGATTCCTTCTAATTTTTCTTAGTAATTAGTGTCTAGTTCACTATTTTAGATACAATAAAAATATGGAAGATATTCACCTACTATTGGATTTCATACCTAAGACCATACTCAAATCTACTAGCATATGAAAGATCGTCACCCATCAGAATAGGTGTGAAGTTCTAGAGCCCAGTAAAATGAGATGAGTAATCCAGAACTGATAGAGTGCCCTGCTCCAGATGCATGAACTCCTTGTATTTTTCATCCCTCAACATTTTTGGATATAAAAATTCATAGAATACTCTCTAGAAGTTTTTCCAAGGCATATCTCGACGATTCCCCATCTGAGTAACCACATCCCACCATCTCTTAGTAGAATCACACAACATATAAGTTGCGAGCTTGACCCTATGGTCAGGAGGAATCTTCATATGCTCAAAGATAGATAACATGGACCCTATCCATGACTCTAAAACCTATGGTCCCCCATACCCAAAAAATGTGGGAGGATTTTGCTGCAAGAACACTCTATTCAGCTCAGCCATAGAAGTGGCAGGCTAAGGTTCTCCTTGGAAAGTCTTCATTAAGAACACAAAGTTCTCATGATACTATGAATCAGCACCTGCATCTAGAGAAACCACTAGTGCCTCAGCTGATATGACTGGAGGATCTACTGGTATCCCATGGCCTAATACCTCTAGGGTATTCTCATTTCCACCTACCTAGAATACTACTAGAGGCCATCGTGGTGGCAATGCCCTGTAAAGTCCAGCACATACACCTCAGTACAAGATGATTCATCAAGTTACATAGTTCAAGAGAAAAATAACTAAATAGAAAAAGAAAATACTCAAAAGTTTACAAAAGTTGAGTACAAGGCCTGTAGAAACCACACATGGAATGTCCCTTTAAAATACACTGGCATGTAAGTATGCCTACCTTGGTCATGTAATGTCCTAGGTACATGGTGTGTACTCAAGTTTCCACTCTCGTCCAGGTACTTTTACACGGTCAGACTCAAACATGTTCTACCTATGTAAAACTACACGAGGTATACATAAGGTACACGACGTGTTCTGATCAAAACTCAACAACTCATGTTTTCTCTAAAACTGTCTATGACATAGTCATCTACCACACAATGTACACTTAAAAGTTATCTTCTTCCCAAACAGAATAACACATGGTGTGTGTTCATGAACCCACATGCGGTGTTGTATGGGATTCCAAACAGTAAGGCTCTGAAACTTCCCTGAAACCCCTATTTTTTAAAAGTAAAGTAATAGTGTGCCAAATTTCAACCCATGGGGGCCCATAATCCACTCAAATAAAAGTTCGGAATCACATATAGTACATAACTACACAATATATATATTTCTCATGGACAAAACATGATCCCCCATATTCTGATCCAAGAGGGACCATACTCCTTAGGGACCAAATTTTGGCATCCATCCAATTCAACCATAACATCTACCAATACACCTATCACAACAGAAGGAATATATATGACGATACCTATCATAATAGCATACATATATAGCACATCATCTATCACAACATCATGAAATCAGTAATTCTCTATTAATGGCATGACAAGAATGAATGGCATGTGATTTATAACAAGTTACAATATAATACATGAGATGGAATACACTCATCTCATCGGGTTGCAAAAAAATAGAACCAAAATTATATCAATAATGACAGCACAAAACAATTGTGTCACCCAACAGTGAAATCAAATCTACTGTAATAGCTCAAAATCCAAAAAATTACAATTTCATTCGAGGCAATTTGGCTTTACCCAATACGTGGGGTAGCTACTCTTGGGCACAACTTAGTACTAAATTCCTTGAATTTCCATCTATATATCGTCACTAAACAATAAAAAAACAATAAAATAAAAACTACTCTGATACCACATTATAATGTTCGGGATTTGGATGCCACTCAACTGGTGCTCCGTACCCGTTTGGCCACATGGCCTCAAGCGCATTTTCCCAAAGACCAGAGGCTGCTGACTAGTAGTGATGGCCTAAGGTGTGATAATAGGGAAACTGTACCCTCATTGGCAAAGTGTAACACATCATAATAAATAACAATACAATTGAAAAAGCTGTAAACAAAATACAAATGGAATAAATAACTCGAGAATGATAAGATAATTAACCGAGCATCTTTCCATAAAAAAGATGTTGAAGCATGTTATATTTTATAAGAAAAAACAAGTACACTATAGTAATACAAAATATATATGTCTCAAAAGTAAGAAAAGAAACAAAAGGGGATAAGAAGCATCGCTACACTTGGCTCGGTCCCATGCTCTCCCACTCATAAGCATCAAATAAATTACTTATAGTAGGGCTCTTGTCCTGATCAACACCTGCAATCATATAATCTATTTCAGTCCAAGAGCATGAAACAAATAGGGTGTGAGACTAAATCCCAGAAGGAAACCACCCAGGATCTGTGCCGATCATTCAGTGAATATATATATAACATGCAGTGTCCAATAGGGAATGCGTTAAATAACAAGTCCTCAAAAGTGAGTGCAGCAGATGTCTCAGAAGACAATATAATTTTGTATAGGTGAAGACTAAATCCAAGATTGTGCTCTATCTTGGAAGAAAAATCATTAGTCATTTTATTATTCAATTTATAACTAAGTATAGTCATAAAATTCTAAATTAGGATTAAAGTATCACTCATGGAGTGTTTAACCCAAACCATATAAACCATGGTATAACATACCACGAAACTGGATCAAACAAGCTACGAATTTTAGAAATCAATTTGGTTTGAAACCTAGTATATAAGCATTTCCGCATGTGATAGGGTCAAAACATTCTATATAATAATTTTATCATGTATTAGGTCCAAGCCTAGTGTATAAGAATTTTAGCATGAAAACAACACATGTAACTTACACTATTACATGGTTAACAATATAATAACTCACATGGGTAACTTATATCATAAGAAAAACATTTTAATTAAACTATCATGAGGCATAACTATATATTATTTTATTGTTGTAAAATCATTCAATTAAAAAATTTCATTTTAAATAACCCATAAAATGAAAACAAAGGACTGACCACAGGCATCCTAGGACAAACTACTAAATGTCAGTCATCTGAGGGAGAACAAACCCATGGGGGGGCCCTCAATCAAGGATAACAATCTCAAACATGCCTTATAATCATTTAATCAATTACCTAATAAATATTATGTAACAAAATAGATCAATATTCAATTTAGGTGATACCCAAAAATGGGTTCCCGACACTCCATCACATGTAATCAACTTGACAATTAGTAAAAGGCATGAGACCACATACCTCCTACTCGTATGACTCTCCTCATCCAATATTAGTCTTTGATTCCACCTAGTATGGAGTGGATCAGCAAAACAAGAAAAAAAATCAACCTTTGATAACTCAATAGACATATGAAATTAAGAATAAAGTATCAAGAGGAATCGATTACTCATCGAGGTAATTCTAACAGATATGATGGTGTTCAAATCGGAGATCGTATGACGAATTTGGAGCCAAACACTCATTCTGATTTTTTGGGCGTGCTGTACGTCGAAAATATGTCATTTTTTTCTATATGAAAAAATGAAAATACTACCTGAAATAATAATTAAAAAAAGTAAATGGAATGTACTTGATACTACACACTGTGTTCGTAAAATTCCTTTCCAAACTATTACATGGACATGTACTAGGATTACATGGCGTGTAGCCCTCCATACACATCATGTACATAAAAGTATATGACATGCAGTCCCAATTCACGTCATGTAATAGGCCTTCCACCAACCCTTAACATGTTTCACCCCATTTTATTAAACATAAATTCAAAAGTAAAGATCCGTACCTTAAAGTAAGAACAAGTTTTTTACAAATTTTAATACTCTAGATCATCCTATAATAGGTAAACATGTAATCTCTAGATTATTTCACAATGTACATCCTATTATTTTATAATTATAATAAAAATAGTTCATGGTTATATTTAAAAGAAAAATTTAAAAATATCAATATGATAATTTGATAAAATGGATATATTTTTTGGATTTATAAGGTAGAACTTATCTTATGGTTAATTGTTTATAGATTTTTCAGTAATAGTTTATTTTTTCGTGAAAAGTGAATAATGTCAATTTTTGAAAAAATACCATTTATTTTATTTAAATAAAGTAATTTAAAAGTATATTTTTATTTTGATTTTGGTTTTAAAGTAACATAATATCCATTTTATTAAATATAATATAATTAAATTCCTAGGAATCTATATTATATATATATAAGTTCATTTTTATAATTAAAAATACATTTTCCTAAAAAACTATTTTTCATTAATCTTTATACACTTATATTAAAATTAATTCTTCCAATTATAGAAATTATATTTTTAAAAATCAATTTCATATTTGGAATTTATAGGTACATGTTTTTCAATGCGGTTAATTTCATTTTTGGTCATTATGAATAGTAACCTTGAAAAAATATTGTCACCACAGTAAAGGGGTAAAACGGGTTATTAAGGTTATAAATTTGTGATAGGGTCAAAAAATATCATCTTAATTCTTATTATATGAACGTATTTACACCCTTATAATAATATATTAAAAATAAAATTGTTTTAGTTCCACTCAACCATGAGTAAGACACTATAATATTTAAAAGTTAAGAACAATTATTAGTGTGCCACTCCCCTCACTTATAAGAGGGATCTCCAATCATCTCTTCTCCAAACCACTTGATATCTTTAACTCAAAAAATATATATCCAAATACCCCCACAAATTTCTCCCAAAATCCTAGAGGTTATTATATCACCAAACAACCCAAGTAAAAGTCTTAAGGTGTAGGCCAAAGGAGGTTTTCCAAATAAGAGGTATAACTCTTAACAATGTTTTTTCATGTTTATTTCTTGTTCTACCTTATTCAAACCTATAATTACTATACTGGTATAATAATAAAAATTTCTACAATATAATATAATGTTATTATTTTTATGGAACACCCTTTATCATCTCCTTTTCCATCTTATGGGAAATGAAAACATCGCTCATGTGTACGTGTGGACTACCACTTCCACAAAGCAAAGTGTTTCATTTTTTATCTCTAACTTTCATAGATAGTTATCCTGATGACTTTAAGTTGTATATATATATATATGATATTTATGAAATAATTATGATTCTTTAAATATAATATATCATCTACCTTATTACCTTTTCACATGTTAAAAATGATAATTTTACTCATGCGTACATGTGGACTACCACTTCCACGAAGCAAAAAGATATATTTTTCATTTCCTCCTTACATGGATGATCATAAGGATAAAAATAATGAATAAATATGAAATTTATAAAATAATTATGATAATGTAAAAGTAAAATACTATCTACTTTATTTATTTCCCCTAGTAGAAAAATATAAATGTTGCTCATGCACATGCACGATCTATCGTCTCCATGAAACATTGTATTTCATTTTTCATGAAATTTTATAATGGATAGTTATAAAATTATATTGAATTTATAAAAATTATAATTATAAAATATTTAATAGTATGTATGTGATGAAACCATAACCAAGGGGTAAGGACCATAACTATTGAAATGAAACATTTGTGGAGAACAAAACGGTTAACACTCAAATAATGATTTTAACAAAAAATTATTAAAAAATAAGTAAAAATAAATTATTAATGAATAATATATAGTAATATAAATCAAAATATGGATTTTTATATATTTTTTAATATCTATAAATTTATTATATTGAATATTAGATCATATCTAACCATACAAAAGTCTGAAGTAATGGTTTATTCTATAATCATTTTTTTATTTAGGATTGTTTATGTTTAATATTTTATTAGTATAATTATATGATATATATTTCATAAAAACCATAAATATTGTTTTACTCTGGTTATTTCTTGGTTTTTCAATTATTATTTCCATTTTACCTCTTTCTGGTACTCAAACCCACTGAAATAATTTTTTTAATAATAATGAACCTTAATTCCCAATTTTGGATGAGCATATTTCTTTTACATATCAAAATTGTTATATTAATAGAAGTATATTATTTTATATAATTAAATGATTTCATATGGTCAATTAAATTTAATATTTAATTTCCTTTCAAGGATTTAAAATTAATCTTTTAATATGGTCTCCACAATTCATTTTTGAATTTTTTTTAAAGTTAGAAAAGAATTATTTAACATTTTCCACATGACTAAATTTTTATACCATCATAACCATTATTAATTATATAGTCTCTACAAAATTTTTCTATGGTTTTTAAAATAAAATCCCATTCCTATTATTTGACAACCCCTTGATGAATCTGTAGGTCTCATGAGACAAACTAGATTGGGTATTTGGAGAATGACTTACCTCTTTATGTATGATATCTTGGAACGATACCTTGAATATAATATTATGATGTCCATAATTATACATTTTATCATTATGAAACCTATTATTGATTAATAATGTGATCATTTATGTTTCTATGTAATCCATGTATATACTCTGATTCCATGATATTAGTTCTATGAAATTTTTGATTATTGTTTATTTCTTCCATATTATTCATGTTTTATTTATTATATGATATCTTGTTCTATACACTTTCTCTTTCTAAGCTTTTGAGACTAACCTTTATTATTTTTTACTTTCTATAGGGTACCAAGAAGTTAACTTTTAATTATCTTAGGGATATAAAATAAGAATTAATAAATTTATCATGGTAATTTTATGTTTTATTTATTGTTTTCAAATGAAATGTGAAAATCATGAATGTACCAAATGTCTCAAGGATAATAAACTATTTGACCCTATCAGATACAATTTCTTCTATTTTAATACCTATTTTCAAGGTAACCACTAGATACAAGTTACTAAAGTTGAGGTTGTTATATTTGGTATCTGAGGAAGTCTAATAGGCATTATGTGAACTAGATCTAAATGAACATAGTATATTATAATGAGAAAATTATTATAAAACCATAATATATTCAAGAAACTCTTCTAGAATATTTTATGTTTATAGGAATCATATTTTATGATTAAATATTCATGATATTATGAGCTAATATTGCATATTCTGTTGTTTAGAAATGGATCTTAGTAGAAGAAAGAAAAACTATATCAATACACATAACCTATATTTAGATTTCCCTCATGATAAATTTAATGAAGTAAATGAGTCTAGTATAAGAGATGAGCATTTTATAAAAATATCAGTTCATTTGGATCAGGTTATAACAAAAAAGATTTCCTATATAGACCAACTTGGTAATCCCTAACATGGTGTAATTACATTTAACCACTTCATGTGAAAAAAAAATCCATAAATCAATGATACTGCTAATATATTAATATCCAAGAAATGGTTCAAGTCCTTAGAGAAGATATTTATCTATTTTTAAAGTAGTGAAAGAGAGAAAATTATCATCATATTTTATCACCTTAAGGGATATAATGATCATTGGCGGTCATCAAACTAGAACACTAAAGAGGTAGAGGAAATAAAGAGTATGTAATGTATGAATTTTGAGAAGATATTATTTGAAAAATACTTTCCTCATGATAAATGATCTGATATGTAAAGGTAATTACTCAATATAAAGTAAAATGAATTTAAAAATGTTACTGAATATAAAATCTAACTTTACTAGGTTAGCAACTCATGCTATAGATTATGTATATAATTCAAGAAGTAAGATTGATCACTTTTTTTATAGGCTAAAACATAGTCTTAGAAGTGAATTATTCTCCTATTAATTCTTCATTATATGAAGATATAGTTTCAATTTCTATCAAGATAGAGAAGGGATTCTCCAAGTCTTATTGTTAGTAGGGAAATTATGAAATGAAGTGGGTATATGATCACTCAATAAAATGAAAATTGTGGATGAAAATAAGGGAAGGGTGAAATTTATAAAGTGTAATAATTGTTGAGATAACACCATGGATCATGATTTAAGGTAATTGGAATTTTCTCCAAGAGTATATGAAAATTTTATCAGAATCATGATTGTAAGGGAAAAAAAGAATCCACTAATATCTGTTGCTTCAACTACAAGGATCCATGGAACTATTTGAATGAATTATCCAAGAATCAATGTAATTTACCTTAGAAGAGGACAAGGGAGAATTTCTAAACTTATGAAATCACTATATTTGAGGCTGAAGTCCCAAATGGCGTGATAATAGGTGCTTTCAGTATAAAATCAATGTCAGATAATGCTTTATTTTTTTTAAATTATAAACTATTTTATATCTTTTATATTTTTAAGAACTTTAAATCAATCCCTAACATTCTGAATATAGTTTTTTCAATCAAGACACCTAATGTGAATCTTTGTGGAATAATGATATATCTATAAATCTCTATTTAGACACATTGATATTACTTAGTTATAGACTTACTTTTATTCCTATGATTGACTTTAAAATAATTCTTGATATGTATTGGATTCCAATTTAGAATTAAAGAATTTATTATCAAGATAAAAATATTAATATTTATGAATGGGGAAGATAATATCTTATTTTTAAGGGATAAAATTCATTATTTGAATCTTTTACAGCTCCAACTCTAGTATCTTTTCTTTAATGAAATTAAAGTATAATATGATGAGAAAATATTATCTTTTTATGGGAAATACATCCAAAGTAATGAATATGTTTCTCATGTAAAAGAATGCATTGATGTGTTTCTAATAGACTTATCAAGACATCCAATTGAGCATGAATTTTAGTTTTCTAATTGAAATCATACTTAATGAAAATGTTATATTCAAGAATCATTATAGAATGGAACTAGTGTAATTAGTAGAGGTAAAAAATTAACTATAGTAGTTGTGTGATGAAGGTTTTATATTCCCTAGTTTTTCACCTTGGGGATCAACTGTCCTATTTGTGAAAAATATGGATGATTCAATGAGGTTATGCATCAATTATAAAGATATCAGTGCTATTACGATAAATAATAAGTATAATTTACATAATATTTCTCAAATATAGATTATTAGTATAGTTTTTATCAATTAAGGGTGAATAGGATGATGTACTAAATACAATATTTCGTACATGGTATTGAAATTATAAGTTTATGGTAATTTCCTTCATATTGACTAATGTAACTTATATCTTTATTGATCTAATGAATATAATATTCAAGGATTATAATAATAAATTCAAGGTGGTATTAATTTATTAGATCTTGATATACTCTAATAGCTATTAAGAGTAGGAGAATTATTTAAGAATAATTTTTGAAACTATTAGTGAAAAAGAATTATTAGGGAAATTCAATAAGTTTGATTTTTTGCTCTAGGAAGTTTCTTTTCTTGGACATATCATCTCCAAAGATAGAATTTCTATTGATAATTCAATGAAGAGGGTAGTCAATGAATGTATCACATTGAAGAATATAACCAATATATGCATTTTTGTTGGTTTATCTAGTTATTATTGATAGTTTGTTTAAAATTTTTCTTGATTGTCCAATCCGTTAACTAATTTCACATGTAAAGGGGTTACATTCACATAGTTCAGGGTATGTGAATAAATTTTTTAAGTGATAAAGAGGAGATTGGTTAATGTAATGGTATTAACATTACCATTATAAATGTAAGGGCTTTAAATATATAGTGATGCAACAAAGAAAGGAATATATTATTCCCTTATATAGAATGATATATTGGTTGCTAATGCATAAAGAAAATTCGTGATAATAGAAAAAAACTATCTAACCCATAATATTTAGTTGGTATCTGTAATATTTTCCTTGAATATTTGGAGGCACTATCTATATGGTGGAAGTTGTGATATATATATATACCACAAAGGTTTTAAGTACATATTCTCTCAGAAAGAGATTTACATAAAGTAAATAATATGGTTAGAACCATTCTACAGATACGATTACTCAATACACTATCCCCATGGGAAAGAAAATAAGGTGACTCAATCACGGATTAAGAGGGAACATAGAGTTATGACTATGATGAGAATAAGAAACGATACTATATTTTGGGATTTAGTAAAATTGGATATGGTTATTTTTATGGAATTGGAATCATAATTCATTTTATAAGAAATTACTAAATATTTTTTAATAGAAAAGATATATAATCCATAATAGGATAATAAGTATTTAAATTGGATTATTAAATCAGTTAATTATGGGAAATTTATAGACTTCATATTATCCCAATTAGATTAAATACCTTGAGGGGGGGGGGGGGTGAATCTAAGTATAACAGATTAAAACAACCACCCCTTTGAATCTTGTTTCATTATTACACAAAAAACTCTTATATCCCTTCCCCATAGAAATGTACGAACATAAATTAAATCATGAATGAGACCCAATAATTTTACATGGCTCACCTCACTGGGCTCTATCCAAGGAGAATAAAATGAAAATGTGCCTATATACCAAATCCTCTAAGGCTCACTGCCATATTACATGGTTCTGGCTAGATCACTTCTATTCCAAAGATCACTGTCTTTACAATGTTTAGGGTCAGCTAAATGCTTTCCCAAGGGTCAATACCTAACTCTATTTTGATGGATCACTAATGGTGGAAGGGATCACCTTATTCTTCTTCCTTTTCTCACTAATCTGTAAAGGATCCACTCATAGTTTATGGACATGTAGGTCCCTTAATTTTCATGAATGCACACATCCTCAGTGGTAGATAGATGCTCTGTTGAAGTCCTTTTTTCACCCATAGATAAAAAAACTATTCCTAATATTGTTTGTTTGTAGAAATTTATTTTTTGGACTATTTTAGTACACCATGAACTATCCTTAATCCAATACAGAGTTCCTTGAATCCTTTGTGAACTGTTTTGCATTGCGCAATACAAGTACTTTGCGGTAATCTTTTCCTTCACAGAATGTCCCCTTGTTCGTGGAAGTCTGATGCCCCATAGACCAACTCTTCTATGTATTCTCTTAAACTTTGTGAGATTTAGATACACAAAAAACCTTCGTGAGTTGTTACCATAAACTACTTCACCTCTCATGGAATCTTCGTTTTCCAACTCTTCTCCATCATGGAATTCTCCCTCGTGAACTACTTTATACTTCACCAAATTATTCCTGGAGTGATGATGTTTTGTAATGAAATTTACTTTACATAATGTTCTAATTAGGGGTATTTATATAGGAAAATATATCTATAAAACCCGCTAATCTGATTTACCCAAAACATCAATGGGTTACAGCCTTCACCATGAATTTCTATGCGGGTTGTATAGTGCATTAATCCTTTGCGGTACTTTTTAGCGACAGTTGTCTTCCAAAAATGGAAACCGTATTTGAAAGCCTCAATCAATTCCTCTCAACCACAAATGATGATCCTCCCAAGAACTATTAGCCTCCCTTAAACTACGATCCTATCTCGAACTGATTTCGCTATGCGATACATGTAACATGATTTGTTGTCTGCATACAGTTTCTATGCACAAATAATCATTTTCAAATTTTCCTTCGCTATTCTACGTACCTTATTTATGTTCCATGAACTATGCTTTGTGGTCTGGGAAGCACATTTCGTGAAATCCTTTTACGGAAAATATTAATTTTCTTTAAAATAAACTATTGATTTCGAGGCCCAAAAATTTGACAAACACTAGGAAACTATGCCACCTTAAACACATATTCCTCAGAAACACCTACCATACCAATTCATAGTCATATGGATTTTTCAACAAATAAAATCACCCTAAAAACAGCGAGATGGAACCTTGAGTAATTTTTACCCAAAAAACCCCCTTTGGGTTTGTTTACAACTCCTCTCATTTTAATACCTCATTGAATCTTCTTCCATATTCTTCCAGAATTCACTTCTTTCAATTGAGATAAGGATCATGGATTTATTTAACACACAATCTAGCCCACATGATCCATGTTTAGTGTGAGAAACAAGAGTATATTGCAATGTTCATCAAAGAATCACTTCATTCCAAAACCACTCATCTTCTTTCATCACGAACCCCATAAGTCCTGATATATAACCTTTGATCAATCACATTTAGAATTATCATATTTAAAACTCCCCCTAATTAACTAATACCCCTATCATCTTCTCCTCCTACATTTATTAAGACATTTTCTCCCATTTTATAAGTATAATTTCTCCCCCTTTGTCAACGAACCTGATGGCCACTCCTTTAAGGTCTTCAATAGGGTGAAAACATAGATAAAAATATTAGGGGAAAACACCATAACTAGGGGATAGGGGGTCCCATAATGACACCTTTTCACATGTGGGGAGTCAACTGAACTCCTATATCCAATTGATTCCATTCAAATGCTTCTTTGGGCAAGTCCTTCGGTAGAATGTCTATAACCTGTAGTTATGTAGCCACATACTCCAACTTCACAAACCCTTTCTCCGCCTTATACTTGATAAAATGAAACTTTATTTCAATGTACTTTGTCCTTGAGTGATGGATTGGATTTTTTTGAAGATTTATGGCACTTTAAATATCAGAATGGATTTCAATCAGATACTTCACTTCAACTCCAATATCATCAAGTTGCTACTTAAACCACCATAACTGTGTGCATGCTTTAGTAGTTGCAATATATTTAGATTATATGGTTCTCAATAGAAATCAATCCCATTTCTTTCTTAGCCAATAAATACACAATACTCCAAGATAGAATGCACCACCGGATTTCAATTTTCTATAATCTGCTAAACCAACCCAATCCGCATTTGTATAACCCAATAACTCTTTCTGAGATTTGTCACTATATAAAAATCTAAAATCCAGCATTCTCTTGATATAAAGAAGTGTTATTTTCACTGCAATAAAGTGGATGCCCTTGGGATTTATTTTATACCATGCTAACTGGAATGTTGAAAAAAAATATCAGGTCTTTTCATTGTCAAGTACAATTTACTACCAATGATTTGCCAATATTGTTTTACATTAATTGCATTGCCTTTATAATCCCATGGTAGTTTCATCTAGGAAACCACCTAAGTCTTCATCTATTTATAATTATCCAATAAAAATATTCTCAAAACGTCCTAGGTATATTTATATTGATATATGAATGTTCCATTATTTCCTTATGTCACTTATAAACTAAGGAAAAATTCCAATTTATCAATCATTGAAATTTCAAATTATTTTTTATGAATTCCATAAAATGAGTGAACTATGCTTCATATAATCCACCAGATATTATTTCATCAACATATACCAACACTATAATCCTTTTACTAATATCATTGTTGACCTAGATATTGTAATCAAATCCACTATGATGAAATCCGAGATTTTTCAAAAACTGATATAGCCTTGAATAACAAGATCATGGTGATTAATTCAAACTATATAGTGCCTTATTTAGCCAAAAAAATCTATTATCCTATTAATGATTGAGAAAACATCTATATTATCAATAAAAACTTCTTCTTTAGGAACCCCATTAAGAAATTTGGACTTGAAATCCATCTAGAAAACTTTGATATTTATCTGCACTATAATGGATAAGAATAATATGATTGTCTCTATCCTTAAAATAGGTGAAAATGTTTCATCAAAATCGATACCCTCTATCTGGGAGTATCTTTTGCACACTAGTCATGATTTGTTCAGAATCACTATACCATCTTTATTTATCTTGTTGTGAAAGACCAATTCAGTCATGATGAAATTATTATTTTTTGTCCTTGAAACAATCTATCATGGATGATTATTATCAATTTGGTTAAGCTCTTCATTCATATCCTAGACCTATTTTTCATCTCCAGATACTTCCTCAATAAATTTAGGATATACCTATCATAATAATGATGAATTATATAGAGTCTTCATCCTCCTTGTATGAACTGGTAATGTATGACCACCAATTTTGTTCTATCTATCAATTTAGGATCTTCTCTTTGTTTTTGTGCAGATACTAGTTTGTGCTCATCCTTTTCAACATTTGAAATTTCTTCTAAATCATCCTATGGAACTGGAATATCCTATTATCTACTTATCCTTTCATTACAATCCTCCCAATAGAGATCATGTATTTTCTGAAGATTCTAATCATTATCCACTATAGTTACACAATTTCTTTCAACTACCTTTACCAACTTCTTATTGAATAATTTATATACTTTTATTTTATTAGAGTATCCAATAAATATTCCTTCATCCCAACAAGATTCAAAATTCATGTGTTTCTCTTTATTGAGAATGAAACACTTACTTCTAAAGACTCGAATATACTTCAATGTCAGATTCATTCCATACCACAACTCATATGAAGTATTCTCTTATTTTGGACATAATTATTCTCTAGTTGATGTGTAGACTAATGTTACCACTTATTCTTTCCAAAAAAAATTTACAAGTTCTTTCTCAATGTGAATTATTCTATCCATGTTGTTGATAATTCGATTTGTTCTCTTAACTACTCCATTGTTTTGTGGATTTCTTATTGTAAAATCATAGTTCCTTATCCCTTGTTTCTCAAGATAATAGTCAACTTGGATAATTTTGAACTCTATTCCATTATCTGTTCAGATATTCTAGATTCTTTGACCCAAAATATTTTCAACTTTCCTTCAATAAGTTATTATGTAACTGAACACCTCATTTTTTGGGGTGATAATTAAAACCCACACCATTCTACTAAAATCATAAACAAAGATAACTTAATATCTCCTCTCATCAATAGATCTTGGTGAAATAAGTCTTCACACATCAATATAAACAACCTCAAGATTTTTTTTGACATTTTCTCTTTTTCTTTATATATATTTTGAACGATCTTCCCTTGTTGATAAGCATAACACGTATGAGTATGATCACATGATAACCTAGGGTGGTCTTGAGAATCATTATATTTCACAAGATTTTCCCATGATGTTTGGATCAAGTGACCAAGATGTGTACTACATTACTTGTTTTCTTCTTCCTTAGATAGAAAACACATATCTTCTTCTCTACTCACAAGGTAAAGATTCCCTTTTGCACACTTTCCATAAAAAACAACTATAATGTATTTTTTATTTATGAAACATAATTTCTTGAAAAATATTATGGAATGTCCTAAATCACATAATTGACTGAAACTTAGTATGTTGTGACTTATTTCTTCAACAACTAAAACATATACACATCTCATGTCTTTTTCCCCTAATACTTCTTTTCATGATCCAATAATTTTCAAGCCTTCATCATTTTGAAATATTATAATACCTTTCTTGTTGTATCTGATTTATATTACCAAAACCTTATTTCCTGACATAAGGGAGGTTCATAAAATATCAATGATCTATATTCCATGGATATCAGATGCTTTAAAGGAAATCTCTACAACTACTGCATGTTCATATCTCTTCTTTTTTATTCATTCTTTTGACTTCATTCTAGGTACATATTGATAATATAGACCTTCCTCAATGTATGATGGAGTAGCTTCATCTTGTAATATATAAACTGATTTTTCATTTTCAGATCATTTCATGATACATTGAACTGCTGATTATGAACTCATTAATTCTTTTTTGGCACATTTGTCAACATTTTCGATGAGCAGTATGTTTCTTGGTGTTAAAATCCTCTACACATGATACAATGACCATCAAATGATGTTCTGGAATATTGAGTTATGTATGGATGACTCTATTGGTATTTTTCTCTTTGTTACCTCTTGAATATGGAATATACATTTTTTAGTGTCCCATTTTTCCAAAAAAATAACATCTCATGTGAGGTGAATTCCTATGTGGAAATACTACACTACTAATTATCCCTTGGTTTATCTAAATCTTCTAGTTCTGATTCATACCCATATAAATCTTCAAACTCAGAGTGGGATGTTATGGTCTAACTTCAACCATTACTACTTTCTGTTTTCAATCAATTCCCATACCAATTGTATTGTTTTGATCAATCATTTTCCTTTCCTGACACTCAGTTATTTTTTTCACTAGAACTATAAATTCTTCTTTAAGTTTTTTTGTATTTGTATCATACTTTTATAGAATCAAGAGTTTCTCTTGATCTTTCACTTTCCTTTGCATACTGAAAACTTACTCTTCAATTTATTCAATATGTTTGATTTTATATTTTCTAGTGTTAGTCAAACTATCAATATTTATTTTATGTTCTTAAATTTGGAGTTTGTAATCAACAACCTTTTAGGAGATCTCTGGAATTAAAGATTTAATCATTTCAATTTTAGCCTCTAGCTCAAATGTTTCTTTTTTTTGCATATAGAGTTTAGTATCATTAACCACACCATTGGATTTCTTTTTTTGGCTCTACAAACATCCATTTATTTAAGTGAGGCTTCTAATTTGACCTAAAGATCAACCCTTCCTTAAACTCATCCTTCATCATTTTCACTATCTTCCCTTGTTTGGGAATTTATAAAAACTACCACCATAGATTCTACTTCATAATCCTTGTAGTCCTCTAATTATTCTACCTCAGATTCTTTTGAACTATCATTTTCATTTGAAATAATATTCTTCTTTTTGAAGAAATTTCTCCTGGTACTCCTCCTACCCTTCACATTGGATGAATACTTCTTCTCAGGAATTGAATCACTTTCTTCATCATCATATTTAAACTTATTAGTACACTTTATTGCAAGATGTTAAATCTTTCCACATTTAAATCATTCATGTGGATGTTTTCCTTTAAACTATTCTATTTATCTTTTCATATTTTAGGAGAGAAATGAAATGAAATTATTCACATTATCTCTCTCCTGACTATCTTCAATAGTGATCTTCTTCATGGATTTGAATTCCACTTATTTGGACTTCTCTTTTTTACATATATTCATTAGCTTCATTTATCATAATGTATTAAATAAGATTGTTATAAAAGCTATCCACTGTAAGCTCATTTTGATATTTATCTTACAATATAGAAACTTTTGGATTGAACAAAGGTGGATGTTTTCTCAAGCTATGCTTAAGAATTTATATATCTTCAATAATTTATCTGATACTATGCATGTCATTAATAAAAACATTTACCCAATCAATGAATATATAAAAAGACTAATTAGGGTACATTATGAGAACCTCTTAATTGTTTCATATAACTTATAGCTTTTCTTATGTTACTTCTGAGTCACCTTAAAAAGTATTCAGCAATTTTTTTCATTTAGAATGTGATGAATTACATAACATAAAATTCATATATATTTCATTGTATAGGGATAACAATAATGCATTGATTCATTTTCAATCAAAATCCTATTATCCATGTTTTTATTTTGATAAAACATTACTGTTCATACTAGAAAAAATACTAGGCATTGCAGTTATGAATTTTTCTATACACAAAGATTGAAAGAAGTGTTGTATTCTATTCTTCAATAGTTGAAAATTGTTTCCATTGACGATCAGAATCCATTTGTGATTAACAGATTCAATTTTTTTATACTAAGATAGAACCAATGACTTTAAAACTTTATCTATAATACCAATAGTTAGCCCAATTAGGTTAAATACCCTGGGGGGGGGGTGAATCAGGGTATGATAGATTAAAACAACTACCCCTTTGGGTATTATTTCATTGTTAAATATAACACTCTTTTCTCCCATTACCGTAAAAATGTATGAATATAATTTAAATCATGCACAAGACACAAAAATTTTACTTGGTTCACCCTCATTTGGGTAAATCAAAGGAGAATATAATGGCGATGTTACGATGTACCAAATCTAATAAGGATCACTTCGAAATTACAAGGTTCATGATAGATTACTTCTATGCCTAGGCTCACTACCTTTAAAATGTTTTGGGTCAGCTCACTAATTTTCCAAGGGTCAATTCCTAAAAATTTTTGATGGATCACTACTAGTGGAAAGGATCACCTTTTTCTTCTTCCTTTTCTCACTGCTCTAGAAAGAATCCACTCATAGTTTATGGACTTATAGGTTCTTTCATTAGCATGAATTTACAAATCCTTAGTTGTAGATAGATTCTTTATTGATGTTCCATTTTAACCCATAGAAGAAATAAACTTTTCTACATAGTTTGTTATAGATATTTCTTTCCCAAAATATTTTATTCCATTTACAAACTATCCTGCATCCTCTTTGGATGACCATGAATCCTCCCTGAACAATATTGCACCGTGTGGTGTGAGTGATTTGCGGTTGCCTCTTCCTTAGAAAACTTCCCCTACATAGCGTATGGATGATTCCCCACAGACTACGTCTGCTACATGGTCCCTTGTCCTTTGTGAGATTTAGAGCCCAAAAAACCCTTTCGTGATCTTTTCCCATGAACTACTTCACCTTTCACAAAATCCTCCCTTACAAACTCTTATCCTTTACAGATTTCTCCCTCATGGACTACTCCAAACTTCACTGAATTCTTCCCATAGTAATAATTTTTTTCAAATGGAATTTGATCAAATTAAAGATCAGATCAGGGATATTTATATAGAAAAATAGATCTTCAAAACCTACTAATCTAATTTATATAAAACTTTGATGCAGTACAACCTTCATTGTGAGCTACTATGTGTTCTGTATAGTACCTTAATCTTTGTCGGTCCTTTATGGTTTCCAATGTATTCCATATACAGAATCCCTTTACGGTAGCCTTAATCACCACCTCTCAAATTAAAATGATGATCCTACCACATACTATTATACTCACAAAAACTATGATCCTATTCAAAACTGATTTCTCTATACGGTCTGTATAGGGTGCCTCACGGTCCGTACAACACTACTATGATAAAATCATCATTTTCTGATTTTCCTTTTCCATTCCACATACCTCCTTTACGGTCTGCAAACTGCAATTTACGGTCATAAAACCCTATTCCATAAAATCCTTTTCCGGGAAATATTCCTTTACCACAAAAGAAACTCCCAATTTTGAGGCCCAAAAAATTGGTAACCACTAGGAAACTATTCCACCTTAATCATATCTTCCTTGACAACACAAACCATACTAATTTTTGATCATCTGACTTTTACAACAAACATAATCACCCTAAAAACACTGAGACAGAACCTTGAGGGATTTTTTCCCAGCACTTCATCTATAAAAATAGAGTTCTAAAATTTGGGAAGCAATTATGTATTACATCCATTACAAATTTTAAAATGAAAAAACTAGATGAAACACATAAATCAAATTTATATATAAAACATAGTAGTGTAAATATTTACAAGTATTTAAGAGAACATTTATGGTGGGATAGTATGAAGAAATAAATTGTGAACCATGTGTCCAGATGCTTAGTTTGATAGTAGGTAAATGGTAAAATACAACATCTTGATGGAGTCATGAAACCTCTACCTATACCAATATAGAAGTTAGAAAATGTTACAATGGACATTGTCATTATACTTCTGAAGACTCCTAGTAAGAATGAAACTATATGAGTTATTAATGATCACCTTAAAAATTACACACATTAACTAGATGCATGAGAAGATCTACCCATCGAGAACCTTACCTATTACTATATTAATTAAGTTATTAGACTTTGTAGATCAAATCAATCAATTGAATCTAATCATGACCCTCATCTCACATTGAAAATTTGAAGGAGTCCTTACCTGACTCTCAATAATAAGATACATTTGAGAACTGCTTATCATCGTCAAACTGATGGGTAGTATGAAATGACTATTCAAACACTAAATGATAGGTTGTGATATTTCGCCATTGAATTTAAAGGTATGTGGTATCTGTATCTACCTCAAATATAATTTTCATATGATAATATATTTCATTCAAGCTTCTTGATGGAACTATATGAAGAATTTTATTGGAAGATATGTCATAGTACAACTTGTTGGAAAGAAGTTAGTGAAAGGAATCCATTAGTCCTGGAACATGTCAAGGAGACAACAATGAAAGAATGATCTATTCAAAATCAAATCAAGGTAGATCAATGAAAGTAAAAGAGATATGCCGATAACCAAAGGAATAATATGTAATTTAAAGTGGGGATCATATTCTATTAAAGGTGTCTCCATGTAAAGTAGTTATAAGATTTAATAAAAAGGGAAATTTAACCCATAAATATATTGGGTCTTTTGAAATTTTAGATAGAATTGGAATTATGGATTACCGATTGGCTATTCTACCAAACCTCTCTAAAGTTCAATATGTTTTACATGATTTTTTATTGATGAAATACATGAAAAATAAATGCATATACTCCCCTTTTAAGGAATGGAGTTGTAACCTAAATTAAATTATAATGAAGATACTATCAAAATTCTTAACACTAAATAAAAAGTATTATAGAGTCGAACAACTCAGCTAGTGAAGGTTCTTTAGATAAATAATAAACTAAATGAGGAAACATGGGATCCTAAAGAAGATACAAATAAGTATTACCCACATTTGTTTAAGAACTAAAATTTATCACAATTTTAAAGAAAAAATTATTTAATTAGGGTAGGGACCATTCTATAATGGGTAAATACTATATCCCTAGATGATTTCTCAATGCACATCCTATTATTTTATCATTATAATAAAAATAATTCATTATTATATTTAAAATTAAAATTTCTAAATTTTAGAATTTTTTTTATAATTATATGTCAATTTTTTAGTCCTTAGTTCTAATTTAACATAGGGTTAATTTTTGTGATTTTTCATAAATAATATATTTTTGGTGAATAGTGGAAAACAATAATATTTTCAAAACTATCATTAATTTTATTTAAATTAATTAATTTAATAGTAATTTTTTTATTTAGTTTTAAAGTAAAAATATATTTTTTTTTAAACATAATAGAATTAATTACATAGAAAAAAATATTATATTATATTTTTGTATAAGTTCATTCTCATGCTTAAAAGCATTTTTTTAAGAAACCATTTTTCATTGCGTTTTACAAACTTATATTAAAATAAATTTATATAAATTCAAAAAATTAAATAATATAAAATTGATTTTATATTTTTAATAATGAGTCTAAAATTTAATAATGAGTTTAATTTAAAATTTTGGTCATTATTAATAGAATTCTTGGTAAAAATGTTGTCACCACATTAATGGGGTAATATAGGTTAATTATTATTAAAACATTGTGATAAAGTCAAAAAATATCATATTAATTATTATTGGATAATATTATTTCAATCCTTATTATCTTATATTTGAAATATATATTTTTTATTTCCACTTGACCATGAGTAAGAAACTTATAATATTTAAAAGTTAAGAATAATTATATGTGTGCCACTCCCCTCACTTATAAAAGAACACATAATCTCTTCATTTTTATACACAACTTTAGCACTTTATCTTGACTAAGATATTATAAAACACATCCCCAAACTTCCTCCCAACATCCTAGATATTTTTTTCTCACCAAAATACTAACCTATAAGGCCTAAGGTATAACCCAAAGGATGTTTTACAAAGAAGTATAACTCTTAACTGAGGTGAATCATGTTTATTTGTTATTCTACCTCTTTCAAAACTGTCATAATTTTAATGGTATAATAAAATTATTATAAAAAATATAATAAAATTTTATTATTCTTATGGTATACCTTTTTTGATCTCATTTTCTATCCTATGGGAAATGAAACTTCTCTCGTGTGCAAGTGTGGACAAGCACATGCACAAAGCGATGTGATTCTTTTTTTGACATAGCCATTCATAGATGGTTATTATGATTGATTTAAGATACATATATGATATTTATAGAATAATTAGGATTCCATAAAGATAATATATCCTCTACCTTGTTACCCTTTTATTTGTTGAAAAATTATAACATCACTCGTGGGTATATGTGGACTACCACCTCTATAAAGTGATGTGATTCTTTTTTAATTACCACCTCAAATAGATGGTCATAAAGAGAAAAATAATTAATAAATATTAAATGTATAAAATATTTATGATTTTTAAAAGTTAAAATGTTATCTACTTTATTTATTTTCCACCCAGTATAAAAATGAATGTTTCACTCATGCGTATGGATATTCTATCACGTCCATGTAAGTATGTATTTAATTTTTCATGAACATTTAAGTTGAATGGTTCTAAATTTATATTTAATGTATAAAAATGATAATTATAACATGATTAAGATTTTAATGATTATAAACCATCAACTAGGTGTGAGGGAAAAAACCATTGAACTAAAAGATTTATGGAAAAAAATGGTTAACACTCAAATATTGATTTAAAAAAAAACTTATTAATAAGTGGGTAAGAAGATGTCATGAACACCTCACTAAGAAGATACCACAATGAGGAGAGAGATATAATGACCACTGAGTCACACCTATTGTAGGACCTAGGTTGGAAACTAGAACAGAGGGTATAAAAATTTCATGTATAGGAGGAATTACCCTATATAATATAAATAGGATCAGGAGATAAAATTAATCAAACAAAAAATATATGAAATAATATAAAAGAAATCCAAAAAACATCCCAAAATGCATGTATAAATAAAAATGATATAGATAATGGCCTCCAAAGTAAATAACCAAAAGTAAAGCTAAATACATAACACAAAAACTATCTAAATATCTGAGATAGTAATGTCTAGAACAATCCATGAAATCCTCCTAGAAACCTAAAAACAATTTATATAAATATGGTGAGAATACACATATACTTATTATGAAATCCAAGTCTCTCATGAACATGTGAAAAGAGCATACTAATTCAAAACTATAGAACCAAACATCACCTATACAGCTATACTAACCAAACCCATCCTCACCATATCTCAATCACTAAATAACGCATCCAAGTATAATAACATAATATGAATCATATCAATGATAGGGTACCCAGAACCACTTTATGCTAAAGTCGCAACACAAAAACTATCCAAAGAGCTGATATAGTAATGTCCAACATGGTACACATAATCCTCTTCGAAACCTAAAAAAAATTTATTTATATAGGGTGAGAATACACGTATACTTATTAGGAAAACCAAGTATCTCATGCACATGTAAAAAGATCATACTAATTCACTCATGAGAAAACTATAGAACCAAACATCACCTATACATGTGTATTATTCAAACCCTACCTCACCATGTCTCACTCACTAAATAATTCATCCAAGTATAATTAACATAATATGAAGGATATAAATGATTGGGTAACTGGAACCACTTTACCACTTCTTTTATGTTCTCACACCCCAATGATGTATACCCTGGTGCCCCCACCTATTCGGAATTAGGTCACATCAAATCACATCCCGCTCGCAAACACCTGAGCCATCACTTCACATAATAACTCACTTGAAGACACATGGTACATCACATCACATCACATATCATAACTAGTGTAGTAGGTATCATAAACGTGAAGGACATAAACCTCATTCCCTCCTCCTACCATTCACAATCCCCACCATAATCCATCCCATCACATCTTGTCTATTGATGCTCGAGCCATCACATCTCATCACATCACATCTAGAAAATAACATTTTTGAATTCCATCCATTAAAAACCATGCATGTCACCAACACCGAGAAGAGGGAGAGAGGAAGTACGGGTAGCCATCCATCCACCCCCACCAATATGTTAAAAAAATAGCCCCAAAATATATAAATATATGGGTGTTGGCATATGGTGCTCGATGTGGGTGGGGTGTGTATTGAAATCATAGAGAATATAAAATTTATATACATATATATTCACATCACATAATACACATCCTAAGGGTTCACAAACAAGGCATAATCCATCTCAAAAGATGCTCTAATGTTGCTTCCAAAACTAAAATAACAACCCTACACAATAAAAATACAAGTGAAAATTCATATTTTAGTATTTAATTATCATTAATCCATTTTATAGATTTCCCTTTACCAAACCATTTCAATTAAAATAGAATGTTCAATGCCCAATTTACAGCCCATTGATTTATATTTAATATTCCATAATTTAAACACATATCCTACTATAGTTTATTCCAATTTGTTTTATTAATTCCAAACGATTAGTTAATCCATGTTGATTTTAATACTACATGGGAAACTAACATAAAAAAAACACAACAGGTATCAAAAATCAATATCATAACAACCTCATCTGATTCCATCTTCTATCACCTGGAATCCGATTTTTCATCCTGACAACACAACCACACCACAACCACCATCACAACCTTGCTACATAACCACATCACATCCCCTACCCCCACACTTCATAATATAGCCACCGACCGTGCATCACATCATAAAAACAAAACCATAACACAAAATCTCATCCACAAACATATATCATTTTCTATATTAGGAAAGGGAGATTTTTTTCGATTCTAATTATTAATTTCAGGGTGTTATCACACAAACCATAAGATCTCGGGGCATCCAATTCATTAACCGAGTATACGTAATTAAACAATTACATTTTAACTAAAGTCAATGAACACAAAACATGCATTCTAAAAATTACATCATAATTTTTTAATTAATGGACACAAACAACCCTAATTTTTAGCATACATTTAAACCATACAATTACAATAACAAAACCATATCAAATTGGTAAAAACATGCATGCTTTCTCTATCCCCTTATAAAATTAATTTAACCAATTAATTTAACTTCTTTAATTTTTAGGAAACCATTTCTACATGAAAAAAAGAAAACCTTCTTGCACGATACACATAATATAGAAATGAAGGAATTCCCAACTTGGAAGAAAGAAACTTTATAGAAATTTACAACACCAAAAACAGGGGATGCATGCGCCGAATGGAACCATATAAAGGGAAATGAAATAAACTATAGTAAAATCATTCCAAAATTCCATGGTAAGAAGGATTGAGAACCTCCCATCATGAGAGAATGAAATATGTAAGGAATAAAGGAAGGATATTCACTTTACAAATATCATATCCGAAACTAGTGGTTCTTGAAATGGTTTAGTTGACCATTAAAGGTGGATTTTATTAAAACAATGTGTTTTGACCATTAAAAGTTGTAAGAAATTTTTATAAATAGAGGATATAATTATCCTCCTCTAAAAAAGCTTTAAAAACCATTAATTGAGGAATTAAAACCTTTTTTTTCAAAAATTCATCGAAAGTGAAAAAATGCGATTTTTTGGAAAAATGGATTTACTATAGATTTACTGTTGGGATCTACCATTAATTCAGAGATATACCATTAGTTTAGAGATATACTATTATTTTAGTGATCTACCATTGGTGATATATTGTTATTTAAAGAGATTTACTATTAGTTTGGAGATCTGTCGTTAGTTCATAGATCTAACATTAGTTCATAGATCTACCCTTAGTTAAAAGGTCTACCATTAGTTTAGAGATATAATGTTAGATTAGTGATATACCATTTGAGATCTACCATTAGATTATAGATTTACTATTATTTTGGAGATCTGTCTTTACTTAATAGATCATACATTAGTTCAGGGATATACCCTTAGTTCAGAGATCTACCTTTAGTTTAGAGATCTACTATTTTCTTAGAGATCTACCATTAGTTTAGAGATCTAATTTTGGGGATATATATTTAGTTCATAGATCTACCATTAGTTCAGAGATTAAAAATTAGTTTAGATATCTACCATTAGTTCATAGATCTACCACTAGTTCAAATATTTACCATTATTTTAGAGATACGCCATTAGTTAAGAGATCTACTATTAGTTCAGAGATCCACCATTAGTTAATAGATCTACCCTTAGTTAATAGATCTAACATTAGTTCAAATATTTACCATTAGTTTAGAGATATAATATTTTTGATCTACCACTAGGATCTACTGACATCCTCTAAAACACTAATTTTTCCTCCAAGGCATGTCGAAACTCCTCCATTCCTCCACCAAACACCTCTAGACTTTCCTTGGGAACCTCAACCACTAGATTTTCCATTAAGTAATGGGTCATAAGGTTTAGTTCATTAGATGATATACCTCTCAAACTATTATCACCCTCAGGAATTTAATGATAGCGTATAATTAACAAGAGAAAAGGTTCGAAAAAACATCCCTAGAGATACCTCTCAATGATCTCATTACATTTGGAACACCACCACAAAAAAACTTTCTAATCCATGTGACCACAAAAAACCAACAAACTGTACTTCCCCAAACATAAAAATCAAGAAATTCCATACTCCATGTAAATATAATATATTCTTGGGGTGGCACCGAATCACCCCCATGGGTTTAATCAAATCGTAATACAATGCATCTGAAATCAGCAATCAGGTAATCTCTTTTTCATACACCAGAATATTTATCCCACATCACACATCAAGAAAAAATTACATATCATAATTTAAAAGGTTCTAAACATCACATAAAGCAAAAAAAGGAAAGGAAAGGAAAACTAAAAATCAAAAAAACTTTGGGTATTGGTCATTAATCTTATTATCAAACTCCCATTTACTCTCCTCTAAGACACCATGACTTTACAACACACGAACCAAAGGAATCATCCTTCCTTGAAGCACATTCTTCTGATAGTCTTGGATCATCACTGATTGATCCATGAAGTTCACTTCATCCTTGATATCCAACTCTCCCCATTTAATGATATGTGATTCATCATTACGATATTGAAATAGTTTAGAGAGATGGAAGGAATCATGGATCTAGTCCAGTTGAGGTGGAAGTGCCAACCAAAAATCCACCTTGCCAATACGTTCCAAAACCTCAAAGGGACCAAAAAAACATGGAAAAATATTACTCACATTACCAAATGTCCACTGCCCACATCAAGGGAAAACCTTCAAGAAAACATTGAACATAACCTTTAAATCCAAAGGCCACATCCTATGATGAACATATGACTTCATATGATCCTATGTTACTTTCATCCTCTTTTGAATTGACTAAGCCTTATCTATCATGATCTGCACCACATTGGAACCTAGAACATATGACTCCCCAACCTCATCCCAACATAATGGAGTATGAAATGGAATCCTATAAAGAGACTCAAATAGGTCCATAACAATTAATGAATGATATCCTTTATTATAGTTTAACTCAACCAAGGTAAAGTGTTGTTCCCACAATCTGATAAAGTCCAAGACAGACACCCACAACATGTCCTGCACTGTATAGATAGTCAGCTCTATATGGCCATCTGTTTTAGGGTGGAAAGCAGTTCTGAGGCATAACTAAGTTCTAAAATCATGCTGTAATCCCCTACAGACTCACGAGGTAAAACCAAAATCTCAATCTAAGAAAATGGACATCAGGACTCTATTAAGACATCCACCTCATCCACATACCTTTTAGATAAAACATCCACTATGTTTGACCCCTTGTTTTATAGTAACTGAGTTGATCTTGTCAACCGGTCCATGATTACCCATATTTCATCACAAATGCATTAATATTAGGTTAAAACTATGATTAAATCCATAAATGTGTCATCCCATTTCCACTCAGGAACATCTAAATACTACAGAAAACCACCATGAACACAGTACTTAGCCTTTAAATAGGGGAAAACCAGACACCAAGCCACAAAATCTGCCACTTCTAATTTTATCCTAGGAAACCAAAATTATTCCCTCAATCCATGGTACATGTTGGAAATCCCCATATGTACATCTAAAGGTGATATATTAAACTCATGAAAGAATCCCTTGTGAATTACTACCAGAACAAAAAAACTCCCAGGAAACATCATCAAATTCTGACCATCCTATGACCATCCCTCTAGAGCATTGTTGTGTCCCACAAGATTACACATCACCTTTCCCTCAGAGTCTCCCCACTGAGATTCATCCACCTATTTCATCAGAGAATACTTCATTGTCATTTGAAACAAGGAACCTTCTCTTTCAACCACCATTTCACTTAAGTGTAGGGACACAAACTCCTCCATCACTCTCCAAGAATCCCCAAACTCTTGAATAAAATCCTTACAGGAATTTCTTCTCAAATATTCAACCGAAAAATTTCATTTTTATGAGGTATTAGATATCTCAAAATCATAATCTTGAAGAATATACATCCACCTACACTATCATATATTTATATCATGCTGGGAAAAGATATATCTGAAGCTATTATGATATATGAAGACCACAAAACACTCTCCAATGAGGCAATGCCAGAACAAATTCAATGAAAACACTAACACTGCTAGTTCCAAATTATATTTTTCATAGTTTCACTCATGGGGACGTAACTTCTTATACCCATAAGATATCACCTCCTTCTAATGCATCAATATGCATCCCAATATTAGAGACCCAAATATTGACGTACATGGACATTACCTTACTTTTGCGGAATACATAATACATAACAAAAACAGACACCAAAGGACCGTAATAGTTTAGTGCCTATGGAAACTTAGAACATAATCTTCTAATCTTGGTAAAAGATCCTCAACATATCCCATAAAGATCTTCCCTTTTTTTACCTAAAAATTTTCCTTATATCCTAGGGAAAAAAACATAAAAAGGGTGAGCTCAAATGCTTAGTCAGGGAAAACATAGTGAATATAAAACAATCCATAAACATTTGAAAGCAAAAACTTGAACATGAAATTTAAACATCAAAATCTTGAGCAAAGACATAAATCGTGGAAGTACGTAAGGAATACATCATAATGGAACATCAATCATGATAAAATATAATGGGAATAAAACATGTAATTTTGGAAACCATTCAGCACATGTCATGATTTCCATAGTAGCAAATGCATTGCTGCCAAGACCATCTTAGTGGACAAAGTCCCTTTCTGAATCGAGTTCACTCCTCATTTCAGTCTTGTAATACTGAACCAGATTAACTTACCGTTCCATCCATGTCTATATCATGAGATATAAATCTTTACCCAATGAATTTGAGGGAGATATAGGTCCCACCCATCTCATAATGAAATCATTTTTACTTGTGCCACAAAATAAACTTAAAACATTCATCATAACCCAAATAATAAAATGGGTTTCATAAACATCATCCCATCATCTCATAATCCATATAAAACAAATGGACATTTCATCATAATAAAAGTGAAACCATGTAAATCATAGAGACATTATACTTGAATCATAAACATATGATATAATGTCAACTTATATGGAAAATGGTTTTGGTAAAGCACTTGAAATGAATTCTTGAGGAAAATATCCTTTCTTTTGGAAAATCATTTTCTTTTCACAAAATGCCATGCAATTTTAAAAGAAATAGATTTTTTTTGAAAATAGTCATGAAATATTTTGGAGGAAGATTCATGAAAATAAGGCTTTATAAAACTGTAAAAATCCGTTCACGCCGTATAAGTTAAAAATAACAATCTCCTCGTACTTTTTTCGGAAAAGTCCAAAAGTACCTCGTATGGTAAACAAAAGAAAGATTCCTTCCATACGATGTGGTAAAAGTAAGAAAAGGGTAAAAATGTCTTAAAAATACATTGAGGGAAAGTAAAAATGTTATGAAAAAATTTTGAGAGCATATGGACATGGATAATAAACATAACCCCCAGTAAATACTTACGAGTAATCAATCTCGGATAAGAATGAGATTGGAATAATTATCCCTTACCTTATGTCCGATATGATTCTTATGTATCCAAAACTCCTGTATAATGATTCAAAATAATGTCATTGACTTATTACAGAATCATATTCATTGTTATGATATCATATATGGTTCAATTATGACTATATATTACCTGTTCTTTTGTAAATTCATGTTAAAGTAGCGTTTTGGGTAAAATCGTTTCATTTGTCGTTCGTGTTTTAACTTGTAATTATTCATATGATTACTTAGATCATGATTACTTACATCCAGAATGTAAAACATTATTTATATATAATATATATTTAGAATATACATATATATAATAGATCGATAAATGGAAAGAAATACACCATTCATGGAGACGGTAGGTCGTACGTACACATGAACGCTGTTTTCGTTTCCTTATTGAATTGAATGGAATTAAATAGATGACATACACATATATATACATAAATCCAGTATCATTATTATGTCATATATTTCCTGATTACTTATTATATATAATTATAATCATTCATGAATGGTTAATCATTGAGAATGAATCTCATCACGTCTTGGAGACGGTAGTCCGTACGTATGCATGAGCGATGATATCATTCCCATAATTATTGAATTGAATTGGAGTGTATGATACAATATATCAGAATCAGTATGATGTTATAATAACTATGTATAGTTATTCTTTACACCATTATACCCATCCAAGTAAGGTGGTGTTGGAAAAACAGATTACACCATGGCGTGGAGACGGTATTCCGTACGTACGCACGCACGGCGATTTCTTTTTCCATAGGATGGATAGAAGATGAAATGGGGTTTTTTAATATTTATAATAACATATCAGTATATTATTGATACTTATGTTATTACATTATAATGAAACAACTAAATAATAAAAAGTTGAAGAAGAAATAAGCTTGAAATAATCAGTAGAAGAGATTACCTCTTCTTCGATGCACCTCCTTTAAACTTCTTCTTAGGGCACTAGGGTTGGTATTTTGAGAATACCAGTACCTATATAAGGTTTCTAGGGAAGTGGGGAAGTGAAATGGGTAGAGTTTGGCCAAGATTAAAGGATCCAAATGGTGTGAGTAAGAGAGGGATGAGGTGCCCTTTTATAAGGGAGGAGAGGGGCACCTTTGGAATCCTAAAAAATATTAGTTTAATATAAATTCAAACCAAACATAAAAACCTCCAAAAATGACTTAATTAAAATATTAGATGAGATAGGGTTGTAATATCATCAACCAATAAAATTTATACATGTTTTGATCTTATTTTAAACCTTATCATTTTGATTTATCCTTATTTAATCTATTTAAGTTTATTTGTGGTAATAACATTCTAAATTTTTAATGGTTATAAATAATCACTTATGTGTTGTTAATTTTCCATAATTGTATAATTTATGACATTTTAGACTATATAAATTTAAATTTATAATTTTTTAAATATTTTTTTGATTTTTAAACAATTTAATAATATTTTATTTTTATAAAATAACAATAGTGTCAATTTTGACACTATTCATTTATGTGACTTTAAATAAAATCTACACAGAGGATATATTCGAACTAAAAAATTTAATAGATTTATGACATGTAAAATTTGTCTAGAAAATTCGTGGAGAACATTAAATAGTTCATATAATATTTATTTTAATATTTTTAAAACCATTTATTTGGTATATCTCTTAGTAAAATAATTAGTACAACATTTTTGTATAATTATTTAATATACTTATTTGTTGCATAAAAAATAAAAATAAAATACTTTGATGAATATAAATATCAAATATTTTATAATAATAATTTTACTCAAATTTATCATCTTAAAATAACAACATGTAAATTGTTATCTTTATTAAATTATGAAGGTGACAACTTTGGAATCATTTAAAATAAAATAGTATATGTGTCATAATCGCCATAATAAGGATCCAAATGGTCAATAATTTGTCCAGTGGACGATTAGGGTTTATATATACACTACTAATAAGTTTTGTGAAGATTTTTGGGCCTTTTGATATGTATTACTATTTCAATAAAAACTATATTATTGATTTTCACTAAATAAATAATTTCTACATCATTAATGTATAAGATAATAAGGTAAATAATAACTCTTAAAAATTACAAATAAATTACCATGATGAAGAAAAAAATTTACCTTTCAAATTATTATTTATAACCGAATTTATATTCTGTATAAACTTATATTAAAAATACTTTAATTATTAAAGTTGAGTGAGACATATTTCACTTTCCTTTAAATAAAAAAAACTGAAGGTCTTAATCACCTCCAAGTGAGTTCTAATGGATTCCGTTTCGACCCAAATATGACTTAGGACGAATTATAATCATCCAATTGTATTAAGACAAGTATTAGGATAATTTTATAATATTACATTTACCCTTAATTACCCATTTTACCTTTTACTATGTTAAATAAAATTTACCGTTGTTACTATTCATAAAGCCCAAAAATAAAAAGTAGTCTATTAATAAAATTTGGACCCACTAATTACAAATATGGAATCCATTTTTCCAAATTCAATACACAGAAGTTGCAGAAATTAAATTAATATTAATCCTGTTGTCGAAAGAAAACGGGTTTTTGTTTAAAACATTGCAAAAGATTGAATTTATTTAACCTACGAATTCAATGTAAAATAAATGCCAATGACATAAATTATATTAAATGGTAAAAATATATTCTATTTATACTTTAAAACCATTTAAAATTATAATTTAACCACATAAGTTATTACGATGAAAAAAGTTGTTTTTAATTAAAATATAGCGTGTTTTTACTATTCATTAAAATATGAAAGTTATCAGAATAATATGAAAAATTTATCCAAGGTAAAATTTTATATCCTGATTCCAAAGAATAATTTTGTTTTGTAAAATTGAACTTATAAACATGTCAAAAACTAGATTTAAAGTGGGTGCGCCATCAAAAGGTGAAAAAACTGCATATTTTGAAAACTACTTATTTTACCCGAAAAATTTATTTTGTTCTTATACCATGTTCTAGAAAATGTGTAAGATGAATAATAATGTTATAGAATTCAAAATTTAGTTAATACTATTCATAACAGATATTTCATAATAATATTATAATAATTTATCGTTGTTTAGTAAAACCCGGTATTGCGTACAACACACACTATTGAGGAAGGTCACGATTGTGAGTAATGCCAGCCAAGTCAGGGTTACGTGTAGTGCACGACTCCTTTGTTGTTGCATATAAAAAAATACATTGAATATATATATATATATATATATTCAATGTTTCGTAGAATAACTACTATCAAACAAACATGAAATTGTGTGTAACACGATCCAAGATTAGTGTTGCGTATACTGCAAGCTAATACGGTGTTGCGTATAGCGCAAGATAATCTTGGTGTAGTGTACAACAGAAGATATTAAGGAAATTAAAACGAATATATCTTATAAAATCTCAGGTTGTTACATTCTACCCCCCTTAAAATGAATTTCGCCCTCAAAATTCGTCGGGGTTATAAATCGTTTACTATTCATGGAAACCCAAATCGTAAAAAGGAATACTAAAACATAATTTTAAAAACTAAAGTATGAAACATAACGATTACCCAAATTAACTCATGATTGGGTTTCCATATAGGAGAACATAGGAGATAATATGGATATAGAAGAGAAATCTAACCATCAAGTTCTGATGGAGAGCGGTAGAGAACATGGCTATGAAAAATCCATCAATCACAAAGCCATAAATTTGTGATGATCTAAGGTACCATCGGATTCATTAGATATAAGAGAACTAGGACAACATTTTTGGTTTTCAATATCATTTCCCTAAAGTTGAGAAATTTGAATTAGAAGATATAATTACTTGATTTTGGTACAATCTCACTGTTGTTCATGCTTTGAACAATTTCTACTTCATCTCTTAAAGAAATGAAGTTGAATTTGTTATTCGTGAAGTGTTAACAGATCATGTGATAAAATGATGGGTCATTCCATTTGATTCAAACAAAAGGTTAGCAAAAGTTATAAGACCATCTTATGGTGAGATTAATCGTATATGGGTCCAAAAATGGACTTATACTTTTTTTATCAAACCGCTTAATAAAATAAAACTACTTTCCACTATCCAGGGACTTCCTATAGGCCAGTGGTAGGCGATAAAGGCCTGTCGCACTTCAGTTGTGGGTTCGATTCCCACAGCCTTGTCCGACGCGATGGGTTATCACCCGTCTTGCAGGTTGTCCCTTTTTTTTCTAAAAAATACATTATTATAACATTCCATCAATAATATCGAAATAGTTCTAGCCTTAAACAATACTAACTTATGTCCAACATAATCCATTACAATCTTTAGGCTTATCCAAAATACTGTTGTCCAATATCATATTATAGTGAAAACGATTACCAAAGAGTTCATATAACAAGCATGTTAATACCATTGTTGATCCCCATATATCATAAGATATGTCCTTTTGGTCACATTCCAAACATTCGAAGGCCTTAATCATGTATTCTCTTGAAAACAAATGAATACCCATTGAACCTTAGTGAAACCATGAATGTTGTTAAATTTTAACAATTTCCACATACCAAAATCCCAGAAATTCTATATACTCAAACCATAATATCACTTAGTCTTTATATCAGTCATGAGCTCATGAATACTATGAAAATTTTCATTTTCTCCTTATCCCTTTATTATGCACATATCATTTTATTTCCAAAATATTTGAATCACTTTTCATGGTTACCGGTACCATAAAATTATTGAAAACCACAATAGACTAATACAAAAATATTCCGATACACCATAAAAGTACCTCAACAACATTATTCTTGAATACCAATACATTAACACTTCAATCCATCCTCTTCAATGATTGTCCTGGAATAAGTCCTTCCTTGATTTAGAAGTAACTTTTTTGGTCAGGGCATTGAGTTGGGTAATGCCCATGTTATCCAAAAATAAGACATTGAACTCCATAAAAGTCTGTCACTCTATGACCCTTTTCTCCACACAGATAACATATGTCCCTCTATTTGAGGTATTCCTCAAGGTTCTTCTTCCCTTCTTTAGAAATCTCAATCTTAATTTCTCTATACTCCTCAACATGCGAACATGCATAAAAGTATATCTTCCTCTTATTTGATGAATTGGGAATACCACTCAATTTCACCTTGTTAATCATATGTCATGATGACTAATTCGGCATAATCACAATATCTTTCTCTATAGGCATTATGCAATTTTTTTGCTCATAATCACCAATTTGTCCATAGGATTCAATGTTAACCGAATTCCTTATGGTTCCCTCCATTAACTAAAACACAAAAATAATTATGTGAGAGGGAAAAATCATACAAGGAAAATAACACAATCAAGGGGGAGTACCTTCGACATCTAACATCTTAGGTTTAATTCTAAGATCGTTACCGTAATTCTAGGATTATAACCTACACTTATACTTACCCTTAGGGACATCCCTAGACATACTTTATAAATATCTCTAGGGATCTCACTAAAGTTCTCGCATCCTAGTTTCCAAAGGACGACTAAACCTTTCCTCTGATACCAACTGTAGAGACCCAAAGTTTGATGTACATGGAAATTACATTACTTTTTCGGAATACTTAATACATAACAAAAACAGACACCAAAGGACCGTAATAGCTTAGTGCCTTTGGAAACTTGGAACATTATCTTCTAATATTGGTGAAAGATCCTCAACATCTCCCATGAATATCTTCCAATTTTTTTACCTAAAACCTTTCCTTATATCCTATGGAAAAGAAGACATAAAAAGGGTGATCTCAAATGCTCAGTAAGGGAAAACATAGTGAACATAAAACAATCCATAAACATTTGAAAGCAAAAACTTGAACATGAAATTTAAACATCAAAATCTTGAGCAAAGACATAAATCATGGAAGTACGTAAGGAATATATCATAATGGAACATCAATAATGATAAAATATAATAGGAATAAAACATTTAATTGTGGCAACCATTCATCACATGTCATGATTTCTATAGTAGCCAAGGAATTACTGCCAAGACCATCTTAGTGGACAAAGTCCCATTCTGAATCGAGTTCACTCCTCGTTTCAGTCCTGTAACACTGAACAATATTAACTTACCATTACATACATGTATATCTCATGAGATATAAATCATTACCCAATGCATTGGAGGGAGATATAGGTCCCAACAATCTCATAATGAAATCATTCTTACTTTTTCCACAAAATAAACTTAAAACATTAATCTAACCCAAAGAATAAAACGGGTTTCATAAACATCATCCCATCATCACATAATCCATATAAAACAAATGTAAATTTCATCATAAGAAAAGTGAAACCATGTAAATCATAGAGACATTATACTTGAGACATACACATATGATATAATGTGGTCTTATATAGAAAATTGTTTTGGTAAAGCACTTGAAATGAATTCTTGATGAAAATATCCTTTCTTTTTGAAAATAATTTTCTTTTCACAAAATTCCATGCAAGTTTAAAAGAAAGAATTTTTTTTGAAAATAGTCGTGAAATATTTTGGAGGAAGCTTCATGAAAATAATGCTTTATAAAACCGTAAAAATACGTTCACGCCGTATAATATAAAAATAACAATCTCCTCGTACTTTTGTTGGAAAAGTCAAAAAGTACCTCGTATGGTAAACAAAAGAAAGATTCCGTCCATACGATGTGGTAAAAGTAAGAAAAGGGTAAAAATGTCTTAAACATACATGTAAGGAAAGTAAAAATTTTATGAAAACATTTTTAGAGCATATTGACATGGATAATAAACATAACCCCCAGTAAATACTTACGAGTAAACAATCTCGGATAAGAATGAGATTGGAATAATTATCCCTTTCCTTATGTCCGATATGCTTCGTATGTATCCTAACCTCCTGTATAATGATTTAAATAATGTCATTGACTTATTAAAGAATCATATTCATTGTTATGATATCATATATGGTTCTCTTATGACTATAGATCCGCTAACCCTACGGCGATGGCGGCCGCAGCGAGGGCGATCCGCTAACCCTACGGCGATGGCGGCCGCCGTGGCCCCTTCCCCCATCAGGGGGGAGGGGCCTTCGTCTCCAACTCCTGCCTCAAGAGTTGCGCGACCGCGAGGGAGGGACTGCTTTGGACCCTCGCCGGACGCGGGTTTCTTCCTCCCCGCAATCGACGTTACTCCGAAGGTTCCTGGGTGCGTTTCTGGTCAGCCTATTGTCCCGGTCTCAGTGAAGGAATTCCATGAAGCTTCAGCTCTACTCTCCTCGGCGCTAATCGTGAGGTTTACGAAGCGGCGACCGCTGGTGGAGCACTTCGACAAAGCAATCAATGCGGAGTGGGGTTTGAAACACCGTGCACTTGTAAGTATACTGGGACCGCGTCAATTCCTTATTTTATTTGCGGATGAGGAAGATTTGGGAATGGCTTGGTCGCGAAAGAGGATTCCTTTCTGTGGCCTCCAATTCCACTTACTGCGCTGGTCCTTTGAGGCGCACATGAACCGGGACTCGTCTCACGCGGCAATTTGGATTCAACTGCCTGGACTTCCTCTGCCATTTCAGAATATTGGATTATTGAGATCGATAGGCAACTCGATAGGGCGTTTTTTATGCAGTGATCAAAGAACAGCCTCCATGTCTCACCCCTTTTCGGCTAGAATATGCGTGGAAATGGACGTTGCAAAAGTGCCTCCGGAGATTGTCTGGATTGTAATTGAAGAAGAGTACAGGTACGCTCAATCAATAGTCTATGAAGCCTGGATCCCTTTCTGCTCCTTTTGCCACAAGCAGGGCCATGATGAACATGGCTGTCGAAGGAGACTCCGGGGTGGTGGAAGCTTTGATGTGCCAGATGTACCAGCAGGTGTTCCCTCGGAAGGAGAAGTGGTCACCATGGGTACCGTGAAAGACAGCGATCAGTATTCACCTGCAGGCAGGCCTCAAGGTTGTCACGCTCCATCTAAATCAGTTGGGGACTTTGAGCCGATGGTCCAGGGGGTGCTGTCAGGGGAGGTGGATGCTCCATTGATAGGAGTACAGGCAGAAGTGAATGAATCTGGGGGAAAGGAGACCATATCAGGGGCTGTGGTGTCTACCCCTCTAGAGGTTTCTGGATTGGCCAACCGGGAGAATGACAAGCAGAATAATCTGAGCCTTGATGCTGCAACCAATATACAGGGCCGGGACATGAATGAGGAATGTAATCTCCAGTATATGGGCAGGGGACATGAGCTTCAGCAAGGCTTGGGTGAGCCTGAAATGCCAGAACAGAACACCTCAACAAGTCTGATTAAGGTTGGGGTGGATGAGGCTATTCCTTGTTCCCCAAACCGTTTTGCTCTGCTGGAAAACCCGGATGCTGTAGTGGAGCATGCTGGGGAAGATGAGCCAATACCTTTTCATCAACAGAACGAAGGTGATACAACTAATTGTGGCATTTCCCACGGAATGATGGCTAGCCAGCCTGGGGGTGGTGTGGCTGATTCGAAGGGAGTCATCAGGGCTGAACCAGATCAGGTGATTGAGGGGGCTCCAATTCAAAATAATAGTATGAGCTGTAAAAAGAAGGGGAAAAAAGATTACTCCTTGCTTCCCCCTCCATTAGAGACCCGCTCTGTGAAGAAACTACCGGTGACAATGCCCAATGGGGTGAACCAGGCTTTAAGAAAGGGGAACATAGATGAAATGGACATCTCTACGGGGAAGATGGGGACTAGAAAGGAACCCATCCTTAGTTCCGAGGAGGATATGGTCGAGGAGTTCCTGTATGTGGACATTCCACAGGAAGAGGCTGACATGATGGGAAGGGCGGTAAGAGTGGAAGTCGATCACGAACAGGCAAAGTGGATTGACAAGCAAGACTTGATATTAATGAGAGGCTTCAATGACAAGAAAATCAGCAAAGAGGAATATATCTGCACTTGGGACAAAATGGCGAACTATTTGGAAGATGTTATTGGAGAAGATCCTGGGGCTAAGGTATGGATAATGCACTGGAATCTCTACAGGGAAGAAAGCAATAATAGGCTAAGGTTGTGTTTTGGTAACATTTCCTTTTCTTATGAGGCTTCACCCCCGGTTTGACTTGGGAAGTGCAGTCGAGACTTCCTCATCGGGCTAGAGCACTCTACCTTTCCTTGGAGGGTCATTCGGGACATGGCTGATTCAGAGGGATGGCAACATCGGGAGGGACCATGCTTGCATGGGATCGTCGAGTGGCCATCTTAGGGATGGTGGTGTTGTTGTTGCTGGTATGTGGTAGTTTCTGCTCTTTCTGGTGTTTTTCTGGGTTTGTTTGGCTGCTTTGTTGAACTTTTGGTTTCTCACTTTTCCCACAAAAGTGTTTTCTTAATAAAAAAAAATAATTGTCAGTATGACTATATATTACCCGTTCTTTTCTAAATTCATGTTAATGTAGCGTTTTGGGTAAAATCGTTTCATTTGTCGTTCGTGTTTTAACTTGTAATTATTCATATGATTAATTAGATCATGATTACTTACATCTAGAATGTAAAACATTATTTATATATAATATATATTCAGATTATACATATATATATATATATAATAGATCTATAAATGGAAAGAAATACACCATTGATGGAGACGATAGGCCGTACGTACGCATGAACGCTGTTTTCGTTTCCTTATTGAATTGAATGGAATTAAATAGATGAAATACATATATATATATATATATATAAATAAATCCAGTATCATTATTATGTCATATATTTCATGATTACTCATTATATATACTTTATAATCATTCATTAATGGTTAATCATTGAGAATGAATCTCATCGCGTTGTGGAGACGGTAGTCCGTATGTACGCACGAGCGATGATATCGTTCCCATAATTATTGAATTGAATTGGAGTGGATGATACAATATATAATAATCAGTATGATATTATAATAACTGTTTATAGTTATTCTTTGCACCATTATACCCATCCAAGTAAGGTGGTGTAGGAAAAATAGAATACACCACGGCGTGGAGACGGTATTCCGTACGTACGCACGCACGGTGATTTCGTTTTCTGTAGGATGGAGAGAAGGTGAAATGGGGTTGTTTCATGTTTATAATAACATATCAGTATATTAGTGATACTGATGTTATTACTTTACAATGAAACAACTAAAGAAGAAAAAGTTGAAGAAGAAATAAGCTTGAAATAATCAGTAGAAGAGATTACCTCTTCTTCGACGCACCTCCTTTAAACTTCTTCTTAGGGAAATAGGGTTGGTATTTTGAGAAGAACAGTACCTATATATAGTTTATAGGGAAGTGGGGAAGTGAAATGGGTATATTTTATCTAATCTTAAAGGCTCAAAATGGTGTGAGGAAGAGAGGGAGGAGGTGCCCTTTTATAAGGGAGGAGAGGGGCACCTTTGGAATCCTCAAAAATATTAGTTTAATATAAATTAAAACCCCACATAAAAACCTCCAAAAATGACTCAATTAGAATATTAGATGAGATATGGTTTTAATATCATCAAAAAATAAAATTTATACATGTTTTAATGTTATTTTAAACCTTATCATTGGGATTTATCATTATTTAATCTATTTAAGTTTATTTGTGGTAATAAAATTCTAAATTTTAAATGGTTATAAATAATCACTTATGTGTTGTTAATTTTCCATAATTGGATACTTTATGAAATTTTAGACTATATAAATTTCAATTTATAATTTTTTAAATATTTTTGTGATTTTTAAACAATTTAATAATATGTTATGTTTATAAAATAACAATAGTGTCAATTTTGACACTATTCATTTATTTGAATTTAAATAAAATCTACACAGAGGATATATTCGAACTAAAATATTTAATATATTTCTAACATGTAAAATTTGTCTAGAAAATTCGTGGAGAACATTAAATAGTTCATATAATATTTATTTTAATATTTGTAAAACCATTTATTTGGTATATCTCTTAGTAAAATTATTAGTACAACATTTTTGTATAATTATTTCATATACTTATTTGTTGCATAAAAATTAAAAATAAAATCCTTTGATGAATATAAATATCAAAGTATTTATAATAATAATTTTACTCGAATTTATAATCTTAAAATAACAACATTTAAATTATTATCTTTATTAAATTATGAAGGTGATAACTTTGGAATGATTTAAAATAAAATATTATAAGTGTCATAATCACCATAATAAGGATCCAAATGGTCAAATATTCGGCCAGTGGATGATTAGGGTTTATATATACACTAATAATAAGTTCTTTGCAGATTTTGGGCCTTTTGATATGTATTAATATTTCAATAAAAACTATATTATTGATTTTTCACTAAATAAATATTTCTACATCATTAATGTATAAGATAATAAGGTAAACAAATAACTCTTAAAAATTACAAATAAATTTCCATGATAAATTAAAAAATTTATCTTTCAAATGAGTATTTATAACCGAATTTATATTTTTTATAAACTTATATTAAAAATACTTTTATTATTAAAGTTGAGTGAGACATATTTCACTTTCCTTTAAATAAAAAAAACTAAAGGTCCTAATCACCTCCAAGTGGGTTCTAATGGATTCCATTTCAACCCAAATATAACTTAGGTAGAATTATAATCATCCAATTTTATTAAGAAAAGTATTAGGATAATTTTATAATATTATATTTACCCTTAATTACCCAATTTACTTTTTACTATGGTAAATAAAATTTACCGTTATTACTATTCATAATGCCCCAAAATAAAAAGTAGTATATTAATATAATTTGGACCCACTGATTCCAAATATGGAATCCATTTTTCCAAATTCAATACACAGAAGTTGTATAAATTAAATTAAAATTAATCCCGTTGTCGAAAGAAAATGGGTTTTTGTTTAAAACATTGCAAAAGATTGAATTTATTTAACCTACGAATTCAATGTAAAATCAATGCTAATGACATAAATTATATTAAATGGTAAAAATATATTCTATTTATACTTTAAAACCATTAAATATTATAATTTAACCACATAAGTTACTACGATGAAAAAATATGTTTTTAATTAAAATGTAGCATGTTTTTACTATTCATTAAAATATGAAAGTTATCAGAATAATATGAAAAATTTATCCAAGTTAAAATTTTATATCCGGATTCCAAATAATAATTTTATTTTGTAAAATTGAACTTATAAACATGTCAAAAACTAGATTTAATGTTGGTGCGCCATCAAAAGGCGGCAAAACTGCATTTTTTGAAAAATACTTATTTTACCCGAAAAATTTATTTTGTTCTTATACCATGTTCTAAAAAATGTGTAAGATGAATAATAATGTTATAAATTTCAAAATTTATTTAATACTATTAATAACGTCTAGTTCATAATAATATTATAATAATATATCGTTGTTTAGTAAAACCCGGTATTGAGTACAACACAAGCTACTGAGGAAGGTCGTGATTGCGTGTAATGCAAGCCAAGTCAGGGTTGCGTGTAGTGCACGACTCCTTTGTTGTTGCATATAACAAAATACATTGAATATATAGATATATATATACTCAATGTTTCGTAGAATAACTACTACCAAAAAAACATGAAATTGTGTGTAACACGATCCAAGATTAGTGTTTCGTATACTGCAAGTTAATACGGTGTTGCGTATAATGCAAGATAATCTTGGTGTAGCAGACAACACAAGATACGAAAGAAATTAAAACGAATATATCTTATAAAATCTCAGGTTGTTACACCAATCTCAGATAAGAATCCTCACAAGAAACCTCAAACATGACACCCTCCTCAGGAAACTAAAGCACTGGAGCACCGAAGAACTGATCAACTTCCCATTAAATTAAATGAATGCTACATGATACTGATTATTCCACAAAAAATCCTAGTCCTTCTTGGACAATGATATCAATGGGTCTATAAATCCATATAAATTGAGAAAAACCCTTAAATAACAGCCTATATTACCCATGAATCTACATACCTTTACCACATTATTTGGAACTTTCCAATAAACTACTAACTTAACATTCAATGGATCTATTACCACAATTTATTGAGACACCACATTCCCAAGGAAATGAACCTTTTGTGTCCAAAACATACACATGGAAAACATTACATAGATTTTATGTCATTAAAGAACTTATAAAATAGTTATGAGATTATTAGAATTCTCTTACTATAAATTTGAGTAAAACAATATGTTTTAAATGAATATAACTATAAACTAGTCTAGGAATTCATAAAACACAGAGTTCATGAGTCCTGTCAACATAACTGGTATGTTGGTGACACTAAAGGGCATGGCCACGAACTCAATGTGTCTGCACTTGCATCTAAAGGTATTTTTATGGATATCCCCATCCTTCACCATCAACTAGTGATATCCAGGATAGAGATTGAACACAAAGAACAAAATAACTCCCCTCAACTGGATGAGAAGATATTGGATCCTCAAAAGAGGTTAGTTATTCTTGATTATCACCTAGTTCCACCTTGGGTAGTCTACGAACAACCTCAGACTACAATATTCTTTCATAGAGAATAACACTAGAGTACACCATAGTGACACAATAGGCTAGATGAAACTCTTTCGAATTAGATCATCTATATGAATCCTCAAATCACACAACCGAGAAGGTTCTATCCAATAAGGATCCACAAAAATCAGAGAATTACTATAATGAAATTCTGTTCCAAACTCAATGTCACGTAGAGGAGGTAGTGTCATAAACTCATCTGGTAAAACATCCAGGAACTCCTCCATGACCCTAGGAACACCACAAACCTGAGAATCTAATGACATCTCCACTATGAAAGAAAAAAGTGGCTCTACATGCCAACTTCTCACTTAAAAATTACACTCGCCAATAAAAACCACATGATGTCTATCTATATCCAAGAATACAAATCTTCTATATAATCAATCTATAACAAAATGTATGTAATAAAACCAATCTATGTCAATGATGAAATCATATGGAAAATTATTTAGTAATAAAAGATCTCCATAGGACTGAAGTGGCCCCATTATCAGTCTACACCTATGAAAAACATCAAACAAGTTTGTCTGGAATCCGAATGGCATAGTCAACACTAGATGAATGGGAATACTCCCTATGTATTTTTAAATATCATAGAATATATTGGGCGTAATAAAGGATTGAAAATATGCTAAATAAAAAAATCACATGAATGGGTAGATGATAAACTAATCATTCCTCTAATGATATCAACCCCCTTTTGTGCTCCTGCTTCTGCTGCATGAAACTGTACATTACCTAATCTTATAACTCTCTACTGATGTCTAGATCCATAACCATGCTCAGGTTGAGGTACTTGAACACAATTAACATCCCGATGTTGGCCTCAACTTTCCCTATCTGATTTTCTGGAGCAGAAACCTGGTGCCCCTACTACTGAAATGGCCTCACTGGTAACTTCTGCTGAGGATGAAACTTAACCTTTTCACCCCTACCAAACTAAGCTTGAGTAGCCACTAGGTATTGATATCAAATATGGGAAAAACCCCAAACACTAAGTATATTGGTATAAATTCCCCAAGAAGATCATGGAAACAACATTCCCCATAAGACCAAAAGAGAAGCTACTGAGGTCGACTCCCTGCTATTAAAAACCTTGAAGGCCTTGGAGCCTATGACCTACCAATGAAAACATTACTCCTTGAAGAACTCTACAAGACCCCTATCATAGTAAACCTCATATTGAATTTATATGATCAATAAAGTCATCCTTTTTATAAACCTCTAGATATGTTGTAAATGTAAAAGGAGTAACTGCATACTAGATCAAAGGACAATTTTCTTCTTGAAGGCATCTCACATGAGAATCCTCACTAGGAAAAAGATCCTAGAAAAATATAGAAGGTACTTGAACATGATCCCAAGATCCCTCTTAGATATACTCCCCTACTAAAGGGAGAGCATCTCTTTCCTCTTCACACCCATTATAATCGATGAGAGGATCTTTGGCTAGAACTTATTATGGAAGTTCACTGATGAAACATATACCTCCTTCTGATCAACAAGGTATAAAATCCACCATTGATGCATAGATTCTAACATATAACTAATGTCCAAGGGGATCTGATACTCTTTTGGGGTCTATATCAAACTAAAAGTGATATCCATATCCTCTAGCAAGCTCTCTACATCCACATTAGAAGCTATTACCTCTAACTTACCCAAAGTATGCTAATAAAAAGATTTCATATTCCTCTACCACTGATCATCATCCTCAATTGGACCAACCTTCCAAAAATCAACTAGTCCAACCTAATGAACCTAAACTACATAATACACAACATGGAAAAAGACTAGGAGCCATAACTGAATGAGGATACAAATATTACCTTAGAATAATGGTATGAAATTTTATTTAGATTCATTTTATTATACATTATTCATTTTAACCTTCCCAAAACAACCCAACTCAAAAAAAAGAACATAATTAATCATGATTCATGTACCACTCCTAGGTATATAACTTGAAAGTAGTTCAACCTCACTTGGTAATTCAATAATCTCAAATTCCATTCACTGGATCATGGGGCCCCCTAAAATCTTGTGTCCTAGATGGTCTACCTGGTCTAGGTAAGGAACCAAAGAAAACAAGCACTGATCCATAACAACCCATGAAATCTGCACTGTGCCTCCCCAAACTCTATCCTATCCATCAACCATAACCATTGATACCACTCTACCATGATCCTATACATCCAATGATACCACAATGATGGGAGAGAGATAATGACACCCCCGAGTCTGTACTTTAGTAGGCCCCATTTTGGCGACTAGCACTGAGGGTATAAAAATCACATGTATGGGAGGCATTGCCCTTTATAATATAAATATGTTTGGGAGATAAGATGAATAAACCATAAGAAACTCTATGAAATAATATAAAAGAAATATAAAAACCATACCACAATGCATTTATAAATAAATCTGATATAGATAAAATTCTACAAAGTAAATACCCAAAATTAAATCTAAATCCATAACCCCAAAACTATCCAAAGATCTTAGATATTAATGTATAGAAAAATATTGGTAATCCTCCTAGAAACCTTTAAACAGTTTATATACATAGTGTGATCATACAAGTATACTCAGTAGGAAAACTAAAGTCTCCTGTGCACATGTGAAATGAGTATACTAATACACCCGCGAGAAAGAAGTAAAACCAAACAAAACCTATATAGGAATACTAACCAAACCTATAAAAACCATGGCTGACTCACTAAATAATGCATAAAAGTATAATAACATAATATGAATCAAATAAATTATACGGTACCCTGAACCTCTTTCCCACTAATTTTCTACTCTCACCCCCAATGATGTACATCCTGGTGTCCCAACCTCTTCTAAATCACATCACATCACATAACATCCTACCCAGAGGCACCTGTGACATCAGATGAAATCAAATCTTGTCCAAATAAAATTGGTACATCACATCACATCATATATCATAACCAGTATAGTAGGGTATTGTGAGCATGAAGGAAATCAACATCGTGCCCTCCCCTTACCATGAATCACCCCCACCATAAGCCACCCATCACATATCGCATGAAGAAACCTGGACCATCACATCTCAAGAAATGAAATCTAGACAATGGAAATTTTGGCTTATATCCATCAAAACCTATGCATCTCATCAACACTTAGAAGAGGGAGCGGAGAAGAGCGAGTATCTAACCACCCCTCCTCCCACCAGGATATTATGGGAAACACCACCAAATATATAAATATATGAGTGTCAGCACCTAGTGATCGATGAAGGTGGAGTGTATATAGAAATCAATAAAAATATAAAATGTATACATATATAGAGTCATAGAACACAAGCCCCATCCAAAGGGTTATTAACCAAGGATTAATCCATCTCACAAGATTCTCCACTACTATCGCCAAAACCAAAAGAACAATCCCACACAAGCAAAACACATGCCACAATTCGTATTTCAGTATATAATTACCATTATTCAATTTTACATATTTACCATTACTAACCCATTTCAATTAAAACAGAATGTGAAATATATAATTTCCATCCCATTAATTCATATTTAACAACCCACCATTTAAATACACAGTCTGTTATAGTTTATTCTAATTCATTTTTTTATTTTCATCCTATTATCCGATATATATCAATTCGAATACTACTCACACAACTTGAGTAACAAATAATGTAAAAGGAATCACAACTCAATATACCAACAGTCAAATCCACTTCCACCTTCCATCATAAGGATACCACTTTAACAACAATCCTGCACAACTATACTAAAACCACCATCGCAACCTCATTGCATAACCAAATCACATCCATTGCCCCCACACACGTCAGAATATAACCATCACCCATTCATTACGTCATCTCAACAAAACCATAACACGTAAACAAATACAAAACCAAATATCATTTTCTAGATTAGGCATGTGGGATTTTATATAATTCCTCTTCTTCATTTCAGGGTGTTATCACTCAAACCATAAGATCCGGAGGCTTCCAATTCATTTAATGGGTATATGTAATTATCCAACTAAATTTTAAGTGATTTAAATGAACTAAAAAAATGAATTCCAAAAATCACACCATAGCAGTGAAAAGGACCCCCAATGGACACAATTTTCAGTATATATTTTACCCATACAATTATAGTAACAAAACCATATCAAAATGATGAAAACATTCTTTCATTACCCCACCCATTATTAAATTTGTTTAACCAATAATTTATTTTTTTAATTTATATAAAACCATTTACACATGGATAAACATAAGAACCCCTCCCAGTATGATACACATAATCTAAAAATGAAGGAATTCCTTACTTGGAATAAAGAATCTTTACACAAATTTTCTGCACCAAAAATAGGGGATGTATGCACTCAATGGAAACACCTAAAGGGAAATCAAATGAACTATAGAAACGAGTTTCCATAACTCCAAGGGAATTTGTATTGGGAAACTCCTATCATAGTAAAAAGAAATCTAGAAATTACAATAGAAAAATATTCACCTTACAAATATCATATCTAAAACCAATGGGTATTAATAAGGCTTAATCGACCATTAATGGATGATCTCATTAAAAACACATGGTTTGACCATTAAAGTGGATCAAATTATTTTTCAAATAGAGGGTATAATTATCCTCCTTTAACATGTCTTTAAAAACCATTAATTAAGGTACAAAAACCATTTTTTTCAAAAATACGTCAAAAAGAGAAAAAATGGATTTTTTTTTGGAAAACTAAATTTTCCATAGATCTATCATTGGGATATACTGTCCATTTAAAGATCTATGTTCAGAGATATAATATTAGTTTAATGATTCATAATTAGTAATCTACTTTTAATTCATAGATCTAATGTTATTTTAGATATCTAGCATTAGTTCAAAGATCTACTATTAGTTCATAGATTCACCCTTAGTTCGGATATCTACGGTTAGTTCAGAGATCTAGCATTAGTTCAAATATCTACCATTGGAGATATAACTTTAGTTAATAGATCTAACATTAGTTAATATATCCAACATTAGTTCAGATATCCACAATTATGTTATAGATCTACCATTAGTTTAGATATCTACCTTTAGTTTAGAGATCTACCTTTAGTTTATAGATCTACCATTAGTTTAGATATATACCATTAGTTCAGAGATCTAAAATTAGTTAGGAGATATACCATTAGTTCAAAGATATAACATTGGTGATCTACTGCAAGGATATACCTACATCTTCTAAATGACTCATTTTCCCTCTAAAACTCCTCCAAACTCTTCCCTCCACAAAACACCTCTGAACATTCCCTATACACCTAAACCACTATATTTTCAAAAAAGTAAAATGCTGAAAGGTCCAGACTGATACATGAGAAATTATTAATGAATAATATATATTAATATAAAAAAATATACCTCTGATTTATATTTATAAGAAGACTAAATTTATTATACAGGATATTAGATAATGTTCGACTTAGTAGAAGTTTGAGGAAAGAGTTTATTATACAATCTAATTTTATTCTGATATGGTTATTTTTAAATTTCCATTGGTGGAATTATGTGATATATATCTAAAAAAACACATATATTAAATTTTACTCTGGTTATTTATAGGTTTTCAAGTATTCTTTCCATTTTACCTCTTTTTGGTACTCAAAACAATTGAGGAAAATATTTTTAAGTAAAATTGACCACATATATCTTTTTGGGTGAAAAATATTTCAATTCCATATCCATTTTATTTATTTTACTCCTAGTATGTTATATTATATACTTAAACGATTTCATAAGATCAATTTTATTTAAATTATACTTTCTATTAAAGGTTTTAAAATGAATCATTTTAATGTGTTCTGCGCAAGTCATTTTTTCACTTTTTATGAAAGTGGGAAACAAATGTTTTTTATTGTTTACTAGATGACTCAATTTTACCACTATAATATCTATTATTCATTATAAATAATATGTTAAAATTTTTATGGGGTTTCAAAGAAAATATTATTGTAATTATTCAAGTATTTTTTAGTTTTAAAATGATTTTAAGAAATGATATTTCTTCTTATTTAAGGAGACTTTATAATGTCTTTATAATGATGTTTTTCATCCATGTTATAATGAAATGAGTTTTTATTTTATATTCAACATAAATAAATAATATATTAATTATATTTTTCACACACTATACTAAACTAAAAAAAATCCTTGATATATTTTGACTATTAAATACGATCTTTAAAACATAGAAATTAAATCAACTTGTTTAAACTTCAGTAAATATATTACAAAATCAATAAGGAAAGTAGGAATAAATGAAATATGGAATCTGAATTCTTCCTTATAAAGCCAATTTTTATGAGATTATAAATGAGTTATCTTAATTAGGGTTTTACCACGATGAATCCCAATCTAAACTCAAATGAGTATGGTTTGAGAAAAAAAATATACAAGAGATGTTTAAGCTCATTGAGATTTCCAGAATAACCATGCTAGCTGGACCACCGCAAAAAACTACAATAAATTCTTATTTTATTATTAGGTATTATTCAGATATTATATAAAAATGTAACAAAATATTTATATGTATAGATATATCATGAATTTTTATTATTTCAAATATTCATTTTTATTCAATTCACTTTATGCTTAAAAAATTAATTTTCCTAAAAATGGAATTTTATTTCAAGTAACTAAATATGTTATGATTTAATAATGACAATATATATTGATCATATGAATAATAATTTTACACTATATTAATTAATAATTTATTTGTAAAATAATAGTTAATATTCTAAAACTCATTTTCATATAAAACCAACATTTTTCTTATATTTTATGTTTTCAATTAAAAATAAAATTTATAAATTTAGAATGTGAATTTAAAAAAATTAATTTAATTTTAGGATTTATCATAGAAATATTATCTTAATATAAAGTTATATATTTATCTAAAAAAACTGATTTTAGGTGAATAATATAATATACAATTTTTTACTAATACTGTGCTGTTTATGGAATTAGTAGATTATAAGAATGATTTTGAAATTTATAAAACCATTTTATTTTAAAAATATTAATTTTATTGGTTATTTTATAAATTTAAAAATATTTATTTTATTTTATAAACCTATATTTAATGTTTTAGAATATAAGTAATATTTTTTTCAAGAAATTAATTTTAATACTTTATATAACTCTTATTTTAAATTTATTTTTTATCACTTTTAGAAATTGAATGAAATTAAATAGTTTTAAAATTTTTAATCATTAGGACCTAATTATATAAAAAGGAAAATTTTATTTTTTAGTCACAGTGGATAAGTTACCTAGATAAAAACTAGTTACCATAGTGAAAACTTAAATGGTAAACATAATTAATTAACAATAAATGACTTCAAACATGATTAAAACATTCATGATAATGTGTTATTGAGTAATTTATCAACATTATCACTTAAAATATATATTATTTCCAATTTTTAGAAAATTTTCTTTATAGTAACTTCACATTATTAAAAATCATTGGGTATTTACAAAAATACCATTATTTTTCAATTATAAAAGAGAATCTCCTATCCTTATTTCTACTCACAAAAAACCCCCATTTTACGGATGCATATATACCCAGAAATTTTATAAACATTCCTATACATCATAAAGAGGTTTTTTTATTCTCAAAATACTATCACTCAAAGTCTTAACCCCCTTTTCAAAGGACATAATCTTAGAAGTGTGGTATAAATTTCAAACTGATCCTTTCCCATTTCAATTTTTTGTATGGACAATTATTCTTACTCAAATTACATTAAACTATATTTAAATGAAAAAATCAGTGTTATTAGAATACTATTAAATTATTATAATTATGGTACAAGCATTAACCACCTTTCCCTTTTCTTTTAATAAAAATAAAAATGTGAATCGTGCGTACATGTAGACTACCACCTCTATGAAATAACGTGTTTTGTTGTAATTCACTGCCTAAACTGGATAGTAAAAATATAAAATCAAATAAATATTTATAATATATATTTAAATAATACTTATTTTCATAAAATAATACTTATTTTCATAAAATAATTAATATTTATAGTTATTTATTCCTCCCTTTGAAAATGAAATCACCGTCCATGCGTCCGGGCGGACTACCGTCTCCATGAAACGATGCATTTAGTTTTTTCACTACATCCTTAATGAAAGGATTAAATTTATATTTTATTATTATATATGATATATATAAGTTATATATATACTTAATATTTTTTATTTTAGAAAACAAAAAAAATTAATTATTGTTATAAATAAATATATTGATATTGGAAAATAACCCAAAACTAGTCCAACACCGATTTTCTTATTCATGAAAGATGAATAAAATTCCCCTATGAAATAATTATCACATTATATGAATTTAAAATAAATAAATTATAGAACCTTTAATTTTTAGGTAATGATGAAATTTTTAATAAAAAGTAATATCAACACCACTTTTATGAACCTAGTTTAAAACTATCATGATTATTAACGCATAATGATTAAAAGATATTATAAAAATCTAATATATGAAGAGAATTATTGTTAATAAAGATTAGAAATGGAAATATATATAAATAAGGTTATAAAATAATTAATTAATATTCATATATATATTATATAGGAAGTTAAATCACATTCTTGTAAATCAAGGGTAAATTTAAGGGACTTGGTAACACAAACTCACTTCTTTGATTTATACAATATTTTATTATACTTTGTATTTACAAGAATTTACATTCAGAATGGTTTTATATCTTTATTTCTGGGTAAAAATAGTCTTTTATACAAATCAACATCATTGAAATTTTATCTTTTAACTTTAAAAAAACAAAGGATACTTTTGAAGAGAGACTAATAACTACGGGTTTTACATTGATAAATAACAAATGTTTTTAAAAAAGATATTTTCATGATTTAGTTTTCATTTTCCTCTCTATATTAAAGATGATGTACCAAAAATGGAATTATTTTTCAAGTTGCACCATATATTTCTCTTTTATTATGTAATTATTTTGGGTGATCTAGTATTCAGTATCAAATGATTTTGTTCATGATGTTATTTTATAACATCTGGATGTTTTAAGAAACATATTTTATATCCATGGGTTATTTATTCTATTAAAGGTGAATGATTTTCCTTTAAAAGTTTTGTAAATCCCAATTTTATTTCCATGGTTTCATTATAAAAATTTAATGATTTACCTTTATATGTTTTTAAAACCCATTTAATTTCTAAAGGTTATTTATGAGAAGAGAATTATTTTCATTTGTAATTTTTATGAAACCCATTTTAGTTACATGGGTTCTTTATAATGTGAAAAGGGAATGGTTTTTAAGTGTTACATGTAAGTATGGATGAATGATGGGTAGGGTATTATATCACCCTAAAAGGCACTGGTTAAGAGTTTACATCTCATGATATAGGTATTAATTAGCATGGTCACTAATGGAGTGGCTCCTGAAAGTAATGTTTCCCTATACTAATGTTTATGCCACAGTTAGAGGATGTTATTCATTATGATCTTATGATCTAATGATTCAAGGTTTATGTTAAATGATTCTATGATATGTTATTATTATTAAAATTAAATGTTGATATTTTTTGGATTTAAGTACTTATTTCATTTACTATGAATCTTAGTTATGTCTTATTATTTTCACTCATGATGTTATGATATTTACCATATGTTCATGTTTTTCACTTATGCTTAGGAGCTGATCATTGATGAAATGTTTATTCATCCCCTATTGATAGTTTCAGAACAATAATTTCTATTTGTTTCAATCCTTAAGATGTTAGGTGAGTCTTACTATTGATATGTTTATAATATGGCCTAATATGGTTCTTTTAAGGATAAATGATCAAGATTTTTGTAAACCAAGAATATTATGTAGCTAGTTTCCAAAGACACTAAACATACTGATTCCCTATATATTATTATTTATGAAATTAAAAGTTTTAAATCATTTAAAATATGTAAAATAAAGGCATGTTTATCTTGGGTCACTATACATGTAACACCCTTATAATTTAAAATGACATTATGTTTAATAACGTGTACAATACATAACATCAAGCTTAAACGAACCATAAAATGTTATTATTTAAATATGAACACTATAACCTAGCCATTGAATTTTTGAGAAATAATATTATTAAATTGATAATGATATATATATAATGTTCTAGGAAATAATTTTTTTATTAATACTTATAAAATAAACACTCATTTTTTAGAAAAGACATTTTATTGTTCAAAAAATACGGTTTCTTCAAAAAATAGTATATATTTCTTTTTTGTGAGTGGTTATTATAATTAATTTATGAAACATTTAGAAATTTTATTTTATAGAAGGATAATTTTTTTTAAATCATCATTTCAAAAATATATTATGAAGAAATTTTGATATTTTTTTGAAAAGTTTTATTTTTCAATGAATATTGAAAAATACCAATTTTTATTAAAAATTGTATTTTTAATTTAAGTATTTTTAAAATAAAATTCTATTTTGGATTAGTTTTAAATTTTAATTGGATATAATTTATTTAAAAAAATCTAGTTATAGTCTTCGGAATGAATTTTATACATAAATTTAGCATAAATTTTCTTGGTATTTAAAATGGTTTTTTCCTGAAAATTCTAAGAATACCCCACTCCTCTCTTATAAAATGACAAATAAACTCCATTTTTTCACACATTAAAAACATTTTTTTTCAGCCAATAAATATTCAAATACATTACTATAATCCATTAACAAATTATGGAGGTCTTAGTTTGGGCATAAAACCAACCATAAAGGGATTAAGGCATAAACAAAAAGAGGTTGACCCAAGAAGAGGTATAGTTCTTGACAGAGCATTTTTGTTTTATTTATTATTATAAATCCTTAAAATCTTATTCAAACATGTTGAAATAATATAACCAGTATATCCCATATAATTATATGTTTTTATGTTGATTAAATAATCTATCTCAATCTCCTCTTCCATTAAATGGGAAACAAAACCGTTTTTGTGGGTATGGTGGACCACTACCATACAAACTGATGTAATTATTTTTCCTAAAAGCCTATAAAACATGGTTATTATGATTGAATTAATATTTAAATATATTATATTAATTACATATTTATCATTATGAAAAATAATATTTCATCTACTTTTAAACCTTTCCATCGACTGAAAAACGATAACGTCGTTCATGCTTACGTATGGACTACCACCGCCACGAAGGGATGTGATTCATTTTCCATCACCACGTCACATATATGATATATACAAGTTTATTTAATGAAATAATATTATATTTATTATATAATGGGTATTATGGTAATATAAAAAATACCTATATTATTTCCATAATAATGGTTGAAAAATGGAAACGTTACTCATGTGTGCATACGACTTATGATCTCCATGACTGTAGTATAGTTAATTTTTCATAAATATATTCCTTGTTTTGTTTTGAAATTTTTATTATGATTATTATTTTAAATATTATTTGATAATGATTTTCTTGACCATAGTCAACCTACCAAAGTTATTTTGTACAAATGATTAGAATATCATCAAAATGTGTGACATGAACTTAATTGATTAGGAAATTGATTAGAACCTGAAAATAAAAGGAATAATAAACATGAAAAATATTATTAATACATTAAATAATTAACACATATTTTTTATTCAGTAATATAAAGAATTCAAAAGATGATTTATACTCAAGGTAAGGGGCTTTATTTGCAAAAAAATCCCTTTTTAACGTTTCCCTTCCAAACCTTTTTTTCCATGTCCATATTTTTAAAATTATTTTATATAAGTATTTTTATAGACATAAATGAATTATAAAAAAAATTATATGCCATTTTTTACTTTCTTTGAAAGTTTTTCAAATTGAATATTTTTATGTATTTGATATTGAATATTTTGACTTTCTCTACCAAAGTCAAAATAATGATCTATTTAAACGTATATGGAAACAAAGACATTTACTGCCACCATAACTATTATTTTATATTTTACTTACTTTATAATATTATATGTCTGCATAAAAAACAACCTTCTTTATGTTTTGGTTATATTCAAAAAGGGTTTTAAAATTTAATCTATATTTTAATATATGGAAATGATTTATTATGAGTTTAAAGAATATTTTTATTAGTGTATCATTAGAAATTTAAAGATTTTATGTGTTATTATTTTGTTATAGTTCTTGGGAATTTTTATGATGATGGGTGGTTCCTTTATAAACCATGTATGGGTGGTTCTGTTATAAACTAAGGATGGGTGGGTCCATGATATCCATAAAATGCATTGTGTATGGAAGTTAATGATATTGGTTATTACATTTGTAAGAGTGACATGGAAAATAATTTACTAAGTTTCCTTCATGATTTATCCATAAACACTTTGGATTTTTATAGAAATACTATGATTTCATAAGGTAAGCTAAGGATCTTATGTTTAAAGTAAATTATATGCCACATCTTAAGGGTGGAAAATATAACTTTGTGAAAATGTTTTCATGTCTTTTTATGAATTCATGAGACATTTATGAGATTTATTTTTCTTAATGATTTTTATATAATTTTTTAAGAAAATATTTTTTGAGAGAAGTTGATTTCTTGGGAAATAAATTAATTATTTTGAACCTAATTTTTATTTAAAAAAATGAAATTTTTTAAAAACTATTCACAGACTAACGATTTATTTCTTTCCTTTTATGTCCCATATATAGATTTTTGTGCTTATCCCATATTTTTCAAAAAACATTAATAGGGTTTTAAGGATGAGTATGGAAAAAGACGAGGTTAAGATACAAATTGTGAGGATATCTTCTTAAAAGGAAAAAAAGTTATATCTTAATTTTTTTTTTGGAAAAAATAGATACTAAGTGGGGGTGTCCACTTTGTGATGTAAACTATATTTTTGTGTGGGTGATGAACCAATTATATAAAATTATAAAATAAAAATATGGTTGTGAATAGATGAAAATTAATTCTTTTATAAAGGAACTGAAATATGTATTGTTAAAGGTAGGTCCATTACAATTGGTATCCGAGTAGGGTTAAATAAATTTGGAGATTATGATGTTTTTATGTGATATTAACTTAATAGTTATGAATACCATCTTTGTTTAATAAGTATAATTTTTATTATATGTTAAAAAAGCATAGATTTTGTTTTTATGTTTTATGTGATGATATTTTAGAGTGATTAATGATATTTTCAGCGATGTCTTGTTGTTTTGAGGTATTTTAACCCTTAGTTTTGACATAAAGGATTATTTCAGAAGAATAATTTTACATTTTTTGGGATGTAAAAATAAAGGTATATGATATGATTTATTGTTAAAAATTATTTAATGTTGAAGTTATTATGGTTATTTTATAGGGTTTAAAGGTCTAAGTATTATAGAATTTCTATGGGTATTGTCTTTACAAGGACCATATTAATTGTAACATTCAATAATTTATTTAATGTTTTAATAATTTTATTTTCAATATATTAAAGTGTGTTTATCCATATGAAAGGAAAAGGATCTCACACAACCTTACTATCCCTTCCAGATGATTTAATCATCAATATCATGGAAAAATATTTTTCAAATGATTTTAAAAACTTTTTGAACATCCAAATCACCTGAAAGAAACTATTTAATCTACCAAACAACTTTTTATTTCTCCAAAATTTCAATGTATTATAGTATTTATTTTAATTGATTACAAAAATCTCAACACATCCATCTAATTTGGAAAGGGAAATATGAATAAGGATATTACTATTTATTTTCTATGTATATGGAGTTCATGTTGGAAGATAGAGGGGATATCGAAAACATAAAAGAAGGCATTGTTGCCAAGATTTATGGTATGCTCTATTTTTTGATATTCAAAGTATGAAACATGATGGAGTTGATATTAAATAATCAAGAATACATAGTTGATATAATTGATTTTTAGTAATAAATTATTAAGGAATAAGACAAAAAAGTATGGTTGAATTTTTAATAAGGATCATGAATGGAGGATGTTTATATCAAAGATATTGTGATATATTATAAATATTATGAGAATCATGAAACACCTTAGGATTTTTAAACAGTAGACTTTGTTTTAAAAATTTAGGAACATATGTTAGATAAAATCAATAAATTTGAAAAGTGGTATAATTAAGAGGTAATATTTTTTAGAGAAACTAGTTTAAGGCCATATTATAAACAAATAAATAAAACTTTGGGTTAATATGTTCTTGATGTTATATAAATTCTACTCAATTAATATTATTTGATTTTGTGTAAAAAATGATCAGTATAAAAAAACATATATGTTAAAAATAAATTTTATTATCAATGATATTTTTGTGGATGTTCATCATATTTTTGGGGTCTTTATAGGAGTTATATTTATATAGTTTTAGAAAAAAGGACAACCCATCATATCTAGCAAGGCTATGGGGACTGAACTCCCAAACAAAGGGTGACATAGGTGAAATGACTACCAATGGCCTATATGATGTCTTTTTAGTATGATATTGGGTAAAAAATTTAAATATAATGATTATGTTGACATTGGGAACATATGTTTTACTCTATAGATAACCATGGAACTGAAAAGTGATTTGGTGATTAAGCGATTAATGTTATTTCCAAAGAAGATCATTATATGTTAGGAAAAATTAAATGGTAAAGGTAAAAAATATTAAGGGATTTTATTTTAATATTAGAGGGTGAGTTATATTTTGGAATCATATATAATTTTAATGGTGATTTATGGTGATTTAAGTCATTTATGGAAATTATTAGAATATCTTGGATATAACACCCTATTTGTTATTTCACACATAAACATATTTATTACATAAAATTTTCATTTGATGAAACATATATTATCAAGAGGTATAGTGTATTTTGGGATTAAAAACATTACATAACAACTTAAAACATGAAATACACATCTTTGTTGAAAACTTCTTTTACATGACCACAATATTCTGTCGTACTTAACATTTCATGGGATAACCTCGGGACATGCATAAGAAAAGAGTGATCTATAAAGCCCAGTAAGGGGGTAAAAAAGGTATAACATAAATAATAGTACATATTAGGTAATAGGTATATCAATGGAGCAAAATAGAAACATTAATATGAAGGCATGATATAGCATGATTATCATAACATGGAGATGTGACAACAATATTTATCATTATATAAGCATAAGACATGGATAATTGCACATGAAGCATGAGTAAACCCTCATTTCTATTGAATTAGCATGAGTAAACCCTTATTTCAATTGATGTATCATGATAATAATCATTACCCAATTCATTGGATCACTATCCGGGAACGCCCTTTATAAACATTTTATTTCATGCATAAGTGTGCCACATGGATTATATAACATGGAATCATTCAACATCATCATTAATTTCATGATAAATTATTGTGGAATAAAGAAATAAAATTATATAATCAATAAGTATATGTGCATAAATTTGAATACCCACGATAGATAAATGAGTACGGTATTCACTACGTGGTGATTTGGCTTGGAAATACGTGGTGCAATTTCGGCTGCATAACGACATGACATAATAAATCATAAAAATGGATGATAAGAGAAAAAGAGATATCTCATCACATGTACAAGAAATTGAAATTAAAGGGGTCAGATTTATTCATGTACCAACACATGTAATTTGAAAATATAAGGCGTAACATATTAAAGAAACTTAAAGAAAGATGAGAAAGGGAATAACTCTTATGAAATTTTGACATGGTAATGGGTGTATATGGGAGGGATTAATGAGAGAGAAATAAGTATCTCATCACTCAAAAATAAGGATGATAATATGGGGGATTTGTAAAATCATACACTATGATTTTCAATTTAAAATAAAATGGTATTACAATATAAAGAAACTAGGACAAAAATGAGACAGGAAGAAATCCCTTACGGAATTTCAACATGTTAATAGGTGTACATGGGAGGCATTAATGAGATTTAAAGGGATATATCATCATTAAAAAATAAGGAGGTAAGTATAGGGGATATGATAAATCATACCCCAACATTTTTAATTGAAAATAAAAGGGAATAACAATATAATTAAACTTATACATAAATATGGAAGGATGGAAAGTGAGGATCCCTTACTTGGAAGTATGATCCCAATGGCTTGGTAGAGGCTTATTAGGAGCTTCAGTAACCTTGGGAGGATTATAGAGATATTATGGAATATTTTTTTCTAGCTCCAAATGGTTTGAGTGGAGAGGAATGGGAGATTGAGTGGTTTTATATAGGTAAAGACATGGAATTATTTATTATTTAGGTTTTGGACACCACACATTAAACTAATCAAAACCACAAACCAACCCATGGTTGATTCCCATGGATTTTTCAAAAGGGGGGTGGGAAAATTTATTTTATAAGTCCAATGGCTGAACTTATTAAAATTTTAGGTTTTCTTATGTGGAGGTGGGTCCCACTCTCAGGGAAATCATTTTTTAAAAGTTAAAATGTTTTATAAGTCTTGGAGGGTCATCTAAGGCACCATAAAATTAATCCAAAAAATATAAAATCACATTATTTTAAAGTTAAAACATATATTGGCCGAAATTAATTTTTATAGTATTTTATTTCATAACTATTGGGTCATTATGATTTCATAAAACACATTATATATTTAAATGGTATTTAATTTTTACCCAAAAATTTGACTATATTAGAAAATTATTAAAAATTAACCATTAGATAATTTCAACATCATGAATCAGAAAATAATATTCATTTTATCTAAATAGTTTTCTAAATATGTGAATTTTAACTTTTAAAATAAAAACTGACATTTATCGAAAATTCATGTGGTTGGATAAAAACAGCTCTCAAACCTTAATAAAAATTACAATTGTATTCATAAAAATTATATGATCATTTATATTTAAGAAAAAGAAATTTTGTAATAATATTTTAGAAAAATGTTATTTAATTAAAAAATCTATTAATTCAGCAAAATAGATTTATTAATTGAATTTAAATATTAAGTAAAAAATAATGTTTGGGCTCAAAGTAACAATAATAATATGAATGAATATTATTTATTATATACAACAAATAATGCAAATAATCATAGTTCTAGGGTCTTGTTACATAACCCTTTATAAAACTCCCATAAGACCTAAGGGTAAGGTGTGCATTGGTGACATACTCTTGGAGTGGCTCCAATTACATTTCTTTGGTGGTAATCTCTATTAACTTACACTTCTTCTGTAGGCGGTTCATTCAAGATTATCGTGTTGAAGCTAAGCTTGGGATTGGTCAAAAGTGAAGTACAATGATGCTGCCACCTTTACAAGATCTGAAAAATCGGCTTCATATGAAGCAATTCTACTGGATGAGGCCATCAATTTCATTTTCTCAGTAAAATGGATTTGTAAGAGCCCTATATTTATACTAATCACATGATCACTGTTAAACGACTATAGTAGAAATGGTAATAATTATTAAGGGTATTTTAAAATCCAAAACATAAAATCAAGTTAGTTCATATGTTTTATAAAACCATTTTACACAATAAGAAATTTAATTAAATCAAGAGGGATTTTAATTAATAAAAGTTTGGATCATTACAATATTCTCCCCTTAAGAAATTTCATCTCAAAAGTTTCCTTTTCCCACACTAAAATAGATGAGGGTAACTATGCTTCATCAATTCCTCCAATTCCCATGTTGCTTCTTTAAACATGTGGTTTTTCCACAAAACCTTGATAAGGGGAATTATCTTATTTCGTGGAAATTTTTCTCTATGATATAAGTTCTTCACTAGCTTACCTTCACAGTAGAGGTCATTATCCAATGGTACTACCTATAGATTTAGTATATTAGATGGTTCTGGTATTTAATTTTTCAAGAGTGATACATGGAATACATCATGTACTTGAGATAGGTTCGGTGGGAGTGCTAGTCAAAAGGAAACTGCTCCAATGTGATCAAGGATTTCAAAAGGACCGATGTACCTTGGAAAAAGATTTACCTTCTTACCAAATATCATAACTCTCTTCTATGGTGATACATCGAGGAATACCATGTCTACAAAATTAGAATCTAGGTCTCATTGATGATTATCAGCATAGCTCTTTCATTGACTCTAAGAAGATTTAATGTACTGCTGGATGGTCTTAACCTTCTACACCATTTCTTCAACCATTTCTGAACCTAGGGGTTTTCGATCCCCAAATTCATCCCAAAATGATGGTGTTCCGCACCTCTTCCCATAAAAGGGATTCATAAGGATTCATTTGGATTCTTGAGTGGAAACTGTTATTGTAAGAGAAATAAACTAGTGGAAGATATTGATCCCAGCCTCCCTTGAAGTCCATTGGGAATTCTCTCAACATGTGATCAAGTGTTTGGATAGTCTTCTCATATTGTCCATCAGTTTGAGGATGATAAGCCATACTAAAGTTCAGATCAGTATTCAATGTGTGTTGGAGACTCTTCCAGAACATATAGGTGAATCTTCGACCTCGATCTGATACAATTGATAGTGGTACTCCGAACCACCATACCACTTCTCTGATGTATATCCATGCTAGTTGATCCAATGATAAATCCTCCCAAATTGTAATGAAGTGGATAGTCATTGTAAGACAATCCACAACAACCCGGATTGCATTATTTCCTTTGGATATATTCAAAAGTCTATTGATAAAGTCTATGGTGATGTTCTCCCATTTTCATGTTGGTATGGGTAATGGTTACATCATCCCCTTAGACTTCTACATCTTAGCCTTCAGTTGGTGACATACCATACACTTTGATGTATACTTAGTGATATCCTTCTTTATGTTATCCCACCAATAGTGCTCTCATAGATCTCTATACATCTTTGTGTTTCCTGGGTTAATGGATAAATTCAAACTATGTACATCATTCAAAAGATCTTTTTTTAACTCCGGACATGATAGAACACATAGTCTTGACCCAAATCTCACAATTTCTTCTTCATTAACATTTAACTCTGAGGATTTACCTTTTCTAATAGTTTCCACTTTCTTCTAAATTCCCACATCATCCTTTTGAGTATCCATTAAGCTTTCCAAAAGATACAGTTGAGAAAACATTTGTGAAAGGATTTATGATGTTCCCTTCTTTATGATTCCCATGTCCATATTTATCAAATCTAAGAAGATTGGATCATTTTCAATTCTCATAAATGATAGAATTGTTGGTTCCTTTCTATTTACAGTATCTTGCCCCATTTTCGCTTTCCTGGGTGGTAATGGATTGATCAGTCATAGTATTTGATCAGCTCTAACCATCTTTATTGGTGCATGTTCAACACTTTCTATGTGAATATATACTTGAGGATTTTTTTATCTTTATATATTTTACACTTCTACCCAAGGAGATAATATTTCCACATTTTAAAAGTGAATATTACTGCTTCCAAATCCAGATCATGCGTTGGATATTTTTTCTCATGAACTTTCAATTTCCTTGAAGCATAGACAATTAATTTGTCATTTTTTATCAACAAACATCCCAAGACCTTCTTTTTAGAATCACTAAATACCACAAAAGTCTCCACACATGGGTAGTGTGATAACAGACACTATTATAAGCCTCATTTTATACTCCTTGAAGCTATCTTTTCATTAATCACTCCAATAAAACTTGACTCCCTTCCTAGTTATCTTAGTAATAGGGTTGGACAATTGTGAAAAATTTATCACAAATCAGCGATAATATCTTGATAACCCTAGGAAGCCATGAATATCTGCCACCAATGTTGTCCTCGAACATCCCTCAATTGCAGCTATTTTGGAGGGATGCATAGATATCATATTTCTTGTGATGATATGACCTAATAATGATACATAATTCAACCAGAACTCACACTTTCTGTACTTTTCATAGAGCTTATCCTTTCGCAAGGTCTCTAGTATAGTTCTTAGATGCTTCTCATGCTCCTCTTTGGTTTTGGAAGATATTAGAATATATTATATAAAGACTACCAAAAATTTATCGAGGTAATCTCAAAAGACTCTAATCATCATTTCCACGAAGATTTATATAGAGTTAGTGATTCTGAAAGGCATTACTATGAATTCATAGTGTCCATATCTTGTACCAAAAGTAGTCTTGGGGATATCCTCATTCTTCACCCTTTCTTGGTAATATCCTGATCACATATCCACCTTAGAGAAGTACTATGCTCCACGTAGCCGATCAAACAAGTCATCAATTCGCGGTAGAGGATAATTTTTATTTATCATGATTTTTTTGAGCTCATGATAATCGATGCAAAGGTGTAATGCCCATCCTTCTTCATGACGAAGAGGACTGGTGTACCCCATGGTGAAGCACATGAGCGTATAAACCCTTTATCCAGATTCTCCTATAGTTATTTCTTTATCTTATCAAGATCCAAAATAGAGATTATATATAGAGTCTTGGATATTGAAAATTCCCCAAGTATAAGATCAATTGATAAATCAATATCTCTTCTAGGAGGAAGACAAAGAAATTCTGCGGGAAACACTTTAGCAAATTCCCTCACAATAGGAATGTCTTCATGGATGGTTGCTTCCTTATAATAAATCATCTAAGAAACCTACATGTTCTCATAGGGTAATAATATCCATGCTTGAGATGATGGTACTAAAGAAGATTCATCATCCTCCTTGTACTCGTATAGAATCAGGGGTCGATTCGCCATATGGAGAGTTATTTCTCTCTCATGGCAATATATTTTAGATCTATATAAGGAAAAAAATCCATGCCAAGAATTTCATCAAATTCAACCAGAGGGAGTATGATGAGGTTCAATGAGAATTTCAATCCACAAATTATGATAAGGGATGAGTTATATTCATGGTATCCAATGATTTCTCCATTTTCCATTCTCACTGAAATCTTTACTTCCATGAATTGTGGTGGTGTTTAAATTGTTCTACTAAACAATCAAGATATAATAGAATGTGTAGAACCAGGATCAAAAAGTACATTCATTATTATTGAATTAATAATTAGCGTACCTATCACCAGTTTGTTGTCAGGGTTCTCTTCGGTGGTTGTGATGAAAAAATATTTCCCTTGCTGCCTTGGAGGATGTTGGTTGCCTACAAAAAACCCCTGTCTTAGGGAACTAGTTTGAAAAGTTCCCTTGTTCTTTGAAGTTTAATCAATTAATAGTGCATTGAAGGTCAAATAGAGAGTTCCTCTCCTCTGTCATAGTAGCAGGTTTTTATTTCTGATAGTTAATGGCTAGGTGCCCTTATCTTTTACACCTAAAACATTTCCTCGTCTCCTTCAGGCAATTTCTGTGGTTCTTCATTCCACACCTTTGGCAAGTGGGGTACTGGATTTTCTTAGCACCTTTGGATTTATCAATCGTACCTTCATAATTAGATTCCACTTTCTACTTCTTATCCCATTGATAACCTTGAAATTCTTTGATCTCCATTTCAACTTTGAGGAAACATCGGACAATTTCCTTATATCTATCAATGTCACGGATCGCTAAGTCCTTCCATAGGCTAGGTTTTATCCCACCAAAGAAGCAGCTAACCTTGTATTCGGGGGTAACGACATTACAAGAGGCATATCATGCAAGCCATGTGAAGTTTAACTTATACGCTTCAATGGATTGATCGCCTTTTTTCTTGAGGGCAAGGAAGTCTCTATCCATATTAAGTCAGAGGGTGCAAGGAAAATATTTATCAAAAACATTTTCCAGAAATCTTTCAATTCCAATGCCTCAATATCTTCCTCACACCTCGTATTTTTTATCAATGTCCACCATTGACCAGCTTCAACCTCTATAACATAAGCAACCATAAGAACCTTCTCTTGGGGGGGGGGGGGGTTGTATGATCCTCTTGACCCATGTTTCTATTCCAAACTTGAGTTAACTGAGAGAGTATCATGAAAATGTTTGTGATTCCCACTCCCATCGGATTGGGTATCTCATTAGAACAATCATCACATTGATCTTCACTTAAGTTGTTAGCCCATGTCCTCCTATTACTATCCATTGGCTGGGATAAAAGTAACGTTAGGGGTAACACATAAAGGGTATTCTAAATTCAAAAAATGGACAACTTATAAATTGGTTTTATTTCCCTAACTTATGACTTTATATGCTTCAATCTATGTTATCCGGTATCTAGATCCCAACATATATTCTTAGGGGAATTTTTTTATTCCCTTAATAATGGTTTATAATAAGATTATAAATTCACCAATGAATATACCCTGTGAGTTTTGTAACCAAGCATGAATCAAGGCCCATTGTTGTGCACCAGTTCCCATTCGAGTCTATCTCAAAGTGGTGTTTTTGGGTTTTACCCCAAGATACATCTGTGCTAGAGCCACCTCTACTTGTTCATATCCAAATAGGAATGTATTTTCTTGATAAACTACTTACTCTATACTCACAAAAATTTAGGGATGTTTTTATTATAATTAGTCTTATCCTTATGGTTCTCACTAGGGTTTTCTAATCCAAATCCCAAAATAATTAAACCTATCCTATGATACCAACTATAACACCCCTTCTCTTTATTTCACACTTAAAAATAATTCATTACATAAAATTTTTACTTGAAACAATAAAGAAGAGAGAGAGGTCTATTGTCTTTGGGTCTTAGGAACATTACATAATAACTTAAAACATGAATCACACATCTTTATTGAAAAATTGTTTTACATGACCACAACATTCCTTCATACATATCATTGAATGGGATAACCTGAGGACATTCATAAGAAAAGGGTGAGCTATAAAGTCTAGTAAGGGAGTAAACAATAAATAACTTGAATAATAAAATACCTTTTATGAAATAGTTATATCAATGGATCATATGAGAAAAATGAACATAAAGGTATAATATAGCAATATTATCATAAAATAGAGATGTGACAACAACATTTAACATGATTCTAGCATGAACCAAGGCTCATTACAAATGGATAATTGGTAAAACCTAATTTCACTTGAATTAGTTTGATTTAAAGCTCATTTAAAATGATGTATCATGATACTAATATTTACCCAATGCATTGGAGAACTATCAGGGTACACCCTTTATAAACATTTCATTTTATGCATAAGTGTGCCACATGGATCATATAACATGGAATCATTCAAAATAATTATTTATTACATGATAAAGGATTGTAGAATAAATACATTAAATTATATAATAAATAAGTATATGTTTAGAAAGGTGAATACCTATGACAGATAAATGGGTCTGGTATTCACTACATGTTGATTTGTCTTGGAAAAACACAGTGCAATTTCGGCAGCATAATGACATGACATAATCATTCATAAAACTGGTTTATGAGAGATAAAGGGAAATATCATCACATGTAAAATAAATTTACTTTAAGGGGGTCATATATATATATATGTACCAACACATGGAATTTGGAAATAGAAGGTGTAACATATTAAAGAAAATTGAATAAAGAGGAGAAAAATAATAACTCTTACGAATTTTTAGCATGGTAACAGGTGTAAATGAGAGTGATTAATGAGAGGTAAATAGGTATATAATCACTAAAAAATAAGTATGGAAGTATGGGGGAGTTGTGAAATAATAAACCAACATTTTTAAATGAAAATAAAATGGTATAAAAATGAAATGAAACTTGGAAAAAGCGAGAAAAGAAGAAATCCCTTACAGAATTTAGGCATGGTAAAAAGTATACATGTGAGACATTAATGAGATATAAAAGGGTATCTAATCATTAAAACATATGGATGTAATTATAGGGGAGTTTTTAAATAATAAAAAACCATTTTTAATTTAAAATAAAAGGCCTAGAAATAGAAGGAAACTTGGATATAAATAAGGAGGGATTAAAAGTGAGGATCCCTTACTTGGAAGTGTTTTCCCAAAGGCTTGGGAGAGGCTTGAGAGAGGCTTCTTGGGATATTGGGGTGACATGGGAGGATTATAGAGAGATTAGTTAAGAGGTTTTTATATCTCCAAAAGGGTTTAGTGAAGTGGAATGTGAGATTTAGTGGGTTTATTTAGGAAAAGAGAGGGAATTATTTATTATTTTGGTTTTGGACACCACATGTTAAACTAATCAAAACCAAAATCCAACCCATGGTTTTTGCCCATGGTTTTTCCAAAGGGTAGTGGAAAATATTATTTTATAATTCTAATGGAAGATATTATTAAAATATTAGGCTTTATTATGTGGAGGTAAGTCACACTCTCAAGGAAATCAGTTTAAAAAGTTAAAATGTTTTATATGTCTTGGAGGGTCCACTATGGCACCATAAAATTAATCAAACAAATCTAAAATCACATTATTTTAAAGTTAAAAATCATATTGGCCGAAAACCTATTTATAGTACTTTATTACATCACTATTGGGTTAATATGATGTCAAAAAACACATTATATATTTAAACAGTATTTATTTTTTACCCAAAAATTTGACTGTCTCATAAAATTATAAAAAATTCACTGTTAGCTAATTTTGACATCCCGAATCCAAAATGAACACTCATTTTATCTAAATAATTTTCTAAACATGTGAGTTTATACTTTTAAAATAAAAACTAAAATTTATAAAAAACACATGGGTTTTGACAAAAACACCTTTCAAACCTTAATAAAAAATCATCTGTGTTCATATATATTATATGATAATTTATATTTAATAAAAATAATTAATAATAATATTTTATTAAAATATTATATAATTAAACAATCTATTAATTCCTGAAAATATATTTCTTAATTAAATTTAAATATTAATTAAAAAATATTATTTGTACTCAAAGTAACAATAATAAATTGAATGTATATTCTTTATTCTAAACAAAAAATAATGCACATAATCATTGTGCTAGGGTCTTGTTAAATGACCCCTTACAACACCCGCATAAGACCTAAGGGTAAAGTGCTGTATGGAGACACGCTCTTGAGGTGTCTTTGATAACATTTATTGGTTGATAATATCTATTAACTTCCACTTCTCCCGTAGACGGTTTTGTTCATGATTAACGTGTTGAAGATCAGATTGGGCTTGGTTAATAGAAAAGCCCAACGATGCTACCTCATTTCTAAGCATCGATAAATGGGATTCATATGGAGAAATTATACGAGATGAGGACATAAATTCCTTTTTTGTGAGTAAATTATATTTTTTAATGCACTATATTTATACTAATCTTGTGATGACTGTTCAGCAGCTATATTAGAAATTATAAAAATTATTAATGGTATTTTAATATCCAAAAACATAAAACCAAGGTAGTGAATATATTTTATAAAACCATTTTAGATAATAAGTCATTTAATTACGTCAAGATAAATTTTCATAAATAAATGTTTAGGTAATTACATTGTATATTATATGACTATGTTATATACATTTTTGGTATGCGACTTTAAGAGTGATTGATTTTATTTGGAGATAGATGTTAAATTTATCTTAAAATAATATGTAATAAAATCATTCTAATCATTTTTATTTAATATTATTCAATTATATTTTGATGAAATTTAAATATAATTATTTATGAAATGATATACATTGAACCTTTAGAGATATTGTTTAATTTTAGAGATAAATGTATTATTTCATTATATGAAATTTTATTCATTTTGGGAATTATATTACCCTATGGTAACCATTTTGGTTTTGGTTAATGTGTAAAAATAAGAGATATGTATTTTTATCCTTATTAATAAGTATATGACCTTATGGAAGTTGATTTTAGTGCTTTATACATAAAAAATTCATCTTGAATACTCATCATTTGGCGTAAAAGATGAGATTGTAGTGGAAATTGGTTAAAGGATGAAATTATACTTATTAAGTAAGAATATTTCATTATGTTATAAGTCTATATGGTAATTGAAATACTCAAAAATATTAAAAGGATCTTGAAACAAAAATTTTATCCTATAAATTGGTAGTTTTTTCACACCTCTTTGTTTTATGGTTTTGTAGTCATTAACATTCTCATGATCATTCAATTTTTTGTGATCAATGATCTCTATCACCATCTATCATTATTTAGATATTATATTTTTATTCCATGTCCATAATTTTACCTTCCATTTATGTTTTCTGATTTTTAATTCTAGTTATTTTTAAATACCTTTATGGTCACATTATCCCTTTTCAAGAGGAATTTTTATTAACCCTTTTTATAGTGCATGATGAAAAAAAAAGGTTTTTTCAGATGGAAAATATTTGAATATCGATATCAAATTAAAATTTTAAGGTTGAAGTTTTTAAAATATGAAAATTTAACACCTTTATATTTTAGAATACAGATATTATGTTTGATTACATGCATGACACACAACACCAAGCTTAAACGAACCTTGGAATATTATTATTTATATATGGTTGTTATAACCAAGCCATTGAATAGGTGGTTACAAAAGAAATAATCACATTTTAAATATATATAATTTTACTATTCAAAAATAATTGTTGATTAATTAATATTAAATAAGAACTCAATTTTTAAAAAATAAATTTTATTTTTCAAATATACATTTTCATTAAAAATGTTATTTATTTTTTTGTGAAAAAATATTATAATTAGTTTTACAAACTTTAAAAAATTTTATTTGATAAAAATTATATAAATTTTTAAATCATAATATCAAAATTAATTTATGGTAAATTTTTTAAATTTTCCAAAAATTTTGATTTTTCAATGAATAGTGAAAAATACTAATTTTTATTAAAAATTGTATTTTATTTTAAAGTATTTATAAAGTAAAACTCTATTTTGGATTAGATTTAAAATTTAACTAGTTTATTTTTATTAAAAATAACCTAATTATAGTGTTGGTATGAACTTTATACATGTATTTAGTATAAAAATATTTTTGTACTTAAAAAAGGTATTTTTCTAAAAAACATTTTTTATAAAATTTTACAGGTTTAATTTTAAATTAAATTATTATAGATCTATGTTTTGAATCAGGAGGTTAAATATTTTTAAATATTTCCCTTTTATTTTTAGTTATTTTCAATAGTAATAATAGTAATTTTTTTTTACCAAAGTAAAGATAAAATGAGTTAATTAAGGGTATGAATAATGCGATAAAGACTAGAAAGAAAACCTAAAACTTGAAATAAATTTATTATATGAGTATATTTCATCCATAATATTCCTAAATAAAAATATATGACCTTTTTTTCATATGAACATGATTTTTACCTTTATACTATTTTATGTAAAGAGAAGTCAAAAAATTCCACTCCCTTTGTTTTATTATATTTAAATGTTTTATATAGGGATAAAAAGAACATATATTTAGTTTTAAATATAAATTATTTTTAGTTATCATATTAATTTATTATTATGTTATAGTGATGAAATAATTACCATAAATTCATATGCAATGTTGATACAATATTTATTCCTTTAATAGAAAAATAAGATAATTGAATTTAAAAAATTTAAAAGCAATATGATTTTAATGAATTATCTTGATACATGATTTTTTGGATAAAAAATATATATTATAGTTTATTTAATTATATATATTATAATTCCTTTTTATATTAATTTCAAAAGTCAAATTAAATAAATATCTCTAAAATCAACATTAATGTTATTTTATAACAAATAAGATTTTATTAAATGATTAAAAAATAGAAAAAATAATATTTTCAGACAATTGATTGTAATGTAGTTTAAATAATATACAATTTTCCATTTTTGGTCTAATTTTATTTTTATAATAACTATATTGACCCATAAAGAGTAAAAACTCCATTATCAAGGTAATTTTCAAAACCGGTATTCAAAACGAATCTTTCATGTATTTTATACAGAGCATTTTGACTTTCTTTGCAAAATAAAAAAGGAATGTTCTATTTTAACCTATATGGAAACAATAATGTTCCCCGCCACTATAACCATTATTTGATATTTTAATTAATTTATAATATTCCTTATTTTATTTAATAAAAACTTTTATATCTTATGTTTTGTCTATTTTTTAAAAGGTATTTAAAAAAGTATTGATATTTCAATATCGATAAATGTTTTCTTATGGGTGAAAATAATATTTTTATGAGTGTATTGTTATAAATTTCAAGATTTTATGTGTTATGATTATGTTATTGTTATTGAAAATTTTTATGATGATTGGTGGTTCCATTATTAACCAATTATGGGTGGTTCTGTTATAAACCTAGGAAGTGTGGGTCCATGATAGCCCTCTAATGCATTGGGTAAGGAATTCGACTATATTAGTTATTCTATTTTTAAAAGTTTCATGGAAAATTATGTACCATGAATTCAATATAATTTATCTAGGGTTTCTACAGTTTTTGATATAGATATTATAATTTCACAAGGTATGTTGGTAATATTATGTTTAAAAGAAAGTTTATGCAACATATTACGGATGAAAAGTGTAAGTTTGTGAAAAAGTTTGCATGTGTTTTTTATGACATAAAGAAATATTTAAGAGTTTTTTTTCAAGATTTACATTGGAATGTTTTATGAAAATATTTGGATAAATAAGTTTATTTATTGGGTAATAAAATGTTTATTTTGAACCCAAATTTTATTTTTAAAAAATATTTTTTAAAAGTATTCAGGGTCTAACAATTTATTTCTTTCCTTCTACATCCCTCATTGGGATTTTTTTATCTTACCACATTTTAAAATATTTTTTAAACAGTTTTATTGATGAGTTTGGAAAATGATGAGGTGAATAGTAAAATTATAAATTATGTCCTGTAAAAAACATGTTATATCTTATAAGTTTTTGTATGGTAAAAATGGATACTAAGGGGGAGTTTCAACTTTGTGGTGTGAAATTTATTTGTGTATGGGTGAAGTCATAATTATATAAAACTATAAAACTAAAAGATCTTTGAGAAATAAAGAAAATTAATTCTTTTCTAAGGACACTATAATTTGAATGGTTAAAGGTCAGGTCCTTGAAATACATGTAAACATTCTTTAAGGATTCTCGTGCTTCACTGTGGATATAATCTAATGATACCAGCAAAATTATTTCCATGGAAGTACACTGATCCTGTTGTTAAATTTATTGAATGAGGAAAATATTTACATTTCTTTATGTTACTTTAAATATGAATGTTTATATTGATTATATATTGTATTGTTCATTAACTCTTTTCATATACTGATTACATTATCTATAGTATGTAATGGATGGGGAATACTATTAGATAGACACATGATGCATTAGTAGGTATTATGAGAAAAATATCTTAGGTATTTGGAAAACACCTTATATTTTTATTTATAATGTCTTGGAATGTGGACTTGGTGGTTACATTATGATGTATGATATATTGAAATATCTCCTTATGAAACTAGTTATTGGTTATCCTTGTGATTATTTATGTTTGTATGTTATCCATGGATAAATTCCCATTTTATGATATTAATTATAAGTATATTTGATTATTGTGTATACCTACTAAAATTATTCATGTTGTATTTATTCTATGATAGCGTCTATTATACACTTCCCCTCACCAAGAATCATAGATCACCCTTTATTATGTTTTCCTTTCCCCAGGGCACTAAGAAGTAAACTTTGAATGATTCTAAAGATAAAATAGAACACATGATAAATTTATTATGGAAAATTTATGTTTTATATCATTTTTTAGAATATATCTTGAGAATCATGTATGTATATTGTCTCTCAAGACTACTAAACTATTTGACCCTATGAGATGTGATCACTTTTATTTTATACCAATGTAGAAAGTTAACCACAAACTCTGTATTTTTAGAATCATAGTTATTGCAATAATCACACTATCCCAAGAATAGAAGGATTAGTTTCATTGAGGATCAAATATATATGAAACTTATTTTATTGTATTTTTTAATATTTATCCATAAATAACCACACTGCACTCTCTTATAGACTCCTCATAAGTTATACTCATCTTTATAATATGGAGAAAGGAAACCAATTTTTTTTTTGATCTCAAACATGTAGTAAGAGAAAAACATATCAACATTTTATCAAGGTTTTGATAATATTCATTTGATATAAATGAGCATTGGAGAATTATATAATTTAAAAGAACATGGAAAAATAATATTTTTTTATAAGTCAATAAATTAGGGAATGTAATCTAAAATGACTAAACATATACCATGAAATAAGATCTATGAGACAAATAAAAATAATAATGGACCACGTAAGATAACATAGGAATATAACATAGAAATTTAGAAATTATCTAAGCATATGAAAATATAAAATTTTGAACATAGATACCTATAATCATGTTCACACAAAACATCATTATCTTTAAATATTTAATTAATGCATCAGAGGGTTTTAACAGACCCAAACTATTTTAGGGATTTAACAAACCTAACCCATATTTTAGATTCATTAAACCCAAACCATATCAGATATTTATCAGACTCGAACCATCTCATATAATATCATACCCAAACCATCTCATAATTTTAAACCATTAATATATATTCTACATGAACATAAAAATATTCACTATTTCATCATATCTTAATTAATCCTAAAAAAATAATTGGGTTTCATTGAAAATTCCTTAAAACATTATTCTAATAATATATAGAGAGAAATAAGGTGTATGATATCATAAGAACATATCCCAAGTTTAACATAAAGAATATCATTTTATGCTGACATAGAATAAAATAACCATGTAATATTATAGGATATATCACTTCGAAAAACAAGAAGAAATATCCCTTTTTGAAATACCTGAAATCCCCTTAAAAGTGATTTCTTTAAAATGGAATACTTTGATATTGATAAATAAATTTAAAAATCACCATTTAAAATGAAAAATAGATTTACGAAAACCAATTTTATGGAATAAATATGATTTTAAAAAAGTTTTTTGGGAAGACATAAGAACAATGAAAACTTCTTTCTTAAAATCACTAGACTTTAAAATCCCTTTAAAAAAATAAATAATTCCTTTTTAAAATCAAAACTATTACTGTTGACAAATATGAAAATATTTACCTTTATTTTCAAAATCATTAATAATTAAATTTTTTTAAAACCATTATAAAACATGAAAAACAATCTTCTTAAAGAAGAATGCTCATAACGGTGAATGATTGCACTCACATGGAAAATGTAAAAAATGGATTATTTTATCCAAATGATACACGTGAAATGTAATGACCCAAACATTTAAAAATGAAATTTTAACCTTCTTATACTAATTTCATATATTATAAACACCATAAAATCACTTATAGACTATAATAAAAACTTTATAAATGAAGAATTAATGAAATAATAGGCATTTATAGATGTTAAGGAACCAATACCGATGAAATAGTAACATGAACTTAGGAATATTAATGTGACCATTATGAATAGTAAACCAAAAAATGAATATAATCCTCATACATGAAATTATAATTAATTTTTTTTTCATCTTATATATGAAAGTATGGTACAATTATATCATATTCTAAGTAAATAAAGGTTTAAAAATTATTAATCAAGTGTTGGTATTTTTGTAAGTCATAAATATTCAATTAAAATTTTATGATTAATTTAATTATTTTAAAGAAAGTTTATCTTCATAAAATATATTCATAGTATAATATTTTTATGTCTTATGGTTTTAAGATAATTTTACTAAATCATAAGTAAATTATCAATGTGTTATAAAATCAGTTATAATTTTAAAATCTGTATTTTCCAAGTAAATGATAGTTTTAATTAGAAATAAAATTACTCATATCTAGAAAATTATTTTCATGAAATGGATTTCATTTTTTAATTCTAGATGTTGAAAAATGGTTAGGGTGAATTTTTGGGATTTTTCTGAAATACTAGATTTTTTTATGAATAGTGAATACAGTAGTTTTGGTATATATAAATTATGAGTTAAATAGACTATTCATTGAGTCATAGATGTTGTAAGAACCATTGGTTCAAACTAAAATTATCTAATTAACTTATATTTTCTCATGAATCGACACTATTTATTTTCTTGTGCAAAATAATAAACTAATGAATTAAATAATGAGAAAATTCCCCTCTCCTCCACTATAAATACCACCCTCACACCCTCTTCTCCTCATACCTCTAATGTTTAGAGCCTTGTCCAAATTATGACAAAAAATATTCCCAATAACATCTCCCACTTCCACGATATCTTTTTCTCATCATAATAGCAAATCCATTCCCCTAAGGAGGTTCTCAAAGAGGAGATATTTAAGAGATAAAATCCTCTACCTTATTTCCTTTAATTTCTTTTCAATTTCATTAATTTTATTATCTTATACTAACCATATATTATCAAAATGACAAAATAAATCCACTATATTTGATATAATATAATTATATCATGTTAATGTAATATATATCATCAAAATCTTTATCTATCTCTTTTATTCAGAAAATGAACTCATTGCCCATGATGTGTCAATTTACCGACATCATGGGTGATGCACTTTCATTTTCCTTTAACGACCTAAAGGATATTAACAAAACCATTATAATTTTTGATACAAATTGTAAAGTTTATGTTATAACCCTTTTTTATGTTATGGAAATAACTTATACACAAAATACTAATTGATAAAACAAAAATGAGTTAATTGTGATCGAAAAATCGCCATAGTTAACTTAAAAAAATAATTATTAACTTTTATCTAATTATTAATCCTAATATAGTATATTTATATTATAATTTAATCCTTTTTATGATTATTAATAACATATAATAACAATTATGTATATTTATCCTCATTTTACATGAACTTCTTTTCATGAATACAAGTGAACCGACCGTGAAAACTAAGAAAACAAACACTCCCCCATGATGAAATTAAACTATATAACTCCTAGAAAATCCCATAAATGAAATTAATAAAACTATAATGAATCAAATACAAGAATTAATGTTTTTAGATTTATAATTAATGAATCAAATTTTATTATACATGATATTAACATGAATGAATATTTTGGACACAACTTAAGGTGAATTATCAAACCTAACTATTTTTCGATGGGTTTTCCATATTTCACCCCATTTTCAATATGGATATTCCTCAAATAACACTTATTCATCATTATATAACATTTTTTGGGATATAACTGTTTTCTAATTGAGTTTATGACAAAAAAATGTTTTACAAGAGATCTATTTTTTTCTAAAAAAACACAACTTTAACTTCCTGAGATTGTTTCTTCTTCACCCAAGTTTGATGATTCTTATATCAAGTTTATTATTTCCTCTTAGATCTGGGAAATGTTTTTTATGAATATTTGATTTATGAAATGAAACCCATTCCTTTCCATGGTTTGTATTATGTTCAATATCGATATATGTTCTATGTAGCATGTATGATGATGTAAATTTTATGATGTGGTGAGTGCACCCAGAATCATAGATAGAAATGTCAATGTTATGATGTGATGGATATTCTCAGAATTATATAGTGCTCTAATAAATTGTTTAACGCGATTTATCTCATGAAAAATTTAAAATATGTGTGAACATGATGGTATATGTTTTCACAACTATGTGCGGTAGTTGACCACTAAGACATGATGTTTTATTTTTAATCATTTCCACATTCCATGCCTTATCATAATGCTTTCAGTCATGATTATGATATTAATCCTATGTTATGAGTATATTGTTATGTTTATACTCACCCCTTTTTATATTATTTCATATTATTATCCATCCTTTTAACAGGATTTTAGCTCACCCATTTCTTTTATGTATATCCCCCAGTGATTACATGTAATAAGGAGAATTCAAGGGCCAATAAGAAAATAGTGAATAAGGAATTAAATAAATGTTTATGTTTTATTTTTTAAATGTTATCTATGGTCCTAATTTTCACAGGACACTAAACATTTGGACAATCGTTTTGTAATTATTTTTTGTTGTTTCTCTTTAAAATGATATAATAGTAATGTAATAAAAAGGAGGTTCATTATAGTTGGTATCATAAGACAACTTGGTTAATTTGGGAATTAGGATTAGAGAACTTTAGTAAAAACCCATATTATGAGACTGAGTATAAGTGAGCACCTAAGAAGTTTTGATTTTGAAAATTCTAAACATATAGATCCCATAAGATACACCTTTAGAGTAAATTTTAAAAAGTGATAAATTATTGATGAATTGTTGAATTATTTTGTGTTTTTTCCTTTTCTATTATAGAAAATGGTGGGAAATAGGAGAAATCAGCCCAACAACCCATGCGAGGGACAATGCTGTGATTGCTCGAATGACATCCCCAATTTTTTGGGAGGTGGATTTCAATATTTAATAGCAATTCTTACCCAACTGTCTCATTTTACGATCAATAACCAGAATAATGGGGAATTTCCTCCATCACCATAGAAGGAGAAACTAGATATCGAGTGTTTTATGCGGTAATTACCACCGATGTTTAGTGGATATTCCAATCAAATAGTTTCAGAACTATGGATCAACTACATGGAGTAGATATTTTCTATACTTTACTATTCTGATATGGATAAGGTGACTCTCTTTGTTTATAATATAGATGGAGAGGCTGATCAATGGTGGTATTTTATTAATAACATCAATCAAAATGATAAAATTTAGGAGATTGAGTGGGAGGAATTTATGATAATGTTTCTTAACAAGTATTTCCCTCAATATCTTTGTACAAATATTGAGAGATAATTTATATAGCTGAAGAAAAAGGAAGGTGAATCTATCATAACCTATGAAGAAAATTTCGCACATATTGAAAGGTATGCTTGAAGTTTTGATATAAATAATGGTGGAAAAATTGATATTTATTTTAGTGTATTAAAACTAAAGATTCGAAAGGATCTAGAAATTCAAGACATTGGGAGTTATGAATTTTTTTTGATGTTCTATCAATGTGGATATGGGGTTTCAAGAATTTTCCCATGGATATGGTGATAAGAAACAAAATATGGGGTTTCAATCCGGAGGATCTAATAAGAATGATGGAATGAAAACTCAACCACTCTCATGTCAAAATTGTGGATTAGGGGAGCTACCTCAAGGGGACATGGAAATGCTTCAAATATGGGAGAGAATCCCACCAAGATCATGAATGTTGAAAAGATATGAGGAAGCAGGATAATGTGGGGCAGGAAATGAGAGCACCACCAAAGGTCCAATGATTCAACTATAGGGAGAAAGGTCACTATACAAGACAATTAACTAAACCATGGGTCCTCAACGGAAATTAGTATTAGTAGCCACCAAAGCTAAAGGAGAGTGACAAGGATCATTCCATCGCTACTTCTAAAGTAGAGAAAGAAAAAATCCATACAAGGTACACTTACTATTCACTCAATAATTGTAAAATTATTATTTGATTATAGTTTTATGCATTCCTTTATATCTTGCATGTCCTCTAGACCTATTGAATCGAATAAAGAAACCTTAATGTAAATATATTAGTATGAAAACCTTGTGGTTCATTCATTACAACCCAAGTGTTGGAATCTTATTATATCAACATATATGGGTAAATTCTTCTAGAGAATCTCATAATACTTACCATATTGGAATTAGACTCTATATGAGGGCAGGATTTGATCTCATTATATAGAGAACATATCAACTACTATGAAAAGGAAATATCTTTTCATATTCAGAGCCATACCATGATCCAATACAAATTCCATGAAGATCATGAATCTCATTTTCAAAATCCTTCAACGATGTGTGTGTTGATTCCTAGTAAAGAAGCATACCTCACTCAAATGGTTGAGTCAAAGAAAGGAATCAACCTAGGGGAAATTCCTATTATGAGGTAATATAGTGATGTATTTCCTAAAGAGTTACCTAGAGTTCCACCGGATCATGTGGTAGTGTTATCATTAGAATTCATACCTAGAGATACTCCTACCTAAAAATGTCTCTATAGGATAACCCCTATAAAACTAGAGAAGTTAAAGAAGCAGCTATAGGAGAATTTGGACAAAGGGTACATATGCCCTAGTGCATCACCTTTGGGTGTAACCGTGCTCTTTTCCCAGAAGAAGGATGGACTAATGAAACTTTGTATCGATTATCGGGAACTCAAAAAGATCACCATAAACAAGAAGTACAATATTATAAGGATTGATGAATTGTTCGATTAGTTTTGGTGAGCTCAGTACTTCTCAAAGGTGGATCTTCATTTTGGATATCATTAGCTAAAGGAGAAGAAGGAAGATATTCATAAGACTGCCTTCTGTACAATTTATGGGAACTAAAAGTATATGGGGATTCCATTTAGACTTATTAATTCCCTTGATATCTTTATGTATTTGATGAATATAGTTTTTATAAATTACCTAGATTTTATTTTTGAAGTGTTTATTGAGAATATTATCATCTACTCCAAGTACAAGTAAGAACATGAAAAACATCTAAGTCTTGGGTTGGTGACATTAAGAAAGGAGAAGTTTTATGAAATTTTCACCACGTGTGACTTTTGGATGTATCATGTCACATTCTTAGGATATGTGATCACATGTGTGGGAATCTCTATAGACCCTTAAAAAGGAAATTGAGGAATGGATCAAGCCCTATAGTTTCAAACAAATCCTTAGTTTTCTTGTCTAAGTAGGGTACTGTCAACGTTTTGTGAGAATTTTATCATGATTTTCAAGCCTTCTAAATATTTTAACAAGGAAAGGGGTAAATTATATATAGATATAATAATGTGATGAAATATTCAAGGATCTAAATAAAATATTGATCAATTCACTTGTACTCACATTACAAAAAATCAGAGAAAGTGTTGTGTTATATAGTGATTCTTAAAAGAAAGGTTTGAGTTGTGTACTTATGAAAAATGATAATGTGATAGCTTATGACTCACTACAATTGAATATCCATGAGAATAACTACCTGATGCATGATCTAGAGCAAGATGCTATGTTTTTTACTTGAAAATACGGTGTCAGTAACTCTATGGTAAAAAGTGTGACATATATAACGATCACAGGAGCCTAAAGTATATATTCTCACAAAAGGAGATAAAAATTCATCAAAAAATATGGTTATAGTTATCAAAGACTAATATTTATCTATTCACTATCACCCTAGAAATGAAAATAATGGAGCTAATTCCCTTAGTAGAAAAGAACATGCTAATCTATCTATGCTAGGGATTGAGAAAGCCCTATCTTTATGGATATGAAAAGGATGGATTTAGAAATCATAATGATAAAGAATATATCCTACCTTTCCCAAATTATTTCCCAACCATATATCCAAGAGAAGATTAAGGATCTAAAAAGGGATGATCCATAGTTACATAAAGAAGGGGAATGCAGTAAAGAAAGGAAACTACATGTAACACCCCAAGATTTCATAGTGTATTATTTCTTCAAAATAATTCAATAACTTGCACTACACGCAACACCGAGTTCAATCACACCATGACTTACAAAAAAAATCCATTCAAAATAGGTTATGAATAGTATTAACTAAATTTTAAACTTTATATAATCCTTATAATTTTAGAATCCATATTATGAGTTTCTTAGACATAATGCAAGAACAGATTCATTTTCAGTATTGCACTTTTATCAACTTTTAATAGTGAAACCTTTTTAAATTCAATATTTTAAACTTTTTAACTAAATGGGGACATCAAAAAATTTAAAATGAAACATCCCAAGCTTCCACGGTACGCTTTCCTTTGAATAATAAAGTAGCATGTGTTGTACGCAACTTCGAGTTCTAACACACCACAACCAATCAAACTAACCGTTATGAATAGTAAAACCTACCTTTTAAAATTTTAGAAATTTTATCTCTCAAAATGGAATTCATTTTTGGATTCGGCGTATCGAATTTAGCCTAAGGTGAAATTTTGGTACTTTTCGGATAAATTCATATTTTGATGAATAGTGAAAATTACTAAATTTTAATTAAAAACAACTTTTTTAATCAAAATAATTAATATTGATAAATTATTAATTTGAGTGGTTTTAAAGTATATTTAGAATATATTTTTACAATTTAATAAAATGTTGGTCATTGGACATAATTTTACAATTAAACCGAACATAGACAAGTGTCAATCTTTTGATAGTTATTATCTCTTAAAAACACGGTTTTTGTTTTGACAGTGGGAATTAATTTTAAATTAATTTCTGCCACTTCTGTGTTTTGAATTTAGAAAAATGGATTCCATATTTGGAATCAGGATGTTCAAATTTTGTAAATAGGTAACTTTTATTTTTAGACATTTTGAATAATTATTGCGGTAAATATTTTATTTACCATGGTTAAGGGTAAATCCGGTAATTAAGGGTTAAAAAATAATATTATAATAATACTAAATTACCCTAAAACGTGTCCTAGACTTATTTGTTGATACCTGTTCGACCATAGGCATCTTTGGGTCGATTTGGGGACCCCATGGTGCCACTTGTAGGTGATAGGGACACTTTATTTTAATTAAGTTAAAATGAATAAAAAAATGACACAAGCATATATCTTTAAGAAAAACAATTTTTACATAGGGTTATATATGTTGGATTTTAGATTATAAATATTCATTAGAAATATAAAAATATTTCCTACGTAGGGATATTTAATTTATAATTTTTTTACTTTAAATAATTTAATTTATTTATGACATATTGATGATGAATTAATTACTATAATAGTGAAAAATTAAAATAATTGATATTATAAATACCCAAATAAATATAATATTAACCTTTTAATGAATTAAACTAATTTTATAGGATAATATGATATATTAGTATTGATTTAATTGACTTTGTTCTAAGTAATAAATCTGTTATGAGTTTCACAAAAATCAACTATTGAATAGTGTCAAAATTGACATAAAAGAGTTCTTAAAACCAATATTATATTATTAATTGATATTAAATTCCTAAAAATCTACGGTTCGGCCAAGAGACTTATATCATGATAGGTTCATCATTAATGGACCACTTGGGAGTCTCTTGGATATATATAGTAAGTTTATTAACCATATTATATAAAAATACAAAGAGACATTGTAAAAGTGAAACTAACTAACTTAGAGTTAATACTTAAAGATAAGGTTAATATAAGTACCCAAACCTATCTAAATTCTATTGGTTGAGTTTTTTTCGACCTATCCCCACCTTAAAATTTAAATAATCAACTTCGGAGCCATTAGAAACCGAATATAAATTTATTATAAATTAATATTTCTAGCTTTTCCAAAGGTGCCCCTCACCCCTCTTATAAAAGGGCACTCCTCCTTCTCATTTATTCACACCTTAAAAGACTTTTTGTTCAGCCAAACTCTACCCAAATTCTCTCCCAACTTCCCTCACTACAACCTAGAGGCCTTAGTTTGATCATAAAGGCAACCTAAGGAGCCATTTTGATCAAATCAAAAGGAAGAACCCGAAGAAGAGGTAATGTTTTCACCACCCCTTTTCAAGTTTCTTTCTTCTTCCACTTCTTCTTTCTTTGTTATTACCATTCTAAAATAATAACTCCAGTATCTCACATATACTGTGATGTTATTATAAATATGGTACAACCATATTCAGTATTCTATCCACCCTTTGAATAACATGTCACCATACGTGCGTACGTACGACTTACCGTCTCCACGTCGTGGTGTAATTGTTATTCAATATATTATTATTTGGATGTGTATAATAATGATGTTTAACTCATGTAAATAATAAATATAACATGTTAATGATTCATTATATATGATATAACATCCATTTATATATTATTTTAATATCAAAAGAATGATATTGTCGCTCGTGCGTACGTACGGACTACCGTCTCCACGAACGCGATGAGATTCATTCTCCATCGTATCCATTCAAGTATAATTATCATTTGATGATTTAAAAATGATTTTTTAGGACTTGATATCATTATGTATATGAATAATATACAACCTATCCATTAAAAACATGGCTTACGTAACAAAACATATAAAAGAAAACAAGTAAGTTAACACCCCAAACAACGATAATACTAAGATATTATTATCAAATCAATATTAAAAGATCATATATGATATCATATTAATATATATGATTCTTTTATAATTTAATAACAATTATTTCACCATTATACAGGAGGTTAACCTACCCAAACCAAGGAAAATTACAAGGTAAGGAGTTTTCATCTCACTCCTTATTCTCGTGAGATTCATGCCATATTGCCACCATTAACTTTTGTGTGGTGTATGTACTGCCCATAATTATATTGTTTGTGTAATACACTCTAATTTATGTGTATTTAAATATTAATTGTATGATACCTCTTTCATGGGTTGTATGTTTCATAAGTTATCAAATTGGTATGGGTTATTTCGCAATCTCTTCATTATCCGCGGTTGTTTATACGTAACAATCTACTGGGATCTCTTTATCATCGACATCCATGTTTCCTAAAAATGAATTTCAAAACATTTATACTATTTACTAGAATATGGGTTAAAGTCATTTATACCCTTGTTTTAATTTTTATAAGAGGTTTATAAAGGAATCTTTCCGTCATTTTCCAAACAAGGTGGTTTTTAACCTTTTCGACAAAATTAAGGTAAGAAAGTTTTTTTAACTTATAAGGCGGGTGCGGCTATTTTCCGCCATTATAAAATCGTCGAAGCTTCCCTTACAATATAATAAAAATATTTTCAAAAAAAATGTTTTATTTCATAAATATAATAATCTTAAATGATTTCAAAATAGAAGGAGATATTTTTCTAAAATAGTCTTTATTTCATCTATGTCAACATCCTTTGATGGATTTAAGCTTATTTGAAGTTGATTTATTATGATACAAAACATCCATCTTTTATTGATGGTTTTGCGATATTTTTGACTGTGGATAAGTTATTCTTATGTAACTCATGGTTTTTGTTTATAGTATAACCATTTCATAAGTTATTTGTAATCCGAATGTTTATGTTATATTTCAACCTTTCATTCATATGAATGTGTTAGACAAGTATGTTCTGGGTTGGGGACCAGTAAAACTAAGCCCTCCGGTTTGGTCTCCGGTTATCAGAGGAACTCCAGTTTGGTCTCTGGTTATTATAGGAACTCTGGGTTGGTGTCTGGTTATTAGTGGAACTCCGGGTTGGTGTCCGGTTATTAGAGGCACTACGGGTTGGGCTCCGGTTACAGTTAGCCCCAAGGTCTTGGGACGAGGCCTTGACAAAGAAATTAAAGTTCAGAATTATGCATTCCATCATTATGAAAGTGGTTATTGATTTTGCATGTGATTATTCAATTAGTAGAATATCCATGTGAATAAGTAAATGGCATTATTCCATTTTATTTATGCCATACTATGTTGAAAGTTCAAGTTTGAAAGGCTTTTGTTTTATTTATACATTGCCTTAAATGTTTATTCTTATTTATGAATGATTCCGCTATATTTTTATCCTTACTGGGCATTTGAGCTCACCCCTTTTCTATGTTTTATTTTTCCCTGGAAGTGAAGAAGTAAATTATGAATGACCTGAAGGGATATTATGTGGGGATATGAGTGTGGATTATGGAGACAATATGTTGTTGTAGTAGTTTTTCATTTTATGATGTAATTTAAGACTTATGAATATATCTAGTGTTTCCAAGGCTACTAAACCAATCGGTCTTTCGAGATTTGATCTTTCTTGTGATCATGCCAATTTTATGTAATAATGCACTGACTCTGGGTAACAAGGGTCGGGGCATTACAGTTGGTATCAGAGGAAGTTTTGTACAAACCTTGGAAGCTAGATTTAGATAAACTCTGATTAGAGCACGTAGACCTAAGATGAACTTTAAGGATTAGTATAGAAGAACTTCCTAGAATTTTGGTATTGTAGAGATTTTGTGAGTTTTCCGAGCAATACATCCCTGTCTGGATACGAGCAGGTAGAGGCGGCTCTGGCACAGATGTACCTAGGGGTAAAACCCGAAAACACTGCTTTGAGCTAGACTCGAACGAGAACTGGTGCATGACAACAGGCCTTGCTGCACTCTTGGTTACGACACTCCCGGGGGATATGCTTAGGATAACTCTCATTTTCTTTACAAATCATTATGAAGGGTTTATGAGTATATAATTCCTCAAGAGAGACATTTTTATGATTATGGATTATATCCATAAACTATTTAATTTATGTTATGTGTTTTACAAGTTTGGGATTAGGTATGGTTATTCATAAACTAATCTAATGTATGCCATTGTTTAGAAATGGCGCCCAGTAGAAGGAATGAGAACTCTAGAAATGCACATGATATAAAGAGAAAGAAGGATCATATATTTTATGTTCTTAAGCCAGAATTTACAAGAGAAATAGTCTCTCATGTATTATCATCATATGAAAAAATAATATCATGTGTTGATAAGATAAGTAGAGAGTTTACTGAGTCCTATGGCTTTGAAGGGAAGCAAGAGAAGAAAAGGATGGAAGACAGAAAAATGGATAAAGGGAAGAGGGAAAAGAAGAATTTTCCCATATGTGATAACTGTGGAAAGAAACACCCTGGAACTTTCCTGAAAGGAATGAGAGTTTGTTATAAGTGTGGAGGAAAAGGGCACAAAGTACGTGACTACAAGGGTAAGAAAATGGTCTCAAATGTACAATGATTCATTTGCAAGGAGTTTGGACACTACATGAACCTATGTCCCAGTCATCAGACTATGCCGCAAATGATGCTATTGGATAATAATCAAGTTATGATACTACCACAGATGAAGAGGAATGATTAGAGTTCTTATGTTGATTATGTCAATTGAGTTTTGTATCAACAATGTACTTGTTATAATAATTATGGAGTATATAAGGATTGCACTGCAGTACTATTTCATTAAGGACTTGAGATTGTGTGGAACAAAGAAAAGTGACTCAATATTAGGATAAATTTATGGAAAATATATGGTTGAGAGAATGATAAACCATAATATAGTTCTGATACCGAGGTAGTGATTTTGGAATAATACATGATTTTTTTGGATAAATTATATTGGATATTCTTGACTACCTTGGAACTGATTAATGATTTGTATATTCCATCATTTTTGGGGTTTAAAACATTTTTGGATTGATGAAGTATATCCAGCATTCTATATAGAATAACGGAGCATGAATGCAATCAATAAGGAATATGGTAATTCAGGATGTTTCAGTGTATTAAAAGAATACATGATGAAGGTATTAGTATGCTATTACGGGGTAAAAAGGATCTATATTTTGTTTACCTTCCTTATAAATGTTGGACTGTGAGTTTGGACAGAAGTATTTTGGATAGTTCTAGTTTGGATTATTTTGGATTGCCATAAAAGGACAACCCGAAGGTTGGGCGGCAACCCGTCACATCTGGCAAGGCTGTGGGACTTGAACCCGCAACCGAAGGGCGACAAGGGTGTATCACCTACCACTGGCCCACGAGATGTCCTGGATTAAATAATGTAGTTTTTTTAAAAGATCTGGTAGTTGAATTATAAATTAATTTATTTTGGAACCCTGTATGAATAGTATAAATAGAATTTTTTTACGTTCTATTATCTTTTAGAGTGAAAGATGAGTTTGTGGTAGAAATTTATTAATGGATAAAACTCTAATTATAAAGTAAGTATATCTCCTTATGATCTTAGCCAATCTCATAAATAAATTCCCCAACATTAATAAAAGGAACTTAGAACAAAAAATGTTGTCCTAGATGGTACCTTAAATCATCACTAATTTATGGCTTTGGGATTGTTGGCCTTTTCATAGCCATGTTCTCTACCACTCTCCATCAGATAATTGATGGTCAGATTTCTCTTCCATAACCATATTTTCTTACATGGAACCCTAGTATGTGTTATTTTCGGTAATCTTCATACTTTCCACTCTTAATTTTAAATAGAGGCCTCATTAATTCATTTTTCGATGTGGGATTTCAACTACGATATTTTGAAATGTCAAAAATGTGTTATCCCAATACCCTATGTTTTGTTGAACCGATGGTATTTCAAATCATCATAGATTGATGAGTTTAAGGACCTCAATTTTATACTTGTTTGTGATTGATGACCTCAATCACTACCTATAAATATTTACGTTTTTCCTCCAATTATATGTCTCTAATTGCCACCAATGTTCTCCTAATCGAGATCATAATTTTGTGGTGACCCTTTCATTTCTCTTTTCCACATATTAAGACTAAATTTTAGTAACCCAATTTCCGATGTGGGTTTTCCCACAAATATATTTTCTATTTTCAACCTTTTATTTTCAAAGAACAATTTCAAATTTCGAGGACGCAATTTATTGAAGGAGGGGAGAATGTAACACCCCAAGATTTCATAGTGTGTTATTTCTTCAAAATAATTCAATAACTTGCACTACACGCAACACCGAGTTCAATCACACCATGACTTACAAAAAAAAGCCATTCAAAAGAGGTTATGAATAGTATTAACTAAATTTTAAACTTTATATAATCCTTATAATTTTAGAATCCATATTATGAGTTTCTTAGACATAATGCAAGAACAGATTCATTTTCAGTATTGCACTTTTATCAACTTTTAATAGTGAAACCTTTTTAAATTCAATATTTTAAAATTTTTAACTAAATGGGGATATCAAAAAATTTAAAATGAAACATCCCAAGCTTCCACGGTACGCTTTCCTTTGAATAATAAAGTAGCATGTGTTGTACGCAACTTCGAGTTCTAACACACCACAACCAATCAAACTAGCCGTTATGAATAGTAATACCTACCTTTTAAAATTTTAGAAATTTTATCTCTCAAAATGGACTTCATTTTTGGATTCGGAGTATTGAATTTAGCCTAAGGTGAAATTTTGGTACTTTTCGGAAAACTTTCATATTTTGATGAATAGTGAAAATTACTAAATTTTAATTAAAAACAACTTTTTTAATCAAAATAATTAATAGTGATAAATTATGAATTTGAGTGGTTTTAAAGTATATTTAGAATATATTTTTACCATTTAATATAATTTTGGTCATTGGACATAATTTTACAATTAAACCGAACATAAACAAGTGTCAATATTTTGATAGTTATTATCTCATAAAAACACGCTTTTTGTTTTGACAGCGGGAATTAATTTTAAATTAATTTCTGCCACTTCTGTGTTTTGAATTTAGAAAAATGGATTCTATATTTGGAATCAGGATGTTCAAATTGTGTAAATAGGTAACTTTTATTTTTAGACATTTTGAATAATTACTGCGGTAAATATTTTATTTACCATGGTTAAGGGTAAATCCGGTAAATAAGGGTTAAAAAATAATATTATAATAATACTAAATTACCCTAAAACATGTCCTAGACTTATTGGTTGATACATGTTCGACCATAGGAATCTTTGGTTCGATTTTGGGACCCCATGGTGCCAGTTGTAGGTGATAGGGACACTTTATTTTAATTAAGTTAAAATGAATACAAAAATGACACGAGCATATATCTTTTAGAAAAACAATTTTTACGTAGGGTTATATATGTTGGCTTTTAGATTATAAATATTCATTAGAAAGCTAAAAAGATTTCCTACATAGTTATATTTTATTTATAATTTTTAGAGTTTAAATAATTTAATTTATTTGTGACACAATGATGATGAATTAATTACTATAATAGTGAAAAATTAAAATAATTGATATTATAAATACCCAAATAAATATAATATGAACCTTTTAATGAATTAAACTAATTTTATAGGATAATATGATATATTAGGATTGATTATATTGACTTTTTGCGAAGTGATCAATCTGTTATGAGTTTCACAAAAATCAACTATTGAATAGTGTCAAAATTGACATAAAAGAGTTCTTAAAACCAATATTATATTATTAATTGATATTAAATTCCTAAAAAACTAAGGTTCGGCCAAGAGACTTATATCATGATAGGTTCATCATTAATGGACCACTTGGGGGTCTCTTGGATGTACATAGTAAGTTTATTAACCATATTATATAAAAATAAAAAGAGACATTGTAAAAGTGAAACTAATTAACTTAGAGTTAATACTTAAAGATAAGGTTAATATAAGTACCCAAACCTTATTAAATTCTATTGGTTGAGTTGTTTTCGACCTATCCCCACCTTAAAATTTAAATAATCAACTTTAGAGCCATTATAAACCGAATATGAATTTATTATTAATTAATATTTCTAGCTTTTCCAAAGGTGCCCCTCACCCCTCTTATAAAAGGGCACTCCTACTTCTCATTTCTTCACACCTTCAAAGCCTTTTGGTTCGGACAAACTCTGCCCAAATACTCTCCCAACTTCCCTAAATACATCCTAGAGGCCTTATATTGATCAGAAATCCAACCTAAGGAGCCCTTTTGATCAAATCAAAAGGAAGAACCCGAAGAAGAGGTAATGTTTTCACCACCCCTTTTCAAGTTCCATTCTTCTTCCACTTCTTCTTTCTTTGTTGTAACCATTATAAAATAATAAATCCAGTATCTCACATATAATGTGATGTTATTATAAATATGGTACAACCATATTCAGTATTCTATCCACCCTTTAAATAACATGTCACCATACGTGCGTACGTACGGCTTACCGTCTCCACGTCGTGGTATAATTGTTATTCAATATATTATTATTTGGATGGGTATAATAATGATGTGTAACTCATGTAAATAATAAATATAACATGTTAATGATTCTGTATATATGATATAACATCCATTTATATATTATTTTAATACCAAAAGAATGATATTGTCGCTCGTACGTACGTACGGACTGCCGTCTCCACGAACGCGATGAGATTCATTCTCCATCGTATCCATTCAAGTATAATTATCATTTGATGATTTAAAAATTATTTTTAAGGAATTTATATCATTATTTATATGAATAATATACAACCTATCCATTACAAACATGGCTTATGTAACAAAACATATAAAAGAAAACAAGTAAGTTAACACCCGAAACAACGATAATACTAAGATATTATTATCAAATCAATATTAAAAGATCATATATGATATCATATTAATATATATGATTCTTGTATAATTTAATAACAATTATTTCACCATTATACAGGAGGTTAACCTACCCCAACCAAGGAAAAGTACAAGGTAAGTGGTTTTCATCTCACTCCTTATTCCCGTGAGATTCATGCCATATTGCCACCATTGCCTTTTGTGTGGTGTATGTACTGCCCATAATTATATTCTTTGTGTAATACACTCTAATTTATGTGTATTTACATATTAATTGTATGATACCTATTTCATGGGTTGTATGTTTCATAAGTTACCAAATTGGTAAGGGTTGTTTCGCAATCTCTTCATTATCCGAGGTTGTTTATACGTAATAATCTACTGGGATCTCTTTATCATCCACATCCATGTTTCTTAAAAATGAATTTCAAAACATTTTTAATATTTACTAGAATATGGGTTAATGTCATTTATACCCTTTTTTGACTTTTTATAAGAGGTTTATAAAGGAATCTTTCCGTCGCATTCCAAAAAAGGTGCTTTTTAACCTTTTCGACAAAATTAAGGTAAGAATGTTTTTTTAACTTATATGGCGGGTGCGGCTATTTTCCGCCGTTATAAAATCGTCGAAGCTTCCCTTACAAGATAATAAGAATATTTTCAAAAAAAATGTTTTATTTCATAAATATAAGACTCTTAAATGATTTCAAAATAGAAAGAGATATTTTTCTAAAATAGTCTTTATTTCATCTATGTCAACATCCTTTGATGGATTTTAAGCTTATTTGAAGTTGATTTATTATGATACAAAAAATCCATATTTTATTGAAGTTTTTGCGATATTTTTGACTGTGGATAAGTTATTATTATGTCACCCATGGTTTTTGTTTAGAGTATTGACATTTCATAAGTTATTTGTAATCCGAATATTTATGTTATATTTCAAACTTTCATTCAGATGAATGTGTTAGACAAATATGTTCCGGGTTGGGGACCGGTAAAAGTAATCCCTCCGTTTTGGTCTCCGGTTATCAGAGGAACTCTGGTTTGGTCTCCGGTTATTAGAGGAACTCCGGGTTGGTGTCCGATTATTAGAGGCACTCCGGGTTGGTGTCCGGTTATTAGAGGCACTACGGGTTGGGTTCCGATTACAGTTAGCCCCAAGGTCTTGGGACGAGGCCTTGACAAAGAAATTAAAGTTCAGCATTATGCATTCCATCATTATGAAAGTGGTTATTGATTTTGCATGTGATTATTCTATTAGTAGAATATCCATGTGAATAAGTAAATGGAATTATTTCATTTTATTTATGCCATACTATGCTGAAAGTTCAAGTTTGAAAGACTTTTGTTTTAGTTATACATTGCCTTAAATGTTTATTATTATTTATGAAAGTTTCCACTATATTTTTATCCTTATTGGGAATTTGAGCTCACCCCTTTTCTATGTTTTATTTTTCCCAGGAAGTGAGGAAGTAAATTATGAATGACCTGAAGGGATATTATGTGGGGATATGAGTGTGGATTATAGAGACAATATGTTGTTGTAGTAGTTTTTCATTTTATGATGTAATGTAAGACTGATGAATATATCTAGTGTTTCCAAGGCTACTAAACCAATCGGTCTTTCGAGATTTGATCTTTCTTGTGATCATGCCAATGTTATGTAATAATGCATCGACTCTAGGTAACTAGGGTCGGGGCGTTACACTACAGGATTTCTATAACAACAATGATGGTGTGACGGTGTGATTAGGTGCACATTACTCAACTTTCTCTGTCCATACCAGGAGTACAAAGATATATTGTTATCTATGAGAAAACATCTAGTGGGACATCATGATGAAGATCTTTAAGAATATCTCATGGTGCTTGAAATGTAAACAAGTAAAATCCGAGTGAAATAAGTCCAAAGGGATGATGAAACCGTTGCCTATACCAATGTGGAAATGTGAGAATATCACTATGGACTTTGTCACAAGTCTCCTAAAGACATCTAAAGGAAAAAATGCAACATGGGTTATAGTGGAAAGCCTCACCAAGAAAGTCCACTTTATCATTTTTTGTGAATATTTGTCACGTGAGAAACATGTAAATATATATGTGAAAGAATTGGTGAGACTACATGGAGTTAAACTCTCGATTGTCTCTGCTGGTGATCCCATGTTCACATCTATGTTTCAGTGGAGTCTTCAATATGATTTGAGAATTGAATTAAACTTCAGCATATCCTATCACCCCCAAGATGATGGACAATATGAATGGACCATTTAGATGTTTGAAGATATGATAAGATCTTACTCTTCAGAATTTAAAGTTGGATGGGATCAGCATCCTCCATTGGTCGAGTTATAATAGAATAATAGCTTCCACCCAAGTATTCAGATGGGTCCATATGTAGATTTGTATGGAAAGTGATGTAGAACTCCAACCTGTTGTGACGAAGTTAGAGAATGAAATCTACATGGACATGATCTTATGAAAGAGATGACATAGAGTGTTCAATCCATCTGAAAAATATATCAAAGATGATTAGAGTTTGAAAAAGATTTTTACTAACAATCATCACAAGGAATTGGAGTTTGATATTGAAGATAAAGTCTCCCTTCAAATATCACCATGGAAGAGATTCATAAAGTTTGTAAAGAAAGGGAAGATAAGACCAAGGTACATTGGCCCCATTGAGATCCTTGATCACATAGGATCCATGGATCATAGAATTTCACTTCCACTGAGTATGGATCATGTTCATGATGTGTTCCACGTATCACTCGTGAGGAAATACATACCAGATCCCTCACATTTACTAAATTCATAGGTGTTATAATTGGAGTATGATATCTTATAAGAGGAGAATCCAGTAAATATTCTAGATTAGAGAGATAAGGTTATACTCTACAAGAAAACCCACCTTGTCAAAGTGTTTTGGAAGAACTATATGTATGAAGAAGCAGCTTGGGAATGGGAGGAGGCGTTGAAGGAGAAGTACCGTCACCTATTTATGTAAAAGGGAATTTCACGTGAGAAATTTCAAATGGGGAAGAATTCAAGGACCCCAGATTTTATAAATGTAATTTCTCCCTTCTTATAATAATTTCATATAGTATAAATCTCATTAAATCACTTATAAACCATAATAAAAACTTTATAAATTAACTAAATATGAAGTATTTATAGAAGTTAAGGAACCAATATTGAAGAAATAGTATCTTGACCTTAGGAATAGTAATGCGAACCTTTTGAATAGTAAAATAGAAAAATTAATAGTTACCTCACCTATGAAAGTATAAATTAAATTTAGGCATATTATAAATGAAATTATAGTATAATTATATTGCAGTCTATGTAAATAAATGCTTTAAAAATTATTACTTGTGTGTTGACATTTTTGTAAGTCATAAATATTTAATTACAATTTTATGATAATTTAATAATTTAAAAGGAAATTTATTTTCATAAAATTTATTCCCAAATTAATATTTTTATGTCTTATAGTTTCATGATAATTTTACAGGACGTTAAGTAATTTTTCAAAGTGTTATAAAATCAGTTATAACTTTAAAATATATATTTTTCAAGAAAATGATGATTTTAATTAAAAAATAAATTAATAATATTTAGAAGATTATTTTAATAAAATGGAGTTCATTTTTAAATTCTACACATCAAAAAATTATTAGGGTGAATTTTTGGTATTTTTCTACAATATATGAATTTTTGGTGAATGGTGAAATACGGTAATTACATTATATCTACAATATAAGTTATGTAAACTATTAATTAAGTCATTTTTGATGTAAGAACCATTGGTTCAAACTCACATGATCTAATTAATTTATTTATTTTCAATAATCAACACAATTTCTTGTATTGAGTGAAATAATAAACTAATGAATTAAATAATGGGAAAATACCCCACTCACCCATTATAAATACCACCTCTCACACCCTCTTATCCTCACACCTCTCAAGTTTCAATACTTGTCCAAATTCTATCCAAATCACTCCCAAGACCGTACAATACTTCTAAGAGCTCATGGTATCATCATAATACACTAACCATTTACTTAATAAGGTTTTCAAAGAGGAGAGATTTAAGAGGTAAAATCATCTTCCTTTTTTTCCTTTAATTTATTTTCAATTTCATTTAGTTTCTTCTCTTATAATAACCTAATATTATCTAAAAGGAATGATAACACTAGTATGTTTGATATAATAATATAATATAATTTTAATGTTAGATATATCATCAAAATCCTCTCTATCTCTCTTTTATTCTAAAAATGAAATCGCCACTCGTGATGTGTCAATTTACCGATATCATGGTCAATGCACTTTTATTTTTCTTTAAATCCTTAACGGATGTTAATAAATAAATTATAATGGTTGAAAAATAATTTAAATTTTATTTCATAAACCTTTTTATGTTCTCAAAATAACATATACACATAATAGTAATTTATAAAACAAAACGAGTCTCTTGTGATAGGAAAACTGCCAAAATTAACTTAAAACGACCATCATTAACTTTTATCTAATGATTAATCATCATATCATATAAAATGTATTTATAAGATAATTTAATATTTTATAAGATCATTATTAACATATAATAACAATTATATATATTTATCCTCATTTTACACGAAATTCCATTCATGAAAACAAGTGAACCGATCGTGAAAACAAAGAAAACAAACACTCCAAAATGGTAAAATTAAACTCTATAACTAATATAAAATCCCATAAATGAACTTAATAAAACTATAATTAAGAGAATAAATTAATTAAAATTTATGTATTTTTATTTAATGAACATAATGTTATTATACATGATATTAACGTGAAGGAAGCTTTCAGACACAAGGTAAGAGGAATTCTCGAACCCAACTCTCTGTCATTGGGTTTTCCATATTTCACCCAGTTTTCAGTATGAATATTCCTAAAATAGCATTTATTCAAAAACTATCTTGCATTTTCTGGGATTTAAATGTTTTATACTTTATATTATTATAAACACAATGTTTTCCAAAGGAATTCTTCATTAAAAAATCACAACTTTTACTTCCCGAGATTGTTTCTTCTTCAATCCAGGTTAATGATTCTTATATAAAGTATGTTATTCCCTCTTTAATTTGGGAAATAAATTATTATGAATTTATAGTTTATAAAATTAAATCCATTACTTTCCACGGTTTATTTTATGTTCAATATTGATATATGTTTTTATGTGGAATGCATGATAATTTAAATGTTATGATGTGATGGGTATACCAAGAATTATATAGTGTAATGTAAATGTTATGATGTGATGGCTGAACCTAGAATTATATAGAGCTCAGATGAATTGTTTAATGTGATGTATCTCATTAGAAAATTGAAATATGTGTGAACATGATGTTAGATTTTTGTACAAAAAAGTGTGTTGGTTGACCACTAAGACATGATGTTTCATTTTTATGAATTTCAATATTCAAATACTTATATGAATTATTCCTTCCATGATTATGATCCTATGATTATGTCATTATGATGATGTTATGTTTATACTCACCCTATGTTATATTGTTTCATGTTATTTTCTATCATCTTACTAGGATTTCAGCTCACCTCTTTCTTTGATGTATATCCTAATGTGATTATATGTACTAAGGAGAATTCAAAGGACAATAAAAATCTAGAGAAGAAGTAATTAAATAAACTTTTAGGTTTTATTTTTTAAATTTTATGTATGTTCTTAATATTTCCAAGACACTAAACCTTTGTATCCTCATTTTGTATTGATTTTATATTATTTGCCTTTAAAAATACGTAACGGTAATATAAGAAAAATAAAGGTTTCTATATGAAAAATGTTAAAAATTAATTTTTTAAAATTTGGTTAACAAATTAAAATAGTAAAAAATTACTTTATAAATTATGAAATCATATATAAATAGATCCATAAAATGAATGTGGACCAAGAGGAGGAAAATTACCAACCGTAAGGAAGATGTGTGATTGATTTCACATACAAGTGTCACATCAGGTAAATTGTTTATGAAATGAAGTGAAATTGATATAGGAAATGTAAAAACTCAATAATACCCTAATTAGAATAAATTATCTTGGATATTAGTGATAATTTTAACAAAATATTTCCCCATGTAGAAATTCATACATTATAATCTTGATTTGGAAATGAGATTTCAAAGAAACCACTATAGCTTTAGTAACTATTGAATCAAAAGACATTAAAAAAAGAACACAATATAGATTATTAAATACTCGAAATTTAATTAAATTTTGATAAAAACACCCATAGGGAAGTATATAAACCACAAAAAATAAAAAAAAAATTGGTGGATAAGGTGTAAGTCTGAAAGATAAAAAATTGAGATGAGAAAAACCCTTTCCTCAATTATCACCAACCACAAAAGTGATTTAACCTCTTTCGTAATAAAAATAAATTCAATAAAAAATCATTTAAATATATTATTCATATATATAAATTTTTTTACTCTGGGTTTATAAAAATTTATTATATATTCATTAGTTATTTGTAACACCCCGAGATTTTATGAAAAATATTCTTTTTAAGTTCATTAATGTTTTGTGTTGTACGCTACACCAAAAGGTGCTTGCACAACACGCATCCTTGACTTGCCTTTAATTACATACAATCGCGACCTTCCTTGATAGCGTGTGTAGTACACAATACCGAGTTTCACTAAACAACGATATTCTATTAAAATATTATTAAAACTAGCAGTTATGAATAGTAATAACCACTTTTCGAAATTTTGTAAATTTTATTTTTCAAAATGGACTTCATTTTTGGATTCGGAATATCGAAATTAGCTTAGGGTGAAATTTTGGTAATTTTCGGATAACTTTCATATTTTGATGAATAGTGGAAATTACTAAATTTTAATTAAAAACAACTTTTTCAATCGAAATAATTAATAGTGATAAATTATTAATTTTAGTGGTTTTAAAGTATATTTATAATATATTTTTACAATTTAATACAATGTTGGTCATTGGATGTAATTTCACTTTTAAACCAGTTATAAACAAGTGTCAATCTTTTGATAGTTATTATCTTTTAAAAACACGCTATTTGTTTTGACGACGGGAATTAATTTTTAAATTAGTTAATGTAACTGATATGTTTTGAATTTGTTAAAATAAACATTATTTTTGAATTCATAATATAAAATATATCTTAGGCCTAATTTTTGGTATTTTTCTGAAAACATTAAATTTTTGATGAATAGTGAAACCACTAAGTGGTAGTTAAAAAAACTGAATTTTTCATAAAACTTAATTTTACCGCTTCTATGAGTGGAATTTCAAAAATCTGAGAGACACGGTTGATGTCTGTAAGTAAAATGTGGTTCAATGAGATGAAAATAATTTTTGGTGAATAGTAACTTTTTTAGGTTTTTTACCACGGTTAAAAGTAAATAGGGTAATTATGGGTAATAATGATATTATTATTACCCTAACACATGTCCTAATTCTATTTATTAAGTGTAATTCGACCAAAAACAACCTTAGGAATAAACTATGACCGTTTAGGCCCACTTGGATTAGATTAGGACATTTATTATTAATTTATTTAAAGAAGGGTTAAAAGAGTTAAAATCAATGTTTTTTACTAAAACATTTTCAATATGGGGTTATACATAAGATATATTCGACTATAAATATTCATTAGAAAGATAAAAAGATTTACTACATAATGGTATTTTATTTGTAATTTTTAGACATTATATAATTTAATTTATTTATGACACAACGATGATGGAGTAATTATCTTATTAATGAAATATTTACATAATTGATGTTATAAATACCCAAATAAATATAATTTGAGACTTTTTATGAATTCAAATAATTTTCTAGGTTAACATGACATGTTAGTAGTTCTTTAATTAACTTTTTTCGAACTTATAATTCTGTTATTATTTTCACAAAAATCAATTACTAAATAGTGTCAAAATTGACATAAAATAGTTTTTAAAACAAATATTATATTATTAATTGTTATTTTATTCCTAAAAATATAAGGATCGGCCAAATAACTTAGATAAGGTTATATATATTAATAATAAACAACTTGGGGTTCTTTTGGCTTCTTATAGTTAGTTTATTAACGTTATAGTGTAAGAACACAAGAAGACACGGTAAAAGTAAAATTATTTAACTTAATGTTAAATATAAATGATAAGGTTAAAATAGGAACCAAAACTTGTCTAAATTCTATTGGATGAGAGGAATTCGACCCATACTCACCTTATACTCGAAATAAATCAATTTGGAGCTATTTAAAACCTAACTTGACTTTATAATAAAATAATAGTTTTAGTTTTTACAAAGGAGCCCCTCTCCTCCCTTATAAAAGGGAACCTCCCCCCTCTCTTCCTCACACAACATTGAGCCTTCAATCTCGGCCAAACCCTGCAAATTTCTCTTCTCCACTTCCCTAGAAACATCCTAGAGGTTCTGGGCTTCTTCAAAGACCCATTTTAGTGCCATAAAAGAAGGTCTCAAAGAAGCACTTCAAAGAAGAGGTAATGTCCGTTACCGATTCTTTCATCTTTATTTCTTCTTCCACTTCTTCTTCTTTAGTTGTTTCATTATGAAGTAATAACATCAGTATCACTCATATACTGATATGTTATTATAAGTATGAAACAACCCTATTTCACCATCTATCCATCCTACGGAAAAATAAATCACCGCGCGTGCGTACGTACTGAATACCGTCTCCACGCCGTGGTGTAATCTATTTTCCACCACCACCTTACTTGGATGGGTATAATGGTGTAAATAATGACTATATATGACTATTATAAAGTAATAATGATTATAAAATAGTATACATACACTCCAATACAATTCCACGATCATAGGAATGATATCATCACTCGTGCGTACGTACGGAATACCGTCTCCACGATGTGATGCGACTCGTTCTACATGATATTCATTTCATAATGATTATATAAATGAATTGAATGATTGAATATGATATATATTACACTAATGCCATTATGTAAATGAGTTATCTATAACCTAAATATAAGAATAAAAATTTATTCGACAAAACACGCATAAGAACAAAAAGTTATAAACAACCGAATAACAAGTAGCAATGAAATATTACTACTAAGAAGCTAAGAATATGACCATATATGATATCATAAAAATAATTATGATTCTGTAATAAGTCAATAAAATTATTTAAATCATTATACAGGAGGTTCGGACACATACAAAGCATATCGGACCTAAGGTAATGGAAAATCTCGCAATCTCAATTTTTATCCGAGATTGTTTATAATTTGAAATTTACTAGGGTGTATTTTATCATCCACATCCAAGTTTCATCAATATGTAATATTATTTACATCTAACTACAATTGTTTAAATCCATTTTTACCCTTCGGTGAATTTTTAGTAAAAGATATGAAAGGAATCTTTTGTTGTTTTTCGTACGAGGTACTTTTTTGACTTTTCCGACAAAAGTACGAGAAGAATGTTTTTTTAACTTATACGACATGAATGGATTTTTAAAACATTATTTCCAAGAATCATACTTTACAAGTTTTCAAGTTTATTTTTAATCAACTTCTTTTAGTTTAAAGTTGTATGACATTTTAAGAAAGGAAAAATGTTTTTGAAGTAGAAAGTATATTTTCCTCAATAATGGAGTTCAAGTGTTTTATCAAAATTATTTTCCATCTAAGATAATAAAGGGTTCTGTTTCTATCCCTATTATTACATGGAGTTTATTATGTTGTACTGGAAATATTTTTATGAATTCCTTTATCTTATATGAATTGTTTTATGATGTCATGTTGTTTAAGAATCCCATTTTTATTACATGGGTTATGCAATGATGTATGCTTTATGATTTTGTGGAACACATAAGAATGGTATCATTATGATATGGGTGGGACCTATATCTCCCTCCAATGCATTGGGTAAATATTTTGTATCTCATGAGATAGACATGGATGGAACGGTAGGTTATACCGGTTCAGTGAAACAGGACTAAAGCGAGGGTGACTTGGTTCAGAAAGGGACTTTGTCCACTAAGATAGTCTTGGCAAAGAGTCTTGACTAACAAGAAATGATTCTCTATGATTATGTGTGTATGCCACAAAGTTTCATGTTTTAAGTTATGATTATTGGGGTTTACCTTTCACTATTATGATTTATCCCATGTTATGAAATTATGATTTCTTTTGCAGGTTAAGATTTCCAAAAGTTATGTTCTTATGTATATGATGTGAATGACATTTATTTTGTTTACCCTTACTGAGCATTTGAGCTCACCCTTTTATGTTTTCTTTTCCCCAGGATATAAAGAATGGTTTTAGGTAAAAAAAGAAGATCTTTATGGGAGATGTTGAAGATCTTTCACCACAATTAGAAGATTATATTCCGAGTTTCCAAAGACACTAAAATATTACGGTCCTTGTGTGTGTGTTTTTGTAATGTACTAAGTATTCCGAAAAAGTAATCTAATGTACATGTACGTTAAGCTTCAGGTCTCTACAGTTGGTATCAGAGGAAACGTTTAGTCAACCTTTGGAAACTAGGATGCGAAAACGTTAGTGAGATCCCTAGAGATATTTCTAAGGTATGTCTAGGGATGTCCCTAAGGATAAGTATACGTATAGGATATAGTCCTAGAACTATGGTAACGATATTAGATTAAACCAAAGATGTTAGATATTGAAGTTACCCCCCCTTTATTATGATTTTTGCCTCTCACACTATTCTTTTTGGGTTTTAGAAAATTGATGGAAACAAGGTGATTCACGATAATGGAGGATATGATGGACAATGGAATGATATTCTTCATGAGAAACCAAATGAAATGGGATTTGGAAGTCCAAACATCATTATTATGCTGAATTAGCAATCTCATAATATGATCAATAAAGTAAAATTTGGTAAGTTTCCTGACTCGGCTAATAAGAGAAAGATGGAGTTTCATGATGATCATAGAGGAAAGAAAGTTCAATTTCCCCTATGTAAATCATGTGGGAAGAGGCATAAAAGAGAATGTTTCAAAGGAACTAGAAGATGCTTTGGGTGTGTAAAAGAAGGACACAAAGCCAGTAAGTGCAAAGGAAAAGGTTCAATTAACACCAGGGATGAGGATAATGGTATTGCTATGACATCAACAATGGTTAAATGTTTTAAATGTGGAATGTACAGGCATTATGCAAACCAATGCCCTAAGGGAAAGTCTCATGAAGAGAATCAGTACGGCCATATGGGTAGTATTTATGTTGATGATGATGAAGAGACTACAAATGATATGTGAGATGAAAGAATTGTTGAAGCTCGGTCAATGGTTTAAGAAGGTAGTGGAATGATTACATGTTTATCAAGTGTAATGTTGTATAAAGAATCTCATGGTACTATGGAATAAAGAGACATCTAGGGATTGTTACATTGTTGTCTTTCCTTGAGTTTTGAAAGTGTGTGATTAATGTTACCAGTATCCATGAAAGGTTATTCAGATATTTTTGGAATGAAGATGATATGCGGATAATGAAGGGATAAAGAGAAAATTAAATGTTTGATAGTATTCATGAGCTCATGACTGATATAAGGAGAAGTTTATATCATGGATTGAGTATATATAATTTTTGGATTTTGGAATGTGGTAAGAGTTAACTTTTGACAGCATTCATGTTTTCACTAAGGTTTAATAGGTATTCATTTTTCAAGAGAATACATGATTAATGTATTCACATGATTGGAATGTGACCAACAAGATATATGGGGGATAAATGATGGTATTCACATGCTTTGTTGAGGACATTTCAAGTAATCATTTTCTTTATACTATGAGCTTGGACCAAAGTATTTTAGATAATCCTAAAGATTGGAATAGATTATATTGAACATAAGTTAGGATAGAAATTTTTTCGATATTATTGATGGGATGTTATAGTAATATAGCTTTGTAAAAAGGAAAACCTGCAGGACGGGCGACAGCCCATCGCTTCGGACAAGGCTGTGGGAATCGAACCCACAACCGAAGTGCGACTGGCCTTTATCGCCTACCACTGGCCTACAGAAAGTCCCTGTTTAGTAGAAACTAGTTTTATTATATTAAGCAGTATGATATATGAAGTATAAGTCCATTTTAGGAACCATATATGATTAATCTCACTATAGATCGACTTATGTATAATTAATAACTTTTTCTAACCTTTTGTTTGAGACAGATGGAATGACCCGTCATTCTATCACATGATCTGCTAACACTTCACGAATAACAAATTCAACTTCATTTATTTATGAGATGAAGTGGAAATTGTTCAAGGCACGAACAACAGTGAGATTGTACCAAAATAAAGTAAGTATTTACTCTAATTCAAATTCTTCAACTTTAGGGAAATGATATTGAAAACCAAAAATGTTGTCCTAGTACCCTTATATCCAATGAATCAGATGGTACCCTAGATCGTCACAAATTTATGGCTTTATGATTGCTGGATTTTCCATAGCCATGTTCTCTACCACTCTCCATCAGAACATGATGGTTAGATTTCTCTTCCATATCCATATTTTCACCTATGTGGAAACCCAATGATTAGTTTATTTGGGTAACCATTACGTTTCATACTTTTGTTTTTAAAGAATGGTTTTGGTATTCCTTTTTACGATGTGATATTCTATTAAAGAAACTTTGGAATAGTAAACCATTTATAACCCCGACGAATTTTGAGGGTGAAATTCATTTTATGGGGGGTAGAATGTAACACCCCGAGATTTTATGAAAAATATTCTTTTTATTTTCATTAATGTCTTGTGTTGTACGCTACATCAAAAGGATCTTGCACAACACGCGTCCTTGACTTGCCTTTCATTACATGCAATCACGACCTTCCTTGATAGCGTGTGTAGTACGCAATACCGAGTTTCACTAAACAACGATATGCTATTAATATATTATTAAAACTAGCCGTTATGAATAGTAATAACCACTTTTTGAAATTTTGTAAATTTTATTTTTCAAAATGGACTTCATTTTTGGATTCGGAATATCGAAATTAGCTTAGGGATAAATTTTGGTAATTTTCGGATAACTTTCATATTTTGATGAATAGTGGAAATTACTAAGTTTTAATTAAAAACAACTTTTTCAATCGAAATAATTAATAGTTATAAATTATTAATTTTAGTGGTTTTAAAGTATATTTAGAATATATTTTTACAATTTAATACAATGTTTGTCATTGGATGTAATTTCACTTTTAAACCAGTTATAAACAAGTGTCAATCTTTTGATAGTTATTATCTTTTAAAAACACGCTATTTGTTTTGACGACGGGAATTAATTTTTAAATTAGTTAATGTAACTGATATGTTTTAAATTTGGTAAAATAAACATCATTTTTGAATTCATAATATCAAATATAGCTTAAGCCTAATTTTTGGTATTTTTCTGAAAACTTTCAATTTTTGATGAATAGTGAAACTACTAAGTGGTAGTTAAAAAAACTAAATTTTTAATAAAACATAATTTTACCGCTTCTATGAGTGGAATTTCAAAAATCTGAGAGACACGGTTGATGTCATTAAGTAAAATGTGGTTCAATGAGATGAAAATAATTTTTGGTGAATAGTAACTTTTTTACATTTTTTTACCACGGTTAAAAGTAAAAAGGGTAATTATGGGTAAAAATGATATTATTATTACCCTAACACATGTCCTAATTCTATTGGATAAGTGTAATTCGACCAAAAACATCTTTAGTAATAAAACATGACCATTTAGGCCCACTTGGATTAGATTAGGACATTTATAATTAATTTATTTAAAGGAGGGTTAAAAGAGTTAAAATGAAAGTTTATTTACTAATTTTTTTTTTAATATGGGGTTATACATATGATATATTCGACTATAAATATTAATTATAAATCTAAAAAGATTTCCTACATAATGGTATTTTATTTTTAATTTCTATACATTATATAATTTAATTTATTTATGAAACAACGATGATGCAGTAATTATCTTATTAATGAAATATTCACATAATTGATGTTATAAATACCCAAATAAATATAATTTGAGACTTTATATGAATTTCAATAATTTTATAGGTTAATATGACGCGTTATTATTGATTTAATTAACTTTTTTCGAACTTATCATTCTGTTATGATTTTCACAAAAATCAATTACTAAATAGTGTCAAAATTGACATAAAATAGTTTTTAAAACAAATATTATATTATTAATTGTTATTTTTTTCCTAAAAATCTAAGGTTCGGCCAAATGACTTAGATAAGGTTATATATATTAATAATAAACAACTTGGGGTTCGTTTGGCTTCTTATATTAAGTTTATTAACCTTATAGTGTAAGAACACAAGAAAACACGATAAAAGTAAAATTATTTAACTTAATGTTAAATCGAAATGATAAGGTTAAAATAGGAACCTAAACTTGTCTAAATTCTATTTTATGAGAGGATTTCGACCCATACCCACCTTAGCCTCGAAATAAATCAATTTGGAGCTATTTAAAACCGAAATTGACTTTATAATAAAATAATATTTTTAGTTTTTCCAAAGGAGCCCCTCTCCTCCCTTATAAAAGGGCACCTCCTCCCTCTCTTCCTCACACAACTTTGAGCCTTCAATCTCGGCCAACCCCTGAAAAATTATCTTCTCCACTTCCCTAGAAACATCCTAGAGGTTCTGTTATTCATCAAATACCCATTTTAGTGCCCTAAAAGAAGGTCTCAAAGAAGCGCTTCAAAGAAGAGGTAATGTCCGTTACCGATTCTTTCATCTTTATTTATTCTTCCACTTCTTCTTCTTTAGTTGTTTCATTATGAAGTAATAACATCATTATCACTCATATACTGATATGTTATTATAAGTATGAAACAACCCTATTTCACTATCTATCCATCCTATGGAAAAAGAAATCACCGCGCGTGCGTACGTACGGAATACCGTCTCCACGCCGTGGTGTAATCTATTTTCCACCACCACCTTACTTGGATGGGTATAATGGTGTAAATAATGACTATATATGACTATTATAAAGTAATAATGATTCTTAAATAGTATACATACACTCCAATACAATTCCATGATCATAGGAACGATATCATCACTCGTGCGTACGTACGGAATACCGTCTCCACGATGTGATGCGACTCGTTCTACATGATCTTCATTTCATAATGATTATATAAATGAATTGAATGAATGAATATGATATATATTACACTAATACCATTCTGGAAATGAGGTATCTATAACCTAAATATAAGAATAAGAATTTATTCGACAAAACACGCATAAGAACAAAAAGTTATAAACACCCGAATAACAATTAGCAATGAAATATTACTACTAAGAATCTAGGAATATGACCATATATGATATCATAAAAATAATTATGATTCTGTAATAAGTCAATAACATTATTTAAATCATTATACAGGAGGTTCGAACACGTACAAAGCATATCGGACCGAAGGTAAGGGAAAATCTTGCAATCTCAATTTTTATCCGAGATTGTTTATACTTTGAAATTTACTGGGGTGTATTTTATCATACACATCCATGTTTCATCAATATGTAATATTATTTCCATCCACCTACAATTTTTTAAATCCATTTTTACCCTTCTGTGAGTTTTTAGTAAAATATATGAAAGGAATCTTTTGTCGTTTTTCGTATGAGGTACTTTTTTGACTTTTCCGAAAAAAGTACGAGAAGAATGTTTTTTTAACTTATACGACATGAATGGATTTTTAAAACATTATTTCCAAGAAGCATCCTTTAAAAGTTTTAATGTTTATTTTTAATCAACTTCTTTTAGTTTAAAGTTGTATGACATGTTAAGAAAGGAAAAATGTTTTTGAAGTAGAAAGGATATTTTCCTCAAGAATGGAGTTCAAGTGTTTTATCAAAATTATTTTCCATCTAAGATAATAAAGGGTTCTGTTTCTATCCCTATTATTACATGGATTTGATTATGTTGTAATAGAAATATTTTTATGAATTCCTTTATCTTATATGAATTGTTTTATGATGTCATGTTGTTTAAGAATCCCATTTTTATTACATGGGTTATGCAATGATGTATGATTTATGATTTTGTGGCACACATAAGAATGGTATCATTATGATATGGGTGAGACCTATATCTCCCTCCAATGCATTGGGTAAATATTTTATATCTCATGAGACAGACATGGCTGGAACAGTAGGTTATACCGGTTCAGTGAAACAGGACTGAAACGAGGGTGACTCGGTTCAGAAAGGAACTTTGTCCACTAAGATAGTCTTGGAAAAGAGTATTGACTAACAAGAAATGATTCTCTATGATTATGTGTTTATGCCACAAAGTTTCATGTTTTAAGTTATGATTATTGGGGTTTACCTTTCACTACTATGATTTATCCCATGTTATGAAATAATGATTTCTTTTGCAGGTTAAGATTTCCAAAAGTTATGTTCTTATGTATATGATGTGAATGACATTTATTTTGTTTACCCTTACTGAGAATTTGAGCTCACCCTTTTATGTTTTCTTTTCCCCAGGATATAAAGAAAGGTTTTAGGTAAAAAAAGAAGAAGATCTTTATAGGATATGTTGAAGATCTTTCACCACGATTAGAAGATTATATTCCGAGTTTCCAAAGACAATAAACTATTAAGGTCCTTGTGTGTGTGTTTTTGTAATGTACTAAGTATTCCGAAAAAGTAATGTAATGTACATGTACGTTAAGCTTCAGGTCTCTACACTATTTGTCACTTATTTTCATTATTAGGTTTTAATTTCTATTGTTTTGTACATGTTTTATAATGGGGATATCGAACCCCATTATTTGATACTCATTTATTTATTACCAAATTATAAAATATATAAAAATCATCATTTTCGAATGATTAATGCATCCCCATGTTCATTTTAGGGGAAATGTGGGCATGATTCAAGAGAATGTGATCAATGTTGAGCTAATTTTGGGAAATCTACCGATAACAACAAATTACATTATAAGGATGGAAAATTTTGTTTCATGACTTTAGAACAATATTAATGATATATATGAATCCCTTATACAATATATATTCATAAAATATGTTTTATAACCATCTGTGTAAATAGGTGATGAAAAACATAAAATTTTTCTCATGGAGGTGGTAATATACACGTATCCATGTATGAAGTTTTTTTTTCACATAAAATTGAAGGAATGAAGATTTTGATTCATATTTTTAGAAACACAATATATTTATAAATATCATATTTTTTATTTAAATACCTAATTTTAACTAGTCATGTAACGTGGTGACGAAAAATAAAACATGCCATTCATAAAAGCAGTAGTCTACATGTACACGTGACGATGTTTTAATTTTTTATAAGGAAAATGGGTGAAAGGTTAGAGATGTTTATTCCATAAATAAAAATACACAGAATTATATAATAATACTAATGTCATCATGTTTGAATCGGTCCAATATTATATGTCCCAAGAATATCATATATAAATATTGCATCATTTTAGATTAATATTCAATACATTTTATAATAATAAATATCCACGGACCATAAATGTTTAGTGTCTTTGAGGACTAGATAAATAATAATATGTATTCATGAAATATATTCAATAGACCACACAAAGTTCTTCTCACATAGTAAAATTCTTCTTTATACCCTACTTAAAACCTTACTTCATAACGTGGGGAAAAGAAAAAAAGTAAAGGGTGAGATCCAATTCTCACTAACAAGAGATATAATAATCAATGATCATATGTAACCATTACATAAACATATGTTTATGAGATTATTATATTAACATTTGAAATTCATACAAAAAAAATTCATAGATTATAGTCGTGGAATAAGGATTTTTTTATACACAAGACAAGAATCATAGGAGAATCAAAGATCATGATCCGTGAGATCATATCATTATCATAATAGCATGTCAAAGAGATTGGAATAAAAAGTGGCATAATAATAATCATAGAAATTATTTTTCTAGGATATCTTCCAAGAAATTCATTATATGATGAGATTGGGATAACCTCCAATGTACCCTCTTTGGGTTTGGGATAACCACCTATGTACTCTATCTTTGGATTAGGATAACCTCTCATGTACCCTTTGATCTCATAAAAATTAAAAATTATCCAATTAATTGTAGGGATATAATGGATCCACCCATCACATAATCATAATACATTAATATGTATGACATAAGATAATGAAAAACATTTATCATCTCATCATAGATTAACCCATGGAAAAGAAAATGGATTTCATCAATATTTAATGATCATAATCATTTACCATATAAGTAATTAATAAATATAGTATCATTATATCATAGACCCAATGAATTATAAGTAACATAAATGGATATTGTAATAGATGAAAATACCTTTAAAAGTTCACCAGAACATTTTTTGAGGAGAATATCATTTTCATTTTGAAATCACTATTTAAAATATAAAAATTTGTATAATATTAGGGAAAATAATTTATTTGAAAACAAAAATTTAATCTTATAAAGGAATAATCAAATAAAATAGTATTCATGATGGTGGGAAAACCTGTTTATTCAATATACATTAAAAAAAGTTTTCGTTCACACATTTTTCAAAAAGTACATCATTAAAAAAATGATAAGAAGATTACTTTTAATTTTTTTTAGAAAGTGAATTATGGTTAAAAATTACTTTAATAAATCATCAGATAATATTAAAAACTTACTCGAAACCATTTTAATGTAAATTTGGATAATGAAGAAAAATATTCCTGATTGAATACGAAAAGTAGGTTTTCCTTAAAAATGTTCTTTCAAAATTTTGTGCACTTATGTAGAAACAAATGATAGGAAAAATGTAATCTATATAAATAACTAGATAATAATAAACAAAATAATATTTGTGAGATATTGATCATCTAATTTCATCATTAAAAATTTAATCGTAAACAATCCAAGTAAAAAGTAAGATTGTAACATAAAACCCACACCTCATGTTTGAATTTCTTAATAGGTGATTTTAAACTCTTGTATAATAAATTAAAATTTATTATAATTATATAATATAACTATATTAATACTTATAATACCATACATGGTTTACTAATAACATCTCATCACTCATTAATTAACAATATTTCATTATCATCATCATCATTTCATGTGTTAAATGCTTAGTTTTTATGAATGTTTTAGTTTTAAAGTTATGATACTTAAATATTGATCATATTTTCATCATAAAAAATATTAATAATGTAATAATTGTTATAATTTCTTATTATATACCTTTTTATAACCGTTCATATGATACAATGATGAAGAATGAGTTAGATCACTTTGTGGAGATGATAGTCCATACGCATACACAAGTAATGTTTCCACTTTTCGATGGATGGAATAAAAGAAATTTAAATAATAATTGACCTTTAAAAAACCAAATTTTATCATAAATAATATATATATATATATATATATTCAGTAAATATATCATTATAACAATCCATGTGAGGTGATGATGGAAAATTAATCACATCACTTCATGAAGGTAGTAGTCCAGAAAAACGTACAAGTAATAATTTAATTTCTAATTTTATGGAAAGAAGGTTGAAAACATATTGTCTCATAATAATGATAAAATGTAAATATATGTATTATACTAGAGGTATTATTTAATTATGTACAAAACCTATTCACAGGAAATATAATAAGAAATAAACTTTGAAAGAGCCAGGTAAATGATTACATCTTATTCGAGAAGCCACTTTTGGATTACACCTCAATCCTTAATATGATGGTATTAGGGTTATAAAATAAGATAAATAATTAATTTAATTAAGATATTAATGTTTTGGGGAAGGTATTGACTAATTTATAGTGCTCAAAGTTCATGAGTAAGTGAGGAGAAGAGGTTCCCTTTTATAAGTGAGGGGAGGGATACAAATGGAATTACTTAAAATATTTAAATAATATAATATAATTTTCTAATTAAATTGTAATTAAATGGACAATTAATAAAAGTTAATATAATATAAGCTCTAAAAATATACAAGAATTTATATTTATATTTATACAGTTTAGGTGGATTTTTGTCCTTATGACTTAGTTCAACCACTTGGTAAACCCGTTTTAATGCCAATCGTGGTATTTTTTTTTACAATTTTTAGTATTTATTATTATCAAAATGAATGTGGAATAATTAAATTTTCTAGAGATTATTATTTGAATATGGAATCCATTTTTATCAAATTCGATTTCTATAAGTTCTAGAAAACAATTTTAAAATAAACATGAAAAATGCATGTTTAAGCATAAAACTGAGTTTACCTTCATTTCATACCAAGTAAAAACTATTAGATGAATGTTAAAATATTTTATTAAATATATATTATTTTAAATTTATTAATATAATTAATTAATATTTATTTATTTTATTTATTAAGATAAAAACAAATTGCACACATAAAAATAGTTTTCTAAAAAATAACTCATTTTTACTTTCAAATGATTATATATTCATTATTAAACATTGGATAACTAATTTATAAATGATTATTCATATATTATAATTAGAATTTGAAGTTCCTATAGAGCATTTAACCACTGAGTGGGGGGGGGGGGAGGTGAATTAAATCATTAGTGAACTTTTACAAATTCCATTTTTTATGAAACTTAACCCCTTCAAATTTTTAGAGTTATTTCCTTACCATATTTTTTAAAAAAACCCACATTCTTGAAATGATAAGAATGTAAAAAAGGAATGAAATATTTACATGGTTTGGACTTAGTGTAAAAAGCTATAACATTTCCATGGACCCTCCTATGGGTCTATAAAAATCACCATTAGAAATGAGTAAATATTTTTTTTGAGCCAACTCCCATTAGACTCCTTATATATCCAAATAGGTATTATTATACTAACTAAAATTATTTTAAATTTTTTAATCAAAAACCAAGACAAAAAAATTATTATACTTTGAAAATTATTCTCTAGAAAAGTTCATCTAGAAATTCCATTTGATTACTCTTTCATATAATATTCGTCTAAAGTTCTAATCTTCATCCATAAGTACTTTTTCTATTGCACCTCACTAAACATGTGCATGTTTTTTTAATATGTATTCCATATGATTAAAAAAACTTCACTACAAACTCTACTTTAAATACTCATCTAATTTATCTTTTCGGTATTCTATACGAAAACAATTTACAATTCTGTAATCAAAATATATGTTTATTACTTTTATTTTACTTGAAATCTATTCAGTAGGAGACTCACTACTAACAAAAAATATGCAACATTTAGAATGATTATGCATGAAAAAAAGTGTTAATTATGATGTGAATTTAATCCCTTTATACAGGTTCACCAAGAATGGAAAAGGTGGAAAACTCTTTTAATTTTCTTTCTCATACCAATACACTGAAGTATTTTGGAGTCTTCTCGAATCTTCTTGAATATTCATGAATTATACAACAATTAGAAACTTTATCAAAAATTACCAAACATATATTAATGAAAAAAGAATTGAAAAATCTCTTTTTATAGAAATATAACAAACCACTTGAAGGCAAAAAATTAGTACCATAACATTTTTGTAATTTAAAAATTTTCTTATAAGAACTTTGTTATGAAATTTTTTTCTAGAAACATTTTTCTGATGGAAAGAGTTTTCTTCTCCATTTTTATTCATCTGATTATTTCTATCCAATCATCCTAACATAGCTCAGAAAATTATATGAATCATCAAAAAATTTCATTCGATAAAATCATGAATATTTTTTTGAGGTTCCATCCAATGTTCTGCTATCAGAAGAAGTAACTCAATTCGTAGATTTTACACCTCTAATTCCACATAGATTGTAACAAAATTCTATAATTCATAATTTTTTTTATAAATTTTTTTCCTTATATCCATTAATATTAACCTATTAAAAAAGATCTACATTTAAAATTTTCAATTCCTCTTGATTCATTGAAGTTGGTTGACTACATTTTTGTAACTTCTATAGACTCTAGTCACAACCAAAATTCTTTGACTCAAATAAATACCCTAGAATTATTTGAATTATACCACTTAGAATTTTCACATATATTCAAATATGATTTTTTATGAAAATTTGTATTTCTATCACATTTTTCAAAACCAAAAAAACTCAGAAATATAAAAATTATCCAATTATATTAGCCTATTGATCTTATTTTTTTACGTCTAATGGTTTGTATTTTTTATGTCCAATGAAAATGTATAAAATGCTTAAAAAGGTTTTGACAGACGAATCAAATTTTGAAAAAAATATGATTTTTCTCATTTGATGATCTGTTTCAGTACATTCCCTCTGTACAAACATCAATAAATCTATACTCAAAAACTAATATTACAATAATTCTATCTAAAAATTTTATCTGATAACTTGCACTTTTAATATAAAGAAAACATTTCTCAAGGATTTTATAAAATAAAACTAAAAAATTATATTTTCCTAAAATTAACTAATGGTTTGTTTGATCAAAAACTATGAAAAATCAGTTTTTCTTACAAATTATCTTCTTGATAACCAATATTTTTAATGTATAGAAACATAGTGATGGAAATTATCCACTTATGGGTCCAATTATTTTTTTACAAACTTTATAAAACGTTTTTTTTCATAAAATCTATCAGATCATATTCATTCAATGCGTATCCGGTCATCCATATGATATCCTCTATCTGAAAAGGTTTATTTGAAACTTCAACTTAACCGTTGATAAAAATATTTTATCATGAGAATTTACATGATGTTATGAACTTGAATGAACAAAAGTTAGTTATAATGATTTTAGAATATTTATGTCTTTCAATCATTTTGAATTAATTCTTATCCATCAATTTATAAAAAACGTTCTTAAAAAATTTCTTAACAAAATTTTAGAAGATTTATCAGCAAACTTTCTTAACAAAATTTTCAACAAAATTTTTGCAATATGTTTAACATAACCATTCTTTAACAGAGTTTAGTCATCAACGAGGAATTGTCTTTAGACAAAACATCATAAAGGATCTTCAATATCCCATTTTTATTTTTTAGAACTTATATTAACAATTTTTACAACTCTTCATTTTTCATCACTCAATTTTTTTTTCACAACTCATTTTTGTAAAAATTTGAATTTTTTAAATTTTACTAAAACATTTCCTTTCTAATAGATAATGTACATACACCATAATACTTGTTAATGTAATGTTTTTAAAGGAATTACATCCATTAGTGATATGAAAATTTATGTCCATGTTATGATAACCCCCCCACTTTTATTATCTCTTTTTTTATCCACTATTTTATGATAACCATAGCTTGAAATTAATTTTGGAAAGAAATTTAAATTTTCTACCATTTTTGGTAAATGTTGCACATATTCTCACTATTTTCAACATAATCCAAATCATAGTGGGGGGCTTCTTTAAAAACTTTAGGATTCCTTTGGTGGATTCTAAATAAGAATTTGTATTCTAAATTCCCCAAATATACCTTTTGGCATAGAATTTGTGAAGACATAAACAATTTTATATTTTATAAAAATATTTTCCCACATAAAATATACACACAAACAATTATATTTGATGAAGTGATTATTTATATTAATGTGTTTTGATCCTGAATATTGGAAAATATTTTTTGAAAGATCAATGGAACTTTTATTATCATAAATAATTTTAACAGTGTAGAAACTTTCACTTTCAAATATTCCAGATGCACTTTCATCCAAATAATTTGAGTACAAGCATGGTCCATAGAAATATATTTTGATTCTTCTATATTCAAATTTACCAAATTTTTTTTATTACTATGCTATATTTCACAAAAATCTACCATAAAAATGTTCCCCCTAAAGTTTGTTTTATATCATCGAAATATACATCCCAATAATAATCCTTATACCCATTAAAGTTTATATCACTTCTTCTTTTATAAAATAGTACATAAGAATATTTTCCTTTTAAATATCTAAAAATTATTTTTGTTTCCGACATATGTGACTCCTATGGATCACTATGATTTCTGAAACACAATGTAACAAAATACACATTATTTGTACTTGAAGCTAGAAAGATAGAGTAGACTTCCTATCAACTTTTGAAAATCTTTCTGATTAATGATTTTTGAAGATTTATCTTTAATAATTTTTCTTTCCAACTTAAATAGGGTTAGAAACTTATTTGGAATCTTTCATGATTTTTTTTGTAAAAATTGCATATCATAATTATTTTGATATAAGAAAATTTATATCTCCTACTGTTGCACTTATAAACTCAAGAAGATATGTAATTTTCAGAGCATTGACATATCAAAAAATTTCTTCATTTATTCAACAAACTCATTACAAGAATATTCTTTATCCACTATAATATTTTTTCATTATTATAAATAATAAAAATCAAGGCAACTGAGTTCATATCCTTCAAATATAAGTTTCAGTCAACTTTCCCTTCAAGAAAAGGTAATTTTTTCAAGAAAATATTATGATTTGAGTACTAAGAACGTGTAGATTGTTTCAACTTATATAAGGCTTTCTTTAACTTACACACCTTAGTTTCATATTAATCATTTATATACCCACAAGGTTTCTCAATGAAAACTTCTTCTTAAATTTATCAATTTAAGAAGTCTAACTTTACATCCATATGATACACTTTATAGTAATTGTGTGCGTCCACTTCTAATAACATTTTGATAGTTCCCAATAATAGAAAAAGGGAAAAATATTCTTAAAAATCCACAACTTCCACTTGTGAATAGCATTTCCAAACAATTCATACCTTTTTTATTAAAAATTCTCCATGTACACTAATCTTGTTTCTATTGAACGACTTTTCCCAATAACATTTTTTAACTATAAGTGGAACAAGTTACCAAGTTTTATTTTTAACAATAAGATCTAACTCCTCATTACTATAATCTACCCATTATTTATGTTTAAAATATTATGAAATGAATAATGGTTAAACCTATGAGATGATTGATGTTTGATTTTCTATTCTAAACTCTCATCTAGTTTGAACAAGATATTTCAAATTTTTGATGATATTCTTAGATTCAACCTGCTTCTATAGAGTGTGAAATTTTATAGATTTTCCCCCCACTTTACCTTCCTCACTACATGATTCTTCTGAATCTCTTGTTAACTATTTTTGATCACATTCATCTTCACTTATATTATTATCACTAGAATCATTTAGGTTATATTCCATAATATTCTCAACAACATTTTTAATGAAATTATATTTTCAATAGATTTATCATATGACTGTACTAAATTTTGTAAAAATTTGTTCTAAATTTAATAACTTCTTTCATTGGGTGAATTCCCCATAAAAATTTCACCATTATATTTTTCATCAAGTTTTCCAAGATCCAGATTTTTGATCATTAGTAAACAAGGACTTCCAAAATTCTTGAAATATTTCACTGAAGGTTTTTTATTATACCAAATTTAAAAGGAATTGACGTTGGATTATGTCCTTATAATAATATTTTTTATATATTTACAGTAGTACTAATTTCTTCTCTAAGAAAAAAAAAACTTAGAAAGTTTATAGTCAGCCAACATACTTCTTACCATTTCCATCGAACTTTTGGTTTTTCTTTTTTGCCACTCCATTTTGATCAGGGGTGTATGGAGAACTATATTTTGTTTTAATTATATGCTTATTTAGAATTATGCAAAAAAATTACATATGTACTCATTTCTATGATCTATTCTCAGTTTCAGAATGTAAACACCCAACTCTATTTTTTTATTTATTCTAAGAAATATAAACATTCTGATTTATTCATTATAAATATAATGTTGTTCATTCTATTTAAATCATCAATAGAAGTGATAATGTAAAAATACCATATTTTTATTGATTACTCATCAGTCTATATAAATTAAAGAGAATATACATAGGAGGTCTTGTAGACTAAATTTCAACTTTCTTATAAATTATTCCAATTATCTTCCCTTTTTGACTCATTGTACAAACATCATCATATTATATTTTAAAAAGTGGTAATATTATTAAAATATATACTTTCAATTTTTTTTCATATTTGTTTGGCCAAGATGCCTGATCCTGTGATTTCACAACTTGTTATCATATTCAGTACTCAAATACTATGAGTTAATAAGTTCTCTAAATTGAAAGATATTTCTATAGGTTCTTTATCCAATGGTAATAATTTTACTATCTTACAAACTTATGATTATGTATGATATTTCCTGAAAATTAATTCCTTAACAGAATAATTTTTTTTATCACACTAATTATGATGTGTTTGATCCCATTAACATATAAAATTTTCGTAGAATTCAGTTTCTCATCTTCAATATTAGCTGTTCCTATTTCTATGATTTTTAAGGAACTATCATTTTTGAATTTAACTACCCTACTATAATGATTTTAAATTTTTTTATAGATTTTATATAGACTCTCACATGTGATGAAAAACCACTATTAAAAAATAATCATTGGTTTCTTTTTTATACTTGAAGTGTATTCTCAACAACAAAGGCTCTTTCTTAAAATTTCTTCCCTAGAGATTATTTTTATTTCATCTTATAAGAAACTTTTCCTAGAAGAGTTTTCATACATTATTTAGAAAAGTGACCTGTTTTTTCACATAATCCACAAAATTCTTCTTTGAAATAAAATTGGTTGTTCATTTTAAATTTTATAACATCTTGATATTTTGGTTTTGTTAATTCTTGGGGAATAGGAAAGTTAATCACTTTTTTCTTTAGTTATTTCCCCTCAGTTCATAACTACTTCCATGAAGAGACATGTTGTTAAAAAAATTACATTATTTTTTTGAAAAATATATTATAACACCAAAAATATTCACTAAATATCACTATTATATAGAAACACGATCTTTCTTTGAAATCAATTTGTTGAGGTTTATAAAATCTTTTTGTTTTTGTTTCCTCCTAACATGAGGAAACGTTCTTATGGTGGTTATAAAATTTCATATATGTGATAGATTTCTAAAATCATTTCTCAATATAATATTTTCCAACATTTTTCTTATCACCAGCAAGGTTAGTAAAATTAGATGAACCTTTATATTTAGTGGATAGATATTTCACCTTATTATTGGAGTGAGATTTCTATACATCATGAGATGATTCATCATTCATATCTGAGGCTCTGTTGAAATCCTAATTAATTTTTCTTAAGGTATATTAAATCTCTATATTTTTCAATTGATCTTTAGAAACCTCATATTCCATAGTTTCGAGTTTATTACTGACATCTTCCACCATATTTCCTCATTCAACAACTTCCAGTTTAAGGTTTACAATCTGTTGAATTTACACATCTTCCTATTTAAGGAAACATTTACTTCCTTGATAATTATTTCCAATTTATTTATTTAACATTATAATTTATTTGATTAGTTTAATATTATTATCAAGACTTGATAAAAGTTCTAATTTGAGATAATATTTTATATAAGTTTCTTCACCTCATTCTTCTGCTTCACTATTTAATAAATTTGTATTATTGTAATCATTTTCAAAGAAGGTTCTAATTTTTTTAACATTCCTCTTATGAAGGTTTTTTTAGTAGATTCAGATTCTACTTTCTTACACAACATAGAATTTCTATATCTAGTAAAATTTTTCTTACTATAATTTGATTTCTTTTCTTCCTTAAGATATTTTTTAAAATTCTTCCACTGAGGATTTTCTTTAGAATGGTCTTCACATTAACCAACTTTATTCTTGGTTTAATTCATAAAAAAATACAAAATTCCTCCAAATTTGAAACATTTGAGTAGAAGTTTTCCTCTATACATTCCTCTAACTATCTATAATATCACAAGACCCACACACCTAGATCTAGTGTTGAAAAAATAAATTTATATTTTCAACTTTGATGCCAATAATTGTGAATTTTTTCCCATCGAAAGATTACAACATCAAAAGGAAAAATTGGATCACTCACATCCTTGAGGACCTTTTAGGTTTATAGTTTTAGAGATTTGGGACAAACTCATACATAAAAAATACTAATGTCTTTAAATGATCATTTCTCCCACTTAACCTATATTTTATTATTTTACATTAATTCCTCATCAACATCCGTATGAAATCCTTTCTAGAAATAACTCATTAAAACTCATTCTTTATAATCTAGGGAACATGAAACCTAATAAGGTTGAGATAAAATGACCAGTAAGGGAAAACAAGCATTATCAAATGAATGTCATCAGTGATCATAATAAGAGCATAAGGGTATGATGACATAGTCAAAGTACATGAGTATAACATAAGAACATTCTTACCCATTAAAACCTAGATCATCAAACATGAAAACAAGGAATATGGGTTTAATAAAGAAAATAATCATAAGAGTCAATAATCCTGATCCATGTGATAAATATATTGATTGAATGAAATTTCAAAAATTGATAGAAATCATAAATAAAATATATTAGTATCTATGAACACCATTTTATATAACCCTTATTAAACCCCTATAGAACCCTTAAAAATTTTAATAACCATATTTCCAACTTCTAATATAATTCTCAATAGAACATAATCATTACCCAACACATTGGAGCTCCATATTAGAGAACCCATTGTATAATCTATAACAGTATCACCCAACCTTATCTGAGAGCACTCATAATATATAATGTCCAAGAACAACAACATGAAAAAGTACATAGATCTTTAATCATAAAACTCATATAAACAATTATTATTCTTTTATAACCTGATCAACCCATGGAAAAGAAATGGATTTCATGTCAATATATGTGAAAATTTATTAACCCATAGAAAAAATGGGTTACAAAACAATATCATTGAAACATTTTAACCAATAGGAAAATAACTAGTTGGATAGAAATCTCTTTGAATCATAGTTATCCCATGTAAAGGAAATATGTTCCATAACAATCTCATTGAAAAAATCATAATCCATACATAAAAATGTATATGAATAATATCATTAAAAAATATCCCAATTGTATTATAAGTAATAAAATTGGTTGTTGAAATTTATTAATTAAAATTAAATTAAAATTTCATTTAAATTATTTTTAGGAAAATATCATTTTTTATTTTGAAAATCACTTTTTTTAAAAAAATATATTAAAAGTAATTTTCTTTGAAAATAATATTGAAAGAATATAGATTAATATTTTAAAAAGAACTTAAAAAATTTATTGAGGAAAATAACCATTAATATTTTAAAATAAATTTTTTAATAAAATTATGAAAACAATTTATTAGAAAACATGGTTTTGAGATAAAATATATGTTTTACAAAAGAGAGAAATGAAGTCGTATTTTCTTAAAAACTTTTCTCAACCATTACAAGTACCAAAAAGTGGAAGCTTCATAAAAATACTTGAAAATTTCATGAATAACTGGAAGAGAATATAATTCATGAGAATTATAATATTTCTACATTATAGACTTAATCAAATCAATCTTGATAAATAGTGAGATTGTAATAAAGGACACTTCTGACTTTTTTAACATTGAATCATAATCCCCATGAAAGAATAAATTTAAAATAAACATATAGTATTAGGAAAATAAGGATATTAATGATATAACATGTCAAAGGGGAAGTATGTATACCATCTAAAATAAGATATGTGTATAACATAACATACGTCTCAAAGAAGGAAAATTGAGACAAACACCCCTTACCTATTTGGAAACATTGAAACCATAATCCCGATGAAATATAGATACTAAAATGGCTATTAAAATACCCATATATTTATGTTTAATAACCACAGAATACATTCATGGGAATCATAGACATTATACAAAAACATATGTGGTGAATATGGCATATATCTCACAAAAATAAATGTGACATGAGAAAAACCCTTACCTTGAGTCTGACTTGTCATGGGTGTCTTTATCAACAAGAATAATAAACATATGTTAATTATTTACTTTATTGAGATCCTTTTTCAATATTATTATTACTATCATTTCACTTATTGACATGTTATATATAATTAAATTATAAATTAAGTTTACATAAAATGTTTTGATGATTTTTGACATGTGTGTCAAAAACGACTTAGGTGGGTTGACTATAGTCAAAGAGATAATTATTTAAAAATATCCATAATAATAAATAATTTAATATAATATTTATACATCAATTATTATTTTTAGACCCATCGTTTATTTATACTATAAAAAATTAATGGATATTATGATCATGGAGACGGTATGATGTATGTACACATAAGTAACATTTCCATTTCTCAATGATCTTTTTGGAAAGAAGGTAGGTAATATTTTATCTTTATAGAATGATCATAATATCATAAATATCATATTATTTAATTAAATATACTAATATATATAATTATTTTGATGTGGTGATGAAAAAAGAAATGACATCGCTTCGAGGAAGTGGTAGTCCACATGTATAAGAACGACGTTGTAATTTTTTTCAATAAGTGAAATGAATCACATCATTCAATGAGGCTGTAATCATATGTAAACATGAGTGACATTATCATATCAATTATTGAATGAAATATAAAAGGTTATATATGATATAATAACTAAGTTGGTATAATTATGTTATAAACATCATATATACACTTTATATCAATCATCATGTCTAACCGTGAGAGGTGGTAATAGAAAAATGAACGACATCAGTTCATGAGGAGGTAGTCCTCCATACACATGAATGATGATTTAATAATCCATTTTACAAAGCTGGATATGGTTTTAGGTAATTCCATATTTATAATTACATATCAGTATATGGAATTTACTTATTTTATTATATGATAATGGTTTAAGAGGAATTGAAGGATGTGAAAAAATAAATAAAACAAAAATCATCATTGATGAACATTATATCTTCTTTCGGTATCCTCCTTATATTTCCACCAAAGGCCTTCCTAGGTTAAATTTATGAGGAAAAACTCTTCTAGAATGAGGGGAAGGATTTTGGGAAGTGAATTTGGTATGGCTTGGTTAATACAAATGGTTTGAGAGGTGTGAAGAAGTGTGGGGAGTGAATTCCCTTTTATAAGTGAGACAAGTGTCACACTTGTAATTTTTTTGAAAAAAGTTAAGTAAACCCACGTTTTAACCTTTAAAAGGCTACAATAATGAAAAACAATAGATTAATTAAGTGATATCATCTAAATATGTCCATAAAATGGGTTTTATAAAACTTTTGGATCATGTCTACACCATATATTCTATGTTTAAATACTATGTAAACTCATATTTACCTTAATACTAGTAATTAATTTTAATTATGTTCACTAATAATTATGGTAAAAAATTAATTTTACCTTATTAGATAATATAAATTATTATGATTAAAAATATAGGATCCATTTGAAAAATATAAACTCACATAAGTGTCATAATATAATTTAAAATTAATCCCGTAGATGCGTCGGGACAACGAGTTTTTAAGAAGACTATTTTTTGAGCAAAATATGATTCCATAAATACTCTATGAGTAATAATAATCATTTTATGAAAATAAATTAATATTTAATGATATATGATATAAATATATCATTTAAAACATCCTCAATTAGGTGTTATTTTAATTAATTAAAAAGGAGAAACAATATTCATTTTAAAATAGTTTTTAGAAAAAACACATTTTTAATCCCAAAAAAAACTTATACTAAAAACAAATATAAAGTTGATTAAAATTAATTAAGTGAATTAAATATAAATAAATAATACTTAGTTAAATTTAAAACATATTTAAAACATATTGGTACTTTTAAATTACTCAATTTATTTAAAATAAAAGGCTTTTTTTTTACAGAAATCAGTATTTTTCTATATTCACTGAAAAATACATATTTTTTGAAAAGTTCCAAAATTTCACCAAAATTAAATTGTGATATTATGATTTATAAAATGAATTTTATTTTATTAAATAATTTTTTTAAAAGTTCCAAAAATTTGTTATAATTTTTTTCATGAAAATAAAGAAAAATCATTTTTGAAGGAAACATGTTTTTGAAGATTAAAATCACATTACTAAAAATTAATTGATTATTTCCAAAACATTAATAAATGATTTATACCAAGTAATATATATATATATATATATATAATAAATTATTTAATACTATTCATACCGTCTAATTTAATAGCTAAGTTATAATAGTAATATATGTCATGGGTGGTTTATGTTCAGTGATACATTTGGAATATGCTACCAAAAATAAAGATCATAGGGTTCCATGTAACCCAAGAAAAAATGAATACTAAATGTAAGGTAAGATAAACACAATGTTTCATATCCTTTATATAATATAATATAATTTTATTCTTTTAAAATATCAGGGTGTTACATCCTCCCCCTTTTAATAAATTACATCCTCACAATTTGAACTTTGTCTCCATAATCAAAGATTGGAAACTTGAAAATAATTTTTCTATAAACCCAAAACAAAAAAATGGTTAACAAAAAATCAAATTAAAAATAAATAAAGGGAATTAAAAATTTCATATGGAATAACACATAACTAGTTTTCCAAATAGGAGAACATATTTGGGAATATAGGAAAGGTGTAAATAATTATAGAGAGTGATTGAGGTCATTGATCAAAATAAAGTGAACGTTCAATGGAATTTTAAGGGCCTAAAAACCATAAATCTATGATGATCGAAAATAAAATTAGTTCAAAAAAATTATATTTACTATGATATAATTTTTTGTTTCAATATACTTTTCCAAAAATTATGGGAATATTTTACCATTTAGACTAAGAGAATATGAAAATATACTTACTTGGTCAGTATAATTTTATCCTTTAACAAATTTACAACATAATCTCATATTATTCTCAAAATAATGGTCATTAAATATGAATTTATCATGCTTGAAGCACTAAAATTCAACTATTAAAATATTATATAACCATAAAGGGATGAATATCCATCGCACCTGTCTTTTTTACATCCAAAAAAATAGAACATGGTATGATATTTCCCAAAACGAGTAAACCCTCATATAATAAATTAATATTCTAAATTCTAAATTAATACCCAATGATCAAACTAAATCATTCATAAATAACATCAAAATCAAAAGGTGTTTTAACCTCAAATGTTATCTCATACATTTTATCTTCCATTCCTGGAAATATCATGACATATATTTTTTTGGAAATATCATTAATTTATTAGTCACCAAATTACTTTTGAATCTCATAGTTATCTATATGATAAAACTTGTGTTCCAATAATTACATTAATATCCAATATCATATATACCCTAAAGGTTATAAATTACTTAAAACATATTCCCAAAAAATGTAAAGAAATACTTAACATTAAACCAAATATTTATATACACTTCAAACTAATAATCCATATCCTAATGTTTCATTGATCACTTTATGATCTGATTGCTTAAAACCTCCAAAGGGGTGTCTAAAACTTTAAAATTATGATCAAAATTAATCTTATAGACCTAATATGGTATCCATCACTCTTAAGGTAACCTAACATGCTAACATAATAATCTCAATATTTATCTAAATTATCCTTTATTACTAACTATAACAGCCCAAGACCCCACTCTCGAATTCAGTGTGGGAATATTAAAATTTACATTTTTAGTGTTGATTCCAATAATCATGAATCATTTTTTCCGTCCAAAACATACAACATTGTAAGGGAAAATTGGACCACTTACATCCTAGAGGACCTTTTAGATTTATAGTTTTAGAGAATCTGAAAAAACTCCTATATAAAAAGTACCCATGTTGTTAAATAATAATTTCTCCCACAAAACCTAGATTTTGTTATTTCCTATGAAGTCATACTCAACATCTATATGAAATTCATTCTATAAATATTTCATTTAACCTCATTATTTATAACCTTGGGAAAATGAAGCATAATAAGGGTGAGATCAGATGCTCTGTAAGGGAAAATTTAATCATTAACAAATGAATGTCATTAGTGAGAATAATAAGAGCATAATGTTATGATAACATAATCAAAGTTCATGAGTATAGCATAATAATATTCATACCCATCAATACCTGGATAATCAAACATGAAAACATGGAATAAGGGTTTAACAAAGTAAAGAGTCATAGGAATCAAAAATCATGATCCATGTGATACGAATATGGATCAATGAATATTCATAAAACCATAGAAATAAAAAATAAAAAATATTGTTATCATGGGACATAATCTCATTAAGTACTTGAAAAACCCTTATATAACCCTTAAAAATTAGCATAACTATACAACCAACTTCTAATATAATTTTCAAGATAATTTTCTCATTACCAATTACAATAGAGTACTATCTAGGTGCACCCATTATATAATCTATTACAAGCTCAACTAGTGATATCTAGTTGCATCATCATATATAATTTCCAAGAACCACAACATGAATAAATTACCTAGATATTTCATCATAAAACTCATAGAAATAATAATTATTCATTATAACTAGACCAACACCTGGAAAAGAAATGGGTTTCATGTAAATATCTTTGAATCTTTATTAACTTGTATAAAAGAAAAGGGATATATAATAATCTCTTTGAAACATGGTTAACCTGTGGAAAAGAATCATATTCCATAAAAATATTTTAGAAACATGGTTATCCCTTGGAAATGAAATGAGTTCCATAACAATCTAATTAAAACAATATAAATCCATCCAGAGAAAGTATGAGGATGGTATCATTATAAAATATCCCCATTCCATCATAAGTTACAACAAGGGTTTTTTATATTGATTAATTGAAATACCATTAAAATGTTATTAATTTGTTTTGTGGTAAATGACCTTTACATTTTGAAAATTATCTTTTAAAAAATAAAACAATTTGAAAATACTTTTCATTGAAAATAAAATTGAAATATTATATAGGGATATTTTAAAAATAATTTAAAACATTTATTCAGAAAAATACCCTTTCAACATTGAAAATAACATTTAAAAACATATTTTTTTATTTTTTTTAGAAAACATGGTATTGTGTGAAAACCTATCTCTGACTGAAGATAGATATAATGTCACATTTTATTAAAAACACTTTATGAACCATTATAACTATCAAAGAGTGGGAAAAATGGTAAAATTAATTGAAAATGTCATGAATAAACATATTAGAAGATAAATCATGAGAATCATAATATTTTAACCTTACAGACATAATCAAACACAATTTCAATAAATGATGAGATTGTAACAAAAGACTTATACCACTTTTATAACTTTGAATCATAATACCTATGAAATAATCGCTTTAAAATAAAAATACAGTATCATGAAAATAATTATATTCATGATATAAAATGTAAAATGGTTAGTATATACACATCATAAAATAATATTGGTTTATAACATAACATACATCTCAAAGAGGACAAAGTAGAAAAAAACCATTTTACTACTTTAGAAACATTTGATATCATAAACCCCATGAAAGGGTGATCCTAAAATAGATATGGAAATAAAAATAAATTTAAGTTTATGAACCATAAAATATATTCAGGGGAATCATATACAACACACAATAAAAATAAGTAGATAATATGACATATATCTCCCAGAAATAAAAGTGAGATAAGAAAAACCCTGACCTTGAGTCCAAATTGTCACGTGTGCCTTTATCTCCAGGAATAATAAAATTAAGTTAATTATTTACTCTTCAATAACCTTTATAAATTTTATTATTAATTTTATTTCAGTCATTAACATGTTATAATATTACTTAATCGATTATGTTTATGTCAAATGTTTTTACCATATTCAATATGTTTGTCAAAAATGACTTAAGTGGGTCGATTGTGGTCAAAGAGGATATTATTTAAACATATATAGAATAATACTAATGAAATTATTATAATATTCATAAATCAATTATACTTTTGAAAACGATTATGAAATATGGTTATGAAAAATAAAATAATGTTACGATCGTGGAGACGATAGGCCGTATATATACATAAATAATGATTCCATTTTTCGATGATCATTATAGAAATAAGATGAGTAATATTTTATCTTTCTATAATTATAATTATATCATAAAAAACATAATATTTGATTATATATACTTATATATATCATTATTTTCATGTGGTGATGAAAAAAGGAATCACATCGCTTCACGGAGGCAGTAGTCCACAAGTCCACGGATGACTCTATCATTTTTTCCAGTAAGTAAAGGGGTAAAAAGTAAAATGATGTATTATATTTAAATTATGATAAATATTTCATCAATATCATAAAAATTTCATTTATATTATATATATTTATTATATTTACCCTTATTACCTTCAATGTATTGTGTTAGTGAAATACGAATCACATCGCTCATGAGGTGGTAGTTCACTATACACACGGGTGACATTATCTTATACCATACGAAATAGAAATTAAATGTGTATACATGATATAATGACTTAAGAGGCATAATCATGTTTTAAATATATTATATAAACATTATATTCATCATACCGAACCATGAAAGGTTTTAATGAAAAACGAATGACTTCAGTTAGAGATTCAGTAGTCTGTCATGCACAAGAACATTGATTTAGTAACCCATTTGTTGAAAGTGGAGATGGTTTTAGGTCATGAAAATATTATAATAACATAAAATTATATCTATGATACTTATTTTATTTCAATATCATAGTTTAATAAAAATTGAAGGTGGTGGAGGAATAAATAAAACAAAAATTATTATTGATGAACGTTACCTATCTTTAGGGTATCCTCCGTCGGTTGACCCCAAAACAATTCCTACTATAGATTTATGAAAAAAATAATTCTTATGGGAGGAGTGTACAAAAAATTTTAAGTGATTTTTTCAGGGGTTTCCCAAACCAAATATTTTGAGAGGTGTGAATAAGTGAGGGGAGTGATTTTTCTTTTATAAGTTAGGTGAGTGGCACACTGATAATGTTTTTAAGAAAGATAGTTGAAAAACAATTTGTACAAAAAAGGAACCAATAATGAACAAAAAATGAACCTATAAGGTATATGTTCTAAATATTCCCATATAATGGATTTTTGACTAGTTTTGGGTCATTTTTATGCCTTATATTCTACGTTTAACCACAAAGTAAACTCATTTTACCTTAATCATTGTAATTAATTTTAAACATTTTCACTAATAATTTCGGTCAAAAATTATGTTGACTATATTAGATAATTAAAATTATAATGATTTAAAATAATAAATATATTTTTCTAAATTCATCTCATATTAGTGGCATAATTTTATTTAAAATGAATCCTCTTGACACGGTGAGACAACAAGTTTTTTTGAAGAGTATTTTTTGAGAATAATATGATTTGATAATAACACTATGAATAGTAATAGTAATTATGTGAAAATAAATTAATAATAACTTATTTATGATATATATATTCCATTTAAAACATTCCATATTATGTATTATTTTAATTAATTAAAAAGACAAAAAATATGCATTTTTAAAATAGTTTTTGGAAAAACCCATTTTTTAAACCCAAAACAAACTTATACTAAAAAATAATATAAATTTGATTCAAAGTAGTTAATTTGATTAAAAATAACTAAATAATACTTATTTTACTTGAAAAAAATAATCAAAACATATATATACTTTTAAAATTATTTAATTTTTTTTAAATAAAATATTTTTTACAAAAAATATTATTTTTCATTATTCATTGAAAAATCAATAGTTTTTGAAAAGTACCAAAATTTCACCCAAAGTGAATTTTGATATTTAAATTCAAAGAATTATGTTCATTTTATCAAATATATATATATTTTAAAATTTTCAAAAAATTATTATAACTTTTTTCTTGAAAATTAATAAAAAAAATGTTTGAAGAAAACATATTTTTGAAGAATAAAGTGACTTTACTAAAATTTAATGGATTATTTACTAAAAATTTTCAATGATTAATATTGAGTAAGAAATATATTTATTTATATTTTTCATAAATTGGTTAAAACTATTCATACCAACCAATTTAACGACTAATTTATAATAGTAATAAATATCTTGGGTCATTTAAGTACCATGTTGCATTTTGAATATGCTATTGAACATACAAATATAAGGGTTATATGTAAGATAAGATAAAATGAGTCATGTGTGTAAGTGAAGAAAATATAAGTGTTTCATGTCCTTTACGCTATAGAATATAATCTTCTTCTTTGAAAATTTCTGGGTTTTACACTATATGATAGTTTTTGGAGATAAGAGACATGATATTCGCATTCATTTCATCATATTCCTTATCTTATTAATTAATGAGTTTATCATTCTAAGTATGTTGGATGATAATCTTCCTAATTTATTTAAAATACGTTTCATTATTGTCATTCTTTCTAAATTATGGAGCTTTCCCAATATCATAATACATAATTAAGTTATGGAATTCATCAATTGATAAATTTTCTTTATCTTATAAGGCTGAGATTTTTGGGTCAATTCTATTAAGGAAGTTCCTCATGGGTTTCTTGAAAATACTAGAGTACTCTAGGATATGATCAAAACCTTTGATGTTTCACAAGACTTCATTGACTATAGTGATGTACTTATCAATTGTTTGTTTATCTCTTATTCTGATATCTTCAAAATTTATTCACTAGATTTGGAACTTTTCATCCTTCACTTTTTTGTTTCCTTAGAAGATAATTTCGATCTTTCCCCAAATTTATTTAGCTGTTTTGATACCCATAAAATTTATGAAAAAATTTTCTAATAAATACATAAGAATATAATTTCTATCATTTCCATCAACATAAATGTTTCTCTTATTAGTAAAAGTCATAGGATAATTTTTATCAATGGGTGGGAACCCAATAGTCACAACATTAATAACCTCTAGGACAAGTGAAAAATGATAGGGTGTCATTGTATTTTTATATCAATGATAAATTGTTTTCATTGAATGCATGAATACTTATATTGTTGAATAAATTGATATTTTCTATGATAAGAATTTGACAGGGGAACATCGCTCTGATACCATTTGAAGATCCTAAGGAATGGTGAATCAATGAGAATGTGGTGGTGGGGGGGGGGGGGGGTTGAATCAATGGTGTTCTTTTAAAAATTGCAATCTTTATGAAATGTAACCCCTATAAATTTTTAGAGTTTTTTCCTTTCCAACTTTCATAACAAACTCATAAGCATTCAATGATAATTAAGTAAACAAGGCATGTAAGATTTATAAGGTTTGGCCTCAGTGTGAGAACATACATCATTCCTATGGAAACTCGCAGGGCTCTATAGAAATTTAGTATTAGAAAGGAGAAAATACAAATTTTGATCCCACATTCATTAAACTCTGTCTATCTTTTGATAGGTATGATTATATATAATCTCATCAAATAAAAAAAATTTATTATAAAACCAATCCATAGCAAGAAGTAGGTGAATTTTTAAATTCTAATCTAAATAATATCATCTGGATATTTTGTCCCATAAATCCATCCAATAATCTCTATCTGGTGTGCCTATCTTCACCTAATAGAAGTCTTTCCAATGCTGCTCAATAAAAATAAAAATCTTTTTCAACTTGTGTACTTTTTGATTTAACAATAAAAATAGACCACAACATTGATTGAAATCATCATCATATTTCTCTATATGGTATTATAAACTGAAACTCTTTCTGATTGTATGATTAAAATATCTATCCAGTACTCTTCCTTAAATTAAAATAAATTCATTTGGATACTCACTTATGACTCCAATTCCCTAGCATTCTTTATTTTTATGGTATGAACTATGTTATGTATGATACAACTTGAATCAGTTTATATAAGTGATCCTATAATGGAAAAGGAGGGAAATTGTTTTCATTTTACTACTCAAACAAATTTACTGAAGTATTCTGGAGTCTTCTTAAATATGATGGAAACTTCATGAACTATCAATCTTTTCCATCCTTTCTCAAATGTTCATAAAATCAAATAAATCCAAAAAACACATGAAAAATATCATTTCATACTAGAAAAAAACCATGCGAATGAAAAAAAATAAACATCATTATATTTTTAAACTTTAAAAATTTAATTATAAAATCATTATTTGGAAAATGTTTTCCTGTAAACATATGTTTGATGAAAAATATTTTCTTTTCCATTTTTTAGTCTATTTGTTTCAATATAATCATCCTGCCCCAACAAAGAACATTATACAACTCTTGGAAAAATTTCAACTAGTAATATCATGATTTTTTCCGATGTTCCGTTCAATGTTCATCCATCATAAGAGGCATCCCACTTTATATCTTTTCTACTTCAAACATTATCCATCTTGCCAGAAAAATGTACTTAATATAAAATATTTGTTTAGAAACTTAGTTTGCATCTATCAATTTCTCTTGAACTATTGAAAAATAATAATATCTACATTTTTTTATTCCTCTTGATTCACTAAATATGGTCGAGTACACTATTTTAACTTTTAAGGACTTTATTTAGAACTATCATTCTTCAGTTCAAAACTATGGATTCAGATTATTTGAATTCCCACCCATTTTATTTATATAGATATTAAAATATTATTTTTATGACACATTGTATTTTCTTTATATTTTAAAAAAATGCACAAACTCCGAAATAAAAACTTCAATCTATTATGTTATTCCGTTGATCATAATGTTGTACGTATAATGTTTTGTATTTTTTTACATCTAATGAAAATGATAAAACTTCATTCAAAAGGAATTATTGATGACTTAAATTATGAAAAGATTTTGTACTTTGTTCATTCAATGATCAATTACATTAATTCATATTTGTAAAAACTTCATAAAATATTCACTCATCAACTATTCTTATAATAAATCCATCAAAAATGTTTTCCAGTAAATTGATCTTTATATGATAGGAAAAAATTTTAAAAGAATTTTATGAAAGAAAAATCAAAAAAAGTTCTTTATCATGAAACTCAGAAATGTTCCATCTGATAAAAAACTTTTCAACTTCAGTTTTTCTTATAAATTATTTATCAGATATCCTGTATTTTGAACATCAAGAAGCTATATTTTGGAAAATCTTTTAATTGTGCATCTGATGCCTTCTATATAAACTTCAATAAAAATTATTTTTCAAGAAAATCTATTTAATATTAATAATTCAGTGATTCTAAACTGATCGATCATATATCCTCCATTTGGAATGGTTCATCTAGAAATATTAATCTAGAACTTCAACTCACCCTTTGTTCAAAAGATTATATCCTGAGGGGTTCCGTGATGTTATAAAATTGAATGAACAAGAATAGCATCGTCTGATTTAGTTATAAATTTATTTATCAATGTTATGAAACATTCTATTTTTTTACATTATAACTTTACTCTTCTCAATAAAATTTATAAAAAAATTTCTTAATAAACTTTCTTAACAAAATTTCAATAGTTTTCTCACCACATATTCTTATCAATGTTTCTTAACAAACTTTATGAAACCCATTTTTTTAAAACATTATTTAATAAATGTTAATTTATTAATAAATACATTTTTTTTATAAAAACCATCATAAAGGATCTTCAAATTTCATTAAAATTACCTTCTAATAGTGATCCATATATCTGTTTATAAAAATTTAACAAACCTAGAAACATATATTTCTTTAGAAAACCAGATCTTGTAATCATTATATGATTTTATTAAAATCTAATTATTATTTATTAATAATAAATAATATAGTTTGAATGAAGGAATAACTTTATTTATGTATATATATATATATATTTCATAATTTGGTTTATCATATTCATACCGACTAATCCAACAACTAGGTTATAAAGGCTATAATATATCCTTGTTCATTTAGACCAAAGGTTTCATGTTAATTAGACTATCAAATACATAAAATTTATTTTAATAGAATACAAAAAAAATATCATAGTGTTATATTCTAACCCTTAAAATTAATTTCACCCTATATATTTTTACTCTGATGAAAACAAATTACATTTCTTATGCTTCTTTATATCTTCAGGCTCCAAAGTATCTTCCTCGTATTTCTGAGCCCTACAATGAAATTTAACCAGGAAAGTAGTCAAGTTATGTAACATGTTATATTTATGATAATATATCTCTATTGGTTTTATTTATTAATAATATCATGCTCCATTAGTACAATCTATGAGTTATGTACATGTCAATAATTAGTAATGTACTTCCTCAAAATAGATACGTGGAACACATCATGAATTAAATGTAGGTTTTATGGAAGGACAAAATGATAACTTCTATCCTGACTTGATCAAGAATCTCGATGGGTATAATATACCTATTGCTCAATTTTCCATTCTTTCCATATCTCATGACCTTATTCCATATAGAAATTCACATGAATACCTTCACCCTAACTTTGAATTAAAAATCTCACCAATGATTTTTATCATAACACTTATATCGACATTGATCTTCATTGATGTGCTACTAAATGTATCCGACCTTATCTTCTATTTCATTAGATATAATAGGTCCTAATAGCATTCAATATCAAAATTTATCCAAAGAGTTCTACACCAATTTTCGTATAGGGTTTGATAAAGAGCCCTCATAATGATTAAATGAAATATATTGTTTTAAGAGGATTCAATAAGGGAAAGGTACTGATACCAAAAAAATTTACAATATAGGGAATAATATCTAGGAATATCATATAGGGGTTGAACGGTTCTTTCAAACTGACCATCTATTTGAAGGATTATTGGAGATACTGAAGTACAACTTTATATCCATAGATTTCTGAAGACTTCTATAGAACATTGAGGTAAACCTTATATCTAGATCAGATGAAATAGAATGCAGAAATCTGTGATACCCTAACAATTTATTTATAAATATCTAGGAAAGGCAATCAAGAGATAAATATTTCATGATAATAGTGAAATGTGTTGTTTTTTTATGTAGATCAACTACAACCCAAATAGTATTATGCCATTTAGATGTCTTGGGGAGTCTTATGAAGAAATACATGGTGATGTATTCTCATTTCCATAATAGTATTAATAATGATTATAATATCCCCCTAGACTTATACCACTCAACCTTAACTTGTTAGAATACTAAGAACTGAGATACATACTCTACAATATCTCTCTTCATGTTATCCCACCATAAATTCTTCATTTGGTCTCTATACAGATTAATAATTCTAGTTTGAATAGAAAATGATGATCTATAAGTTTTTTCTAACACCTACTTCTTAAGTTATAGTATAACAGTGACAAATACTCTATTCGTAAACCTCATCTTTTCATTATAATCAAGGTTGAACTCAAGAATTTTTATTAACTTTTTTATATCTCTATATATTCCTTTTTTACCTCTTTAATATTTACATGGATAGATAGTAAAACCCTCATTTGAGAAAGATAATATTTTTCCCCTTCCTTTATGATTTCATGGTCCATTCTTTTAAAATCCATAAATATTGGATCATCTTGAATCCTCATCATATATAATCTAGTGTGATTCTTTTAACTCAAAGCATCAACCACTTTTTTTCTTTCCTAGGGTGTCAATGTATTGAGCAGTCATAATATTTAATCAACTACAACCATCTTCTTTGTTGAATATTAAACTATTTCTAAGTGAATATAAAATTTAATTTTTTATGATCATTATATATGTCACACATTTCTCTATAAAGATAATACATCCATATTTTAGAGCAAAGATTATCAAAACAAACTCCAAGTTATGGGTCGGGTAATTATTCTCTTGAACCTTTAATTGAAGACATGTATAATCTATCACCACATCATTCATCATAATAAAAAACCCCAGTACCTTATTATATGCATCACTATATATCACAAAACCTTATCAAATATAGGGTGGTATGAGTGTTGGTTTATTAACCAACCTTCTATTCAAATCCTTAAATTATTATTCATGTTAATTAGTCCAAAGGAACTTGAATACCTTCCATGTTAACTTGGTGAATGAATTATAAAACCATGAAAAATTATTCAAAAAGTGCAGATAACATCCATCAAACCTAATAGAAACTACATATCTAAGTCATAGTGGTTGTTCCGGGCCAATGTCAAATGAATTTTGTTATAAAAGTCTACAATTATATACCCTCTCTTGAAATTATGTGTCCCAATAATGATACTTTAGGTTACTATAATTGACACTTTCTATATTTGGCATATAGTATCTTCATATTCATGGTTTTTAAAATAATTCTCATATGACCATCGTAATCTTGGATTATATAATAATATTATCTTTAAATATTGTATTAAATTGATTGAGGTAATTTATAAATACTTTTTTCATTAAATACATAAAAATATTGGGGGCCTTTTTAAGTCCAAATGGAATAAATATAAATTCATAGTGACCATACATTTTAAGGAAGGATATCTTTCGTATATCTTCAATTTTTACCATAAATTGATAATATATAGGATGGGGGGAAATCTTTGATGAGTATTTAAGTCCCCAAAATTTTTCCAATAAACCATAAATGTGGTTTAAATGATACTTATTCTTGATCATGATCATGTTTGGATCCCAATAATCAATGATGAATCACATTAATCAATATTTTTTTGAATAATATAATTTGTGAACACCATGGAGAAGCACTAGACTAGATGACTACCTTATCAATATTGTCATATTTATTCTTCTTCAATTCGTACAACTCAATTAGGGAAATTCTATATATATTTTTTGAAATATGTGTAGCACTAGGTATGAGTTATATTAAAAACTCAACTTCAATAATCAATGGAAAACTAAGAAACAATTCTAGAATTAAATCAATAAACTCTTATAAAATATTAATATTTTAATTTTTTAGTTTCTCCCCAACCATATAATATAAATACATATTATGTGTATGAATAAAGAACCATAAAATGGAAGTAATTTCCATTGTAATATCGTATTCATCCCCACACTAATAAGAAATATTAGGTTCATTTAGAATATAAAATGTGACTAACATTACTTATAAATTGATATGGGATCTATATATAGAGATATTATCCACACCCAAAATATAATAAAATAAAACAAATGAAGAACATCAAAATTTTTAGGAATAAAATTCCTACAAACTTCAATCGGAGAAGAATCATATAATTATGATGCAGTAATCATAATATGAGGTGTTTTCACTAATAATTCAATATCTAATAATTTAGGTGGTAATGTGATAACCTTATAAAATTATTTATATTTAAATGATTTGATAGAACTAGAATCAAGTAATACATTATCACTTCTCGAGTGGATGGTAAGTAAACCTTTCACAACTTTGTTTTCGTAACCCAAATGGAAAATAATGATCACATGATATTTAACATTATGTATGGGATTTAGATTATACTAACATCGATCATCATCCTTGAATTTCAAATTTGATAACTGGTTACTGTTATTCCCATACTATTTACATTTGAAGCACTAGAGTATGGGTGGTGAATTTAGTGGATATTTATCTCCATTCATGTAATTAACTAAATTTTCCCATCACATTGAAATTAAATTGTCCAATAAAATTACTTTACTCACATAAATAATTTAGTGGCATCCCTAATATATTTTTCTCCATGATTTTTTATACTTATTTAATAAAGGAAGACTCATATCATTACCTATATGGTTTTTTTATTTAAACTTATATTTAATTACATATTTATTTTCTTATAAAAACCACGAGATTGATGGGAGAATTCAATATCCATTTATACCTTGAGATCACATTAAATGATTTATTCATAGTTAGTAAATTATCTTATGGATAATTACATTTAAATACTTGGTTTTAATCCACTGAAAAATAAATCATTATTTCTTTTAGGCTAGATGATAATACTATAAGTGTACCTCAAAAATCTTGTTAAATTTTCATCATTGGTACTATAAGATTCATTATTCCTATGATTTATCTAAATAAACTCCTTATATATTTTTATATTTATATAATAAGATGAAATTAATTATTGAAAAATAACATCTTAAACTCATTCCGCTCTGTAGAGTCTATTTCATTTTATTTTATTGTGTTCTTGATAAGAGTCCACTATTAATCTTCCTTCCCTTCAAGATGATAAAAAACTAAGATAAAGTTTTCATGATTTGAGAACTGGAGAGTGAAAAATACCTTTTTAGTGATACCGATCTATTTCTCAGTAATTAGTGGATCAACCAACCCACTAAAATAAGGAGGACATTTCCTCATTAAGGAATCCACAATATGTTATTTCATCATTTTCTCATTTGGAAGATTAGCATGATATATAGAATGAGAATGTTGTATAAAAATAACAACAATATTTTTTATTCTAGATCCCATAACATTCGTTTTATTAGGATAAAAAGAATTAAATTATATGCCACTTTCAATGTTAACATGATTTCTTTTGGTTCAAGCCATTTACTAAAATGGAAAATCGTAGTTTGAGAAATATAATCATAGTTAGAAATCATATAATCATTAAAAATCCTTCAAAGGATGTCTAAATAGTGACACCTTATTTTTAATCTATGAAACTTAAAATTTATCTTATATCACTATTTCTTATCAGAGGTTTATGTAGATTCTATACTTTTATTCCCCATAATGGTTCATAAAGAAAATGTGAATTAACAAATCATATCCCTCAGGAGTATCTATCCAGGTGTGTAGTATTAGGCCCATTGATCATGAACTGATGATGATCAAGTTAATACCATATAAATCCCTTTCAATGTTGTCACCCCTAGGTGCATCTATTCTATATCTGAATCCACTTATTAGTATCGAGATAAGGTTTTAATTTCTTGGAAAACCACACTCATTTTTTTCTACAACTTTGGATGTTATAATATACTTATAATTATCCTTACAGATTTCAACAAATTTCTCTAATCCTAATATTTATAATTATATAAACACTTATATGATACCAGTTGAGTAAACCTGAGCATAAAATATATTAATATTGCATTATTTTATATGAACATTCAACACATTTCAAAATAATACACACCTAAGGACTGTAAAGGTTTAGTGTCTTTAAATAATAGAAATATATTCATCTTATTTCATGAATGATCTTAAATATATCTCACAAATATATTCTTACATATTACACTTTTTAGTCAAACCCTACATAAAAACTTTATTCATAAACTATGGGAAGAAAACATATGAAAGGGTGAGATTAGATTTCTAGTAAGGCTAAACCTAGGATATATTAGTCAATGATCATATATAATCATAACATGAGATTAAGGGTATGTGGTTATGAGTTTAATATTTGAAAATCATAACAAAAAATTCATAGATTATAATCATGACATAATGTTTTTGTACTTTCTATGACAAGAAGCATAAAAAATCAAGAACCATGATCCATGAGATTATATAATAATCATAAGAAAATTTCATAGAGATTGGAGTTAAAAGTGAAATAATAATCCTAGAAATCATTTTTAATACTATATACTAACACATTCATCAAATATTAGGTTAATTTTAACTAGCAGTGTACCCTATTCAGTCTCGGGATAACCTCCTATATACCATATTTTAGGTTTGGAATAACCTCTTGTGTAACCTTTATGTTCTTAAACATTAAACATTACCCAATGAATTAGAGGGATATAACAGAGCCACCAATCATATAATCATAATCCATTCATATGTATTCCATAAGATAATGATAACATTTATAATTTCTTTATTTCTTAACACATGGAAAAGAAAACAAGTTTCATCAATATTTAATAATTAGAAGAATAAATATTATATATAATGAATAAATATTGTATCATTGTATCATATACCCATTTAACAATAATTAACATAAATAGATTTTATCATAGTTGAAAATTCCTTTAAAAGATCCTGAGAACATTTTTGGTGAAAAATATCCTTTTTATTTAGAAATCACTTATTTAAAATCTAAAAATTTATACAATAGGAAAAAAAATTCATTAAAAGTAATAATGAAAACTTGTAAAGTAATATTCAAATCAAATATTATTCATAAGGGTGGGAAAATTCATTGATGTCGTATATGTTAAAAAAATGATTCTTTTCACACCGTTGGTAAAATGTACATCATTTAGAAGATGATAAGAATTTTTTTATAAAAATAAAAACATCAGTAAAAATGAATTTAATTAATCATTGTAAAATAGTAAAAATTTTCTTCAAAAAATTTTAAGGAAAATATTGACAATAAAGATAAATAATCTTGATCGAATAGAAAAAATAATGTCATTTTTCCTTAAAAATGTTCTTTCAGAAGTTTGAGTACTAAGAGGGAGAAAAATGAAAGGAAAAACTGAATGATATTGATGTAACTAGAGAATAATAAAATAAATATAATTTTTGGGAGATATATCATATAATTTCATCATTAAAAATTGAAGTATAAACAATCTCAGTAAAGAGTGAGATTTTAATATAAAACCTTTACCAGATGTCTTACTTACTTCATATGGAATTTTAACCACATGTATATTAAATTTAAATTTTTTATTATATTATAACAGAAAAATATTCATACTTATAGTAACATAAATGTTTTACTTATAATATATTAATAACCATTCATTAACACACTTTCATTATCATCATCATTTAAGGTGTTAACTACTTATTTTATTATGTATGTTTTGGTTTAGCAGTTATGGTCATTATATATTGAATATAGTTCTCTAAAATAACAATAATTTAATAAGTATCATATGTATTTATTATATAAATTTTTATAACCATCCATATAAATATGTGATGAAATATTAATTACATCACTTTATAGAGAGGGTAGTCTTTATGTACGTGCAAGTTATGTTTCGGCTTTTTAATGGATAAAATTAAAGAATGGTAAATAATAGATCCTCTTTTCATAACCATAATAAAATAAAAAATATTATATATATATATATATATATTGTAAATAAATTATTATAACCAGCTATGTGAGGTAGTTATGGAAAATGAATCACATCGTTGTGTGGAGGTGCTAGTCCACACATACGTACGAGGGATACTTTCATTTCCCATTTGAAGAAAAAGAGGTGGAAAAAGTTTTACCCATAATAATGATAAAATATCAGAATATTTATGACACTGGATTAATTATTTTAGGATTCAACTAATATATTTATAGTAAGTATAAGAAGAAATAAAGTTTGAATGAGTTGGGTAAGATGATCACTTCTTTTTTGAGATACCTCCATTGGATTACATATAAAGTCTTTTTAGGATGATCTTAGGGTAAAAAAAAGATCAATATATGAATGTAATGTATATATAAATGTTTTTGGGAATTTCATTGATGAGATAGATTGCTCAAAGTTTGTGAATAATGGAGAAGAAGAGGTGGCCTTTTATTTGTGGGGGGGGGGCACACATATAATATCTTAAAAGATTTAAATAATATGAATACACATTCTTATAAAAGTATAAAAAGGAAAAAATAATTATAATTTTAGGTAATATAATGTTTAAATATCTTCAAAAAATAATATGTGGACTATTTAAGTATAATTTTTACTGTTATCGCTTAGTTTAACCTCAGATAAACCTGTTTCAACCCAAACTGTGATAATTGTTTTTTACTATTTTTAAAATTCATTTTGATAAAAAATGAATGTGGAATCATTATATTTTTTTTGAAAATTATGGTTCCAAATATGGAACAAATTTTATCAACTTAAATTTATAAGTGGCATAAATTAATTTCAAAATAAATGGACAAAACACAAAAAAAATTGTTTTTTTATAAAAATGAATTTTTAAGAATAAAAACGAGTTTTTCTTCATTACATTCCATGTAAAAAATATTAGATGAATTTTAAAATATTATTTTGATTATATATTAAATAAATTTAATTAAATCATTATTCAATAGTGATTTTTTAATTTATTAATATAAAAACACATTATGCACATAAAAACATTATTTCTGAGAAATAACTTTTTTTACCTTTAAATGATTTTATATTCATTCCTATCCTTTAGATAACTAATGTATGTGTGATTAATTATTAATTACTTATACATTTCATTGAAATAAATTTTTAAAAATGGTAAATATATTTGTTTTTGAAAATAAAAAACTCATAGAAAATACATCTCTTCAACAAGACAGGTATTTTAATCATTAAAATATTTTACTAAAATTTAATGATTCTTTAATAGGAAATAATAAATAAATTTTAAATAAGGAAAAAATTATATATACATATATACATAATGTGTTTAATCCTATTCAAAACCACCAATCTGACAAATAACTTATAAAATCCATAATATATCAGGGTTTATTTAGAATCAATGTTGCATGTTTAGAAAGATATCAAATAATTGTAATTTATTTCAAAGGAATAAATATAAAAAATCAAGGTTTCACATGTTTAACGGAGGTTAGGGAGACAATATTCCTTGTTCATGATGTAGTGAATAATATAGTTGAGAATATCTAAATGGATCATTAGTGGATAAAGGTGACATAGGACCACCATAAGGCTTATGGTAATCGTAGATGAACACCCCTAGAGTTTTAGGATAGAAAACATGTGTTCTTGAGGGTTTCCTCTTTATAGGGGAAATATAAGTTTGGTCTAGGAGTAATATTTCTCTCAAGTTTTTAGGCCTTTTGAGGTGTCAGATAAAGTTGGTGAGGCATCACATAAATAAGCACTTCCAACACTATTGGATATGATCCATAATAATTTCCATGTATCCCATCTTTGACAATATCATTTTGAGAAACCCCATCTATTTAATTGGGGAGAGTTATATATAAAGGGAGAGATGACATTCATAGAGTGACTAGTTGATAACCATGATATTTAAGAGAAGGAGTTTGTGGGTGTTATAATCCTTTAGTTTTCATATTATGGAGGTATAATTGTATATAGGAGAGTACGTGTGAGTGTAAGACGTGGATGAAGGAACAATACCCAAAGTTGTTTTGAAATTTTATTCTTTTTATATCTAATATTTATGATATAATTATTGAATTAATATTGGTTTATGAAATATAGTTTCTTCTATTATTAGTTTTTCTTAGTTATTGGTGGTGTTTGGGACGTTTAGAGGTATCTCTTTTAATAGTTGTTCATACTTATCATTTCACCATCTTATCTAGGGATGGTTTTGATTCTTAAGGAAGATAATAGTTTGAGAGGTATCTAGTGTAATAGTTCATACCTTCATGGCCCATTACATAGTGGATTTTGGGTGATAGTGGTGTAGGGAGGATATTCCCTAAGAATATGGGGGATTTTGAGTTAAATATTTACTAGAGGAAGATTTAATGGAGTAGAGATGAGGTATACAGTGTAGTAGAGTATTTTACTACGTGGTTGTGTTCTTGTGTCATACGATACTAGGGATGATTCATTTTTTTGGATCTACCAATTTTTTAATAGCTAAAATGTGTAAGTGAGATAAAATTTGGAGACTTTGAGTGGTCAACTATTATGGTTCGGTTGACCCAAGGGTACTTTTAGCATGGCGTGATGTTGTAGAGTAATAAGTTTGGGGATGATCGATTTTGGTAAATTCTATTGGATTGCAGTGTGAGAACTATAAATGTAGAGTTTTTGTGTCTCTAGATTTTTTATGATATTTATGATGTGGTGTATGGGAAGCACCATATCCTTACATAGGGTTTATAAGATCTCAACATGATCTTTGACATGGATTATAGAGGCCAATTGGCATGGGGGTGATTGCAGCAATGCACATAGACTTGACTCGTGGCTTGGGGTAAAACAATAATCACTAAGACATGGTCAAGTATAAAAACATAGTTAATTTTTAGAATATATCATTTCATTTCTTATAAATATTCCTGAATTAGATTTTATAGAGTTCTATTCACTAAAAGAAAATTAAGTAATTTTCCAATCAAAAATGGAAATAAATTTATTCTATTAAATTTATTAACATGTATTATATGATTTTAATTTCTAAATTTTAATATTTTAATTTGAAAAAAATGAAATCATCTTTGATATCATAATTTAAAAATTATCTTAGAGTAAATTTTTTGATTTTTTTTTTTCAAAAGGTGTTTTTTGGATGAATAGTAGAAAATACAAATTTTTATAAAAACCATATTTTATTTTCATGTATTTAAAAAGTAGAATTATATTTTTATTGGTTTTAAAATTTCATGAATTCCTTATTATTAAATAAAATCTAAAAAATTCTAATGGAATCAATATTATACTTGAGTTTTCCCTGAAAACATTTTTATACTTAAAAGGCACTTTTTGGGAAACTCGTTTTTATCCCATTTTTTGGGGTTGTTTTTAAATTAATTTACACAATATATATAAATTTAATTTAAAAAAATAGACTACATATTTTAAATTATAATTCAAAATCTTTTCAATTAATTCACTTACTTTGTTTTTTCAATATGAACAACAACTTTGTTAAAAATCAACTCCCATGGTAATAATTAAAATGAGTTAAAAGGTTTAAAACTAAAATCATAAGGGCTAAAATGACATATAATATTGTCCAAATCATATTTTTTGGGTAATATTCTGACCCTATACCAAATATTATTTTAAAATGGTCTATTTTGAGCCATTTTTTAAAGAAATTAACATATTTTAATATTTTCAAAAATTCAAAGTGTGGCCTCTCACATGCTTATAAAAGGAAACCCCATATCCTATCATATTTACACTTAAATAGACCCTTAACCCAGATTATACATATTTAGTTACCTTTTAATATCAATATTAATTTATTATAGGTATTTTTTTGACCAGGATATGATCCTAGGGAGGTTTTAGTTACAAACATAAGAAAGTTGTCTAACGAATATGTATAGTTCTTAACTCAGTTTTCCCTTTTATTTATTCTTTTACCTCCATAGAACCTCTATTAAATATTTTCATATAATAAATTTAATATCTTATATACAATTTTATGTTATTATGTTTATTTTATAACTTATTTTCATCTACTTAACCATCTAATGAAAACTAAAATCATCGCTCATGTGTATGCGCAGATTACCACCTCCTGAGATGATGTATTTTATTTTTAATGACCCATTCTTATGGATGGTAATAAATATGGATAAAAAATTAATTATATGATATATATGTTTTTGTTTTTGTTTTTAAAAGTTAAATAAATAATATAATTCTATATTTAATATCCAATAAAAAATAAACACATCGCTCGTGGGTATGTGCATATTGCCACATCATAAACCTATGTCTTTTATTTTTCATAATTTTCAAAAATAATTTTCATATATAAGTGGATTTGATAGAATAATTGGATATTTATTATATAATTATCTTTCTTGAAAGATAAAATAATACTTACCTTCTTTCTCACATGTTCATTGAAAAATTGAAAATTTACTTATGCATATATATGGATGACCATATCCATGTTGTAATGTAATTTATTTTTTCTAACCATATTACATGATTAGTAAAAAAAGTATAAATTATTTCTAAAAATGATAATAATAACAAGATTACGATCTAATAAATGATATATTTATGATCCTTTTGACTAAAATTAACCTAAAAAATCCATTTTTGACCTATAAGACATCATTCTAAAAATATCCAAAGTAAAAGTAATCAATTAAGTGATTATGTATGAAATGGTAATAAGTTAAATAAAAGGAATAATAAAATTTAAAAGGTAATTAATTAATTAATTAACATAAATTTATTATTTAGGAAGATAAATAATATACACGACAAGTCAGAATTGAGGTAAGAGATCTTTTGTCTCAATTCCATTTCTTTGAGACATAATCTAATTTTACCACATGTTTTCTTTTGTGTGCTATAACAATAAACTTATAGAAGTATTTTATCATTTTTATTTAAAAAATAATGTGTTTAAAATTCCACAAAATGTTCATTCCTTCAATTTTTTGAACTTTTTTAAAAATTCATTCAAAAGGAATATTTTTTCATATTTCATATGGAATGTTTGGCTTCATTAAAAAGTAAAAAATGAATGATTTTAACATATATGGAATCAAGGGATTTTCAATATTCCACTACCATTATTTTGTATATGGATTCCTTTACAATCTTGTTATTTTTTCTTTAAATAAAACACTTATTAAATTTTTTCTTTGAAATTTCATTTTGAAAATAGAATTTTAAAGGAAATGAATATATCAATATAAAAAAATGTTTACTTATGGGTTCAAAAGAATATTTTTATAATTATTATGATAAAAATGTAATATTATATTTGTTTTATGTATATTATGGTCCTTGGAAATTGTTTTTGATGTTTGGTGAGCCCGATATAGCTCTCTAATTTATTGGTTAATTTTTAAGTTCTCTAGAAAATTATTTCATAATTAACCAAATAGGTTATCCCATTTTAAGGGTTCCCATAATGGTTCAATGAAATTTATGTATCAAGGAACTTACATTAATCTTCTATAATTACTAATGAGTCTTTATGGAATTATTTTTATTTCATAAGGTAATATAATGATCTTCCATTTAAATGAATTATTATTCCTTTTAAGGGATAAAGGGAAGGTTTTATGGATTCCTTTTTCATGGGTTCTCAGGTTTTATAAGAAAATATCATGATTATGATTTTTATTTTAATTGTTTAAGAAGTGTTTAATGAAAAAATTTGAAAAGTAATTCTGATTTCATGTTAAAGTAAATGATTATTTGACATCAAAGTTTATTATGTTATATATGAACTCTCATATATGATCTCATGGGTTTTAAATGGTCTTACAAGTTTCTTTTATTCTTTGCATATATCATTTACTAATATTTTTGTGTTCATGCCATGTTTTCAAATGTTTTTCATAGGGTTTTAAGGATGAGTAAGATCAATGATTAATTCTAGATGAAAACCACGAAGATTTTTTAGGAAAAGAAAACATGTTTCATTTTAAAAGTAATGTATTATGAAAAAATAGTCACTGAGTGCAAATATGAACTTTTTAGAATATGTGTTTATTATATAATAGTTATGAGATAATTCTCTAAAACTCTAAACCTAAAATTTTCCTTACGAATGAAAGAAAATTTATTATTTATTTTAAACTCAAGATTATGTAATGTTTTGAGGTTGGGTTTTTATAATTGGTATCAAATATAAGATTTAGATAAATTTAAACATTAGGATTATATTAATATAATAACCTTTAGAGATTATAATTTATGGTTATATTGATATGATATATCACTTGGATATTACTATGTTGCTTCTACTAATCAATATCTGTTCAGAATGGTTATTTATAGAGGAAATAGAGATGTTAAAATTAGAAGGATACAAGATGAAAATTTTTCTCCAAATTAGCCACCCAGAATGGTTATAATTGGAACAATGAAATTAGTTTTTTTTATGAATAAATTTAATTAAGCTATAAAATGGTTGTGGTATCCTTGTGAGAGAGAAACTAGGTTCACCACAAAGGAGTATTTACATTGTAGAGAATTTTATGAAAAAAACTTATAAAATTTAGTGGATAGTTTTACCATTTGATATATTAAGGATGGGTTAAAAACTTATATAATATATTAAAAGTCATGGGTTATTTAGATCATAAAAATATAACTCTTTTTACTTAATATTTTTTACGGTGAAGCTGATCAATGGTAGCCAGTGGTTATGAATATCTGGGAAAAAGAAGATATTGTTATATTGGAATAAGATCAATTTAATAATATTTTCCCTAACAAGTATTTTCTTAAATATGTATGACTTAGAATGGAAAATAATTTTTTTGAATTGAGGTATAAGTAGGGCGATTTAGTAGTAACATATGAGGAAAACACCACTCGATTATCATGGTATGCACCAAAATTAATTTAGGATCCTGATATTAAGATTAGTCAATATTACGTATTATTGAAGAAAATATACCTAAGGTAATTAGATTCTCATGAATTCAAAATTCATGAGAATATATTTGGATTTTTTGAGAAGGATTAAATGGAGTTTTATTATGATAATATATTTTATGAAAACATGTATAAAAATAGGTTCAAATAACAAGTAATAGGGACTTATTCATCAATTAAATTCGAAGTTAATAAAATAAAGTTTCCATTATATGATAATTATGGTAAAATTAATCCTAGTAAATTTATTTATATGGTTAGAAGGTGTTTTTTATGTGGAAATTCTAGACATGTTTGTTGTGAATGAAAATAAAAGGATCATAGTAATAATCAATCAAATAATAAAAAACCTTCAGTAAGATTCTTCAATTTTAATGATATTGTTTTTTATGTGAGTACTTATCCAAATATAGGAAAGAAGGATAGAATTAATCAAAATTATAGGAAGAAATGGGTGGCCAAATCCATTACAAGTACTTCAGTAGATATTGGTCCATCAAATGATGTGGTGTTTGGTACATTACATGTTCGTTCAGATTATTCCAAATTATTGATTTATTCAGAGTTTACACATTTTTTAATTTCTGATAAATTTTATAAAAAATTAAAAATTTCATCTCAAGAAATTAATCTATAAATTTTGGTAAAAAAATAAGGTAATTATTAAGGTAAAAAGAAATTAAAAGAATTTTCCTGTTATTGTATTTGTAAGAGATTAACCTAAAATTCTTTATATACTTCCACTTGTAGAGTTTTATGGTATTATAAATATGGATTTAATTTCTATTTATCATGTAATGACAAATTATAGACAAAAAAATTGTTTTTTAGAATGAATTTTAGTTTGTATTCATGAATGAATTCATACATCAAATAAAATATCAAGAAGCTGAGAAATTTATTAAACATGCAAATGAAATATTCTTTAACATATTTTTGTGAAGAAGGAAATAATTAATATTATTGACATTCCTATAGAAAATGAATATTTAGATGTATTTCTAGATGAATTTTCTAGTATTATACCTGATTAAAATATTTAATTTACTACAAACTTAATACCTATTTCAAAACAAATTTTAAATCCTTCTCATTGAATGGCTCAAGTAAAACATTTGAAATTGAAAAATTAGTTATAAGAGTTTCTTTTTAAAGGGTTTATTCATCCAAGAACATCACCATAGGGTTCTCCTGTTGTGTTTTTTAAAAATAAATGTATTTACATCAATATTTTCATTGAATATAGATCATATAATATTATCAATATCAACTATAAGTATCAATTTCCTTATATCAACAATATGTTTGATCATATCTAGGGAGATAAAATATTATTCCAAAGGTTGATCTTAGGTCTGGTTACCATCAACTATAGGTGAAAGTGGATGAAACTTTTAAGATGTTTTTTTATACTAGGTATGGAAATTATGTGTTTATAGATATGACCTTTGGGTTTAAAAATGCTCAGAATATATTTATGGGCCTTATTAATAGCTATTTCTAAGAGTTATTGTATAAATTTTTGTTTGTTTTCATTGGTGATTTTTAGTATATTAAAAATACTACGTGGTCCAAGAAAAATACTTATAGACTGTTCTACAAATCATGAATGAAAATAAGTTGTAAGGAAAATTTAGTAAATAGGAATTTTGTTTGTGATAGATTTCTTTCTTTAGAAAAATTATAAATAAATATGGAAAAAATATTTATCCATATAAACTAAGGTGGTTAAAGGAGGATTAAAAATATAAATTTTAAATATATTTACAGTTTTCTAGGATTAGTGGGTTATTATTGGTGGGTTTTTGAAAACTATTCTAAGTTATGTATCCTACTAAATAAGTTAACTCAAAATGGAGTTAAATTCATATAGATAAAAAAGTGTAATGAATGTTTCTAGTAATAAAAAATATAATAGTTAATGCTCTATTTTTGGTATCGAACCCTTAAAATGTTGAATTTTTCATCAATAATTATGATTATTTAAAGGGACTTGGTTGTGTTATGATGAAGAATATTTAGGTAATTACTTATGATTTATGTCAATTGAAACCACATGTGCTAAATTATCCTACACATGATTTGGAACTATCTACTGTGGGTTTTTATATAAAAATGAAGATACATACTTTATATGGATTAAAGTGTGAAATATATAATTATAATAAAATTTTGATGTATATATTCACTCAGACTTATTTGAACATGAGACATCAAGGATGGCTGGAACCGATTAAGGATTATGGCTACAAAATTTATTACCATCTAGGAAAAAAAAACATGGTATCTGATGCTTTAAGTAAAAATGATAAATTAACATTACCTATGATATTTTTAAAACATGATACTTTGGTAAATATTTTGATGTATATTGGTCGATAAACTGTTAATGCAAAAAATTACTCTATTTTGTTTTAGGTGTCAGTGTAGTCATCTTTTCTAGAAATAATTAAGAAAGATCAGAAGGAGGATTTTGTTTTATATTAAAAGGTATAACTTGTTAGGAAAAGTGAGTATACTAATTTTGAAATTAAAAAATAAGGTGTTTTGAGATTCCAAACAAGATTATATGCACCATGTGATTCCCATTTGGAGAAATAATTATTGAGTAAAGCTCATAGTTCTCTGTTTTCTTTTAATAATGGTATTACTATGATATACAACAACCTTTGAGAGAATTATTTTTTGGTAAGGAATGAAGAAATATATATTTAAATTTACTTTGATTTTTTTTCTTTTGAACATGTTAATGTTGAACAAAAAATACCCAAGGGGATGCATTAGCATTTTCCAGTTCTACAATGGAAATAAGAGAATATTTTATGGATTTCATTGTTGGATTTCCAAAGGCATATAAAGGTTATACACAACTATGTTTTGTTTTTTTAATTTTCAATAAATATACACATTTTAATGTTATTAAAGATATTATGTCCTTGTATCATCATTTCATAATTTTTGATAAAGAGATGATTAGATTACATGGAGTCCTTATTTATGTTATATTTAATCACAATACCATATTTAATTCTACTTTTAAGAAAAACCATCATAAGTCATTGGGCATTGAATTAAATTCTAGTATATCTTTTCAGCCACAATATAATGAAAACATAGAGGGAAAATTTCAAAAATTGGAAGACGTTATTCATTCTTATTCAATGGATTACTAGGGAATCTAAGACTAACATCAATCATGAATTGAATTTTCTTATAATATCAGTTTTCATTCTAGTATAAAGATGGATCCTTTTGAGTCATTATAGGGAAAGTGGTGATAGACACAAACGTATTGGTATGAATTTAGTGAAATAATGTTTTTTAAAATATGTTTGCTAAAAGAGATGGCTGATAAACTAAATTTCATTTAGAAAAATATAATGGAAACTCAAATAAGGAAAACATTTATGAAAAATACTTGAGGAATGATATTTTGTTCATGGTAAATGTCCATTTTTTCATAAAGTATCTACATGGTAATGTTTTATGTGTTTTGGTAAGATGGGAAAGTTAAGTCCATGGTTTATTAGACTATATGAAATCATAGATAATATTAGATCAATTGCTTATCGATTGGCCACACCATTATGTTTATCCTAAACATATGATGTGATTCATGTTTATTTGTCATGGAAGTATATTATAGATGTATATCATGTTTTCTGTGATTTAATGGACCCAGATTCCACTGAAGGTGCACCAAACCTAATGGGCCATATGGCCTCAAGCACATCTCCCCAAAATGCAAGAGGTTACTAACTAGAAGCGAGAGCCTAAGATGTGTCAATAGGGAGAAAATTCCCTCATTATCATAGTGTATCACATTGGATAATATATAAGAATAGGTAAATAAGCACTTGAAATAAGATATTTTAGTAAATGGAATAACAGAAAGAGATAATATCAACCATAATTGAAACAATTATAATAACTGATATAAACACACAAAAACTGATAATGATATTTCATGAATCTAATAAGTTGGAAAATATGGATATAAATAAGAATACACACATACTCTATATATTAGAAAAAGAGAATAAATAATCTATCCTAATATTCCTGAGCTCCAGCTCGGTCATCTGCTACTCACTCCATCCTAAAGAAGCATGCAATCAAGTGTTCAATGTGAAAATATTCCTTTTATCAACACCAGAAAACATCTAGTCAGCCTTGGTACTAAATGGAGGCCCAAATAGAGTGTGACATAAATCTCAGTAGGCAACCGCCTAAGGTTTATATAACATTTCGTCTGTGTAATATAAACTCAAGTTTTGAAAGCACACATATATAAAAGTAAATATGTACAGTAAAATAAATACCCAGTAACCTAGTTCATCCATTGACTAGTATCTGAACAAGTAACTAGTTCATTAAGTAACTATGTTCTAGTATATATATAAGTCACATGAAGCATAACATTCACTAACATCACCTCGTTATAGTAATAGTTAAGGTTCTAATATATAATAAGTCAACCTGATCATAATAATAATTAAAGGGTTCTAAGTTAATAACCAAAGAAACCAAGACCTCAAGGGTCAACGACTTAGTAGTAAATTTATCATAGATAAGGGATAAGAGTGTAATCCAAGGGGTATTGTCCAAGGTATTGCTTAATAGTGTGATCTAACTAAGTCCATGGAATACATCCATGGTAAAGTGGGATAAGTTATGGCTAGGACCAAGGATATAACCGAGGAAAGTCATATCCGCAGAAGCCATGTTGGATCCAAGGATCGAGTCCAAGGAATATTTTAATATAATAGGATGGATCCTTTGGTTTCATTCTAAGTATCAATTGATATATGTGGATCAGGTTCCAAGGTGGGTCTCAACCAAGGCAACTAACATCCTTGAATCAGAATGGAATCCTCGAGTGCCTAAGAAATTCCCTTAGGAATCCAAGGTGGGATCAATTGAAACCACTCAAATAAAATTTTCACTATCCATATACATAATTAGTAACCTTACATTATACTCATTTAATTTATTAATACAAGTTATGGTCAATAAATTTAATAATGTGAAGAGGTTCAAGCCTTTCCTATCATTAGCATAACAATTCCAAGGGACATGGAACCTTTTAAGTCATTTAATATTTAATTACATGGTTCTATCCTTTACCTTTCAAGACATGAAAAATTTGTTATAAGGAAAAGAAACACTAGAAATCCATTAATATAAATTAGGACATGAAATATTTATACCATATACATGACAATTTATCATTTTACATTTATTAAACAAGTTCAATAACTTTATTTAGGTTGGTCAAGGGTGTAGAACACATGGTACTTTCCATGGTTAATTCAAAATTCAAAATCCATTTAATATAAGTAGGATTACCATTTGATTTTTCAAGCTCACACACACAACCGAACGGTGGCCCAAAGGTGTTAAGAAACAAAAAACCCAAATATGGCACCTCACCCTACACAGGGTGATTGATGTTGTGGATTTGACCCCAAAATATTAATTGAATGTATAGAAAGGCTCTTAGAACACAATCCTAATGATTACAATTAAGAAATATAGATTCAACATACGATTCCCAACAAAATCGGCATGATGACACTGAAATTTATAAAATGACAGAAATTGAGGAATGATTTTTATACCACCTATCCTTGGCTTATACAAACTTCCTCATGTATTATCAAACATTAGTCTGGCCTGTATTGGAGTAGATATGGAGGAAAAATTAATTACCTAAAATTGGGGTATATGATCCTGCATCTAAATAGTGTCTTTGTTAGGAAGAAGAATGATGAAAGATTAAAAATAAATATGGAATGTACTAATGATGATTCAATGAGACAAATAATAATTGATTCAGAGTCTGTACATATGGTAAATATCTAATCCTATAATAGGCTTCAAAATGTCCCAAAGAAGGAGAAATGGAAGGGGATGTTTTCTAGAGAAGAAGGGGGTAGAAGATGTTTGTTTAAAATAGATCATTAAGGGAAAAATTGACTTTTCACCCTAAATTTAACCATGGAATGGTTTGGACACTTGATTTCGATAAACCATGAAAAAATCATGCATGAGAAGCTGTAGGAAGGGGCATAGGAAAGGTTAGATTGCACAGTTAGGAAAATTGTGCACCAACCATTTAAAACACCTTTGGAATTTTCCTATAACATTTCACATTGCTAGGATTTCATTGTTTCATAGTTAAGGAAAATAGTGTTCCCTATACTATCCCACTTTTCACACTCACATGGTTTAATATAACCATATAGCCTACCTCACATAGTTTATTATAACAATGAGACATCCATTTTTCTCCCAAAAATCTGGGTTTCGGGCTCCGAACAATCCCTAGACACTCCCAAGACCTTTACTAACAAATTAGGCATCCATATTAGGTCTGTAGAAGTAAATTAGATCAAAATTTAAAGGATCCATACCTGAGTGAAAAACTAGGTTCTTACAGTCTTCCCCCTTAATGGAACACGCACCTGAGTTCACCTTCCAAGGACAGTGAAACACTATTTAAGAATAACTCTTCTCACTAGGTATTTATGTTTACCACCCACTCCCATGTCTAATCCTATATGTAGACATGCTACCATAAACACATACTAGAGGGACATACTGACCTCAAAGAGACTTAGTTTTCCATTCAAAAATACATAAAGGATACATCTCCAAATAATCAATGAAATCTAGATCAACTTCTTCATGATCAAAAGTATGAGATGGGTTGGCATGATAATGGGGATGTTCTGAAATATGGAAGATGTCGTTCATGGAATGGTAACTCTAAGATAGTAGCAACCTATAATCTCCCAAAACTACTCTCTAAAAAATCTAAAATTTCCTGAAAAAGTTTTATGATGACTTCCCTTGCCTTTGTGTCTCTCGATTCCCTAGCCTGGGTGACGACCGAAGGAAAACATGATCCCCAACCTTGAACTCTAGAGGTCGTCGGTGTTGATCAGCACATGTTTTCTATCTATATTGGGAAGTAGAAATATTCTTTCTAATCAGTTGAGCCCATTCTAAAGTATCATGGATGAGATGATAACCAAATAGGTCTACCTCTCTTTCCTCTTGACAATATAAGGGTGAATGAAAAGGCCTACCGTACAAGGCCTTATAATGATCCCACTGAATTGTATCCTGAAAGCTGTTATTGTAGGAGAACTCAATGAGAGGGACATGATTCTTCTAAGAACTACAAAAATCAAGGATTCAGGCTCATACCATGTCCTCTAAAACTTGTATCATCCATTCTGAATATCCATTGATCATAGGGTGAATACATGTTCTCATAATCACCTATGTACCCATATCATTCTACAACCCCTGCTAGAACTGTGATTTGAAGCGAGCATTAAAATATGAAACAATAGTACAATGGACCCCATATAGTTATATGATCTCAGGTACATACAGTCTTCCCAACTCATCAATCGAGAAAATCTCTTAGATAGAAATGATGTGGGCCACCTTCATCATCCGGTCAATAACAACCCATTCAACATCACACCCTCTTGGCAACCTAGGTAATCCAACTTTGAAATACATGGAAACATATTCCCATTTCCATTTTATGACTGGAAGTGGATGTAACTAGACTACTAGTCTCTGGTGTTATACCTTCGCATGTTGACATATGGAACGCCTAGTGATAAATCCTTATATATAATGTTTTATCCCAGACCACTAATGCTGGCATTTCATATCACGATACATTTTTGAAGATTCTTAGATGAACTTCTCACAGAGATGTTTGAGACACTCTCATTAAATCCTATATAATATCTAAATGAAACTAGACATGTCCATGTATATGGAGGATGTTTTCTCCTTCCACATACCAATCTAGAAACTGGCGATCTCTTGAAATACTCTCACAAAAACGCAATCCCTTAGGATCTGGAAATTGCATACTCTTTACCTTCTAAAATAGGAAAGAGGTTAATGTTAAGGATGAGAGGTAATAAAAAAACTGACTATTATGAAACTTTAGATGAATCTCTGAGAATAGGGACATTAATTTTCAATCATCACTGGATTCCTATACATCTTGTGCATGAGTTTTCTGAATCTGCACATTAGCTACTACATTTCCTTTTCCGGGCATATAGGAATGTTCAACCTCTAAGTATTGATGATATTCAACCCATATTCACTCTTTCAAATTCAATTCACACTATTTAAAGATTTATTTTAGTCTCTTGTGGTCCATATATATAAAAAACAACTCACCCAACAGATAATGTCTCCATCAACATAAGGCATGGACAACTCCTGCTTGCTTGAGGTCGCGTGTCAGTTAATTTCTCTCATGTGGCCTCAATTGTCAAGATCCATACACAATGAATTTTTCCTCTTACATCAACACTAATCCTAGGATAATTCCGGATACATCACAGAAGATAGTATATTCTCTTCTTGGCTCTGGGAGAGTTAGAATAGCTTATAACACAAGCCTCCCTTTAAAATCCTAAAAGGGTTTATCGTACTCTTCTGACCACATGAACTTAACACCCTTCTTTATAAGACCAAAAAGAAGTGAATCTAGGCCTGAAAATTCTTGTATAAAACAATTTTAATAACTATCCATCACCAAGATACTCTATATATAAAACATGTTTTTTGGATGCTCCTTGGAAATAAAAAATCTGACCTTCTCTAGGTCAACATAGACTCCTGATTCGAAAATAATATGAACCAAAAAGTAATCATAGTCGATCTAAAAGTGGAACTTAGAAATATTAGAATAAAGTTGATGCTCTATCAGTGTAATTATAATGATTTCAAGGTGTGTATCATGTTCACTATGAGTGTGAGAGTACACCAAGATATCATCCACAAATACAATGATAAAGGAATCAATATAGGGTTAGAACAATCAATTCCTTAGAGATATGAAAATTGTAAGAGAGTTCATAAGACTAAAAAACATAAAAAAGTACTCTTACAAACTATAACTACTATGGAATGTTGTACTAGGTATGTAAGATCGTATATCACACACATGTTGGTGTCATGATCTCATGTTGATCTTAGAGAAGACCCTAGCTTCTCGGATCTGGTCAAGGAGATCATTTATTCATGGTAGTGGATACTGATTCTTGATCATATGTTGGTTCAACCATCTATAATCCATGCATATATGAAGGGTTCCATACACCTTCTTAAAGAAAAATCCTGAGAGAACCCCAAGAGGAAGTGCTGGGTTATATAAAACCTTGGGACTCCAGATCCTCTAACTGCTGCTTGAGCTCTTGGATCTCAGTAGGTGCCATCCTGAATGGGGAGTGGACACTAGATATGATCCCTAAAAAAACTCGATCATAGAATCTACCTCTCTCTTAGGAGGTAAACTAGAAAATTATTTTGGGAATACTTCTCTAAAAATATCTATTTCCAGGGGTAATTTATCCTAATATAAACCCTAATATTCCATAAAGTGATTGGAAATCTAGATGGCCACTTCACCTAGCCCATGATGCTCTAGTCTAGATCTTCTCTCCTAGACATCACACTCACCCTTATGTATCTAACTGCTACCCTCTGGTGATTTAAACGATACCCTTCAGTGATAACAGTCTATAAAGGCTTGATATAAAACCAACCAATCCATCTGGATAATGTCATCAAAGACTCTAATATTAATAATAAAGAGATCCCAGAAGAAGGGGTAATTACCTACCTCAAGGGGACACTACCTACATTGGTGTATTCCCTCTTACTGTACTCTCAATAATGTATCTAGGGTCATTACATCAATATAATACTATATTTCCAGCCCAAGGATTTCCATGATAGATATGGATATAAAAGAATGTGAACCACATGTATCAAATAAAGTAGATACTATATTGGAGGATACTAGAATAGTAAGTCATAATTTATATTATCCTACAACATGATACTTGGGTATCGATTGGAATGAATGCAATTGACCTGATCTACAACCCTATGCAACAAATGTACTACAATGGTAGAAACTACTCAACTAGCTCTAATGGTGATCAAGATTCTGGTTAATTAATTCATGACCTCCTCCTTAGCTGGTCAACCGGTGCTACACCAACTCACCACTTTATGAAGCATAAAAGAACCCACCCCTGAAGGTGGATATGGTGTGGAAACTCTTCCACTAGATGCTTTGGGAATGGTCTGATATAATTTATGAAGATGACCCATACGATCACAAGACCAACACTCCAGAGGGTCTCTGTCACATTAAGGCTTCCAATTCCCCTTTTGTCCACACTGGTAACACACCAAAGAGCTACCAGTATGGGTACTCTAGCCACCACTACCCAGATGAGAAACCTTGAGAGATCACATTATGCTATAAGAAGAACTACCGACCTTCTTCAGCACCGATCCTATATGCATGATTCTTTCACCATCCATGAGGTTTCACACAGTTATAAGAGACTCATTGACTATTTAATAGAAGTTATGTTGGTGAAATACATTCACATGAGTACAAATGGTATACATGATTTCATTCTCAAAGCATCTATAACGAGGAAGCTCTTTAGTATCTAGAAGTGGTACAAAGAAATGTAAATAAGTGAAACACACTGAATATTCTGGAACTGACAAACACCCCTACCCGAGATGCATGCACTCTTTGGAGTTTTCATCCCACATCATATGGGGAAATAAATTATTATAGAAGGAAGTCTGTAAATCATCCCCTACCATGCCCTTATAATGACTACACTGGGTAATCATATCCCACCAATGCTTAGCTGAATCATGCAACAAGCTTGACACTCCACTCCATAGGCATCTACAAATGATCAAATATAGACAAGGTGGCCTCTATGCATGATTAAGTAGCATATAAATCATTATCCTATAAGAAGGTAGAAGGATGCTACTTCTGATACTCACGTGTCAGATCATCCATCATTGGTGTAACTCGTGGTGTAACATGCATAGACTACATCAGACGTAAGAAACGATGTTGAACATGAGAATTAGTTCCCAAATCATGAATAGTAGGTAGTTCCTCAAGTGGAACTCATGGAGGTATTACTGGAGGCTCAGATCCCACCACATCTAGATCATGGATTTCCCCACCCTCCTGGAACAGAACAAATGGAAGTCGTGGTGGCATTGGACTATAAATTCCTAGCACAGGCCTTAGAATAAGCTTAAAAGCATAAAGATAGAAGCACTAGAAGAAGATGAAAGAATGAAAGGACCCACTACCCATGTTATAAAACCCCAAATACATGATTAGAAGACCAAGAATTAGTAAGTTCTCAAGTATTAATTACAGGGGTTCAAATAGATGAAGGATCAAAAGCACCTTGCCTCATCATTTATCGGCAACCAATTCATTCATTTCATATTTAATTGCTAGGTTCACTCCTTTAACTTTCATAAATTAGACAATGTGGGATAAGGATGTGAAATTACTTCATTTTAGAATCCATTTTTCACGTTTACAGTTTGAATTTACTTGCAACTTATATCAATGTTTATTTAAAACTAATCACCATTCCTAGTGAATCAGGGCCCAAAGACCTTATTACTAAAACGACACCCATTTTTTAATTGAATTGATCAAATCAATAAATTTTCAATACTAACCCGTGAGAGCCCATAAAAAATCATGAATTGAAACCAATAATTACTCAATCATATCTAAGAATCACAATCATATACACATAACAAGTCTCACTCAGTGATCACATGCATATCTGGCAATGAAAAGAAGTGAAATGCACCTATATAGCATGGAAATATGCATGACATGTGAATTATAGGTTCTTATAAGGATGAATATAAAAATTTTCATTTCCCTCATATCATTGGTCCAAGGATGAAATAGAATATCAATCAGAATAATAATCAACAATACCACATAGCATGTGATCCACTTAATGGTGAATTGATATCAATTGCAATTGGAAGAAATAAGTACAAAAATTGTAATTTAGGAAGCTTTAAATTTACCATAAACATGGTTTTGTGATGTCCAAGCATGACATATGAGAATGATACATGAATTGATAATCTCATGACTATTATATTCAAAAATTAAAGCATGTAAGGAGCGCTGATACCACATTGTGACATCCTGTACCCATATTCCACTGAAGGTGCCCTGAGCCTGGTGGGCCACATGGCCTCAAATGCATCTCCCCAAATGATAGAGTCTTCTGACATGTAGAGAGGGCCAAGGGTGGGTTTATGGGAGTACTATTCCCCCATTACCAAATTGTATCATAGAGGATAAAACATAAGAATATGTAAATAAGTAGAAGATGCAAGATAAGTAATTAAATAACATAACATGAAGAGACAAGATCAAAAATAACTGAAAAAACAACTGGAATAACTAATATAAACATATAACAAATGACGATGATATTCCATGCATATAATAACCAGTAAAATAGGGATACAAAGTATCATACAATAATATGATAAAATTTTGAAAAAATCAATACAAAATCTATCCTAAGAATCTCAAGATCCAGCTTGGTCATCTGCTACCAGCTCCATCCTAAAGAAGCAAGCAGTCATGTGTCAGAAGTGATACACTTCCGTTTATCAACACCTGCATACATTTAGTCTACCCAGGTACTAAATAGATACCCAAATAATGTGTGAGATAAATCTCATCAGGCCACAACCCATGATTTCTATTACATCTTATTTATTGTAACATAAATTGATGGTATGAAAGCATGAATATATAAAAGTAATGTTGTACAATAATATAAAGACCCAAGTACCAACTTCATCCCTTAGATGGTGTCTGAATGTGTAACCAATTAATTAATTAATTATGTTCCATTATATATATATATATATAAGTCACATGAGGCATAGCCAGCACTAACATCACATCATGATATTAATATTGAAGGATTCAATAAATAATATGGAAACCTGTTGATACTAATAATGAAGGGTTTTCAAAGTAATAACCAAGGAAACCAAGACCCCAAGTGTCACGACCATTATTATTAAAGATGAGGGAAGAGATAACAAGATTCTAAGAACATCATTATTCAAGATGAAAGAGAGATAATGACCCCTCAAGTCCCGCCTCCAATAGGCCCCAGGGTGGTGACCATCACCAAGGGTAAAGAAATATAAAAAAAAAGGGAGGCATTACCCTTTTTATAGTAATCAAGATTAGGAGATAAAATGTATCGACCTAAAAAAAATCTAATACATATATGTATATAAAAAAACCAAAATCCATCGCACATGAATGTTTAAAGTAAAAATACCAGAAATACACGGAGAAATCCAAAGTAAGTATGAAAATGAACTAAGCAGCAACACATTAACAATCCCCAACATTTGAGTTAATATGGTCTAGAACAGTCTATGTAATCTCCCAGGAAACCTGAAAACAATTTTCTATTTGTAGGGTGAGCATATAATTATACTCAGTAGGGAACAACCAAAGTCACTCATGCACAAGTAGGATAAGTATACTAATGATCCTTTGAGAAAATATCAGAAACCAACAGCACCCAATAAGGAACACTAACCACCCAAACTCACTAAGGAATGCTCAGTAAATAACACATGTAAAGTAAAGTAAAGTAGTAATCACATTGATATTTGGGTTCCCCACATCCCTTCCCACCGGTTAAATGTTCATACCTAACAGAGAATGCCCTGATGCTACCACATTCTTCCACAAGCCCCACTATCAAAACCTACCCGCACACACTTAGAACACGTACCAGAACACATTTCCTCCTACAAACACCTGTGACACAAACCACATCACATTCTAGCACATAGACCCATGGGCCTCACACATACCATGCCCTACCCAAAAACATCTAGGCCTCATCCTGAGGACACTTGGGAAAATAACCACCTCTCACACAGAAAATACCATAAATCTGGTTATAAACCTCAAGCCAATACAGCCTGCTCAAAAATCCTTGGGCAAAGATTTCCTAGAAGAGAGAGTAGAAAAGAGCTAATAACCAGCCATCCATCCTCCCACCGGGATATTGGGAAAGGACACCATCCCCCATAAAAAATGGGTGTTCGACACATAGTGCTTAACACGGGTGGGGTGAATATATAAATCATTAAGAACTAAAAGTATATATATATATATAGGTTCCAAAAAATCAGCCCAACCTACAAGTTTCATAGAATGTAAGTATCCCGCACAAAACTACCCTTACTGAAACCTCTAAATAAAAATATTTACACCAACAACTATAAATTCGTATGTTCATTGAAGGAATCCAGATTTTAAATATCAAATAACTAACACCCATTCAAAAAAACATTATTAAGCACTAACCTTATTTATTCCGTCCCTACCCAGAAAACTAAAAGACACAACATATGAAACCATTTTTAGAAGGGTAAAATACAGTAACCACGACCAAGAAAAACAAGGAAATATGGAAGAAGGTAAGGAATCCATTTTAACACCCATTCATAAAACAACAGAGACAACCAGCTTGAAGTCCCACTACACACCCCTTTCCTAGACACCCATTCAACCACTGGAAACTATCATTATTCAATGCTATCCCACTAAAGTCATGCCTTGAAACCAATCCTGGTAGCCACACTACACAAAAAAATAACACCCGACACACCTATAAACATGAAATCATGACAACCCAGCCCTCCAGCCCTGCTCTCTAAACATTTCCCAAATACAATCCCTCTGCATAAAAATTACATCAATTCCACAATCAATAAATCTCTAAAATAGAGATACCAACACACCACCCATACCACCCCATACACAAATCCCAAAACAACCACCACTAAACCACAACCCCACTACAAACACATAACACACCCTTCCTACAGAACCAACTCCGCTATCAACCCCTACACCAATAACTATGCTTCCAATATCAACACCACAAAACCCAATCAAGTCAAAAAACCTAAAGTAACACAACACACAACCATACATATCAAACATGGTGTATTCATATTTTTCCAACACAGTTCTTTAAATTTCAACATGACAAGAAGGGGTGATGACACAAGGTTTTCATCCCGTGGAATCCAATTATTTAATGAAGTGTATGTGAACAACCAGATTACTATTTATAGAAATTATTCACAAAAAACAATAATGTCTATAAGGAATCACCCATGAGAAGGAAACAACCACCAATGACTATGATTTTCAGAGACCACATGACCAAAATAGATCACAACATAAACAAGGATATGAAATGAAACCAGCGATCAATATAAATATCTCCACTGTCCCCCAGTTATTACATCTCATTATATTTGTTAATTTTTTATTCATTCATTCTCACAATGAGGCATCATTATACCCACCCTACATGATATACAATTAAATGAGAGACAAAGGAAATACGTACTTGGAATAATAGGCGATCCATGATTCATCCTTGTGCCAAAACAAGGGGTGCATTATTAGTAGGAAAACTACAAGGAAAACTAGACAAGGGGTCCACAACAAAAGCACACAACTAGTCTGGGAAGAAAAATTCTCCTCACACAAATAGAAAATAGAAGAGAGGACCTCATATTTTGAAAATACCTAATCCTATATCAACGGAACAGGAAATAGTCTCAAGGACATTAAAGTCAGATCATGGCTAATACCATGTGGTTAGATTATTCCAAATCCCCCAGATCATTTTGATATTAAGATACAATTAATATCCTTTTAAATGCCTTTAAAAATTCCCAAAAATTCCTTTAAACTCGATTTACGTCAAATAAGATGTAAGAGGGGAAAAACTATAAAAAATGGGAGAAACTAAGAGAAAATGAAAATTTGGAAAATTTTCAGAAGAGATTCACTATTGAGTAAGTCATCGGTGTCACCGTTCAAGGATCCACCATTCAGTGTTGCCTTTCAGCGAGACACTATTCAATGTCATCATTCAGTGTCACCGTTCGGTGAGCCACCATTATGTGAGCCATCGTTTGGTGAACCACCATTCGATTTCACCATTCAGCGTGCCACCATTTAGAAAATGGGATGTCTGGAAAACTCCTAAATTAATCCACCGTTACCTCCTAAAACACACAAAACACTATATTTTTACAAAGGAATGGGCCAGTGGGGTTCATGTCATTACATCAGATACCTCTCAAACTATTATCATCTTCGTGAATTGAAAATTAAATCTAAAAAGAGAGGGGTTTGAACAACCACCCTGTAAAATATCTCCCAAGGATAAACCATCTTCTATTGTTCGAAGGCTAGTGAGAAAACCTCATCATCCATGAACACCTCCCCAACATGTACTGCCCCAAAAACCACAAAACCCCAAAAGATACACAGTCTAAATAGATGAATTAGGGAATTCCTTCCCCCATGTCAAGATAATATCTACTTTGGGTGGCACTAACTCTCTTGCATGGGTTCAATTGCATCCACATTAATGCATCTTGATTAGGGGTCAAGTCCTCCCTTCCTTATACATCAGGACTTTATCGTACATGACATAATAAAGAAACAACTCATCTCACAGAAAATAATGGACAAAAATTACATGAAAAATAAAAACAGATGATAAAAACTCAAAAAAAAAACTATGGGTACAAGGCACACATATGAGTCTTTTTCTCCCAAGTACTCTAATCTAGGCCACCATGCCTCCACAGAATAAGAACCAAGGGAATGGTCCAACCATGCAACACCTTCTCCAAAAAATTCTACTTCTCCAATGCGTGATCCACGAACGTTATGTCATCCTTGATATCTATCTCTCCCCAATCAATTACATGGGAGTCATTGTGAAGATATTGACAAAGTTGGGAGAAATGAAAGACATCATGGATCCTAACCAACTTGATGGCAATGCCATCAAATATGTCACCTTTCCAAATCATCCCAATTCCTCAAAAGGTCTGATGAACTTGGGAGAAAGCTTACTCCCTTAATCGAACCTCCAATGCCCATGTCGAGGGGAAACCTTCAATAATACATGGTCCCCATAATTGAAATACAAGGGACTTCTCCTCCGATCGACATATGACTTCTTCTGGTCCTATGTTGCCTTCATCCTATCACAGACAAGATGCACTTTCTCTGTCGTACTCTACACCATATCCAGACCAAGAGCATCCACATCCCCAACTTCTATCTAGTACAAGGGTGAATGACATGGTCTTCTGTATAAAGCTTTTAGCATATCCAATCCCATAGAAGAGAGATATATAATATTATAAGCAAACTATTCCAAGGGTAAATGTGACACCCAAGAGCCACTAAAGTCTAGAAAACATGCTCGCAACATGTCCTCTAACATATGGATGTTCCTCTATGTTTTTCAATCCATATGAGGGTGGAAATCAGTGTTGAGGTGTAACTGAGTTCCAGAGGTATGCTGCAATCCTTTCTTGACACACAACATAAAAACATATCTCAATATGAGACAAAAGATCTCAGAACTCCATGAATCTACACAAACTCATCCATATACCTCTGCGCTAAGGCATCCACTGTGCTTGAATCCTTGATCACTAACAAGTGATCCAACTTCGTCAACCGATCCACTACCACCTAGATTGCATCTCATCCTCCCCGAGCCCTGGGTAATTCTAGGATGAAATCCATTGATATGTCATCCCAATTCAACTCAGGGAAATCTAAGGGCTGAAAAAGATCACCAAGAACATGGTGATCAGCCTTCACCTATTAGAACACCATGAGCTTTCCCACAAACTCTACTACTTTCCGCTTCATCCCGGGCCACCAGAACTGTTCCCTCAAACCCCGGTACATGTAGGAAACTCATGGGTGTACCACCTGGGGTGAGTTGTGTAACTCACAAAGAAATACCTCCCATATTTCGACTAGTATGAAAAATTTCCCATAGAACAAAATCTGATTTTGACAATTATTCGAGCTTCCCTCCAAAGAATTTCCTTGTTTAAAGTGATCTCGTATCACCACTTCTTTCAAGTCTCCCCACATAGACTCCTCCACCTACCACTTCAGAGATGACTACACCGACATCTGAAATAGGAAGCCTCGACCACCATCCATTTATAAATCTATGTGCAAGGAAACCGACTCATCGATTTCTCTCCAAGCATCCGTAGATTCCAAAACCACTTCCTTCCATGACTTCTTGCTCAAAGCATCATCCACAACTTTCCCCTTTCTTGAGGTGTGGGAGATCTAAAAATCATAATCTTGGATGAAATCCATCAACTACCTCTATCACAAGTTCAAATCTTTCTGGGAAAAGATATACCTCAAGCTCTTATGATCATTGAAGACCACAAAGCACTCCCCTATGAGGAAATTCCACCAAAAAATTAGAAAAAACATGACCACTGTATGTTTTAGATCATGGGTGGCATAATTACATTCATGGGGACATAACTTCCTAGACCCATAAGAGATCACTCCTTGTTGTTGCATCAACGCACAACCCAAGCCCAAACGAGAATCATTATAGAACACCTCAAACATCACCCCTTCCTTTGGAAACTTGACCACTGGGGAATTGACCAACATTCCCTTTAGATTGGTGAAATATTCTCCACAATTTTTACTCCACACAACGTCTTGGCCCTTCCTATAAAGAACCATCAATAATACTTATACCTGGGAGAAATCATGTATGAATCTCCTATAGTAGACTACCAGACTGAGAAAACTGGAAACCTGTACCACATTATTAGGTTCTTCCTAAGAAAAAACTACCTCGACCATTTATGGGTCCACTCCTACACCCTGCTGAGACACCACATGCCGAAGGATGTGGACCTCCCGTGTCCAAAACCTACACTTGGGAAACATTTTTTAGAGCTGGTGGTGCTAAATGATCTCTATGACAATCATGAGATTCTCAGTATGGTCCTATTATGACCTTGATTAGATCCTAATGTCATCGATTAACATGATGATGAATCGGTCTAGGATTTCATGAAATATAGAGTTAATGATCCCCATTAACACGTATGGTGCATTCATAACAGCGAACAACATAACTACAAACTCGAAGTTCCCATACCTACACCTGAAAGAAATATTCCAGATATTACCCTCCTTCACCTTCATCTGGTGATACACAGACCACATATCAATCTTGTAAAAACAACTCACTCCCCTTAGTTGGTTGAAAAGATCATATATCCTTTGGATAGGGTAAAGTTTGTTGACCGTTACATGGTTCAACATTTAGTAGTCTATACATAGCCTAATAACACCATCATCTTTCTTCACAAACAAGACCGGATCACCCTATGGTGTTATGATGGGCCGTATAAATCCCCTACTCGTCAGATCTTCAATATGGATCAGCAAATCCCACATATTATAGGGTTCCGTTTGATAAGGATCCATAGAAAATTTGGAAGCATTGGTCTATAATTCTATACCAAACTCAATGTAAGGTTGAGGGGGGTAGAGTCCCAAACTCCTCAGAAAAATAAAAGAACTTCCCAAGGAACCTGGGAGTCATCTCCATACGTGCACCCATTGATCCCATTGAAATCTTGACTAATAATGAAAGAAGAGACTCCATGCATCAACTGCCCACCCAGGAGCTCCTCTCACCGATGAAAGCTACATACTGGCCTTTCATGTCTAAAAAAACGATTCTTATTTGGAAGCAGTAAATAATATAATTTACCTAAAGCAACCAGTCGATGCCAAGGATGAAATCGTATGACTTCATATCTAATTGTAAGAGATGCCCACTAGAATTATGTAGCCCCAACATTAGTCTACATCCCCAAAAAACTTCAAATATATTGGTCTGACCATTGAATGGTGTACTCAACACTAGGGGAATGAAAAAGTATCTCTATGTCTAGTCCCAAAGTGTGGGATAGAGTGGGTGAAACGAAAGAGTGTGAAGCTCCCGAATCAAAATATCACATGCAAGAGTGATGGAAAAACTGATCATACCTTGAATGATCTCTCACCCCACTGAAACTAATACCTTCGTGGCATGAAAATGACCATGCCCATATCCTCTACCCCTCTACTGTCAACTGCCTCCCCAACCATGCCCAGGTTTAGGTCCCTAATGAGAACCCTGAGGTTTCCCTCCTCTTACACCATCCACCATCCACCCTTAGTGGAGCTGGGGCCTGCTGTCCCTGTTATTGGAAAGGCCTGGATGGCATTTGATACTGAGGGAGGCATTGAACATGGGCACTTCCAACGTACAAATCTGGAGTTGAGAACTATCCCTGGAGGTTCCGATAGTATCTGCAAGAAAATAATCCTCAAATCCAGACCTATGGGAAATGGGAGAGGACCAGAGGGTTGGAACTAGAACGATGGGGGTTGGCTACCTACTTGCAGAAACATAGAAGGCCTTGATGCTGGAAACATGCAGCTAATGACCTTACCCTTTTAAGAACTCGGATAACTTTACTATCGTAGGAGATATATTTGTGAGTTCAACCTTTCCACTACCTCAGCCTTCTTTTAAACCTCTAAATATGTCGGCATGGTGAAGGGGTAGCAACATATTAAAGGGAAGGTATGAGTGCCTTCTCTACGTGCCTCTCATTAGACTCCTCATCTGGAAAGATATTTGAAACAAATATACGAGATCTTTAAACTTGATCCCTAATTCTTTCACTAACATACCCCCTACTTGAGGGAGAGTAGCTCCTGGGTCTTCTCATACATCATAGAAGAAAGGAATTCCTCCTAGAACTCCTTCTCAAAGTAACCCCCTGAAACATCAGTCTCCTACCCCTTCCCAAGGAAAGGTGTCTACTACAGACGCGATGATCCCCTCATCTAGCTCCCCGCTAGAGGAACCTAGTACTCTATCGGAGCCCAAATCAAGCTAAAAGTGATCACTAGATACTCTTACCAACTCTCTGTCTTCATATCCGAGATGCTTCCCTCATACTTTCCAAGAGACTCCTACTGGAGGTCATGAAGCATCTTCTACCATAGTTCATCCTCTACTGAATCAGCCCTATACCGATCGACCAAATTATCCTACTGTTCCTACACTAATTGATCCACTCATAGAAGAAGACCATGTTCCATAGCTAAAAGATAAAAAAGGATATCCTAATCCTAAGTAGTATGGAATTTATTTAGGATTCACTTTAACTCATTTCTTATTTTAATTTCCAAAAAATTACCAATATAAATAAGAAAAAAGGAATTATGATGCATGTACCATCCATAGGGTCTCTACCCCATAATAAATGTATCCTCACTTGGTCATTTGATAAGATCAGAGTCCTTGCATCAGATCATAGGGGGGCCGTAAAATCCGGGGTCCTAGCCAGTATTCATTGGCATATGTCACACTTCAAGATCACCTAACACTGTTTCCAAACCGACCCACACAATCCTCTATGTTTTAACTACAAACATCATCCTATCTCTCAACCTCCGCCTCTAATACCATTATATCATAAACCACTTTCATAAAGATGAGTGAAGGGATATCAATATGACAAGGACACCCTTCTTTAAGAAGGAAAGATAATGACCCCCTGAGTCCCACCTCCAATAGGCCCCGGAGTGGTGACCAACACCAAGGGTATAGAAATCTCACTAAAATGGGAGGAATTACATTTTTATTATAGTAACCATGATCAGAAGATAAGATGTATCAATCTCAAAAAACTCGAAGAAATATATATATATAAAGAAACCAAAAATCCATCACACATGCTTGTTTAAAGTAATACTGGTAGAAATACAAGGAGAGAAAAAAAGTAATTACCAAAATGAACTAAGTAGTAGCACAAAAATTGTCCCCAACATCCAAGCTAGTAAGGTCCAACACGGTCCAAAAAGCTTTTTGGAAACTTGAAAACAATTTTATATACATATGGTGAGCATACAGGTATACTGAATAGGTAAATGCCAAATTCACTCCTTCAAAAGTGGGAGAAGCATACTAATTCCCCTTTGAGAAAACAACAGAAACCAACAAAAAGTAACAAGAAACACTAACCACCTAACCTCACCAAGTAACACAGACCAAATAACCCATGTAAAGTAACGTAAAGTAAAGTAAAGTAAAGTAGTAAGGACATTGATATTTGGGTACCCTTTACCACTTCTCACTCGTTAACTGCGTATCCCTAATGGAGAACATCCTAATGCTACCACGCCCTTCCACAAGACCCACTGTCACAACCATCCCACACACACTTAGGCTACACAACATATCACAAATTTTTTAAAAATCACCTGGATCAGAAACCACAGTAAATTACCTGCCATAAAAACCTGGGGCTCACACATACCATGCCCTACCAGAAAACACCTAAGAATAATCCCGAAGACACATGGGAAAGAAACCACCTCTCACAGAATAAATACCATAAATCAGGTAACAAACCTCAAGCCATTACAACCTTCTTGGAAAGTCTTAGGTGATGAATTCCTAGAAGAGGGAGAAGAGAAGATCCAATAACCAGCCATCTATCCTCCCACCAAGATGTTTGTAAAGGAAACCCCCCCATAACAACGAGGTGTTAGGAACATAGTGCTCATCACAGGTGTAGTGCATATAGAAATCCCAATGAACTAAAAGTATATATATATAGGTACCAAACACTTATCCCAAACTATGGGTTTCAAAGCATGTAACCATCCTGCACAAAACTACCCTTGCTACTACCTCTAAATGCATGTATTTACACCATCAACTGTCACTTAATAAGTTGATAAGAGGAATCCAGATCATAAATATCCCTTATTTAACACCCATTCAAAACAATGTAATTATGAATTAACCTTACTCATTACATCACTAACCTAGAAACTAATAGATAAAATATCTTCTATCATTTTCAAAAGGCTAAAATCCACTAAACACTGCCATGTCAAACAAGGAAAGAGGGACCAAGGAAAGGTATCCATCTTAACACCCATTCATAAAAAAACTGATACAACCATATTGCGGTCCCACTGCACACCCCCTTTCCCAAAAACCCATTAAACCACTTCCAATTGTCATTCATCAATGTTATCCCAATCCATTCTTTCCCTAACAACTAAACCCAATATCCTCTCTGCACAACAACACCACACCCAAAAAACCTATAAACATGAAATCATGATAACCCAGTCCCACTACCGCACTTCCCAAACAATGCCCAGATACAATCACAGTGCATAACAAGTCCACCCATTCCACAATTAATCAATCCCTCAAAATGAGATATCAACACACCACCCATACCACCCAAAACAAAAATCACACAACAACCAAAACTAAATGACAACCCCGTTGCACACACATACCAACCCCTTCTCATTGAACCAACTCCTATGTCCACCCCTGCACCCACAACTGTTCTTCTAACATTAGAACCACACAACCCACACAATTCAAAAAACAAAAAATAATACAACAAAAAACCATACCGATCAAATATGGTGTATTCAAATTTGACCAACACTGTTTTTTAAATTTCACTTTGAAAATAAGGGGTGATCACACATGTTTTCATCATAGGGCATAAAATTATTTAATCAAGTGTACATGATTAAGACGATTTTTATATACAACAATTATTCACAAAAAATAATAATAGTCATAAGGTACCACCCATGATCAAGAAAAGACCCCCAATGACCATGATTTTCAAAGACCACACGACTACTACAGATCACATCATAAAGAAGGATAAAAAATGAAACCATCGATCAACATCAACATATCCCTCATCCCCCAGTTATTACTTCTCATTATATTTGTGAAATTTTGATTTTTCTGTTCTCACGAGGAGAAATAATTATACCCACCCCACATGAAACACAATTAAAATATATATGAAGGAAATCCTTACTTGTAACAATAGGAGACCAATGATTCTTCCTTGTGACAAAATAAGGGTGCATAATTAGTAGGAAAACAATAATGAAAACTTGATAGAACAACCACAACACATGCACACATCTAGTCTGGGAAGAAATGTTCTCTACGCACTAAGATAAAAGAGAAGAGAGGACCACAACTTTAGGAAAATTCAGATCCCATATCAATGGAATCAGAAATAGTTTCAAGGACATTAAATTCGGGTCATGGGTAAGACCACACAGTTTTATTATTCAAAATCCCCTAGAGTGTTAGGATATTAAGATATATTTAATATCCTTTGAAAAGCCTTTAGAAACATCAAAACAATCCTTTAAACTTTATTTACATCAAAAAGATGTAAGAGGAGTGAACCTAGAAAAACTGGGAGAAACTGAGAAAAAATGACAATTTGGAAAACTATAGGAAGTGAATCACCATTGGTTGAGTTACCGGTGTCACTGTTCAGTGTGCCATTGTTCGGTGTCACTATTTGGTGAGCCAAAATTCAGTGTCACCGATCGATGGTGCACTATTCAGTGTCACCATTTGGTGAGCCACTATTCGTTGTCATTGTTCAGTGAACCACCATTCGGTGTCACTGTTCAGTGACCCACCGTTTGATGTCATCTTTCAGTGATCCCCCATTCAATGTCATCATTCAGTGGGCCACTATTCAGTGTCACCGTTCGATGATCCACCATTCTGTGTCACCGTTCGATGATCCACCATATAGAAAACTTGATTTTTAAAAAACTCCCAACTTAAGCCACCATTACCTCGTAGAACACCCAAGACATTGAATTTTCACAATGGAAGGACCCATAGGGGTCCGATTTATTACACAATGGGTTGTAATCTCATTAGTAACTGCTTCATGGAAAAGGGGTAAGATTTAAATCCAAGGATAATCATCCAAGGCATTCCATAATAGTGTGATCTAACCGAGTATAAAAAATTCATCCAAGGTGAAATGGGATAAGCTAGGGCTAGGCCCAATGATATAACCAAGGAACCTCATGTCTTAGAGGACATGATAAATCCAAGGAGTGTATCCAAGGCATCCAATAATAGTTAAGAAGCAATCATTCAATGTCACAACTATCATCCACTAATAGATGAGGATCACGTTCTAAGGTGGGTCTTAACCAAGGAAACTGAATCCTTGAATTAGAATGTCATCCCCAAGTGCTCAAGGCATTACATTAGGAATTCAATGTGAGATTGACTTAGAAAATACTATAAATATATCAAGGTACATCTAAATAATTAGGAACCATACATTATATTAATTTAATTGATTAATCTAAGTTATAATCATTCCATTTAATAAAGTGAATAGGTTCAAGAATTGCCTTTCATTTTTCAGACAAGGCCAAGGGACCTACAACCATTTAAGTCATTTTAAATTTAATTACTTGGTTATCTCTTTTACCTTTCATGACATGAAGATGTTGTTATAAGGATGAGAAAACACAAGAAATACATTAATATAAACTATTCTAATTCATATTTATACCATATACATGACAATTTATCATTTAACATTTATTAAACAAGTTCAAGAACTAACCTTAGGAGGGTCAAGTGTGTAGCACACATGGTACATTCCATGGGTAATTCAAAATTCAAAATAAATTTAATATATGTAATCTTTCTATTTGATTGGTCAATCTCAAACACAGTAGAACGGTGACCCAAAGGTGTCAAAACACTAAAAACCCAAATATGGTACCTCACCCTACAAGGGGTGATTGAAGTTATGGATATAACCACCAAATAAGAATTAAAAATATATAAAGGGTCCTAGAACACGCCCTAAATGACTAAAAGAAAGATATATAGATTCAAAAGATAACACCTGATAAAATTGGTGTGATGAAACAACAATTTATAAATTAAATGAAATTGAGGAATGAGTTATAGAACAACTACCTTAGGCTGAAATCAATCTTATCATTCAACATCAGTCATTAATTTGTGCATGATTAGACTAGATATTAATAAAAGATCTATTCACTAAAACTGGGTCATATGATCCTGCATCTAAATAGCATCATTGATCAAAATAAAAATAATGAAATATTAAATAGGAATCAAGAACCTACTAGTGCAGATCCAACTTGATGAATAACAATCGATTCAAACTCTAGATGGATTGTAGATCTCAAATCCTAGAATAGGATTCAAAAGGGATCAAAGGAGGAGAAAAGGGAGGAGATATCTACTGGTATAGAAGGAGGAATGAGAGGTTTTCTTAAAATATATCATTAAGGGAAAATCCACCTTTTCACCCAAAAAATACACTTCACATTGTTTTGACAAAACATGCAGAAATTGTGCATGAGAAGATATAGGAAGGGGCATACACATTGTTAGGGCACATGATTAAGGAAATTGTGAACCAATTGTGCGATATGGCTCTATAATTTTTCTACAACATTTTTCATGGCTGTGTAGACCAAGGTGTATAGTTAAGGAAAACCAAGAACCCTATACCAACCCACTATCTAGACTTACACAGTTTAATCTAACCATGAAACCTACCTCACATGGTTTATTTTAACCACGTTATAGAACATTTTCTCATAAAAATCAGATTTTTGGGCTCCAAACAAGCTCTGAACACCCCCAAGATCTTCACTAAATCATTATGAATCCATATTAAATCCATAAAAGTAAATTAGGGAAAAATTTAAAGGATCCATACCTAAGTGAAAAACTGAGTTCTTACATTTTGGGTCTTAAATGATTTTAGTTGGAATAAAACATTTATTATGTGGGATATACTATTCAAATTCTTGACTGTAAAGAGGTTGTGTTATGAAAGAAAGTGATTCACCCAGTTAAGGTTTTGTGGAAAAACCATATGATTGAACAAGTAAAATGGGAATTATAAAATGTTATGAAAGAAAAATATCCTCATTTTTTAGAAATAAATAAAATTGTGAGGATATAATTTATAAATGGGATGGAGGAGAATGTAAAAACCTAGTTAATTTTGGTTATAAATAAATTTAATTTATTATAAATATTCCTGAATTATATATTTAGAGATGAATATTCACAATATGAATATTAAGTAATTTTCCAATAAAAAAGGAAAGTAGTTTTATTTTTACTAAATTTGATTAAATCTATTATATGGTTTTAAATTAAATTTTAATTTATAAATTTTATAATTTTAATTTGATAAAAATAATTACATTTTTGATATCATTATATAAAAGTTAGCTTATATTTATTTTTTTGAATTTTCTGCAAATGTTTTTTTGAGGTGAAAAATATAAATATAAACTTTTAATTTCTTTCATTTTCATGTATTTAAAAAGTAAAATTATATTTTGATTGGTTTTAACATTAAATTAGTTCCATTTTATTTAACATAATCCAATAAAATTTATTAAAATCAAAATCATACTTGAATTTGGTATAAAAAAATTATACTTAAAAAGGAATTTTTATGGAAAAATATTTTTCATCACATTTTACAGGATTATTTTAAAATTAATATTTACCACTTGTAGAAATTGAATTGGATAAATTAGATATAATATTTTGAATCATAATTTCAAAATTTTGAAAAGATGCAACTATTTTTGGTTCATTATGATTAGTAACTTTGGAAAGAAGTCTGCTACCATGGTAAGAGTTAAGAAATGCTAAAATGGTTAAAACTGATATGATAAGGGTTAAAATGAAATAAATATTCTATAAATACTATTTTATGTGAATATTTCAACCATATCCAATCCATTATTCTAAACAGGACCTTTTTGGATCCATTTTACTTGAGTAATAGAATAATATATTTTAATCATTTGAAAAATTCCAAGTATGTTCTCTCCCTCACTTATAAAAGCACCATAAATCCTCTCTTATTAACAATTAAATAGACTATTATATTTGAAAATATGTATCATAATCCATTTTTAACAAACCATCCCATGTACTAGAGGTTCTTTTGGTCATAATATGAACATTGGATGGCTTTAGTTATAAACATATAGAGGTTGTTTGATGAATATGTATTGTTATTTACCGAGTGTTTTCATTTTTATTTATTCATTAAACACTTTAAAATATCTCCAAAACATTATCATATAATAAAATAAGTATCTACCATATAATGTAATGTTATTATACTTACGATATAATAGTGTTTTATCTAATTAACCTTCTAATAATAAATAAAAACAACACTCGTGAGTACATGCATACTACCACCTCACAAGACAATGTATTTAATTTTTCATGACCGAATATTATGGATGATCATAATTATGGATCCAAATGAAATAATATGATATATATGACATCAATTTAAATTTTTAATGGTAGTAAATATTCTACTTCATTCTTTACCATCCAACGAAAAATAAAATGACCGATCGTCTGTATGTGGTACAACCACATCGTGAACCAATGTATTATATTTTTCATCACTAACTAAAATGGATTTTATATGTAGGTGGATTTAATGAAATAATTTTATATTTATTATATAGTTATAATTTTTTAAATATAAAACAATACTTATCTTTTCCCCTCATTTTCATTGAATAATAGAAACGTTACTCATGCATAAACATGGACTACCATCTCCATGTTGTAATGTAATTCATTTTTCATAACTATATTATATATTTTGTTATTAAATTATAAATAATGTATTAAAATAATAATGATAAACTTATTAATATTATTTAAATGATATAATCATAATGAATTTGACCATATACAACCTACCAAATCCATTTTTGACTTATAAGCCGAACATCCTAATTACGTCTAAAGTAAAATTAATCAGTTATGTTATTTGGTATAAAATTTTGACAATTGAAATAAAAGTAATAATAAAATTAAAAAGTGTTATTAATAAAGTAAATAATTAACATAACATTATTATTTAGGTAGATAAACAATGTACATGAAAATTTAGACTCGAGGTAATATATTTCTAGTCTCAATTCCCTTTCTTTGACACTTAAGATATTTTGAGCACATGTTTTCTTTTTTGTTGTGTATAAACTGCCTCATGGGTATATTTTATCATTCATATATAAAAACTAAAGTGTTTAAAAATAAATTCAAGTTTATTTCCTTTATTTTTTACTTTCTTACAGAGTCCTTAGAAAGGAATCATTTTTTATGAATTTTTATGGAATGTTTAACTTTATTACAAAGTATAAAAATAATGTTTTTTTAACATATAAAATGTCGAATAATTTTCATTTTTCGGCTACCAATATTTTATATTTAGTTCCCTTTATATGATCCCATGATTTATTTGAATAAAAAACCTCTTTTTTGGTTCCAATCATTTGAGTTTGGAAAAAGGGGTTTTAAAGGAAATGGATTTATAAATATCTCATAAAAAATTTACTTATGGGTTCAAAGTATATATTTTTAAATATAATGATGGAAATGAAATATTTTATGTGTTTTATTTATGTAATGTTCCAGGATACTGTTTATGATAATAGGTGAGCTTGATATAGCTCTAAAATGCCTTGGGTAATGATTATGTTCTATATAGAATTATGTTGGAATTAACCAAGAAGGTTATTCCATTTGTAAGGGGTTTTTAAGTGTTATATAAAGATTATTCCCTATGGAACCTACATGAATTATAAATTCCTACTTATTTTTTTTAAAGGAAATATTTTTATTTATTAAGGTAAGATATTGATATTTTGTTTATATTCATGTTTATTACCTTTTAGGGTAAACATATATGTTTTTATGAAAATGTTTTCATAGGTTATCATGTTTTCTATGTGTAAAAACCCCTAATATTATCAATGTAAATTACATTCTTATAATTATTTCATATAGTAAAAATAAAATAAAATCACATATAGAACACAATACAAACTTTACAAATCAATAATTAATGAAATAAGAGGTATTTCTAGAAATTAAGGAACTTATACTAATAGAATAATAACTTGACCATTAGAACAGTAATATGATAATTATAAAACATTAATCAGGAAAATGGAATAGTAAAATAACCCATTAAAGTATAAATAAAATTGAGGTATCTTAAATGTGAAAATATGATATATTTATATAATGGTATAAGTAAATAAATGTTTTAAATATGGTAAATTAAGTGTCAGTATTTTTGAAAAATGTAAAATTTTAATTACAACTTTAGAATTAATCTAATGATTTAAATGAAAATTTGTTTTCATAAAATAGATTAATAAATTAATATTTTGTTGTCTGATGATTATAGGATAATTTTATGAGACATTAATTAATTTTTTAGAAGTGTCATAAAATCAGTTATAATATTAAAATTAGTTTTTTTGAATAAATTATGATTTTAATTAAAAATTAAATTTATCATATATAGACAACTATTTTCATAAAATATATTAATTTTTTTAATATAAACATATAAAAATGGTTGGGGTTATTTTTTGAGTTTTTTTTAAAATAGTTGAATTTTAGGTGTATAGTGAAATACAGTAATATATAATATTTAACATTTTAATCCCAATACATGAATTTTTGATTCATGGATGATGTAAGAACCCATTATTTTTAAATAAAAGAAACTTTTTTACTGTACTTATTCTCATTAATTAACACTATTTATAGTTTTGATCCAAAATAATAAACTAATGAATAAAATAATAAAAAACACCCCTCTCCCAACACTATAAATACCACCCATCACAACCTCTTCTCCTCACACATTCTAAGACATGGATATTTCTTATATTTTAAAAAATTCCTCTCTAAAACCTCTTCCCCTTGCAATGGTCTTTTTTTATAACCAAAAACCATTTCGAAGTGCTTTAAGGAGGTTCTCAAGGAGAAATTATTCAAGAGGTAAAATCCTCCCCCTTTCTCTTTTAAATTCTCGGTATTGTCTACCTCGTCCCATCCTCCACTATCCAAAGTGACATGATAACTCTAGCATTAGAAATATACTATAATTTTATCATGTTAATGTTATTTCCATAATCAAATCCCTTATATTCCCTTTTTATCTTAAAAACAAAAACATCATCCGTAATGTGTCGATTCTCCACCTTCATGGATGAATTTTTTTCGTTTTCTATTACCACCATAATGTTTGGTAGTAAAACCATTATAATGGATAAACCATATTGTAAAATGTTTATTAATTTTTTATGTTCTAGAACTAATATATATAATATTAAATATTGAAAAAACTAGTTTGTGATAAAAAAAATTCACCAACATTACCTAACATTAATCAATAACTTTTTATCTAAGGTATCATCGTCATTTCTACAAAAATGATAGATGGAACCACTTAAAATTATATAGGTGAATATATATAATATAATTCTATTTCTAATTTTTTTTACTATTTGAAAATAATTTTCATAATTAAACTCAAGGGAACCAATAACAAAACTATTAAATGAAACTCCCAGAAAAATGAAATTGAATCATATAAATCATAAACAAGGCTATAAATGAAAAAAATAAAATTATAATAAAAAAAAATGTATAATATTTTATGAATGAATTAATTAATGGATCTAATTTTATTATTTAGTACATTAAGTGTAAGTGAAAAAAACATTCTTACATAAGGTAAGGGAATCTCTCAAAACATTCAAATTACTTTTGGGTTAGGATTTCTCTCTCTTTAACCAAATGTAATTCTTATTTATTCATATGTACGACTCATAA